>CM037879.1:87468104-89868104 GCA_021292165.1 Shinisaurus crocodilurus | reverse complement strand
ATTCGAACAACATGACCAGGTCCATTGATGTTGGCGTTGAAGGATCATTTTTTCAATGCTAGTAGTCTTTGCTTCTTCCAGTACACTGACATTTGTTCGCCTATCTTCCCAAGTAATTCGCAGGATTTTCTGGAGGCAGCATTGATGAAATCTTTCAAGGAGGTGGAAATGACGTTTATAGATAGTCAGGACCGGTGCAGGGCAGTTTGGCGCCCTAGGCTAAATTATATTTAGCGCCCCCCCTCGTGCCGTGGGGGGGGGCTCCGGAAAGCAGCCCTGCTCTGCAACCTCCCGCCCCCCCCGCCGCCACCACCGGACCCCCCCCCCCGCACGCTGCCGCTGCCGCCGCTGCCGCCCCCCCACCTACCTTCCCAGTCCGACGCCTCCTCCGAAAAGGGACCCCCCCCATGCTCTGTTTTTGGCCGGGGGAAACCAGAGCAACAGGGCTGTTTAAGCCCTGTTGCCCTGGTACTTCCCGCCAAAACAGAGCGCGGGCGGGGCTCCGGAAACAGCACGGAGAAGGTAGGTGTCGGGGGGGGAGGCGGCGCGTAGGAGAGTTGAAGCGAAGCGAAGCGAGGTGAGGTGGGGGGGAGGCGGCGCGGGGGGGAGGCGGCGCAGAGGCGAAGTGAGGCGAGGCGAGGTGGGGGAGGCGGCGCGGGGGGGAGGCGGCGCAGAGGCAAAGCGAGGCGAGGTGGGAGGCGGCGCGGAGGCGAGGCAAGGTAGGGGGGAGGCGCCCAGGCTCGGCCCCACCACTACTCCGGGCGCACTTACCTGGCTTTCTCGGAGAGGAGGGCGGGCGGGCAGGGCAGGAGCGCGCCGGCAGCGAAGAGGAGCGCAGCGTTCTGCGCCGTGCGCCCTCTTCTGCTACGCGCCCTAGGCAACTGCCTAGTTGGCCTAGCGGTAGCGCCGGCCCTGTAGATAGTCCATGTTTCGCAGGCATACAATAAAGTTGGTAATACAATGGCTTTATAAACCAGTGTTTTGGTCTCCTTACAGATATCCCAATCCTCAAACACTCTACGTTTCATTTGAGAAAATGTGGCACTTGCGGAGCTCAAACAATGCTGGATTTCACTGTCGATGTTAGCTGTAACAGAAAGATAGCTGCCAAGATAGAGAAAATGATTGACATTTTCCAGTATTGCCCCGCCAAGCTGGATAGATGGCATTACCAAAGGGCTAACTTGCACTTGCTGATGAAGCACTTGCTGATAAAGCACTTTGGTTTTTTTGATATTAAGTGAGAGACCAAGTTTTTCATATGCTTCTGTAAAAGCATTTAGGATAGTTTGGAGATCATCCTCTGAGTGTGCGAAGACTACATTATCATTGGCATACTGAAGCTCCACAATGGAAGTTGTGATTACCTTACTTTTTGCTTTCAGCCTACTGAGATTAAAAAGCTTTCCATCTGTTCAATATATAATTCCCACACACCAGTGGGAAGTTTCCCCTCGACAAGATGTAGAATCATAGCGATGAAAATAGCAAATAATGTTGGGGCGATAACACATCCCTGTCTAACACCTGATCCCACTTTAAATGGAGCACCATGAGAGCTGTTGTTGTCCAAAACTGTTGCCGTCATGGTAACCTGTGTCCTCACTGTGGGAAGCTGTGTGGATCTAGAATTGGCCTCCACAGTCACTTATGGACGCATCGCTAGAGTCTACACAATTTTTTTTTACAATTTCCTCTTTGTATAATTTTCTTTTTGTAATTTTATCCTGGAAGACAATCTTACTCAGTCACGAGTGATCGCCTACTACTACATAGAGAAGTCGCAAGACATTCACAAATTTATTGGGGCATCCAATTTTCATAAGGATGGTCCAGAGAGCCGTTTGGTCTACAGTATCAAAGGCCTTAGCCAAATCAATAAATGCCATATAAAGGGGTTGATTTTGCTCCCGGCATTTTTCTTGGAGCTGACGTGCAGTAAAAATCATGTCCACTGTCCCTCTAGAGGGGCGGAAACCATATTGAGATTCAGGGAGGATCTCTTCTGAAATAGATAGAAGATGGTTTGCAAGAATCCTAGCAAATATTTTTCCTGTGGTAGCTCAGAGAGAAATGCCCCGGTAGTTTCCACAGTCTGTTCTATCACCCTTCTTAAAGAGGGTGATCATTTATTGGTTCCACTATGTGACAAAGGCTCATCTCTCTCTTTCTCCCATACTCATACAAACACACGCTTTCCTATGGTGAATCATAGAATCATAGAATCATAGAAAAGTAGAGTTGGAAGGGGCCTACAAGGCCATCGAGTCCAACCCCCTGCTCAATGCAGGAATCTAGGTCAAAGCATCTCTGACAGATGTCTGTCCAGCTGCACCTTGAATGACTCCAGAGTGGGAGAGCCCACAACCTCCCTAGGTAGTTGATTCCATTGTCTTATTGCTCTGACAGTCAGGAAATTTTTCCTGATGTTTAGGTGGAATCTAGGTTCCTGTAACTTGAGCCCATTATTCCGTGTCCTGCAAACTGGGATGAACGAGAAGAGATCTTTGCCCTCCTCTGTGTGACATCCCTTCAAATACTGGAAGAGTGCGATCATATCTCCCCTCAGTCTCCTCTTCTGAAGGCTAAACATGCCCAGTTCTTTCAGTCTCTCCTCATAGGGCCTTGTTTCCAGTCCCTTTATCATCCTTGTTGCCCTCCTCTGAACCCTCTCCAGTTTGTCTATGTCCTTCTTAAAGTGAGGTGCCCAGAACTGGACGCAGTACTCAAGATGAGGCCTAACCAGTGCCGAGTAAAGGGGAATTATCACTTCCCGCGATTTGGAAGCTATACTTCTATTAATACAGCCCAAAATTGCATTTGCCTTCTTTGCAGCCACATCGCATTGTTGGCTCATATTCAGTTTGTGATCTACCACAATTCCAAGATCCTTCTCACTTGTAGTATTGTTGAGCCAAGTGTCCCCCCATTCTGTAACTCTGCATTTGGTTTCCTCTCCCTAGGTGCAGCACTTGGCATTTATCCCTATTAAATTTCATTCTGTTGTTTTCAGCCCAGCGCTCCAGCCTATCGAGGTCACTTTGAATTTTGTTTCTGTCTTCCAGAGTATTAGCTGTTCCACCCAACTTTGTGTCATCTGCAAATTTGATAAGCATTCCCTGTACCTCCTCATCCAAGTCATTAATAAAAATGTTGAAGAGCACCGGGCCCAGGACCGAGCCCTGTGGTACCCCGCTCGTTACCTCTCCCCAGTTTGAGAAGGAACCATTGATAAGCACTCTTTGAGTCCGATTCTGTAGCCAATTGTGGATCCACCTGATAGTTGTTCCATCTAGCCCACTCTTAGCTAGCTTACTAATCAGGATATCATGAGGCACTTTGTCGAAAGCTTTGCTGAAGTCCAGGTATATAATGTCCACAATATTCCCACAGTCCACAAGGGAGGTTACCCAATCAAAAAATGAGATCAGATTAGTCTGACAGGATTTGTTCTTGACAAATCCATGCTGGCTTCTAGTAATCACTGCATTGTTTTCAAGGTGCTTGCAGACTGACTTCTTTATAATCTGCTCAAAAATCTTCCCGGGGATTGATGTCAGACTGACTGGCCTATAGTTCCCAGGTTCCTCCTTCTTGCCCTTTTTGAAGATGGGAACAACATTTGCCCTCCTCCAGTCATCTGGCACTTCACCTGTCCTCCATGATTTCTCAAAGATAATAGACAGTGGTTCTGAGAGTTCTTCTGCCAGTTCCTTTATTACTCTAGGATGCAGCTCATCAGGCCCTGGAGATTTAAACTCGTTCAGAGTAATCAGGTGCTCCTTGACCATTTGCCTATCAATCTCAAGCTGCAATTCTGCCCCTTCAGTCTGCACTTCAGGTTTGCCAGGGGGGTCATAGACCCTCTTTTGGGAGAAGACCGAGCCGAAGTAGGAATTGAACACTTCTGCCTTTTCTTTGTCTTCTGTTATCAATTTGCCATCCTCATTGCGTAGTTGAACCACCAGTTCTTTCTTCTGTCTTTTACTGTGCATGTATCTGAAGAAAGCTTTTTTGTTGCTTTTAGCATTCCTCGCTAACCTTAGCTCATTCTCAGCTTTAGCCTTCCTGACACTATTCCTGCAGTTCTGTGCTACCTGCCTGTACTCTTCCCCTGTAGCCTGTCCTTCCTTCCACTTCCTATACGTGTCCTTTTTTGTTTTCAGGTCATCTTTGAGTTTATTGTGAAGCCACATTGGCTTCTTCTGTTGCCCTCTGCCTTTTTTCCTTGTGGGAATTGTTTGCAATTGTGCCTTTAAAATTCCTTTTTTAAACACTCCCACCCCTCCTGGGCTCCCTTTCTTGTGAGAGTCACTTGCCATGGGATCTTACTAATCATTGTTCTGAGTTTGTTAAAATTGGCTTTCCTAAAATCCAGGGTACATGTTTGGCTACACTCAGCTTTTGCTTCCGTTAGAATCAAGAACTCAAGTATAACATGGTCACTTTCCCCCAGAGTTCCCGAAACTGCCACTTTATCCACTAACTCGTCTCTGTTGGTTAGAATCAGGTCAAGGATAGCGGATCCTCTAGTTCCTTCCTCCACTTTCTGTAGGAGGAAGTTATCAGCAGCACAGCTCAGGAATTTCTTGGAGGGGCCATGTTTGGCTGAATAAGTCTCCCAACAGATATCAGGGAAATTGAAGTCACCCATTACTACCACATCGTGCCTCCTTGAAACAATGGCAATTTGCTTTTCAAAAGTTCCATCCTCGTCTTCTCCTTGATTGGGTGGTCGGTAGTAGACTCCAACCGCCATGTTTGTTTTATTCTTTGCCCCCTTTATTTTAACCCAAATGCTTTCAATGGGGCTGCCAAGCTCCTCTTCCTGTATCTCTGTGCAGAGATACGTATTTTTAACATACAGTGCAACTCCACCTCCCTTTCTGTTGCTTCTATTTCATAGAAATAGAAGCAACAGAAAGGGAGGTGGAGTTGCACTGTATGTTAAAAATACGTATCTCTGCACAGAGATACAGGAAGAGGAGCTTGGCAGCCCCATTGAAAGCATTCTGTTCCTTTTGAACAAGTTATACCCTTCAATTGCTGTATTCCAGTCATGGGAGTCATCCCACCAGGTTTCAGTTATCCCTATCAAGTCGTACTTGCCCTCATGTATCAAGAGTTCAAGTTCGTCTTGTTTATTGCCCATACTCTGGGCATTAGTATAGAGACATTGAAGACTATGTGCTTTATAGTCTGACTTTCCCCCTACATTTTGTGGTAGACTATCAATGGGCACCGCTGGAGCTGTTCTCTCCATTGTGGCATAGAGGCTTTCTTCCATTGGTACCCCCGAGTTTATGTCTCCCTCCCCTGTTGGATTCAGTTTAAAGCCCTCCTGATTAAGTTCCTCATGCTGTGTCCAAACACATTCTTCCCAGTCCTTGTGAGGTGCAACCCATCCTTTGCCAGCAGTCCATCTTGCTATCTATGGATGCAAGAATCAGCATTGCTTGAGCTCATCAAAGGTTTTCCGAGTTCCCCCTCTACGCTCAGCTCACCTCATTCCCATCCCTGAATGTGAGCTTTTAAAAATTATTATTTGAATTGAAAAGTGCACATTTGGATGCACTTATTTTTTTAAAAGCATGCATCCAAAAATGTGTACTTTCCCTCCATTGACTAAAGTGCGCATCATTTTTCTAATGAACACTTTTTCAGAACATGGTTGCAAGCTTGGGAATAGGCAAGGTTTGTCCAGAAAATGCACTCACATTTGTGTTCAGGGGTGTGAACGGGACAAGTTCTGATGTTTAACAAACTGAAACAAAATTCTTATACATCCATAGACTGTTTTCCCATGTGGCTTCAGTACATGTGTGGATACCGCCTTCATACGGGCAGGTCTGATTGCATAGATCTTTTCCACTCAATCGCTAATCCATATATCAGTGATGGCGAACCTATGGCACGTGTGCCACAGCTGGCACGCAGGGACCTCTCTGTGGCCACTCGAGCCATTGGTCTCCAGATCGCGAAAAGGCCGTCCCCTTCTGCAAAACACTAATGATCTTGTTCTTTCTCACAGTGTGGAACAGAATGATTTTATTCTAGAATTCCTGTTACAGAATTCTTTTCCACATTGTTATCACATTTAAAAGATTTTGAAGAATGATACACAGAGCATGGCTTGGATGTAAAGCCCTAACAGTTGACCTGAGTGCTGCATGTGTTGCTCTCAAACTAACGGAGTATGAGCCAAGGTTTGACAAATTATCAGCATGCATGCAATAGCAAAAATCACATTAATTGTGCAAAAGCATGCCCAATGCAAACTTTTACCTAATGCAGTGTTTGCAGTCCAAGACATAAAGTGTTTAAAATGTGTGAAACACGTTTAGTTTTCTTGTTTATCTTGCTCATCCTAGTACAGGTTGACTTTTACTTTTACTAATCCGACACCTGTAGAAGCAGGGAAAGGACCCAGAGTAAAGCTTGTCCCATACAATTTCAGTCTGGCATATAATCATATTACAAGTTGAGAATCCCTTATCCAAAAATACATGTGCCTAATTATTTAAAAAGTGTGTATACATTCCCTTCAGGCTATGTGTACAATGTAGTACTATAATAATTTTTTGAGTTGATTTTTTTCCCAACAAAAAACTGTTTGTATCATTGAAAGCTCTGTTATTGTGTTTTTCTTTTAAGACAAAAGATGTTAATTAGTTCGGACAACTGTATGAGTTGTTTTTCTAAAACGAAAACCTCGGTATTCAGGTTTAATTGCAGTGTTGTCACTTTGAAATAAATAAGTTGGTTTTGTGTTGCAGTTTGGGCACTCGGGCTCAAAAAGGTTCGCCATCACTGCCATATATGATGCCTGAACATTCCCTCCCATTTACAAACCCTCATTTCTGGCTTATCCGCACAGTGCAGCCTGTATGCCTTTTAGGAATGGATACTGCCAGTTTATGCTCTGTATAGTGCTAACACACGAACAGCAGAATAGTGGTAAGATCAGCAGCTGCAGCTAGACTAGGGGAAGTATGCTAACAATATCCAAATGAAGTGAGAGATTGTGAATCTTTATTCTACTTCTAGCAAATACACTTTGCCTTCTACAAGGATAGATGCATCCTAAATGTCTTTCAAAATTCCTGCTTCTCCAATCCAAAGAGTGTTAAAGTATGGGGAGAGGAAATCCCATAACACCACATTTCATTCCATCTGTGCTTTGGTTTGTTCTGTGTGGGAATGCTGGATAGGTCTCAAGTTTCAAGTGAGAAAGATATTTTTTTTTAATGTGCCATTTCCCCCGTCCCCTACCTTTCTAATAACTGGTGTAGCTTGGACCATATATATAACAAATTATAGCTTTCAAGAAATTGTGGAAATACCTCAGCAATGTTATCTTTATCAGTGAGTGAGCGAGTGAGTGAGCGAGTAAGGACTAAGCATTTTATATAGAGTGGTATTCATTTTCTCTCAGAGACCCAGATAAATATTGTGGTAGCTGAGGAATTGCTTAAATCCCTGTGTAAATGTTAAATGTATAAATTTGACACATCTCCCTCTGGTTTTGAAAGGTAGTCATTTTCCAGGCAGGTTTATTAAATACTTGACTTTGTCAGCTAATGGAAGTAGAAATCTCCTCAAAAAGTTTACTACCCCAGCTGCTATGAGTATATCAGCAATGGATATTTGAATTAAATATTTATTCTCCTGTGTGGGTGGAGAGAAAACCAACTGAGCTAAACCTTAATGAGATTCATTGCAAATTACATATATAAAAATTGTAGATTCACAAAATCAATTCATAAGCCAGACCACAAAGTTACAGTGCAATGAATACCTGCACTTTCTTCTCTTCCATGAAGTTGTTTTTCATTTTGATTAGCAGTTTTAAATAGGTCATTACTTAGTTTCCTATTTTACCCCTCAGATGATTTTTCCATTAGAGCCATTTTGTAATTGCATTCAAGTAGAATTCACAATAACTCAATATATTTACCAAAATGAAAGCCTATTCTGTTCTTTTGGAATAAAGAAATGCTGCTGGTATAAACAGTCAAAAGTATTTTATCAAGATATTAACAGCCTTTGCACTGGTAGTTAATGATTGGCTTGTTAAGTGTGAAATGCCTCTCAGTATTTCCTCAGGGTGTGGGAACTAATAAATTCATGGGAATAAAGGGAATAATTCTCCTCTCACTTACATTCTTAACACTGTATTGAGTTCAGTGGAGTCTGTCTTGACTTCCACACACATGGGAAATAAGAAGCAGTTCCAAAATGTTTAATATTGCCAGGTTTTTGTGCAGCTTAGCAGTGTGTGTTCTTCACTTCCTCTACTTCAAGAAGTACGCTTTTTCAAGGTTAGGCTTTTACAGGGACAATATTTATTTATTTATTATGGACGGGGACTCGGGAGATCTGGGTTCTAGTCCCCGCTCAGCCATGAAATTCACTGGGTGACTTTGGGCCAGTCACTGACTCTCAGTCTAACCTACCTCACAGGGTTGTTGTGAGGATAAAATGGAGAGAAAGGGGAGGATTATGTAAGCTGCCTTGGGTTCCTTGCAGGAAAAAAGGTCGGGCATAAATATAATAAATAAAAAATAAATAAATAAATAATGTACCCAATAGCCAATGTTCTCTGGGTGGATTACAAAGTTTACTTGTGAGAAGAGAACATTGGCCTATGTTGTTTCCATAGTATCTGTTTATCTTATATCTGAGCAGCGGGGTGGCAAGTAGGTGGACACCCAGACAAACAGTACTAGTGTTCATAACAGCACCATTTCCCAAAATAATATGTGACTTCTCCAAGGCTGCTTCTTCCCAGCCAACTCAGACTTTTTCCTCCTTTTCTTTCTCTGTTCAAATTGCAAACCCCCCTATTTCTTCAGCCCTACCCAAGCAAGTCTGGTACATCACAAATCCAAGTAGCTTGTAGCCGCCACTCATCAAAGACAAGCAAGCAAGCACCTGGGCAGAGCAAGCCTATGAGGGAGGCAGAAGGAGAAACTGAGGCAGAGGAACACAAGGGTCACACAACTTTTTGCATATCCAACCAGATCTTAAGGTTTACAAGAATGAACTCTGATTCCAAGATAATGGTTTTGAGTACAGAATATCATTGAAATGCACTATTGCGAATATCACTGAGTCCCCTTGCTGCTGGTGTTATTTATTTGTTTTCACTGTAAAACTTTAACTTTTATTCTTGTCTGTGACTTACTTTCATGCTTTGAAAGCTCTCACCCAGACTGCTGTCACAGCAGTGCCATTCCCTTTAAGCCTCAAAGAAGTGCTGTGATTTCTGCTGGTTTAGGTATAACCATGCAGTCTCAAGCCACTATTCCCCACAAGTGATATACTGTGACATAATTTTATAGAAGGAAGAGATACTAAAGAGGAGAAATGCTCTGAAAAACAGGTGCATTACTGCAGTACTTAATTGTATCTATGATAAAAACTGGCAGATATAATAGCTAAAACAGCAACAATACAATTGTGCAGATTAAGATCTCATAAAAGCAGGATGGTATGCACTGTCCCTTTGGCCATAAGATATTTTTTGATGAAGCAGAACAGAACTGAGAGTATTCTCATCCTTAATGGGGACCCCAAAGAAAAGAATGCATGGAATGGACATTTCGTAGATGAATTAACATATTGAAAAGAATGCACAAAGGACACATTTAAACCCAAACAAAACATTACTTTAAAGAGCAGTTACAACTTTCTTTTAATTTTACACTAAAGTAAGTGCAAGGCCCCCTAATCTGGATTGGGATCCTAGTTTGGGAGGTGGGGGCTTTAACCTTTTACTCCCTGCTGTGGTCCCAATCTGGATTGGGCCCCCTGCACTTGCAATTAATATTGTCCCAAAGTGATCCATTTGTTTTAAAGGATCACTATTTGGCTCCCTTGGGAATGTTTCCTTAGTTCTCTCTGAATAGCAATTAGTCGCTAAGATTTGGATTTTAAAAAAGTGGACTTAAATTAAAAGTATGTTTTTGCATGTGTGCAAAATATCATATTACATTTTGAGCTGAAGAATTTATTAGGGAGATAACGTTTAATCCTTATTGCATCTAAGCATTACAAGCTAGGCCATTTGTGTTCCAAACCAGTTCACTGACATCACAAATGGCTGCCAGGAATGTTTGGAGGTGCTGTGAGGGTGCCTCCATATGGCATAGCACACTCAAATTTACAGACGTGTGTCCTGATCTAGCTAAAGGCCAGATGTGTGTCGAAGCAGGCTTCTACACTTGTATCCATAGCTAGATTAGGAACCGTGTGTGCACATGGCTGCAATGTGCAAAGTTCCTCTCTTTGATCCAGCTACTGGACCTGTGGAAATAGAGTTCTCTTTAAAAAGCAGTAAGCATTTCCATCAACGTTCAGGAAGGGGGTTTAACCCTCCCCACACCACTCTTCTCTGACCCTGCCAAACAATAATTAATATGATTATTACTACTTTTTAAATAAGGCTGTGCACACACAGTAATCGTATTTGCACACAGTTGGATCAGGGCAGCCACAATGCATAAGTTGTTTCTAATGTGTTGGGGAAGTTGTTTTCATCCTTGCAATTAGACCAGATTTCTGGCCAGGTGACTGAATGGGGGTGGGGGGAGCACTATGTATGTGTGAAGGTTATGTTGGAGAATATTTGCATGCATTGAGGATCATCTGCATTTCTTTTTAAAAAGTCACCAGCAATTTATGATCCATAGTGCTCTGAGGAGACCTTACAAGTAAAATGAGAAATTTACTCAAAAAATGACCATTTCATATTTCAGGCACAATAATCAGTGTTCATAATGCAGCTATATTTTACTTTATTCTTTTGATAGTGCCATTAATGCTCGTGGCATTTTAAAGATGCATAAAAGACTAATTCTCTTCCCCCAAGGAGAGTTTCATATTTAATGCATACCCAGTAACATCCCTTATACATCTGGCAAGTTTACGATCTAAGCGGAGTCAAGATGTATGAGGGATGTGATCAAATACTGGAGGGAGGAACAGGGGACAGTGGCAAAAGTACAGTAATGATTAATGAATGAGGACGCCGATCAGAGAAGGTATAGGCACCTTGGAGTTTTACCCTATTTCTGCAGTCATATAAATCTTCTTGCATTCTTTTCAGGTTCATCAGTGAGGGCCTATTTAGACAAGAAGCTAAGAGGGATCCCATGTGGCATGTCTCAGGAGATGAGCCATGGATGTTGAAGGAGGCAGCCCACTGAGAAAAGTTTAAATTATTGAGGCCATCATGAAAGCATGGGTGCAGTTTCACCAAAGGGATTGCAGTGAAGGATGGTTGAATTCTGTGTTCCATTCTAGAAATAATCCAGTATGTCTATATCGGCAAAGGCTGTCCACTAGTGGACCCCTGGTGAAGCACATAACACCTATTGATGGCTTGGATTGTTGCAAAGCATGCTAGACTAGATGGACCTTGGTCTGATCCAGCAGAATATTTGCTACGTTGAGCAAGAATGAATGCTCATGTTCACTTAACACATATCAGTTATGCCTTAACTGATAACAGATCCTTCAAAACACATTGGTGACCTATAGGATTCTGGTTTCGTAGGGTGTTTTTTTAATATATTAGAGCATGCAAGCCTGAAGTCATCACAGCCCTGGTCTAAGTTATTTCTGAACTAGGCACTCCTCAGCAAACCTAGGCCTCATGTTGGCCCACCGATGCAGGCTAATGAAATTATCAAACTACAGTGGCATAGGCACTACTGACTCCAGTAAAATGTCATCAAGTCATGCCAGTATGCCAGGTCCCAGGTCAGGCCTAAGGAGATCCCAGGCAGGCACCATCCCTAGTGTCCACAGATCCCTGACAAAGTCTGGCAATTGTCTCTAGAACTTAGCATCAAGAATGTATCAAAGGAAAATGGGTAATTCCTTTGGAGTAAGGCTCATTGCATTCATAGAATCAGACTGCAAAGGATACATCATTATTTCTGGAAGTCCCATAATTAATATGCAAGAGCAAAAGTAGGAGCCGTCTGATATACAAGATGTCTGGGCGCTGCCTGATCTTTTTTGTTTAATTAATAGCACAGAAATAGGTAGGTGTGGCTTAAAAGAAATAGAATAAAAGCAAGTCAACAGGAAGAATTACACCAATTCTGGAAACATACCAAATATTTCTGCTGTTCTTCACAAATGCCTCCCGGGTGTTTTCACACAATGAGCTAAGATTGACTTTCACAGAGCATGAAAATTTAGTTTTACAGCATAAATGCCAGCCAATTTACTTACCAGACAGCATTGATATCTCTCTTGCTGGCTTTGTAAAGCCTAGGGACACAGACCACTGTGAATATCTCCTGTCATCTTGTCTTTTACGTGAGCCCTGTGACAACGTTTAGGAAGAATTCGTCTAGCTGCCTCGTCCCCAACTTCTCTCTGGAGAAAAGGCTTCTCACCATAATGGAAACTATTTGGGGGGAACAAATACATTTTGAATCTGTCAAAAGACAGATGTGGAATGTGTGTCTCAATCCAATCCAACCCATATATAGAAACAGGTTGCTGAAGATAAATCAAGATTATTGGGTCTTCCCAACAGCCAGCTACAAAGGGAGGGGCACGGCATACTTTCACTCTAGGGTATACAGGCAGAATAGATTTCAGGGAAGATACAGGCTTGGGAGCCTCCCCAACATTAGACCACAGGTGTGAGAGGTTCCTGGGTGAAGACACTTAGGTCATTTTGTTTAGCATACACCTAAATAGGTAAAGTGTGAATGCAACAAATGTATTTGCAAAAATGTGCATTATACAGGCGCATGTATCAGGGAGCAGAGGACCCTGCTGAATGTGTGCCTCTTCATCATCTGTGAAATGGCCCTCCTGGTGCTGATCGATTGTTAGGTGCAGTTGCGATGGGTCTGCTGGACAAAGAAGTATCTGGACAAGGAAGCATCTCCAAATGCTCCAAAGCATTTACAAGATGTAAATGTTGTTGATCCAACTGGAAACACTGACCGCAGTGCTATCAGATTTAATACACATATATGTGGTAAATTGACAAGGAAGTCCAACACAGCCACATTTGACTTCAAAAGAGGAAACTTCTCTAAAATGAGGAAACTGGTAAAAAGGAAGTTGAAAGGGGGAGTCAAGAAGGTGAAATCCCTTCAAAATGTTTGGAGGTTACTCAAAACCGCAATAATAGAAACTCAACTAGAATGTATACCACAGGTTAGGAAAGGTATACAAGAGGTCACCAGCATGGTTAATGGGCAGTGTCAAGGAAGCTTTAGAGAAAAGAACGCTTCCTTCAGAAAATGGAAGTCTTGCCCAAATGAGGAAAACAAAAGGGAGTACAAGCTTGCACAAAGGAGATGCAAACATATAGTAAGAGATGCAAAAACCATTTTGAGGAGCATATCACTAACAGCATAAAGGCCAACAATAAAGAATTCTTTACATATATCAGAAGCAGGAAACCAGCTAGGGAGGCAGTTGGATGGTTGGATGACAGTGGAGTTAAAGGAGTACTAAAGGAGGATAAGGAGATTGTAGAGAAGCTGAATGAATTCTTTTCATCTGTCTTCAATTCAGAAGTTATAGGACAGATACCTGTGCCTGAAGTGAGGAAGGGAGGCAAATAGTGGTGACAGGAGATGAAATTCTTAACCTTATTGACAAATTGAAAGTTAATAAATCACCGGGCTCAGATGGAATTCATCCTAGAGTTCTTAAAGAACTTAAATATTGAATTTCTGACTTTCTAACAAAATATGTAACATGTCCCTAAGATCAGCCTCTGTACCAGAGGACTGGAGAATGGCCAATGTAACACCAATTTTTAAAAAGGATCTAGAAAGTACAGGTTTATTAGCATAATGTCTGTTCCAGGTAAATTGGTTGAAAACATTATTAAAGATTTAATTAGTAAACAAATAGAAGGACAAGCCCTGCTGAAAAAGATTCAACATAGCTTCTGCAAAGGTAAGTCCTGTCTCATTAACCTTTTAGAGTTCTTTGACAGTGTCAATAAACATGTGGACAGGGGTGATCTGGTAGACATTGTTTATTTGGACTTCCAAAAGCTTTTTGACAAAGTCCCTCACCAAAGACTCCTGAGCAAATGTGACATTCATGGAATAAGAGGAGAGGTCCTCTTATAGATCAATAACTGGTTAAAGAACGGAAAGCAGAGAGTAGGAATAAATGGTCAATTCTCCCAATGGAGGGATGAAAACAGTGAGGTCCCACAGGGATCTGTATTAGGACCAATACTTTTTAACTTTTTCATAAACAATCTGGAATTAGGAGTGAGCCGTGAGGAGGACAAGTAGGCTGAGGACACCAAATTATTCAGGGTGGTTAAAACAAAAAGGGATTACAAAGTGCTCCAAAAGTGGGAGAATGGGCATCAAAATGGCAAATGAAATTCAATGTAAGCAAGTGTAAAGTGATGCATATTGGGGTAAAAAAAAAGAAGCCAACTTCACATATACACTGACATATACACTGATGGGATCTGCACTAACAGTGACTGACCAAGAAAGAAATCTTGAGGTTGTGGTGGACAGGTTGATGAAAATGTCAACCCAGGTTGCTGCTGCCATGAAAAAGGCAAATTCCATGTTAGGCAGAATTAGGAAAGAAATTGAAAATAAAACTGCCAATATCATACAACCCTTATACAGACTGATTGTGTGACTATTTGAAGAAAGGTTACAACTTCTGGGACTGTTTACCTATTGGGGGAGGGGAGGGAAATAGAAGAGGTGAAGCTTTCTACACCATTGACTGAACAGCCATGAAACTCACTGGGTGACTTTGGGCCAGTCACTGACTCTCAACCTAACCTACCTCACAGGGTTGTTGTGAGGATAAAATCGAGAGGAGGAGGAGAATTATGTAAGCCGCCTTGGGTTCCTTGAAGGAAAAAAGGCGGGGTATAAATATAATAAATAAATAAATGTAGATTTGACTGTTTTGCATCTCTGTTCCTATGTATGTATGTATGTATTATACACAGCAGGACCAGCTGGTAGCACATGAACTTGAGTAACCTGATTTCAAAATATTTTTTAAAAATAAAATAAAATAAAATAAATTGTGTGTGTGTGTGTGTGTGTGTGTGTGTGTCAGTCAGTGTTCTAAGAGCTATAGACACCCATAAGCCACTCTAATGCTGCCATGCTATACACACAACTGGGAGTGAGTCCCATTGAACTCAGTGTAGCAATGCATAAGATTGTACAGTTAAAATGCATCTTCAGACATCACACTTTCTTTAAATCAATTAAGAGATGTAAGATATTTATATGTAAGATATCTTACAAATATGTAAGATATGTATAAGGTGGCATTTCCCTCAGTGAGTCAATTTCAAAACAGGTGTCAATAAGTTGCAAATGTTCTCCAAAGACTGTAGTCTCTGTGTACAGGTTGTGAGTTGTTCACACCAGGGAGGATAAACAAATGAACTGCTCTGTACTGAACCAGACCTGTATTATCGACTTTCCCAGCCTGCTGCCTTCCAGATGTTAGGGCTTCAACTTTCTTCAGCCTCAGCAACCATGGCCAATGGCCAGGAATGCTGGGAGTTGCAGTCTATGACAACTGGAGGGCACCAAGTTGGGGAAAGCTTGAGTACCCTGACAGTCAGTAGCTGTCCAAGGTTCTAGGCAGAGGCCTTTCCCAGCTCTGCCACCTGGCTGAGATTCTTTGAACTGGAGATGCCAGACAGAGGCTGGATTTAGGACTTTATACATACAAACTAACATGTGGAGTTAGGTGGAAAGGGAGGTGAAGTTGCGCTGTATGTTAAAGGTACGTATCTCTGCACAGAGATACAGGAAGAGGAGCTTGGCAGCCCCATTGAGAGCATCTGGGTTAAAATAAAGGGGGCAAAGGATAAGACGAACATGGCGGTTGGAGTCTACTACCGACCACCCAATCAAGGAGAAGACGAGGATGAAACTTTTGAAAAGCAAATTGCAAATGTTTCAAGGAGGCATGATGTGGTAGCAATGGGTGACTTCAATTTCCCTGATATCTGTTGGGAGACTTATTCAGCCAAACATGGCCCCTCCAAGAAATTCCTGAGTTGTGCTGCTGATCATTGCCTCCTACAAAAAGTGGAGGAAGGAACTAGAGGATCGGCTATCCTTGACCTGATTCTAACCAACAGAGACGAGTTAGTGGATAAAGTGGCAGTTTCGGGAACTCTGGGGGAAAGTGACCATGTTATACTTGAGTTCTTGATTCTAACGGAAGCAAAAGCTGAGTGTAGCCAAACACGTACCCTGGATTTTAGGAAAGCCAATTTTAACAAACTCAGAACAATGATAAGTAAGATCCCATGGCAAGCGACTCTCATGAGAAAAGGAGCCCAGGATGGGTGGGAGTTTTTAAAAAAGGAATTTTTAAAGGCACAATTGCAAACAATTCCCACAAGGAAAAAAGGCAGAGGGCAACAGAAGAAGCCAATGTGGCTTCACAATAAACGCAAAGATGACCTGAAAACAAAAAAGGACACGTATAGGAAGTGGAAGGAAGGACAGGCTACAAGGGAAGAGTACAGGCAGGTAGCACAGAACTGCAGAAATAATGTCAGGAAGGCTAAAGCTGAGAATGAACTACGGTTAGCGAGGGATGCTAAAAACAACAAGAAAGCTTTCTTCAGATACATGCACAGTAAAAGACAGAGGAAAGAAATGGTGGTTCAACTACACAATGAGCATGGCAAATTGATAACAGAAGACAAAGAAAAGGCAGAAGTGTTCAATTCCTACTTCGGCTCGGTCTTCTCCCAAAAGAGGGTCTATTTTTTGGACTCTGGCAAACCTGAAGTGCAGACTGAAGGGGCAGGATTGCAGCTTGAGATTGATAGGCAAATGGTCAAGGAGCACCTGATTACTCTGAATGAGTTTAAATCTCCAGGGCCTGATGAGCTGCATCCTAGAGTAATAAAGGAACTGGCAGAAGAACTCTCAGAACCACTGTCTATTATCTTTGAGAAATCATGGAGGACAGGTGAAGTGCCAGATGACTGGAGGAGGGCAAATGTTGTTCCCATCTTCAAAAAGGGCAAGAAGGAGAACCTGGGAACTATAGGCCTGTCAATCTGACATCAATCCCTGGGAAGATTTTGGAGCAGATTATAAAGAAGTCAGTCTGCATGCACCTTGAAAGCAATGCAGTGATTACTAGAAGCCAGCATGGATTTGTCGAGAACAAATCCTGTCAGACTAATCTGATCTCATTTTTTGATCGGGTAACCTCCCTTGTGGACTGTGGGAATGCTGTGGACATCATATATCTGGACTTCAGCAAAGCTTTCGACAAAGTGCCTCATGATATCCTGATTAGTAAGCTAGCTAAAAGTGGGCTAGATGGAACAACTATCAGGTGGATCCACAATTGGCTACAGAATCGGACTCAAAGAGTGCTTATCAATGGTTCCTTCTCAAACTGGGGAGAGGTAACGAGTGGGGTACCACAGGGCTCGGTCCTGGGCCCGGTGCTCTTCAACATTTTTATTAATGACTTGGATGAGGAGGTGCAGGGAATGCTTATCAAATTTGCAGATGACACAAAGTTGGGTGGAACAGCTAATACTCTGGAAGACAGAAACAAAATTCAAAGTGACCTCGATAGGCTGGAGCGCTGGGCCGAAAACAACAGAATGAAATTTAATAGGGATAAATGCCAAGTGCTGCACCTAGGGAAAGGAAACCAAATGCAGAGTTACAGAATGGGGGACACTTGGCTCAACAATACTACAAGCGAAAAGGATCTTGGAATTGTGGTAGATCACAAACTGAATATGAGCCAGCAATGCGATGTGGCTGCAAAGAAGGCAAATGCAATTTTGGGCTGCATTAATAGAAGTATAGCTTCCAAATCACAGGAAGTGATAATTCCCCTTTACTCGGCACTGGTTAGGCCTCATCTTGAGTACTGCGTCCAGTTCTGGGCACCACACTTTAAGAAGGACGTAGACAAACTGGAGAGGGTTCAGAGGATGATAAAGGGACTGGAAACAAGGCCCTATGAGGAGAGACTGAAAGAACTGGGCATGTTTAGCCTTCAGAAGAGGAGACTGAGGGGAGATATGATCACACTCTTCCAGTACTTGAAGGGATGTCACACAGAGGAGGGCCAGGATCTCTTCTCGATCATCCCAGTTTGCAGGACACAGAATAATGGGCTCAAGTTACAGGAACCCAGATTCCACCTAAACATCAGGAAAAATTTCCTGACATGTCAGAGCAATAAGACAAGGGAATCAACTACCTAGGGAGGTGGTGGGCTCTCCCAATCTGGAGGCATTCAAGGTGCAGCTGGACAGCCATCTGTCAGGGATGCTTTGACCTAGATTCCTGCATTGAGCAGGGGGTTGAACTCGATGGCCTTGTAGGCCCCTTCCAACTCTACTTTTCTATGATTCTATGATTCTGTGTGCTCTAACACTGATCTGTGTCTCCTCTCCTAAATCCAGTGGAACAAAAATAATTTAAAACTGATTGGTTGTGCTATATTTCATATTTGCTTTTTGTTGAATTTTTAAAATATATCCTTACATTTTCCTTCTCAGTCAATAGAATCCATCCCTATTTCCATAGCATACAATATAGTACACCATTGTAAATGTATTCCCAAAGACAGAAGTGACAAACAGTAAGTGAACTTTTAGTTTGACATGCTCACAAACACAAAAAGCCCATGTCCTGTCATTTATCAAAGGACATGCATTTTCTGGAAACTCTGGATGTTATTTACCATAACAAAAGGAACAATGTTAAAGTCTTTTTAAATGGGGAAAATACACTACAATCACTAGAGATACAGAAACCATACAAAGACTTCCACATTTCCTTAGTATTCATAGGGTAGATAGTAAAGGAGCCTTGCAAATGAAAGATACATATATACCATGTTCAATAAAAATCTAGATTGCCAGTAGTACAACCATGAAATGTTCTTCTGCAACACAAATGGGAATGAAGAATACAGCCAGTTGCATAGCACAATGGTTAGATAAATGGCTAACAAGTGCAATTCTGTGCATGTTTACTTGGAAATAAGTCCCATTATATTTGATGAAGCTTAGTCCTAGATAAGAAGTACTCCTTGATAAAGAGCCATAGGATTGCATCATAAGACCACACATTTACACACACTAGCTGGATTAAGTCCCATTGAACTCAGTGGAACTTGTTTCTGAATAAACATGCATGGGATTAGACTGGACTGAAAGATTCCACTTAGATTTATGGAGCTAGATTTCCACTCTTTGCGTTTCGTTAATCCATTTCATGACTGAGAATATGCTAAAGGAATAAAAAGAACCCGAGTTGCATTCCAGTGTGCCCCAACAAGCTCCATTAGTGCTGAAGCTTCCCATTCTCTTTGATGAGAAGGAAATACTTGGCACTTAGAATGAGAAATGCCTCTGCAGAAATTGCTTTTTGTTAGAGGTGAATGTGAAATCCCTGATCACATAGGGCTCTGGACCAGGGCCCAAGATATTAACAATGCACTTTTTGTAGTTAAGCCTCTAAACCTAATTTATACTGGGTGGGAAAATTGGTCAAATAGTTAAGACACTGAATTAAGGACTTGTGTGAGCTCAGCAATTCTGAATATTAGATCATTTATAACCATAGAAGTGGAATTTAATTTATAAATATTGGCTTAGGCCTTTATTGCTAAGGTACAGGAATGGTGCTGTTTTTCACACTAATGGGTTGAGGACCATTTGTCCAAATGTTGCGAAATGCAACCATAGATAAGCTGAAAATGCAAACAGCTCTGCTATTTGGTGGCCATTCTTGAACTCAAGGAGAAACTGGGCTTCCTGTTCCTTGGTGAGCCTGCTGGGGGACGTGGCCCAACTGGCTGGGGGCAGCCCACTGTTAACACAATCCTCAGGATACAGAGCTGGACCCCAGCCTGGAAGTACACACACTCCAGATCTGGAACTGGTTGTCCACGACACTAGCAGAGGGGTGGGCAACTTGTAGGTCAAAACATCTGCAGGGCCACAACTCCCATCATCCCTCACCTTTGGCTATGCTGGCTAGGGCTCATGGAAGTTGTAGGCCAAAACATATGGAGGGCCGCGAATTGCCCACCCCTGCCCTAACAGAGGGTTGCATAGAAGCGGTACCACCCAGGTGGACGACACCCTATGGGGGGAAGCATGCTGGCGCTCTATGCGCTATCAGAGCTCTCTCAGACCGCAGCAATATTTAAATCTCAACAGTTATATAATGGTTTGTATAGTTTAGAGGCAGAATGCTAGGGGACAATTTCTGAGAAGTCTTGTCACATTAGTGTCATAAAGAAACCTGTGTGCCTGAGATACTCTTCATACTCAGCTACCCCCAGAAGGCTGTGATGTGATGTGGTGTTCTAAAAGAAGCTCTGGAATGCCATAGAAATGAATGCCCCCATCATAACCTATATCTACTGTGAGATATCCTGAAGCAGTAAAAGGAAACCTACAGTGAATAAATAAAGTAAACATGTGGACTCCTCCCTCCATGTTGTTGTTGTTGTTGTTGGGTCCTTGGATGCCTGCTTTCTTTTATAAAAGCATGTGCCTCAATATATGACCTACATTAATGACTTGAAGGCATTCACATGAGAGAATTTTCCACTGCTGAAGTTGTTCAGCAAGCATGGAACAACTCAGATGGGTGTATGTTTTTGCTGTTCTCAGATTGTTAGACATATGGACATATCTATGATGTTCTAGCAGCCCTGACTTCATTTTAGGCTGTAATCCTTTACTTACCTGGGAGTAACCTCCATTGAACTCAGTGAGACTGACTTGCGAATAGACACACGCAGGATCACGCTGTATTCTCTGTTATCAATATCCTTCCATACATTTACAAGTAGACCATTCTATTTCAAGATAATTCACTCATAAAAGATTTTCCTCCAGCCTGTTTATAGGGCTACACATTCTCTTTGTTATGCAATTATAGCAAAGGTGTAAACAGTAGACTCTTTTTGTTGTTGTTGTTGTTGTTGTTGTTACAAAGAAAAGTAAGGTACTACATTTGTCTAGACAGCTATCCATTTCAATATTTGTCTAACTTTTTTTATTATGGAAATTCAATTTTTGAGCTTTGGATAAAAAATGCAATATCCAGCATCATAAATTGATAGAGCACAGAGCATAAAATATTCTAGTTCTGCTATCAAGTCAAAGAATATTGTTAAAGCAATCTGTTCAGTTTTGTTTGAAGTTTTGGAAATTGATCTTTACTCGAGCCTGCTTATGCCACAGTTTATTTATTTTATTTATTTATACCCCACCTTTTTTCCTGCAAGGAACCCAAGGCGGCTTACATAATAATCCTCCTCCTCTCCATTTTACCCTCACAACAACCCTGTGAGGTAGGTTAGGCTGAGAGTCAGTGACTGGCCCAAAGTCACCCAGTCAGTTTCATGGCCAAGCGGGGATTTGAACCCAGATCTCCTGAGTCCCAGTCCAACACTCTCTCTCACCACTACGCTACACTGGCTCTCAGTGAACCCCATGTCCACTTCCTATGGACTTCCTATGGACCACAGTGGGTGAGACTATTCCATTCCACACATGCATGCACATCACTTGATCTCTCATCATTTGAGCTCTCACTCAAATGGGAAATCACTGGTCCCTACCCAACTCTGCAGCACACAACTGCATGTGTCACATGCCCACAGCCCTTTCAGTAACTGGCAATCATGCCAATCAGTTTTTGGTGGGAACTCCCACCCACCCACTTTTCCTCCAATCACCAATTATTCTAAAATTGTTTTGCACACACAGCCCCAACAACTGCCTTGGTGAAGGAGCCACTTTCCATAGTAAACCATGCTCCATGTGGCTGACATCAGGGAGAGGCTGTAGCTCAGTGGTAGAGCACATGCTTTGGATGCAGAAGCTCCCAGGTTCAATCCCCAGTAGCTTCAGGTGGGATGAGGAAAGGATCCTGACTGAAACCCTGGATAGCCTCTGCCAGTCAGTGTCAACAGTACTGGGCTAGATGGACTGATGGTTCGACTCGGTAAAATTTTATTTATTTATTTATTTATTTATTTATTATATTTATACCCCGCCTCTTTTCCTGCAAGGAACCCAAGGCGGCTTACATAATCCTCCTCCACCTCTCTATTTTATCCTCACAACAACCCTGTGAGGTAGGTTAGGATGAGAGTCAGTGACTGGCCCAAAGTCACCCAGTGAGCTTCATGGCCGAGCGGGGACTAGAACCCGGATCTCCTGAGTCCCAGTCCAACACTCTAACCATTCCTAACATCTGAAGAGTTTACATAATGAAATATAACATTTCAAGATGATTCACCAACAATTATATACAATAATATTTAAATAAATATATAATAAATAAATCCAAATATTAATATACACTAAGATTAAACAAACCGCCAATAATTCATACTAGAGCCTGATGATACAAATACAAAGAACATGATAGGTTGGACCCAGACTTAGTCAAACTTTGAACAGATCCATTGAAATCACTAGGACTCAATTTAGACATGACTAACTGAAGTCCCATTAATGTCAAAGGGTCTACTCTAAGTATGACTAAGTCTGGATCCAGCCTAATCCAAATAGCATCAAAAATAATACATCTTATCCAAGACTAAATGTTGCCCTCAGCAACAACGGCTAAACTCTGATGGTTTCTCTAGGCACCTTCAGCAGCAGGGGCAGCCTATGTAGCTGGAGCCAAATCAGGACCCCATCCTCCAAGGGCAGGTGTAAATGAGCCAGAAGGAGGAACAGGGACCGGGACTCACAGCTGGATGGTCTCACTTTTGCCTGTGCATGTCCCCTAGGTGGAGTGGGCCGATTACATTTAGGTTGATGCAGGTTCATGAGAAACATACAGACATCCAATTAGTGGTGTTAGATATGTGATGACTTGTTCACTGAAGTATGTCCATCACTTGATGCTACAGTCAACGAGGAATGAATGGGGTGGGGGATGCTTTGTTTCCAGCTATGGTAGGCTTTCTAACGTATGCTACTGCTACTAATGTCAATTTTCCATTTGCTGACTGACTTCAGTTCCCTAGCTCACAGCAACTCCCTGTTTCTTTCTAGGTGTTGTAACCTGGTTGTAGTCTCTCTGAATCTTGCTGCCTGATCATAGAGCTGCCATGTACATATACATGGCTTATGCTGGCTCAGCTTGTCTGAGTGTGGAAAGCTAAGCAGGGTCATGGGAGACCCCTCCTCTAGTTTCCTGCATTGAGCAGGGGGTTGGACTCGATGGCCTTGTAGGCCCCTTCCAACTCTATGATCTATGAATCTATGAATCTATGTCTCTGGACCTGGTAATTTCTATTTTCTTCTGGACATACTGTGGCATTGCATTGCTTGAATTCTCTTTCTGTGGCTTTTGCTTTCTTTCACAAGGAACCTTGAACTGCTGTTGTTTCCATTTTTGTGCTCTTTTACTGTTTGTTTGTTTGTTTGCTTGCTTGTTTTTCTGTGCCTTTTTCTTTTATTATCTGGTCTACCGCTCCTCCCGTAAAACAATTTCACTCGTAATCCATTTTCTGTTATGAGATCTGCTGACACAAGGGCAGGGTGTTTTCTGTAATGCTGCCCACTTGATAGAACTGTCTCCTCGAACACGTTTGATTCTCATCCACTTTGCTGCCAGTTGCAGATCTTTTTCTGATCAGGCAGCCTTTCGTGGGTGCTGTTTTTGAACTGTGTATTATTTTGTTTAGCTGGAAGCTATTGTTGTTTCTGTTTTTATTATTTCTGGTTGTTATTACATGTATTGCTTTTCTCTATTTTACTGTTGTAAGTTGGACTAAGAGCTCCTGGGGGGGTAGAATGTCTTCCCCAAAATGCTATAAATAGATGAAAACAAATGAAATAAACAATCTTGGTTGCTCTTTCACCATCTCGAATCCCCTCTCTCATTGTTTGCTCCCCTGCACCACACCCCCATCGTCAATTTTCTGGCCCGTTTCTTGTGCTCCTCTGAACATTTTTCTTCTAATAATAAAGCTCCTGTCCTTCATCACCATTCTCTTTCCAGCAAATTTCTGTTCCTTGTCCTCGCTGAAATTGGGTTCTCCACCTAAGCTGCCAGCCCAAGACATTCTGCTGCCTCAGTCAGAACAGCAAACGCCTGCTCCCCCAGTCAAGGTCAGAGCACCTGAGACTGGTCAAGTTATTTGAGACAGAGAATCCTACAAGTGCCTCTCCCTGGGAGTTTGTATGTATAAAGTCCTAAATCCAGCCTCTGTCTGGCAGAGTTTTATTTTCGATTCTTTCCTAATTCTGCCTAACATGGAATTTGCTTTTTTCATGGCAGCAGCAACCTGGGTTGACATTTTCATCAACCTGTCCACCACAACCCCAATATTTCTTTCTTGGTCAGTCACTGTTAGTGCAGATCCCATCACTGTATATGTGAAGTTGGCTTTTTTTTTTTTTACCCCAATATGCATCACTTTACACTTGCTTAGATTGAACCTCATTTGCCATTTTGATGCCCATTCTCCCACTTTTGGAGCACTTTGTAATCCCTTTTTGTTTTAACCACCCTGAATAATTTGGTGTCCTCAGCCTACTTGTCCTCCTCACGGCTCACTCCTAATTCCAGATTGTTTATGAAAAAGTTAAAAAGTATTGGTCCTAATACAGATCCCTGTGGGACCTCACTGTTTTCATCCCTCCATTGGGAGAATTGACCATTTATTCCTACTCTCTGCTTTCTGTTCTTTAACCAGTTATTGATCTATAAGAGGACCTCTCCTCTTATTCCATGAATGTTACATTTGCTCAGGAGTCTTTGGTGAGGGACTTTGTCAAAAAGCTTTTGGAAGTCCAAATAAACAATGTCTACCAGATCACCCCTGTCCACATGTTTATTGACACTCTCAAGAACTCTAAAAGGTTAATGAGACAGGACTTACCTTTGCAGAAGCCATGTTGATTCTTTTTCAGCAGGGCTTGTCCTTCTATATGCTTACTAATCCTATAAGCTTACTAGTGATCTCTACCTGCCTGTTCAGTCTGCTGCCAAGATACTAACTGTTGATGGGGAACAATTCTTATGGTTCCTTATCTTTGAACAATAATTGAACAGGTCAGTCTTTCAAATATAGGATGCCTTCAAATAGCCTTTCGAATAATGGACTGTCCTCTATAAAGAAGGACATATGGCCACGCTAGGTAGGGGTGAGCCACTCGTGGTCCTTCAGATATTTTGCCCTAGAACTCCCACCACCTCTTACCATTGGCTATGCTGTCTAGGGCTAATGGGTGTTGTAGGCTTAAACATCTGGAAGGCCACAAACTACACTCCCCTGATTTAGTAGATCAGCTCACTTTCAACTATTACCGGAACAATGTTCATCTTGCTACTGCATCTAAGAGTAATCAATAGAACTGGGCCTAAATACTAACTGCCTGCTATCTTATGACTCCTGATTCAGGTTAGCCCAATTCATATCTTGCTTAGTGCTTCCCCATCTCTCAGCATGGCTGAAGACAAAGCTGAAAATTGAGGAAAGATTCACATGGGTGTGTTCATCATGTGGCAACCCATACATGTGAATAAGCCATCATAATCCAAATACTGCATCATCATCTTAATTTGATATTAAACATTCCTTAAAGTACTCCTTAATGGAATTGATTCACACATTCACCTATGACTCATCAAGTGATGCGATAGTGTGTGTGGGGGGGTTATTCCCCATATTTTTCTATGACTAAATTTGCATAAAATCCCAGAAAGTAAAAAACCAGTCTGCAAGTCCACAGAATCCATGTGACTTGTGGAATCTGTGGATTGGATTCATAAAAATCCAAACTCATTTGAATCTGTTGTGGATTTCTCCAGTATCCCTAGTCCAGGTGCCTTACAGCACAATCCTAGACATGTCTACTCAGAAGTAAGTCCCACTGTGTTCAATGTGCCTTTCTCCCACATAAGCAGGTATAGGATTACAGCCTTGATGGTTGCATTGGTTGCACCTAATTACACAGCTCACATTTTAAAAAAGAAAACAAAAACTTAAATACTTTCAAAAAGAGACTCATGCATAAAGCAATAATAATAAAATAAATTGCAAGTTCTTCCACAGCTGGAAAAAAACCCAGTATTCAATCGTGTATATTGCTAGTACGTTTTTAAAAGGATAGTTCCATAATTATATTGCAGAAAAGTATCTAGCCATTAGAAAAGTTATATTGAAGAGGAAAGGTTTTTTAATTTTTTTTTATAAAGCTCTCTAGCAGTACATAAACCCAGTGGGTTGACGATTTACTAGTATTATGGGAGACATTCAATGCCTATTTCCAACACATATAATATAATTACCTCTATATAACATAACAATTTCTCCTAAAATACCTTCATTTCTCTGTGTACTTGAATAGTGTACACATCCGCCCTGATAGGATGCCCATAATCCTCTGAGATCAGATGGTTACAGGCAGCCCTGTAGGATTTTACCCTAAATCCACCTTATGGATGAACTGCAGCTCCCATAATTCCCAGCCAGCACTGGCCAATAGCCTTGGGGAAGGCTGCTTTAAGTTATCATCATCCTCAGGGCCGGTGCTACCATTAGGCCAACTAGGCTGCTGCCTAGGGCGCCAGGCACAAGGGGGCGCCAGAAACTCCAACTCCCTCCCGAAAACACTTCACATATATCTACGGAAGAAAAGCTTTTTAAAAAAAAAAGTTTTTCTGGGTTGTTTGAACTGCCCATCGCTAGCTGCTCTCCTCTCCCTGCGCGCTCTGCCTTCGCTTCCAAGGAATACACAAACTGACTCTCCCAAAGATTTCTTTTGTGATCACTTGAACTGAGGAGCGGCAGCAGCAGCAGCAGGAAGAGACAGAGCGGGAGAAGAAATAAGAGGGGAAGGTGGAGGGGAGTTTACATGACATCTCTCTGTGCCGGTTTTAGCAGATCCCCACTGCAATTCTTTCTTTCTTTTTCCTTTTCACTGTTCAGTTTTACAGGGAGGCGCAGCAAAACAAGAGAGGGAGAGAGGTTGAGAGGGAAAGCTGCAAAGATGCTTATAGAGGAGGGCGGGCTGCACGCTTACTTCCAACTCCTCCTGCTGTCAGCGCCTCAGCCAATCAAAAGGCTCCAGAGTTGGGAGACGCTGGAGGAAGCAGCAGAGGAGGAGGAGGAGACAGGCTGGGGGCTGGGCAAAGGAGGCAACACGTGCACGCGCACACACGCGCACACGCCTGCCTAGACGAGGCTCCAGTTTCCTCAGGGGCTCTCAGAGCTGGGCTTTCCTTCGTTCCTGCGCTCTAAAGACTTCCAGTATAAAAGTGTTTTCTCCACACTCATTTCAAGCCAGTCTTCCCCCCACACCCCATTTTCAAAATCCCGCCAAAAGACACATACTTATATTAAAGTGATTCCTTTCATGGACAATTCACTCCCACAGCCACTGATAATGCCTCCTGTTTGGGGAAGCCCCCCCCCTCTAGTCCCCTTTGGTACCTTCATATGAAAGCGAAAATCTGTATAATGGATCTTCGCTTTATCCAACGGGATAACTGAGGATATCTTGATAGATTTCGAGAAATGTAGCAAATTGGTACTACATCAACATGTATTTTATGTATGTTTGTCAATGTTTATGATAGTAAATTTTTTAGGTTTTGCCAATTGACTTTTGATGGGCATAGGGCTGGAGGGAGGGAGGGCTCAAGTGGGAAGGGGGGGCGCTAAATATCTGATCTTGCCTAGGGCACCAAACGGCCTTGCACCGGCCCTGATCATCCTTAACATCTTTATAGCGCTCATAAAGCCTGTTGAAACTAAGAGAACTTATTAGGTATATTGGTTGGTTTAATGTGTAGCTGAAACCCATCAATATTGTTTATATCCTGAGCAAATTCTGAAACAGGGACCCATTTGGATGTATTCTGAATAAAACAGCACAATCTCTTCGGGCATGTTGATGTACTGACTGGAAATAATGTTTAGTTGCCGCTGGATTTCCCCAGAGCACAATGTGATCCCCCTGAAAGTAGCCAACCAAATCCTTAAATCAGACAGAAAAACAATAATAATCTCTTTTGTATTAGCCCCAATTGGGGGGGATTCACCTATAAAATATAGACGACGTAGAATCACTTGGAATCAACATAGGATAATAGTGACCCAAAAGAATGGTGCCAGCATCCGTTTGGCATCACTGCTCACTCTCTGGACTGTCATGATGGTGTAGCAATTGCTATGGCTTGGGCAATGCAATATTATGGCCCCTAGACAGCGTCTAGAGCAGTGTTCTCCAACTTTGGGTCCCCAGATGTTTTTGGCCTACAACTCCCAGCATGCCCCAGCCAGCTATGCTGGGGCAAGCTGGGAGTTGTAGGCCAAAAACATCTGGGGAACCCAAGGTTGGAGAACACTGCTCTAGAGCACCATAGGATCTTTTGGCATCTCGGATCTAACGTCAGAAAAAAAACTCTGTCCGTCGGAGCTGGGGTCCACACTTGGAGCGCCCTCCTCCCCTCACAGCTGGCACAGAAAGAACCGTGCCAGCTGCTTCTCCAATGTCACAAAAGCAACCTCGGAGAAGGCGTTTAGGGGGCATTCTGGTGGGGAGGGGAGCAGACCAGCACCGCCAAGATACGGGGCATCCTGGCAGCCCCTCAGCCTCCTTCCCTCCCCCTCTGACGCGCCACAGTTAGACAGTCGAAATCTGTTGCCTAACTGCTTTGCAGAGCAGGAGGCATGCGGAGGGGACCTGCACCTCTGTGCTCCTCCCGCCCTGATAGGATGCCCATAATCCTCTGAGATCAGATGGTTACAGGCAGCCCTGTAGGATTTTACCCTAAATCCACCTTATGGATGAACTGCAGCTCCCATAATTCCCAGCCAGCACTGGCCAATAGCCTTGGGGAAGGCTGCTTTAAGTTATCATCATCCTTAACATCTTTATAGCGCTCATAAGTTTCAAAGCATCTCACATACACTTGCAACAATCCTGTTAGGTAAGCCGGTATTATTATCCCCCATATTGCAAACGAGACTTCAAGGTTTTTCTAAAAGTCTATTGTGATGGGGTCTGATGCACCCCAGACGGCAACATGTTTCACAAATACGCTGCTGAAAGAGACCTCTCCCTTATGCCACCATCCTCGTTGTTCTCCTGGACAGGCAGCGAGCAGGATTGCTGGTCTTAAGGTGCAAGCAGGCTAATGTGGGTGAAGGTGGTTCTTCAAGAATCCCTAGTACAAAGATCAAACCAAAAGTTTAAATTGTGTTCTGGGTTGCGTGTAGCTGGTGCAGTATACGTGTCACTTCAGGGGTAGGTAACTTGTGGCCTGCTGGATGTTTTTGGACTGCAACTCTGCTCAGCACTAGCCAGCATAGGCAATAGTAAGGGATGATGGGAGCTACCGTCCAAAAACATCCGGAGGTTGCCCACCCCTGTGTTTCATGATCAGACTGGCAGACCCCCAGCAATACGCAGGCTGATCCTCATTCTGCACCAGCGGAAGTTTCGAAGTTGTCTTTAAATGCATCCACACATTCCAGTAGCTCAGCCAGGACCATGACTAGTATATGGAGAAGCAAAGCAAAGTCAGACCTCTTCACATAGTGCTGCAGATGAGTGGTGGTGAAGCCTTTTTTTTTTTAATGAGAAGTCTGCTTATCATAAAAGGGCAGATACTGTCAAGCCACACAACAAGAATAAACATGTAACACTAATAGATATCATTATTGCGCATTACAAATTAATGAAGGTTTTCAGGAAGCAAAGCTATCAGCCTTTGGTCACTGGAATAAAAAGAAGCCATGTGAGTTACATTTCTTGTCATTTTTGCTTCCATCCTGATTCCTGCATTCTTACCATCTGACCGTGAAATGCTTTAGATATAATAGCATACTTTTAAAATGATAGAGATGTCAGCTTCCCTTTGCAAGGGGTAGCAGCAGTCCTGTTTCCCAGTTTTAACTACCTTGAGATAAACAGGATGTGCATCAGCCGTAGACTGACTATAATAAACCGAATGGAGGAATGTAGTTCAAGGCTTTCCCCTGGTAGGAATCTACAAGTCCTATCACAACTCTGGGAGTCATAAAGCTTCCAAACACATGTTCTTTGCAACTCCTTTGCCACATAGTAGTGTGACTGGAACACATGGCTAAAGCTGCCATTTTGGGTTTCAAACAAAATGTTGTCTTCTGATCATCCCACCATAAAGGGAGGCCTTGTCCATTAGTTTGGGTAGGTAGGTGGGTTGGACAACAAAGGATGTTGTCTGTATTACTACTTAGATACTATAGGTCTATCAGCCTGGGACATAGCCAAAATTCAGTTGGCATAGATGGACTGGGAAAAGGCCAGGGCAAACGGACTGGGAACATGATCAGAGATAAGAGCTTCCTGATTCATAACTCAGTCTCTTAGACCCAAATTAAGAGCTTCACTGAACATGAAGCATGCAGCTACATCTTCCTTTTTTCTTTAATTCATTGCAGGCATTGGGAGCAATGGTTACTGGGATCACAGTGCACAGGGACGGAAGGTTTATTGGTGCTAATAAATCTAATAATAAAGGGATAAATCTCCCCTCCCCACATGCTGTGATCCCAATAGCAATTGCCCCATTGCGCCTTTAATTAAGTAAAGAAAACACAAAGATGTCGCTGCACACGACCCACTAAGTGTAATGAGTAGTTTGGCTCTGAGCCACTGGGCTACACCAGCTCTGCCGCTTACCAGCAACTTCCTGGACTGTGCTTCAAACCTGTGTGTGTTGAGTCTTCTTGTTTTCCTTCATCTTGCTCTGCTTCTCCCTGAATCCTGCATGGACTGTTTCCATCAGGCATGGTGAACCTCCAGCCCATGGGCTGGATATGGCCCAAGGGGATTCCCCATCTGGTCCACCACCTTCTTTCCCAGCCTCAACCCCGCTCTCCCAGCAGGGAAAAGGTCTTGTCCCCAGTCAGCAGCTGATTAGAGAGAAGAGCTTCCCCCTGCTGAGTACTGAAAAAGAGTCCCTTTCTCAGTGCTCAGTGGGGGAAAGCTCTTCTCTCTGATTATGCTCCCCATCGTTTTGTGCTGGCCTTTCCCCAGTCCATCTATACCATCTGAATCTTTGTCTATTCCACCAGTCACCATTCTCCTCACCTCAGATGGTGGGGAGACTAGAGGAGGCCCTCTGAAGACGATCTAGCTGCATGGGTAGGTTGATGTGGAAGCAGGCATTCCTTCAAAACTTGTTCCAAGCTCAGAATCGGTTTGTGTGAGAAAATCACTTGGTTTGCATTTTGATGAGAACTTACCAAATTTGCACTTCCTGAACCTGAACACAAACTGGAATGCATTTTGACATCAACGTCCATACTTTTCCAAAGTTTGCAATGCAGTTCTCAAAAAAAACCTAACTGTACACAAATTATTTATTTCATTTTAAATGCATACATTTGAAACAGTGCGTACAAAAATTACATATATTGGGGGAAAATGCACACAAACCCCCATTATTCAATGAAAAAATCACTTGCAAAAATATGTACATTTGAAAAATGAACAATAGACACAATAGTTCACATATGCATTTTCATGTGGACTAAATATGTATGTATGTATTATGTATGTATATATGTATTTATGCAATCCAATGAAGAAACAGGACAAAACAAACTGAGCAGTGGAAAAATGAGGACGGAAGTGAAATCAAGCTTGATAGATTTGCCCATCCCTAGCCCAGAAAATCCTTAAAATGGATATCCTCTGCTTGCTATAAGAATATGCCACACAAACTATTGAATGCTGGGAGGCATTAATAAATAATCCTAGCTACCTGCCCAAAGTATTAGATGAATGAAGGTGCAGTTTCTTGAAAGTTAAATGACCCATCAGAAGCAGTAGAAGGTTTCTGATCGCGAAGTAAAGAAGCTATATTTGATTCTCGGAGATAAAGGTAAAACAGAACATCATAACTAAACTGCATCATCCATTATTTGGATTGCCAATAGTAACAATCTGAGACATGATTAATATCTGTATACACTCAAACAAGAATGAAATAGCAGGACACAGTGGAGTATCAAAAATGGAATGCAAGGAGATATTGTTTCAAAGAAGCAAAAGCCATTTTACAGTGTTATAATTATTTCTGAAATGCAACAACTCAGTTTACCCACAATCTGATGAGGAAATGGAATCATTGTTAATGTGTATTTATATATATTAGAATTGCTTCCCAGCCCTATTCCAAAGGCTTCGGGGAGAATATATGGGCACAAAACTTTATGCATGGTGAGAGTGCCTCATGGATTAATGATTCTGAAAGTGAATTAGAAGACACGGTGCAAGCAATAAATAACAAATGTAATTGAAAGGACCCAGGGGTGGACAAATTACAAAAAATTCCGGTGAGTTAAAGAAGTCTCTTTAATGCATCGGAAATGAAGAAAAATTTAAATGCAGCCATCAGAAACTCATCATTAATTGCTGCATATAGTCTTCCAATGTGATGGCTTTAATTTGTATGGAAAAGGAGATACATACAAAGTTGCAAATTGTATCTAATCAAAAGTACGTATTTGCCTTTTTAGGTGATAAATAGTTTTTGTTCTTGTTTTTCGGGTTCATTTGTTTTTTGCTGAATTTCATCCAGTATGTATCAGTATAGGCTGCCAAAACATGAGCAGCCAAGTGAAAAGATGAAATTTCATGAGGAAGGAGAAAGGATGCAAGCCCAGTTTTAGGAGGGAATGAGTCATTAGCTTATTCTTGGTGACGCTCTGGCTGCAATCACAGATCCATTTACCTGAGAACAAGTCTCATTGCACCCAGTGGGACACTGCTGAGTAAACCTGTATATGATTGCACTGGCAGAGAGTAAATGCTGGCTCATTTGTTTGAAAGAGAACTCAATTTCTATATGGGAACACAAAGGTTGTGTGAAACTGTTGTATAGCTGCAAGGAACAGTTGCCCCAATTGTAGTCATCAAGCATGAAGAGAGACAATGTTTCATTCATTCATACATTTGATTTTGTATCCTGCCTTATCCTAGAACCCTCAGGAGAAATACTCACATAGCACTGAAATTAATATGAAATCATAGAATCACAGAATCATGGAGTTGGAAGAGGTCTTAGGAGATATCAAGTTCAGCCCTCAGCTACATGCAGGATCTGCAGTAAACGATAAGGCTACAGCATCCTTGACAAAATAAGTTCAAATATTTCCAGATATAGTTCACCTTTAAGTAAACAAAGCAATTAAGGACCAGTTCTTATTATATGTTTTGTACCCAAAGGTGGGAGTAAAATCTAAATGTCTCACAGTTGTGAATAGCACACATGGATAGAAAATCTTCTCTTCTCTTAATACAGTGTTCTCCAACCTTGGGTCCCCAGATGCTGTGGCATGCTGGGAGTTGTAGGCCAAAAACATCTGGGGACCCAAGGTTGGAGAACACTTTCTTAATAGAATAGAGCAGGGATGATCATTTCCCAGTTGCTACTCCTGTGCATTTTGCTGAGCAAAACAGCCAGTGACATATATGTGGCCTTCGCAAATGAGGTGGGGCACTTGTATGCTTTGCTTGTATAAATTGTGAACCGCCAAGAGAGCTTCGGCTGTGGGGCGGTATAGAAATGAAATAAATGAAATGCTTTGCTTGGGTATCTGTACCCAAATACAAAAAGTATCATAAGAAGCCCATAGAAAAAGTATGGCAGGAAGAGAGGACCACCTGACTTCCTAGTTGTATGTAAGGAAAGATACAAAGTTTGAGAGATTCAGGTAGGATGAAGTACAATTTCCTTGGTCCCTCACAGCATTTAGATGAATGCTGAAAGTCAGAACTCAATTTGATGCTGAATATGCTTGCAGAGGGGGGTGGGAATGGAAAAACAACATGGAACATGTATTGGAAAATGCAAAGAAGCTCAACCCTTCCATTTACATGAGATGTAAATATAATTTTTAACATTTTGTCCACAAGGTCAGAATTTAGCAGAGGACAGTAATCAACATCTTCAACGCTGAACCACTAAACTGAATATGACATTAATGAGAAACTGTTTAATGCAGTTCAACACTGCTTTGATGGCCATTTTAATTGGATTGCTGCTGTACTGAACAGAAAACCTGCTGACAGCATCAGAAAGCCCATGGCTTGCACTGTGCAGTGCTTCCTAAGATGTGAGTGCAGCACAATCCGCATGTATAATAAATGAGTTGGGTCTCTCAGCTGCGTGGCCCCCTTCCAGGCTGGGTAATTTGCTTGTGCCTTTGGAGAAACACTGGGGGATTCATTATCAAGCCTGTGGCCAGTGATCTGAGCAACCTTTTCCCTTGTTAGGAACACATGGAAGAACTTCGTGACTCATCAATTTCATTGGTTGCCATTCTTGTTTATGAGGTCACTAGAATCATAATTTAAGCTGCATGCTAGCTGAAGGGTCTTTGCGTGTGCAGATGCATGAAATAAGCATGGCTCTGAGAGAAAAAGGGAAAGCTTACTAGAAGTGTCCAGGTGAAAGTGTCCACATATGCCACTGTTCACTAATGCTGTAAGGTCACATGCATATCATATAACTCATCATTCCTAATCCAACAGCTCTGGAAAGAGGCAGCAAATGTTTTCTGCCTTTCAAATACCACTGAGATATTTCTATCTATATTGTGTCACATGTAGACTTAATTTTTTAAAAAAATTAAAGCTGTGTGTTACAAAATTCAAAAATAATAACAAACAAGAAGAGAGATTACTGAAGGCCAATTTTGTATCACATGTAGCATTTTCTCACACACAGTGGCCATGACCTTTTAAACAAGGATAGCTGTCCAGAACAACATCTGAGGTTGTGGTGATCTAGGAAGTAGGAATGCGGCAATCATCATTCCCATACAGATAAGGGGGTACCATGCTGTACAGACGTCATCAGGTTCACCACATTTCTTGACAATTTTGATTCATGAGTTAATTTTTCCAATGAGGCGAAGTCACATGGTACTGTGGGTAGGGTACCAGGGATAGGGTATTTTGGATGGTGGCCCCACAGTTGTGGAATTCCCTTCTCTAGGAACTTGGTCAAGTCTTTAGATGTGATGTTAAGACTTTAAAAAATAAATAAAAGTAAGGCTTTTGGAGTGTGTGTGGTTTTATGCTGGATGTACATATGCATGTTTGCAATTTCTATATGTTATATGATATTTGTAAGTTTATTACTGTTTTATGATACTGTTATGAGCTATTGTGGAGGAATTGTTCAGAGTTGTTTATAAAATTTGTACACCACATTTTAAAATAATCTTGGTGGCAGAAACAGATGGTATAATTTATAGTTCTACCGACCCTAAATGTCAGTTTATTGGAAATGAATCCATGTGTTTTATTACAGAACATTTACTACTGTTACTTGAATACCCCTGAAGGCCACCACAGAAACAAACCAAGTGGACAAACCTAGATGTAATATTTAATGCATACAATGCATAATGCATATGTTGCTTGGACATAATTATTATCTGCATAACAATTCTGTAAGCATAGATATTGTGACAGCAAAAGGGTATATCCTTTTGTGCTAAGATCTGTGCAGTTCCCAGTGAGAAGCATTTTTAGTGGAGAAAATGTAGGACTATAATCTTATGCACACTTCCTTGGGAGTAGGTCCTATTGAATTCAATGGATCTTATTTTTGAGTAGACATGGATAGGATTGGGCTGCCTCTGTGAGAAAACAAACTGAATGAGTTCTTAATATTTGTGCTTCCATATAATTAAAAAAATAGTCTGATCACAAAATATTTAGCCTACCGCTGTTGTCTCTGGGTTAAATCCAACATCATGAGAGAGGACAAGGAACATCCATTCACACAGGAGGACTTACCTTCCTCCCCTCCCTCCTGCAAACCCCACACCTCTCCAATCTTTTTTATTTTTTTATTTTGAGGGCACATGGAGGACTTCGGGGGGGAGGGAGAATTGTCTCCCTTCCCATTCTGTTGAAGAAAACTGTTCTGTCAGCAGGAGGGATTAATTGGAGTCCTCTCTCTGCCCAGTTCCCCACTTGATGCCTGTAATTTTGTTTGCTTTTGGTGACTCTGAATGCAGTAAAGACAAATGATGTTTGAGGATGTCATTGCATGGGATAAGTTTGACAATGTAACGGTGTAAATAAACTTTTGGAACTGGGGGTGAACTCACTGGATGGCCTTGAGTTAGCCAGTGGGGTGGCCACCCTTAATTTCTGATATATACAATGGGGGAAGGAGTGATCAACTTCCCAGAACTCTTCTGAAGATTAATGAGAGAGTGATCCCTGAACTATGATGGTGACTAATGTTAAGCACTGCCATATATATAATTATCTCCTTAACAGTGAAGCCTTTGAAGTGATTATGTATTATGTAATGCTGCTGCTGTTGTCTCTACACCTCAGAGAACTACACCCACTCTTGAGGCAACATCTGGAGGAGACACTCCTAGTGAATATACGCTTCAATTATTTAGAATGAGACATGACAGATTTAAATAATCTGTCAGTTTCTTTTCTAGAAGACAAGGATGTAAAAATGCAAATCTCAGTGCGGCGTCCCTCAGAGTTTTTCAGAGCTTGGGCAGCAAAATTTTTAAACAGAAACAGAAACTTTGCCATTTCACTTAACGACAGAGGCATGAAGGAAGGAAATATATTTCTAGTCTCCTTGTCTTTCCATTCTCTATTTGAGCTCATACACATTATTATAATGCTTTTCAATGGAGTGATAGTTAAGGGGGGAAAGCAGGGGGGTGCATGTTCACTCAGAGGTAAGCCCACTTGTGTTTGATGGGACTTACTTCCAGGTAAGTGTGCAGAGGTTTATACAATGGTGCATGGCCTGGGGAAAGGAGAGAAAGAGAGAGAGAGAGAGAGAGAGAGGTAATTCTTCTTCTCTCATAAGAAAGGAAATTCAACAGAGATAAAACACATAATTAATGTTTACTTTAAAGATGTAACTAGTATGGGGGGGTAGGGGACCTTTATCTCTCCCACCCTGCTCAGTCCCAAACTGGATCAGCCCCACCCCTGCATCTGCAACTTAAATTGCCAAATAGTAATCCATTAAAGTAGGCATGAAGGGCTGATCTGAATTGGGACTGCAGTGCATGGGGGGGGGGGGAGAGTGGTTAAACCCCCCTACCCACCACACTATGTCTTTAGAGCAGTGTTTTCCAACCTTGGGTCCCCAGACATTTTTGGCCGACAACTCCCAGCCAAAAACGTAAACAGGCATGTGGCTTATGCTGGCTCAGCTTGTCTGAGCGTGGAAAGCTAAGCAGGGTCAAGCCTGGTTATTACTTGGATGGGAGACCTCTCCTCTAGTTTCCTGCATTGAGCAGGGGGTTGGACTCGATAGCCTTGTAGGCTCCTTCCAACTCTATAATCTATGAAATCTATGAACGTCTGGGGATCCAAGGTTGGAGAACACTGCTTTAGAGTAATCTGTGTTTTGGACCTTAAATGACTTTGAACAAGTTCATATGGGTCTTCCAGGCTCAGGAGCAACATGCTTCTGAACACCAGTTGCTGGAGAGCCATAGCTGGAAAGAGCTATTGTGCTCATGCCCTGCTTCTGGGCTTTCCAACAGCATTTGCTTGGCCATTACATGAAGTAAGTCATTGGACTATTATTAGATGGGACACTGATCCAATAAATTCCACTCTATTTCCACCATGGGCAGTATCCAATGTTGCCCCCGCACTAGCGCAATGGGAAGCTAGCAGATCCTGCAGCAATTGGAAACAAGCAAAATACTTGTTTCCAGAATGGGGCAGGTCAGCCAAGCTTGCAGAAGGGAGCTCCACTGACCTGTCCCATTCCAGAAATGAGCGTTCCCACTCATTTTCAGGGTTGCTGTCAGAACCACTAGTTCCCGCTGCGCAAATGGTGAATCCCACTAATGCAACAAAAACAGTGGGAGTGCAGCAGCACTATTGGCTATTGCCCTATGTAGGAAATGGACAAACACATGAACGAGCTCATAGATACAACTGAAAGGTAGAGATGAGCAAAGTTAGTGGTGAACATGGACAGAAAACATTAGCAGGGCCTGAACACATGAATGGTCTGTATGCTAAGGGATTATATGGTAGAAGTGATGAAGCCTCTGGCAGCTTAGGTGAGCTGCCCTACAGTCAGAAAGAGATTGAGCAGACATTCCTTAAGCCACCCTTTCTCTTGGCCTATTATTTTCAGGCCCCCAGCTCCTGCTCTCTTAGGCCCATGCTTCTTATGCTCCTCCTTTCATAGGGCCTTCTGCCTGCCCTGCCTCTCTGCAGGATCAGGGCAGTACAGCCAATAGCTGCTGGACATCTTTAGGAGAAGACCAATTCAACTACCTGGACCAGTCCAGAAGAATGAAGGGTAGAGCATGGTACAGGAGGCAGAGAGAAGAGAAGAACATGGTAGTGGTAGTAGTAGTAGTAGTAGGCGATCACTCGTGACCGAGTAAGATTGTCTTCCAGGATAAAATTACAAAAAGAAAATTATAAAAAGAGGAAATACTAAAAAATTGTGTAGACTCTAGCGATGGGTCCGTAAGTGACTGTAGAGGCCAATTCTAGATCCACACAGCTTCCCACAGTGAGGACACAGGTTACCAGATGGAAGATGGTCCTGTAAAGGATTCGTTTGACGTGCTTTTCACTTAGCACGTTTCTCCCTTTCACCGTGCACTCGGGCTTCTTCAAAGTCCATAGAACCTTTGTGAAAGGCCAAGCTCCAGTTAGATTGTTCATGGGCCAGAGCTTCCCAGTTATCGATGTTTATATTGCATTTTTTTAGATTAGCCTTAAGAACATCTTTAAACCTTTTATACTGACCACCGATATTCCGCTTTCCATCCTTGAGTTGGGAATAAAGTAACTGCTTTGGGAGACGGCAGTCAGGCATTCGAACAACATGACCGGTCCATTGAAGTTGGTGTTGAAGGATCATTTTTTCAATGCTAGTAGTCTTTGCTTCTTCCAGTACACTGACATTTGTTCGCCTATCTTCTTCCCAAGTAATTTGCAGGATTTTCTGGAGGCAGAGTTGATGAAATCTTTCAAGGAGGTGGAAATGACGTTTATAGATAGTCCCTGTTTCACAGGCATACAATAAAGTTGGTAATACAATGGCTTTATAAACCAGCGTTTTGGTCTCCTTGCAGATATCCCGATCCTCGAACACTCTATATTTCATTCGAGAAAATGCGGCACTTGCGGAGCTCAAACGATGCTGGATTTCGGTGTCAATGTTAGCTGTGACAGAAAGATAGCTGCCAAGATGGAGAAAATGATTGACATTTTCCAGTATTGCCCCGCCAAGCTGGATAGATGGCATCACCAAAGGCTTAACTTGCACTTGCTGATGAAGCACTTGCTGATAAAGCACTTTGGGGTTTTTTATGTTAAGTGAGAGACCAAGTTTTTCCGTATGCTTCTGCAAAAGCATTTAGGATAGTGTGGAGATCATCCTCTGAATGTGTGAAGACCACATTATCATCAGCATACTGAAGTTCCACAAGAAGAACATGGACAAGAGATGCAAACGTGACCATCACATATTGATTTGAAGTAGCCAGATACCTCTTTTGCTGCAGGCCTTTAGTTGCAATGAATTTTATTTATTTGTGAAATGTATTATCCCCTTTTCATTACAAAATAATCCCAAAGCAGGGTACAGATAATGAAACACAATAAAATACAAGATCAGCCCCCCATCCCCAAATCAAACAGGGGAGAACAATAATGCAGATAAATAACAGTTGACACAAACAAACAAACGTGTATAAAACTTTCATAAAAGTTGAAATGGAGAACAGAAGATTGTAGATGTGGGGGTGTTGTTCAAGGGTTAAAGTGCAACGTCATGGTAATGGGAGTCCACTAATATAATGGGACTTTCTCCCTCTCTGCAGCCCTCCGCTGTGTAAGGTTTCCCAGCCCTCTGGAGCAGATTTTGAGGGTGCGTGCAGGGCTGTGAGGGGAGGAGGAATTGCCCCATCCCACTTCCACTGAAGGAACTGGATCCATCAGTGGAATGGCAGAGTTGGATACAACCCACAGAGACCTGAATGCATAGAGGGAGAACAATGTGTAGTGTGACACTCATTGTTGAGCATCAGTGTTGTCAAGGCAGAAAATTAGACATGGCTTGAAATGCCAGATGAATCCTAGACATAGAGTGTAGTCTTGTGATCCAACTGTATGAGCTGTTGCACTGCCACAGTTGCTCACAAGACTGAGCAGTGGGATTTCAGTAGTGGCACAACAGCAAATCAAACCTCATACTTTTTATCGTTGGCTCCAGTGCTCAAGATTCTCTTGCCTCTGCAAAAAAAACTATTTTTCTGAAAGACACTAACAACCAAGTTGGAGAGGTGCGATCTAAATTGGACACCGATTAACCTGGATGCAGAGATGTTGCAGGGCAACATAGCTGATGCGGGATTAATGTGCACATTTCTTTAAAACATTTAACTTAATTAGGCTAACTTCGAGGATGTACAATGAATTACGCAAAGTACCTGTCTATAGCAAAGCCTGATATAATTGCATAACTAAGAACTACTGTCAGGAACTAAATACCTTTGGTGTAATCCATGCATAGCCTATATAATTTTGGCATATTTTAGTGAGGTTAGTTTGTCATATCGACATAATGAGGGCAAGCCATAAAACACCCTGTACTAAGAGGTTGAACATGCTCTAAATCTTGCAAACCCATGCAAAGTATTAGTAAATCACAGGCTTTCTAGTAATTATTGTGAATTATGAACATTTCCAAAGTGAGAAGTGCAGGCTTAAAGTGCGTGCTTGTATCACCCAGGGGCCTGGTCCAGCCGAGGCAACTCACTTTAGATTCGAGGATACTCAGGAAGAAACGAAACCACTTGTGTCAAAGATAACGTACGATTTTCTACTGATTTGTAATCAATATACCGTACGTTATCTTTGACACAAGTGGTTTCGTTTCTTCCTGAGTATCCTCAAATCTAAAGAGAGTTGCCTTGGCTGGACCAGGCCCCTAGGTGATACAGTGCTATCTATGCCGAGTCTTCTCAGTGTTTCCCCAAAAGTGAAGAACACGTATATTTGAATAATAACTCACAAGGTGGTGTTGATATCATGAGTGCAATAGCACATGATGTGCACACAGTGGGCTGGATCCAGACTTAGTCATGCTTAAAGTAGAACTGTGGAAATCACTTAAGTTAGCCCTGACTAAATTGAGTCTCATCGATTTCAGTGGGTCTAGACTATGCCCGGATCCATTCCTAAAATTTCCATGTACGGTATGTGCATGTGCATGTATTCCTTGCATCTATAAAGTAGCCTATATGGATTTCATCTCCTTAACCTTAAGAAATGTGTTTGGTTGAGCTGAAAGGAGAAGACAAAGGAAAATTAAGTTCCCTTACGCTTCTAATACAGATTAAAAACTGCTGCCCCATTTGGTGTTGAGTTTTAGCTATAGGTCAGTTTTTATTTGTGTTTACTCCGAGAAGCATAACTAGCAAAGCAGAAGCCAATAAAGGTCAAACAACCACAAGATAGAAGACTTTTCCAATTAAAGAACATAATTACTAGAAACATATTTTAAGACTTTTTGAAAGGTCATTTCAGCCTCCTCTCAATTTATGTTTTTGATATAATCTACGATAGAACTAAGAATTAACATATAGAGTAGCACTGTAGAGCCGCAATTGTCTTTGTTCTTCCAGTGTCTCAGGCTCTGTCCTAATTGCTGTTGTGTTACTTTAATTTGTATGCTGCTTTTCCACGTAGATTTGCCAAAGTGGCTCACAACACAAGAACAGCAACAGAGTGACAGCAGCATAAGGTCTAGTTAAGCGTGGCCTAGTTCTCACAAACATCAGATGAGGTGATAAACCTATGTCTTGACGGTACCACTTCACACTGCAGTCATATGATGAAATGTTCCCCAGTTCAAACGTTTGTTAGAAATAGAAAATATATTTCTAGGAGAAAGCTAGGACTAGAACTTTTTCCCTGATACCTAGTAGTTTTATATGAACAAGGAATGTATATATGTTTGTTTAGAGGGTCATTCACAGTGCAATTCTATATATGTCTACTCAGAAGTAAGCTGCATTGAGTTTAATGGAGCTTTCTCCCAGTTAACTGAATATAGGACTGCATCCTTAGTCACATAGGTTTCCACCTGCAGTCTGAAGTGATACAGTCCAGACACAGTTTACCTCCACCCCATCTGCTGTTTGTGAGAACTAGGGGCAGTATCCCATTTGACAAGAGTACTAATTTAAATAATGTTGTACTAGTGTAAGGAACCCGTAGCGCATCACAAATAGTATTATAATAGCTAGTGCAACTGGATTCCCAGAAAACCCATCGCACCAGCTAACACTAATGGCATTGCACTAGAGGTATGTTACAGTAGTGCAATGTAATTTAGGTTAGCACTTGTGTCACACTGGGTACCACCCTAGGTCAGCACACTTCCAGTTACATCTGTTAGCTTGTCAACAGATAGCTTGAGAGCCAGTGTGGCGTAGTGGTGAGAGTGTTGGACTGGGACTCCAGAGATCCGGGTTCTAGTCCCCGCTCAGCCATGAAACTCACTGGGTGACTTTGGGCCAGTCACTGACTCTCATCCTAACCTACCTCACAGGGTTGTTGTGAGGATAAAATGGAGAGGAGGAGGAGGAGGATTATGTAAGCCACCTTGGGTTCCTTGCAGGAAAAAAGGCGGGGTATAAATATAATAAACAAACAAACAAACATCACCTCAGGATGGCTCACTATATATTCTACAGTTTATCTGCTGAGTGGGTACTCTGGGCACCTGCAGTCAGAATCTACTCTTCTTCTCATTATTATAGGGGAGCTTTTTTCCCATTTGCCAGAAAGGTTGCATTAGTACACCAGGAATATGTGGGCCCAGAAGTCTGAGAAGACATCACAATTCCAGGAACTGTTCCCAGGATACATTTTTAAAAGAAACTTTCTGTTACAATGGCAGCAAATTACCACTGGCATCCTGCTATGACACATTATGCGAGAGAGCTGGTGTAGTGTTTCATATTTTATTACATGAAAAAAAACAATGGTAGTTCTTAGGTCCCTCAAGAGAAGAGTTTAATCGGAGTTAGTAGAATAATAACTAAGTAGCAAATAATTCATAAAGTAGATTTTGGCTCTTTTCTTGTTTATGCATCTTTTCTGATTTCCCACAATATATTGAAACTCACACATATTTCTAATTCTTATCATTCAAGGCTATTTATTTATTTATCTATTTATTTTGGAAGTAGCTGAGACATTATGTGTTCTGGGTTCAAAATAAAGCAATGCATGCATTTTAAAGTCAGTTCTAACTCTATGTAATGGGAGTTGCGGAAGATGGCGAGGAGTGCAGTGTTGCACAACAGTCCTGCCTCGATGCTCTGTATTATGCTCTGTATTACACTACACTCTGTATTTTGCTCTCTAATAGCAAGGCATGACCTTGCTTCAATTGCTAGCATGTGAGTTGTCAGCCGACAGGCTGATGCAATCTCCAGTAACGTGTGACCTGGCTGTTGGACAGAAGAATGACACTGCACAACAGCACAGGTGCTATAATTTAAACACGAGGTCTGCAGCCCATGGAGTTTGGTGCTAGAATTGTATATAAGACTAGCAAATGCAGCCTGAAGTGTTGGTTGGTTAGTTGTGGTGGTGTGGTGTATGTGGTTGAAGTGTGCTGAGAAGGAAGAGAGAGATCCAGGAACCGTTTGGCTGCCAGCCTGAAGAAGGACAAAGAACCAGCAGGAGCTCTGACATGGACAGAGAGAGAGAGAGACCTCAAGGCTGAGTGACTACAGCAAGGACCCAACTGATACTGGAGGCAGAGCTTCTTGACTGGTTGGTTGGTGATATTGTGGTTGCCGCCTGTCCAAGGGGTGGGGCTCTTACTAGAGAACTTGGGATTGCTGTACTTTGTATAATAAGGATCTTAACTCACAATAAAAGATGTTTGGCTTGATCCCCCTGGATTTATTATGGCATGAGAATTCATCAAAGAACCCCTGCCAAGCCCTTTGGGAAAACATTTGGCAGAACACTCTAATACGGTACAAGATCCATAGCTGGCATAGTCTAAGTTTTGCCCCATGATTATGTAAGTCCAATCCCGTGTGTTCATTTTCTAGAATTCATACTTATTATATTTATAACATTCCTGGTAGATACATTATTGGATAACGAATGATCAAAACGGGATATGAATTAAGTCAATATGGATTTTCTGAATTTATTTTTTTAGAAATGTATATTCCACTTTTCTTTTAACATTTAAAGATTGTTACTGTCAATGAAAAGTTGTCAAAACTTCAATTCTAAGACTGAAATCCTAAGCACCCTGAGTTGGGATCAAGCTTCATTAAACTCACTGGGACTTATTTCTGAGTAAAACATGATAGGATTGGACTGCACAAAAGTAAAAGAAAGTACCATGAGTTACATTACAAAATAATATAGTTCAGAAATGATAGTGAAGTCCCACTGAAATGCATCTCTTACACCAGCCCTGTTCACACAACAAGGCTTGGCCTCCATGTGCACAATGCAAGTACATACAGTGGAGATTGCAGGCTCTGCCCTGTGCCGTACATACGTACATTGTAGATGGGCACCTCTGGAGTATGCCTCTGCATGTAGACACTCAGCACTCCATGCAATGGGGAACCACTGCCTACATATGCTGAGATGCTTGCACGTAGGCATGTTGCAGCTGTGCCCATGAATATGGGTATGATGTGGGGAGAGCTGCTGCCTTCTGCCATATGCACATTTCTTATACATGGAGAGGTAGAGCACTGTTATGTGAACAGGGCTACTGAAAGCTTATGTTATTTATTGTAATAATTATATAGTTGTACAATATCTATAGGAGGGCACAACTTCCTGGCTCCCCATTTGCCATCCCAGATGAAAGACAGAGAGGCAGGTATGACTGAGGGTGAAAGAGGAAGACAGTCAAGATGAGAAGGGGAGGCCCTCACCTTATCTTGCCATACTTATTTTGCTCATTGGCTAAAATGACTGGAGAAGTAAGAGGGATGTGCACTCACATTATGCGAGACAGGAGGCGTGAAAAATGAGCGGGGGCTTCCTTGCCTCACTTTTCTGCACCAGCAACTCGGACTTCTCTTCCTTCTTCTCCTCTCATAGCTATTCTCTTCCCATCAGCCTGGTATGGTGGTTCTCATCTTCAGCTGTCACTGCAAATGTAGACACACAGAACATTCATGATGGCATCATGTTTGGCCTTCTATTATTGATGCTCCATGCAGTCTACTAGAATGTCTGTGATTGGCTTGCAGAGACAAAGGAAAATAATCTATAATAATGCAAATGAATGAGTGGGGGGCACTTATTTTCTGCCCCAGACCCTATTGGCCCTTTCATCAGTAGTTCTTCTGATCTGTCTTGCTCCAGGCCTGTGGCTTACGCTGGCTCAGCTTGTCTGAGTGTGGAAAGCTAAGCAGGGTCAGGCCTGGTTATTACTTGGATGGGAGACCCCTCCTATAGTTTCCTGCATTGAGCAGGGGGTTGGACTTGATAGCCTTGTAGGCTCCTTCCAACTCTATGATCTATGAAATACTTCCTAAGGCGTTCTCTGTTGTCTCATTATCTTTTGCTTCTTTGCCCCACCCCTTTTCTTACTTTCTGTCTTCACCTGAGCCTCTGCGACTTGGTGGCTGTGAAAAAAATATATCTGAACTTTATAATGTATGATCTAGTAGGTGGGCTGGTCTTGATGAGGAAAATACATTTTCTTTCCATGTGAACCTGTACATTCATCAACACAATATTTTAAGTTTTGCCCCATGATTATGTAAGTCCAATCCCGTGTGTTCATTTTCTAGAATTCATACTTATTATATTTATAACATTCCTGGTAGATACATTATTGGATAACGAATGATCAAAACGGGATATGAATTAAGTCAATATGGATTTTCTGAATTTATTTTTTAGAAATGTATATTCCACTTTTCTTTTAACATTTAAAGATTGTTACTGTCAATGAAAAGTTGTCAAAACTTCAATTCTAAGACTGAAATCCTAAGCACCATTGAATGGTGATTGTGGCATTGTTTGAAATACATATAATTTATGTATGCTTAGACAGACACAATGCTCTTAAATATGTATGTGATCATTTTAAGCCAATAAGAACTCTCGTTGTCACCAATAATGAATAAGCTTAAATGGTACAGGGAGTTTTAAATAAATATCCTGGTGTAAAGCCATGGGGAAAATTACCAAGGATGCAGCAAAAGTAATTATGAATCAAGTAATTTCATAACCAGAATTAACAAACAAACAAAAAAGAAAGAGTATACCTGGTAGCCATCAATCCACAAATGAAATATAATTTTAGCTTTTACATAAATGGGGCACATTACATTTTTATATGATGTATTATTTAAAGGTCCAGATTATTTTTAGTACCACAAACATTTTCAACACACAAAAATCCTTGTCAATTATTTATTTCATCTTTCATGATGCTTGAAATTGCACCTGGGAGCCCTTATGTTTCCAAATTTTGTTGCTTGGTTAAAAAAGAAAAGAAAAAGAATAGGAAAGATACAAGTAGGTTTCTGAATATGCAGTTCTATCCTAATTAACACAAACATTCTGCAAGTCCCTTTAGCAGTGGCAATAACACTAATGGGTTTCATTAGTGAGTCTGCATCCTTCATTCTCACTTGCAATACAAAAAATCATTGATGCTTCCAGCCTCAGAAATATCACTAGAGTAAATAGATGTGAAATTGAACTTCACTTCCTCTGTACTCTTGGGAATGTTTTCTGTTCTTAGCTACACATTAATGTATAACATTGTAAAATAGTTTGAAGCCCCCACCACTGTTGTGGCTTGCACATAACGGGTTTTTTAAAATGGGTAGTCTCATGAAGGAACCTGAACTTTTGGAGACAGCAATAAAATGAGAATTGTGACATTTCAACACGGGAATAATCCAAGGGGGAAATCTAGCGCTAGGGAATCACTGATCAAGAAGGATATGCGGGATTTGGGATCAGTGGAGACATGTGTTTTACTTGGTTATATATTGCCAGCAAACCACCCTGTAATTTTCCAGTGACACCAGCAAGGGATTTCCTAATGTGCAGCTCTACACAAAATGCTCAATTCTAAATCAGATGTGTGCGATGCTACTGAGAAACTTGTGCAATTCTGAATCAATAGTCAAATAGAGAAGATCAGGAGAAAATACATTTCTGTATTACAAACATTTGTATTACAAACATTTTCAACCCACGCTTGTCTTTTGTTTTTGTGCGACGGGGGGGGGGGGGAGAGAAAGAGCTTTAGAGAGCCTAGATGTGAACAGCCCTGAGAGTTTTGGCTATTGGGTGCAATAAAAACCTAGTAAATAAAAATAAATACACCGTTTGGTCATCTCTATATGGCTCTACACATTTCTTGTTTTTTTTTCCTGCCTGCAAAAACAATGAAGTAAGCAAGCACCTGACCGGTAGGGCCTGTGTTCAACCTGGCGGCTCACAAGCAGTGTCAGCTTTAGGTTTTTGAAGGCCCTTGGGCAAGACACCCTCAGTAGCCTCCCTCGCTTCTCACCACCATTGTCACCAGCTGCTATTGCTCTTCCTCCTATTTCTCATCATTGCTACCGCTTGCTTCCTTGATAGGGGGAGAGCCAGTGAACAAGTAGGCAGTGGCATCTACTGCTCCTCCTCACCACCACCATTGTCTGAGCCAGAGTGAGAGGCAGGCGAACAAGCAGGTTGCAGTGGTGAGGAGGAGGAGGAGGAGAGGAGGAGGAGGAGGAGGAGGAGGAGGAGGAGGAGGAGGAGGAGGAGCAACTCTGGGGGGCTCTTGTCAGTGGGTTCCTGCTGCGCCGGTGTGGGCCCTCGACAGGTGCCCAATCATGCCTACCTTTGACGCAAGCTCTGCTTACAAGCAGTGCACAACACAAGTATGCCCTTTACGTCAAGATAAATGTGTGCATTTTGCACCATGATTGGGGGGGGGGGAGGCAAGAGGGAAGGGTGGATAGTTGATGTCTTTGCTAGTTTTCATGCATCGATATGATCAATAGTGAAAGTCGCCTGTTGTGGGTGAGGTGAGGGAACTGAATTAATCCCTCCCCACTGTAGTTATTAGCTCCATCAAAATGGACAACACTGGCCATCTGTTTGGAGATGCATGTGAATTCAGCCTTCTGCTACATGCAAGAGTCTTTGGATCAGAGCCACAATGGACAAGTCTTACAGTGATTTAGAATGGCATTAAATGGATACTGTCAGTTCTCAAGGGGGAAAATATTGCAAGTGGGTTTGAAGAAAAAGTTGTTATAATGATGTGCAAGAATGCCAAGGAAGTCTTAAGAGCTAAGCTATGTGGTCAGCAGATCGATGTTTCTGTGGCTGGATTATGCCACTTCAAATTGAGGGTTGTTGTTTTTTTCAAATGTTTGACTGCTGCATTATATTTAAATATAATATAAATTTAAAACCTCAACACCCAATTCCTTGAACATAAAAAAACTAGTGTGCTAAGGAGTTTGAACTGCAAAAAAAAAAAAAAAAAAAAGTTGAACAGGAAGCATAAAAAATGCAGATGAAGAAAGATGGAAATAATTAGACTCAGCATGGTGGGGGGAACACACAAATTAATTATTAAATAGTCAAACAACAACTGAGAATGACAAAATAAAGAATGGAATTAAAAATAAAAATATCCTGTCAGACACTATGATTCCAGAGAAGGGAGAGAAGAAGAAAAAAGTCAGGAAATCTAAGCTGTGATAAGAACAAGGACTGGTAGATATCACAAAAGGATTTAAAGCAATCCATGCATCATTTTATGTAGGGTAGTAAAAGATCCAGAATTCAGAATTATGAGGAGACTTTTAAAAAAAGAAAGGAAGGAGAAGCCCCTTGGTAGCAATACTGTAAGAAAAAGAAACTGATTAAATATCTCCAGAAGAAGAACAAAGGTGGATATAATGCAAGTATACCTAACAAGCTATTTTAAAACCTTTTGAAGAACTACAAAGTGAGTTCCATTTCATTAAGCAGGATTTCTTTGCAGAGATCTGACATTTGTGCTTACAGGTTTGACATTTTCTGACAACAGGTAGTATCACAAATGCAGCGAAGCTGGTAGAAAAGAAGTAAATGGAATGCACAACGAATTTCTTAACAGATATGGAAACATGGAATGGTGCCACATGGAACCAAATGGAACCACAGGGGATTTCTCCATGAGACTGATGAAGCTGTGTGAAGAAAGTACACAAAAGCACGATTTTCTGCTAGCTCTGCAGCGTCACTCTTATTATTTTGAAACTGGCAAAATGCTATCATTGGGACAGGTGGTGTGGCATGTGGAAAGAGCTGTATATTTCAAGGACTTCTCCCCCCCCCCCCGAGAAGGACAATATTGTTGGGGTTGGAGTGAAAAGTTGGTTTGTGTGTTAGTTAAAGCAAGCTAGTTTTGCTTCACATACTAACAAATATATGTATGTGCACTCTACGTACATGGATGGACACATTGCCTCTCCTGTGGGATCTCATTGCGCGAATGTTCACCCTAAGAGGCAGCTGACCAATCTTTTGAATGCATGCATACATGCAAAGAGTGAGAATGGAGGTTATTTTTTCTCCACTAGTGCAGTACTTTAACCCAAAGGGTGCCACTGTAGAGTCGACCCAGCTGCCTCCTGTGTCGAAAAGCAATTTTCCGGATTATTGCCTTTTTATTTTGCCTCACATAGCTCTATGGGAACCACTTAGATCAAGGCTGTTCTTATCTTCCTAGCTAGAGCATCAAGCCCTTTAACAGTTTTCAGTATGCCTGCAGCACTGCCACACTTCACTCAGAATACTGAACTGTCTTCAGGGCAGATGATGCCCTTGGTAGGCATTAGCCCACAATTTTCACAAGTAGGTGCTCCCACATGCCTCTTCTCTCCACCCTCTCTGCCTTAGCAGAGCATGTTTCAAGAAGCATGGTGAGGAGAGAGCTAGACAGACACAGTGTTGAATAAGGCGGAATAAATGGTTTGGAATGGGATCCAAAGCACCATGCGTGGTCGTGGTGTTCTGTTAGGCTGGCCATTTATGAATCATCAAAAAAGAGGAAATGCATCACCAAAGAAAGAGGAACTGATATGCATCAAATTTGCATGTGCTGATGTATATGTATAAATGCAAATTTAGAAATAATGATTATACTTTAAATAGAAATACACTGCATCTCACCATAGTGTGCAAGACTGTGACTATGACCTTGCTCAGTCTGCTGTCCAGGTGCTGTTGATGGGCAACTTCAAGGCCCAGCTCTCCCTTCTGATGCTTCTTTACTTTTAAATCAGACTTGGGCTGACCAATCCTTCAAACTAGACGGCACCTTCAAACTAGAGGACAGTCTTCTGGCAGCCCTTCCAACAGAGGACTGTCCTCTATAAAAGAGAACTGTCATGACCCTGTGTAATGGAAATCGCGGAAGATGGCGAGGAGTACAGGAGTGTTGTACAGAGTTCTGCCTCTATGCTCTGGGTTTGCTTTAAGAAAGTAGGTTTGCTTTAAGAATCAGCAACCGGCCTTGGCTACTTGGCTGCTTGCCAAGCTGATACAATCAAGAGCAACTCACCTACGGGTGATCTGGCTGCTGGCCAGAGGGATGACACTGCAAACAGCACAGGTGCTACCAATGGAGCACAAGATCTGCAACCCAAGAAGCTTGGTGCTTGAAGAGTATTTAAGAAGAGCAAGTGTAGATGGAGAGGGGTGGTAGTTGTTGGCAGTGGTTGTTAGTTGGTTGTGTGTGGAGTACTGAAGAATTGGAAGGAGTGAGGAGGAGCAGAGGATGCTGTGCAGAGAGCTGTGGGGAGCCAATACCCAGGTGGAGAGCTAATACCCAGGTGGAGAGCTGCTGGACCTAGCAATTGGGTTGGTTGAACAGTGACTGTGCAGCTAAGGGATGGGATTTCCATCAGGGAACTGGGAGTAGCATTGTTGTACTTGTGGCTTAACTTTACAATAAACATGTTTGGCTTTGACTTCCTGGAGGAGTATTTATTATGGTCAGAAGAAAATCTCTCAAAGAACCATTGCCAATCCCTTTTGGGGATCCTGTGGCAAAACACCCTGCCCATGGGCAAAGCATTATAGCAGTAAGTATGTGAGGGGAGGGAGGAGTGTGAGAGGAGTGTGGAATGTTGAGATGTCTGCTGATTGGCTGAGAGTGAGAAGGGGGGTGAAGCCTGTGATATACAAACAGTGGGTGGTGCTGTGAAGGGGTGGAGAGTGAAAGAGGGGGGGGGGTTATGTGAGGGTTGAGGAGTCCTGGAGAAGTCTGGGGGGAGTCTGAAGAGAGAGAATGAGAGAGGAGGGTTTGTCAATGTTTAGAATCTATTAACAGGATCTATTTCCCTACCCTTAATTGTAAATAAATAAACTTGTTTCCTTTTAAAACTTAAAGGAGGAGATTAAGAGTGTTGATTTTTGAAGTGCTTACAGAGGTGGTGGGCTGGAAAATGTGGAGGCGGAGGGAGGTCTGGCAAGGACATATGACCACCCTATGTTCTGCATGTGCAGTGGTGCTTTTCAGCTCTCTCCTTCAGGTCACTCCTCCTGAACTCCCCCCCCTGAAGGCAAGGGGGCTCTCTGGAATGGCACAACATAGATCATAGAGTTGGAAGGGGCCTACAAGGGACAAGGCCATCGAGTGCAACCCCCTGCTCAATGCAGAAGGAGACTAGAGGAGGGGGTCTCCCATCCAAGTAATAACCAGGCCTGACCCTGCTTAGCTTTCCACGCTCAGACAAGCTGAGCCATGATTAACGGGAGGCTGCTGCCAGGGGGGTGGGGAGCAGCTACCTCTTCCACAGGCTTGGTAGCACAGTGGGCATGCTCATAGGCCTCTCCATCTCCCAGTCTTGGTGATGAATTCAAATGGAATAGGTCTTTTTGTGGAAATTTGTGGCCATGACCCCATGGCACCTGTTGGTGGGGAGGTCTGATGGCCCTGGCTTAGAATATGAAAGAATCCAGGAATGCATGGATTAAATTGGTTTAACGTCAGATGGTAGGCAATGTACAAAACACAGAAATGAATGTCAAAGCCTTCCAGCACTGGATCTCTGTGCTCAAAACCCATCTCCAATCACTTTCACATTAAACACTGCTGGGATGAGGTGCACCAGTTCTCACCAAAACATGGTGTTGTGCTGGAACAGCAATGGTGTTATTTTGGCATTATCAGCAGAAAGAAGGCTAGCATGGCGCAAATGTTCACAAACCGGGTGCCAGTAGGGATGGGCAGACACTCCCAAGCTCAACTGGTATTAACTCAAACATTATTTGAGATCATCAGAAATGTTTTTGGAAAAGCTTGATCATTTTTCCCAAGCCAACCCATGGCCTGGAAAGTGATCAATTTCCCCCTAATGTAGGGGGGGGGGGTGTCTCTAGAACTTGTTGGACTACAACTCCCATCATCCCTGACCATTGGCCATGGTGGTTGAGGCTGATGGCAGTTGGAATTTGACAACATTTGGAAGGCCAATAGGTTACCCACACCTGTCCTAATGAATGTACATTGAATATGATACAATTAAGGTACTGAAGGACCAAAACCAAGGATGGGAGAGAACCCATCCCTGTGGGGCCTTCATGGGACATAGGATTTCCTCCTCCCCCCTGTTGGCGTGTGAGCAGAGTTGGGAGATTTATATTCCCACACAGATCCCACACAGCAAGCCTGAAATTCCACACACAGATCTTCCAGATCTCACCTCCCTACGCAGCGTGCTGTGTCGGTGCCAGTTTTGGCCAGCCCAGTCTGCCCTGTAATCAGACTTGCTTCCAGCTTCCCCGTTGCAGATTAATCCATGGAGTCAGGAAACACTCTGTAACACCACAGGTCTAATTCTACCTGTTTATTTACTTAGCAAGTAAAGTTCTACAGAGTATACATTTCCTAGTTTCAGTCCAAGTTGCAGAGTATAAATGCATAGCAAGCATTACATTCAGTGGAGTAAGTTGAGCTTAACTCCACCTCAGCAAAGATGTTACATTGTTGCAGGAACAAAATCTAGCAAGAAGAACCAGAAGAAGAGAGAAAGCAGTCCAGCTTCTCTCTAAGATGGCTTCAGACAGAAAACAAGTTAGCATGTCATCAGAACATACAAACCATGTGACCAGCTCATATTGTTCTCACAGTCCAGAATCAAGGATTCTAGTAAGACATAACAAAACCTGTTTACAGCCATTCTGTCTCTTCCATGTGTAAACAATGTGCTGCAGCTGGTAAAGTGATACATATCACAACCCACACACCCCATTACTTTTGCCCCTGCAGACTCTTACTGCCCCCCATTGGGCTTGAGGCTGTAGCTTCTTATTTTTCTCCAGCTGAATGTGATGGAGCCACCTCAGATTTAATCCAAGTCAGAGAAGAATTTGGGAACTTTCAAAGCTCTATTCTCCTTTGAGAGATGCTTTTAACAACCCCCTGGTTCATTTCTAATCCTGGCTTGGGAGAACTTCACCAGCATCTCTAGATGCCTAAGGGCTATCCTTCCTTACCATTAAGCAGAGTGAGGCAGCTGCCTCAGGTGGCAGATGCTGGGAGCTGGCAGCTGGCAGCAAGGCTTACTCTGTATCCCATAAGTTAGCCTGCCACCTTCAGGCACAGTGGAGGACCCTGTCCCATCACCAATATTGAAGACAGATTCATCTGCCAGTCCAGCTGGCTTTTTGTACATGGAATGGGAGTGGGTGCCATCTTGTTGTTCTCCTGAGGCAGCAAAATGTCTTTGGCTTGCCCTGAGGTGCCTGCTGGTTGAAACCAACTTAAATCTGAGCAATCCATCTGAAGTGGTTGTGGGTTGGTCTGAAAAATAGTTCTATAGATAACATTTAATAGAGTAGCTGTTGCAAATCAGCCTGGTGGAACTGATATAAATGGAGTTAAACCAGTGTATGTCCTCTAAGGACCCCTTTTCTGATTAGTGTGACCCAATGGGGCAGAAGGGTGCATTGTTTTGAAAAAGGTAACACTTTTATTAGTTTCTCTGCTGAAACCTTTAGCAGTTAATACCTAGATAGGGAGATTATGAAGCTATTACCTGTACTGTGCTTCCTTGGACACATTTACATACTCAATTTCAGTTGGGAAGATAATGCTACATGTAATCTTTCCAAAATAAAAAGAGAATTTTTGAGGCACCTCTTGGGAGCATAGGTCACAATGATATTGTGAGTGTTAGGAAAATTAAAGTAATTACTTTTTCTATAAAAAGAAGCTGCATAAAGAGTTTTCGGAGAATCACATTTATACATTCAGATTCAATACAAAGCTATACCAAAGTTGGAAAAGTCAGAGTACAGCTAAGTGAACAGACCTTGTATGTGTGATGCAAAAATAACCCTTTCAGAGTAGGGCATTGTCTATGCCAGCCTTCCCCAACCTGGTGCCCTCTGGATATTTTGGACTCCCTCTGCCAACATGGCCAATGACCAGGAATGCCAGTGTGGCATACTGGTTAGAGTGTTGGACTGGGACTCGGGAGATCCGGGTTCTAGTCCCCGCTCGGCCATGAAACTCACTGGGTGACTTTGGGCCAGTCACTGACTCTCAGCCTAACCTACCTCACAGGGTTGCTGTAAGGATAAAATGGAGAGGAGGAGGAGGAGGAGGAGGATTATGTAAACTGCCTTGAGTTCCTTGCAGGAAAAAAGGCGGGGTATAAATATAATAAATAAATAAAATATGTAAGCCAGGGCTCTCCAACCTTGGGTCCAGGACCGGTGCAGGGCAGTTTGGCGCCCTAGGCTACATTATATTGAGCGCCCCCCCTCGTGCCGTGGGGAGGGGGCTCCAGAAAGCAGCCCTGCTCTGCAACCTCCACCGGACCCCCCCCCCACACGCTGCCGCTGCCGCCCCCCCACCTACCTTCCCAGTCCGACGCCTCCTCCGAAAAGGGACCCCCGCGCTCTGTTTTTCGCCGGGGGAAACCAGAGCAACAGGGCTGTTTAAGCCCTGTTGCCCTGGTACTTCCCGCCAAAACAGAGCGCGGCCGGGGCTCCGGAAACAGCACGGAGAAGGTAGGTGTCGGGGGGGGAGGCGGCGCGGAGGAGAGTTGAAGCGAAGCGAGGGGGGGAGGTGGCGCGAGGTGGGGGAGGCGGCGCAGAGGCGAGGCGAGGTGGGGGGAGGTGGCGCGGGGGGGGAGGCGGCACGGGGGGGGAGGCGAGGCGGGGGGAGGCGGCGCAGAGGCGAAGCGAGGCGAGGTGGGAGGCGGCGCGGAGGCGAGGCAAGGTAGGGGGGAGGCGCCCAGGCTCGGCCCCACCACTACTCCGGGCGCACTTACCTGGCTTTCTCGGAGAGGAGGGCGGGCGGGCAGGGCAGGAGCGCGCCGGCAGCGAAGAGGAGCGCAGCGTTCTGCGCCCTCTTCCGCTACGCGCCCTAGGCAACAGCCTAGTTGGCCTAGCGGTAGCGCCGGCCCTGCTTGGGTCCCCAGATGTTGTTGGACTACAGCTCCAAGAATCCCTTGCCATTAGCCATGCTGACTGGGTATGCTGGGAGCTGTAGGCCAGCAACATCTGGGGACCCAAGGTTGGAGAGCCCTGATTTAAGCCATCTTGGGCTCTTGGAGAAAAAGGCGGGATATAAATGTAACAAATAAAGACATAAATGAGTGCTGGGACTCGTAGTCTAAAACATCTGGAGGGCAGCAGGTTGGGGAAGGCTGATCTGTGCAGTACCTCAGAAGTTCTAGATATATTTCCTTGGGTTTGCAAATTTTCCTAATAGATGCAGTGCTAGCATCTGCAAAGTTATCACCATGGGAAACTACTGTGCACCTCAAAGTGCCCAAGGACATCTCTGATATGCATCTCTGTATTTAAATGAGGCCATCTCCATATGATGGCTATTCAAATTATATATTAACACATGAAAAGGAAAATAAGGTGTAAAACATTATATGAGAATGATGAGATTGAGCCCTCCACTCATCCAATGCCCTGGTGGTAAGAGCCGTGCAGGGTGGAAGAAATGGCAGAGGCTTTTACAGCTTCTCCATCCTTCTTTGCTATGATTTCTGCTAGACGGTGCCATGTGCTGCCAGGGCCTGAGAGGCCTTTGGATGTGCCAGATCCTCAGTCTCTTCCATCCCATCCGCATCCTGCCTACTGGCATGACCCCCTTCCTCCCTCTCCATCCTCTTCCCATGGTCAGAGTCACCATGGAACTTTCTGTGGCAGCTGGTAAGTGCTCAGGAAGGATGGGTGAGATCCACGAATGGATCTCCTCCTTCGAAGCTGGACCTCTGTCCCTGGAGAAGGGGATCTGCAGTATCTTATGGCATCCCAGATGCTATTTAGGGGCCATAGGATTGCTCTGTTACATATTTTAGCTACCAAGACATGTTCAAGGTTATGTAGTTGACGTACAAACAACTTGGGACCAGGATATCTAGCAGACTGCCTTCCCCTATATATACCCAGCTTTAAGATCCTATATATATACCCAGCTTTAAGATATACTTTAAGATCTTCAGAGGAGGTCTTGCTGGTCGTTCCACAACCAACAGAATGTCACCATGTAATATCTCAACAACAGGCCTTCTTGGTGGCACTGCCCACCCACTGGAAAACCATCACCCATGCAGTTCAGGAGGGAGAAAATGTGGTATGCTTCAAATGCCTCCTGAAAATGCACTTGTTCACCCAGGCTTTCTCTGGCTTGCAATTACGTAATTGCAATTAATCATATGCTGCTCCATCTTACTGTTCCTTTTGTTGTTTTGTATTGTTATTGCAGTTGGATCTGTTTTTAATGGTGTATTTTAAACATGCTTTGTATTGTTACTGCAGCTAAAATTGTTTTTAATAGTGTATTTAAATGTTATTTAATAGGCAAAGTTAAAGAATTTGCAGTGATTGTGTTCCCATTCTTCTCTCATCTATGATCACAGCAGCTCTTTAGCACAAGATTGGCTAAAACCACCACAATGATCTTTGTGACTAAAGAGGCTCTTGAACCCAAGTCCTCCACTCTAACTCCACTCACTGTACTGTATTTGCCCAAGCCCCCATGTAGACCTTCCTCCAGATTTGATTTTTTTTTTGTTTGTTTTTTGGTCCTACTTCAGTTGGGAGTAATAAAAGGTGGAGTTAGAACATTCTTCTAATAATCATCAATATGGAAACGAGTCTTGAAATCTTAATGTAAGACGCATAACTGTGCTTGGTAGACCTGATGTAGTGAAATGTCTTCAAAATAATCCTAATGGGCAGCAATTATGGATTGTAGGCCACTGCAAATGGCCCATGGAAAAGTATTCTATCAACGTGAGCCACTTACTTGCCACTTTAACTATATAAAAATTGCCCCCAATAATTTTTACAGGAACAACAGCTCATTTAGGTAATTTAAGTGAAAAAATCATATCATATAATGGAGATTTGACTGAATAGAACAGTGATGGCGAACCTTTTTGAGCCCGAGTGCCCAAACTGCAACACAAAACCAACTTATTTATTTCAAAGTGCCAACACTGCAATTAAACCTGAATACTGAGGTTTTAGTTTTAGAAAAACAACTCATACAGTTGTCCGAACTAATTAACATCTTTTGTCTTAAAAGAAAAACACAATAACAGCTTTCAATGATACAAACAGTTTTTTGTTGAGAGAAAAAAATCAACTCAAAAAATTATTATAGTACTACATTGTACACATAGCCTGAAGGGAATTTATACAAACTTTTAAAATAATTAGGCACATGTATTTTTGGATAAGGGATTCTCAACTTGTAATATGATTACATGCCAGACTGAAATTGTATGGGGCAAGCTTTACCCCGGGTCCTTTCCCTGCTTCTACAGGTGTCGGATTAGTAAAAGTAAAAGTCAATCTGTACTAGGATGAGCAAGATAAACAAGAAAACTAAATGTGCTTAACACCTCCCATGGGGTGAAGCCAACAGGATCAGTACCCCCACTCTCATCCACTCAAAAGCAAAAGCAATGGTGAGGCCATTGAAATCAATGTGATCTACTTCAGAGTAAGGCCATTGAAGATAATGTGATTTACGTTATCTTGAACAGACATGCATTTCAGTTGTCAGAGAAGCCGTGGGGAGGGAGGCAGGAAAGCAAGAGTTGCTGCTGTTTTCTATGCGCAGGTGCAAAGGAGCAAAGCAGTTAAAAAAAAATAAGAACAAAATTGACAGCTCCTCCTGCCCCCTCACAAAAAAAATCATGGTAGAAGGGGATGGGAAGAGAGTAAGGCCACTGAAGATAATGTGATTTACTTCTGAGTAGACATGCATTTCGGCTCCTTTTCAGCTAGTTGTTCTTTCAGCTAAGGGGATGGACGGGGCATTCCAAACTTTATTTTTTCAAAGGGGAGGGGAGAAGCATTGCCATTTACTCAGAGAAGCCGTGGGGAGGCAGGGAGGCAGGAAAGCAAGAGTTTTGCAAAGCCCCCCATCGGACACTTCCTCTTTGCGAGACAAACACCTAATGTTCCCCACCCCTCAAAAACAACTGGCTAACACAGGCAACGGCAGCACCCAGTGAGCACACATAGCCACATACTGTGGTAGTGAATTGCAATAACAAGAAAAGTCGTAATAAAAGTAGTCCAGGAGGTTATGGAAGAAAAGAAGAACAAGAACGCAAAAGAAACGGAACCAGAATGGGAAAGGGAGAGTGTTGTGTGCCTCGCAAGTCACAGAGGCCATCCAGTACTGGAATAAACCCCAGGTGTAGATCGCCCCTCAGTGAAACAAGGACAGTAATATTTAGTAATTATTTTTGCTCTTTAAAAGAGCTTGTTAAATTTCTGTCAGTTGGTAAGGTCTATAACTTTGTACATGTTAACGTAATGTCTGGGGAAAGTGATATAAAAGAAAACGAGGACAAAAAAGGTCATTCCGTTTTATTTAATTTATTATAGATAGTATACTCAGAACTGAGGACAGTGAGCAGAGGAAGAAATGGAATGTCACAAAGTCAAACCAAAATAGCCCTAATAATTCATCACAGTGTGACATTTTTACAAAGGCCTTTGTAGACAAACCCAATAGGCCTCTTTTAATAAAGCAGATGATGAAAGAAAGCCATATAGAAAGTAAATATAGAAGTCAATAATGAAATCTGCTCAAAAAGCTATCCAGCTTTGTCTCTAGCTTAAATGCTATTACGTGGAATTCCTTTATTCTTTCCTCCATATTTCTTAAAACTAAGATAGCCTGGGTAACATTGCATCTGAGCAGAAGACAAGCATGTGGAGAGAGGCTGCTCATCTCTTCCCACTCCTTTTAAGCTGAAAATTGCAGACACACCCAGCTTCTTTTGCACCCATGGGGAACAACAGGGAGTCTCCATCTCTTGCACATAACAATAAGTCATTGACTGACCAGTTTGAAAGCAGATGGCTACTTAACCGATAATTGATTAATTAGTTGGCAGTCCTACTTTGTATACCTCCAAACCAAAAAGAGCTGGCAGGTTACTTCATATGTCATCAAACCCAAGGATATGTATTTATTCTTTGCTTGTTTAATAGATTTATATACTACTTACCATAAGTAGTATATAAATCTATTAAATTTATATACCATCAAAATACCATCGAAATATATATACCGTAGCTAAGTTGTCTCCGCATTTGGTTTGAGATGGTCTATTTAAAGTGCTGCATCTGTTGTTTGGCAGTTCCTTGGTGGATTGCATATGCTCCATCCTAATTCTGGAAAAGAGGATGCCAATGGCTACGCTGGCTGGCAATTGTGGGAGTTACAGTCCAACACATCTGGAGAGCACCAGCCTCAGGGAAGGCTGCTCTAAAAAGGAGAGAAGGAGGTGACCCTACGTTGTTTGTTCATCATCAGTTTTCCACAACACCACGGTCACCTCTGCCTATCATATTCTCCATCCTGTTCACATGGTCTCTCTGCTCACTTCACATTTTCTGCCTCCTTAGGGAGGATGTTGGTGTTAAAGCTTGTGAGCCTTAGCTCACAAGTTCACTGCTTTTTGGTTCTTGGTTGAAAACTATAGGTTTTTGGTTTATTGAATACACACACACTTATAAAAGCATTAAAACCAAATATTCAAATTAAGAAAACAAACTAGGCGACACTATCCATCAAGAAGGCCTGGGTAAAGAGATGGATCTTTAACTGGTGCCTGAAACATGCACCACCAGAATATCAGAATATATCTATCTGATCAGAATATCCATCGTTGGTACCACCAGAATACCAGGGGAGAGGGCATTCCATAAGGTGGGCGCTACCACAGAGAAGGCCAGTTTCCGGGCTGCTGCAAGATAGTGATCTGCAATTTGTGGTATGATCACCAAGGCCTTATCTTAATGATTTCACAGATCTGTATCAGGGAAGGCAAGCAAGCTCTTGAACTTGGCTCAGCAGCAAATAGGTAGCCAGTGCAGTTGCTTCAACACCAGTGTAATATGTGCATGGCCAGGTGCCCCACTCAGCATCCTGGCTGACACATCCTGCGCCAGTTGCAGCTTCCAGTCCACACATAAGAGTAGCCCTACCTAAAATGCATTACACTAATCTAGAAGTGTGGTTAACAAAGCATGGATTACAGTGTCCAGGCTATCCCTGTCCAGGAAAATGTCGACCCAGTGTGCAGCTGCTATGGAAATGGCAAACTCCATGTTAGGCATAATTAGGAAAGGAATTGAAAATAAAACTGGCAAGGTCATACCTTATACAAATCTATAGTGCAACTGCACTTAGAATACTGTGTACAGTTCTGGTCACCACACCTAAAAAAAGGACATTGTCAAGTTGGAAAAAGTGCTGAAAGGGGCAATTAAAATGATCAAGGGGCTGGAGCAACTGCCCTATGAAGAAAGGTTACAGCAGCTGGGATTGTTTAGCTTAGAAAAAAATGAGTAAGGGGAGACATGATAGAGGTGTACAAAATTATGTGTGGTGTGAAGTAAGTGGACAGGGACACATTTTTCTCCCTCTCTCATAATACCAGAACCCAGGGTCATCCCATGAAGCTGATTGGTGGAAGATTCAGGACACGTAAAAGGAAGTACTTCTTCACACAGCACATAGTTAAACTATGGAATTCACTTCCACAGGATGTAGTGATGACCACCAATTTGGATAGCTTTAAAAGGGGACTGGACAAATTCATGGAGGAGAAGGCTATCAATGGCTACTACTCCTGATGGCTCTGTGCTACCTCCAGGATCAGAGGCAGTATGCCTATGTGCACCAGTTGCTGGGGAACATGGGCAGGAGGGTGCTGTTGCACTCACATCCTGCTTATGGGATCCCATGGGCAGCTGGTTGGCCACTGTGTGAACAGAATGCTGGACTAGGTAGACCCTTGGTCTCTTCCAGCATGGCTCTTCTTATGTTCCTATGTTGTTTAAAAGTGTTGACATACCAACAAGTTGGTTCAAGAAGTTTATTCTTTGGAAAAAATCTTTCAGAGTAACCTGGAACTCATTCCTTTTCCATACATCTTTGACATGTCCTCCAGATCTACCCAATTTCTAGCCTGTCACTGTATTTTAAGTTTGAGTTTATTTATGAATCATCTTTCTGACCAAAAGGGCCCTAAGGCAGTATACAACTTTAAAAACAACCTCAAAGCAAAACAGACCAATTAAGAACAGCTCAAACCTCAAACCATCTTTAAAACATCCAGAGAGCAGAAAAAAGCTATTTAAAGCCCATCCAAAGCCAACTTAAACAAAACACTCTTACAGCCTGTTTAAACCTAAGCAAAGATGGAGCCAATGACATTACTATGAAATGCATGAAATGTGATGAAGGTTCCAAAAAGTTTGCAATAAGCTTCATTTTGTCCAGTGTCTCCACACACATTCAAAACATGAAGAAAATGCACATTAGCTTTTAGGAGATCCCGCACGTTACTGCCTTTGTCGAGACCCTTGTCCTTCTCAGTCCTTGTCCTGAACTAGAAAGAAGGGATGGATGAATCTGCCAATTTCAGTGTCTCATCATTTTTCCAACAGTAAGTTCAGTTTGCATGAAAATTTGTACTCATTTTTGCATGGAGGAAAACCTTCACATTTCTCCACATACATGTATTTTTGTAGGCAATTTTGCCTAATATACACATTTTTTGCAGGCAATTTTCCTGACATAATGCATTTTTCAATGTTATTTTCACTAGTATACACATCTTTGTGTGCACTTTCCTCTCATGTACACATTTTTAATGCATTTTAATGCGATTATTTAGATCCGTGCCAGTCGGGCTTCAGGTCTGGACATGGGACGGAGATGGCCTTGGTCGCCTTGGTGGATGATATGAGGAGGGCTTTGGATAGGGGCGAATGCTCCTTTCTAGTCCTCCTCGATCTCTCAGCGGCTTTTGATACCGTTGAGCACGGTATCCTCCTGGACCGCCTGGAGGGGTTGGGCTTGGGAGGCACTGTATTGCAGTGGTTCTGGTCCTTCATCTCTGGAAGGTATCAGAGGGTAGTTCTCGGGGAGGAGGCTTCGGACCCTCGGCCGCTCACTTGTGGAGTGCCGCAGGGTTCCATCCACTCCCCAATGTTATTCAACATCTACCTCAGGCTGCTGGGAGCTATCATCAGGAGGTTTGGGGTGTGGTGTCATCAGTATGTGGATGACATGCAGCTCTACCTCTGTTTCAAGTCCTCACCGAGGTTGGCCGTTGAGACCCTGTCCAAGTGCCTGGAGGCAGTGGCTGGCTGGATGGGAAGGAACATGCTGAAACTGAACCCCGACAAGACCGAGGTACTTCTGGTGGGGGACAAGGGGAGGTTAGGGGATGTTGACCTGGTGCTGAATGGGGTACATCTCCCCCTGAAGGACCAGGTCCGCAGCTTGGGGGTCATTCTAGATTCCCAGCTATTCATGGAGGCTCAGGTGGCAGCTGTGAGCCGGGCAGCTGTGCGCCTACCTTCCTAATCACCTGCTCCCATCAGTGGTTCACGCCTTGGTCTCCTCTCGCCTAGACTACTGTAATGCACTCTACGTGGGGTTACCCTTGAAGATGGTTCGGAAGCTACAGCTGGCACAGAACGCGGCGGCTCGCCTGGTTAAAGGCAGCCGCCGGCAGGATCACATCACGCCAGTGCTGAAGGATTTGCACTGGCTACCAGTTGCTTGCCGAGCCGAATTCAAGGTGTTGGTTTTGACCTTTAAAACCCTATACGGCTCCGGTCCAGTCTATCTCAAGGAGCGTCTCCAGCAACACCAATTGGGCCGCTCAACAAGATCTGCCACGGATGGCCTTCTCCTTGTCCCTTCAGCCAGAGCAGCTAGACTGGTGGGGACGAGGAAGAGGGCCTTTTCTGTGGCGGCCCCCGTACTGTGGAACTCTCTCCCGAGTAACCTCCGCCATGCCCCCTCTCTGCTGAGCTTCCGTCGCTCATTAAAAACCTGGTTATTCAGGCGGGAATATGGGGTGGGTTAAGATTTTAAAAATTTTATGTTGTTTTAAATGTATTTTATTGTTTTTGTTCTATGTGCATCACCCAGGGTGGCCGGTTGCTGGCCAGATGGGCGATAAATAAATAATAATAATAATAATAATAATAATAATAATAATAATAATAATTTTCGTATTGGGGTGATCTGCCACAAAATTAGAAGAAGGATAACTGAGTTCTGGTTCACATATTGGTTTGGAAGTGCAAAATTAAGTAAGCTCACATTAAAATGCGAACTGAACAAATTTCTCACCTACTGGAAAGCATCTTCACCTTGTCTTGCATTGTCCTCCTTCTCCACTACTGTCTCAACCTAGAGTTGCACTCACAAAGATCTCATGATCCTCTAACCCAGGACTCTCCAACCTTGGGTCCCCAGATGTTGCTGGCCTACAGCTCCCAGTATACCCAGCCAGCATGGCTAATGGCAAGGGATTCTGGGAGGTGTAGTCCAACAACATCTGGGGACCCAAGGTTGGAGAGTCCTGCTCTGACCTGTGTTAAGCTAGCAATGGACTGTGGACCAGAATAATTGATCCCTCTCAGTTGGGGACTTGATAGAAATCAGAACAGGAGACAGGTAACTCTGTTCCATCTTAAGTTTGTTGGCTTTGAGTGGCAGGGAGGTGCAAAAAAAGGCATAGTGCATGCAGCCCATGGGCTGTGTGTTGCCCATTCCTGTTTTAAAGGGATTATGGCCTGAAACATAATGATCAAAGGCTTGAAGACTAGGGATGTCAGAGAAATCCACAACAGATTCAAATGATTTTGGACTTCTATGAATCTGATCTGCAGATTCTGTAGTGGACTGGCTTTTCCCAAGTAGTGCAGATTCCGTGGGCTCGCAGACTTTTAAAAAAACAACCCAACAACTTTGGGGTGGAGGGGATTTGCGGAAATGTGGATTTGCAAACAAGAATGAAATTCTCATAATTCCCCCCCCCCAAAAAAAATCCAATTCCGTCGTTGAGCAGATGGCAGAACAAAAGATGCCTGACAATCCGTGAGACACAGACAGAATGGATTTAACAAAATCCGGACATCCCTAACAGGACTCTTTTACATTCTGTTTCCTCTCCTTGTATATCTGTTTCATTGACCTCCTTCAGGAATATGTTCTCCCTTTGTAGTGAGCATCTTTAGTCCTGGACCTTGACTCTCACAGAACCTCTTTATATGAATCATGTATTTTTTTACTGTTTAATTTTAGACAGAGGAATTGTGTTTTGCATGATTACTTTGGGGAAATGAGTCCCAAACAATATAGATGAGGTTGTGGGTGTGTGGGTGGTTTTTGTTGTTGTTGTTTTTGTTTTTTTCTTAAACAATTTTATGTTGTGCATATTACTGAAGATTATAGACCTGTACACTTGATAACAGTAAATAGAAATAAGGTTTTATGCTTCAAAGGGGATGAGCTATTGAGACGGAGAGACAATTTGCCAAACCATGAGCAAGCCAGAGGATATTTCTGTTCCATAGCTGACCACAAATTGAGGTTTTTCAACTTGTTACAACACAGAATGGAATTATCGATTTGAGTTATTTTTAGTCTAAATTATCAGGAAATCAGATGCAGTCATTTAAGGATTACAATTGACACTTCTTTTTTTCTTGTTATGGAATTGGTACTAGACTGGAAATTGGAGAGGGAGAGGTATGTTTAACAAAAAATGAAATTAAAACAAAATTTATTTAATAAATATCTGCTACTACTGATTTTTCTTCAGATTATAACATATCAGATGTAGTCATTGGAAAGATCAGTACTGACTGATTGTAAAGATGGAACAGAAGGAAGGGGCAGACTCAAGCTGTTTACAGACACCCAAGGACAAAATGCATAATGAAGATATCTGGGATTTCGCATGGCTTTTTGAAATAATATGTATTGCTTAGTCCAGCCCACATTCACCTTTGTCTTCAATTCAGACCATCAGCAAGGTAGTAGCAATACCTGTTTGACACAATCTAACAACAATGTTACCTTCTCATGAGGTCAGCTGGTACTAAAGATCTGTCATTGGTGTTTACTTAAAGTTCACTTTAATTGGTTAGGTGGTACCAAGGAACACTAGGGATCAGTTGACTATAATTATGGCTTGCCTATAGATGTTTGACTTATGATGATGATTAATTGTTGCTGTGGTTATATACCCCACATTTTAAGATTACTCCTTATAAGGCAGCTTACAAAATTCAAAAGCAATAAAAAGTATCATACGATTAGGGGGGGGAAAAATAGCAACATAAAGTCTCCTTAAAAATCATGTAAGCACATCCACATTACAGCTAATCATAAAAGCTCCTCCTTAACAAAATGCATTGTTAAAGCATGCTTAAACATGTAGTGAGAAGGGTCTTGTCAGATTTTCCCAGTGGGAGAACTCTATAGTCTACTTATAATCATCTGCTAGTTGTGGGAAATTAACTGACATTGGGAATGTTGGACTGAGCAGTCTCCTTTGGTGGGACAAGTGTCACAAGCTGGGCCATCAACAGCCTCTGTCCATAACTTACTTCCATAAGTGGCCACAGGATTGATACCAACATCTGAGAGAACAAAGAATGGCTTGTGTGATGGGGAGTCAGTTGCTGAGAGGTTTGTTCAGGGGAAGAGAAATAAAGACAAGTTTCAGAGGGAGACACCTTGAGTGCCATTTTTTGATAGAAAGGTGGGGCACTAACAAAAGAAAGAAAGCCAAGATACTGATGACCTGGCTCCATCAGCATTGAGTCCCCAAGTCACCAGGGGTAATCTATATGAAGGAGATGGGGAACTGCAGCACAAGGTGGGCATGGGAATGCCCATCAGGGATAGGAATATAACATAAGAAGAGCCATGCTGGATCAGATCAAAGGTACACAGTGACCAACCAGCTGCCCACGGGAAACACACAAGTAGGACATGAGTATAACACCACCCTCCTGCCCATGTTCCCCAGCACCTGGTGTACAGAGTCATACTGTTTCAGATATCAGAAGTGGCATATAGCAACATCTGAGGAGTAGTCTGAATAAGCTGTTGTTCAGGCAAGAGGTTCCAGACTGTTTTGGAAGTATTTATATCTAGCAAAGATCAGCACGGGCAAATTGCCTGCTTCATGGTGGAGCCATGCAAAGTGGTAACATCATTACATCAGAACCCTCTACTCTATGGTTTCCAAAATGGCAGCCAAACAGTGGGCAATGTCTATTTTCAGTTAGATATTCAATGTTAGTTCCAGTCTGAATCCACTACTATGCTGTGATAGTCTATTCTATCTAAATGATAGCTATAAAATGATAAGTGGTTGAAAAACAGCATAGCTAAATGGGAGCCAGCTTTGGGATAGACCATTGGTGCAATAATATATATTTTGTGCAGAAAGTTTCCTCCAGTAACTAAACAATCGAAAATGACTCAGGTCATTTTAGGTCACTCTCACAAGGGACATCCCCTCCCTCAAGAGGAACATGTCTTTTTCTACTTATAATCATCTGCTAGTTGTGGGAAATTAACTGACATTAACTGACATCAGATGAAGACAGGCTTACGACCTGCCTTCATCTGAAAAGAACAACTTGACAACATAAATATCAGCTATAAACTTTATTGATCCTAGTTACCTCACAGGATCAATATAGTCAGTTGTTGCAGGATCAGGACCACTTCTTAGGTTACTATGTAAGTATTCACAGGATAAGGTGGTATGGCCTGGAAGAATGCTGGCAAGTAGCTACAGGATCAGGCTGAACGTATGTGGGTGTTACAGGTAAGTATCTGCAGGACCCAGATGAAGATGCACTATGCAAGGTAAGTGAATACAGGAACAGACTGAATGCCAATGTGGTGATATGGGTAGGTACTTGCAGAAAGATTGCCTATATTGTGAAGTAAACCATCAGTAAGGATTTGTACAGTCAGGAGGAAGCATTACTGAGTTTGTTGCAAAAGTGGCTAAGTCTTTTCTTGCCCTCCTTTTTGTATCTGTCTGATCACTCCTGTCTGTGCCAGGAGGCCTCTCCTACAGTTTCTAGTAGCCAGTCATCTGTTTCAGTTCTTTGTCCTTCTTCTGGGAGCCAGCAGGTGCCTTTCCGGGCTTACGACCTGTTTTGTTCCTTCTGACCTTAGTTCCTGTAGCATTGCTCCCCTCAGCCACTCCTCCTGAGTCTCTTTATTCCCGTTCTGGCTTCCTTCACTCCACACACACACAACCCTCTCCAGCATTCACGCTTTTATCCATGCTTCTGCTCCACCTCTCTCAGGGTCCTGGAGCCATTTAAAGGGTCCTTGTCCTGTTTCCTTTATGTTCTGTTCAACTAGCCCTAGCTGTTGCAGGCTCTGGGTAACTGGGGAACCAGGGGCCTGCACAGCAACCCCTGACCGCGTCCCACAGTTACACAATGTATTGGCTAAGAAGAACACATCAATGCAAGTGAAACTGACTGAGCTGCGGCTTGGCACTGAAATGGTACAAAAGCAAAAAATGAAAGGAAATCATTCGTTTAGACAGACTGATCTAATTTTGTCAACACAGAACTGAACTGGAGGTTAGGAGGCAAGACCAATGGAATGTACTGTTAAAGTGGAAGAGATTTATCAGTCAATAAAGAAATAAGCTCTCCATCTTCTAGACCGTACTGACAGAAATATTAGATTGCAGAGTGATGTGAGTGATATGTTGTGCCTGACAGTATGCAGAAGACCAAAAATAATATGATAAGGGCCCCAGCTATGCTCTGGGGATAGTACTGAATAGTCCTGCTCAAATACTGATACAGACAAATTGAATAATTTAATGAAGAAGTTTGAAATGCCCTCTATGTCATAGTAATTCCATGTGCCAAAACCTTCCTCCCACAGTTCCCTATGCTCCAATGAAATATTTTAAGATGGATTCACATAACCACTTTATGTGGTAATCATGATATGATAAGCATCTCATGTGTGAGATTTCCTATGCATTAGTGGATACTGCTTGCTTGCGATAAAACTGCTACTGTCACAGCAACCACATTAAGGAACTTCCAAATGCCCAAGCTATCATGTGATAATTGTAGTAATCATATGAAAATGATGCTTCTCTCAACCCAGGGTTGTTCAATAAAGGAGATTTTTAGGCAGTTGCAACAAATCATTTATTATGAAACCCTGGACGTAGAAAAATGGTTAGCAGCCACATACTAGAAAGCTTGGAGCTATATTTTCAGTAGGAAAAGAGAATGCATAGCAACCAGCGCCTGGGAGAAAGGGAAAAGAGGGCATGTGGAAGGAGAACCATTCCCTGTCCTCCCTTCTGCTGGGCTTACTTCTGCGTAAAGCCAGCACAGGGAACTTTTACACCCCCTCCTTTCCCCTTCTCCCGCTTGACCTCAGCTCCCAGGAAAATGGGAAAGGGGGGGAGGAAAATGGGCCCCCGCCCACTGCAGGAGTCGCGAGGCGTCTCACAACTCCCACGGTGGGCGGGAGCTCATTCTCTCTGCCAGCACCGTGTGTGCATGCGGTGCTGGCAGAGAGAATCTGCCCCCCTCCCGCCCCCTCCTCTTGCAGAATGTGGCACCCACGGGTGTGGGGGGTGGGAGGGGGGAATCATTCCCCCCCGCCCTCCAGGACTAGCTGATTCTCTCTCTCTCTCGTCTAGTCTGAGGGTCAGCTTCACCCATGCCCTGGACTGCTTGTCAACCATGCTAACTCCAGGCAAACTTCAAGGTTGAGGGATCTCTGAAATGGGGGGCTTTCCTTTTCCATGTATAAAAGCCATAAGCCTGGATTCCCATGTATCCAGGGTACTGGCTATTAATAATTAATATTTCATAAGAGTATTAATAATACGTTGGTGGTGGCAGCCTACCTCTGAGGAAGAGTGTCCTCACTCTATAGACAGAGGGTGTGTTGCAGCCTGTCCTACCTCACAGGGCTGGAGGGACAGACACACCATTAGTCACCCCTACCATACAAATTTCCTTGAGGCTTCTTTGAAGACTCCTTGTAGGTTCAGATGATGGTAGCTTTAGCTATCGGAAAGGGAACAATACAGCACTGAAGAATATTTATTCCTGTCAAGGGGGGGGGGCGGGGAACGGGAAGCGTAAAGTCAGTTTTATGAATACTACTCATCGAATGCACTTGATGAAAAAGATTTTACAACACAAAAGGAATTGGCAGCTGCTGAGGAGAATAGCAGAAAATAATGTGCAAACACGGCACATCTTTGTGATGAAGGTATTCTGTTTTATGTGTCATATCTTCACTACATCCTTGATTAGATGGGGAATAATTTGCACTTTAGGCTGAGGGAATGCTTCTGAGGTAAAAAGATTTCTGGATATAGCAAAGCAAGGAACTGTTTGCCCTGCGCCCAGGATAAAAGGGATGAGGCTGGAGTTCAGTGGCGGACAGCATTCTTCGGGCTTCTCTACATGAGGCATGTATTGTGCGCTTGCGATTCCTTACTCACGGTAGTTTGCAGGTGCTTCGCACAACATCGTCATCCTCCAGGGCATCTCCTGTTCTTTGCAACCATTTCCGTGGCTTTTTTTTAGATCGAGTTCAAGGTTGCTCTTATTTGGAAATGGTGGAATGAACTTGAATGAGACCCTCGTATCTATGTGCAATTCCACTATACCACATTGACACCTTGTGGTTGTGTAATGGAACATATAGAAAGGCAAAGAAAGTGTTGGCATTTACATGCCAGCCCAAAGTCCTGTGGTTCACCTGTGTGCCTGCTAACTGCAACCTTGCTTGAGCTTCCAGCAAACACAGAGCAAATTCCACCACAGTCCAACTTTTAGTTCTCCTGCTCTGTTGCAGCAATCAGGAAACAGAAGCTTTCCTATTCTAATTGTTTTATTACTTTCATAAAACAATTATACACTACAAAATACAGTTCTGAGAACATTACATAACATACATCCAAATTAGAAGAAGAAGAAGAAGAAGAAGAAGAAGAAGAAGAAGAAGAAGAAGAAGAAGAAGAAGAGACGAAGAAGCAAGCACAGCAAACATACACACCCAGCTGTGCTTGAGAGCCAATGGGAATTAAGACAGGCATATGACAGTATAGCAACTGTCATATTGTAACACCCACTTTCTCCTACTAGATGGCCAAGGACATCTAGATATGGGAACGAGGAACACCTGTTCCAAAGACCTTCAGCATTGCAATGCTCAATTGCTGGCTGCTAAGTTTTACTGAAAGAAAAAACCTTTAAGCAAGCTCATGCTTGATTCATAATCCAACACTCCTCCTCTTGCTTAATTGTTTTACTCTTCAGTAACACCCAACTCAGCAATCAATTTTCTGTGTTTCTCACATGCTAGAGGTTTTGTTAGAACATCTGCTAGCATGTGTTCAGTACCACAATATGTAAGTGTTACACAACCCTTTTTGTATACAGTCTTTCACATGTGAATACCTGACATCAATGTGTTTTGTTTTAGGCCTACTCTTTTCTGAAATAGCCATACTGATACAACTTTGGTTGTCCTCATAAATTGTTACTGGAGTTTGAATGTTTATCTTTAAATCAGTAAATAACTGTTTAAACCATTCGATTTCATTGCAGGCTAAAGACAAGCTTATGAATTCTGCTTCACAACTGGAAACTGCAACACAACTTTGTTTTCTTGAGTACCAATCAATCAAGGATTGGTTGTATAAAAATACTGTGCCAGATGTGGACTTCCTGTCCATTTCAGATGCCCAATTTGCATCAGTGTACACAAGAAAACCACCTTTGTTTTGTGTTGACAGATGCAGTTTATACTCCATAGAACCTTTGAGATACCTTAATACACGTTTTAATGCTGCCCAATCACTATTAGCAGGCTTTTGTACTTTCCTGCTGAGAATGTTCACAGCATTTGTTATACCTGGTCTGCTGACACTTGATAAGTATAGCAGACTTCCCATGACACTCTGATATTTATTTACATCCTCAAATACAGAGTCATCTCTGTGTTTCAAGTATTCTGTTGTCATTGGAGTGGAAACTGGATTGCAGTTTTCCATGTTATGTGTTTCTAGCAGTTTCTTGATTTTCCCAGTCTGACTAATTGAAAAAGATCCATCAATATTTCTGGTTATCTGCATGCCTAAATAATTCTTTACATGCCCCAGATCTTTTATTTCAAAATGTGATTGCAATTTGTTTGCAAATGCATTTTTCTGAGCTTCAGATTGGGAGATTAGAAGTAAATCATCCACATAAACCAGTAAACCCATGAAACCTGATTCAGTGTGACACGTGTATAGACAATGGTCTGCCTTGCTCTGTTTGAAACCTATACCTGTCAAAACAGTGTCTAACTTTTTGTTCCAGCATCTCGCAGCTTGTTTCAATCCATAAATTGAGCGTTTGAGCTTGCATACTAACCCTGGTTCTGTTACAAACCCTTCAGGTTGTTGCATGTAAATTTCTTCTTCTAGATGCCCATACAGAAAAGCTGTTTTGACATCAAAATGAGAAACACAAAGTTGTTTCTCTGCAGCAAGCTTCAATAGCAATCTCACACTAGAATATTTGGTTGTGGGAGCATACACTGTGTCATAGTCAATGTTGTGTCTTTGTGAAAAACCTCTTGCTACTAATCTAGCTTTGTACCTTTCTATTTGACCATTTTCATTTTGTTTCAGTTTAAATACCCATCTACATGTTATGGGCTTTCTATCTGTGGGCAAAGGAACAAGTTCCCACGTGTCATTTGTGTGCATTGATTCTATTTCTTCCTCCATAGCATCAAGCCAATGTTTTTGCATTTCTGGTTCCATGTTCCTAATTTCTTGAAAACTTTCTGGTTCAAACGCCATTTTTAATGCTCTATGAACCACATGTTTGCTCTGAAATTCATCCTGATACCTGATTGGGATTTTTCTTTCCCTTCCTGAACGTCTTAGAGGTTGTTCATCAGCAGCCTCTGACTGTCCCTCTATCTCAGGTTCATTTTCATCTGAATCTGACACAGAAGCCTGGTTCTGTGTATCAGACTCCTGCTGAAATGGCAAACCACCAAATTGTTTGTTTTCTTCCTGTGTATGTTCATGGAATATAACATCTCTGCTCACAACAACACCATTGTGACTTGGAGACCAACACCTGTAAGCTTTTGAATGTGCATCATAGCCAAGGAATTTGCATTCAAAGCTTCTTTGAGACAGCTTTGTTTGCTTTTCACTCTGCACATGGACAAAACACTTACACCCAAAAACTCTGATGTGAGCCAATTTTGGCTTTCTTCCATGAAATAACTCATAAGGAGTTTTTCCAGACACAGAACAATGCAAACTGTTTACCAGATAATTGGATGTTACTAGAGATTCACCCCAAAAAGAAGAACTAAAACCAGATTCTTTCATTTGAGCACGTAACATGTTTTGAAGTGTACGGTTTCTTCTTTCTGCTACTCCATTTTGAAAAGGAGAAGAAGGTGCTGTCAGTTCATGCTGAATACCTTTCTCTTCCAGAAACCCTTTAAATTGAGTACTGAGGAACTCACCTCCCCTGTCTGTTCTTAGGGTGGCTATGGGTTTGTTGTACCTATTTTCAGCCCATTGTACAAAATTTTTAAACTGTTCAAATGTATCACTCTTTCTTTTTAAAAGAAAAATAAATCCAAAACGACTGAAATCATCCACTATTGATAGAAAATATCTATTCCCCCCATGACTGGGTTCAAATGGTCCACATAAATCTGCATGTAAGAGTTCAAAAATTCTTTTTGATACTCTATCACTATGCTTTGGGATTTCAGCTCTGTGTGATTTGGTTTGACTGCAAACAGTGCATTCTACATATTCAGAACATGGTTTCAAAGTTACACCCTCAGATAACTCAGGTAGTTTTGCAATTGAGCTAAAACTAGCATGTCCCATCCTCCTGTGGAATAAGTGTACACAATTGTCATGTTTCTTGCAATTAAACACTTTTGCTTCAGCCTCAGCTTTAGCAGCAATTGCACAATCTTTTTCAAATGGATCTAGTATGTACAATGAATTTTGTAATTCCCCTTGTGCACACACTTTCCCTGCACGTTTGATATAGCACATGGAATCTGTAAAAGACACTTGAAAACCAGTTTTTGTTAACTGTGAAACACTCAAGAGATTTGAATCTAAATCAGGGACAAAATAAACCTTTTGTGGTTCACTTCCAAGACTTGGAAAACACACCTCACCTTCCCCTGCAATTTCTATAGATTCACCATTTGCAAGAGATACAGAGTACTTTACAGATTTCAGTGACACACCATCAAATAAAGACTTTTGATAAGACATATGACGACTGGCCCCTGAGTCAAGATACCAAGAAGCCATATTCTTTTCAACTCTAGCAACAAAACCTTGCACAAGTTTTACATCCCCTTCCCCAGAAGAAGAACTCTGTTTACTCTTAAAGTGTCCAGATGGTTTCTTCTTGTTGTTCTTCTGGGTACAATCCTTCTGCAAGTGTGAGGGAGATCCACAATTATAGCATCTCTTAACTTTCAAAGCAGATACAACACCACCATTATTTCCAGCCTTTTGCTGAGCCTTAGGCTGACTGACTTTAACAACCCCCTCAGCAGTAGAATTAGTGTTAGATATCCTAAATTGTCTCCTGTGATATTCCTGTAGTAAGGATCCAGTCACATAATCCATAGTCAATAATTGTTCATCTTGACTTTCCAAAATCTGGATTATAACATCAAAAGAATTATCCAAAGATGAAAGCAAAGTGTATATCCTGTTTATGGGATCAATCTCCATTCCCCGGACTCTTAACTTCTCAAAGAGATCCAGCATGGTTTTAATATGGTCAGGCAGATTCCCTCCTGGTTGCAGCTTTGTGTTATACAATTGCCGTAGGAGGAGTACACGGCTACCGGCTGTGGCTCTTTGATGAATCCTTTCAAGAGCTCTCCAATAGTCACGGGCTGTTTCCAAGTTTCTCAGATAACTAATCTGAGAATCTTCCACAGATAAGACAATTGCAGCCTTCGCTCTAGAATTTCTTTCTAGCCAGAGGTCATATCCTTCATCCCCATATTGCAGTGGGGGCTCAGATATTGTAGTCCATAACTGGGCTTGTGTCAAATACATTTCCATTTTAAATGACCATAATGAAAAGTTCAGGTCTGACAGTTTCTCAAACAGAGGCATTTGCATTCCCTGTACAGCCATGGCTATAGGAACTGGGGAGGGAACCACTGGCTCGTCTTCTGAAGAATCCACATCCCCCTCTCCCCCTCCTATGGGAATGCTTTCTGTTTCCTCTTCTTTAGCTGGAGAAAAGTCCAGTAACTCACCCGCTTCTTCTGTTACTTCAGACGGTTCGCCTTTCTCCTTATCAGCCAGCTTCTCAGATTACAGCCTTTGAGAACAGCAGCCAAAAACACAGCAGCAGATAGAACCGTTCAGCTGACTCACGAAACAGAGTCCAGCCTGGCTCTTCTGACCTGGTCCAGTCCTGGCTCCTGGCAAAGCTGGCAAAACTGGCAGTCCTGGCAAATCCTGGGCCCATAACCCACTGTTGGCATTTACATGCCAGCCCAAAGTCCTGTGGTTCACCTGTGTGCCTGCTAACTGCAACCTTGCTTGAGCTTCCAGCAAACACAGAGCAAATTCCACCACAGTCCAACTTTTAGTTCTCCTGCTCTGTTGCAGCAATCAGGAAACAGAAGCTTTCCTATTCTAATTGTTTTATTACTTTCATAAAACAATTATACACTACAAAATACAGTTCTGAGAACATTACATAACATACATCCAAATTAGAAGAAGAAGAAGAAGAAGAAGAGACGAAGAAGCAAGCACAGCAAACATACACACCCAGCTGTGCTTGAGAGCCAATGGGAATTAAGACAGGCATATGACAGTATAGCAACTGTCATATTGTAACACCCACTTTCTCCTACTAGATGGCCAAGGACATCTAGATATGGGAACGAGGAACACCTGTTCCAAAGACCTTCAGCATTGCAATGCTCAATTGCTGGCTGCTAAGTTTTACTGAAAGAAAAAACCTTTAAGCAAGCTCATGCTTGATTCATAATCCAACAGAAAGAAACCTCCCGGGGGGGGGGGGGGCGACGACGACGATGACGTGTAAAGGAGCCACTCTTACTGAAAGAATCCAGAAGCAGAAGCCTTGGTAAAGTGGTGATGGGTTAAAAGCCTCATGTAGAGATGCCCTTAGTATACAAAAAGTCCCAAGTTCAATCCTTGGCATCCCCAGGGGAGCATGGCAAACACTGCTGTCATAAACCCCAGAGAGCTGCTAGATGCACCATCAGCTAAAAGGACCAATGATCTTACTTGGTGTGTGTGTGTGTGTGTGTAACAGGTACAATATGATGACTACCTGTCTATCCAGCACTGATAATAGGAGGTTCTTAGAGGAGGGGGACTGATGGAGGGGGAACAGAAGGGTTAAACAGCCCTTCCCCCGACTATATTGAAGTAAAGAAAAAAATATGTTGGGAGATCCAATCACAGATCTCCTGCATCACGTGTAGCACAGCCCTAAGTAAGTGTTGAATGTATAGCTGTGTGGGTATCTGCAGACACTGTGAGGAAGATGCATCATCATATATCCTTTAAAGCCCCTGGCCCAGTCTGAAAGCACCTGATGTGGCAACCTTGCTGAAGCTAAGCAGGTCTGTGGTAACCATCTAGGGGCCTTATGCGGGCAACCTTGAACTCCTTGGAGAAAAAGCGGAATGTACGTAATTGAGATGAAATAATTACATTTTAGCTGAAGCAAGAAAACTGCCCTTTGCGACAAACAAGTTGGAAGCGTTAGGTCACTGCAAGCAGAATTGTAGGACAAAGTATAAGATTCTTGGGTTGTTGTTTAAAAAAAAATTTAAAAAAAATCTCCCCAGTGTTTAGAAGTTGACTGGGCTGAGTCAGCTGTTTCCCCAGAACAGAAACTACAGGATAGTTTGCTAATTCTTGACCCCTATGGCTCTCAAGAGGATATTCATTGCCACAAAATCTGTATTTTAGACACCAGTGCAAGTTGTGTATTGACTCTTAGCAGCTTGGCTTCGAGGATCATCACCTTAAACACACACACACACACACACACACACCAGTTCAAAGGTATATCTTTAAAACACTTCTGAAATAGCCTCTTTTGTGTTCTGGAGAATGTAAGACAGAGGGGAAAAAATAAGACATTCACCTGCTTTTCTGCCCAACTTGTTTTCTTCTCCCATTCTTACTTTTGTGCCGTTCTGCTGCACACAGTGCCACAGCCTAGTCCTCTCTTTCAAGAAATTTGATCTTTGCAAATTCCCATACCAATTGACCTGATCTACACACACACACACACACACACACTAATGTGCGAATTGGAACATAGCTGCTACCCATCAGATTTCACATTTTTTTCCAAATGTGACACAGTTGTCAGCTCAAAGAACATATGCAAATATGTTGAGAAATGCATGTGTTGAGAGAAAATAGGTTTCAAAATACCTATTTAAATTTAAAGGCAATTTTCATGCAGATGGGGGGGGGAGATGAATGCAAAAATGGGATGGACGTACGAAAGTGACATGGATAAAGTGACCTAACAATTCCAACTTTGAAGCCATTTCTCCTTTTGCTAAGGCATTCCTAAAAACACAATGCTTCCACAATGGGCGGGTTCACACATCACGCTAACCCATCGTGGCAATTTGCCATGGTGGGTTGGTCATTCCGCGAAGTTCCCACGATGCGCCCAACAGATGGTTGGGCCCACTGTGGGGACCTTCACACCCTCCCTCTCCCTCCTTCCCGGTTGTTCCTCCAGGCTGCATCCCATTCCCAGGGGACACCACAGGAGAAATGAGCCCCCTCTCTCTCCCCACCATGGTGCCAAGCCGATTTCAGCTCGCTGCAGCTTTTTTGTCCTTAATTTTTTTTGGGGGGGGGGAATCAGCATAGCCAGCTTGACAGCCAATCCCCGATCCCGATCCCCGTTGGGGCAGCCATGGGGCAACTTAGCAATGATATAAGCCCCTATTGTACTTCTGTCTAATCACAGCTGCCATAATTTTCAAAGTGCCCCTGTGGCACCTCGGAGAGGCTCCCTGTAGCTGCCCAGTATTTTCTATTTTATTTTTGGGGGCCTAATATTTCATTTTTACTCCCATTAGCACAAATGTGCTTGTTCACAGAAGCACTAATGGGAGTATTTCAAGCCTCGGCTGGGGGGGGCATTCTGGGGGTTTCCCACTGCCCAGGGGCAGCAGGTGCCTTCCCTGCACAGTCCCCAGCAGAGGTTTGAAAACCTTCCCGCTCCTCCCCCCACCGTCTTTCTCTTGACAAGTCGCAGGAGGAGATGAACTGTCATGAGAAACCCAAGCTGTGAGGGATCTTCTGCTGAGAAGGGGGTGTTTGGGTGGATTTCCCCTCATCTCAGCAAGATCCTCAACTTTTCAAGTCCCCCACCCTTTAGTGCCCACAGGGCAGAAACTTTTGTACTTTGCCCTGACCCTCTAGGGGCTGGGGAAAGATTCAAAGTGTGTTCCCCCCCCCTTTTTAAAGGTAAACCGAGTTCTGCAGTTCACTGACAGTTAGCTGTCAAACTTGGGGTCCCTTTAAAATAGGGGGGTTGAGGGGGATCTCAGGGATTTGGCCTGGGACATACTCAGAGGTATGTCTGAGTACAAATCCACCCAATTCCCACTCAAACCCCCCATTTTAAAAGGACCCCAAGTGGTTTCTTGCTGCTAGATGATGATGATGATGATGATGATGATGATGATGATCATCATCATCATCATCATCATCATCATCATCATCATCTAACTGCTAACTGCCGATGGCTAACATTTCTTAAGGTTCTTTATCTTTAAACCAGAATTAGACTGGACAGCCCTTCACACAGAGGACAAATAGAGGATGGTCCTCTGGCAGCCCTTCAAATAGAGGATTGTCCTCTGTAAAAAGAAAAAGAAAAAAGGACCCATGGCCACCATGGAATGTGCACATGCATATATACATTTGTACCATGAAAGCTCATGCAGGAATGCAGAAGGAAGGAAAGAACAGGAGTACCAAGATTTATCCAAAACATAAAAACCACATGAAGCTGTTGTTGCTCTAGTCATGTGTATCACCTAAAGTGGGCAAAATCCCTCATTAGAGCAGGGCAGCAGAAGTCAGATCCATTTAACTCTTGTAGCTGCAGCTTTGCCAGTTATTGCCGTTCATGTTAAATGTCCTCTTTAATTTTTGTTACTAATATAATTAGTGGGTCACTTCTCTTGCAGGAAGAGGACAGTTCTGCCTCACTTCTAAGTTATCAGTAATGAGAGACATCATCACCCGGGCACATCTCGACACAGAGTCCATCCTACAGGCATCAACAATACAATCAACCTCTTTGCACTCAATTTAAACTCCGTGCCCTCGCGGCCAACACTGTGATCAAACAACTTAGCAATGATATAAGCGCCCCTATTGTACTTCTGTCTAATCACAGCTGCCATAATTTTATGTAATGAACTTCCTTCTGGCCACTGCACTTCCAATTCTGCTGTGCTATTGAAGTCTCGCATGTATAACACTAAAAGCAGCCCTTCAGAAAGCTTGCAGGGCAGGGGAAATAGTTCAGTGATATTTGGGGGGGGGGATTTGTTTCCAAAGAAGCAAACTCTGGGCCAGAGACCTTTAAAGAGTATATATGTAGACATTAATTGGACTTGACACATCTTTGAAAATGATGCCTTTACTGAGTCATCTCCTTTCCACAAAGTTGACTTCAGTGTTCTAATACAGTATCACTTAGCATTTATATTGTGCTTTTGAGTGTTGAAAGTGCTTCGTGTACACTATCTCAGGGCCAAGCTACACAATAATACTGAGAGATCATTGATCAATCTTCCCTTTAAAAAGGCAGCGGTGGGGCAGGCTGGAATACAGGTTCAGGGTCAGTGAATTTGATTCAACAGCAGTGCTGTGGGGAAGAGATAACTCCTCTCCACAGGCTGTGTGTGTTTGCAATCAATTCAATTTCAACGTATTTGTCAAATGCCCATCCAGTCCTAGGGTGGCCATATGTCCTCTTTTACAGAAGGCAATCATCTATTTGAAGGGCTGCCAGAGGTCCATTCTCTCTTTTGAAGGCGTCCTCTATTTGAAGGGCTGTCCTCTTGAAGTCTGGTTTTAAAGTTGGTGAGCTATTCCGTACCATATGCTGGATCCCGACATGTTTTGGGAACAATACAGCTCAAGTTTGTTCCAATTTCACTGGTCTTATTTGGTGATGTGCGTCGTTGCTTCTGGTTGAAGTCAGGCAATGATTTTTAAGAAAGCTGAAGGTGGTGGTAGGACAGAGAGATCAGCACCCTTCATGTGCTCACTCATTTCTTTTGTCCCATTGTCATCTTTGGTCAAACTTGAAGTGCTGCTCAAATGTTGAAGTGCTACTTAAACTTGCACAACCTCAGGCAGAGCAATCCTATGGCCCCTAGACAGCATCTTGGGCACGATAGGATGCTGTGGATAATATCCTCCTCCATGCCTGTAGACCAGTGTTCTCCAACCTTGGGTCCCAAGATGTTTTTGGCCTACAACTCCCAGCATGCCCCAGCCAGCTACGCTGACTGGGGCATGCTGGGAGTTGTAGGCCAAAAACATCTGGGGACCCAAGGTTGGAGAACACTGCTGTAGACAGAGCTATGAGCATGGGGAAGGAGATCCAAACAGGAATATTGCCCCCACCCCCCTCCCAGCCAACACAGAAATCTCCATGGCAGCCCCTCTTTCTGAGGTCACAAGAGCAACGTTGGAAGGGGACAGGAAGGGTGAAAGGGGGGGCATGATGGTGGGCAGGGAGGGGAGGGAGGAGGAGAGGCCAGGATCTGTGGGATCCTAAAACTTTTCAATTCCCCAGGCAGCTATTCGAGCTTGATGGGCTCATAGGCCTGTCTAGCTACACATTCTTTATTAAAAGTAGAAACAGGAGGCAAAAACACCTCTGTCATTCCTCTCATTCTGCCTGGCTCCTGCCAGCAGAACTTCGGATAGATGGAGGGCTCTGATCTCTAAACAGAGAAAGAAGTGGGCAACAAGACCACCTTCAATTAGCATCGCTCTCCAGTCCCATTTAGTTGCCTACTTTCCCTTTACTCTCTAAATGCAGTGAGAAGAGCCCACCCAAGACATACTCCTGTCCTGTGAGATGCTGAAGCAGAGTAAAATGAAAGAGCATAACTCAAGCTAACCTCCAGTACTTCAGCAGGCACAAAGTGCAAGACAATTAGATGAGGTCCCCAAGTTATATCTCACCTTTCCTCACAAAGATCAGGCTTGTTTTCTGTTTTCCCCTCAGTTCCATCTGCCCACTATACAGCGGGAAACATCGCAGCACAACAAGAGCATGAACTGAGAGAGCCAATGGGAATAATAAGCAGCTTTCCTCATGCTTGTGTGTCATTTTTGTTTCCTATGGTATTTTCGTTTTGGTGCTTTGTAGACATCTGAGTTGCAGCTGGTGTTACCTAACCCAGGTCATTGAAGCTTGACATGGTAAACACTGGAGGACTACTTACATAGAAACTCCAAGTATTTTATATTCAGTATCATAGAATCATAGAAGTTGGTACCCCGCTCGTTACCTCTCCCCAGTTTGAGAAGGTACCACTGATAAGCACTCTTTGAGTTCGGTTCTGTAGCCAATTGTGGATCCACCTGATAGTTGTTCCATCTAGCCCACTTTTAGCTAGCTTGCTAATCAGGATATCATGAGGCACTTTGTCAAAAGCTTTGCTAAAGTCCAGATATGTTATGATGGATATAATAACTCCTCTTTTGAAAAGAGAAATACGAATCCATACAAACCCAAAATGTTGGCTTATGGAACATTGGTCAAGTATGACCTGGAGTAACCTCTAGTACTGAGAGAGAGGAAATGTGAGAGATTGAGAAGGGTGAATGTCTGAGTTGGAATGAAGATAAAATAACATTATTTGCTATTTTCATCGCCATGATTTTACATCTTGTCGAGGGGAAACTTCCCACTGGTGTGGGAATTATATATCGAACAGATGGAAAGCTTTTTAATCTCAGCAGGCTGAAAGCAAAAAGTAAGGTAATTACAACCTCCGTTGTGGAACTTAAGTATGCTGATGATAATGTGGTCTCCGCACATTCAGAGGATGATCTCCAAACTATCCTAAATGCTTTTGCAGAAGCATACAAAAAACTTGGTCTCTCACTTAACATCAAAAAAACCAAAGTGCTTAATCAGCAAGTGCAAGCTAACCCTTTGGTGATGCCATCTATCCAGCTTGGCGGGGCAATACTGGAAAATGTCGATCATTTTCTCTAACTTGGCAGCTATCTTTCTGTTACAGCTAACATCGACAGTGAAATCCAGCATCGTTTGAGCTCCGCAAGTGCCACATTTTCTCGAATGAAACATAGAGTATTCGAGGATCGGGATATTTGTAAGAAGACCAAAACACTGGTTTATGAAGCCACTGTATTACCAACTTTATTGTATGCCTGCAAAACATGGACTATCTATAAACGTCACTTCCACCTCCTTGGAAGATTTCATCAACATTGCCTCCTGAAAATCCTACGAATTACTTGGGAAGATAGGCGAACAAATGCCAGTGTACTGGAAGAAGCAAAGACTACTAGCGTTGAAAAAATGATCCTTCAGCGCCAACTTCAGTGGACCGGTCATGTTGTTCGAATGCCTGACTGCCGTCTCCCAAAGCAGTTACTCTATTCCCAACTCAAGGATGGAAAGCGGAATATCGGTGGTCAATATAAGAGGTTTAAAGATGTTCATAAGGCTAATCTAAAAAAATGCAATATAAACATCGAAAACTGGGAAGCTCTGGCCCATGAACGATCTAAATGGAGGTTGGCCTTTCACAAAGGATCCATGGACTTTGAAGAAGCCCGAGTGCAAGGTGAAAGGGAGAAACATGCTAAGCGAAAAGCACGTCAAATGAATCCTTTACAGGACCATCTTCCATCTGGTAACCTGTGTCCACACTGTGGGAAGCTGTGTGGATCTAGAATTGGGCCTCACAGTCACTTACAGACCAATCGCTAGAGTCTACACAATCTTCTTTAGAATTTCCTCCTTTTATCCTGGAAGACAATCTTACTTGGTGACGAGTGATCGCCTGATGATGATGACTTAATTGTAACTTAAACATAAGAGAATTGTTAGTAAGGAATCTGCATCTGTTCTGTCTTTCATGTGATAAAAGTATTATTTGTATTTCTAAGTGTGGTAGTGTGTTTTAGTATAAGGTTAAGTAGGGATACCTACTAGCAAAAGCTCTTGCTCCTCTCAGGGGAATGTGGGGTTGGAACACGTAAGTGCACATGTGTACCAAGCCAGACAAAACCCAAGTGTAACAAATAGCAGTGAGTGACAACAACTAGTTCTTCTTTTAGAGTGTTTTCATGCCTGATTGCTAGCCCAACTAAGTAGCTGCACTCTTGGAATGTGATTTGGGTGCCATGTGCGATCATTGTCCAAATCTTTTCCAGCTGCTGACCCAATACATAACCCAAGCTCGCAATGCAATCCTATGCGTGTCTACTTAAAGGAAGTCCCACTGAGTTCAATGGCACTTCCTCCCAGATCAGTGTGTATAGAATTGCAGCCTAAATGTTAAAATGTTTTCTAGTGTTAAATGTTGTAAATGTTAAAAAAGATGTATGTATTTACAAACACAGCCACTCAACCAAAAGGTTGCTGTCATGATAGCTGGCAGCAGTGGACCTGGTAAGTCAAGAAAACTGCATTCTTCTCGAAGAACACAGTGACCCAAGCTTCAGGAGGGCTTAAGTGTGGTATTCAAACTTTAGGGAGTTCAGAGAGGTCCTGGCCCCCTTACCTTTTGTGATGGCTGCCTTAGGGCGCAATCCTATGTATGTTTAGACAGGAAAAAAAGTTCTGCAATTTCCAGCATGCTCCAGCCGGCTGGAGCATGCTTGGAGTACTAGGACTTTTTTCTGTCTAAGCATGCATAAGATTGTACCCTAAGCTACTGCTTTTAGAAAGCTACTGGGGGTGTGGGAGGTGGGGCGGAGTCATGATTGGGTTAAAACTGGAGGATGTCAGAAGTTAAGGTTTGTACAGTTCCTTCACCCCACATACACCTTTCCCACCATTATTTGAGCAGTACTCGGATGTATGTGGGAGGTGCCTATATTGATAAACTGTGCTTAAACTATGAAAATGCTTATGTGGGGTGGGGGGGGTGTGTTTGTTTTCATAAGGAGCTAAGTTCTTCCAAATAGACTACCGCGGCCAAACATATTTAGTTTCCAATTTAGAACTGCTTGCTTTCATGTTTGTTGCATGCTTGGCAGTGGTTTGTCCTCTACAGCCTCCCTACACAGACAGCACCTGTACTAATTAAGTAACAATCAGCAATCTGACTGTAAAACACCTGGGAACTCTCTCATTAAGATTTATTGGAAAACATTTTCCCTGCATTTTATTGCCAAGATTCATCCTTACTGTGCCTCTATGCTAATGAGGTATTTTCAAATGGGCCTCTTTTCCCTGGTTCCTTCCGTTAGGTTATTTGCTGTTTTCGTAGAGCAAGCCTCTTTTCTGTCTCCCCTGCTGGTTTAACAGGAGGTGACATACACAGGACAGTAATAGGCAGTGGCAGACACCTGTTCAGTCTGAGCAATAAAATGGAAGTATAAAACCACTAGGTACAATTGTGAGTCAGCCTGGAGTCCAATACAGGGGGGAAATCGAAGGATAGGAAGAAAAGGACAAGGGAAAAATGGAGGGAAGGGTTAGATAGAAATTCACACAGAATCTTGTGAATCTTCTCTTTTACAAAGAGAGTAAAATGTTCAGTGGTAAAGAAATAAAGTTGTGTTTTGCCACAGGTTCCTCAAAAGGTATTGGCAAAGGTTCTTTGAAGAATTTTCATACCATAAATACTCCTCCAGGAGGTTAAAGCCAAACATCTTTATTGCAAAGCTGAGCATGAAATACAACAATGCTATGCCTTCCCCCAAGTTCCCTGGTGGAAATCCCACCCCTTAGCTACACAGTCACTGTAATATTTCCAACCAACCTGAATGCGAATTCCAGCAGCTTTCCGCCTTGGTATCAGCTTCCAGCGTCAGGGCTTCAGCAGGGTTTTCTGAACAGCTTCCTCTGCTCCTTCTGACTCCAGCACACCACCAGAAACTGCACAATGCCACACTCATTCACCACTACACACACAACCCACCAACCAACACTTCAGGCTGCATTTGCTAGTCTTATATACAATTCTAGCACCAAACTCCATGGGCTGCAGACCTCGTGTTTAAATGATAGCACCTGTGCTGTTGTGCAGTGTCATTCTTCTGGCCAGCAGCCAGGTCACATGTTACTGGAGATTGCATCAGCCTGGCCAGGCCACATGCCTGTCGGCTGACAACTCCTGGCTAGCAGCCAACTCACATGCTAGCAATTCAAGCAAGGTCATGCCTTGCTATTACATAGCAAAATACAGAGTATAGTATAATACAGAGCATAATACAGAGCATCGAAGCAGGACTGTTGTGCAACACTGCACTCCTCGCCATCTTCCGCAACTCCCATTACAGGTTGACAACATGTTCCCCCCCCCCTGGAAAAACAATTATGCATCCAGTGGTGATTCAAGTGGTGAAGTTTCTTCTAGCATGGAGATGCAATGTTGGGGACGCGCTTACTTCTGGTCAATGAAGTAACTGGCAAAGGCACAATAGACCCACCAAAAATAAATGTTGGGAGCATGCCAAAGGCTGCTTAGTAAAGAAGAACAGTGCATAGGAGGAGGAGGAGGAGGAGGAGGAGGAGGAGGAGGAGGAGGAGGAATGTTGGATGCTTAACTTTTTCAGAAGCAATTGGTCAATCTTTCCTCCAAATTGTGCTACAATTGTGTTTCCAGGTTTCTGCAGATGTAGGTATGAGGTCACCATTGGAGATTTGTAATGTATTTCATTCATTCCCCTCATGCTTTGTATGCGCTCAGAAGTGGAGAGAAACCACCACCAACCCACCACCTCTGAATGTCTTCCAATTAGAGGCTGATCTCTCCCATTCTTCTGAGGGTGCCAGAAGAGGGAAAGGGTGGAGGGCAACCACAAATAATGGTTAGCTAACAAGGCCAGTCAGATGGCCAGTGACCAAGTAAGAACTCAAAATCTGATACAATTAGTCTTCTTTTGAAAGTCCATGAATCAAATGCTAGGATGCTCTACCTGATATTGGTATCACTGTTGGCACCATCCTTGAGGAAAATAGGCTAGATCAAATCCTAATAAGGCCAATCTAAGAATCTACCAATCTCTTCCTTACCATACAATATTCTTAGCTCATTTCCAAGCTACCATCACCCTTTATGTTTCCTAATATGGCCATAGTCATCTTCATAATCAGTGACGAATTGAGTGGCTGTGAAGGATGCCCAAATATCTAAATCTGGAGTCGGATCCAGACTTAGTTATGCTTCAAGTACACCCATTGAAATGGGATATGATAGTCATGATTAACTTAAGTCCCATTAGTTTCAATGGGTCTACCCTAAACATGACTGGGTCTAGCTCCAACACCTAATATGATAGTCATATGGCCCTATTCAGGTGTTATTAACTCACACAATTAACATCACATAAGGGGGAAAGTGGGGCTAGGCCCATTGGCCCCACCCCCACTGGTGTGTCCCTGGCTCCCCCCCCCCCACATCCATGTATCAGGGGAGGTTCCAGAGCCAGGAACCTGCTCTACATCCATAGGCTCCCTATATGACTTAGAAGAACCCTCACATGGGTTCTTGATGGAGCTGATACAGCGTCGCCCGGCTCACAGCTGACACCTGAGCCTCCATGGACAGCTGGGAGTCTAGAATGACCCCCAAGCTGCAGACCTGGTCCTTCAGGGGAAGATGTACCCCATTCAGCACCAGGTCAACATCCCCTAACCTCCCCTTGTCTCCCACCAGAAGTACCTCGGTCTTGTCAGGGTTCAGTTTCAACATGTTCCTTCCTATAGACAGCTAATTATTTCCTATACTGAGGATATGACCTTTTCTCAACTGAATAAGCTACCGTTATATAGCAGTAAGATGCTGGATCCCCCATTTAGCAGTGAACATTATTTAGCATTATTGAAGGAGGCTGCATTGTGTAACTGAGACCTAACTAGAGTCATACCTAGAGCACCCTGATCGTAAACAAATCACTTTCATCTGAGTTCCATTTATTTCATTAGGACTTATTTCAATGTAATAGAGGACATAGAACTTTCCTGCTTAGTGCTGTGTATCCCTATTTGGAGCTGTCCCTAACAACACGTAGATGTGGGAGCACCTCAAGAACTCAGGATTGGGTTAATTGTGAGTTGGACCGAAATACAGGTCATTCAGAATTTGGCAGTGTTGGTGTGGTGAAATTGGGAAGCTCATCAAGTATTAAAACTCAACTATGTCGACCTGCCATTCCACCCTCCTGATTGGGATAATATTTGTTTTGTTTTCATTCAGCCAATGCTCATTCAAACAAAGTGTAACTAAAGTTGATTCAGGGCCAATATATATAGCATATCTAAAATACAAATATACATAAGAGTCAAAATGGCAAATTCCATATTCTTCTTTCATTGTCTTTTTAGAAATTCTGAACTATCCATGTCCAAATTTAGGATGCCCTGGATTCTGAAAATATGAAGGATTAGACATCCATGGCATTAATCCTCAACATCTAGATTTCAAAGAACAGCAAAATATTTGATGTGAGAAATTCTGTACAATTTGAGCTCTAATTTTCCCTTACTCTCAGCTCTCCAATTTCAAAGCTGGCCTATCCTGTTGTCTAACACAGCATCCAACCCATCATCAGCTCACTGGACTTGAGCAAAGAATCAACCCATTTTGATGTTGGTGCTGCTGACTTTGAGCAGGCATTGGGAGGCAGATGTGCACTGTTCTCTGTAATTACTTTCAGCTCTCGTCATGCCCTTTGCTGTCTGTTTGAAATTTAACCTTAATAGAATCGGAATGGCATTTACCCAGGGATCGTCTCCAGAATGTCTGGCACTCACAGAAATAAAGGTTAGAATCTCAACCAACCCCTCCAACCTTATGTTTTTTGGGCTGAAATTGTTTAGCTATTTTTAAAGAAGAAAAATCAGAAGGGTTGTGTGATGGAACTTGGGAACAAGGTTTTTAAGTGGATGCAACAACAGACCACATGGACAACTACTTATTTTTAGTATACAGTACTGCTAAAGAGCAGGTTTCATGCAACAGGTTTGTACTGAAGTTTTGGCAATCACATTCACAACAAGAAAGGGGAGATGTTTGTACAAGATTATCCCTTTACACACCTATGGGGAAAAATATTTCTGGACTAGCATGCTGTAAACATGCCCACTTGTCATGGCATCAGCAATAGATAATCCTAATTTATGGATGTATGCAAATTTCATTTCAGTTCACAAATCATCCGAACATCCCCCATTTGCAACCCCAAATGTGAATGCAAATAGGAGCTCATTTTTGGAAAAATGTTTGCACATTCCCAAACTTACAAATGCACATTTTTCAAAAAATAAGCATTTTCAAACTTTAATCAATGAGGGAAAACGTACATTTATATGTACTGTACTATATTTTTATATTAACTTGTGGTTTTTTTGTCAATATATACCACATGTTATGTATGCATTTTTCTAGGGAGGGGGTCCATAGCTTTCACCAGATTTTCAAAGGGGTCCTTGAAAACGGTTAAGAGCCACTGTTAAATTTAAATAATCATGACAATGCTTTCCCTCAATGGATTTCTTTTCTTTTCTTTTCGAAGGAGGTGAAAGTCCTACCAGGACAGGATTGTAGGTCTAATGTGTAAATTATAGCACAGAATGTGAGCCTAGGGTTAAGAAAAGCACTCCAAGATGCAGGATGAAGGTTTAATATATATTTTTTTCTTAGTGATAAACAGCCATGCCAAATTTCAGCTTTCTAGCTTAATGGTAAATAGGAGATCCATTGATGAGACAGTGAGTCAGGGCTTTTTCTTTTATATATATAGATGAACTGGCTTCTGACCTCAATATCATTGAGTCCCACTCCACTAACCTCTTCTTTATAAGAATTCACTGAGCGCCGTACCTTGATGATTCCGAGCTGCACTCCAGGACAGGCCTAATCACTTACTATCTGCTTTTGGGACCCATTGTACAAAGAACTGCTGGATTATAAGTTATAGTATTTCCAAGGTCCTAGTGTTTGCCAGTGACCACAAAAGGTACAAATGAGTTTTAATGCTGATGAATAGAACAAGTTACTTATATGAAATACTTAAGTATTCAAATGAAAAATATGATTTACTGGTCTGAAGTACAAAAGCAGGCAGCTGGTTCTGCTAACTGCAGTCATCTCAAGGTTGTTGTTTTTACACACTGTGGCTATTTCTTTCTTAGCTATTCATGTTTATAAATCCAAATGTTTGGCTTTGGTTACCTTTGGCATTTCCATATAGATTTCTAGATTTAAATGGAAAGGGTTTACTCTGTATATTCCTTAGAAATATTTTGGATTTACTCCCTCTCTGCAGAGAATGCAGCTATATATTTGGAATGGGGTATATGATCAGTTGATGTAAAGCTTGTTGTCCTGGCATGGTGGTTACATTTGCATTTTTCTACTTCTCCCTCTCATTGCATTCACTTATTGCTCTCAGCTTCCTTTGTCAGTCAGTGTATACGGGTTACACAAAAGAAGATTCATAGGTTGGGTTTCTTCCCTGATGTTTTGGGTAAGTCATACCCTCCAACATTTTACAGATAAAAATAGGGACACACATGTGAATTTGTAAGAGGTATGGTTAAGCAACATGAAGGTGTGATCAAGAGGGTGTGGCCAGGCAACCAAAGGGCATGGTCAGACACAAACGTTATTAGAGAAAACACAAAACTGCAGTATTTTAAGCACAGAAATCTTTGAATTTATGTTTTGCATTTAGGGAAGCCTGAGGGAAAAAGAAAACCCCAAATCAATAAATACAACTGTGTGTGTGTGTGTGTGTGTGTACGTACGTACGTACGTACACACACACTATTATTATAAAAATAAACATTATTATAAAATAAATAAATAAATAAACACAACATGGGTGAAAAGTCTTCATTACAAACAGTCATGTAACCATGACTCTCCTCCCTCTCAGGGTTTGGATCTCAAAATTGAAAATTGAAAACCTTGAGTGGTGCTGAACCCTCAGTATTTTTCTTTGCTCTCCTGTATCCTATACTCAGGCCTTCAAACTTCACTCTACTGTTTGAAGTACTACTTTCTTTCTGATGCTAGATCTATATGTTCCAATTCTGATCCTCCTTATGTTCTGCCTCTCCCTAAATTTCCCTTCAATAATAGGTAAAAGGCTATAGTTATGAAGTGTTTATCCTTATTAGCCATGCATTTGAACCTGGGTGAGGGCCCGCCGCACCCCCACCTCAACTCTCCACAGGGGCGCCCCCCTGCCTCGATCTTCTGAGCGGCGCGGAGCAGTTCTCCATGCCGCTCGACCCACCCATCGCATCACGGAAGTGACACGACGGGACCCTGCGCAGTACGCACCACGGGGGTCCAGCGCGCCTGCGCAGGGTCCCATCGCGTCATTTCTGGTGCTGGAAGGGACGCGACGGGACCGGAGCAGGCCGCAGGTGGCTCACCGTGGAGAGGTGAGCCGCCCAGAACAAATTTTCTCTTTGTGCAGAAATGCATCCTTTAATTCAATGTGTTGGTAACTAAGGCTGAACATCTAGGCATGCCTATTTATTTATTTTATGTATATTTGTATCCATTTGACTTGTCAATCAACCTGAAACAGCACATAACAGATCACAGAGACACAAACCTGGAGACCAGAAGCCTCCCCAATGCCATGGCCCTGATCTGGATGGGCTGAATTTTAGCTGGAAGACAAAAGAAAACAGAAAAACGCCCTAGCCACCCACCCCAGGATGCTCTAATGGTTTAAGGGCTCTGACCACTCTGAAGCTACTTTGATCTCCAGACCCATGATGATGATGATGGTGCTTTACTGAGTATAAGAGAACAGTTCCCTGCCCCAAAGAGCTTACAATCCAAAATTTAATATAGAGGCAACAACAAATGGTAGGAAGGGGTAAACCAGGGAGGAATATGCCATTATTTCAGTCAAACATAACTTTCAGCCTACCTTTCCCACATTGTGCAGGAAACTCCTTGTTTTAAAGATCTCCCTCCCACTTTAAAAATGGATCCCTCCATGGTGGCTTTGTACTTATTAGTAGTTTGCCAAAGAAATACGGTAATAATATTTAACATTTGGATATCTCTGAGTGTGCAAAGTGGTTCACAGGCCCACCCTGCAAGCTCCTATTTTCTCCACTCAGAAAAAAAACATGTGGGCTCTATTGTACTTTATTAAAAAAAAAAAGCAAGAACAACAACACTGTGATTGAACAATAATGCCAAAATGGAATCACCTGCTCCCATCAGTGGTTCATGCCTTGGTCTCCTCTCGCCTAGACTACTGTAATGCGCTCTATGTGGGGTTACCCTTGAAGACGGTTCGGAAGCTACAGCTGGTACAAAACGCGGCGGATCGCCTGGTTAAAGGCAGCTGCCGGCGGGATCACATCATGCCAGTGCTGAAGGAGTTGCACTGGCTACCAGTTGCTTGCCGAACCGAATTCAAGGTTTGGTTTTGACCTTTAAAACCCTATACGGCTCCGGTCCAGTCTATCTCAAGGAGCGTCTCCAGCAACACCAAGTGGGCCGCTCAACAAGATCTGCCACGGATGGCCTTCTCCTTGTCCCTTCAGCCAGAGCAGCTAGACTGGTGGGGACGAGGAAGAGGGCCTTTTCTGTGGCGGCCCCCGTACTGTGGAACTCTCTCCCGAGTGACCTCCGCCATGCCCCCTCTCTGCTGAGCTTCTGTCGTTCATTAAAAACCTGGTTGTTCAGGTGGGAATATGGGGTGGGTTAAGATTTTAAAATTTTTATATTGTTTTAAATGTATTTTATTGTTTTTATTCTGTGTACATCGCCCAGGGTGGCCGGTTGCTGGCCAGATGGGCGATAAATAAATATTAATAATAATAATAATGATGATGATGACGATGATGATTTTTGCTGCTGCTGTTTGAGGTAGTTGGGATTTTTTCTTTCTTTCTCGAGGAGGGCGTGTTTTCTGCTAACTCTGCTAACGCACGTGTGTGCATGCACGTGCACGCACACACACACACACCCTTGCAGTGTCTGTCTCTCCATGGAGACCCTGCACCTGTTTGAACCAAAAAAGAGCGACACTTAAAGGGGCCATGCCATGGGCAACATTGCATCTAAGATTGCAGTTTTAGCTTAGCTGCAATTTTGCCCATGGCATGGCCCCTTTAAGAAAAGTTTAAAGTAGCTTGCAGTTGCAGGAGGCAGGGGAATTCGGGACTCTGCATGACAAAGTGAGAAGCCATAGGGTTTTCCATGATGGTTCTGGCATTTTCGGTGCAGTTGGAGACTATGGTAATTATGGCCTAAAGAAGACTCAGCTCTTTTCTATGCAGAGGTGAATCAGTCTAGACCTGCAACATCTGAGAACTGCAGCTAGTAAGTCTTGTCTTCTACTATCCTTAAGTAACCTTTCAAATTATGGAATTGCATACTTGCACACATTAGCTGTTCTCAAACACAGGAGAGCATTTATTCTCACTTGCTTTAATGTGCTGCCCTTTGCTTTGCTAACTGGCCAATTCAACAAAATTCCACTCAGTGAACTACTTTGCCCTTGTGGAATCGGAGAAATAGAGTCTGTTGGCCATGTTCTCTTATACTTCCATTTGTATAGGGATTCTCCCTTTACTTAGAAACCCAGACGACCTATTGGAACTCTGGTATCTTTCTGTTTAATGGATGATTCTATTCATATTACTGAGAGGGTAGCTACATTCTTTTCTCCTCAACACAAATTGGGAAGATTTGGCTCCTCTGTGATTTAATTTGTGTTCTTTTTATGTATTGATTTCTTATACAGTATCTGCTATTATTGGTTTTGTTGTATTAACTTTTGTTGGTCTGTGACCACAATACACTGTTCATTCATTTATACTGGGGCAGTTTGCGTGACAGGACAGGTGAGGCTGTGGCATGTGTGGGGTGCATGTGGTCACCATTTTGAGTATACAACCCCCATTCAGGGGTTGTCGTGTCATGCCAACCCAGCAAGCGTGGGTTATGCGAGGGTTAAACAATGATCTGCTTTAGGATTTGCATGACAGGGTGTGTATATGCAACCTGGTGCTCATGGGCACCAGGGGTCATCCAAACCTGGTCACTGAGTTGGGAATGGCCTCCATCTTCAGAAGTGGCATAGCACCAACCATGCAAAGCTATTAGACATCATAAAACTGGACAAATAAGGGTGTGCCAAGTGGTGATGGCTCACCTGCCATCTTAGGGGTCTTTCGGGATCTACAAAGCCAACTATTTTGGGTGTAACTTTAGCTGTTTGCTAGTATGGAGTTTATAATGGGATTGCACAGGTCACATAGCATATCAGAATGAACTTGCTCCTTTTGCTATACGGGATGTCACAATTTTGCCTTGCAGTGATGTTTGGAATCAGCCTGAACCAAATATATCTGTTTCACAAATAAATAATTACAAATGGAACCTGCTACAAAATGTTACCATATATCCCCATCACCTAAGAGTAAGAGGAGTGTTCCTGTTTCTGGTTCCAGCCTGGAACAGGAGTATCGTAGTAAAAGAACTTTCTTTCTTTCCCACCCCCCTGATGCCTTCCACTATTGCACTATATAGAACTAGCAGGCTCAAGTTTGGGGCTGACTGCCAGCATTGAATCTAAGTACGGTGTCGCTAATAGAGGTGGGGGCGGTTCCAGAGGGAGGGAAATGGAAAATGTGTCACTTTAGCTTCCTTTCTCCTTAAACATCTCAGAGTGCAGGGAACAGAGGGGTTTTTTTAGCCTCACAACACACACCTCCCATTCCTCCCTCCCTTTTTAACTGACACCTCAACATTCCATATGATCTGTGAGAAGCTTACAGGTCTGTGTCAAGCTGTTCTTCCGTTTTTTGTTTGTTTTTTCATTTCTTTTACAAACTTTTATACTTCTGCGTACCTTGGGGGTTCTCCAATTATGCAGAAGCTACTCTCTTATTTTGGGTGGCCTAGTTTGGTTTTGAAACTAAGAAGCACTCAACCACCTCAGTTTGCAATTACAGGGGAAATTATACATACATACATACATACATACATATATATATATATATATATATATCCAGTTGTTGTCCTAATTACCTCAATAGTCCTTGCAGATCACAAATATGTTATTTAAGATTAAGAAATCATTAATTATTTCACAACAGGATCTGATATATGCACACAAATATGAACTAACTTTTAAAATCTAGAGAAGAGCACACTGAACTCATCTCCAAGCAGGCTAAAATATTAAATTGCCACTATTTTAAAGCAAATATGTGTTTTTTTAAAAAATATATATGATAGCATTTCTCACAAAATACTAGATCTCTCAGTTTGCTTTATCAGAAAATAATAATCTCAGTGTCTGTCTGCATTCAAGATTTTCATGAAGAGGATAAGGACTGGTGTTAAAAATTGTAACCTGAGATTCTCTGCATTACCATGAGGGAAACTGGACTGACTATGTCGTACATCCATTTTAGTATCAGACAGTCAATACCTATTTGTGGTCATCAGCATCTGGCAGTTTGGAAAACATGTCTCATTAAAATTTTATGCACAGGTAGGTGTTCCAGTGCGCACATTATGGTATGCAAACACATCTCCTAGATGCCAACAGATCATTTTTTAGGGCTTCCTGTAGTATAATACTTTACCCTACAAACTGATTAATAAATTGCTACAACTTCAGACAGTATGCCCCTGGTTTCACTCAGGAAACTCTCCAGGTAGAGAGATGTTTCCCAGCTAACCATTCATAGATAGTTTTAAAAATATAACAACAAAACCAGATATGTGTTGCATTGCACCATTTCAATGATGTTTGTTTTTGCAAGTATAAAATTAGTGACAAAAATCATTTTCCAGAGCATCATTGTAATCGGCGTTTAGTTTTTAAGTCCATTTTTGTTGATTGTTAGGTATAAGTTGATTATTAAAACTTAGCCACAATGTAGAAGGATTTCAGGGGGTCCAGGTGGTACACTTATCAATCCACCCCCATGTAGATGGAAAAGATCCAGGAGAGATCAGATGCCTCCCAGAAGTGAACAGATGGTGAAAACAGATATGATTTGGCTCTGAGGGTCAAATGGTGTTCCAGGAAGTCAACCTGCTGAAAAAGGAATAAACATCAGCTAATTGCTGCTAGTAAAAATACCTTGGTTTATTGACAGAGTAACACAGGGAAGGGAGAGCCATCAATCGGAGCCAGGTGTAAAACACATACATTTACAGTGTACAGTAATACCTTGGATTGCAAGTAACTTGGTTTGAGAGCGTTTTGCAAGACAAGCAATTTTTTAAATATTTATTTAATATTTTTTTACTTGATATACAAGCGATGCCTTGCAATACAAGTACTGTAGTACGGCTTAAATTAAAAATCTCTGTACAAATTTTTTTGGGGGGATTTCGTTTTGATATAAGAGTGTTTTGGATTACAAGCACGTTTCCGGAACGAATTATGCTCTCAATCCAAGGCATGACTGTAATCCTAATAGGCTTGCTTCTGAGTAGACATGTATATGATTATCCTATACATGTCTACTCAGCGGTAAGCCCCATTGAATTCAATGGGACTTACACCTAGGTAAGTATGCATAGGATTGTAGCCTTAAAATTAAAGAATTCTGAGACCAAGAATTTGTTCTGAGTGCCAGAACTGAATGAAGCTCACAGTTCTTCCCCACAAAAATCCACTTCTTGTTTGTTTGTTTGTTTGTTTAGTTATTTACCGGTAGTTATTTATTATATTTATGAATCGCCCATCTGGCCAGACATCTGGGCACTCTGAGCGATGTACAGTCCAATAAAATACAGGGGGGGGGGAACACAGACAACAACACAGTATAAAACACAATTAAAAACAGTACAAAACTTTAAAATCCTAACCCACCCCTTATTCCCGCCTGAAAAGCCATATTTTTAATGCCCGGCAGAAGCTAATCAAGGAAGAGGCATGGCAGAGGTCACTGGGGAGAGAGTTCCATAAATTGGGGGCCGCCACAGAAAAGGCCCTCCTCCTAGTCTGGTTTCTCTGGCTGATGGGACAGGGAGAAGGCTGTCCATGGCAGATCTTGTTGAGCAGCCTACTTGATGTTGCTGGAGGCGCTCCTTGAGATAAACTGGACCGGAACCATACAGGATTTTAAAGGCCAACGCCAACACCTTGAATTCGGCTTGGCAAACAACTGGTAGCCAGTTACCTTCCTTCCCAGCTTTCTTGATTTCAGCAATATACAAATTTGATGTGGTGTTGGAGGTCACCTTTCAGTTCTGTCATGTCATCCAGGGGAGTTAAACAGGGGTGTATTTTAGCTCCTCTTTTGTTTAATCTATACATTAATGATCTTGCCCCCTGTTTTGAAACCCCTGGATTTCATGCACCGAAACTTGCAGAAACCAGGGTGCCTCTTCTGCTTTAAATAGTATTTAATTATCCCATGTTCCACAATAATTTGATCTTTTATGGGTATTTTGGGATTTTATTCATTAGTGATTGTGTGAAGGGAAGAGCCTTTGGGGGTTCCTACATGTACACACCCACACACATGCCTCCTCATGTGTAAACCAAGTAAGGCCAGTTGAGGGCTGGGAAGAGGCGAAAGGTACATAAAGCATCGGATGGAATGGATGGCTCCTGGATGCCCGGAGAAGCTGGCCTAGGGCTTTTTATATGCAAATGTAGTTCAGGCCCAGTAAGCCATGAGTCATGACTCATGGGTCTCCCTCCCCCTGCCTGGCCAGGTGAAATGCTTCATGATTGGCTGAACGCAGCGGGGCTGCAGGGGGGAGGAGGGGAGGGGGGGAAGAGATATTTCCCAACGTGTAGCCTGTGTGTCTTTGTCTGTCTTTGGGTCACCGCATGGTTGCTGTTAGAGCAATGGCGGCAGGCCAAGCAGAGGTCCGAGCCTTCGGGAGGAGGCCTCAGGATTCGACCCCAGGTAGCTCCTGGTGAAATTAGCTGAATGAGGGCTCTAGCAAAGGCAAGCCTTGTGGGAGTTTACCCATCTCGCACCTTTGGGTAGGTGTGGTAATTCTCCATCGGGCGGCAAGGCTGTGCTGGATCTAACCCTGGAAGAAGATTGACCCTCAGGTAACAGAGTTATGTGCCTGGGAGAAGGAATCAGGTTTTATTATTTTGCAGCTCTATTTCTGTGTGCCAAAGTGTGTCTCTCTCTTTTGTGCTTCTCTCATTTCCCACCTTTTGTTGTAAAATGCTACCAGAATAAACCTTGTCTTGGTTTTACCCCACATGGGTGTTGTAGTTGCTCTGTGGCTTCAGTATCTAAATCCAGGTTACAGAATTAAAGGAGAGTCCCTGAAGAGAGATTCAAGTAGGGTTGCAAGAAGCTGAGGCTTGGCAATCTGGTACCTTGAGGTCTCTGGGGGTCTTGGTTCCTTTGGGGTAGGTAAGGGTGGGGTGGTGGCAGGCCAGCCAGCCCCCCCTTCCTCCACATGGTGGGCAGAGGTGGGATTCGAAGCTGAACCACAGAGTGTGTGCACGTGGGCAAATTGGGAAGATTGGAGAGACTTTGGCACATGGGTAGAGGGTTTGTTATTTTTTTAGAAATTTAAGTGTGAGTTTGAGCCTCAGGGAAAAGGTTCAGATTGCTGGCAGTCTGTGGAAGTCTAGCCGCCAGCGGGGAGCATTGAAGGCAATAAATCTCAACTATGGAGTGAGTTCCAGTCAGCCTGCGTGCCCAGCAAGTGAGCAGAGGGCAGCAAGTGTGAGATTGAGCCTTAGGAAAAACGTTCAGATTGCTGGCAGTCTGTCCTAGCTGCCAGCGGGGAGCATTGAAGGCAAGAAATCTTGGTGTCTGTGGACTGGTGGAAAGAAGCTGCCATGCTGGGGTTATACCGGCAGAAAAGGCAGGGCGAGTTCCCTTTTCCAGGCGTGGAGAGGCCAAGGGGACAAGCAAAAGAAACACCTCAGGAGGATTCGTCCCAAACTCCTAGGCAGAGGCTGAGAGTAGCAGTTGCCAGTGAGTAAGCGGAAGAAGATCCTACCATCCCCATCGCGTGCAAGAAGTCTGCGGGTGAGCAGATGGCGGCTGCGTGATCCCAAAGTTTGGGGGGCTGGAAGAGCCCGGGAAGAGAAGAAGAAATAGTGTGCGTGCGTGCGCGTGTTAAGAGACTAGTGAGTCTGATTTGGTTGTGCTATGTGCCCCAGAGAAATTGTCAAGACTTTGGGGAGGGAGGGCACAGTCCTGCCCTACATCTCTCCCACGGGAGAAGGACTCAGATTTTGAACTTGGACTGTCCAGTTGCTCTTGGGGGGGGCATGGTGAATGGCCAGGCTGGGCAGCAGCAAGCAGAGGGGGGACGGACATCAGAAAACACCCCCCCCCCCAGAAAAAGAGACTTTGTCCCCTATGCTGCCGAAGTGGAGGGCTGAAAGAAGCAGAAGGACAAAGGGGATTTCCCTCCTAGCTGGCGGAGAAACACGGAAAAAAGAATTTCCCTCCAGGTGTCTCCAGCGAGAAGAAAAGAGGACTGAGATTGGGGGTTGATTAAAGCCAATGAAAACTGTTAAATTGTTCCTCGAAGGGAGGGGACGGGTGATTCAAGTGTATTTGTGTTATCTAAATTGTTGCTGGGGGCCCCCGGGGGACGGGTGTTCCCAGTGTAAGCAGTTGAACTATTGTGTCTTGTCCCCAAATGCAAAAGTTATTAGTCCCAACTGTCTCAAGTCAATAATGATAATGATGAATGATGATAATAATAATTGCTGCATTTGTTCAAAGGGCCTCCAGGGGGCAGGGAAGAGTTGCCAGAGAAAAAATCAGTCAGAGGCGAGGGAACAAAGCAGAGAGGTAAAAAGGAATGTTAGAGGCGGCAAGCCCTCTAACGGCTAAAAGAAAGATTGCCAGGCGGAGCCTCCAGGGCTCAGCATTTGATTCTGAGGGACACAGTCATCCCGTGCAAGTTTGGGTGGTGGGCTAAAGGAGCCAAGCCGAAGAGGCTGGAAGATTGCCAGGCTGTGTGTTCTAGAAGGTGCCTTTGGGAAAAGGGGGTAGTGGGAAGCCACCAGCGAACCTTTAGAACAGTCATCCCATTCAAGTCATTGGGTAGAAAGTGCCAAAAGCAAACCTTTGGGAAAAGGGAGTGGTGTATTCATGTCATTGGGTGGTGGGAAGCCACCAGCGGGCCTTTGGAAACTGAGTAGAGCCTCCATAGCTCAGCATTCAATTCTGAGGGAAACAGTCATCCCATTCAAGTCATTGGGTAGAAAGTGCCACCAGCGAACCTTTGGAAAAAGGGGTGATGGTATTCATGTCATTAGGTACAGAGTGGCAGAAGCAAGCCTTTAAAAGCAAACAAGGGCGAATTGAAGAGTCGCATTTCAGTCAGCAATCTGCCCCCTACAGGCTGTGTGAGAAACAGCAACCCTAAAAAGTTTTTTTTGTTGTTGTTATTGTTGGGGTTCCCATATGATGTTTCTTGTGTATGCAAAACTGTGTAATGCAAACCTGTAAACTGCTGATTGATGGTTATTGATCGTTGTTTTGCTGTTTTGATGTTTAAGGAGCTTAAGAATTAAGATTTAAGATTTTAAGCTTTAAGATGTTTAAGCTGTGTTAAGATTGTGGCTAATGTGTTTTGATGCTTTTCTGTTTTGTTCTGTTTTTGTGTGTGTGTGAAGGAGAAGAGGTGTGCTAGTGGTAGAAGGCTAGCAGGGGCTTTTTCTTTTAAGTTAGTTTAAAATAAAATGAGAGGGTTGACCTCTCAGGTTTTATTTTTTTTTAAAAAAAGGGAGCGTGTGAAGGGAAGAGCCTTTGGGGGTTCATACATGTACACACCCACACACATGCCTCCTCATGTGTAAACCAAGTAAGGCCAGTTGGGGGCTGGGAGGAGGCGAAAGGTACATAAAGCATCGGATGGAATGGATGGCGCCTGGACGCCCGGAGAAGCTGGCCTAGGGCTTTTTATATGCAAATGTAGTTCAGGCCCAGTAAGCCATGAGTCATGACTCATGGGTCTCCCTCCCCCTGCCTGGCCAGGTGAAGTGCTTCATGATTGGCTGAATGCAGCGGGGCTGCAGGGGGGAGGAGGGGAGGGGGGGAAAGAGATATTTCCCAACGTGTAGCCTGTGTGTCTTTATCTGTCTTTGGGTCACCGCATGGTTGCTGTTAGAGCAATGGCGGCAGGCCAAGCAGAGGTCCAAGCCTTCGGGAGGAGGCCTCAGGATTCGACCCCAGGTAGCTCCTGGTGAAATTAGCTGAATGAGGGCTCTAGTAAAGGCAAGCCTTGTGGGAGTTTACCCATCTCGCACCTTCGGGTAGGTGTGGTAATTCTCCATCGGGCGGCAAGGCTGTCGAGACTGAAAAGAACTGAAAGAACTGGGCATGTTTAGCCTTCAGAAGAGGAGACCGAGGGGAGATATGATCACACTCTTCCAGTACTTGAAGGGATGTCACACAGAGGAGGGCCAGGATCTCTTCTCGATCATCCCAGTTTGCAGGACACGGAATAATGGGCTAAAGTTACAGGAACCCAGATTCCACCTAAACATCAGGAAAAATTTCCTGACTGTCAGAGCAATAAGACAATGGAATCAACTACCTATGGAGGTGGTGGGCTCTCCCAATCTGGAGGCATTCAAGGTGCAGCTGGACAGCCATCTGTCAGGGATGCTTTGACCTGGATTCCTGCATTGAGCAGGGGGTTGGACTCGATGGCCTTGTAGGCTCCTTCCAACTCTACCTTTCTATGATTCTATGATTCTAAGTTCAGCATGAAACAGAGAGTGCATACTAGCCTTTTCTGTGGTCAGAATTGTTGGGAGAAGTGTGGCTGCAAGCATGGAGATGGCTGCCTACTTGTCACATGTACAGCTCTGCCCGTACCAACATTTATCCATGCAGTTGTGTTTCTGTGTATGATTGTGCAAAAGAACTGCGTGGCAATGTGAACCAGTCCACTATGTAACGGAGTGTTTCCTTTTGTTTGTCTTAAACCTGTTGCCAGTGTTTGGATATTGATGACTGCCCCTAAAAATATGAGGCAATAAACATCCATCTTCTGTCTGATTTCTACCTTGTTATATTTGCCATGGGGTAGCAAATACACATGAGATAAAATATGACTTGATGTTGGCTTATTTTTAGGTTGGGTGCAAATACTCTGAAGGGGCTGTAAAACTATCAGCATTAATGGGAAGACTCCTACAGATTTTATATGTGCTTTGACTCAGCCCTCAAATGCCCAATATTATCACAATGGCCACTCAAGGACAGTCAAATACAATGGCAAAATCTAACCTTGCTCCTATGGACCACAGAGGAAATGGAATCCATTTGCAGGCCATTATAATGAATGTAGCTGAGGTAATTTAGTAAAGACATTATCATGAAGGCTTAGGACTTAACTATTGATTTCCTGTCTCTTAATTGTTTTGATGAGGGCTGATGCACTTGAATAACCTTAACTGTTTTTTTGAGCAGTTGTTTGTTTGTTTTTTTGCCTATTGGGAGGACAATGTAAACTATAATAGTTTTAATTAGACATCTCTGTGTTGTTTAGTTCATAACCTGAAAGGGCAACTGGGCAATAAAATGGCAGTAGTAATGTTGAGACTTATCATATAAAGGGCTGTGTACCCTGTGCCAAAGTAAAGAGAATTCTGCAGCAGAAAAGAACAATAATTTAAAAAAAAACTACCTCAAGTCCTCTGAGAAGAAACAGAACACCTTCTATCAGCAAAATGTGCAATTTTACATTCAGGTTCATGTTTTGCCTAATTAGTTCAGATTACAAAAAAGTTTTCAATAACATTTTAAAGGAAGACATGGTGAATGGAAAAAGAGAAGAACATGCAGTGAGTATAAGCAAGAAAATATGAAGGAGAACCAAAGAACTGCCCTGCCCTATTCCTCCTTGTGAGCCCTTGAAAGACCTGCTTGGCTAAACTCTAATTTCAGAATTCACCAGACTTTGTGGGATTTCTTCCATGACATAAGTGCTTGTAAATTGTATTTATTCTATTTAAAAATGAAAGCTGAGATTCTCGGGCTGTCAGATTCCATTTGCAGCTAGGGATGGCAAATCTGTCTCTTGCATTCGATCCCCCCCCCCCCCAGTTTCCAGTTCTTTCTCTCCCAAAGATGAAAAACTGGGCAATTTTTGGTAAATTCTTTTAAAAAATGAACTGTAGTGAAATTCTCAGCACTGCACTGGCCAAATTTAATAGGTTCAGCTATTTCTGGGATGGAGAGAACCACGATTCACCTGTCTCTCATATAGCTGTTAAAGATGAGGAACCTGTCAGAAAAAAAGAGGTAGCAATCCTAATTCAGCACTAACATGGTTGAATATACAGGCCTGTGGCTTATGCTGGCTCAGCTTGTCTGAGTGTGGAAAGCTAAGCAGGGTCAGGCCTGGTTATTACTTGGATGGGAGACCCCTCCTCTAGTTTGGATTGGACTCGATAGCCTTGTAGGCTCCTTTCAACTCTATGATCTATGAATACACAGGGATTCAAACTTTTAACAGCTAAGCACTCAAGGCTCTGGACCTGCATGGGCAAATCTGTCAGTTCTGGTTTCTCCCACATTCATTTTTAAAAAAAATAATAATAATCATACGTATCTTTTTGTCCCAGATATGGAGCACACTCTGGATGTATACACAGAGAACACATACAGCGCTAGTGCCTGAGGTGTTCTTCACATCACCACAGAGTTATTACATACCACCAGACCTGGGCCAAGTAAAAGCAAGCAATTTAACCAAAATTTGAATCCAAACATCTGCAAAAGCCAGGAAGAAAGAAACCTCAATAGAGACTAATAATATTTATGCTTTCTTGATTCAACTACAGCATGAAATGGGGAAAACCCATCCATAGCATATCAAAAAGTAAATAAGCAATGATAAAATTAGCATTAAAACTGAAGCCCTACAAAAGGTCATAAAGACACATTCACTTCACATCTGCTCTTTTATTTTAAGCTACTTGGGTGCAGTTAAGAATGAATTGTGTTGATGGTTACCAAGTGCTGTAAATGTTCACAGCACAGAGCTGCACACAGTACATTTCACATGCTCCGGGTTTGTGACATACTGGAATAAACTTGCTTAATTATACCACTCCCACTTTCTATCCATCAAATACACGCTTCTACAAGCAAGGATCCAAAAATAAAATTAGCTGTAATATAAATATGTGACCATAGATATTGGCTTGGATCCAAACTTAATCATGCTTAGAGTAGACCCCATCTAGGACTTAAGTTCATCATGACTTACTTGCCTCATTAATTGCAATGGGTCTACTGTAAGCATGAGTAAGGCAGAATCCAACCTGTCAGTTTTAAACTGTAACCCTACTGGTCATCTGTGTGCTATTTTCTCTAAGGCAATCTTATTGGAGGCAATGGAACAATTCCAGAAAAGAATGATTTGAGTCTTGGCACTCATCTGCCCTTAGGAATGTAGTGGCAATAGAAGATTTATAAGGAGCTGACTTGTGCACATAGTTCATCTAGCTATTTTTAAAATTTAGAACATTTTAAAATTCCATATTAGATTTCAGGGTGGTCTACAGAGAATAGAGACAGTGAATACAATAAAACAAATCAACCAAAGTAAAGGCAGCAACTCAAATATTACAACAGGGATGGGCAACTGCAGAGGGTCCTGGGGCCATTTTGCCCCCCCTGGACCCCCCCCCCCACAGGCTACACTCCGTGGGTGCCCCGTGAAAAAACATGTCAATCAAATTAGACCCTTTTACACCCCCCTCCATTTCTTGCCACCAAATTTGGCACTGCGGCAGGTATGGGAATGGGCTGCACCAGGGGCTGATGGGGGGCACATGTGGTGCATGGGCCGTGTGTTGCCCACCCCTGCATCACGACATACTGGATGGGGGAAAATGTTTTTGCCTGAAGGTTAGTAATGTTGGGGGTGGCCTTCTATAGGTGGGGCACCACTACAAAAAAAAAACCAAAAGCAGGCTGTCACCGTCCTTGATGTCTGCCTCCAATTAATGGAGTAGGGCTTCAACAGATGATCTTAAACTACAGGAAGGTGGATACAGGACTAGGTGCTCCTTCAGATATTTGTGGCCCAAACTATCTAGGGCTTTCAGTATCAGCACTTTGAATTGGGCTCAGAAGGGAACACGTAGCCAGTGAAGTTCTTTTAAGGCTGTTGTGATGTGGGCAAAGAGTAGTGGCAGCCATACTCTGTATTGACTGAAGCTCCGGAACTGTTTTCAAAGGCAGTCCCAGATACAACACATCCTATTAATCTAACTAGGAGGTTAGCAGAGCATGGATCAGGATGCATGGATCAGGATGCATGGATCAGCAGAGCATGGATCAGGATCTAAAGAAACTAATAATGCATTTGTGTGTAATGTGCAGTTCACCCCTAAGCCTTCTAACTGACCCAGGAGCATTAACTAGATGCATAGCAGGAAGTCCATGAATGTTATTTATTATTCATGCTTATTTGAATATAATAATTTTAAAAGCTACAGCTAAAGTAGTTTGCAGGGACTTTGTCTAATATCACACATGCTGCTAGCAAAAGAAATATCAAAGTAAAAATGAGATTGTGAACATATGGTGCTCTGAACTCAAAGATCCCTTTTCTCTCTGTTCAAGCTATCAAAATATATTCTTGGAGTGTAGAGAAAGCTGCTACCATGATATTTCTGTATTGCTCAGTGATACTGGCAATAAAGGATTTCACTGTCGATAATGAAAAATAAATGAATAAAATTGCAATGCAGTAAAAAGAGAAGAGGGTAGATAAAAATAATCCCTGCAGCTTCATCAATAGCTTTGTACCATATGCAAACTCTTGCCAATGGCCATGGATCATGTAAATAAACTTCTGCAACAAAGATAATACATTTTGTATTGTTCTCCTTTCTCGGTCATCATAGAGGGAAAGGAAGACCGAAGTTGATCCAGCCTCAATTCCTGAGAAACATTCTCCTCCACAATCCACATGTTTTTCTGATAATTTTGCTAGCTCAATAGGATTATATGCTAGCCTTAGTTAATTTGCATTCCAATTGAATAGGCAACATAGTCTGAAATCACTAGCCACACTACCAGACTGGATGATGTAGATTAATGCATAGAGAACTGTGGTGTGAGTGATCCCAGTCTAAAGTGAGGGGCTGTACTTCATCCATTTTGTTCCTTTCAAACACTTTAGTTCTCTAATGTTTTAAAATGAAAAGGGGTGAATTTGCACATTAGATGTCAGGATAGGGGTGATGCTTGAATAGGTAAAATATAATTAACAAGGTTTTATTTGCCCCAGAGCATTAATCCTGAAGGTGTTAATTATGAGAACTTTGTCCATTATCAGAACTTTGGTTATCTGAAACTCAGGCAGCCCAGCCCATAACGCTCTCATTTAAACTCATTTTGTATCATGGAGGTTAACAGTTTAAATCTAATAATTCCATCCAGGCTATTTGCTATTAACTAATTGCTTCTTATTTGGCTTAGGGCTGATCCAGACATTACAGGGAATGAATAGCTGCTACCTGAGTGTATCTCATCACATGCCCGTTCAGTAATATCTAGTTTTTAAAAAATGCATGGATGTGACACAGTCACGTTTAATATCACACACACACACACACACACACACAGGCATATGCTCCAATTCATTACCTGCTGCTTGCAGGGAGCAGGGAAATCCTGAACCCAATGAGGCCATTTCACACATTTGTTTTACTGGATTTTACCAGGAAGATGCCCATCAGAGGCAACCACACATCCCATGTAGTACCTAGCCCCATGTTAACATAATATAAATAGGAACCAAACGACACATGACTCTAAATGTGTCTTTAAATTTAAGGTACAGGTTTTTAAAAATTCAGATTTCGTCAGCTGGAGTGTGTGTGTGTGTGTGTATTAATGGGATCAGAACAGGTGGGGCGGGGAATTTAACCCTTTCCTCCCATGCTGCAGTTGGTATTTGCTGGGTGGGGTGGAATCCCCCAATAGCACCAGTGACGGCTTTCCTCCCAATGTAAATACCAGTTTTAGGAGCGATTTTCCTGAGGACTGCAGCAAGGGAGGAAAGGGTTAAATTCTTCCCCATGTTTGCTCAGATCCCATTAATTATCAATCCTCCAACTAATGCAATTTGCACTTTAAAAAAAAAAGAAAGCAACTCTGCACATTAGATGTAAATTTGCATTTGGCTCTAGTGCTTCTATTTACTCAAGGTTGATTACCGGAATATTTTGAGGGATTCCTTGAAACCCTTTGGAGAAATGAGGTGGAACTACATATCTGCAGTCAGTGCTGCACAATGTTGAATAAATACAAAAAACCCACGCAGCTCTTGGTTTATCATATCTATCCGGGGTGGGGAGAAGAGAAACCCGAGATGTTGTTAACACACAGGCAAATGTTAAGAGCTGGCAATTATGCTCCTCCTATGCCAAGTTTTCTTTTGTGCTCTCAGTGCTTTTTGAAAGCTTGTCTGTTGATTTCTCCCTGCCTCTCAGAACCTATGACCCGATCTGCTCATCAGGTTTAGAAGGAAATTGCATTCCAAATTCATCCTCGTTCTTGTTAAAAATACAAGCTTGTCTGTTATGAAAAGAAGTAGTTCATCTTTTGTGAAAGAATTATAAATGTTAGTATTGATTGTATTACCTCACTAGAATACAATTTCTGATATTTTGCTCCAAAGAGTGTGGGAGAAGGAGTGAAGGGCCACCACAGTTCCCTCTTCTTAAAAGAGAAATTGTAGATGTAGAAGGGGAATAAATGATACAAGCTGGAGAGGAGAATGTTTTTGTGTAAAGAACCTAGGGCTATGATTTTGTAACTACTCCAGCACAACACCTTCATGATTGCCTTTGGTTTATTTTATTTTATTTATTTATTATATTTATGAATCGCCCATCCGGCCACTCTGAGCGATGTACAGTCCAATAAAACACAAGAGGGACACGCACACACACACACACACACACAGTATAAAACACAATTAAAAAGTACAAAACTTAAGAATCCTAACCCACCCCATATTCCCACCTGAAAAGCCATGTTTTTAATGCACGGTGGAAGCTAATCAAGGAAGGGGCATGGCGGAGGTCACTGGGGAGAAAGTTCCATAAATTGGGGGCTGCCACAGAAAAGGCCCTCCTCCTAGTCCCCACCAGCCTGGTTTCTCTGGCTGATGGGACAGGGAGAAGGCCATCCGTGGCAGATCTTGTTGAGCGGCCTACTTGATGTTGCTGGAGGCGCTCCTTGAGATATACTGGGCTGGAGCCATACAGGGTTTTAAAGGTCAACGCCAACACCTTGAATTCGGCTCGGCAAACAACTGGTAGCCAGTGCAACTCTTTGAGTACTGGAGTGATGTGATCACGCCGGCAGCAGCCTTTAACCAGGCGAGCTGCTGCATTCTGTACCAGCTGCAATTTCCGAACCATCTTCCAGGGTAACCCAGTAGAACGCATTACAGTAGTCTAGGCGAGAGGAGACCAAGGCATGAACCACTGATGGGAGCAGATGATTAGGAAGGTAGGGGCGCAACTGCCACATCAGATGGAGCTGATACAGTGCCGCCTGGCCCACAGTTGACACCTGAGCCTCCATGGACAGCTGGGAGTCTAGAATGACTCCCAAGGTGTGGACAAAGATGATAAAGCATGGTAAGCTGGCTCATAGGGTACAGAGGACAGTCCTCTATTTGAAGGCATCCTCTATTTTGGGCTGTCCAGTCTAAGTCCAGTATAAAGATCAAGAACAAGAAGAAGGGAGAGCAGGGGCCTTGAAGTTGCCCATCAGCACTTAGCACCTGGACAGTAGACTGGGCCAGTATGCAGATGACCTTGTCACAGTCTTCCCCACTATAGCGAGATGTATTGTATTTCTATTAAAATTATAGTAATGCTTTCTAAGTTTGCATCTCTACATGTAAAGTAGCATATACAAATTTTATGGAAAACAGTGACTTCTTTTGTCCTCTTTTGTCCTCCTTGTGGGCTGGCAGTCATTCATTTTCACCCAGCAGCACATGGGCTGGTCCTAATGGACATGTGCTTGAAAGCTATTCATGTGTACTAGTTACATTTTCCTGTGTTGGATATCTGCAGATCATTGGAGATGCTCCAATCCACATCAGACCATAGACTTCTTGGGTCTAGGACTTTATACTCCCACATTCCAGACTTCAGCATACCAGTCTTTGCATCGGAGAAACATATGGACTCCTTTACCCCCCTATGTCACTGGAGAAAAAGCACAACAGGAAGTCTAACTCATGCATCCTTCCTGTTTCAGTACGGTCTATAATATGGCAAAAGGCTTCTATGTTCATCTAGTGTCCAGGCCCAGCATCAGTACCAGGCATGATGGGGTGAATATTGGGGCCCACCGCTGCTAATGCCCACCTCCTTTTAATTTTTTAAAAACAACCTGGCACTCCAAAGACCGGTGCCAGGTGACAGCTGCTGCCACCACCATCTTAATTTCCCCAGAATGCCCTTGGGCCCCTATATAAGGGAAATTCCACACACACCACCATCCTGGCAAAAATCTCCCCCTGGTGACTTTGTTGGGGGTGCATGAGGTAATCAGCTATGGTCAGGTGGAGAAGCCTTAACCATATAGCCAATTTCCCTCACACACATCATGGCACTCTGCAGAACCCCACATGTTATTATGCTACAGTTGAATTGCTAAAATGTCTGGAAATGATCTTAAATTATTTGTATTCATAAGAACATAAGAAGAGCTATGCTGGATCAGACCAGCATGGATCAGATCCACCTTGTCCAGCATTCTGTTCACACTGCGACCAACCAGCTGCCTCTGGGAAACCCACAAGTAGGACATGAGTGCAAGAGAACCCTCCCAGTCATGTCCCCAGCGACTGATGTAGATAGCCATACCACTTCTGATACTGAAGCTAGCATATAGCTATCATGACTAGTAGCCATTGATAGCCTTACCCTCCATGAATTTGTCAGTCCCCTTTTAAAGCCATCCAAATTGGTGGCCGTCACATTTTGCAGCCCCCATCTGCAAAAGGAAAATTGATTCTAGCAGCCTCCCTCAGGAGTAGGCCTGGCCCAATGTATTTTGTCTCCTCAAGCGGGGTGGCAGTGCTGCCGCTGATGCCACTCACCAGGGCCGGTGCAAGGCAGTTTGGTGCCCTAGGCAAGATCAGGTATTTAGCGGGGGGGCCTCCCACTTGAGCCCTCCCTCTCTCCAGCCCTATGCCCATTACGAAATAAAAGTCAATTAGCAAACCTCAGCATATTTACGTGGAAGTAAGCCCCATGGAAATGAATAGTATCAACTTTTCAGTAGATTTGGCTGAGCGGTGGCTCAGCTGCTCCGCTTCCCCGGGCTAACCTTCGCCGCCTGGCGCTTGCTGCACCACCTTGGACCCCCCCCCCATGGCTCTGGCGTCCTCCTTCTTGACAGGTAAGGATGGGCACGGGGATGTTGAGGGCGGGGGTGGGTGGGTCCAGGCAAATGCACATTATGCAAGGATTGTCTGTGATAAAGGGGATCTGTAGAACTTCTCCCTCATTTTCACACTTGGCAACAGAGCCTGTATGAGAATTTAAAATGATAAATTCATTTTCCATTGTGGACAGAGTGGGGGGAAAGTATTAATTTTTAAATTCTCACCGGCCCTGCCACTCACCCACTGTCACCCACCTGCTTGCTCTGCCAGCTAGTCTACCCGCTTGGTCAGCCAGCCGGCCACTCCCTCACTTGCTCAGCCAGCCGGCCCAGCTCGCCAATCACTCCTGCCCACCCGCATGCCCACTGGCTCCGATCAACAGAGAATAAATTCCTACTATCCTATCTAAATAATCACCAGCAGGCTCCTATTTCACACTAGCCCTTACTAGCTCTAACAGGCTTGAAAGTACAAATGCTGTAACTCATTTGTTAATTTTTGAACACACTTTTCAACATGCGTACGAACACACACCTTTCCTGTCTTCAGAAACAGTTGTTCATGGTGGTCCAAATCACCTGAAAACCACAATTAGATAAGCTTAGCCTGATTAAAAAAAAAAAAAAAGCTACAGGAAGTTGGGCTTCCCTCTTGATATGTTGTGTTATTATGAGATGGTGCTGAATATTTGGATAGCGCTGCCTGTTGGGAAGGGAGGAGACAGGGGACAGTGAAGAAATATGACCTGTGTTGCCAAAGTAAAAGATTTCAATAAAAATAAGACAGAAGAGAATGACTGCAGACAAATTTGCAGAGAGGAGACGATACAAAGGAAATGATACGGAAATAACCCAATTAAACTAAACTAAACTAAACAAAATCAATGCTTTGTCCCATGCATACAAACAATTGCCAAGTATAATTCAGCTTGCTAAGCCAAAGGAGACCTTATTAGAATTGATCAGCTGGATGCTGTTATTTGCTGGTTGGGAAACAAACACTAAGGTAGATGGAAGACTGTTCATTGTAAAAAATCCTATTATTACGGTATTTAATATTTGTATTGTAGAGGCATCTCAAGGCCAACCAATTTCAGGACCAATTTCGATTGTACTAGACACTGGACACATATCTAAAAAGTGACATTCTCTGTCCCTCAAGATTTGCTGATGAAAATGATTAAGGCTAACAAATGAATTCTAAAATTATTTTAAATTATTGTTGTGCTGCTTTTAATTATTAAAGAAATATTTTAAGGTCATTGGTTTTATTATGTATGTCACTCTGAGAGCTTTGGCTATAGGGTGACTCATAATTTATAATAATAATAATAACAACAACAACAACAACAACAACGACGACAACAACAACAATTTACTGGTGAAAATGATTCTAGCTAACAAATATATTTTAAAATCATTTTAAATTATTGTTGTGGCTGCTTTTAATTTGAAAAAATGTTTTAATGTGTTTTATCATTGGTTTTATTGTATTTGTTTTTATTATCTATTATCTAATATCTATCTATTATCCTGAGAGCTTTGGCTATAGGGTGACTCATAAATTGAAATCATCATCATCATCTCTGGTTTTCTGGTGCAAGTATTGTGAGATTTGTGGTATATAAAGGATGAGACTTTTGAACACTTCGGACTGAAATAGCCTCCCTCAAAAACAAGATACAACAACCCCAACTTGGCACTGCACCTGGGGATAGGGGAGTGGCACAGCCTGCATGGATCCTTTTATTGTGCTCACCTGCCAGGAAGAGGGCGGAAGACCAATGATGGCTAAAGGCCCATCTGTGTGTGGGTCAGGTGAAAGGGCAACTGCGACCATCAGAGGAGGGCATACGTTTGAATTCCTCTTAGGAAAAATGAGAATCATTTCGCCTGCTGTGGATGGATCCCTTGAGCACTCCCTAGAGGAACTTTCTGGGTCAGCGTTCCCAAACCTGGTGCCCTCCAGAGGTGTTGGACTTCAACTCCCGTCAGCCCAGCCAAGAATGCTGAGAGTTGTAGTGCAAAACATCTGGAGGGCATTAGGTTTGGGAAGGCTGTTCTAGAGCAGCATAGCTGGCTGGGGCATGCTTGGAGTTGTAGGCCAAAAACATCTGGGGACCCAAGGTTGGAGAACACTGCTCTAGAGCATAGCCATTGCACATGAAGTTACAGTAGATAAAATATTTGAAAATCCCACTAGTTCTTTTTTTCTTTTTTTTTAATTTGAAGTTAGGAACCTCTTGGGAAAAAGTGGTAGGAAGGACTAGAACTACAAGGACATAATTGGCATCATTCTTTGGCATAATGGATAGCCATGCTTGTCTGTTGCAGCAAAAACAACAGAGTCTCATGGCACTTTAAAGATTAACTAATTTATGGCATAAGCTTTTGTGAACTAGAGTCCACGTCTAGTCTAGGAAACCTTGTGACATAATAAATTTGTTAGTCTTTAAGGTGCCAAAATACTCTTTATTATCTTTGGCATGTGTTTCAGGGTATCTCTGCTTTCAGACAAGGATTTTATCATGCAATTGCCCTGCCGCATTCACAAACTTTTACCGGGTGGTGGTGGTGGAGCTGATGTTGTCTTCAACTTGTAACCCTCCCATGTCTTCCTGCAGCATCTTCCATCTTTTTTCATTACACAAAATATCTATCCAGGAAGGAACGATGGAATAGCTGCACAATGCCTTTGGATTGTTAGCACAAGGAGCCTTCCATAATCAGGAAGTGCTCTAGGTGCAATGCTTCTTATACTTTGTTCTTTGCCTCTTTGAAACACATACCTAGGCCAGTCAGGGGTCCAGGCAGGTCTATATGAAAGTTTAAGGATGTGTGCCATTCATTTAGGCTTGGCGTCTTTGCTGTTGGAAGCACAGCAAATAAGATTGCCATGTAAACTATGGAGCTGCTCTTAAATAATAGGGAATGCAGCTTGTGTTTCTAAACAAAGGGGACTAGTTCTTCATGCAAATATCTTATTAGTTAATTATCTATTGCTGTTCCTGAGTCCAGGAGGCAGTTATGAACTATAATAGTTGCTAGTATATACACTACCATATACAGTAGCTGTTTCTACTAGTAGTTGCTACTGTATAAACAAGCAATTGCTTTGGGGAGCTGTATATACAGCTGCCAGCTTATGTGGGATCACTGCAGTCTCTTTTTTTTAAAGCAACTGCAATCATGCAAATACAAACCAGTTCCTCTGCATGAGCATCTCTCAGCCATGAGTGCAGCAGCAGCCCCACACATCCTCAACGCAATTGCAAGGGGGAACATACAGTGAGTATGAACTTGTCCTGGCCCTTGACAATAAATCAGACAGACAAAAGACTGCAGTAGCTTCCAGATCAGGCTTTTATGATGCAACCACCCTGCTTCATTCACAGAATTTTACATGGGGTCTGGATGACATCATCTCCAATTTGTAGCCCTCCCGTATTTTCCCACCACTTCGGGGGGGGGGGGGGATCCATATGGAAGAAAAGACAGAGTAGCTGCACACAAAGCTATTTGATCTTTAGCGCTTGGAGCCCTCTGTCGGGAAGCACCCTGCCATTCTCGTCACCTTCTAATAAACTGAGAGCAGTGGTGCAGTTAGGTAATTTTAGATCCTGGACTTAATGTTCTGGGCAGGGGGGCATTAGACCCACTTCAGTTGCGAAACACACAGCTACCATTTCTCTTCCCCCACCCCAACCACCATTCCATGCTTTACAACTGCTTCTATGTTCCTTATACGTTAGAATGCTTGCCAACCCTAATAATAATAATAATAATAATAATAATAATAATAATAACAATAATTAAATAACCTCTAAGCATATACAGTTTTGCATTTTAAGATCACTTAAATCATAGCACCGTAATGGCTACAAGAATAAAATGGAGCTTTTGCTTCTGCTACCCTGAAGCCCTCCTCTAGTTTCCTGCATTGAGCAGGGGGTTGGACTCGATAGCCTTGTAGGCTCCTTCCAACTCTATATTATCTATGAATCTATGAATCACCTGCCACTCTCTGGATGGTCATTTGGGGTCCCCCTTGGCTGTGGGGCCCTGGACATCGGCCCCAGGGTCCAGCCTAGCTGCACCACTGGCTGAGAGTAGAATATCATTCGGGACAATTGCATCAGCTCGGCTGCATGCAGGAACTGAGGACCGAGGTTCCTGCTCTTTGCAATCTGATGAGTTCTGACATAAAGATGGTAAATGGAATAAAAATAGCCAGGGTCAGTGCAGTGACAGTTACACTGTCACCACAAGAACCCTGTCACCACCTTATCAACGGTGTTGAAAGGCCCAGGCCTTGATCAGGTATTTCACCAAGGGCTGTGAGAAAGCTCGTCTGAGCAGAAGGAGAGGAGGTCAGCGAGATAAAAATGCTGTTCTTCTGAAGATGACTCAGGAGACCTTAGATTAACCCAAATGTTGGGGTCACTCAAGAAAAACAAGGCCTCAGACCCCCTGCTGTTGCCAGCATGACGTGTGCTTTCTTGACGTGTGAGAGAAGGAAACGTGAAAGAAAGTATCGACAGCATCTGAGGCTGCAGATAAAAGAATTCCCTAGTAAAATATGCACATCCTTATTTGAGTAAATGCCACGGCACCAAGCACTTTAAATCTAACCTGAATATTCTTGCCTTTCTCCTCTTGTTGTTTCTTTAAGATGTGCGATTCGAGCACAGATGGAAGCAGGTCAAGTCAGATTTGTCAGGCAGGGATTCAAACAAATGAATGTGTGCATAACCCACTGCTATATGGAAGGATGAAGATCCTCTCCCGCCCACCCCCACCCAGGCATCTATATGCATGCTTCGTGCAATCATCCTTCACAAGAACACCCCAAAATAAAATAGTGACCAGGAGAGAGAGAGAGAGAGAGAGAGAGAGAGAGAGAGAGAACAATATGATGCTCAGCTTGTGGAACTGCAACATGACGAATGGGAGAAACATATCCATTCATGGCCACATTGTGATTTCCACCCTCAGGCATACTCCAAGACATCTTTCTTTGGAACCTGAGATGCTTGGTGAGGATTAAATGGCCTGGGTGGCATGATGTTGCAGTTGAAAAGAAGTGATAACTGGAAGGGTTAAGCACACTCTTCCAGCACGCCACTCCTTTGCTTCACAGACTGTGCATCCGACCTCCCAGCACCACTTCAGGTCAGAAAAGATGTGTAAGCGAAGGCCTGTAAACTCAGCTGTCTAACTTGATGTTCTATGTAAGTCCCCGTGAGCACCCTTCAGAGGGGAAGAGGCACTGGCCTTCACTGAAATATAATAATTAAGCAACCCAGTCATGCTCTAAATTAGTGCATTCCCCTACCCTACACTGCCAAGATGCTCCATTTCTGGGTGCCTCTTAAGAAGCTATGAAACGGATTACGTACTTTCAAAACTTGCTTTGACATTTTTCATTACTGGCACCATCATCAATCACAATAGTGGTAGGAAACGTGGCTACAAGCGCCACACCCCAAATCAATAGCAGCAGTACCAAACTCACAATCAGTACCAGCCTCAGAGGAGACTGCCATCTCCCACTGTCTAGCCCATCCTGCCAGCTACAGATGTAAGCAACGAACAGGCATGGGTCAACTCACAGTAGGATTCCCGTATCAATACAGTATGACTCAGATGCTTCATAAGGCAATCCAGGACCTGGACAACGTGGGGCATCTTTGCTGGTCCCAGGCACTCCATCCTCCCCATCTGGATTGGGGGCTGAAAGACCGAGGAAAGGTGTGGGTGTGTGGAGGGTAAGTTGTTAGCAAGCACAATTTGCAACATTGAACAGCATCATCACTGATCACGGAGCACGTCAGTTCTAATTTTCTGGCTTTGTGGAGCTTGAGCCCACACAAGATAGCTTTAACAAGATAGATAGATATGGCTGGACTACTCTGCTTTTATCAGACTGTTCCTGGTATATATGAAGTTTGAATATGAAGAATTACATGTATTTCTGGCTCTGCTTTATTTGAAATTAAATATTTAGTTAAGGCAAGCCTTGGGACTACTGAATAGATATTTGAACAGCTAATCTACAATAGTTGAGAACAGATTGAAACACAATGTTATAATGTCTAACAAGGTGTTAAATGATTAAGGGCACAATCCTATGTCCTTCCGACCTTGTCTGGGGGCATATAGGATTGCGGCTGGAAGCCCCTGCAACCTCAGAAATCTTTTCCGAGGTCACAGTGCCGCAGAGCACCCGCCCCCCCCACCTCATAGCTGGCATGAGAACCAGAGATGGTCTTCCATTTTTGGTTACCCCATGATGGGGTGTTCCTTGGGGCAGGGAGGAGTGAGGCTCCGCCAGATTCCAAGAAATCCAGGTGGTGCCGCAGCCTCTCCTTCTCGTGAGGAGAGGAAAAACATCTAGATCAGTGTTTCCCAACTATTCAGTAGTCCCAAGGCTTGCCTTAACTAAATATTTAATCTGGGTCCCCAGATGTTGCTGGACTACAGCTCCCAGCATACCCTGCCAGCATGGCTAATGGCAAGGGATGCTTGGAGCTGTAGTCCAACAACATCTGGGGACCCAAGGTTGGGAAACACTGATCTAGAGGGTCGAAATTGGTTGTCTAGATGTTTCTGAGGGTGAGGGGAGCTCGGCGGATATCCTATTCCTATCCCCCACACTCCTCCTGCCCTGCACAGGATACCTGCAATCCTCTGGGTTCGGAGGGTTGCGGGCACCCTCATAGGATTGATTGCGCTGCCCGAGGACCAAGACAAGTACCACTTTCTAGAATTTAAAAACAAGTGTGTAATAAATCCACAGAGCCCCAGTGATGTTTCTCCCCTGTGAACTTTAGTATTCCTTAACTGTAATAACACTGGTTTACACACAGCTCTGTGTATCGAAAAAGAATCATTTTTGTTATTTAGCAGTTTTAAATGGCCAGTTGGAACCTGAAAATCAACTCTGCTGCCACTACTATGATCAGACAACTAAGGTCTGATTTAAATATTACAGATGCACTGTTATTTATTTGTTGGTTGGTTAGTTTATTACATTTGTATAACACCTTTCTGCCAAGGCACCCAAGGTGATTTACAATGTTTAAATACTGAAACAAACAAGCAAACAAACGTTATAGAAAACAACAACAACCCATAAGCAAACATCAGAAGGTAGCTCTCTCAGGCCAATTGAAGGTCTCTTCTGGAGCTGATGGCACAAACTCCCTGGCCTGGGCTTCTCCTGTTCTGCCTTCCCGCAGAGCCAGAAGTCTTAAATAACCCAGGAAAAATGGGGAAAGGAGCTATGTTAATGCTTACATCTATGCTACTTTTCTGTCAAGGCTTCCCAAAGTAGCATACCAGAAAATTAAAAAAAAACATTGCAAAGACAATTTGATGATTTTGTAGCGGTGGTGGTTTTTTTTTTTTTTTAAAAGCACACAAACAACACTTATATGTGATGGGAACTCCAGTGGGTGAAATGGATTGCGTAGCTAGCACCTACACTTGTGCAATACCTTTCTGGGCTGGGAGGCAGCAACATTGGTGTGTGTACTTAGCACTCTTCCTGACTAGTCCACTTGAGAAGCTGGTTGCAGACATTATACTGCTTGTGGAAGCCCCCACCATGAAAAGGGGTTTTGTTTTATTTTGGGAAGCTTGTGTTTTGCACAGCTGAGGCCATGGGTGGTGTTCAGAAAGAGCCCACCTGGGCATGTGCCCCAGGATATTTTCAGCTGTGCCCCAGACCTTTAGAGCTACTCCAGTTGCCATCATCTGCCTCAATACAAGCCTGCTTCTTTCCTCTGGGCTCAGTAGCATGACAGTTACTAGGAGACCTTGGGACTCACTACCTTAGCAGCCACATAGGGACTGTAGCATGAAGGTACCAGCCTTTTAAATTAGAGGGGAGACTGCCACCTTTTCTTCCACAGCCTGTTCATTGTTTTTCTCTCTTCCTACTTTTCTGCTTTTACATATCCACTGCTGGGTGTTTGCTTGCAATGAATTTTTTCTAAGAGAGAGGGAAGGGCAAGAAGAGCTCCCTGTGAAATACTGGTATCTGATTTTACTGCCCCAAACTGGCACTTTTGGCTTCTGCAGAAGTTCAGTAGATTCAGCACAGCAAAGGATTTAATCAACTTCCACAAACACAAACTTCTTCCCCTACTTTAATTTCACCTTTATTTCTCCCATATAGCTTCAGGCAGCAGATTGTACCAAAAAGAGGGTTAGGACTATGTGATGTCATAATCCAGGAAGTGCTGGGGCTTTTAAATAGGTTTTATATTTTTAAAAAGGAAGGGGGGGAAATCCCTCAGTCACCTCACCTCATAAAGTTAAGAATGTGCAATCCTCACACACCCTCCGCAATTCCTCTGAAATGCTACCCCTCTAATAGGAGACATTTGGCTTGGGGAATTCTCTCTTTCTTCCTTCCAATTCCAATCACCATTATTCTTTTCCCCTTCTTCTCTCCTCTATCCTGGTCTTTCTTTCTCTTCTTTATTCCATCTGGAGCATATCTTGAGGAATTCTCAAGAGGGGAGGGTGGTGGGTGAGATAAATTCTGAACTGTATTTGACTTTATACTAACAAACCAGAGGATTTGTTTTTCTCCTTCTCCTCACCCAGGTATTTGAAAAAAAGTGGGTTTCAAAGGAAGGACTGCCCACTGAATTCCAATCCATTGAATTGACTTCCCATTCAGCCCAATTCTATGCATGTTTTGTCATTCCCCCTCCCTTTTTGCATGGACTCTGTTATTTATTTGTACTATTTCTATACTGCTGAATATTTAAAAATCCCTAAGTGGTTTCCATATAAATATTAAATCACAATTAAAATCACATTTAAAATACAATGTTAAAAACAATACAGTAGTAGTAGTAGTAGCAATAATAATAATAATAATAATAATAATAATAATAATAATAAGTACAGGAGCAGTAAAACAGAACAGCATAGCAAATTTAATTATGAGCCAGGGAAAGCCTGGGTGAACAGGTACATTTTCAGGAGGTTTGAAAGATGCCACATTTCTGCCTCCTGAATTGCATGAGGGAGTTTTTTCCACAGGGTGGGTGCCGCTACTGAGAAGGCCTGCCATTGAGGTGTTACGTGACAACATTCTCATAATTTTGGAATGACGAGCAAGGCCTCCTCCAATAATCTTAATGGTCAGTTGGGTAGATAAAAGGGAAGGCGGTCTGCTAGATATCCTGGTCCTAAGACCTCACCTTGAATACTGTGTCCAGGCTTTGACACTGCACACTTGAAGAAGGATTCAGATGAATTGGAATGAGGTCAGAGAGAGAAGCGCAGCAAACATGATCAGGAGACTAGAAACTCAGTCCTACAAGGAAAGATGGATGGAATGGGGTATGTTTAGCCTTGAAAAGAGAAGACTTGGGGAATGCACCATGTCAAGATTTGATGTATTTCTGGAATTTAGGATAAAAATGGATTATAGAGATAATAAGTATTTCTTGGTCCCATGGTGATGGGAGCACTGTATTAGTTGCATGTACATATTTTATTTGTTGTATTGTTTGATAAAAATTTAAATAATTTTTTTTTTAAAAGAGAAGACATGGGGGGATATGATAGCGCTTTCCAAGTACCTAAACAGTTGTCACACAGAAGAGGGATGCAAGTTGCAACCTGTTCTCTGTCATCCAAGATCTGAAATAGCGGGCTTAAGTTACAGGAAGGTAGATTTCAGTTGAACCTCAGGAATAACATCCTAATGGTCACAGTCCTGAGAGAATGGAACAAACTGCCTATGGAGGTGGTGGGCTCTCCATCATTGGAGGTGTTCAAGCTGAGACTGGGGAGCCATCTGTCAGCGATGCTTGAACCTGGATTCCTGTACTGAGCAGGGAGTTCGACTTAATGGCCTCAATGGCCCCTTCCATGTCACTGAGTCCCCTGTTCTATGATCAATACATTAAAGTTGCCCCACAGAATTTTGCTTAGAGGAGAATGGCCATGGATGGGTCAAGCAAACATAATAGATGTGATCCAACAAAGAGCATAAAAGATGCATAATACAGAGAAATCCCACTTTGGGAGTGTGAGGTATAAAGTCACTTCTACCTAGCAAGTAACCCCTCTCAGTTATCAGAAGTGTCCCCATGCCTCTGATGGAAATTGTAATATTGCCTGCTTAAACCAACAAGGTAATATAATCACTAGTTAGAGTGGGAGGAAAGGGATAATTGAACAATCCCCAGGGTGAATGTTTTCTAACCCCTATTTCTGGCCTCTCTGTGGCCAGTGCTCTCTCTCTCTCTCTCTCTCTCTCTCTCTCTCTCTCTCTCGCTCGCTCTCTCTCTCTCTGCCTCTCCAACCTGATGGACTCAGGGTCTGAGCTGGCTTCCAGCCAGTGATCTCCAATGAAGCAGACTCTTAACACCCAAGACTCTAATCTGCCTAGATGCATCCTGCATATATGAATAAACGGACTATAAGTAAAAGTAATAAATGTCTTTATTAGTTTTAAACCATGTATGGACAATCCATTTCCTTTAAAGAACCTTTTAGCAAGGGTTTAGCAACCCACGTGGTGATAACCAGTTTCAATAAACAGACTGTGCATAAGGGGGAAAACTCTGCTTCATCCTAACCAGTGTTGGGGACCATGTGAATTTGTACTCCTGTTCTAATGTTTAGCTAGGCCTGACTAGAGAATCTTGCATTCTTGTTTTCTGCTTTCTGTAAAATTGTTTCTTGCTTTCTTGCTGTTCTGTAAAACTGCTTGCTAAAGTTGCAAAGAAATCTGAATTGAAATGTAAGAGAGAGAAAAGTGAAGTTACAGGCAGTTTTGATGGCTGCAGTAGATGGGAGGGGGAAGAGGCCGGAGAATGGCAAAGTGTGTACAAAGGGCATGCACTGATAAGGGAATAGAAAAGGAATGTGAGAGAAGTAAAGCGAAAGGCGGAGGGAAGGGGGAAGGGGGGGTGCTAGCATCAGACTGATGCGTGTACTTTCCAAAGAACAGGACAAGATGGAATTGTGCTGATAGACAAAGAACAGGAGGAAATGTATGTACCAGGAAGGCCAGAGGAAGTCAGTGAAGGCGTGTGAAAGAGGTCATGATAAGAATGTTTTTCTACGCAACTGGGAAGCTCTGGCCCATGAACGATCTAAATGGAGGTTGGCCTTTCACAAAGGTTCCATGGACTTTGAAGAAGCCCGAGTGCAAGGTGAAAGGGAGAAACGTGCTAAGCGAAAAGCACGTCAAATGAATCCTTTACAGGACCATCTTCTATCTGGTAACCTGTGTCCTCACTGTGGGAAGCTGTGTGGATCTAGAATTGGCCTCCACAGTCACTTACGGACCCATCGCTAGAGTCTACACAATCTTCTTTAGAATCTCCTCCTTTTATCCCGGAAGACAATCTTACTCGGTCACGAGTGATCGCCTGATGATGATGATGTAAAATGACTGTATGTGATGCAAACCTGTATCTGATTCCATGCTGTATAAAAGATCCAGAAAGAACTTTGCCGGGGGCTCTTGATTTGAGTCACAGACTCCTAGAGCCTATTTAAGGCCTTAAATAAAGTTGGTTTCCCTTCTCCAAATCAGTGTGTTTATTGGGCAGGGCATACACACTGAGGCCCGAATCACTTTGCCGGGAGAGGACACCTTTTTGGTGCCGGCAACAGTTTTGGCGTCCCTGGGTGGGCCTCCTCGTAAAATTGCCTTGCCCGTATTCCTGGAGGGGCCTTTGAGGGGGAGAACGACCAAAGTCCAGCGCGCACCGGCAACTTGACCGGAGGACCTTGGCGGATAGCCCTCAAAGACCCCAAAGGGACATGACGGTGCAACGCCGGCTGTAAGTGGAGAAGGGAGTTTGAGAGCAACGGTGAGGAACCGCAAGGAACGAAGGAAAGAGGTAGGCTTTTTGGTGAAAACCCCTCTTCATTTCTCCCATTGGTGCTCAGGGGACGCCCTGAAGGGTAGGAACCAGGGAGATGGGACAGGAACAGAGTAAAGGAAAGGAGTGAGGTGCACTCCCTTGGAATATGTGTTAAAGAGTTGGAAATCTTTGGAAAGGATCCAAAGAGGAAAAAAAAAAAAAACAAGAAAAAGGAGAAAAAGTGGAGTGGTTTTTGGTTTGGACACCGGTGATCCATTTGCCTCCTCCCAAGGTATGTTTCGCCTTTCTTTCCCATTTGGCCGTGATTCTTTGGGATCTCGGGTTTGGGTGAGTGTCAGTCTTGCATCTGCAAGTGTCTCACATTTGGAGGGAAGCAGGGGGGGCGAAACTACTGAAGGAGGAGAAGAGGGGTGACCCTTTGAGAAGCATGCTTTGGTATTTGGTATTTGGGAGCTGCAGCAAGAATGACAAAATCTAAATTAAGTTTTGCAATAAAGAGTGGCCACTGTTCAATGCCGGCTGGGGGAATCTTAGAATGTAAAAGTAATTGTTGTTGTTTATGACATAGGGAGGGGCACGGGGATTAGTTTAATTGCATTGATGTTTGTGATGTTTGACAGTTTGTGACACAAAGAAAAATCTTCTTTGGATTCAAAAAGTGTAAAATGAACTCTTGTAAGGTCATGATGATAAAATCTAGGTCAGGTAATCCTCAACCCCTATCCTTCCAGATTCAGGGCCTCAGTGGGGAAGTGTGTCTTTTGATCCAGGGTATGATGCTCAAGGGATTCCAGGTGCAATTTGGTTTGGGGTGCAGGGAGGTGGCTTGAAAACCCCATCCCCTCAACCAGGGGAGGCTGACTTAGAACTGGCTAGTAGGGGAGGTGAAGAGAGAGGTTGCCCTGAATTGCAAGTCTCAGATTGACAAAGGTCATGAAGAAAGGCCCAGTTGTGTAAGCGTGAAGTTGTGTTTTTGAGGTACAGATTGGCAAAAGAAACTTTTAGGGAAGGAAGGGTGCAAGCTATCCAACAAATGCCATGCCCTAAAGACCCCAAGGCCTAAAGAACATTTTTTTGAATTTAATGGGTTCTGCAGATTGTGGATCTCAGATTATGGCCAAGCCCCTGTATGAGTCGCTTACTAAAGAAAAATATCAGTAGTTGGAGATGTACCAAAAAGATGGAAAAGGCTTTCCTTGAATTAAAGCAAGCTCTGTTGTCTGCCCCTGCATTAGCAATCCCTAACCCTTGTAAAGGCTGCATGTGCATGAGAAGAAGGGAATGGCATCAGGTGTGTTGTCTCAGAGAATGGGGAATACCTGGAGACCTGTGGGATAGCTTTGCTGGTAGAAGATGTGCAGAAGACTGCTATGGATGCAGATATGGAAGTGCACACACCACATGGGGTGACCCAAATACTTGGAATTACAGGAGATAAGTTTTTGAATCCAGCTAGGCAGTCCAAATATAAAGTTTTCCTGTTGCCAAATCAAGGTCTGTCATACAAGCTCAGCAAGGCTTTGAATTCAGCTACTTTGTTTCCTATGCCAGATGTTAATTGTGATGACTATCTTCAAGTTTTAGAGCAAACAACTCTGGTGAGACCTGATCTTACAGATGTGCCATTGGAAGAACCTGAACCTGAACTGTTTGTTGGTGGATCCAGCCAGGTTCTAGATGGTAAGAAGTGTACTGGATGTGCTGTTGTGACAGAGAAAATGCTTGTGAAAGAATGCTTACCAAGTCACTGGTCAGCCCAAGCTGCTGAATTAACTGCTCTCACTTGAGCCCTTGAATTAGCTGAAGGGAAGTAAGCTAACATTTACAGACTTTTGATATGCTTTTAGCACAGTATGTACATGCGAATGGAGTGCTGTGGAAAGAAAGTGTTCCTCACTGCATTGGGACAGAAGATTGCAAATGGAAAACAGATACTGGACCTTTTAGAAGCTTTAATGAAACCAAGAGTAATTGCTGTGATGTATGTGCTGACATATGGAAAGGGAGTTACTCCTGAGACACATAGTGACCCCAGGCCTGTATGTGGGAACCCAGAGAGTTGCAGCCAACTGCCCCTCATGTTTGAAGGCTAACCCAAGACCAGCTGGACCTCCTCCACTGATGGGAGGTAGGCCATGGGCTTTCTACCCATTTCAAAGACTTCAGATAGACTTTGCTGAACTACCACGCTCACATGGATATAGTTATCTACTTGTTATTGTGGACCAATTGACTGGATGGGTGGAAGACTTCACAACTTGCACAGCAACTGTGAGTTTTTGAAAACTATGTTAACAAAACTCTCTACACAGGACTCCAAGTCCTTCCCATAGCTTTACCTAGGATCTGGTGTCAGCCAAGGGGAGGGTTGAAATTGTCACCTTTTTGAGTTACTTTATGGGAGACCCCCTAGAATTTTGCTCATGACCATTGCTCAGAATGTAAAATGTAAGTGTTGAAATGAGAAATAATGAAATTATTATTTCTTTAATGAAGTTAAAGAATATGTTATTGCTTTGCAGTTTGTTTTGTCTTCTCTTTCCAGACAACTGGGAGATTGGGTGCTGTTTAAGTCCCAGAAGGACAACCCCCTTGAGAAGTGGAATTACACCAGGCTGAAGAGGGTGCCAACCCCACCAACCCCAGGGAGGACTGAGGCTGGACTGTGCAAAAAGGAGACTCTGATCTGAAATTGTTGTATCGCACAAAAGAAATCTGTAATGCCGGCTTCCGGGTGAACATGGAGTCTTGAAGTTTAACTGATACAGCGTTCCTGGCCAGAGAAATTCTGACTGGGGAATCTACTTCTGATAAGAAGCTAAGATTTGAGGTTACCCCCAAAATATCTCGTAAGGGCTGTAGACTGCTTTCTGTTTGCCCTGCGGCGGACAGACTGTGGCTGTAACCTGAGGTGGGGGAAAACGGCGCTGTATTCAGGAGATCGGCTTTCACCGATCGTTAGAGGCGGACGTGTTCACTTCCAAAATGATGGATTATATCTGGACTGGCCGATTTGGAATCTTTCTACAGCACAGTGGGAATTATAATTAACTGTAAGTTGAATGTGGGTATATTTGGGAGGCAAAGAAGATAAGAAGTGCTAATTGGAAGGAGGGTTATAATTCTTTTATGTGCAGTGAAATTTTGGAAGTACAAGGGCAATATGACTTCAGCATTTATGTTGCTCTGGAAAAAGTTGGAAAACAATATTCTAAATAAACTGGAAAGAAGAATCCAATGTTGGGATGTAAACTTTGAAGTAGACTTAACAAAAAAAAGACGGGAATTGGACACTACACAGGAGGGGAAAGAAGTAATTAAGGATGTTGGAGACTTTCCAGAAATTCACAGAGACGCTGAAGTGTTAACTGGAGTGAATCTGTATAAGGAGAAGGCTCAGAGAGAAGTTATGACGCAGTTTTTAAAGCTCAAGATGGCGAATGCTGAGATTTACAGAGGCTCTGAAATTTGGATTGGATTGAATGTGCCTGTGCAGAAAATTCATGAAGCCGGTGAGCAAGATCCCCAGAGTAGGCTTGTTTTGTTTTCTGTTCAGAATCTGGAATGTAGGGACTGCCCATTTGATAGAGGGAAGCTTTTATAAAAATCTGAATTTGTTTTGGCTGGGAAAAGATAAAAGGTTGTTGTTTATTGAATTATTCAGATAAAGGGATTGCCTATATGATGTGGATGGATTTATAAGCATATTAGGTCTGTTTTGAAATATTTACTTAAAAATGTCTTTTTAACCTTGTGTGGAGTATTTGATATATTGAAGGGGAAGGTTGTTTATTCTGTTTTTGTTTTTTGGGGTTTTTTGTTGCTGTTGTTGCTGTTTTTTTTTTTTTTTTACAAGTAGAATGATGACTTATGTGCTTCTGTTGTTTTGTCAGCTATTATTTACTTTTTAACTTTCAAATTTTTCTCTATTAAAAAAAAAAGATATCTTTAAAATTAAAAGTGAAGTGGTTTATGGATAGATAGATTGATAGATAGAAACAAGGAGTAAATGTATTATACTAGAGAGGGATTCTTAATATACTTAATAATGGGATTTTAAATTGGATTAAAATGTTGTTTTGTTTTTGGTTTGCTGTAACTGAAGGTGAGGTTTTGTTAACAGAAAATGTTGTAAGAATAACTGTGGTTGCTTAAGCTGTGGAGAAGATTGGAAGTCCTTTTTAAATTGTGTATATTGTTTGCTATATATGTGTTTTTGTGTTTGTATGAAATAAAATTTACTAAAAAAAAAAAAAAAAGAAAGAAATCTGTAATGCCAGAGCTGGGATCCCTTTCCGGCCCCTCCCTAGCTTGGTCCCTCATGTTCCCCTCACCCTGGGGAAGAGATAATGGAAAGGGTAGCAGGGCTCTACCCTCTCTTGGTTGAATTGCTGGAAGTGGCACAAAAGGCATATAGATCATGGGCAGAAGAAAAGGAAAAGAGGGTAGCAATGGCAGTAAGAGAGACTCAGAATGATCCCCTTGGAGGGCAAGGGCAGAGACAGCAGGGGCAGCAAGGCAGACGTGGGAGAAGGCGCCCTGGGCCATGGCAGTAGAGGCTAGGATGAGACCATTGTGCTCTGTGTCTCAAGATTAGACATTGGGGAAAAATAAATGAGTGCCCCGAAATGAGGCAGACCCCCATGATGGCACAGCAAGAAGAAGAAAAATAGCAGGAGGAGGGGTTGCCCCAACCCTCCGAGTTACAGTGAGCCTGCTAAGTTTTGTTGGACTATGGAAGATTGCTTTGGGGATCCTCACCCAAACCCTGCCCCCCCATACTTGTATGCACACCGCACATGGTAGAGGCTTCGCTAGGTGCAAAAGGAGGGTTGTGGTTGGCTCAAGCCTGAATGGCTCGCCACCAAGCCAAGCTAGTGGGGGGAGGGGCTAGAGTAACTCTCCTTCCTTGCAACACACTGAACCCTGTCACCCTCTTTCCTTAGACAGGAGAAATTGAGCATGTTTACAGACTGTTGAAATCCCTTTTCCAGCCGAGTGAATTTAAAGGACATTCCTCTTGAGAATGCAGATGACTGTGGAAGCCAAAACCCTGCCTCCAGAGACCTCAGCGCAAGTGGCAGAAGTGGCTGCCTGGACAAGGGCACTGGAACTGGCTGAAAAGAAAGGAGTCACCATCTCCACCGACAGCTACGCGTCTGGAGTGGTGCATGCCCATGCTGGACTGTGAGAAAAGAAGGAGGCAAAGTGATGGAAGCAGCCCTCATTCCTTCCAGTGGAATTGCCCGGCGGCAGAGTACCTAGAAGAACGAAAAAAAAGTTGGCCCTTTTGCCTGTCAGAACCCTGCCAAGGGGGAGGATGGGGTGTCCCTTTGAAACCATGTTTGGAAAGCCCTGGTCAATTGTATCCCAGCTCCGGTAGCTGAATGGGTGGAGGAAGGGCAACTCATTGCTTCCTATTTGTGTTCTGTGTCTGCTGTTTTGTTTTGATTTCTCTTCACAGGAATGTAAGAAATGCCCAGCCCATGCCCCTGGATGGCCGGGAGACTTTGTCTTAGTCTGGACGTGAGAAAAATGAGCCACCGAAAGAAAAAATTGAGAAAAGCCTCTTCAAGTGTCGTTAATCAACTAGACTGCTGCAAAAGTGGGGAAAAGCAAGTTCCAGCCCTGAGTAGTGAACTGTGTCTCCTGTAACATCAATGGATCCAGAAGACTTGGGACTCAAGCTTTTGTTCAAAAAGCAAAAATAATGGGCTGGTAGAAAATTAGTGCTGTTGGTGCTCCCTGTAAAGGTTGGGACTGTACATCCTCCACACCTGAGAGCACTGAAGACTGGTAATGTAAACTATGACTGCTAAATATGTAGAAAAAGAAAAAAAATGCAAAAAGGGGGAAATTAGGTGAGAACACTCGGGCTGTGTATATGGGATTGAGTGTTCTCAAAAGGAGGGAGTTGTTGGGGACCATGTGAATTTGTACTCCTGTTCTAATGTTTAGCTAGGCCTGACTAGAGAATCTTGCATTCTTGTTTTCTGCTTTCTGTAAAATTGTTTCTTGCTTTCTTGCTGTTCTGTAAAACTGCTTGCTAAAGTTGCAAAGAAATCTGAATTGAAATGTAAGAGAGAGAAAAGTGAAGTTACAGGCAGTTTTGATGGCTGCAGTAGATGGGAGGGGGAAGAGGCCGGAGAATGGCAAAGTGTGTACAAAGGGCATGCACTGATAAGGGAATAGAAAAGGAATGTGAGAGAAGTAAAGCGAAAGGCGGAGGGAAGGGGGAAGGGGGGTGCTAGCATCAGACTGATGCGTGTACTTTCCAAAGAACAGGACAAGATGGAATTGTGCTGATAGACAAAGAATAGGAGGAAATGTATGTACCAGGAAGGCCAGAGGAAGTCAGTGAAGGCGTGTGAAAGAGGTCATGATAAGAATGTTTTTCTACGCAACTGTATGTAAAATGACTGTATGTGATGCAAACCTGTATCTGATTCCATGCTGTATAAAAGATCCAGAAAGAACTTTGCCGGGGGCTCTTGATTTGAGTCACAGACTCCTAGAGCCTATTTAAGGCCTTAAATAAAGTTGGTTTCCCTTCTCCAAATCAGTGTGTTTATTGGGCAGGGCATACACACTGAGGCCCGAATCACTTTGCCGGGAGAGGACACCTTTTTGGTGCCGGCAACACCAGTATAGGACCGACTCCTTTCCAACAGCCTCACGCTGCCAATCCAACATGGGAATGGTGTGGGGGACCAGAAGAATCATGTGTCATGTAAGTTAGACTTATAATTGTCCCTGGCATTGAGCAACAACAACTAGCAATAATTGTCCCTGGCATTCACCCTGAAGTCTTCTCCAGCAGGGACCTCTCATTTCCAAAAGAGGGAGTTGCTGCTGCGTGGAAAGAAGCACGTGAATCTCAGTCTCCTTCACATTGCTTTACTTAAGTTAACATAGGCCCTTCAGCTTTTGCTTGCACATCTACGCTGTCATGTGAAAGAGTCATACGATGCTTTCACCCCAGCAGGCACCCTCTCTTTGGGAAATGAAAGGTCGCCCTGGAGGCTTCTGTGACACTGGAGTGCGATGGGAAAACCTCTACTTTCCTAACATGAGGGCTTCCTGCAAAGTAAGAAGCGGTGCACAACTCTTTCCATATCTTGTCTCTTACCATGCTCCTCTCTGTGCAGGCATCTCTCTCGTCCGCCCCCTGCAGAGTGGCTAGCTATCCTTAATTTGCAAAAAAGATAATGCACAGACATAATAATATTTATTTATTTATTTATTTATTTATACCCCCGCCTTTTTTCCTGCAAGGAACCCAAGCCGGCTTTCATAATCCTCCTCCTCCTCTCCATTTTATCCTCACAACAACAACCCTGTGAGGTAGGTTAGGCTGAGAGTCAATGACTGGCCCAAAGTCACCCAGTGAGTTTCATGGCCAAGCGGGGAATAGAACCCGGATCTCCTGAGTCCCAGTCCAACACTCTAACCATTCCTAACATCTGAAGACTGGCTCTATCGCATCAAGCATGTGATACTCATTTAGAACATTCATTTTTTGCATTTCAGTTACACTGAGATAATTGGGTCTTACTTCTAAGCGATGGGCAGTATCCAATGCTGTCACTGTGCTAGTGCGAATGAACATTAGTGCAACAGAAACCTAGCGCAACCAGAAACTACCTGAGCTGAAACTACTGCTTCTGGAATAAGACAAGTCAGCGGAGGTAATGGAAGAGAGCTCCACTGACTTATCCCATTCCTGAAATGGTAGTTTCAGGTAGTTTCTTGGGTTGTACTAGCAAGTACTATGTCCTCATTGCACTAGTGGTCATTCCTGCTAGTATTAGTATTTGACAAGTGACAGCTTATTTCATTTCTGAAGCCTGCCAAAATCTCATCAAAAGATGCTAGCAACTTTAAAACATCCAAATTCCAATATTCAGGCAATCCCCCCCCCATTTAAAACATCAATTTGAATGTTTGATTCAAAACTGTTTCTCATTCAGAAATTGATTGAGCTGAACAACTCAGTGAATTTGTAATACTTGCAAATATTTGTTTCTGTTTTGATGCAAATATGCCCAGAGTTGATTGATTCAATGCTGGTTTACTTTCTAACCAGCAGTAGAAGTTCAACAAACCACTCCAAGTGCTAAACAGGGGCGGGCAGCAGCTGACTCCAAAACAAAAATGAAAGCCCTCTTCCGCGCATGGGACTGCTCAACTGGTACATATTTGAATTGTGCTTCATTGTGTTTCAGCTCTCAAGGTTCTGGTTTTAGCAGAATACCTTGAAACGGAGCTCTTTCAATCAAGCATTCCTTATTTTTATGGCGTTATGAAGAACACTTTGAACTTCCAGCCAATTTTGAGCACTGGCTGATTGCTTCAATAACTAGTCCTAATCACACCATATTTCAAAAATATTGTTCTTGTTTTTTAATGTTGCACTGAAATCATAGAATACAGAACATTAAGGTTCCTTTGAGCTTTCCACCTTGGATTTCAAAGACAGTCCAGCTAATCGGCAACGGCAAGTGCATGTCTAAATCATGCAGAAATTAATGGCATGATGAGGACAATAAGAGTCCTCCAACAGAATGACTGATTCACCTTGGGGAGTTCATGCAGCTAACGTTTGTTGGTGCCTGGACTATTAATGAGTTCTTCCTGCCTTTTTTTTTCTCTCTTTTTTTTAAATGGAGCACAATAGCATGACTGACAGAGCAGCTGGGAGGGAAAGGGAGTTATCAAAGTCATGCCAGATCTGAATTTCTTTTCTTTCGTTTTGACAACTTAGTAAAAGGAGACAAGACGAATTAAAAAAAAAAAAAAAAAAACACCCAAAAGACAAAAGGTAAAAGTAAAAACATGTGAATAAAATAAATCACTGTGTTTATTAATTCTTCTGTCTCTGGTTCTAGAAAACTAGCATAACCCTGAATTTTTATTTTTTTAAAGGAGTGCCATCTACCAGGAAGTTTTTCTGGTGCACAGAATGGTAACTGCACAACAGCAGACATTAATTTCAATGGGGCTCATATGGAAGAACTTCCCTAGTCATTAATCTCCCATAGTTAGTTAATTTCAATGGAGTTTATGCAGGAGAACTACCCTAGCCATCAATCTCCTTAGCTTTAAAAGTAGACAGGGAGATGTTATGAACTTAAGAACAGTTGGTTTTAAAGTGATCTGAATTCTGAATAACGGGAGAAAGATACTATGCAGCTCTTAAGTGACACTGGTCTGGTGTCTTGTAGGTCTTGTCATACATAGCCTTGAATAAGCGGCAGAGCAATCCTAAAGTGGTGGTGAGGTCCATGGCAGAGAAACTTCCACTTCCTAATCCACACTTGCTGGAGCTTGCCAGGCAGAAGTTGCGGGAGTGGCCATCTTTCTCTTCCTTCCTTCCTTCCTTCCTTCCTTTTCCCCTCCCATTTGAATTTACTAAGTCAGCTTTGGCATACTTTCTGGTTGTGTTTGGGCACATGTTGAGGGAATGAAGGGACCTAGGACCCTCGGCCAGCCCTGATATGCCCCCAACACCCCATCCAGCAAAGCACCAGTAATGGGTCAGCCACAGCAGCAGAACGCTCCATCCTAGTCCAAGGAGGGCCTCCATGTTCAGTCATAAAATTGCAAATAATTCTCAAGGGTGTGATGGTCTTCTCACATTACATTTTAAAGACACAGATCCCTATTTACTTAACCCAGCCTGGTACAGTGGTTAGAATGTTGGGCTGGGATGCGGGAGATCCAGGTTCTAGTCCCCACATGGCCCTGAAGCTCCCTGGGCGACCTTGAGCCAGTCACTGACTCTCTCAGCCTAACCTACCTCACAGGGTTGTTGTTGTTGTTGGATAATAGATAATAGGGGATGATAGAGAATGTGCTGTATCAACAGCCTCTTGCCTTGTTCATCCCCGTTGTTATCCTGTAACTTGATCTGTTCCTTTCTCCTACTCCCTCCCGTTCCCCTTCCTCTTTGCCTCTGCAACAGGCAACATGTGCTTTTCTCCCTGAGGGAAATAAATAACCATATGCCTTCGCTTACTTACACTCACGCACCCAGCTTTAGGGGGTGCTTGTAGTTAAACAGTGTTAGATCGCCTTCTTCGATGATATGTATAAAAGCACTAATAAAGTAAGTTGATTTGAACTTCTTCCCAATGGGCCCTAGCCTCCGTTTATGCCCCCTATTCCTAAATGTTGTGTTACCACACTTTCTCTATATGAGGCAACTCTGCTGAAAGTCACACCAAACTTTCCAACAGTTGTGAGGATAAAATAGAGAGGAGGAAGACCATGTAAGCCGCCTTGAATTCCTTGCAAGAGGAAAAAGGGCAGAATATAAATGTAATACTTCATTATATTATATTATATTATATTATATTTGTATCCAGCCTTTTTTCCTGCAAGGAAGCCAAGCTGGCTTACATAATCATCATCATCCTCTCCATTTTATCATCACAACAACCCTGTGATGTAGGTTAGGCTGAGAGTCAGTGACTGGCCCAGAGTCGCCCAGAGTCACCCACTCATCCATGGCTGAGTGGGGACTAGAACGTGGATCTCCCAATTCCCAGTCATCCTCCCCCACCGCCGCCCAATTGTGCCTCCTATATAGAGTGACATTCCCCTTTCTGTCTCAACATGGCAAGAACCTGAAGGGAATCCCAGCTGTTAGAAGATGGAGGTCCAACTTGTGGGTCAGGGAGTGGAGGTTTGTGGCCTACCTCCATAAGGACATCTGGCTATGGCACAGATGCAAGCATACACTTCTGCCTGCCTTAGTTTCTGAAGCTGTGCTGCTGTCTGCTTCCTGGTTCAGTAGTCCAGGGGCAAAAGTGCTGGTGCATGAGAGCCAAGGTGGCACAGTGGTTAGAGTGCTGGACTAAGATTGGGGAGATCCAAGTTCAAATCCCCATTCAGCCATGAAGGTCCCTGGTTGACCTTGGACCAGTCACTTTCTCAGTCTAACCTAACTCACAGGGGTGTTGTGAGTAGAAAAGGGGTGTGGGGAACCATGTAAACAACCCTGACCACTTTGGAGGAAGGGTGTGATTAAAACAAAAACAAAAACACCTCTCTCTCATGCTGGAGGTATTCAAGCAGAGACTGGGCAGCCATCTGTCAGGGGTGCTTTAAACTGGATTCCTGCACTGAGCAAGGGATTGGACTCAATGGCCGAAATGGCCCCCTTCCAGCTCCATTTCTACACCACCCAATAGCCAAAGCTCTCTGGGTGGTTCACTCTTTGATTCTAAGATACGGGGGCTACATGTATACCTGGAATTATCCCATGTTTAGCATCTGACTTGTGGCAACCTTGCCAAAAAGATGGCCACCATTTGGTGAGAGCTGGGGTGGGCAACCTCAGGCTCAGGGGCAAAATCCTGCCCTCTGGAGGACCCCTTTCCCCTATGACCCTTTCCCCCAACCACCCATTGTTTGGTAGGCTCCCAGCTTTTGTGCTGCTTTTTCTCCATTCTAAAAGGCTGAAATGCCTCTCCCAAGGCTTAGTTACCAGCAGTAAGAGCTTTAAGCTACAAGATGTTGGCATCTTCAGTCCCAACCCTTCTGCATTTGGCCCTGGAAAGCAGCCCCTGAGAGCTTCTCTCAAATTGAATTTGGCCCACAGGCTAAAAGATGTTCCCACCTCTGGGTTACAGAATATGCTTTGGTTTATTCTTTCCAAAAAGATGGTTTGGGGGCCCCTTTGGAACTACGTAGTTTTTCAAAATTATTTTTCAATAGAAGCACCATGTGGCAAGTTTGGAGCCAACATCCTAATCTAGATATCTGTGTCTGTTCCTATACACACAGATCTCTTCCACCTACCCAATTCACCTCAATGTATGTGCATGTCTGCTTCCTCCCACCCCCACAAAATGAATGGGCTAGTCATTGAGGTTGAGGCATCAGGACCCATAAGCAATCAGTGAATTGACGCAAGAGGATTTAAGCCTCAGATACTAATGTTAGTGCTTAATTATTGCACTTAATTACAGTGGTTCAAATAAGCTGATTATAAAAAAGTGGGAAAGTGTCCCTAGATAATGAAAGTGGTGATATTTAATTATTATTTTTTTCCAGACTGCCAGCTTCGACAGAGAGGTCCGTTTCATTCTGTTCAGTTTTAGTTTCTTGTAGATTTACTTTCCTGGAACTTTGTAATCTTTTCTGTAGAAGTGCGTTTTATAATGATGCATTTTAACTCTACAAATTTGCTTCATTTTAGCCCTATTCCCTGGTTTAAAAAATCATAACCAGGGAGGGACAAGGGGACATGACATGAGTGCTGGCTTCAGAACCCTCCCCACAATCATCCCCATGTTCATAGTAACCGGAATAACCACATTCAGCTGATTGCGCAGGGTTCCGGATCTCATGGAGTACTCTAACTGCATTCAGCCAAATGAAATTACAGTTTCTCTTCAGGACTTCCCCAGCAACATGGAAAAGTTGGGGGTGAAGGGGCCTGCCCATAGTTATGATTTTTTCATGCCTAAATAGGGCTATTATGCTTCTTAAAAGCACTGTCAATAAAATAATTGCAACTTAAAATGGCCACAATCATAATATCTCTCTTTGGAAATGTGTGATGTCTTCGCTGCTGTTCTGAAAGTAGTAGTAGTATGCTGACTTTTATTTCCAAAGTGCTTAGACTTAAAATCAATTTAATGGTAGTTTAAAAACACCATAAAGTGGCACTTGGGTAACTCTTGCTGAGCTTGTATTTTATAGCATTCCTCCAATGTTTCTGCTGGGGATTGGGTAGAGCCAGCTTAAAGAGCCGTAGTTCGGACGGTGCAAATCCATTGGCTTGGATCCTGAGAGAAGTTAACTTAAAGAAGTGAACCAAAGGAAAGTTTCCCATCCCATCCCCCCCCTGCAGCCATATGCCTCTCCCCCAAAGCCCCTCTGAGGGTCAGCAGCCCTTTCTGGACAAGGTGGGCTGCTGGAGAGGGGGGCATTGCCCCAAACCTCAGCCATCAAAAGATATCAGAGCAGTGCACAACAAATTAAAATACAAGATACAGAAGATGTTCAATAAAAGCAGAGGAAATCAAGAAAACACTGGCTGGGATTTAGTCTAGCTGGGACTGGGAAATACTTCTCTGAAAAGAAAAGTTTTCAGCAAACACCAAAAACAAAGTAGCATAGGTGCATGCCCCGTCTCTGTTGGGAGGGCATTCCAAAGGGTGAGAGCCAAAGCATTAAAGGCCCTACTCCTGTTGGTTTCCAAGTGGATCTCTGACCCGTGTGGGACCATGATTCCTTCCTCCAGAAGTCACCCAAACCTCATCCTACGTTGTTCAGAGGGGGGACCTAGCACTAGCAGGTGTCCCCAAATGGATCTTTCCAAACTAGTTGAATGGGCAACAAAATGGCAAACACAATTCAATGTAAGTAATTTTAAAGCAGCCTCCCCCAATGTGTTGCCCTCCAGATATTTGGATCTACAACTCCCACCAGCCCCAGCCGGCATGCCCAACGGTCAGCAGTGATTGGAGTTCTAGTCCAAAACAACTGGAGGACCAGTAGGGGAAGGCTAATGTAAAGTGATCCACACTGGGGCAAAAAATCCTATCTTCACATCTACACTGATGATTGGGTCTAAACTGGCAGTGACTAACTAGGAAAGAGCTCTTGGGATCACTCAGTGCCATGAAGATGCCAATCTGGTGTGTGGTAACTGTGGGAAAGCCATTTTGTGAGACCACTCATGACACTCTCTCAAATTCCCAATGTGCTCACCATTCCAAAAAGGTTGGGGACCCCTGTTTTATAGTATTATAGGGGAAATGGCAGCTGCCAGTGATGGCCACCATTTTTCTGCTGGTAAACATTTCCCCCCAGAATGTGCTAGAATTATTTTGGAAAAACAAAGTGCCTGTCACCAGGAGGCACCCAGCAAGAAGACCTCCCCTGTTGCAACAAGGCATCCCCATCAACAACATCAATAAAAACAAAGAGCAACCAGAAAGCAAAACAAAACTGTTTGTAATACAATGAACTGCGATTGCAGTGAATGAATTACCAAACAAATGTGATTTCAGTGATTGAAAGAAGAAAATAAGGTTTTACCAAGGAAAATAAATGGTATAACAATTACAAAATGTGTGTGTGTGTGTGTGTGTGTGTGTGTGTGTGTGTGTGTTTGTGTGTGGGTGATCTTGCATACTCCGTGAGAAATGTCATACTGGACTAGATGGACCTTTGGTTTGATCCAGAAAGGTTCTTCTTAGGTTCACTGAGTAAAGAATCTCCTGCCTTCATGCTTCTGCATTCAGGAGTCCCCTGGCTGCAGTCAGGTCATGGGGACATGGAAAGAGAACCTACTTGGGCAGTAGAAAGGGTGTCTCCTACTGCAGCATTCCAGCTTCCAACAGTAGATAAAGGGAGAATGCAGAAAATTGTTTCCGACTGATACCCTACTCCTATTCCCCACCTGTCCAATGTCTATAATAATTTCACCACAAAGGCAGGGCACAATGTTTGATTCCCTGTCAGGAAGAAATGAATCAATAACTAATATTGCTGGCATTTCTGCGTTTCCACAGTGACTTCAAGTCAACCATATGGTTTGGAATCGTTCACGTTAGAGGATTGATCAAGACTAGGGAGCCCTTTTGGATTCACTTATGCTGAAATCTTGTAAAGTATTTTGGAATGGAAGCAATCTCATAAAATTGGTATTGGCTGCAATTTAGTCCCACTCAATCTGGAACAGTTCAATTGATTTTTATTAGGTCTACTTTGGAATAAATAGGTTGTGGATTGCCACTCTAGACTGATTTACAAGAACATTTCAGTTGAGACTGAAAATGAGTTTCTTTCTTTTTTATTATTTATATCCAGATCAAAGTGAAAGCTACAGAGAAGACAAGTCTGGCAAGTGTTAATCCCCAAAATGCTACTTAATCAGAACTGAAACTCTATTCAAAGCTTTAAATAAAAATAACAACAACAACTTCACCTTGTTTTTTTATGCTTCCCTGTGTCATAAATTTGTATATTTTCGAAGGGGCCAAATGATAATGTACTCTTTCTTTATTATTATTTTTACTAACAGAAGATGCAAAATAATTATTCAGCAAAAAAATCACAAATAATCTCCCCACAGTTCTTTGCCTTGTTTCAAAGCTGATGACTTTGTTTCTGCCAATTTGTAACTCCACGAGAAGACTGATGTCTGAGAGTTTTCTGTCATTATATCTAATGGCTCTTATGCTTAGTTTGTGATTATTCATTTACATCTGCTTGTTTTCAGCTCTTCGAGGTGCTTAAAAGAGTTGCAGCCATTCAGCATTTGCCTCTCACAGAATCATTAATTTTCTGTTCCAGAAAGGCATTACCATCTTAATGCAATTTGTTCCTCTGATTAATGAGAGCAGCTAAAAGTTTCTCTTTCTTTCTTTCTTTTCTTTCTTTTCTTCCATCTGTCTCTCCATGGTATTCATTCATAAAAGAGTTATCTGTCCATATAGACAGTAAACATGTTGGCCATGATCCACAGTTGTTCAGGTGCTCTACTGCTGTCCATGTTGAGCAAAGCAAAAGCATGGCCTGCCTTGCACTCATCAATGCTGGGGGTGCTCTGAGCATGACATGCCATTGTACGCATGAAGTATCCTTTGACATGAATCATAGCTACTAGCATGGAGCAAAAGAATGGTCTCATTAGTTCAAATTAATCTGTGGATTTCAACCCTCTCCGCCACACCACTGGTTCCTGTCTCTTACTTAGGGTTTCCAGGTCACAGCATTTCAATGAGAAACAGCAATGGGCCAAATGCTCATTTCTATGAAATTCTTAAAAGTAGAGACGCCTTCTCAGGATCTGGACCTGGCAACTCTTTCTCCCCTTGACTCCCTGACCCAAAGTCTCCTAAAGGCACAAAACCTACTTTTTCCTTAGCCCCTCCTTTCTTCAGCATCTTGTCTCTTTTGCTTTTCTCTTCTTCAGGCATCTCTTTCACTTACTCTTCCCTCAGATTCTTATTTCTTTCCATGTGTTTGTCCTTCAGCCATTTTGCTTCTGGGCTCACTGGCCCTTACCTTCCTAGGATTTCTTCCCCTAATGATCTTTCTAGTCTAAAGCCTGCTCCAGCCAGTTATTTCTGTCCTGATAGCTTGTGTGAAGTTTTAATCCTAGCCAAACTAATAATTTTCCCTTCCTTCACTGAAGCTGCATTGAGAACACTTTGTTGGTAACAGCTTTATTCCCTGAACAGGTTGAATATTTGTGATCATTCTGTGGCGTCACAACAGCTCAGCCAATTGGTGGCAGAAGCTTTGCTATCACACACACGAAATACAACAGAAAAGAAGTGTAGCATGGAGTTTTATGGAGTTTTCAGCATGCATGCCTGGCTGCCAGAGCTTTTGGGTCAGAGTGTTAATTCTTTCACATAAATTTATAGTAGGAAAAAACCCCTGAATGGTCTCTTCCTGAATAGTTAATGATTCAGTACATCTTAACTAGACACTGTTTTCTTTAGGGACTGATCATCCTGTAGAAATTTAACAGATACCCTCTTTTACGTTCTGTTTGACAAAAACTCAGTCCTTTTTCATTGACATCTTTAAAAGGGCTACTCTTTTTTCACTCTACTTGCATATCTGCAGATGAAAAGGACAGAACATCACTAAAGGGAATTTCCCCTCCTCACATTGCTTAGATGGATTTCAGATGTTTAATTTCTTATAGCAATTACTCCTAGCATCACTTATTTTTCTAATGCCACGGTCCTAACATTGTTTGCTTCACTGTGTTGTTGTTTTTTCCTATTTAATTTGCCTCGGGCTTTGTACCTTTATCCCTAGTTTTCAGTCCCACTGAAAGCAAGCATTTCAATATCAATGTACTGCAGCAGTAAATAAGGAAAATCCAGTATTAGGAATGAGTTGGAAAGTGGGGGGAGAGAGATGTTTTAAGTGGGGAGAGAGATGGTTTTTGTTAATATGGGGGGAACATTCAAAATTGTGACAAACTCTCCTGCAGTCTGAAGTCATAGTCCCCTCTGTCACCTTAGGATTCAACCAGATCCTCATATTGCAGGTGTAAACCGAGGCTTAGAATACCATGCTCTGGTTGCCTCATCTCAAAAAGTCTCTTAGGGCATAAGTGTGCCCTTAAGAGACTTGACTCAAGGTAATCCAACTAAACTGACTATCAATAGGTTCAGAACAAAGGAAGTATCACGTGAATATATAATTAAATTATGGAATCTGTTGCCACAAGGTGTGCTGACAGCCTTTAATAGGATGGCCAATCAGCCATGTTCTTGCAATCAGCCACAAAGCAGTACAGTATTTCATACCCTCCAACTGTCCCGAATATCCCAGGACCTTCACGAATACCCTTAAGCCATCACGGCTTTTCCCTTTGTTATGCAATGTCTCGAATTCTCTTGTGCTTAGGTGCAATTTTGCTGATGGCCATTTTAAGAAACACTAAGCAGGGAGGGAACAGACGCTAGGATGTGTGTGCGTGCACGCACGCAAATGCCCAAAAAGGCACCAGCTGGCCTGGATGATTCCTATCTTTATATTGACACAGATTTTGCCTCGAACAGGTGAGTTTACAGTGTCAGAAGGAAATGCAAGAAAGTTTCCCTTCTCTCTGAAGCTCTGTGTTTGGTGGTGTGGGGTGGGTGGGTAAGCTTCACCTGTTGAATTTGTGCCAATCCTGACAATTTTAAAACAAAAAGAACGGATTGCCCTGAAAGCACTGACACCCCCCTCATGAAAAACACCAGATATCAACAATTAAGGGTTTAAGTAAGGTAAAAATTTTTTTACAAAAGCCACTTATAAAATATTATAAAATAATATATAATATAATAATGTAATAATTATAATATATAACATATTATATAATAATATAATTCTGGAAAAGTCATCTAGCACTGGTGCTGCTGCTGCTACCTCATCTAGCAAGGAGCAGCATTTCACAATTATCCCTCAATTACACGACACTTCTTCACACAATGCATGATCAATTTGCTGCCACAAGATGTGATGGTCAGTGTTGTAGATTGCTTTAAAATATACACACTTTCCTATAAGTAAGTCCCATTGAACGTAATAGGACTTACTTCTGAGTACACATGCATAAGATTGCACTGTTACTCTGTTTTCAGAGCACTGGTAAATTTTACTTGGCTCTACCTGTGTACCCCATGCGAAAGTCTTTTTCTAACACATATTATTATTTCTTTGGCAAACTACTAATGAGAACAAAGCCACCCTGGAGGGATCCATTCTTAAAGTGGGAGGGAGATCTCTAAAACAAGGAGTTTTCTGCACAATGTGGGGAAAGTAGGCTGAAAATTATGTTTGACTAATACTGGCATATTCCTCCCCAGTTTACCCCTTCCTGCCATTTGTTGTTGCCTCTATATTACATTTTAGACTGTAAGCTTTTGGGGGCAGGGAACTGTTCTCTTATACTCAGTAAAGCACCATGCACATTGATGGCACAATAATAATAATAATAATAATAATAATAATAATAACAACAACAACAACAACAACAACAACGATGACAACAACAACAGCAATCACCATCATCATCATCATGGGTCTGGAGTTCAAAGTGGCTTCAGAGTGGTCAGAGCCCTTAAATGGTTAGAGCATCCTGGGGTGGGTGGCTAAACCCTTGGCCACCACGCCCTCATGTTGCCTTGATCACACCTTCATGTTGCTTAACCATACCAATTTTGTTGTGAACCTGAGATGCATGCTGGTGTATAGTAGTGATGGTATGTTTCATTGATTGATTGTTTCCTTGTTTTAATGTTATTGCTGGTTCTGGTCAATGACTGTAATAAATATTCATTCATTCATACCTCTTACAAATTCACATGTGTGTCCCTATTTTCATCTGTGAAATGTTGGAGGGTATGGTATTTATGGGTTGGAAGTAATAAACTGGAGTTTCTAACAGACCTCTCCCTTGTCCAAACAGAGCCTGCCAGTCTTCACCCATAACACACTCCTTTTCATCATGACACCTCCCCTGACACACCTGATTCAGTCTTGGCTCTACCCTTGACCAACCAGGTTCAGTTCTGGATCCATCTGCCTTGTCCCACCTCTAGCTATAGACCTGCATTTTTCAAATGAAACATGGCTATTATTTCAGTCACTAGTTTTGTCTCAGGATTAAAAAGGATTAGGATCCATGGGGAATAGATCTAACTATTCTAATAGAGAAAAACCAGAGGAGATGTCCATGACTTTCATGTACTGCTTCTGAGCTTTCCTGGGACTGGCCACGGATACAAAAATTGCCGAGATAAACCTTTGGTCTGATTCAGAAAGGCAAATCTTAGAATATTGAGAGATAGGGTGCTTTCAGAGATACAGCTCCTAGCACTACCAATCAAATAGCATTGTGCAGCTATTCCATCTTGCTTAATGGATTTTGGGGAGGTAAGCAAAAAAAGACAGAAGAAGTGATGGAGATGACAAATGGAAGATGGCATGGTTTGGACCTCTTATAAAATTCTGTGAATGGAGCAGGGTGATTGCACAGGGGGGGAAAACCCTCATCTGGAAGCACTCATAGTCAAGAGAATGTTCCTTAAATGACAGTTCGTGAGAAAGAGATCTGTTTAGGATGTTCTGCCTGAAGAACTTTTATCCTCCACACAGAATTAGTCTGTAAATTGGCTGATTTGTCCAGACTTATTGATTGAAAAATAATTAATCCTCCAAAGTAGACCAATGAATTTCTCCACATCACTAGGAGATGTTATCAGATCCTTTGCATTATTAGAAGACTTTATGTTGCAAGGCTATTTATTGCCAGAAATAGAAAAGTGCCAATATCATCATCAATGAATACAGAAGCCAACATATTCTAACCGCCCAGAGAGCTTCGGCTATTGGGCGGTATAAAAATGTATAAAATGAAATAAATAAATAAATAAATAAATAAAAATATTGAGTCCTGTTATTCAGGAGTTTTAAACCTTCTCTCTGATGCATTAATTTTTACTTGGGATGCAATTCTAAACATTGATATTCAGAAGTAAGTTCAGGTGAGGGGATTGCTTCTAAATTGAAAGGTTCTCTGCTGAAGAATCAAAGTCATGCTCTCTAGAAGATAGTCTATCTACCTTCTCTCTGCTGTACAGATGGGAAGAGTCTGGACTTCTCCCTAACTCACCAACCGAGAGGAAAGTATTGGGAAGAGGTTCATGAGTATAGCAGCTTGCTAATATCTGGATCAGATAAATAATTGGGCAGGATCTCTCAGAAGACATTTTTCTGAGAAAATGTCTGAGATTTTTCTTTTTCTCACTTCCCTGAAAACGCCTCTTTGCTGAACATTAAAACATAAGAAGAGCCATCGTGGATCAGACCAAGGGTCTATCTATTCATATTCATTCTATTCATACAGTAGCCAACTAGCTGCCTGTGGGAAGCCCACAAGTAGGATATGAGGGCAATATCACCTTCCTGGTCATGTTCTGCTGGTGTACAGAGGCATACTGCCTCTGATACTGGAGGTAGCATATAGCCATCAGGACTAGTAGCCATTGAATATTCTCCACTTGTTTTGTGTTGGCCATGATCCCTCCCGCCCCACTGCTACAATGCCCCAGCACAACAGTAGCTCCAGAGCATTGTCGAGGATGCAAAACGGTGGCCAGGCTGCCAACATAGCTACTGCTGCTGCCACTTATAGCAGCAAAACCCCCAAAATCTTAGGAAAAAAGAAACAGGCGGTGCCACTGCCACTGCTAATGGTGAGCCCGACCTCTGAGAAACTGTTGGAAAGTTCATTCCATTCCATTCCATCTCCTTTCTATATTGCTCAATTGCCAAATTTCTCCTCCACCTAAAGAAATATAGTGAAATGCCCCCCCCCCTACAATTTCTCTACCCACAAACAGGGTGGAGAATTCTGAGAGGCCTTTTGTTCACAGCTGTCTTTTGAACTCATAGAAGACACGCTCTCTGTGCTTGCTGGACTGGAGCCATGGGATATAGGAAGCACTCCACTAGCAGGGAGATATCAATCAAGCAGTAGAAGAACCTAGGTATTCTACATGAAGTGACACATGGTTCCTACTCAGAAGTCTTACCATCTATGTTCGATTAGCAGCAAAGTAGGAATTGTGGTGAGGTCAGGGAGTGACAAGGGTAATGGGGAAATCAGGTGGCACTGGAGAACCCATGAAGTAAAGTGAGGGTGAGTCATATAAAATTTTACTAAACAAAACAAGAAAAGTGGGCCCTGAGAAGCCATCAAAGAGAATAGAGAGGAGGAAATTGTTCACTGCATAGGAAACAGAATAGGAGAATCCAAGCACATAGATAGGAGTGGAAGAAAGATCAAATGGGATGCCACCAGCAGATGAATGTCGACTGAAACATATCAAGAAAAGTCTTGGTTGTGTTAAATGCAAGCAGCGGCAGAGGAAGTGCCTCAGCCAGGTTTGCGTGTTCCTAGATGCATTTGCACAAGAACCAGTCCCTGTACTGTGAAGTAAGTGGCATTGCCCTGTGTATAGCATTCAGTGGCCAGACTAATCACTCCATAGATAGCAGGAACGGTGCAGGGCTGTTTGGCGCCCTAGGCCGAATTATATTTAGCGCCCCCCTCATGCCGTGGGGGGGGCCCTCCGGAGCAAAGCAGCCCTGCTCTGCAACGCCCCCCCCGCGCCGCCGCCGCCGCCGCCGCCGCCGCCACCACCACCACCTACCAACTCCTCCGCAAGGGCCACCAGCCGGCCCTGCAGCTTGGAGGTCTTGGCGCTGAGCAAAAAGCAGGCGCCCACCGAGAGGAGCGAGAAGAGCAACGAGAGGATGACGGGGGCCCTGCCCGCGCCTCCGGCGCACCGGCAGCCGCCTTGGGGCGAAGCCGCAGGCTTCTTCTTCTCCCGAGGCTCGCTCATTGCACGCGCGCGCTCTCTGCGGGGGGGAAGACGCCGCCGACGCCGACGCAAGCGCTCAGGTTCGCCCCTAGGGAGCGAGGGGGTGGGTGGCGGCTCCTGCAGCGCTCCCTCCGTCCCTCTGGCTCCGGAGGGAGGTGCGGCGGCGGCGGCGGCAGGCAGGCAGGGCAGGAGCGCGCCGTAGGCGAGGAAGGGGCGCAGAAACTGCGCCCTCTTCCGCCACGCGCCCTAGGCAGTCGCCTGGGTCTGCCTAGCGGTAGCGCCGGCCCTGATAGATAGGAAACAACATTGGGACCAAATATCAAAGAGCTGGAGTAGATGTGAAATCTGGGATTAGGACTAGCCACACTTTTTTTTAGAGTAGTAATTAGCAGCCTCAGGAGTAGGATGGTCACATACATCACCCCCGAATGAGGAAATGTTTCACCTAAAAAGAGGTCAAAAAAGAGGGTGTATATTTGCATTAAATTTCAAATACTAATTTATATTATAGATGCAAATCTAAAAATAACTACTATGGGCTTTTCTACATGAGGCATTTATTGTGTGCTTGTCATTTCCTAATCACGGTTGTACAGTATATGGGTTCTTTAGATGATATTGTGATCCTCCAGTTTCACTTCCATGACTAACCAGCACTTTCAGCGAGTTTTTCAAAAGCAAAGAAAATGCGGCATTTAATTGTGTAAGTGAAAGAAAGTGTGATTTCCTCGTGTGTATTTGTGCTATTCCACTATACCACAGTGCCAGCTAGAGGTTATATAGTGGGAAAAAACAGGAAAGGAAATGATCTTTATGTAGCGCTTGGATCTCAACTCTGCGATGAAACCAAAAGTAGATACAGCTGATTGACAGCCTCATGTAGAAAAGCTCTATAACTCAAATAGAAATACAATGCATCTCACCACAACAGGGAAGATACTGGCCAGTCCAAGTGCTAACTGTTGATGGGCAACTTCACGGCCCCCTGCTCTTGGCCTAAACAACAGCCCTGCAAATAGAGGATGCTCTATAAAGTAGGACACAGAACCATCCTAACTAGGTAGCTGCTTTAAAGAACAAGGTAGCTGCACTAGAAGAAGAATGAATGTTAAACCCTTTTCTGCCATGGCTTTTCCCCTTATGTGTTGGCCTCCCACAGCTGCTATTAGCTCTGCAGAGAGATAGGAACAGGGGAACAAGTTTAATCATGGGAAGAACATGTGAGAAAAGGGTTTAAAAAAATGCTCCCTCCTTCAGCATGACTTCCCTGATTTTCAGAGCAGCTGCCTGCTGGGGCTGCTGCTGAATAGAAAGAAAACTGTAGGAGATCCTAATCAATTTGGCTGAAGCTATAACAGTTGGGAACACTAAATGAGACATTGCCCAGTTTTCCTTGGATATTAAAAAGCCAGCGTTCTGAGGTTTATTCTAGGAGTGGATTTTCAGGAAATGCAACTAACATCTGGAGAGGAGCCAGTAAGTCACTGTGTGAGATAGTTAGCAAAGGCATAACTACCGATTTAAGGTATATGGGGAAAATATGTCATATACCTGTATCCTTTAGACAAAAATATGTTTTCTAGCATATGAAATAAAAGGCACTTTCCTCAAAGAAGCTCCCCCCCCCCCTCGACGGGAGTTGATTATGTTACCAAGAAAAGCCATTTATCCACCTCGGGGGTTTTGTGTATTTTTTTTTAAAAGCTCTCCTAATACCTCAACATTTCCATTTTTTGCTTCAGTGCCTCAGGAGGAGTTCAACCACTAACTGTACAATGAATCCTTTACTCAGAAGTAAATCCCACTGAGTTTAATGGGGCTTATTTCAAAGTAAGTGTGGATAGGGTTGCAGCCTAAAGGTATTTTGTCTTTGTAGCATATATGCTTGTCTAGACAGACTATTTCCTGAACTTGTCAAACAGATCCAGAATACTCATGTGAACTTTTCATTATCTGCAGGCGGTGTGATTAGTGAAGTTATTAGCAAGACTTGGTTCACATGAGTGAAAACCATGGTATGTAGTGGAGAGGGGGAAAAAATCATGTTTCAGAGACAGACCTATAGCAAAACTTTTCATGAAATTAAATAGGTTCAGTCAGGCAGAAACCAGAATCAGCATTATGGGTTTAGGTAACTAATGTAAAATAAAAAAATAGTATATTTTCAATACAACATCATCAGCACATTCCAAACAAAAAGGGAAATAATTTAGGCAACTACATTGTTGCATGACTGGCACTGAACAGATTGCCTATTTCACTTTTATAGCACAATGTTATACATGTCTGCTCAGAGGTAAGTCCCATTGAGTTCAATGTGACTTATTCCAAGGTAATCCTATATATCAGCATTCTCTAACTTGATGCCCTCCATATGTGTTGGACTACAACTCCCATAATCCTCAGCTTTCCCCAACCTGGTGCCCTCCAGAAGTATTGGACTACAACTCCCTGGCTGAGGCTGATGAGAGTTGTAGTCCAGTACTTCTGCAGGGCACCACGTTGGGAGAGGTTGGAATATAGGATCACAGCCATGCAATGCACTCCTGTACAAATATACTCTGAAGTAACACTCACTATGGAACTGACTGCTGGGTAAGTGTGTGTAGGATTGCATCCGTAGAAGGGTATTTATTTATTTATTATATTTATACCCCGCCTTTTTTCCTGCAAGGAACTCAAGGCAGCTTACATAATCCTCCTCCTCCTCCATTTTATCCTCACAACAACAACCCTGTGAGCTAGGTTAGGCTGAGTGACTGGCCCAACGTCACCCAGTGAGTTTCATGGCCGAGTGGGGACTAGAACCCGGATCTCCCGAGTCCCAGTCCAACACTCTAACCACTACGCCACACTGGCTCTGCTCCTAATAGGCGTACTCCTAAGTAAGTGTGTATAGGGAGTGTGCTTACTCCTAGGTAGCTGTGTATTCTTAGAAGGGAACCTGTTCCTCCAGGCCCGAGATCTAGAAGGGCAATGGACTGCTCCCATCTTGCTCTGCCAGGAGAGCCGCCCAGCGCCTGCTGCCACCAGGAGCATCACCAGGATCAGGCTGCAGTGGCTGGCTGCTCCGCCAGCCCCTCTCCTATGGCAGCAAATGCCGCAGCAGGAAAGCATCCCCCATTGCTCTCCAAAGTGGCAGCCACCACCTGCCTAATGCCTCACTCTGAGGACCTCTCGGAGAAGCATAGAGTGGCCAGGCACTCCAAAGGTCACAACAGGAAAACATCCAGCATGGCTCTCCAGAATGGTGAACCAGTGCCTCACTATGAAGGGTTCTAAGACTGAGGCATTGGCCTGGCCAGTGAGCACTCTGGAGAGCCACACCAGCAACTCCCAGCTGCAGCAATAGAACAGTGCAGCCACCTGGTGCCTCACTCTAAGGCAGGGCTCTCCAACCCCCTAGATGTTGCTGGCCTACAGCTCCCAGCATACCCAGCCAGCATGGCTAATGGCAAGGGATTCTGGGAGCTGTAGTCCAGCAACATCTGGGGACCCAAGATTGGAGAGCCCTGGTCTAGCAGGATACTCTAGAGAGCTCAGCAGCCTCAAATGTCTCACTTTGAGGGGTCCTTCCTCAGACCAAGGCAATCTGGGTTAGGTGACCTTGGAGACTGCCTGTGCCATGTCACTGCAGGCAGTCTCCAGGTCCACCTTCTCACCAATGTCTTGCTCTGAGGAAGGGCCCCTCAGAATAAAGCATTAATGGGGGGGGGGGGAGAACATGGTGGAGTAGCAGGTGCCAGGAGGAAGTGGTGGAAGAGGAAGTTTCATGGCTGGGAGAAGGAAGACAGTGGTTGCACACATGTCCTCCCACCTCAGGCAGCTCTGACAATCTAGATCCTCTTTGCCCTACTAAGAATCACAAGATAATGTATGTTAAGCAAGTACGGATATATAAGATATTATGGCTTGGATCTAAGCCAAGGCTAATAGTGATCTTGGGAAGTAAAACCATTTCCCCTTAATCACATGCTAAAGTAGAATTTAGTGATTTAATATATAATCCTTGATCTGATCATAATGGTCAGATATAGGTGCTATCAAGACACTTAGAGGCAATGACTCAGCCATTTTATAAGGCTGATGATGCAATGGCATTTCAAATGTAGTACATACATGAAGAAGTGATTCTGTGGGTGATCTTTAACAGTTCATAGACAAGCTGAGGCAGTTTGGATGCAGCATGATAGGGGGAAAGAGGGGAATGGAATCCAAGAGGTGCACTGCACACACACACACACACAAAGATTTTATTGACCCAATGCCTTTCAAAACACATTTCTTTAGGGGGGTCTGAAAAGGCACACTACTGTGTTCTCTGATGTGCTCTGCAACCGAACAGAGACACTCAGAGCATGCTTGAGAACACAGGCCTTCTTCAACATGCCCATTTTCTGCATAAATTCTCTGAATGGTCACAGATCAGCAATTCAACATCTTAGCTGCCTCCTCTCCCACTTACACCCTAGCTGCTGTTAAAAAATGGCAGGTTCCACACTGAGGACATGACCAGAGCTCAGCAAGGAAACAGGAGTTGGGGGTTCCTCTACAAGCTGACAATATCTATCAGTGAGACTTTCTTCAGTTAAATGGATTATCTTGATCCATTCTAGTCTGGGTTCTGGCACAGCCTTGAACATCCCAGTAGAAGACCTATGCTGGGAACGGGAGTGTCTCCTGTTGGTTCTGCTGGACCTCTCAGTGGCATTTGATACCATCAATCATAGTATCCTTCTGGACTACCTGACAGGGATGGGGCTGGGAGGCACCATTTAGTGTTGGTTCTGGTCCTACTTGGTAGGTAGGTCTGAGAAAGTGGTGCTGGGGGACTATTGCTCAAACCCTTGGCTACTAGCCTGCAGTGCACTACAGGGTTCCATCTTGCCCCCCGATGCTATTCAGCATCTACATCAAGGGTGGGGAACCTGTGACCATCCAGATGTTCTTGGACTATAACTCCCATCATCCCTGGTGATTGGCCATGCTGGCTGGGCTGATGGAAATTGGAGTCCAAAAAAATCTGGAGGACCACTGGTTCCCCACCCTTGATCCACAAGAAATCACAGAGAAGTCATCCAGGGATTTGGGATTGGGCACCATTAATATGCTGAAATACACCAAACTCATCCTCTCTCCTTTCCATGTGAGGGCCAATCATGAAGAGTGAATTTAACCTTTCCTCCCTCTCTATGGTCCCAAAGAAAACCCCTCTTCTGAAGCTAGTATTTGAACTGGGAGGAAATTCCTTGTTACCCTCTTGATCCACTGCCTAAGCACAGTGTTGGACTGAAGGTAGGCTACCATTATGGTTCTCACTCTCGGTGGTGATTGTCAGGTGGCGACTGTGGCCAGAGTGCCTTTGCACACCTTTGACTGGTGTCAGCTGCACCCTTTCCTGGAAAAGCAGATCTGGCCATTGTCATGCATGCTTTGGTCACAACCAGATTACATTACTGCAATATATTCCATGTGAGGCTGCCCCTGGAAAGTCTTTGGCAACATCAGCTGTTGCCTGGGACTCAAAGTTTGGAGATATCACTCCAATATTGTTCAAGCTGCATTGGTTGCAAGTTTGTTTTGATGCACAATTCAAAGTGTTGGTTATTACCTATGAAGCCCTAAATAATTTGGGACCAGGATATTTGAAGCATTGACTTCTCCCATAAAAGCTTTGCTCCATGTCCATTGGAAATGCAGTTGGCTGGGATGTAGGATGGGACCTTTTTGGTTGCAGCACCCAGACTGTGGAAATCCCTACCTCTGGAGGACTGCCTACCGGGCTAGCCACCTCTCTGTTGGCTACCTGACATTCTGCAAAGTCCTTTCTTTTTTGCCCAGCACTTGGAGTTGATTTAAGTTTCTCCTGTTGCTGTGAGTTACATTTTAGTTGGCTCTGTTTCTTTAGCTCTTTTTCATTTTTTTAATTTAATGTATTATGTTTTTAACTTCTGATGGTGAGCTTCCCTTGGGGGCACCATCTGGTGCTAGAAAATGGGCTAAAAATAATTTTATTAAATAAATAAATACTTAGCCATGTTATTCCTCATCACTCTATCACTCGGTCACCCTGCCACACACACACTCTACACCATTTCTGCCCCTTGTGCTAAAGGTGTTCCCCTGGCACATGGGTTCCATTCTTGCTAGGCTATTGCTACATGGATGTAGATTTTCTTCTGCTGATGCTGCATTGTCCTCTGCTGGTGGATGTGGGATTTACTAGCATTCTGATCCTTGTCTAACAAGATTACCTCAAGGATAGGATTGCACTGTTAGTACAGTACAGTGTATAATCATCATCATCATCATCATCATCATCATCATCATCATCATCATCTATGATTGAGTTCAGACAACACGATAACCCATGCTGAAGGGTTGGGTATGGATTGAGTGTGGGTTGTTGTTGACCCATGGGTTGTTGTTGAAATGTGGGTTACTGTGTTGTCTGAACCTAGCTGCACTAACAAACCATGGTTTGTTTACCACAAACAACCCATGAAGAGAACCCATGGTTTCTTATTGGGTTGTGAATTGTGGGTTGTTCGTGGTTAATAAACCACGGTTTGTTCTCAATGCTGGTCTCAGACAACATGATAACCCACATTTTAGCAACAACCCACAGTTCAGCGACAACCCTCATCCAACCATACTCAAGCATTGAGTGTGGGTTATCGTGTTTTCTGAACCCAGCCAACGGGTGAGTTCACACAACATGGCAACCCACCCTGCAAATAAGCTACGCAGTGTGGATTGTTCATGGAATAATCCACAGTGCGCCCAACAGATGATCAAACTCATCATGGGTTGTCCACCTTTCCTTCTCCCTCGGTCCTTCCGCTGGCATCCCAGGGACCTGTGTGGCAGAACCCGTCTTGTCTCCTCTCCCCACTGCAATCTTGACCCCTTTTGTGGTCTTGTTTCCCCCACTTTCCCCCTTTTTTTGGATATCATTTTTCATGATCTCCAAAGTGACAGCTCCTCCAAAGTGCCCAAGCAGCACTAGTTCGCCATCTTTTCATGTTGTGTGTGCCAGAAATGTGCGCAAATGTTTTCGGTAATTTTTGCAGGGAGGGGGTTTGGCAATTTCTTGCCCAAGGTTTTGCATGACATCAGCTAGCACAAGATGTTGCACAAGGTCTTTCACAACATCTCAGGATGTGTGCTTGTGGAAGTCTCCTGCTAGCTCTTGTGCAACCATTGGCAGAACAGTGCCACCAGATTACCCCACCCCACCCCCACTGGCATATTTCTGGATTCAGCCCAGTATATTTTGCATTATATAAGACTTATACTATAAGGACAGCAACAGGCTGTAGATGACATTAAATCTTACCTTTTATTTTGAGGTTGTTACCTGCACTAATATGTGTGTTGTTAAAGGAACTTTTTGACAGCTGTTACACTTTAGGCATGTTTTTCGTACCAACATCAGTCAAGGAACTGCCCTTAGGAAGCTAAGCTATACATGTTCAAGTCTTACTGAAATCAGTGGAACTTAACTGTGCTGCTAAGCTTTTAAGTATAATTGAGCTCAATGAGACTTACAGTGCAATCCTGAGTAGTAGTAAGTAAGTACCATTGAGCTCAATAGGGCTTATTCCCAGGTAAATGGGTATGAGATTGCAGCTTTAATAATGTTTAATTTTCTTTGGATTGTATCCAATATATGCAAAAGCAAGCATCAAGCAAAATGAAGCTCAAACTTTTTTCTTTCATTTTTTAATCTCATAACTTCTAACCAGTTTCACAATTTTGGGGTGCTGGTCTAAGCATATTTGAGAATCACAGCACTGGGAAAATAAGACTTAAAAATGAGTGCTCTCTATATACACCAACTGTCATTTCACATCTCCAGTGTCCATGCAAATTTTATGCAAATAATGTCAGTAATATGAATCCGAATATGCAAAATAATCTTACCATCGGTGCTTATTAAATTGCCCACTACAGCTTTAATGTGATGTTTTGAATAATTTAAATCATTACCTTTTCCCTAAAATGCTAGGCACTTTCCCAAATGGGTGAAAATGTTGATAGCTATGGCAACATGTCCAAATGTTATTGTTCAGTAGTATATTTGCATGTATTTATGCTTAAACAGAACCAAGCATGGAGTGCACAGTGCCCATTGCTTCTCTCTCTCTCTCTCTCTCTCTTATATATATATATATATATATCTCATCTCATTTTTTGATCGGGTAACCTCCCTTGTGGACTGTGGGAATGCTGTGGACATTATATATCTGGACTTCAGCAAAGCTTTCGACAAAGTGCCTCATGATATCCTGATTTAAGTAGCTAAGAGTGGGCTAGATGGAACAACTATCAGGTGGATCCACAATTGGCTACAGAATCGGACTCAAAGAGTGCTTATCAATGGTTCCTTCTCAAACTGGGGAGAGGTAACGAGCGGGGTACCACAGGGCTCGGTCCTGGGCCCGGTGCTCTTCAACATTTTTATTAATGACTTGGATCAGGAGGTACGGGGAATGCTTATCAAATTTGCAGATGACAAAGTTGGGTGGAACAGCTAATACTCTGGAAGACAGAAACAAAATTCAAAGTGACCTCGATAGGCTGGAGCGCTGGGCCGAAAACAACAGAATGAAATTTAATAGGGATAAATGCCAAGTGCTGCACCTAGGGAGAGGAAACCAAATGCAGAGTTACAGAATGGGGGACACTTGGCTCAACAATACTACAAGTGAGAAGGATCTTGGAATTGTGGTAGATCACAAACTGAATATGAGCCAGCAATGCGATGTGGCTGCAAAGAAGGCAAATGCAATTTTGGGCTGTATTAATAGAAGTATAGCTTCCAAATCGCGGGAAGTGATAATTCCCCTTTACTCGGCACTGGTTAGGCCTCATCTTGAGTACTGCGTCCAGTTCTGGGCACCACACTTTCAGAAGGATGTAGACAAACTGGAGAGGGTTCAGAGGAGGGCAACAAAGATGATAAAGGGACTGGAAACAAGGCCCTATGAGGAGAGACTGAAAGAACTGGGCATGTTTAGCCTGAGAGACTGGGGGAATATGACGCACGAAGGATGTCCACAGAGAGGCAAAGTCCTCTCTCTTGCAGGACGGAATATGGGCCAGTTACGGAACCTAATTCCACTACATCAGAAAATTCCTGACTGTACTAAACAATGAATACTATTGGGCTCCCACTCGGAGGCATCAAGGTCAGCTGGACAGCATCTAATGCTTGACTAGATCTGATTGACAGGGGTTGACTCGATGGCTAGGCCTTCAATTACTTTTCATGTTCATGATATATATAATATATATATAATTTTTAATATAATTTTTTTGCAGTTAATATAGATGCACAGCATGAACTCTTACTCTCAAATCCTGTCTGGGTAATTGGCCAGGATGTACCATATTTGCCTGTCAAACAGAACTTCATAATTTTAAAGTTATTTACTCGGTATACAGTCTTCCAGATCCAATTAATTCAGTAGTTATTAACAAATGATAGGAATTAATTAAACACTTATGTAATTGTGCCTGATAGTGATAATAATTAAACCAAATGGGCTCATCATTATGATGGGGATGATTTCTACAAATTGCAAATATCTATTCTCAGGTACGGTGCAGTTAGAATCCAATGAGATTGTTCACTGATGTTTTCAGAGACATCTTTAGCATTATTCACTATTGGCTCCTCTACCTAGCCATATGCTGTGTTTCATTGAGGATTCCTATACACCAGGCTTACTTCAGAGTAGACATGCTCAGGATTGCACTGTAAAAGTCCCTCTACTTCGTTTCACAATACTAAGAGTATTTCTGTTTTGCTATATGTGTGGGCATATGCTTGATCACCTTCACACACAATTCCAGCAGCAAGGGAAATCCATACTGAGGCCTAGTGGCTTGCCAAAGCCACACACACACACCATGTAAATCCATGCCTGATCTGAAATTTGATCTAAAAATTGCCAAGTGCATCACTTACACTCTTAGTCACTTTGGTGTTCCCCACTCCTTGGTATATGTGGCCCTCCAGATGTTGGCGGACTGCAGCATCCTAGCCAATGGTGAGGTTTCAGTCCAACAACATCTGGAAGGCCACACAATACCCACTCCTGATGTACCAGGTCTAAACAATTGTGGACCCAAGGTGAAGCATGGTGGTGGCATCATCATCATCATCATCATCATCAATTTTATTTATATACCGCCCAACAGCCGAAGCTCTCTGGGGATGCTTGTGGGGATGCTTTTCCTTGGCAGGGACTGGGGAATTGGATTGAGGGCAAGATGGATGGAAACAAATACAGGACAATTCTAGAGGAAACCGTGTTTCAGTCTGCAAGGGACCTGGGACTGGGGCAGAGGTTCACCTTCCAGCAGGACAATGACCCTAAACACACAGCCAAAGTCACACTGGAGTAGTTTCAAAACAAAAACCTGAAAGTCTTAGAATAGCCCAGTCAAAGCCCAGACCTCAATCCGACTGAGAATCTGTGGCAAGACTTGAAAGTTGCTGTTCCCCAACAGTCCCCATCCAACCTGACAGTGCTTCAGCAATTTTGCCAGGAAGAATGGGCAAACATGGCAGGATCCAGATGTGCAAAGCTGATAGACTTACCCAAGAAGACCCACAGCTGTAATTGGTGCCAAAGGTGCTTCTACCAAGTATTGACTCGGGGCTAAATACATATGCAACCAACAAGTACCAGTTTGTTTTTATTTACTTATAAAACTTGTGGTATAACTTTTGTACCACAATAAAAATATTTTGCACCTTCACAATGTTAAGTATCTTGTGTTTATCAAGTGGTAACAATGCCAATTGAATCCATTTCAATTCCAGGTTGTAACACAACAAAATGTGGAAAAGTCAAAGGGGGGTGAATACTTCTGCACGGCACTGTAAAGGATTGCACCGTAAATCATGTATGGCTACTAGCCATGATGGCTATGTATTACCTTCACTATCAGAGGCAGTTTGCCACTTTCTGAGGAACATGTCCTACTTGTGGACTTCCCATAGACATATGGTTGGCAACTGTGGGAACAAAATGCGCTGAATTTCATTTCAATCAGGGCCGGCCCTACCATTACATGGGCTGACACACCTGCATCAGGCGGTGGAATGGGAAAAACAGTGAATTGTGCCGCTCTCCCCCTGTTCCCTGCCAAGAGAGCCTGCCACTTCCTGTTCCCTGCCTCAGTTTACAAAGATTAAAATCCAAAAATACAATATAATAACATAATATACCATTTACATACAAAAATATAAAACAATTTTACAAAATCAACAATAAAAAAACCCCAGGACCCATCAAAAACCTTTTAATATGCTGTCAAATGCCTCATAGTAGAATAGCTGTGCTGCAGAGGCAAACACACCTGGAGCATCACATTTTAGCCAATATGGCTTCCCTTGTTACAACTCTGTATGCCCTCTCTTTGATGCATGGCCCCTACTATCATCTTTCTAGCCCATGCAGCTGACTGGACCTAGAATAAGCCACATAGCTGATTTGCTTTAATGAGCTGATGGGTGGGGTGTTCTCCACACCCCAGGATTCTTATTTTCTGAGTGAAGATTTCAATGTGGGTCTCCTCCTAGCTACTACACCACACTGGCTTTTCTTTCCCATGTTCCAGTTGAATACTATCCCACTAAACCAGTTTGCCAGCAGCTATGCCGGAGTTAGGCTTTTTGTCAGATTCTAGCCCTAGTACAAAGGATGGCCACAACCTCACAACTAAGTGCTGCCTCAAAGCAGCAGCTCTGAGGATTATGCTGTGGCTCATGCTGGCTCAGCTTGTCTGAGTGTGGAAAGCTAAGTAGGGTCAGGCCTGGTTATTACCGGAACTTGGATGGGAGGCCCCTCCTCTAGTTTCCTGCACTGAGCAGGGGGTTGGACTCGATAGCCTTGTAGGCCCCTTCCAACTCTATGATCCTACTGGAGCATTCTTTTTGCCCACCCAAAAAGTATCTGTCATGTCTGAATATGGTGTACTGGAACACAGATGAAGAAAACTATATCAACCTAAGCTGAATAAGGAATGCCATCACCTTCTTACTTCCAGTAAAGATGAATATGGGATGCCATTTAAAAATACGGTTGTTGATTTTAGAAAGACTCTTCTGAGACAGAATAAGACATCCTTGAGAATTTGAAGAGGGAAAATTTGCTTCAAACTGTCATTTGCAATCTTAAAAAGAGAAAGCTGAGAAGCCAAACTTTAAATGTTCTCAACCTCAAGCATTCATTCAAAGGCTAATAAAAAACTTTAGTGAGCCAAAAATTCAATAAAAACACAGCAAGGGAACACTTGACATGAGAAAGATGTGAAATCAAGTACATTTGGAAGACAGTTTGAGAGTAAAGTATTGAAGGAATATGAATGTTTTCCTATTATAGCTCTTCTGGGAAGCCACATTTTTAGTAATGAAAGAAAGTACTGATGTGTAGATCAACATTTAAATCATTGAAGGTTTTTCTGAGGTGTTACACTCTTCGTTGCTACATCTACCTCTTTGATGATGCCAAAGTACATGTTTTACTTCTTTTCAATCAATTTTTTCAATCATCTTTTGAGGACAAATGCCTCAAAAGATGTCACCCTTTCTTCCCTGCTGCCCCATATGCTTGGAACTGCCTCCAGGATCCCCTCTGTGATGCTACCTTTCTTACTCCATTCAAATCCCTCCTCAAAACCTATGTTTTTGGTAAGGCCTTTGGCTCAGTCCCCATGCTATACTCCAGATGTTGTTGAACTACAGCTCCCATCACCCCTGTCCATTGTTCATGTTGGCTGGGGCTGATGGGGTTTATAGTCCAAAGCATCTGGAGGGTCCCAAGCTGGGGAAGGCTGCTCTACTGCAAGTAAGCCTAAGCATGTCTAACAGAAACAATTTCTTATTCTTTCCCTGTTTACCCCTGCCTCCACTCGGTCGGTAGCTGGTTAAAGAGAACAGAAAGCATAGAGTCCCACATGGATCTGTATTGGGACCTGCATTATCTTTTTCATAAATGATCTGGAATTAGCAGTGAGCAGTGAAGTGGTCAAGTTTGCTGATGACACCAAATTATTTAGGGTGGTTAAAACAAAAACAAAACAAAACAAAAGGGATTGCAAAGAGCTCCAAAGGGATCTCTCCAAATCTGGTTCAATATAAGAAAGTGTAGTAATGCACGTTGGGGCAAAAATCTCAACTTCATTTATACACTAATGAGACCTGAAGCAGGCAGTGACTGACCTAGAAAGAGATCCTGGAGTTGTGGTCAACAGCTTGATGAAAATGTTGACGCAGTGTGCAACTGCTGTTAAACAGATAAATTCCATGACAGGCACAATTAGGAAAGGAATTGAAAATAAAGCTGCCAATATCATGCTGTGCTGGTCCATGAAAAAAATATCCAAACTCCACAGTTTGGCAATACTTTTATTAGGACCAACCAAAATTCGACAAAATTCTGCAAGCTTTTGAGTCCTCCAGAACTCTTCATCATCAGGCTAAGCAGTATAAAAAGCATGGGATGGCGGAGGAAACAAAGTCCAAAAATCTGCCCAGATGTTACGGCCATGAGGTCTGCAGTTTGGATGGACCCAGTTTCAAAATGGAGATTTGCATTCAGATTTGACTGAATGAATTAGTCAGTGATGGAGATGTAACCAGAGGAAGATTTTCTACCACCTGAAGTGAGACTTTGCACTGAGGGTTCCATTCCCTCCAATCACTAGGTAATGCTCACAACTTGGACTCGATTGACTTTTTTACCTAGTGCATCACCCCAAAATTAATCTCCAGCTTTGTTAATACAGTATAGGAATGTCATGTTTCTCTGTACTACTGCTTTATGCTGCCTCAGGAACCTGTGTGTTTCTCCAAAGGCAAGAGGCAAGATTAGTTGCAGCCGGCCTTAGTGTTCTCAGAAATGGAGATCAGCCATTGCTTCTCCTAAACAAAATGCATTGCTAGATTAATCTGATACCTGCAACATCTACCACTGACTAATTCATTCAGACTGCAGATCTTGCTTTTGAGACCTCTGTTGTTTCTCAGTAGGTAGACTTGGTTTACAGACAATGTCTTTCCGCCTACAGCTGGAACCCTCAGTTCTTTTCCTGGCTCCCTTCACCCCTGTTATAGCCCTTGGGCCAGCAGCTATTAGAAGCATGAAGGGCATGGTTAATATGAGTGGGGGGGGTGTGTGACCTGCTCAGCTTACTGTTCCTGGGCTCTGCTCTCCAGACAAGACACAATAATCCCCGCTCGGCCATGAAACTCACTGGGTGACTTTGGGCCAGTCACAGACTCTCAGCCTAACCTACCTCACAGGGTTGTTGTGAGGATAAAATGGAGAGGAGGAGGAGGACTATGTAAGCCGCCTTGGGTTCCTTGCAGGAAAAAAGGTGGGGTATAAATATAATAAATAAATAAATAAATAAGCACATAGGTACCTTCACAACAGGGTTCGTTATTACAATACATGAGAGAACACTAATTTCTGAGGAGCTGCATGGCACACTGTCTCAGCTCCAAGGCCTGCACTAAAAGAGAGAGGAAGAGCCCTCCCCCAGGCCTCTTGCAAGAACTAAAACTCGCACATTCTCGTAAAGCTATACATGCATCCCAACAACCCCATCTAGACCTTAATAAATTGCACTGCTGCTACAATCGACTTCACAGCCCCCGCCCTGCATTTTTCTAAAATAACCAAACACACCAGGAGACTGGATATAACAACACTAGACTACACTGCAGAATTGTCATACACTACTCTAACCCCCCTCACCCCAGTGAAATGAGAAAAACGGGAATAAGAACACTGGGCTACTTTTCAGGGCTGTGCATAACCCACCCTCTCTCAGCCACAGCCCTGACTCTTGTAATGTAGATATAATAACAATGAAGTTTATCCATATGCATTATCTAGGTAATTTTTAAAATGTTTACAAACTCAGGAAAAAAATATTATTAAGACCTGAGTTAGAAAGATCATGAATGCCTCCTGCCTTTGCTCCTACCTTTTCTTTTGGGGTAGGTACATCTGAGCTACATAGATTCATAGGATCATAGAGTTGGAAGGGGCCTACAAGGCCACCAAGTCCAACCCCCTGCTCAATGCAGGAAACTAGAGGAGGGGTCTCCCATCCAAGTAATAACCAGGCCTGACCCTGCTTAGCTTTCCACACTCAGATAAGCTGAGCCAGCATGAGCCTTGTTTTATGAAATTCTGAATTTCTGAATTATTATTTTTTTTTGAAGCAGCAGTCACTTCCCACCAGGGAAGTCCCTCCAAACGGCTTTACCATGAACTAGGAAGTTTGTTCTCCAAAGAGTGGATGTGTCAGACATTGCTATAACTTCATTTATTGGCTAAAAACCCTGAAAGGTGGGAGCAGACTATATTTGTTTACAAAACAGATGGGCAGAATACTGGCAGTGAGTCCTAAAAGGGCTAGAGACTTGCTTTTTTTCTTTTTCTTTTTGTAATGAATGCTGGGAATCTTGCTCATCCAAAGGGGCTGCAACTCCCCCCCCCTTGCCCCTTCCTGCACACTGCCATGCACTCAAGTGGGCTCTGGTAGAAGAAAACCGCCACTGTGGAGGCAAGGTTCATGTTCAGTTGGCAGTTAGGCAAAGTAAAGAAGAGCATAACAAACACAGACTAATAGCACCTTGGACAGCACATTGCAAGAGCTGCTAGGCTGCGATACTTCCTCCTGGAAAGAACTGTTGTTCCCGCAAGGGACTGCTGTAGCAGCAACTGAGAGCTTGAGTAGGCTGGTCACGGCCGGTCCCTCAGAGGCTGCACCTCCCACTGGGTACTGACGGAAACTTTAAAGGGCCCGTGCTCATTTTGGTAGCTTTAAGCTCCTACACGGACGAGCGACCTGAGAAGTTTGGGGAGACCCATTCTTGGAGGCTGATGTTGATGGGAGGAATGAGTCCTTAGATCTAGGGGTCCCTGAGGGTCCTCTCTGGAGTATGGTGACCAGTATCTAGTTGGGCTCAGAGTCCTCTTTGGGGTGATACTGAGCTTCTAGACCTGTGATGGCTACGACAGCTACATGGGCCGGCAGTTTCAGCCTGGGCTGAACTTTCCCCATCCCTGCCCATCCATATCTCATATAGGGAAATACTGGGGGAGCAGCATCAGACGTGACATTTCCAGCTGTGAGGAAGATGCCCACTTTGTCAAGGTGCTTGCTTTATCTGCCGGCTGCTGGCTCTTCTGGTTGAGAACAAATCCTTTAACAGAGAGTGCTAGAAAACTGCCGTGTGGACGCTACTTTAATCTAAAGTGTGAAGAAACCTATTCTGCTTCTCTCTCCATTTCTTTCTTTCACCCTAAATTGGTAGATCCGCTCACTCCTGGCAATTTCATGGTATTAAAGCCGGGGACATTCATTATTCTCAGCATACATCCGGCTACAGCGTTATTTATACAGCATGTGCCTCCTCATAATCCATCCTGGCTCTCCTTGAAGTGCAGGAGTCAGATGGAAGTCTGCAAAACAAATATCCCAAAGTCAGTAGCACATCACTCATTTGGTAAGGAATACAAATAGAAAACAGCGAGTGACTGCAGCCTGCCCATCCATGTCTGCGCACAGTGTGCTTGAACTCTTGAACGTCTTGTAATGCAAAGCTTTCGTATGAATGCAACTGTGCCTCCCACTCCCCTTTCCCCCTGCCATTAAAATGATAGAACTGGGGGAACACTGGAAGAAGTTTCCTAAAAAGGAAACCTGCTGTATCTTTAGTTCAACTTCATGGTGGCCTTCATCTCTGTTTCAGTATCACTATAATTTCCTGCATTTCCTCCTTGTTCTCCTCCTCCTGCACCTCATTTTCAAGGTTTCCAAGTTGGAGGGGCCGGGAGCAATATGATGACAAGACCCTGGGCCCTGGGAAGAAGGCTGAAGGAGGAGATTATCGATAATCTCGACTGTTCTTTCACTGAAGGAGGGACAATATTCATGCTTGCTCTGAGTCCTCATAGTGGCTCTGCTCATGGCTGGGTTTTATTTAGAAACACACACACAAAAATTGCCACAACACTACCAATGGATTGCCGGAGGAAGAGGAGGAGGGCAAATGCGGTCCCAAGCCGATGTGAAGACTAGTTTCACAGGACTTCACTCTACAGGTGCCTCTCTTGTTCGATTCCTGTTTGCTCTTCCTGGGTGGGTGGGTTGGATGCATAGATGACTTGACTGGATGCCATCTTCACAGCCCGAATAAACTCGTTCAAACTGTCTGCGCAGAATGCCATCTAAAGATGGAATGATAGTTCAATGGAAGGCCCTCATCTCCTTCAGTGTTCCTCGTGTCTTGCACCAATGGAAAGTTTTAGAGGGTTCTTATCACTGCCAGCTCTGGGTTTTGGGACCCCCTTGGGCATGACACCCTCAGCGGGAGCCCTCCCTCAATGACTCTGCCTTCTTACCAGCTCTGTTGCCAGCTCTTCTTCCTCCTCTTCCTGATCATTCTTATTTGCCAGGAAGGGAACCAGAGCAAATAGGGGGTGCTATCTACTGCTCCTCCTCCACACCACCACTGTTGTCTGGGCTAGAGCGAGAGGAGGAGGAACAAGCAGCTTGCAATGGTGAAGAGGAGGAGCAGGTCCAGGGGCTCTTTTCAGTAGCCCCCCTGCTGGGTCGCAGGGCCCTCAGCAGGTGCCCAACCATGCTGGCCCTTGACACCAACCACGATTCTTACTTTTAAAAGGGCAACAATGTCCCTTCGACGAGGCATCCAGCGTATTCCAGCACACAGTTAACTTTACTTACCGTACATACATCCTTCTTTTCCTCCTTACGCCTTTTCTCACTGCTTCCACTCAGCACCAGTTCCTCCAGCGATGGATGCATCTGCATCTCTGGCCAGCTCCTTGGCGGGACACTTTAAATGATCACACCCACTGAAACCAGTGGGATTACAAGTGATCACAAAATTGCGGCAATATTAATGAGGAAACAGAAGGAAGCGGATATAACTTGTTAGATATGCGGTGTTTGGAAATGTTTAGGTAATCTGTGGCTTGTTAAATACTGACACATCCCTAATGCAGAAGACTGCTTATCTTGTTAAGCAATTATGCTGGGTTAATTGATTTGATTTGCTTAAGTGTTAACTCTGCATTAGTTGTGAAATGAACAGCAGAACTGATTTCGAGTCCAGCCTATGCGCCTCATCAGCTGTTCCACACAATTGTCAGCAGTCTACTGAAGTTCTTCCTAGTACGCAATGAGGTATACACCAATCTGCTGGCAACAGCTGGATCAATTTACCTCATTCCAGACAGTATAGAGTTGAAGTGGGGAAAGCCCAGAGAAAGGCACTGAAGCCATGAAATTCTAGGGCAAAGCTTCCATGTGATATATTCACAACACTTAATTTCTGAGGTATATAATAACAGAAGACTAGAACAGTATAATAGAAGAAGGACCATCAGCTGTGGTTCTAGAGCTGCTAATGAGTCATTCCAACCCGCTCAAAGGGTGCATGTCCTTTCATCCTATTTTGAGTTTGAATTGCAGTTACTCCAATTTGTATTGCTATCCTTCATTTTCTCCATTCAACGTCTGCTAAGCAATACCTAAAGCTCAAGCTTTAAAGTCAGAAATGCAGAGCTGTAGGGGGACTGGAAGCGCCACTTCCTGCTTCTGAGCTTCTCCATCACATCCAAAATGGAATTCCCATAACTCTTTATGTAGAGAGATGTGCAAGATGCTCCTCCATTGGGAGCCTTTGTGTTTCACAATCGTGGATGGGGAAGTGTTTTGTTTTAATTATTACATCTTTTGGATGTAATAAAGGTGGACATTTCCCCCACTAAATGCCACCGCCAGTGGCATTCATGTTATTTCTGCTTGGCGGTGCTTAGAAATAGGTTTGTGGAAATTAAATTAGAGTTCTTTCTTCCAATCTAGCCCCCTTCACATGTTACTCACATGAAGGAGGCATCAGGCAAGTAATGGGGAGTAGGAACACGTTTCATGGTCCTACCCCCAGTTTTGGCCATGCTGCCTGACCCTGACTGTAGCTGATCATGTGAAGCACAATGAAACCTAGGCAGATGATGCCTCCTTCACACGAGATCATGCATGAAGGGGGCTTCTGTCATTTCAGCTGGTGGAGAGCCAGTGTAGTGTAATGGCTATGGAGCTAAACTTGGACTGGGGGCAGGGGGGGGACGACGACTTGGGTTCAAATCACTACTTAGTCCTCAGGTTCTTAGGGTGGCCATCTAGTAATCTCTGATCCTAGCCTACCCACACATGGTTACTGAGAGGATATAATGCGATAACACCATAATTTCCTGAGCTCCTTGGAAGAAAGGTGCATTAGAAATAAAAAAAGATCAGGATCATTTTTTGTCTACACTTCCTTCATCCACTAAATTTTGCATGGGCCAGGCCTGCCTGCACATCACAGCATTTTTTCTCTCTTGTCTTGTAATTTGGAAGCACTCCGTGCCCTTTATATCTCTTCCCCATTGCCAGCCCCCATTCACTGCATTGTACATTTTTCTCATAGCTTTCAGGTTGTTAATTTTCGCCTATTCTGTAGTTTTATGGTGAATGTCATTTTTCCAGTCTCTGTTTATGCCATTTATACCTCAGTATTTAAGCACTTTTAATTTCTGTACTGTGCACTGCCAATGGATCAGTCAGCATTAAAACTTTTTGAACATCTGACTTAGGGGATGTACTTCAGATTTGGTGATTCTTTTCTTTCTTTTTTTTTTAAGGAACCTTTGTATTTGGACTATCAGGCTGATTTGGACAGGAGATATCCAAATTGAAGCAGAGCTTCTCTGAAGCGGACTGAATCTGAATCTGAACGCCCCTGAAGAGTTGAGAGTTGGAGGAACATGGAGACACACAGACAGTGTGTCTGCAAAAATTGATACACTTCTCTCCAAGTTCTCCATATAAGGGAGGGAGAAGGGGGGGTGTAGTTTTGTGACTGGCAGCTCTTAGCTGCTAATCACAGTGCATGCTTTTACCAAGGCTCTCTAATCCCAATGTTTCAGTGATCCAGTGTTTAGTGCTCTTTGCTAGTTCACTCTGCCCAGAGCAGGAATATTAAAAGAGGTTTGGTGACACCCAGAGGACCTGGGAGGGTGTAGCATATTGGGTGCTTGCTTGGAAAAGGCTGGATGTTCAAGTCCTTCTGCCTCTGCCACTGTCTGCTCCGCCTCCATCATCCACCCTCATCCTACAGCACTTCCTGTGACTTTGGTGCCAACTGAGCATAAAACAAACAAACAAAAACGCTTTTCCTTCATCATAACCTTGCAGCCCCTGCACCCATCCATCTGAAATTTCTTGCCTCAGTGGCATATGCCATTTTCATATAAATTGTCCCCAAAATATTTTGCAGAGGATAAGGGGGAGTGATTCACTTCCCCTTACCCTCTACATGATTTTGGGGGGACAATTTGTATGAAAATGGCATCTGAAGCGAATCACACACACCCCTCCAAAAATGTCAGCACTCCCCTTTCACAAAAAAAAGCCTGCACCTATCCTTCTGAAAAAAATTGTAAGTTACTTAACTAGGGACACCTCTATGCCGTGTGTCATTTCCATAACAATTGCCCACAAAAAGCATAAGAGAATAAGTGCATCTGTCCCTTTTTTTAAACCACCAAACTGTAAATGCTGCTCTTTCACAAAGCTCTCTTTCATTGGAAATGTGGCAAGTTTGATCCACTCAGAAGGGGCAGCTATTCCTGCAAAGTTCATGCAGCTATTCCTGCAAATTTCTGCCAAGAAATACAAAGGTTCCTTTTTTAAAAAATAAAAGAAAATAATAACATAAAGGTGCAGAGAACAAAAGCCCCTTCACCTATTTGTCTAAGATTTGGCAGGCATAATCCCCTCATAAGGAACTACCATGACTGCAATTTCCACCCAATTCCAACAACATCATCATCATCACCATGATCATGAACAACAACAAGGTTATAGCCATTTGTTGATTCCCAATGATAGTCAACAGGAGCGTGAAGATTTGAATTTCCAAAATGAGATTTGAATTCAGATCTGAATCTAAGTGAATCTAAGCATTCAAATCAGTCTGAGCTGAAGCAGGCTGTTTTCTGAATCACCAAATTGGGGTCCGAACCAAATCTTGTGCTTGGTGGACACCCTGTGCCCTTATCCTTAGTTTTCATCTTATTGACTCAGCTTGTCCATCTAATGTCTGTATATATATACTTGTGCACATGTCACTGTCACTTTCTCCATCTGCTGCTGTGGCTTCTGCTTCATGAAGCAGGATGGGCCCCCTCCTCCCCTCACAGAGGCCATTCCAACCAACTGCTCTGAGAGTAGGAGAGGAACAAGATTTATTTATTTATTTATTATATTTACCCCCCTTTTTCCCTGCAAGGAACCCAAGGCGGCTTACATAATCCTCATCCTCCTCTCCATTTTATCCTCACAACAACCCTGTGAGGTAGGTTAGGCTGGGAGTCAGTGACTGGCCCAAAGTCACCCAGTGAGTTTCATGGCCGAGCAGGGACTAGAACCCGGCTATCCCAAGTCCCAGTCCAACACTCTCACCACTATGCCACACTGTCACTGTCACCATCTCTTCAAATAGTCTTTTCCCCATGTGTGTGTGTGTGTGTGTGTGTGTGTCCCCTTTCTCCCTTATTCCTTGTGTGTCATGTCTTACAATTAGAATGTAAACCTGAGGGGAAGGGGCTGCCATGCTACTTATCTTTGTAAGCTGCTTTGGGAGCCTTCTTAGCTAAAGCACAGGGTATACGTACTGTAAATAAATAAATAAGCACCTCTTTATATGAATCCATTCAGACATATTCTGAACATGGGACGGAGGCGGCCTTGGTCACCTTGGTGGATGATATGAGGAGGGCTTTGGATAGGGGTGAATGCTCCTTTCTAGTCCTCGATCTCTCAGCGGCTTTTGATACTGTTGACCACAGTATCCTCCTGGACTGCCTGGAGGGGTTGGGCATGGGAGGCACTGTATTGCAGTGGTTCCGGTCCTTCCTCTCTGGAAGGTACCAGAGGGTAGTTCTTGGGGGGGAGGCTTCGGACCCTCGGCTGCTCACTTGTGGGGTGCCGCAGGGTTCCATCCTCTCCCCAATGTTATTTAACATCTACCTCAAGCCGCTGGGAGCTATCATCAGGAGGTTTGGGGTGCGTTGTCATCAGTATGTGGATGACATGCAGCTCTACCTCTCTTTCAAGTCCTCACCAAGGCTGGCCGTTGAGACCCTGTCCCAGTGCCTGGAGGCAGTGGGTGGCTGGATGGGAAGGAACACGCTGAAACTGAACCCCGACAAGACTGAGGTACTTCTGGTGGGGGACAAGGGGAGGTTAGGGGATGTTGACCTGGTGCTGAATGAGGTACATCTACCCCTGAAGGACCAGGTCCACAGCTTGGGGGTCATTCTAGACTCCCAGCTGTCCATGGAGGCTCAGGTGTCACCTGTGAGCCGGGCAGCTGTGCGCCTACCTTCCTAATCATCTGCTCCCATCAGTGGTTCATGCCTTGGTCTCCTCTCGCCTAGGCTACTGTAATACGCTCTACATGGGGCTACCCTGGAAGATGGTTCGGAAGCTACAGCTGGTACAGAACGCGGTGGCTCGCCTGATTAAAGGCAGCCGCCGGCAGGATCACATCACTCCAGTGCTCAAGGAGCTGCACTGGCTACCAGTTGCTTGCCGAACCGAATTCAAAGTTTGGTTTTGACCTTTAAAACCCTATACGGCTCCGGTCCAGTTTATCTCAAGGAGCATCTCCAGCAACACCAAGTAGGCCGCTCAACAAGATTTGCCACAGACGGCCTTCTCCTTGTCTCTTCAGCCAGAGCAGCTAGACTGGTGGGGACTAGGAAGAGGGTCTTTTCTGTGGCGGCCCCCATATTGTGGAACTTTCTCCCTAGTGACCTCCGCCATGCCCCCTCTCTACTGAGCTTCCGCCGCTCACTAAAAACATGGCTATTCAGGCGGGAATATGGGGTGGGTTGAGATTTTAAAATTTTATACTGTTTTAACTGTATTTTATATTTTATCTTGTTGTATATTGCCCAGAGTGGCCGGTTTGCCAGCCAGATGGGCGATTCATAAATACAGCAAATAAATAAAATAAATAAATATGATGACCTCCATATTAGCTCCTTAGGAGAGCACAATGTCACCGTGCTGCCAAGTTCCATGGGGACACTATTTGTGTGAATGTGAATCAGTACCTCTGTATGTCTCAGTGATACATTGCAGGCTTTTAGGAAGGCCCTGAAGACTTACTTGCCTGCTCTGGCCTTCTCCTGATTATGTTCTACCAGATTGTTCTGGGTTGTAGCTGCAGTAGGCTTTTAGTATTGTCTGGGCCAGATGTTTTATGCTGGTGTTTGTTGCTTACATTATTGTTGTTTTTATGAATGTTGGCTGGTTTCTTACTGTATCAGGTGTTTTTGTTTGTTTGTTTTGTTTTGTTTTAATTATAATGAATACTATGGCTGAAAGCTACCTTGGGAGACTGCTGCCCTGAAAGGTGGCCTAGAAACATTAAATAATTTATTATTATTATTATTATTATTATTATTATTATTATTATTATTATTGACTCAGTTCCCATAAGTGATCACTCTCTTGGTTATTCAGATACACACCACTCCCACGGAGACACCACCATTTCACACAAACAATAGCTGTTAGCCCAGCATGCTTCTGATGTTGTCACTTGTCACACACTGCCCTATGTTTATTGAAATTGCCTTGTTAGTCTGTGTGATGCAGCTGATGAAGCAGGTCTTTCCCTGCGAATGCTAGTATCGAATAAGCCAATTAGCTCTGCACATATTTTGTGTTGCCATTGTAACAGGGTCATTGTATAGGAATAATTTATGCTTACCGCTCTTGACTATTAGACCTAAGTATGTCTAATCAGTTTTTTTTTGTTGTTTACTTGTCTTGTGCTACTGATCATGAATAGCAGGGGAAAGGCAATAAGAAACTGGATTGGGTAAATTTAGGAAGGTTATTTTATGATTTAATTTGGCACGATAGCGTTCTTTCCATTCCTTGGCAAGTAAACTTCTGAATATTTGATGAAGTATTTCTTTTATGGCTCTTCACTTATATTTTCTCTTCAAGTCAGATTCACAGAAGAAGGCATCATTAGAATTCCTTTTCAGAATAAATGTTGAATTAATTAATTTTTTTCTCTTTTCCTTTTTGCATGATTGCCATGTATATTTATTTATAACAAAAAGCATGCTGGAGAATGGGAGGTTCCCTTTTAGGAATAATTGACTGCTGAGGTCATAGAGAGAGACACTGAGCCAAGGAATGGAAGGAGGGCACTGAAGCTTTTAAAATGAAAGCGTAGGTACTCAGGAAGCAAAGTCCCTCTGCATTCCTGCAGAATCACAGCATAAACACATCCCTGGTCATTACTGAGCAGAGCTAGCAGTGTTGCTTTCTGTGTGCGATGGTGCATATGAATCCCAGAGCTACCACAGGGCTGCTGGAACAGAAGCAGGACCTGAATAAGCAGGAGAAGTTCTTGAGGATAACAGAGCTTCCCTCAGATTGAGAGCTATTCTTATGATCCTCCCTGACAAATAGTTCTCTTCAGAGAGGGAAGGCACTCTGCACATGTTCAGAAGCAATTTGCCTTTGGGTCTATTATTATTATTATTATTATTATTATTATTATTATTATTACTATTATTGACTCAGTTCCCATAAGTGATCACTCTCTTGGTTATTCAGATACAGACCACTCCCACGGAGACACCACCATTTCACGCAAACAATAGCTGTTAACCCACATTGTTATACGCCATCTTCAACTACTGTACATTTGTAGAACTGCTGGTTACTAGGGGCTTCTGGTGTTTTCTGCAGCAAGATTACCGATATGCAATGCATGTACATGGGTATTTAAAAATGGATATGCATGCATATTTTACCTCTGTATTTTATGTAAATGCTGCAGAAAGCACTGTTGTAGCATTTGTGTCTCTTGCAGCAATCGTGATGTATTGTGTTGCCCTCATTGCTATTATTACATTACTATTTATTACGGTGGTGATGCGCTTAATGTAGTCTTGGGCAGCTGAGCAAAGAAGCCTAAGATCTGCACAATAAAGGTCAGAGCTTGACAAAAGGCAAAATATCACCTATTGTGCACTACTGAGAGAAGAGGACCTTTCACCAGTCAGATAGGGCAGGAAGTCATACCATGTTTCCCAGAAAATAAGACACTGTCTTATATCTTTTTTGGCTCAGAAAAACACACTAGGACTAGGTCTTATTTTCGGGGTAGGTCTTATACATCAAGTTGCCCTTTGCTGCCACCACCAGGCCATGGGAATGATCACAACTAGGTCTTATTTTCGGGGTAGGTCTTATTTTCGGGGAAACGTGGTAGATAGAGAGGGCAGCAATATGAACAGTCAACGAAGAAAGCAGAGGAGACAAGGGAGGAGGAGGAGGAGGAGGTGGAGGAGGAGGAGGAGGAGGAGGAGATGTTGCAGATTGAGATCAGCCAGGTTGATACAGGAAGAGGTGTCAGTAAGGTGACAAGGGCCACAGGTAGTAGGCAACAGTGTCAGTAGTGAGGGCTGCAGCATGTGGAAAGCTTCAAGTACAATGTTGTTTCAGCAAAGATTCAAAATGAGCTCTCATATACCCTGAGAATGACTCATGATTGCCAGCACCCCACCCCTTCTAAACCAAAGGTGCAAAGGGTTTAAAGGACTTGTTCTCACTTGCAGTCATGCACTATAGCACTGTTGAATTGCCTCAACTAGTGCTTGTTGCCTCATCAGCCACAGGTGTCACGGGGAGTGGACAGCCTTGGGTGGTTGGTAGGTTGATATTGCAAGGATTCCAGACTCCTCACCTGAAAATTTTGAACTGCCAATCTAAGTTTAGTGAGCTTGACAGCTTCTCTTCTTCCTCAGAGAAGTCTTCTGAGAATCAGTTTTGGGTGTGTTTGGGCATTGCAGGATCTCCGGGGCAAGGTTACTATCTGAGAGGTCCCAGGATTGGGTCACAACAATATCAGCATTGTTTCCTGCCCACTGCAGACTTTTGGTGAACCCGCATCCTCATTTCTGCTCCTCTCAATTGCAAAAAAGTTAAAACTGGACTAACTGCATTACTTATTTCAAAGCTGAGTTCATAACTGGGAGATTATTTCCTTATTTACTACATTAATGGGGGCCACAAATTACCATGGAGCAGTGGTAGGAAACCTGTGGCTCTCCAGATGTTGTTGAACTCCCATCAGCCCCAGTAAGCATGTCCAATGGTCAGGGATGATGGATGTTGTACTCCAACAACATCTGGAGAGCCACAGTTTCACCACCCCGGCCATGGAGAGAAGCAGGTACATGACACCAGACCTGGATCCTGCCAGAATCATATTACCAAAACAAGTTAAAAAAAATACTGATCTCACATTTATAGCACACACCAAAACTAGTAGTGCTATGCATTTTTAGAAAGCGTATTTTATTCTAATCATGGTTCACATTTATTTTTCTTGATAATCAAGAGAGATTTCATTCTGCTTTTCTCCCATGGGTAATCACCTAGGTAGATTTTGTTATATAGCTTGCTTGTTTTTTGTAACCCATTTGAAGGTTTCTGTACTATTTTCATTCTTTGCATGTGTCCCCCCTCCCCTCTAAACTTTCAATTTATGGAATTTATTCTTCCACACATTTATAAATGACCAGGTTAACCTGAATTCTGCAGGTCACCGTGTCCAGGAAACAAAACCAGGCTTCCACACATCATTTTCCATTTCTTAACTCACTCATGTTGAAATGGCTCTTCTGCAGTTCACAACTCTGCATGGATCCTTGAATCTCTCTGACCTCATTCTGCTTTTCCATGTCCCCCGCCCCCTCCACAAGCCTATTCTTCCTCTTCTGCCTGCTCTGTCCACGTCACCCTTTGTTGGAAGGTGATTAACTCATTTGTTCTGCCTCAGTTAACTAGAATACTTCTCTTCTGTCAGTCAGCTTTCCTTATAACATTGCTTGCTTTCCCCATCCTCTCTGCCTGTCTCTGTTAAAAGCAATCCAATAGTCCAACTTCACCAGTATCCTGCTTACGCCAGGGTAATGTCAGCACAGCTTAGTCCACATCCTATGAGCTCCCAGCAGAAAAGCTGAGAAGAAAACGACAGTGCCACAAAGAAGAACATAACAACGATGACAGCCGCTCCCCCAGCATCCATGGCAACACCACTAGCAAACAACAATCAGAGGACTGTGTGCCCACATCACCCTCCTATGAGCTGAAGAGGTAGTCAGAATCCTAAGGTCCATTGCAGTGGTGTGGGAGAAGGTGGAGGAAAGAATTTTTTGGCTCTCCTTTGACTTCAGTCACCATGTTTTAACTTTGTTTTATCAGCAAAAGAGACACTGTAAGTCAGGGGTAGGTAACATGGTTCCCTCCAGATGTTTTGGATTACAACTCCCATCAGATCCAGCCAGCATTACCAATGGTCAGGGATTATGGCAGCTGTAATACAAAACATCAGGTGGCCAACCCCTGACTTACAGTGTCTGTCTTGCTGACATAATACAAAGCTGGTGTAGGCCATGATTGGGGTCTGAGGAAGTTTAGGATTACATCTAAGCCCCTTCCCCATGATACGTCAGCCAGGCATTGTGGGAGGGGGTGCCTCTGGAGATCTCCTGTACTCTGTATATCTGCCTCCTTTTGCTAACTGAGACGGTGGGGTACAGGTGATCTCCAGAGACACCCCCTCCCACAGTGTCTGGCTCTAAGGAAAGACCCCTCAGAGCCAGGCACTTGGGCCTGACTGAGCCACGCCGGCCACCTTTTTCTTTTTTTTTTTTACATCCGACACAGATCTTCAGAGGCTGCCCTCCCACCTTCCCCCTGGATCACCCTGAGAGAATCCTCAGGGTGAGCCAGAAGGCGGGTGGCTGCTCCAGAGAGCCCCGTTGGTCGCTCTCCCTGCGGCATTTGCTGCAGTGGGAGAGTGGGGCCGTCAGGGCTCTCTGGAGCATCTGCTTTTGTGCTGCCGGGCCGGGCAGCAGCTCCAGAGAGCCCCATTGGCTCTGCTCTCTGTGGGGCTCTCTAGAGCACACACACACCTGTAGCTCCTGCTCCATGGCACCCACAGGGGGGCTCCTGACAGTGGGGGGGGAGCACATAATTCACCACTCCCCCCGCTCTGCTGCCTGAGGCGGGGACTTCACCCCACTTCATGGGAGGGCCAGCCCTAGTAAAAGGACTCACCTTTGGTTGGATCCTGCCAAGCATTTCCTCATTATTCAGCAGCAGTCAAACAGAAGATGGCAGGGATTTTTTTTTTTTTAAAGGCATTTCAACAATGCAGTTTTGCAGTGTTAGTGCAAATAAGCTGGTTCCAGTCCTTAGCAAATAAACTTGGCAGCTCATATGCCTTTTCAGCCTGTCATCTAAATCAGCATAGCTGGATTGTAATGTTTCCTTCCCTTGCTCAGTTTTGTAGCTGTAATCTGTGATAATGCTGGCATCATCCTTGACAAATTAGAAGCTTTATCATGTAATCCTTCTGTTCCCAAATCTTACTTCGACCATAATGAAGTAAAACTTTGGGTTCCTTCTTCTTTTGTTGTATTTTTGAACTTCACGAGTGCTTCTGCATACCATTCCTAAACTGTAATGTGCAAAATAGGTTAAGGGAAGGGCCCCTAGCTCAGTGATAGAGCAGCTGCTTTGAATGCAAAAAGTTCCAAGCCCAATCCCTGACGTCTGCAGGTAAGGATGGAAAAATCTTCTTCCTGAAACCCTGGAGAGCTGCTGCCAGGCACTGTAGACATTATTGAACTAGAATCAGCCTTCCCCAACCTGGTGTTGTCTTGATGTTTTGGATCACAACTCACAAGCATTCCTGGCTGGGGCTGATAGGAGTTGCCACAAGTAGACTGGGGTGGGGAATCTGGGCCCCTCCAGATGTTGGTGGACTACAACTCCCACCATCCCCAACCATGGGACATGCTGGCTGGTCTGATGGGACTTGGAGTCCAATGACATCCAGAGAGACTTAGGTTCCTCACCCTTGGACTAGACACTATGCAGCAGGTGTCCACATTGAGTCCAATAAGTTCAAAGCTCTTGTTCATCAATTCCATCCAGAGTTATGAGCAGTGCCATTCCAGTCAGCGAGTTCCATCTTTTTTTTTCCATGTAGAAAAAAATAAAACCAAAAATAGTAAGCTTTTTCACTGTCTGATTCTCCAGGGTAGAAATCTGTACTGAAATTAATGCTTTTGATGAAACTTTGAATGGATGACCTGTCTTGACTGTTTTCCCCATTGTCTTTGCAAAATCTTTCTCACTTTGAAATCATGCTAATGGGTTAATACTCATTCCAGGAGCTTTTTTCTCTCCCCCCCAAAATGCATTAGCACCTTTGTGTTAGGCTTCCAAGAGGAACTGTACAAAGACATTAATTAAATAAATGTGCCCATCCTTTCAGTCAAATAGCATAAACAGGCTTTTGTATGGAAATGGATAATGATCCAATCAGAACATGTTTCAAATTAGATTTTTAATAGATAAGTACTGGATCCAGGCTTATGTTGTAATTATGCTACTGGAGAAAAGGTTCAGTGTTATGAGACAATCGCTTTGTGTTGGTGGTGGTCTGATGGAGGAGTATACACTTCATCATGTGCATTTCTAGGGCTAGCGAAATTCATTGGATGAGTAATCTTCCCGAATTTTACCCTTGTCATGCCTAAATAGATACTTATGTGTACTAATTGCACCACAATGTGGATGGGAATCCAGCCACTGCTAGACACTTTTAAGTCCCACAGATTTCAACAGCAAAAAATGTAAGAATATGCTTAACTCTTCCTCTGTAATAAGTGGGATTTAAAATTGTTTCACTTTGGGTGGATCATTCCCATCATTTGCATTCCTAATACAATGGGGCAAACTCATTTTTTAAAAGTACAACATGTGAATGGCTTAGATTTTAGTACTAACAACCACCATCTATGGGAAACGAGTATTTGTTTTGGAGTGACATAAACCACTTGCAAAAACCACAGTAAGTAGAGTGTGATAGCATCACAATTTATGAGAAATACATTTAATTTTGTTTAGTTATGGCCACTTTGCACATTAAGAGATAATATGTGTGGGTTCACCACATGTATGTCTGTCTGCTGGGAAGCTGAAGGTAATCTTGATTTCCTGGTGAGTATATCTGTGTGATGTGCATGGTAGCAAATACGTAATCACTGCATGCATGTTACATATCTACATGCACACATAAATATTATGTAGTGGCTATTTAAAATGCAATGCATGAAGCAGTTCCAACTTTCAGATTTTTTGAGAACATAGATGTATGCAATGGAAGCTTTCCTCCTAGGGTGAACAGCAGCTGGGAAAGGGACTGATTTTCATCAGGACCACAGGGTTAAAGGGGAAAGGGTTTGAAACCCCTCCTCTCACACCATGGTTCTGAACCTAAGAACATAAGAAGAGCAGTTCTGGCTGAGAAGAAAGCCCTATCTAGTCCAGCATTCTTTTCCCACTGTGGCCAACCAGATGCCCATAGGAAGCCCACAAGCAGAACGAGAGGGCAAGAGCATCTTCCTACCTGTGTTCCCCAGCAATTCATTAACAGAAGTATCTTGCCTCTCATCCTGGAGGCAATAGATAGCCATCAGCTGCTATTTAAATTTTAAAAAAGTATATTCGCTTCATTCATCCATTTAATGTCTCATCTAGTTTGACCCTGAATAGCAGCTCTGCAGAATTCTTTCTAGCATGTGAGGATTGCCTATGATAAAGTTGTATTCAAAAAAAGACTAGACAAAAGCATTCTCAACACCCACAACTATAAGAAGGAATGTGTATCTTCCTACCGAAGATCTTTAGAAACTGGGAGGTGTTGGTTGGAGGCACCACAGTTCAGCTGGCCCTGGATGCTTCCTGGGCACCCCATCTTTCCTCCTGGCCCTTCACCCTCCTTGGGCTGGGTGGGGGAACACAGTATTCCATTAATGTCCTATCCATTTGCCTACTTTCCAATAACATTCAGTAATGGACTCTGGGACAAGGGTTCAGATCCAGAAATGTGCTGGTAGAAGGGAGCCGAAGAACATTACTTTCCTCACCTCTCCTCCCTGTAGACCCCAACCCCCAAAAGGCTCTCCCAAGGGTCAGGGAACCCTGCTGGATGGAGTCATTTGTGGTACAGGGGGCTGAGGGGAAAGGGAGTGGTTGTCAAAAATTAAGCGGAGGCACCTTGTCAGTGGGAGTTCCTCTTATAGAAGATACCTCCGCCTGATTTTCTATCATCCCTCCCTCTTTCACCACTGCCCACCCCATTCAGCATGGTCCCTGGACCCTTTTGGGGGGTTTAGGGGAGCTGCCAGGAGGAGCAGCAGCAGGAAAATCACATACCACCAGCAACCTTCTACTGATGTGCCTCTGGATCCAAGCCAAGATGCTTGTCTAGGTGAATGATTTTGACATTTACCAGTATGACTGTTCTTGAATTCTTAAGAGCTTTGCTAAATGAGGTGTTTATTGTGCGCTCATGATTCACTACTCACGGTTGTTCACAGGTTCTTTAGCCAATGTCATGACCAATGTTGCTTCTGTTTTTAAACTGCACTTTCAGTGGGGTTTTTTAGAGCAGGGGAAATGCAGTATTATTTGTGAAAGCGAAAGAAAATACTTTTTCCATGTGTGCAATTGTGCTATTCTACTATACCACAGTGCCACCTAGAGGTTATGTGGCAGAAAAGCAGGAAAGGAAATGCTCTTGGTGTAGTGCTAGGATCTCAATTCTGCGATGAAACCAAAAGAAGATTGAGCAGATTAACACCTTGTGTAGAAAAACTCTTACTGGATTTACTCAACTGATCTGCTGGTGTCTTTCTGGATCCAAGCCAACATGCTTGTCTAGGTGAGTGATTTTCTTGTTCAGTATGCTGTTCTTGTCTTCTTACTGGATTTACCCAATAGAAGCAAATCAAAATTGTACTAAGCACATGTTGGAAGAATCTGCTGCATCAAGGTGTATATTGACACAGCCAAATTCAGTCCTGGGGCCTCTCCAGGATTATTTTTGTCCGTGCACGCTGGCCTAACTATTTATTTATTTATTTATTTATTTATTTATTTAATATATTTATTCACCACCCATCAGCCAAAAAGCTCCCTGGGCAGTTTACAAAACAAAGCAACACAAAAATATCAACAAAAATAATATAAAAACACAAACATATAAAATATAATATGATAAAAACAAGCAGCCAGAATAAACTTAATCCAGAGGTACAATGGTGATAATAAAAGAAATAAAACTAACATTAAGCACATGTCAAGCTGCTGATTAGCTGGTGAATATGGGCTGAAGTTGGCTCCACAAAAATTACAGAGGAAGTTCCTGTGTGTGTCTACTATCGTGCTGTGACTGTGAGTTTGCTACATGACTGGAAAATATACACAGCATGAATTGGCTGTAAATTGGGCTCAGCTAGACTATGGTCATTTAAGACTACAAAAAGGCTTCAAACATTCTGAAATAAATAGATTGTGTAGTACACGTCATGGAGCAGATTATTCTTTCCTGTAAATTGTCAGCATCCTCCCAACTCCTACAAAAACTCTTAGCAGCTCAGTCATGACACAGATTGTAAATATTAACATCTAATAGTACAATGCAAAGAACAAAAAATTCTTGCACTGATCCTAGCTGACACCAGGGAAAAAACTGCTATTTGTGTAAGTATTGTAAGATTTTTATTTACCAATAATAATAGTGCACTTTCAAGTATTTAGTGACATATATTAGCACAAATCCAAGATCAAAAATAAAAGAGTTGTCCAAATACACAATTAAAATAATATTGACTCCCGTGTTTACATGCCAGGGAATCTGAATGAATAACAAAGGGCAATATATAGATTAAAAAAGCATTGCATGGATAGTGAACACACAAACAAAATTCACAGTGACACCCAGCTGTGCTAGAAGCTAAGGTACATGTTTGTTAAAACCAGGGATTCTTCTGAATGTACACGCGCACACACACGCAATGAATTTCCCTCCAGATGCATTGGTTCCAGTTGACCTTGTCCTGGTCATGGACCATAACCAAGCTATTCACTTCTTGCAATTCTTCCAGTTTAGATTTCACAGCTTTGTCAAGACTGATTTAGGCAAGCCACATTCACGTGTAAGGATGTGTATTAAAACAGTAGGCACCTTTTCCTTTTCTGATAACTGTTTAATTATCATTTATAAAACACTTTTATTTCAGCCTCCCTGAAACTAACCAGCCATGGTTTTATTGATTTTGTTTTCAAGATATTTTGTTTTTAACATTGCTTTATTCTTTTATCTGTTTCATCTTTTATTGTACACCACTCCGAAATCTACATACTGGAGTATGGAGTGGTATATAAATTTTGTAAATAAATAAAACTGTTTAGGGGCTGAAACAATTCATAGGAACATAGGAAGCTGCCTTATGCCGAGTCAGACGATTAGTCCATCTAGCCCAGTATTGTTGACACTGACTGGCAGCGGCCCTCCAGGGTTTCAGACAGGATCCTTTCCTAGCCCCCTTAGCTGGAGATGCCGGGGCCTGAACCGAGGACCTTCTGCATGCAAAGCAGGTGTTCTACCACTGAGCTATGACCCAGCCCAGGCTATGTAACAGCTGGCTCAGCTTGTCTGAGTGTGGAAAGCTGAGCAGGGTCAGGCCTGGTTATTACTTGGATGGGAGACCCCTCCTCTAGTTTCCTGCATTGAGCAGGGGGTTGGACTCGATAGTCTTGTAGGCTCCTTCCAACTCTATGATCTATGAAATCTATGGAAAGCTGCCACTACCCTCCCAAATACCCCGAGGAACTGAAACAGGGTTAAAGGAAGTGTACTCTGTTTTAGAGAACCAATCTACGGATGGTCAAATAGAAAAAGTTGACCCGTTAGTGCTGCATGTAAAATGGCCTCCTGCCCCCTTCCCTTCTGGTCATTCCTTGAGATCCTAATGAAGATACCGAGCCTGTTTGGCTCCAATAACAAGTCGCCTAACTTAACTGTCATCTGACAGGATCTTGGGACCAGCACACTGATCCTCATGCCCCCTTCCAAAAGGCGATACACCACTGCTGAATTTTCAAATGAGAAAAACAGAGTACAGTCCTCTATTTATGTGTGTGTTATTTTTTACATTTCATTGAAAAAGAGCTACAAATATGAGTTAAACGAAGCATGCCTGTCTGTTGGCACTGTGGCTCATCTCGTTAAAGCCTCCCCTTTTAAATCAAAATTGGTGGGCTTGAGTCCCAGCCTGGTCTTTTCTGGTTTTGGCTCTACCCTACAGTTAACACTGTCAATACAATTTAAAACTTAACATTCATTGTTACTGGCATGCATTTTCATTATTGGCTTTGACAGAAACATTTGGAGAAAAATAGAAAACTTAGCAGGCAGAACATGGATTCTGCCCCAAACTCAAATATTTGGCTTTCAGGTTGTTATTGCTGTTTAAAGTCAACACAATGCTTAAATTCTACCAAGATTGGGAGGGGAGTGCTAAAGCGGAGAAAGAGCAGCTTACAACAGTCCTGTAATGATGGTGCAGTGTTGCATAGTAATGATGGCACAAGTAATGGCAGTCCAGTGTTATCTCCATCCTTGCAGAGGGGAGGATCCCTGAGGCTAAGAGCATGCTTTGCAACAACAAGGTCTTGGCCTTTAAATAAATGGGGAACAATGAACACTGGGAAATGAGGTAACAAGATGGGTCCTTTCCATTAACTAAGATAAATGTTAGTGAAATCATGCTCAGGGATGCATGCTGGGACACACACACACGACAATCCTCGTATTTTAATGTGCACTGCTTGTGTGTGCTCATGGCTTGCCTAAATGGTAAAACACACACACAAGCAAAAGGAACAGAAAGTTGCAGCAAGCCAGTTTCTGAAATTAATTACAGAAATTATCCATAGAGATTCAGAAGACAGACAGAATAAACTGTAGGGTAGAGTCAACACATGAAATAATTATGCAGTGAAACATGGGAAATCCACCCACTCCTAGTTAAAACACTGTTTGCACTGATAGACATTAAATACAGAAATATATATTTTAGATTAAAATAATGAAAATGGGATTTCACTAAATGGCCACAGATAAGAGCTTTTTTTAAAAAAATTGGAAGGTTCCCCAGCCTTGCTAAATCTGAGGCCAAATAAGCATTACCTGTGAAAAAGGGATTTAACAGCTTCTGGGCTCTATAGATAGACTTTCTAGTTTAAACTGAGTGGGTGCAGTATCCGATGGTGAGGCACTCTATTTTTGGGGAGCAGGACAATGTTAGAATGTTACAAGCCTGAGGGTGAGCTCACACACTGAGTTCATCACTCAATAACTGCAACATCCAATGATGACTTAAAGATGTAGCACAGACATCAAATAGCACATACTGAGCACTTCACATAATTTCAAATAGAATCATAGAATCATAGAAAAGTAGAGTTGGAAGGGGCCTACAAGGCCATCGAGTCCAACCCCCTGCTCAATGCAGGAATCCAGGTCAAAGCATCTCTGACAGATGTCTGTCCAGCTGCACCTTGAATGCCTCCAGAGTGGGAGAGCCCACCACCTCCCTAGGTAGTTGATTCTATTGCCTTATTGCTCTGACAGTCAGGAAATTTTTCCTGATGTTTAGGTGGAATCTAGGTTCCTGTAACTTGAGCCCATTATTCCATGTCCTGCAAACTGGGATGATCGAGAAGAGATCCTGGCCCTCCTGTGTGTGACATCCCTTCAAATACTGGAAGAGTGCGATCATATCTCCCCTCAGTCTCCTCTTCTGAAGGCTAAACATGCCCAGTTCTTTCAGTCTCTCCTCATAGGGCCTTGTTTCCAGTCCCTTTATCATCCTTGTTGCCCTCCTCTGAACCCTCTCCAGTTTGTCTATGTCCTTCTTAAAGTGAGGTGCCCAGAACTGGACGCAGTACTCAAGATGAGGCCTAACCAGTGCCGAGTAAAGGGGAAGTATCACTTCCCGCGATTTGGAAGCTATACTTCTATTAATACAGCCCAAAATTGCATTTGCCTTCTTTGTAGCCACATCGCATTGCTGGCTCATATTCAGTTTGTGATCTACCACAATTCCAAGATCCTTCTCACTTGTAGTATTGTTGAGCCAAGTGTCCCCCATTCTGTAACTCTGCATTTGGTTTCCTCTCCCTAGGTGCAGCACTTGGCATTTATCCCTATTAAATTTCATTCTGTTGTTTTCGGCCCAGCGCTCCAGCCTATCGAGGTCACTTTGAATTTTGTTTCTGTCTTCCAGAGTATTAGCTGTTCCACCCAACTTTGTGTCATCTGCAAATTTGATAAGCATTCCCTGCACCTCCTGATCCAAGTCATTAATAAAAATGTTGAAGAGCACCGGGCCCAGGACCGAGCCCTGTGGTACCCCGCTCGTTACCTCTCCCCAGTTTGAGAAGGAACCATTGATAAGCACTCTTTGAGTCCGATTCTGTAGCCAATTGTGGATCCACCTGATAGTTGTTCCATCTAGCCCACTCTTAGCTAGCTTACTAATCAGGATATCATGAGGCACTTTGTCGAAAGCTTTGCTGAAGTCCAGATATATAATGTCCACAGCATTCCCACAGTCCACAAGGGAGGTTACCCGATCAAAAAATGAGATCAGATTAGTCTGACAGGATTTGTTCTTGACAAATCCATGCTGGCTTCTAGTAATCACTGCATTGTTTTCAAGGTGCTTGCAGACTGACTTCTTTATAATCTGCTCCAAAATCTTCCTGGGGATTGATGTCAGACTGACTGGCCTATAGTTCCCAGGTTCCTCCTTCTTGCCCTTTTTGAAGATGGGAACAACATTTGCCCTCCTCCAGTCGTCTGGCACGTCACCTGTCCTCCATGATTTCTCAAAGATAATAGACAGTGGTTCTGAGAGTTCTTCTGCCAGTTCCTTTATTACTCTAGGATGCAGCTCATCAGGCCCTGGAGATTTAAACTCATTCAGAGTAATCAGGTGCTCCTTGACCATTTGCCTATCAATCTCAAGCTGCAATCCTGCCCCTTCAGTCTGCACTTCAGGTTTGCCAGGGGGGTCATAGACCCTCTTTTGGGAGAAGACCGAGCCGAAGTAGGAATTGAACACTTCTGCCTTTTCTTTGTCTTCTGTTATCAATTTGCCATCCTCATTGCATAGTTGAACCACCAGTTCTTTCTTCTGTCTTTTACTGTGCATGTAGCTGAAGAAAGCTTTTTTGTTGCTTTTAGCATTCCTCACTAACCGTAGCTCATTCTCAGCTTTAGCCTTCCTGACACTATTCCTGCAGTTCTGTGCTACCTGCCTGTACTCTTCCCCTGTAGCCTGTCCTTCCTTCCACTTCCTATACATGTCCTTTTTTGTTTTCAGGTCATCTTTGAGTTTATTGTGAAGCCACATTGGCTTCTTCTGTTGCCCTCTGCCTTTTTTCCTTTTGGGAATTGTTTGCAATTGTGCCTTTAAAATTTCCTTTTTTAAACACTCCCACCCCTCCTGGGCTCCCTTTCTCGTGAGTCTCTTGCCAAGGGATCTTACTAATCATTGTTCTGAATTTGTTAAAATTGGCTTTCCTAAAATCCAGGGTACGTGTTTGGCTACACTCAGCTTTTGCTTCCGTTAGAATCAAGAACTCAAGTATAACATGGTCACTTTCCCCCAGAGTTCCCGAAACTGCCACTTTATCCACTAACTCGTCTCTGTTGGTTAGAATCAGGTCAAGGATAGCCGATCCTCTAGTTCCTTCCTCCACTTTCTGTAGGAGGAAGTTATCAGCAGCACAGCTCAGGAATTTCTTGGAAGGGCCATGTTTGGCTGAATATGTCTCCCAACAGATATCAGGGAAATTGAAGTCACCCATTACTACCACATCGTCCTAGTCCAGTGAGAGACGTGAGTGAATAGAATCAGACTTCTTTATGTGAATTCTTGCTGGCTCAGAAACCACATGTGCAAAATGGGGCCATGAACATGATTTCCATTACTGGATTCATCCAGGTCTCTATGTATGACTTCAGTCATTGGATTGGAGCTGCATGGCCAGTACTAGAGACAAATGGTTCATAAGTCCACCTCTAGCATTGCCTTTCACCTATTTAGACTGAATTGGATCTGTATGCTTCTTTGGATCAGGGATCGAACTTTTCAATGGAAGCATTCCACTCCATTTTGTCTCTGTTCCTGAGTGCTAAAGATGAGGATGACTCAGACATCAGTCAATCAGAACAAGATACTGAGTTTGAAATCTAAAGCAAGTTTTTTGGTTAGGACCACACAGGATGACAAGCTTAGTACAGGGAATCTCCCTAAGTCAGGGCTCTCCAACCTTGGGTCCCCAGATGTTGCTGGCCTACAGCTCCCAGCATACCCAGCCAGCATGGCTAATGACAAGGGATTCTGGGAGCTGTAGTCCAGCAACATCTGGGGACCCAAGGTTGGAGAGCCCTGCCCTAAGTCAAAAGAATGATGTTTCAGCTTTCCCAAGCTTTCTTAAAATGAAAATATATAAAACTTAAATAAATTACATTTTTATGAGACATGTTTTGATGGTGATGTGAGCTGAAGACTGATGTTTTTAACCGAAGTAAGATGCTATGGATAAGACTTCCTGGCACATATCATTTATCATTTTATAATATAAAATATATATGGTATATGGTATGATTCAATATTGACAGGCACAACTGTCAATTTTAATGGACTGCAAAAATCCACTTTTTCTCTTTCCTTTTCTGCCTTTCCCTATGATTTCCCTGCCTTTTTGTATCTCCTCCCCGCCCCCCGTCCCCGCATCTCATCCCTTTTCTTTCTCTTATTTGCCTTTTACTCTGGGTTCAGACAACATGATAACCCACACTCAAGGGTTAAGTATGGGTTGAGTGTGAGTTGTCACTGAACCGTGGTAACCAGGTCACAGTTGTTCTGATTTGACTAATACTACCATCAGACAGAAAGTGGTTTCTCCACGCAGACTAGCCCTACCAAGAGCATTAAAAATGTTCAGAAAGGGGTGGGCTGCTGCATATGGGCTGGAGCACAAAGCTCCTGCATCATACACATACCGCCTAACACATGCCTCAGCAGGCAAGCAGTGTGAAGCCTCCATATTATGTATCTCTTTTTGAGGCATAGTATCAAACCATCAAACAAAATAATTCCCAAGGCCAGAGATCTTATGATCCAGAATAATCTAATAAAAGCAGCTGCTTTCAGTACATTAAGTCTACACAACAGAAATTACTCTTTTTCATTCCTAAGCATTTGAAATAGACAAAGAAGAATAGAGGCTACTTTTTAAAGTGATATTGAAAACCTGAATCATTATACATATGGTAAGGTACATTTTTATTAATGCATCACAAATGAATGTGCTGATGTAGACAGAGTAACACATGATGACCTTGTTTTTCCCATTAATTCTCACTTCTTCATTGCAATTCCCATTTGCCAAAGACTCTGATATAAATTCCCAAATAATCCAGACTGCCCAGGTGCGGGGGTGGGTGGTGGGGATCTGCTAAGGTACAGTATATTAGTTTGTAACAGCTTCCTTTGTGAACCAATGACTTCTTCTTGTCCAAGTGTTTCTCTTCTTTTTCACACTTCACATCACCCATCCCTATTAATTTATACAAGAATCTTGTTGAGTGAGGAGAAGAGGACTAGGAAGTTTAGAAGAGTTTACTTTCACCCTGATCTGCCTAGGGGGCATCCATGCTTTTCCATAGCTGGATGAGGAACTGAACAGACAACCAGGTGCTAAAATTGTCTTTCCTCCTGATTTAGATTCCAGTGTGGGTGGGTGTTGTTGTTCGTGAGTCCTATCAAAAAATCTATGATACTGTTGATCAATTGTTTGTAAAAGAGGGGGGGAGCTGATTTAGTTCCCCCTGCTTCCCTTCCCAAATAGCTAATCAATATGCCAAACAGCTAATCAATGTGATTACTCGTTTTGTAACACTGCTGCACAATAATAGTCCTGACTGCTCCATGCGCATTCCGTCAAGTCAAAGCCCTAGTGCTTAATTGTTCGGGGGGGGGGGGTCAAAATGCAATCAGAAGGCATCATCCACATCATCCCACCATTTTCTCAGGCAGTGATGCCATTTTTGCAGCCAGACTCATAATTTCTCAAGAGTGTGGGTTTGGCAACACCTCTAGTGATGTCTTCTTTTTCTGTTAAGGCTTGTAAGAGGAACGAAGAGGTCCAAATTTCTGAAAGAAATCCTCCTCAGCACGCACCAGAGCTTCTTCATCAATGTAGATAGCTGCTCTCCTGGAGGCCACAAAATACTGCACTTTCCTCAGGTTCCATCCCAGCACATATTTTAACCAGCCACAGATTGCAGCCGTGGATCTGCCAACGCCGGCGTTGCAATGAACATAGACAGTGTGCCCGTTCTCCAGCAACCCATGCAGGAGACAGACAGCCTGAGGCAACATCTGTACTCTACCTAGGATTAAAAACAGGACGACTGTCAAATGCATGCCTCCCCACAAAAAGAAGCAATTAGAAAGACTGGTAGCGGAGTGTCTTTAAAATGTTTTTCGCTTTACAAAAACTAGAAAGGGCTACATTTAGTATGCAGGAATTTTTCATTGAAAAGAATGCTCTTTTACTCTTGTGGACTGTAATTAAATATTGATTTACAGCAATACAGCAGCCTTCTCCAACCTGCTGCTACCCTCTAGATATTTGACTACAACTTCCATCATCCTCAGCATAACCAAATGCCGACTGAGGATACTGGAAGCTGTAGTCTAACACATCTGGAGGGTACCAGATTGGGGAAAGCTGCTTTACAGCAGCGACAGGTCAGAGATCTGCAGAAATAAAGGATTTTGAGTTCTTCAGTTTGTGGGTCCTAAACTACCAAGGACCTGCCTATGGAGATCATATAATGAGCTTAGCACTCCTGATATAGGTGGGCCTTAAGTGTGCAAAACTGTATGCTGGGTTGCAGCCTCCTAGACAAGTACTAGGCAATTACAGGCCTGTGGCTTAGGGTGGCTCAGCTTGTCTGAGCGTGGAAAGCTAAGCAGGGTCAAGTCTGGTTATTACTTGGATGGGAGACCCCTCCTCTAGTTTCCTGCATTGAGCAGGGGGTTGGGCTCGATAGCCTTGTAGGCTCCTTCCAACTCTATGATCTATGGAATCTATGAAATTCCTTATAATCACAACATGTCCCATTAAACTAGGAGTAGGCACGCTTTTTACTACTGAGGGCTGCATTCCCTCACCTGAAATCTGTTGGGAGTCACACTCTGGGCAGGGCCAGAGTGGGTGGGAACAGAAAGAGCATTGGGTGGGACAAGACCCCCATGTACCCATTTACAAAAACTCCACTCCAATTCAGCCCACACACATCCATTCACACCTGCCCACGTCCACATATACACACAATATCCTCTCCCCCCCCCCACACACACCTCTCTCACACACATGGGAAGAGATGGGGCTGCCCCCTCCCCACCCCAGCAAGGACATCCTTTGAAAGCACTGCTCTGGTGGAATCTATGCTGTTAAAGTGCTCTTCAAAGGTGGGAAACCCATGGCGGCAGCAAGGGTTGTAGAAGGAGGCATGGGGGGCACACTGGGAGTGATTGGAGGCCACATTTGATCCTTTGGTTGCCCACCTCTGTCTTAGAAGTATAAAATAAGATTTCTTCTACTGCAGACTAAAAGATTTTATTTCTTTTAGTGTAAGTGGCAGAACCAGCCCAATTTTTCAGAAGACAACTTTCTTTATGGAGAATGTTAAGTAAGTGCTGATTAAATGTATTTTAGATAAATGTACTAAAAAATTCCACTGATGAGCTAATAAATTAATTCATTGCCGGAAGACTCTCTACACGGAGAGTACTTGTTTCCTGCTCAATTAGATACGTTTAATGTAAATTCTCACCTCCTACCAAACAAGCCAGCTTTGCATTGAAATACAGCTACATATATAAACAGCTGAAATACAGCTGTCCAAAATTGTGGAAGAGAGAGAAGACAATTCATTGATGCTTTGGCACAATGTTAAATGGTAACTTGAATTACACTGTAAATTAACCATTATCAACAATGTTCTGCTATATATCACCTTTGCAGCGTAGTGTACAGGCTTTTGTTTTATTTTGACTCTTTGTGTGTGTAGGTATTACACTTTGTGTGTCATATTTTACTTTCTTGCATAGGTCTTTTGTCCCCTCCCTGCTGGCCTTTTCTCTCCAGGTAAAGGCTGTACTTTTTTAGAGGGCACCTGAGGCACCCTGAATTTGAAGTGATCTGTGATCTCCTGCTTTGGTTGCTCTGCTAGGTTTCTTTCTTTCGCTGGGTCTTGTTCTTTTGCTTAGTGCTGGTAATTTGATTTTATTAATTATTGGTTGATTATTTCACCCATTAAGTTTGAATTGTTTTTCTTGTGTGTATTTAATTGCTCATTGTTAGGCACCTTGCAAGTCCTTTTAGTTCAAAAAGGTGAGACACAAATGTTTTTAATACACACTACATAAATAAAAAATGTGTTCCAGGATGGGAACAAAGCAAACATGAGGACCATTGACTGGAGGGATACAGATTTTCCCTAAAAGCTATTCTTCGTATGTTAAAAATGGATGTGTTACTGTAGTCATCACATAACAATGTGAAATTCTTGAAGAGCAGCCATGTTAGTCTGTGGCATGAAAAACATGCCATGGAGTTTTGTGCCACTTTTAAAGAGTAACACATTTATTGTAGCATAAACGTTTGTGGGGAAGAGCAGACTTCAGATGCATGAAAGTCATGCTGAGTGACCTTAATCAAATGTGATTCTTTGACAGTTTTTTGGCACATCCAGTTCCTGGGTCAAAGGGAAATATTTGATGTGGGAAAGTGCATTACCCTTGAGATCAATCCTGCTGCTATACACGATGGCACAACTGTTTATATATGTAGTACTATCCCACATTATGAAATAGATCACTAGATGTTTTAAGTACTACTGACAAAATTATAATCCACTGGCGAAACATGGTTTCTTACCTCTGTTATCATCATCATGCACTATTGTTAATCTCTACAACAAAGGTAGAGCTTTTCTTCAAGTACTGTTGAACATCAAGTGTATTCAGAGCATTTCAGGAATGCTCAATGCATAGTTAACTGCAATCATGATTTAAAGGAGCTCTTATATGGATTTAGCAAGAGCTGCTTGCTAAATCCAAGAATCCATTTGGTATATGGCATGCATATCGGTAAGCAAATTGCATGGAGGATAACAATAGGAAACTTGTAAAGCTATATGAAAGTTAAAAGCTAACCATTCATAGGATTCATAGGATCACTGAGTTGGAAGGGGCCTACAAGGCCATCAAGTGCAAACCCCTGCTCAATGCAGGAAACTAGAGGAGGGTCTCCCATACGGCAAAGATATTCCTGAATGGATTCTTGCCACAACTAACTTAAGTCCCATTCATTTTGATGGGCCTTGTCCAAGTATGACTAACACTGGATAGAACAGTACTTATTCTACCAGAGGAGGAACATGAATATTTACCTTCAGTACTCATGTCTGGTGTTGGCATCCAGACATAGGCTAGGCCTTCTTCTTTATACAGCTTCATGAGAACTTCTGGGCTCATAGGTTCTGGATAGCGGTTGCATCCCCAGGAATTCTGAACAACATCCCATTCAGTCTGGAAGTTCATTACAGCTGTAATCCCCAACTCATGTTTTAGCTTCACAGTCACATGCTCCACTTGACGAGGGCAACTTCCTAACCATAGATTTGGCAAAATCCTATTAAAGAGAGAAAAAATGAAGTTGAAATACTGCCTGTTAAAAGACTTGAAGACTTTCGGTAATCAAGTAACATGGTATCCATGCATATGGTATCCATGCATATGGTATCCATGCATAGGGCAGTATGGGTTTGTGGCTCCAATAGCAACACACCCACTGCTGTGCTTCCCTTGTATGTATATTGTTGCACAGGCTTCTGCTGCCCACATTCCTGCTAGCTTCAATTCTCTTAGTGGACACAGTGCTTTAATCTTTTAAATCTTGTCTCTGCAACCATACAGATGGTCCACAAAACAGCCCACAGTTCCAGTAGGAGAAAGAGAGTGTGACTAGGACATATGCAAAGAGCATATGAGCTCATTGAAAGACAACCCCCCCCCCCAAAAAAAAACACCAAAAGGTGATGTTAAATGCAAAAGGTGAATAGTGAATTTCAACAGAGTTCTCCTGGTTACAACAAGACTGGCATTTGCAACCTTGCCTATAATAATGACTTTCAAAGTCTATGTCATGGCTCCTGACCAGTTCTTGGATGCAGAGTTCTTGAGCAATAGTAGCTCCAAAGATCCGCTCCTTGGTCCTTCCCAAGTAGATCCACTGATACCAGAGTCTACACCCCATCCCCATACCCCAAGGAGGTACCTCTCCCAACAGACTCTGATGAGTGGACTTTGGACTCTTCAAAGGAAATGAAAGACCTGATGAGATTTCCCTGAAAGAGTCTCCACAACTCCACATCCTGCTGAAGAACTCAAGAGCTGCATAAAATGTCACTGACCCTTTAGCTGGCCAGGAACAGCACTCAGAAGGTGAGCCCTTGGTCTTGATTCTCTAGCCCAGACTATAAAGTTTTGGCAGTTGTTCCAGGCTTGTGTTGAAAAAGCATGCTCCTTCTGCTGCAGAATTTCTAACTGTGGTCTTGATAACAGTTTATAGCTTCCTAGGAAGTCACCTTCATACTTTGGCAATCTATGTAACAGATCATTTCCCATAACCAATGGTAACAGCTACACATGGGACATGAGTATAACACCACACATCAGAACTTTGCTATTATGCTCTATGGTATTGTGATCAAGTAATGGAGGAAAATATGGCTAAGAACGTACTCACCTCGGCAATCCCACTACCATCCATGGGTTTATTTATTGATTTGGATGTCTAAATTAATCTACCATAGAATTAATCTAGATTACCTTCCCTAACTTGGTGCTCCCCAGGTGTTTTGGACTTCAGTTCCCATCAACCCCAATGGCCAGGAATGCTGGGAATTGTAGTCCAAAACATCTGGAGAGCACCAGTTTGTGGAAAGCTGGTCTAGCTGTTACTAAGCAGAATGCAATGTCCTGTTACTTGTCATTTGTGCTGCATTAGCACAGTATTCTAGCAACTATTTATTTAGAAGGCACTGTTCTTGACAGCTAAAGAAACAGCTTAAGAAACAGTTCTTGACAGCTTAAGAAACTCTCAGAGAAAGTCTTTCTACATTTATAGCAGAGAAGCATGTTATATGGATAATTGATGTGAACACTACAATATGGCATATTTGTTAAACAACCGCACAGTGGTGAGGATTGTCATTGTAAGTTATAATAACAAATTCTACTATTCTGCTATAGATTCAAAACCTGCCTTAGAAAGCCAGTTAATTTGACTGTGCCTTAATAATGGTAGTTTAAGTCCTCCATAAAATACAAAACAAAACAAACAACCTGCTTCCCAAGAATGGGATCGCTCTGCTTCCCCACAACACTGGCTAAGCATTGCACAATTCTCAGTGCATGGTATGTTTTAAGTAGAGTCAGAAAACAGCCGTTCATATGATACTATCCTTTTGCATTCTTTTCTTCTCTGTTTTCTTGTTCCAAGACATTTAATTAGACTGAGGAAACAATAGCCACCCCCTGCCTTCATCTATGTCCAGCCTCTACAGGTTGGTGGTTTGGAGTGGACAGACTAGGGATCTGTCCATCTCAGAAAGTAAACAGTCAGGAGTGCTGTTAAAAGAGTCTGCAGCTGGTCCACCATCTCTACAGCAAGGTTGGTCAATTTCCTAAGGCTTTGAGACTGAATATTCCCAGACAAGTTGCAGGGGGCCCAGATCATCTCAGGCCAGGTGGCATCATCTGGCTTGGGATGCAGAAAAGGATAATATGGAGGCTGAATTGTCTTGGTTTTCTCTTCCACCCTGGCATTGTCCTGTGCTCCAAATGTATGTAAGAGTGATCGGGGAGGATAACTAAAAGGAACATCCACCCTCACTGAAGCTTTTGGAGGTGCCCTGTCATTTTTCTCCCCTGTACTCCAAGCCTGGTAACTCTTACATTCTTGGAGAGCAGAGGTTGATGCAAGGACAGATAGTATTTCCATCCCTTTGGCATCCTTTCCTGTTCTCTGAGCCTGATGCAGTACCCAAGAGCTGATATGGTAACAAATTGCACGGGCCAGACAGTCCTGTTCATAGCTGGCTCAGCTTGTCTGAGTGTGGAAAGCTAAGCAGGGTCAGCCCTGGTTATTACTTGGATGGGAGACCCCTCCTCTAGTTTCCTGCATTGAGCAGGGGGTTGGACTTGATGGCCTTGTAGGCCCCTTCCAACTCTATGATCTATGAATCTCTAATCTAGTGTCACAATAGTTCCTGGCATCTTGGCCTTCTCTGATGCTTTCCTAAGAAGCTGTTTTGAGTAGCCACTGTTGAAATGGAACCCCTGAGTAAAAGTAAGTTTTGTATATTCTACCAGGGGACAAGGCAGTGTGACCAGAACTCTAATAGCTGGTATATCCATTATAGAGATGTGGGTAGTGGGGGAGTGGGAAGACTGTGAATTACTCACACTTCTTATTTACTATCTTGCGGTACAACATGAGAAGTGGGACTTAGGGATTTATCCTGTGATAAGATTCATGAGCCCCAAATAATTACTGGAGCTTACAACTCTTTGAGATCTCCAAATCCCACTTTCCATATTACAGAAGACATGAGAAAGAAAAAGCACAAGTAATGTTCTTTACCCACTTCTTTGTAATATATGGACAAGTTCTGAGTTAGGGTCAAATGTGGACAGACATAAATAGATTTTAAAAAGGCATACATATTAGGCCTAGTCAAACCAAGAGGGTGATGAATAGAAAAACTGTTTGGATCCAATACTCAGTGAGAATATCAGCCACCCATTATGACTAATGCCTCCTCTGATAATGGCTGAAAATGGACAGAGAAGCTTGACAGAAAGCCAGGGATACTCAGAATGGCAAGGCAGCCCTTAACAGCAGCTATATGATCATGGATGCCAAAGACAATGCCATTACAAAGATTTCCACTGACGAGACGTGCTCAAGTAAGGGCCTGTGAGCAAATTTCTCCATATATCCCTGACCACTCTGAATTTATTTTTATATTTCCGTGGCCTATTATGCCAGTTGGGGGGGGGGCAATTTGACCCCAAACCAGTAGGGAGGACATTCCTTCTTAGGGTAGCCTCTTTCATAGAGGACACTCCTCTATTTGCAGGGCTGCCCGAGGACTGTTCTCTATTCTGAAGGTGTCCTCTATTTGAAGGTCTGTCCAGTCCTAGCCCAGTATAAAGATAAAGAACCATTAGAAGGAAGAGCTGGGCCTTCAAGTTGCCCATCAACAGCACCTGGACAGCAGGCTGAGCAAGGCACCAACAGGTTACCTAGATATGGCCTTCCACACTATGGTGAGATGTACTGTATTTTCATCTAAATAATAATACTTATTCCAAAATTTGTATCTACATATATAAATGAGCACAGGCAAATTTTATGCAAATTGGTGCCCTCTTTTTTTTCGTGAATCATTTCTTTTTTGGCAATTCATAAGTGGCCATGCTATCCCTTCCTCATGAGCCTGATAAGGGATAGGGCAGATTCTGGAAGTCTATGAAAATGAAGCCAACATAAGCAAACACTTTTGCAGTTAGGTTTTTTTTGTCCCCACACTTTTAATTATTTTAATGATGCCAAAGTATAGAATGCTTGGATGACTCCCTTCTCAACTTTGCACATTCTTAATTAAATTTGACAATTCACTCTGGATACAGCTGAAGCCACAAATTCCTTTCATTTAATCAATACACACGTGAATCATCTTTTTGCCCACAGAGATGTTGTGAGCCTGGAGCTGTGAAAGATCATTGCTGTTTTGACACTATTTTGCAGTGTACATTGACACTTTGAAGCATTAAAAAATTATCAGCCTCATAAAGCTCCTTTGAGTCTCACGAGCAACCCATCCCTCTCCAGAAGCCCTGTAAAAGCAGCCCTGTATAAGCAGACTTTAAGTGATGCATTTAACTTGTTTATCTATAATGAGGCACTCTATGGCCATCACCTATGGTTAAAGCTAAACACTTGCCAAAATTAAGCTACTTTGCAGAAGAAATTGGCAATAAAGTCACTCACCAACCATTAAAGTTGTTTATATTGCTGATTTTGTGTAGATGGAAGCCAATGCATTCTTTTAAAAAACAACAACACAGCAATTAATTCCTGCTTTAGTATCTACCTAAACCAGTGATGGCGAACCTATGGCACGGGTGCCACAGCTGGCACGCAGGCACCTCTCTGTGGGCACTCGAGCCATTGGTCACCAGATCGTGAAAAGACCATCCCCTTCTGCAAAACACTAATGATTTTGTTCTTTCTCACAGTGTGGATCAGAATCATTTTATTCTAGAATTCCTGTTACAGAATTCTTTTCTACATTGTTATCACATTTAAAAGATTTTAAGAATGATGCACAGAGCATGGCTTGGATGTAAAGCCCTAACAGTTGACCTGAATGCTGCATGTGTTGCTCTCAAACTAACGGAGTATGAGCCAAGGTTTGACAAATTATCAGCATGCATGTAATAGCAAAAATCACATTAATTGTGCAAAAGCATGCCCAATGCAAACTTTTACCTAATGCAGTGTTTGCAGTCCAAGACATAAAGTGTTTAAAATGTGTTAAGCACGTTTAGTTTTCTTGTTTATCTTGCTCATTCTAGTACAGGTTGACTTTTCCTTTTACTAATCCGACACCTGTAGAAGCAGGGAAAGGACCCGGGGTAAAGCTTGCCCCATACAATTTCAGTCTGGCATATAATCATATTACAAGTTGAGAATCCCTTATCCAAAAATACATGTGCCTAATTATTTAAAAAGTTTGTCTAAATTCCCTTCAGGCTATGTGTACAATGTAGTACTATAATAATTTTTTGAGTTGATTTTTTTTCCAACAAAAAACTGTTTGTATCATTGAAAGTTCTGTTATTGTGTTTTGCTTTTAAGACAAAAGATGTTAATTAGTTTGGACAACTGTATGAGTTATTTTTCTAAAACTAAAACCTCGGTATTCAGGTTTAATTGCAGTGTTGGCACTTTGAAATAAATAAATTGGTTTTGTGTTGCAGTTTGGGCACTTGGGCTCAAAAAGGTTCGCCATCACTGACCTAAACTGTACTAAGTTTTCAGGACTTACACTTCACTCTACTTGGCCAATCATGTGCTCTGATTCAATCTCACTTAAGGCTGCTTCACACTTTACCTGGCAGATGTTCTTCCAGAGTTCTATCACATGTCCAAATGATGACATTTGTCAGCTGGATCCTATGCAACATTAGGTACTAAGCCCATAGATTTCAGTGGTCTTAGGCATGCCTAACATGTCTTAGGATTGGGCTGTATAACATTTGAAGAGCAAGTGTACACCTGTTAACCCACAACAGACACACACCACTGAACTGTGACTAATTCTGGATTACTGATATATGTCCATGTGCTTTTATGGATGCTCATTTCCCCTTCAAAACCTACGGTGTCCATTGTGTTCCAAGCCAGTAATGCACTGGAGGGATCCTGTGTACCCCCTATACAGTATTCAAGAGAAAGAAAAGAGATCATCCAGAAAAATGTTTGTGCCAACATCTTTGTTCAAGTGCAGAAACAAGAGAGAGACAAGACAAGGGCAATTCCAGGCAGGGCAGAAGAAAGTACAGTAATACCTTGGATTGCAAGTAAATTGGTCTGAGAGCATTTTGCAAGACAAGCAAATTTTTTTAATATAAATTTTGACTTGATAAACAAGCGACGTCTTGCAATACAAGTCGTGTAGGGATGTAACCGCTCGCCTTGAGCGGACATAGCAGGCCGAAATCGGCCCCGCTCACGCCTGCCGGAGACTCGCTTTGATATAAGAGTGTTTTGGATTACAAGCATGGTTCAGGAACGAATTATGCTCGCAATCCAAGGTATTACTGTAATGGAATTGGTGGGATATGAAACCAGGGGGAAATGTGCAAAGCTTGGGATTAGGAATGAAGTAGGAAAAGGTTGGGTCAATGCAAGGAATGGTATCTATGAAATGCATGCAGTTGTACAAAATCAAATACTAAGAAAAGCAAGAGACAGAGTGTGGTGGTGAGGGTGTTGTGTAGTGGTGAGAGTGTTGGAATGGGACTCAGGAGATCCAGGTTCTAGTCCCCACTCGGCCATGAAGCTCACTGGGTGACTTTGGGTCAGTTACTGGCTCTAAATCTAAACCACCTCACAGGGTTGTTGTGAGGATAAAATGGAGAAGAGGAGAACCTTGTAAGCTGCCTTGGGTTCCTTGCAAGAGGGATATAAATGTAATAAAAATAAATATCAGGACAGGAAAGGACAGTGACCAAACATGGGAGAGGTAAGGAGCAAGCAACATAAAAAGATGGTAAGGCTACTTGGACCACAGGAAGCCTATGGTTTTCAACAACTAATGCAACCAGCAGCTCAGAGTGTGGTGTTTTATTTTATTTATTTATTTCTGGTATTGCTATATCACCTTTCTGAAGCCAACCAAGGCAGCTTACTCAGAAGATAAAGACAATAATTGAATAAAAATATGGCAAAACACTAAAAACAATCTTTAAAGAAATTAAAACAATTAAAAAAAACAAGATGTATCTTAACCCCCCTCCTGAACACAAAGAGAGTGGGGACTGTCAAGGTTCCACCTGTGCCAGGACACCTTGATCAGCTCCTTAAAGATCTCTGCCTCTTTAAGAGCCCCTCCTGTTCCAGGAGACCAATTCTCTGCCTGTTAACCTCCTGTTCCCAGTAACATGGGATATGGGATTAGGCCTTAGGCGTGGTGAAAAAGACACTCCAACAACTTGTGGTAAACAAGAACAGTTTACTCAGTGAATATGGGTAACATAGATTCAGATTGACTTAGGGTAATTACACAATTAGGGTGGTAATATTTCAAAAAGCAAGTATAAGGGAAATAAAAAGATAAATAACACAAGGTTCTCTAACTTAGCTACTGTGTCACCTGTAAGCCTCAGTTCAGAGATCCCTTCTCCAGTCTGTCTAGCTAGCTCTCTCCATCTCAGACTGCCTGCCTCTCTCCTCTACAGACAGTCTAGCTCTGACTAGCTGGCCACACCCCACCTCCTTATAAACCCTTCCCAGGATTGGAAAGTTATACCCATGTGACCTCAAACAGGAGAAATGACACTTAAATTCTATTGGGTGAACTGAAACTCACAAATGCCCCCCTCCCATCATGAAATGTTTGGGCCTTCAGGCTCCAACTAACTTAGGATTGTGTTTTGGCCTACAGGCTTCAACTAACTTAGGCCTGTGTAGGCCTCAATCCTTCACAGGGACCAATCACACCTCCAAAGGGAATGTGTTCCAGAGTTTGGGAGCAACACAAGAGAAAGTTCGTTCCTGTGTGCCCAGCAAATAGCCCTCTGCAAGTGGGAGTATCTTCAAAAGGGCCTCTTCTGCTTAATAACTGAGCAGGTTCATGCCAAGATAGATGGTCCTTCAGACAGACAGGCCCTAAGCCATTTAGAGCTTTAATAGTTAAAACCAACACCTTGAATTGAGCCCAGAAAATAATTGGCAACCAGTGCAGATCTTCCAGTTGTAGCTTGGTGCCCAGAAGTCCTCTTGCTTAGCCTGGTATTCTAACAGAAGCTCTTCATATGCTTATGGCCTGTTCTTAATCCACATTAATACAATCTTTTTTCCTTTCTTTTTTGTTTTTGTTTTGTTATTTCTAGCGTTAAGCTTTGCATATTGTACTTCAATGCCACTCCACTATTTCCCAACCTTGGGTCCCCAGATGTTGTTGGACTACAACTCCCAGCACCACTGGCTGTGCTAACTGGGGGTGAAGGGAGTTATAGTCCAACATCTGGGGACTCAAAGCTGGGAAACACTGCACTAAACAAAGCAAGGATTTTGTAAGTACAGTGCAGGCTGTATACAATTATGGTAAGTAATTAGATATGAAGACAGTTTAGACCAAGATACCTATCTTGGGAGCCACACTTCAACTGTCTATATAACAATTCACTGACTAAAAGGAATGTAATTAGTTCAGCTGGTATGTTTACTAGGCCAGCTTTAGTTATTTAATTGTAACAGTAATTTGAATTTTGAAGGAAGATACAAGCACTTGCCAGCATCTTGATCTGTTCACTTCTAACTATATTTTAACAGGCAGATGATGTTACTCTTAGCAGACGAGCAGGAAACAGCAGCAACTCAAGAGATGAAATGGTCTGATGAATGAAGAACACAGTCGACCCTATTACTAGGCAGAGTGAGGTGGCCCCTGCATGCAGCAAATGCTGGGCCTAAGTGAGTGGTAATCTAATGTAGCCTAATCTAGCCTGCTGCTCTCAGGTGATGTGGAGGATGCTGTGTCCTGTTACCAATGTTGAAATAAGATTCAACTGCCAGTCTGATTGGCTTCTGTACAGGGAATGGGGTGGGCACCATTTTGTCCTCCTCAAGCAGCAAACTGGGCCAACCCTTCATGAAGAATATATATATGAGAAAGTAAAGTATATACCTGCAACATTTGCTAATGCCATTTTTTGCTTCAGAAGAAAAGTTTACTTTCATCTAAATAATAGAACTAGGAGGAATAGAATTTAGTATTTAGAATTTATTTCTTATTTGCTATTGAAGCCATACATTTTAAGTCAATTCTACTCCAGGGCTTTTAAATAAGGGAAATTAAATAGGCTACAATACATTTTCTATGTTCAGTTCCTCCCTCATTTCACTATTTGTGGCATCCAGATGAAAAGTAATTAAGCACTGGCAAATTTTCTTCTTAGATGTAATTTAGTCTACTTATCTGAGATCCTCACATGGGAACAGACTTGGCAACGAAAAGGAAACACCTGTTTTTTATCACTGTTTAACACCACATTGTCTGCATAGTGATACACAACATGTTTGAGACCACAGAATACTAAGCATTATGCCAACTGTTTACGAAATTGTTTATGCTGCATCAAAGAGCCTGGCTTATCAATCTACAAGATACACAGTCTATTAAGATTCCTTCTCAATGTAAGGACTGAGAGACAAAAGATAACTGAGATACACTGGCATGTACATACCAAAGGTAAAAATAATATGTAAGTGGGTAAAGATTTCATTAAAAAAAATAAATCTCAAGGCAGAATATGTTGGAAAATTACAGAAAAAATGTGAGGTGGGGAGGTAGTTATTCATAATAAGGGGGCAATTCACTAAGAGCACCCTGTCATACATAAAGCAAAACTGTACAGACATCCTAAGGACACAATCCTATACTCCCTTACATGGGATTAAGCCCCACTGAACTCAATGCTTACTTCTGAGTAGACATGTACAGGATTGCATTGCTAGGCAGCTTGCTTTCCCAGATTTCTGATCAGTTACAAAAACATGGCAGACTTCTCATTACTACTTGGAGGAGGCAATGCTGAGGGCAAGACTTACCAAGTAGTTGCATCATGATCATCAACATTCATATACCACCGTATCTGCTTAAAAGTCATCAAGGCAGCATGTAACAATTTAAAACAATAACACTTTGCAACAATAAAAACAAGAACATTTGAAACATTAAAACATTATCCCATATTCAAAACATTTACTGTATATGGTTTCTTCCTTGGGTGGACTGTCTTGTGCTTTATGAGTTGTAATTGCCAACCAAAAAAACTCTCAAAACTACAAACTTTCATATGGTTTCTCTCCTCTGTGGACTCTCCAGAGTTTTGCAAAGTCTGATGGATGAGCAAAACTTTTCCTCTTCTGTGTGGAATGTCTGCATGTGCCTTCCAAGCAAAACACATTTATCGGGTTTCTCTCCTGGTGTGAATTCCCTGATGGAACATGAGAGGTGATATCTGAATGTTTCCCACACTGCAAGCATATATATGGTTTGCAAGTGTAATCAGGGAAATGAAGAGTGGAGACACATAAAATATGGTTTCAAATCAGGGCCACATATATTAATCAGAGATCTGCGAAGGGAGAAGTGTGGCGTTAACTAAAAACCGCCCAATGGCCAGTGGAGCATATCAGGGCGAAAACATCCCAAACCAGAGTGGTGGCGCAGTGACTCACCGCCCCCCAATTCCACACCACTTGGTGCTGGGGGATCATCCCAGTGTCACTGCCCCACGGTGCCACAAGACAACCGATGTGGGTGAGAAGGGTAGACCCCAAAGGGGGCCCTATCTCCCACAGACTGAGCCGCACGACATCAGCAATGGGGAGTCTCGGGACCGGGTTAACGCCAATCACCTTCAAAGGTGCCATGGGATGCTCACCGAAACCCTAACCCCACTGCCTATTCTTCGCAATTACTGCCAAATGTGACCAATTAATCAGACCCATACCCAAAACAAAAAATCCTTCCCAAGTCCACAGTGTAGAGTAGGCGAAACACGCACCCTGCCCAGAGCCAATTGAGGCAGGGAGCCAAAATTCCTACTCAGCCCCAGAACTGGAGACCAGAGGAGCCCACACTGCTTATCAGGAGAGGAGGGAGGGAGCTGCAAATGAAAGAGGCAGAGGTTTGGAGATGCTGGACATAAATATTGCCTCAGTACTCCTCCTCTTGTGCAAACTGACTGGAGGGCGGACATCATTCCACTTGCCACTGATTGGAGGCTGAAGATCACCCCTTGTCTCACCCTCCATACCCCTCCCATCACAAAAGCTCTTCTCCCCCCCCCCCCCACAGTAGGCGTGATGGGGGGAAGATAATTCTCTCCTGTGTGGATTCTCTTGTGGGTCATGAGGTTTGATTTCTGAGAAAAGCACTTCCCACACTGCAAGCATTTATGGGGTTTCCCTCCTGTGTAGACACTCTGGTGCCTCATGAAAGTTGATTTCTGAGCAAAACGTTTGCCACATTCCAAGCATTTATGGGGTTTATCTCCCAGGTGGACATGCAAATCATAGTAGGTGGCTACTACTTGGTAAAAAGAGTCATCAGTATTCATGCACTGTCATGAAAACTGGGATGCCAGTCGACTCTATGCCATAGAGCTTATGGAATGAAAACATCTCCCCCCCCCCCCCATTCCTCTTTTTCACATCAGTTCTCTGAACAGTGTAAATTTTTGTCTTTTTGTAGGAAGGGGTTAATTTCACCTCTATCTGATGAAAACCAACATAGAAATGCAGTTGCTTTTGGTAGAATTAATTTAAATGCAAGCACATGCATTTTCTGTCAAATCCCTTTACTGTTGTTGTTGTTGTTGTTTTTAAAAAAACAACCTGTCAGATATTTATATTCTTGGTAAAAAGTTTTGGAGGGGAGAATATAGAATGAGACATATCATCTTGATTTTTCAAGTCTTCAACATTGCTTAGCCAGTAAAGGGGAAATGAAATCCATATTTCAAGCAGGTTAGCAAACTGACAGAGCTCAGTTTTTATCATGGTTCACAGAGGATTTGAACAACATTTTTAACTGTTATATGAGTTGTACATCTAGCCCCCCCCCCCCCCGAGTATCACAATAAAATCTCCCACTGCAATAGCATTAAAGTGGGGGAATGGGAGATTTTTCAAATGAGCTTCTTAAGTATGCTGCCTACAAGTGCAGCCACAATTCAACTGTTTGGAGTTTTGTTTTCTGTGGAAACAAGAAGTCTCCTGGGAAAAGAGAGCAATAATTCCATAATACTTGTTTACATGTAGAAATAAGAAATGTTGTTCCAAAAGCTAAGCTATAGGCAAACTAATGGGAATATGCAAGTTTTCTCTCTGGTAAACTGTATACAGGTTTCCCAGGTAAAATATGAATGCACAATATGATACATCCTGCACAATATACATTGCCTGAAGACATAATGCAGTCTCATCTGTAGGATTTTGCAGTCCTTGAGGATTTGAACTCGTGCTCTCATGATATAATGTGGCCAACTATATATCAAGAGGAAATGAGGTAGCAGTAGGATGACCACTTATGCATCACCAAAAAAGAGGAATGCATCCACCAAAAAGAGAAAAGAGATTTGCATGACATTTGTATAGGCTAATAGAAGGAAATTTAGGCATAATTACTATAAATAGAAATACAATACATCTCATCATATTGGGAAAGACTGTGAACAGGTGACTTGTGTGTGTGCCTGCTCAGTCTGCTGTCCAGTTGCTGATGGGCCACTTGAAGACCACTCCCTGCTCTCCCTTCTTAAGATTCTTTATCTTTAAACCACACTTGGATTTGACAACCCTTCATATAGATGACACCTTCAAATAGAGGACTGTTCATCTGACAACCCTTGAAATAGAGAACTGTCCTCTGTAAAACAGAACACAGACACCCTATGTGGCAGAGAGGAATGGTCCCTGTGCTCTCGTTGGGCTTGTGTGCTGCTACAGTATTGCCAGAAGCAGGTCAGAAGAATCAGAAATCGTACAGGGGATGCTGCAATATTTATTTATTTATTTATTATATTTCTATTTATACCCCACTTTTTTTCCTGCAAGGAACCCAAGGCAGCTTACATAATCCTCCTCCTCCTCTCCATTTTATCCTCACAACAACCCAGTGAAGTAGGTTAGGCTGAGAGTCAGTGACTGGCCCAAAGTCACCCAGTGAGTTTCATGGCTGAGTGGGGACTAGAACCCGGATCTCCCGAGTCCCAGTCCAACACTCTCACCACTACGCCACACTGGCTCCCCAGTCTGGGTGCATACACTGCTCCAGCAATCTCAGTGCCAGATGAAGAAGTGTCTCTCCGGGCTCTTCTACACGAGGCTGTTAATCACTGTACAGGACTGGTGCAAGGCAGTTTGGCGCCCTAGGCCAATTCGGGTATTTAGCGCCCCCCCTCGGGTGGGGGGGGCGGGCTCCGGAGCAAAGCAGCCTAAAACGCCTGCTCGCCCAGCGCCCCCCCCCGCGCGGCCAGCAGCCCTCTGTGGGCCCGGAGCAGCGGCAGCAGCAGCATCTCGGCCAGCAGCAGCGCGCTCAGAGGGGCCCGTCCAGGATGCCCAGCCGGGCGCTGGGCCATGTGATGCCGCCTCCTCCTCCATGCCGCAGCCTGCGGGGTCCACCCCCTCGGGCTGGGCTGTGAGCGCTCTGGTGCCGGGGCCCGGATCGGGCACCCTCAACATGAGCATTGGATGGCCGCGAGAGACGAGACCCCCGAGGCAGCGCGAACGCTACTCATGGAGCCATGGGCCGGGCATGAGTAGCGTTCCCCTCCTCCTCTAGCCGGGCTCGGGCCCGGCCTCGCCGCCTGCCCCGCACCCGCCGAGGACCCGCTTGGGCATCCCCGCGGGAGGCGCCGGGGAGGAAGGGACGGAGCCTCCGCCTTCCTCCCCGCCCTGCTGTCGGCTGCGTGGCCTGCGCCTGCCCGGGGACAGAGGCTTAGATGGCGAGAGCCGGGAGAGCAGGCGGGGCGGCGAGCCGGAGAAGCGGGCGGAGGCGCCCTGGCTCATGATGGTGGGCGGAGGCACGCCCCCCCACCGGGGAAAGCTGAGCGCGACACCGAGCCTGCCCGCAATCCCCCCGCGCTGACCTGGTGTGACTGGTGGCCTCTCCGCAGCTGTCCCGCCCGGCCGCCTCGCCGACAGATCCGGGCTCCGCGAGCGGCAGGCGGGCAGCGCGTCGCCCAGCAGTCCCGGTGGCGGTGAGGAAGAGTCGGCCGGCAGGAGCAGAGTGCGCCCCCTTCAGCCACGCACCCTAGGCAGCTGCCTAGTTGGCCTAGTGGTAGCGCCGGCCCTGTCACTGTAACTACTTTCAGTTTTGTTGCAGCATTGAGATCCGAGCTCTACAGAAAGAGCTCTTCCTTTCCTGCTTTTCCGCTACAAAATCTGTAGGTGGAGCTGTGCTATAGCAGAATAGCTCAAATACACAAAGAGAAACATAGCCATTTTTCCCATTCTAATATAATACAGTCATGCCTTAGATTGAGAGCATAATTCGTTCCGGAAACGTGCTTGTAATCCAAATAACTCTTATATCAAAACGAAATCCCCCCCAAAAAATTTGTAGAGATTTTTAATTTAAGCCATACTACAGTACTTGTATTGCAAGATGTCGCTTGTATATCAAGTAAAAAAAAATTAAATTAATATTTAAAAATTTGCTTGTCTTGCAAAACGCTCTCAAACCAAGTTACTTGCAATCCAGGGTATTACTGTACCTCATTTTCCCCGCTCTAAGAAAAACTGGGAAAGTGCTCTGAAAAAAAAGAAGGGAAACTGGAGGATCACGATGTTGTCTAAACAGCCTGTAAACAACCATGAGTTCGTAATCATGAGTGCACAATAAATGCCTTGTGTAGAAAAGCTCTCAGAATCCCTTATCCCTAATATCTCACAGGCAGGATGCTGGTTTGCTGCATGAGGACAAAGCTCTGGGTTTGCACGCTGCTTGCTAGAAGCAGCATATGAACCAAGAAGCGTGTCCCCAGAATCCCTTGTGACATCACAAAGGACACTTCTGGATTTGTGCTCTTCTTTGATATTCACAGAGAGGATTCCTGTCAAAAAGAGAGGGGCCCATTTCAATTTATTTATACAGACAAATCAACCCTTCTTCAAGAGTTAACATTGCTGTGTATTTGGATGACTGATGAGTGCCAGGACCTTAATCTTTGCTTAATGGTTGTGGATGTTTTCTTGAATGGGCAATCCACCTACAGGGGGTGGGGGGTCTTAGAGCCATGCTCTGCAGATCTGTGTGTGAGAAGCAGCAGTTATGGTTTCCGAAGAGAGAGAGAGAGAGAGAGAGAGAATGGGAGGAGGGGATAGTTCTTAGCTGGGAGGAGTAGCTGTACTTGGAGGGTGCAGGTTTAGAGAGGCTGCACAAGCAGCTGCTTGACGGATCTACTTCCTGCTGAAAGAGTGCCTGTTTGTTTCCACTGTATTTTGCTTGTAATTGTATAAATAAACCAAATATTACAAAGACAGTATTCACAGGGGTGGTTAACTTTAGGCCCTCCAGATGTTTTGGCCTATAACTCCCACCTGCCCTAGCCAGCATAGCCAATGGTGAGAGATGATGGAAGCTGTAGGCCAAAACATCTGGAGGACCACAAGTTGACCACCCCTGCACTATAGGTCTTCGGTGCTCTCTCATCCAATGGAAGCCAGACCACAAGTGGTGTTCCCTCTGAAACGTCTCACTGCTCAGGGAAGCGGGGAATGGGCAACACTGGTTTCAGGAGGAAGGGGAACTGTCTTCTTGGAGAAAAAAAAAACTTTGTGAGTTGGTATGATTGAGCCACATCAACGCAAATAACAGCAGCTCTTGAGAGAAACAAGAACATTCCAGCAAAGAATGGTGGAATCTCAGCAAGGTTTGCAGAAACACTTAAAGAGCCCATTGGAGGAGGTGAGAGCTTCACTTGATCATTGGCAGCTAGACGGGGCCAAAGCCGACCTAGAAGCTCAACTACAAAGCTCCCAGTTGAGGTGCCTGAGGAGGTCCAGGAGGTGGATGAGTAGCTGATGAGTGTGGAGTTTTGTTAAGAGTAGCCAAGAATGAAATGCTTTGTCTATGCAGAGCCTGAAAGCAGAGAAAAGATTGAAAAGATGGAGAAACAGCCTCTGGAACCAGAAAACTATTGAGAAGAGAAAGTATAGGAGGAGGAGCATAAGTGGCAGCCAACACTGGAAGTGAGTGGCTTGGAGGAAGGATCATCAGCTGCAGTCTGGAACTATGGGCAAAGGGGGGATCCTTTATTACCCTGTGTATACCCCATAAAAATTTTAATGGGTGAGATTAGTCCCCTATTGCTGGCATACCTCAGAGTCAGGCCTGTCTAATTGGAGTCTAACAAATTGCAGATCCTGCACATTATAGAAGCAAAGCAGAGTGGGAAGTATATCTGCCTCATTCTGAGATCCTGTGCAGTATACACATGGGGATGATGGACAGAAAGACACATTACTGGCAACTGGCTTGAGTGGGCCAACTCTGATGGCCAGGCAAAAAATATATACCCTTAGCTCAATATTTGATGTTTGGGCCATGGCATGAATTGGATTGGCCTGGGAAGCAATTTGGGAGTAGCAGCAGCAAAAAGAAGAAAAAAGAAACCTTTAGAAAACTGGTAGGAGATTTGAAAGCAATGACAATATGTCTAATTCTTTGCTAAGCAGTGGGAAACTACAGAAATGCAGGCATTCTGTGCAGACTCAGGACAAGAGGAACATGGCTAATCAAGGGAATTATGGTATGTTATACCAGCCACTTGCCTCAAATTTGAAACTAGTTAGAATTTCTCAGTTGGGATTGGGAAAAGTGCCTTTTGAGGACTGGCACTAAACCAGCCAGTCAGCACCTTATCCCTGCTAGTGCCATTCATCTTAGAGAACTGGCTTTAAAAAGGTGAAAGAAAGTTTAATCTTTGCATTGAGAGCAATAAGAAAGAAACCAGGAGTCAAAGGGGTGCATTTGTAATATTAAAGAGTTAACCATGTACCATCTTGCATATTGTTAATGTTTTTGCCATTGTTGTTAACATGCTCATTGTTAACTTGGGGCCATGAGACACTGAAGCTATCTTGGCATAGCAGCCAAGGTGATTTTTTTCAAAAGTGGAGGTGGTACTATGAGTTTGGCCATCTTGATCACTCTGAATGGGTGGCTGATGAGTGGCCGGGATTTTAACAAATAACTTTAATGCCTGTGGGTGTTCTCCTGCAGCAGGTGGGCTCTGCAGGTGTGTGTTGGGGGGGGGGAGAAAAGGAGTTTGAAGAAAAGGAGAGGAAGGTGAGAATTCAGCCTTCCCTAACCTGATGCACTCCAGGAGTGTTAGACTACAACTCCCATCATCCCCATCCAGCAGTTCCAATGGCTGGGGTGGTGGGAGTTGTAGTTCAACACATCTGGAGGGTACCAGGATGGGGAAGGCTGCACTGCACTAGTTACCTTAAAAAAACCAAGCTGGGATGCAGCCTTGTGGAAGTTGCAACAGCTGTTCCTTGGGCATCAGATGCAGGCACACCCACCTGACATCATTTGCTCTCTGGCCCAAGCACAGACAGGATCTTCCACCCCGCACTTGGGCCAGGGACCAGGCTTTGCTGCACATGGGCTTTCCCGGTTAGGGCGGCCCTACATACAATGAAGCTGAGCCAGCCTAGTCCCCAACGCTCCTCTGATGGAGGAGTGACGGGGACTAGGTTGGCTCTGCCCTGTTCTTCGCATGACCCGCCTCCTTCCTGCAATGGGGGAAGGAGGCGGGGCACGCAAAGGAGCATCCACCACGGATGTCAGAGATGTGGCCACTCCCACCTGACATCATACAGCCCATGGAAGGCTGCGAGCAGTCTTGTAGCGACAATGTTGATGATCTCCGTTGGGAATTGTTGCCTATATTCTTCTAATAAAGCGTTTTAATTCCTTTCAACTTGGTGTGGGAAAACTCAGCCTGTTCAACTGACCATTACTGGTTTGGCAAAAAGCGGACATCACACATCACACCCCCTAGCCCCTTAGAGTGATGATACTTTGCATTGAACTGTTATTGCTTCTCAGTAATGTACGTGGGGTAATTGATTGATAAATGATGCAATAAAGGCACAATCCTATTTATTTTTATTTATTTATTTATTACATTTATACCCCGCCTTTTTTCCTGAAAGGAACCCAAGGCGGCTTACATAATCCTCCTCCTCCTCCTCTCCATTTTATCCTCACAACAACCCTATGAAGTAGGTTAGGCTGAGAGTCAGTGACTGGCCCAAATTCACCCACTGAGTTTCATGGCCGAGTGGGGACTAGAACCCGGATCTCCCGAGTCCCAGTCCAACACTCTCACCACTACGCCACACTGGCTCTCATACATGTTTAGCCAGGGGAGGAAAAGGCCATGCTGGCTGGGGAACAATGGAAGTTGTAGGACTTTTTTCTATCTGAACAGGCAACGGATTGCACCCTAAATATGTTTAACTTTTTGGAGTCACTTGAGTTCCAGTGGGGTTCAGCCTGAAATCAATGGCACAATTTCCACTAGCTTCAAAAGGGACAGGATAAGCCCATTAGCATGCATTAAAAGCAACTCAAGTCTTGCTCCTCTGTTTTAAATGAGACCCTGTATTCAGACTCTCTTTAAAACCTACAATACAATCAATGACTTTTGCTCTGTAGCTCATTATTTTTGAGCCTTGTTACTGATGCAGTTGCTATTGAACGTCTGGAGAAAGAAAAGGGGAATTCGGCCTCAGAATTTCATTCGAAAGGTAGAAATCCCAATAGATGCCATAGCTCTGTTCTTAATTAATTATTTAACCACAGGGCATCATTTCAGCTTTCTAGTCAAATGGCACAGCTCACTGAATTCCAGTTAAAAGTCGTCACTCTCCCCACCATAGTTCATGCTATAATTTAGCAATAAAAAATCACTCCAGGGTGACACTTAGCATGTGGGTTATTTTTCTTTAATGGGTTACTTTCTCCTCTTTTTTCAGACTCAGTTCAAAGTAAACCAAAAAAATCCCCCTCCAACCCAGACAAAGTGTTTTTCTCTGCAGAGGGTATTCCAGTTGCATAATTCAGTGTTGATTTTAACATTATTAATGACAGGAGTTTTAATGGGCTTTCAAAAAACAATCTAAGCAAGGCTGCAAAGAGCCAAGTTAAAAGCTAAATAGGAAGTACCACAAAAGTCTGTTACCATAAAAAAATATTTACCATATAAATTACTTATCAAAGAGACAAAACCTAATACATTTTGAGCATAACACTCTTCCTTTGAGATAATTATAAAGGAATCTTGAAAACTACTTACCATTAACTTCAAGGTGGCATTTCCAATTAAGCTTAGTATCCATTTTCAGTTCTTACACTGGAGGCATTGCAGTAGCACACTGCACATGTTCATATCTGAATAGCCGGCAGCCAGACCTGCATGTGAGCCATGTTATTGACAAAGCAACATGCATTTTGATTGAAGATGCTACTGCCATTGCTGAGCCAGGGATGGGGACTCGGACTCGAGGACTCGACTCGTGAGTCGGACTGAGTCCCCCCTCTGACTCGAGTCCCAATATTTTTAATGGGACTCGAGACTTGACTCGGGACTCGAGACCAAGGACTCTTCAACATCCCTGGGCTAGTGCCAGAAGGAGTGGAGAGGAGTGTGATTGCCGGCGAAGAGAATGGCCGTTCCAGAATGATTGCCATTCCAGAATGGGGGCCAAACATTTAGAAAAAATCGTGTTCCTCAAATGCAACATGGATAAGTTTTAGGAAGTACAGCAAGTTTATTTTTTAAAATCATTTTTCTAAAATGCATCCTTTCAGACATTTTGGGTTTGGCTGCCTCTGCCTGCCTGTCTGGGGTTCCCAGCCTCCTCTGCCTGCCTGGTCTCTTCTTGACCAGTTCAACAGTTGAATTGTCCAAGACAAAGGCCTCTGCCTGCCTGCTTTGGGGTTCCCTGCCTCCTCTGCCTGCCTGGTTATTTTGGGTTTTTCTGCCTGGTCTGTTCTTGTCAAAATCAGTGGCAGAGTTTTGAAATAAAAAGGCACACTTGTGCCTAGAATTTATTTAAGCCACACATCTGAAGTAGCCTTATTTTGTTGGGAAAAAACCCCATTGATTTTAATAGGGACTCGTGGAGTCAGCTTTGGGAGTGACTCGTGACTCGCCATTTTGGACCAAGGATTCGGACTCGAGACTCGGGTCCAAAGACTCGTGACTTGACTCGTGACTCGAGAGCAAGGACTCTTCAACATCCCTGTGCTGAGCACTGTGTGACTGGGATCTGGTAAACCAGACAATATTTACCCAAAGGCTGCATTTGACCTACAAGCCACCATCTACTGACTACATCAGCCTTCTTCCCCAACCTTGTGCCCTCCACCAGGTTGGACTGCAACTCATCTGGAGGGAGCCAGTTTTGGGAAGCTGAACCACACTGTTATTTTAAATTATTATAATTTGTGTACTTTCTTTATCTGATGAAGTATACTGTACACAAAAGCTCTGATCCAGCAAATCTTATTGTTTTTAATCTAATTGCTATTTTGTTTTTGAATGAGATTTTGTTTTTAATCTTGAGTACCTTTCTTTTTTGGCAGAAAGTCAGTATATTAATTAATTAATTAATTAAAACTGTATGCAGAAGCAGGGATGTGTGAGCATAGGTAGCGTGGATGCACATTCGGACTGCAGTCGTACTTATCCAGACCCCAGAAATTTGGCTGCATGTCCCTTTTAAGACAGGTAGAGATTAGCTATTTGTTGCACTGCGAGACTAGAGTTGAATCTCATGGCTACAAGATTGGGTAAGGTGTAGGAAGAGATGATCTGAACATGAATTGTTTTTATAGGATTTTTTTTAAAAAAGCCAAGGTCACCACAAAAAGTCACATTGTATTACATCTTTATTTGAAACTTCATGCTTCATGAGGCTGGCTTTTTCCTGATGGGTCCCCAGTGAAGAAGTTGACAAATATTCTCTGCTTTCTTGTGAAATCTACAAACACACACACTGTAGGGTATTTTTTTCTACAAGTGAGGTTGTGTGTGGGGTTTTTTTTGGGTTTTTTTAAAGAAGTGGATAGAATTCCCTCTGCTCTGCTACAGAATTTCCGTAGGTGTCAATGACAACTCAACCAAATTCCACAAAGAGAGAAGAATGCTTACAGAGCAAATCTTGGCATCTGGTGCTCTCAGAACTCCATCCACTTTGTTCCACATTGGCCAGCCTCAGCCACATATGGGTCAGAGTGAGGAAGCAAGCAGCACCTGCAGCCTGACAGCTCTCTGGCTCTGTTTACAAGAACCCAACTTCGCTTATCTCCAAGTGCCAGCCTCCTGGCACTGCACCTGTCTTCTAGTCTTATACCTATTGCTGCCCAGCTTTCTGACCCTGCCACTGGCTTCTGTCTCTGCTGCCAGCTTCTGGCTTGGCTCATCTCATCTCTGCCCAACAGTGAATTCCTTATCTCCTCTCTTTGTTTTCCAGGTTTATTTTCTTCCCAATTCGACACCTGGCTCATGCTATTACCGCTATTAGTCAAGATGTTGAAATCGGAGATCAGCTATCTGCAGATGTTGTAGGAGGCTATTGAGAATATGGACTACTAGACAATAACTATTTTAGTTCTGGAGGGCAGAAAGGACGATCCTTTGATACTGCAAATAATGCAGACAGCACTCAGTGTTAAAAATAAGCATGCCATTTCATAATCAGATTGTCATTTGACATGGTGTCAGACGTTTCTAAAATTATGTAGGGAAGTTGACTCGCGGTTTTTAATTCTGGCTGCTTCCAATCATTCATCTTCCAAGTGGTAGAGGTAAAGCAGATCATTTATCTAAGTGCACCAAGCATGCAAAGTCTGTCTCCTGGTCATCCAGGGCAACTAGAAATTTGACCTGGGGAAACAAGTGTGTGTATCAAATTGCTTTCTAGACAAAATGCAGGTTCCTAGTCCTCACAGTTGCAAGCAAAACTTTTGACAAGGTAACTGGGACATGTGCTGTATATTTCTAATCCTGATACCTACATGTGATTATGAGGAAGCTTCCTGTACCATCAGCAAATTACACAGCAAGTACTTTATTTTCCTAGCCTACAGGTGCAAGAATCTATGGCTGTACTCCCAAGTATACTTATTAGGGTGTAAGTCCTGTTGAACTCAGTGTGTCTTACTTCTGAGTAAACATGCTTAGGATCATGCTGCAAGTCCATATCGAAGTCATCAGCTTTCTGTTCTGTTCTCCATAACACCTCTCTCTGGTGGCGTTTATTACCTGGAGTAGTGAATAGCTTGATGTCCAGCAATATTAAAATAGAAGTCAGTTGTATGTTTCATCTCATCAGTATGCCCAGAAACTTCAATCCAGTGCCCTATTGGGAGGCAGTAAACCCCATCAACCAAGTTGCTTGGGTTATAAACACTACATCGATCATGATGGGGCCCATTACCTGAAACAAGAATAACACATTGTGGGTCAATTTAATTCAAGGATAAAAACATGAAGAGCTTTGAATGTATAGGATTTCTATGCCACATTATGTGTCTCTTGTGGTGGGAAAAGCTGGGTTGTAATCCAAGGATGGAGAAAGTGTACTATAAATAAAACTTATTTTGAAACAAATATTCTTTGTGAATCTAAAGAAATAAATTCCTTATGAGACGATTTTCATGTGTGCACATAATGGCACCAGCAAACAGAGAATTGGGTGTGCTCAAGCCCATGGAAATAACTAAGTGTTCCTAAATCTGTTCCTGATTTGGCTAATCTATATACAGAACAATTTAACATTTTTTGAGAAAATGCAAAATAAAATAGAATATCTTTTAACTGTCATCAGTTTCTTTGTTTACAAGTTAACAACCACATTTAGAGTATTACCTGTGCAAGACCACTATATCCTAAAGATGCTTTGTCTCATCTACAATGTTTTCTAAAATTTTCACCATTCATATTATAAATCCATCACGTTAGGAAGCAGATGTGGTACAAAGTCCTGAGCAGACAAGTGCCATTAAATTCTAAGTGACGTGACCTAAACACCGGCAACCACTTTGCACTAATTCTACCCCAGTGATTTCATCACTGTCGCACTGACATGGTTTTTATTGGTGGATTCTTTCCCTATTCCAGGCATTAACAGTGCCATCTGCTGCATGAAAAATGGCATGTGATATGGTTGGGCACAGCTGACTTTTGAAATCTATTGCCTGAATTTGTAAACCTGAACTCCAAAGTTAGCAAGCTAAACAAAGCTTTTCACAGCTTTCAGACTGACAGTAGATGAAAGAGCTGGTTAATCCTAGTTGAGAGTCAGAAAAGTAAGATGTAACATGGTAGGAAGGGACTGGTTCTACCAGCAAGGTGGATAAAAGAGTATGGAAGTACGTATCAAAGATGGATCAAAGGTTCTGTGCCACAATCCTACACTCAGGAATAAATCCCAATAACCAAAGGAGAATGTTTCATTGGAATTACAGTTTTGTTACATTGAGATCCTGTATAAACCTTCCATCCCTTAAGATCTCAGGAGGATATCTTGCTTTGGGCGCTACTAATTAGAAATGTAAGTTCAGCAAGAACATGGAGTAGACCCTTTATGGAAGTGGCCTCTTTGTTACAGAATTCTTCCCCCTCCCTGCCCTCTCGCTTAAGGTATATCTGTGCCAATGGCTCTCTCCTTTTAGGAAAGCTTGCAACATATTCCTTTTCCATAACTCGTTTAATAATGTCATTTAATCTAGCAATGTTTGGGATTATATTTATTTATTTATTTATTACATTTATACCCCACCTTTTTTCCTGCAAGGAACCCAAGGCAGCTTACATAATCCTCCTCCTCCTCCTCCTCTCCATTTTATCCTCACAACAACCCTGTGAGGTAGGTTAGGCTGAGAGTCAGTGACTGGCCCAAAGTCACCCAGTGAGTTTCATGGCTGAGCGGGGACTAGAACCCGGATCTCCCGAGTCCCAGTCCAACACTCTCACCAATGTGGTTTAACCTCTTTTTTAGTTGTTCTTGTGTAGCTTCATTAGAGTCGATTATGTCACACTCCCTCTGCCTCTCTACCAGCACAGGGTATCAACCATGGTAGCCAAAATTGTCTCTGTTCCAAAACCAGGCCTAAAACCAGCCATAAATAGTTTACCTTTATTATCACAGTTATGAAAATAGAGATTATGTTCTAGTTGTGATTAAGAGCACACACAATGAGTTGGAGGTCCCCCTCAGTTTAGAAGTGAACTTTCAGGATGGCCTTAGGTAAGGCAAACTCACTCAACTTCCCCATACATATTATGGGGGTCATAATACCGGCCTACTTTACAGGGTTGTGGTACAGACTACTATGATAACATATGTGAAGCTTTGAGAAAACTCACTACATAGTGCTAAATATATTATGATAGTTATGATTATTGCCCAAAGGCAGACAACAGCAGCCACTCTTACAAAAGCAGCTTCTATGGAGAAAACAGTCATTGTGACATCACTGATCTCCATGTGTATACCTACTTGGAAGTATGTGTGCAATATATTTCCCCCATTGCACAATGCCTTTCATTGTCTTTATTAAAGATCACATTCATTTTATTGTTCATTTGTTAAGATATAGACCAGACCAGGGGCTGAGACCAACATCAGACACCCTTTTGGTTGTGCCACATTCTGCAGATCTCCATCTGGTGACAACCAAGAAGAGGGCCTATGCTGTGGTGGTACCCACTCTTGGGAATACACTCCCCAAAGAAATAAAACATGCGCCAGCTCTGATGCAGTTTAGGTGCATGTTGAAGACATTTTTTATTCGCCTTCTGATTCCTAGCTGATGCCCATTGGTTATGTCAGCCTTCCCCAACCTGGTGCCCTCCAGATGGGTTAAACTACAAATCCCAGCATCCCCAGATAGCATAGCTGTATGGGGATGCTGGGAGTTGTAGTCCAATAATCTGGAGAGCATAGGTTGGAGAAGGCTGGATTATGTTTTACTATGCTTTAAGAATCTTTGTATATTTATACTGTATCTTTATCTTTAAATTATAGTTTTTAGTGGTTGTATACTGCCTGGATAGCTTTTACATGACAGGTAGTATTAAAAATATTTTTAAATAAATAAAGATTGCAATTGTTTCATTACTCATATTTGCCTTTATTGATTTCTTTCTTTTCGGTGGGTTTTGTGTGGGTGTCAATGCTGGCAGCAGAGCTGATTTGGGCCACCATTTTGCCCCAGAGCACTGCAGATGTTTTATTTATTTATTTACTAGCTTTTGCCCATGGCTTCGCTGGCGTGATGAAGAGTGACCGTGCCAAGTTTGCACAGGTCGTCATTTTCCTACAGGCACTATTTGTTCGAAATTCCTTAATGTCGCTGACCACTGTTTTGAATCGCTCCATAGGAAAGGTCCCCCGGGACTACATAATGGAATCCTAGCTCCCCTGGGACTACCAGCTCCCCTGGGACTGCACAATGAAATCCCAGCTCCCCCGGGACTACCTGCTCCCCCGGGACTACCCAATGAAATTCCTGCCCCCCCCCCCGGGACTACACAATGAAATCCCTGCTTCCCTCCCTGGATTACACAATGAAATCCCTGGACCCCCGGGACTACACAATGAAATCCCAGCTCCCCCAGGACTACACAGTGAAATCCCTGTTCTCCCCACCCCCTGGACTTCACAATGATATCCCTGCTCCCCCCCTCCAGGACTGCACAATGATATCCCTGCTCCCCCCCTCCAGGACTGCACAATGAAATCCCTGCTCCCCCCCCCAGGACCATGCAATGAAATCCCAGCTTCCCCCCCCGGGACTACCCAACAATGAAATCCCAGCTCCGCCCAGGCTGTGGTTCATATGAACATCCTGTTTTGACGCAAGAGAGATTTGCATATCCGCTCCTGATCGGCCCCTGTGGCAGTTCATACAAACATTCTATATGTCGTTGGAGCGATTTGCATAACCACTCCTGATTGGCCCCTGCAAACATTCCAAGTGACGCCATTGGCTCTCATCTATTTTGGGCCGTACATGCGTGGTGGGGTTTTTCCGGAGATTTGAACCCACCAGTCTTTGTCCTTGGGTGATGGGGAGTATGCGTGCCAAGTTTGGGGTGGATCCGTCCAACCGGGTTGGAGGCAATGTGACGTACACAAACCCCCGTGCAGACATACATACGTACGTACACACACACATACAAACATTCACATTTATATAGTAGATTACATTTCTATACCGCTGAATAGTCAAAGCTCTGTTGTGCTGTTCTGGGGCATTCTGGCAAAGCAAAACAAAAGTTCACACACACGTCAACTGGCAGCCACTTTCCCCAGCTCCCGAAGAATGATACAGAACAATGCAATGTCCAGAGAATTCTGGGAGGGAAGGAATGGAGTCTGCTAGGAGTGGTCGCCAAGCTCAGCTCCTGACTCTGCAGCTGCCACAGACACATGTAATGTTCCCACCACCATGAACAGGAGTACCAGGTAATATATCCATTCACACATCAGTGCATTTCTTTCAGGATGAATGTAAATGGAACCAAATGGGCTCCATTAAGTTCAATTTTTAGTGTGTTCCAAAATGAGTACATGCCCTTATTTGGAAGGACTTCTTTGCTGTTACACACACACAGGATGGCAATAGGCTTTTGGGGCAAATTGGAAAACAAAATGTCATATAGAACCAAGAACAAGCAGAAATAATTGGATGTATAAGTGCTCTTGTACATGGCTGAATATGCAGCTCACATCTGGAAAACCAGAGCAAGACATCAAGTGTATAACAGAAAGTCACACGAATGTATGAAAATATCACTGGATTTTTATCTATCTATTTCACAGTTTCACTAGCGCAGGGGTTAAGATGTTCATGCACTCATAATAAGTAAGGTTACTGAAGTGTATGTATGTGTTGAGGGAAGGACTGTGATTGGCTATTTGGTTTGTATTTTTAAGCAGTTTTAACATACCGTACATATTGGAAAATGCCTGTAATACAAGGTTCCAGAAATGCTGGCTGTTCTTCAGTTTCCACATTTTCCCTTTTCCCATAGCCAGAGTTTAAAAACCAAAATTAATCAACACTTCCATCCACGCACTCCTGCATTTGCAGAATAATAAATGAAATAAACACAAAAATCACCTTGGAATAGGACTGTGGCCAAACAAAGAACACATTTGTAAAGCCCAGATCAAATGACAAATACATTTTTCTCTAATCTTGATAGCTTAAGCTTTTCTATTTGGACAAATGTAGGTTTAAGAGGTTTTTGTTTTTGTTTGTTTTTGAAAAAAAGAAAGCATTCTCAGAACATGAAATAAAACACACCTTTTGTATAGCACCATTGCAATATTTAATCCAGGAGTGAGAAACCATTTTCAGACCAAGGGCCAAATTCACTTTTAGAGGAGCCTTTGGCGGTTGAATCCCAGTCATGGGGGTGGTGGGGCAAAAGGGGGTGAGGCTAAAATACCCCAAATACCAGCATACTTTAGCTTAAAACTCTTCCTACCAGTAACTAAGTCTTAGGAGAGGCATTTCAACCTTTCAGAATGGGGGGGACAACACACACACGAACACTGGGAATCCACCAAGCAATCATCGGTCAGGGGAAAGGGGTGGAGCTGGGGGAAAGGGGCATGGTTCTCTGAGGAATCCCAGAGGGCTGGATTGGGAGAGAAATAAATACTTACAAATAACTCATAGATTTGGATCCTAAAATAAGCTAAATTCAGGAAGTTCACAGAAAGAAAATTTCCCATCTTCTCTTCCACCCTGCAGCGCCCTCTGCCTGATCCCATCCTCCCCCAGCAGCCCCCTGAACCACATCCCACATAATTTAGGGCACCTCCCCTCTCTGCAACCCTCTAGAGAGGCATTTCAGAAGGCAGAAGTTTCTAGGTTCGATTCCTGGCTTCTCCTTGAGGCACCCAGTGCTCTTCTTTCTGTTGTGGGACCCAGTAGTGCAGACAAACTCCCAGTCATGCAGCTCCAAGATCAGCCCAAGGACTGTTTGGCTCTCAGCCCATTCTTCATGATCCCTCCTAGCACTTCTCTTTCCCGCTCTGGTGCCTAACCTACGTTTCCAGGGGCAGAGTTCCTTTCTCCTCAGCTTTATTTCATTGATTTAATTTACTAAACACCCTATAAATCAATTTCTCTAGGCACTGCACAATTTAAAACAAAATAACAACAGCACGAAAAATACAAATAAAATCCCAATACGAACAGTCAACAATATAAAACTAAGAAGCATGCCAACACAGCATAAAATATAATATAAATACAAAAACTAAAACGATCATCAGGTATGAGAGTTACTACCACATCACAGGAACTAAAATAATAGACCTTAAACACTAAAAATACTAAAAAAAATAAATACTTAAAACCAACCAACTGCTGCCTTGTATGCCCAGATCAACCCATGGCCTTGTATATCCAGATAGAGCTTTGCACTCTGAAAAGTATCCTTGGATGCATTTTGCCCACAGCCCTTGCATCGTGGTAGCCCACCCACACTGGGGGCCTGGTTGCTTGTCACAAATGTTGTGTGAGGGGAGCTCCACTTGGTGCGTGGGGGCACATTTGTGGGGCTGCACACCTGAGTGGCCTACACGAATAGGTCACTCAGTTGGATAGTGGACTTCAACCTAATTGGGGGAGGGGGGGTGTAGACAAACTGGGAGCCTAGGGCATTGTGCTGAGATCTTTCAGGGTCTTGAGCCAAGAACAACCACCATACACACAGCTCGCTTCACACACACCCCTCGGCCCCCTCCTCCCAAGTGCCCTTGCCTCTCTCTGTCTTTGTGATTTTCCCCAGATTAGTCAGAGTCCAAGGAAAGGCCTCACCCTTGGTCTCTCCTTTCCCGATTCCATTTTTGCAACCCAACTGTGTTTGGCTCCAGGGTCCCTAATAACATATTAGCCAGATTACTCGGTTGTGAATTCATGAAAAAGTGTAGACTAGGGGGTAGCCTGTGTCCACTCTCACTTTCCAAATGTCCATGACCAAATAGGAAATGAGGTCCTTCGGGTTCCCCCTTCTCTGAAGCAAAGTTAATATGCCCATTTGACTATATTTCTTGCTCTTTCTCAGAAATTGCTCCAAATCTATCCATTCTGCCCCTCATATGGCCCACACTGAGCCATTAAAACACAAGGAAACCCTGTTGTGCTTAGTTAGCCTCCCAAGCCTTGACATTTCCCTAGCACCCTCAGCCCCCTTATTTGACAAACCATAACTAGGGAGGCCACTTATGAATTGCTGAAGAAGAGAAAAGGCATCACTAAAAAGGGGGGACAAAAGGGGATAGCTATTTGCATAAAATTTGCATATGCTGATTCACATGTAAAGATGCAAATTAAGAAATTAGAAATACAGTACATCTCACCATATTGTGGAAGACTGGCCAGGTAACCTGTGTGCCTGCCTGTTTAGTCTGCTGTCCAGGTGCTAACAGTTGATGGATAACAGTTCTTAAGGTTCTACCTTTAAACCAGAATTGTACAGGACAGCCCTTCAATTAGAGGGCATCTTCAAATAGAGGGCAGTTCTCTGGCAGCCCTTAAAATGGAAGACTGTCCTCTATAAAAGAGGACATATAGCCACCCTAAATCTCCACCTCTGTCTCTTCTGTTACTATAGCTATTTATAGGAATAGTTTGCTGATTTAATTGCTAGGGGTGGTGGTATACTACTCAAGAATCCTTCTTCCTGTAGACATTTATGATAAAAATAAAACTTCCATATATCAACTACAAGTATTCTTGAACGAATTTCCCATCTTGTTGAAGTTCAGTATATGAAGAAAGGCCATATGCATAACTGTTGTTGTTCTGTAATGTTTACTTTGTGTGGCCTCCATAAAGCTATAAGGTGTCTGTGTAAGTCCGAGGCCTAGCTTTATTACTGTCAAAAGGCCTACATCGGCATACTGCTTGGTGACATATTCCATAGTCTCCAACTGCCATGAAAATGCCAGGACCTTCACAAAAACCCTTAAGCCATCACGGCTTCTCACTTTGTCATGCAGAGTCCCGAATTCCCAGCTACTTTAAGCTGCCCTTAAAGGGGCCATGGGAAAATTGCAGCTAAGCTTTAGCTTAGCTGCAATTTTGCCCATGGCCCCTTTAAGAGTAGCTCTGCTTAGGCTCAAACAGATGCAGGGTCTCCACAGAGAGACAGACACTGCTAAGCTGGGAGGACCGAGGGAGGGAGGGAGGGTGTGTGTGTGTGTGTGCGCGTGTGCACGTATGCATACTCTACCTGCTGCCTCTGCTGCACGTTGCTGTGGGGAAGGGATTAGCTGGGTGAAAAGAAAAGGAGGTGGAGGCTGCACGTGCTGGCCTGGACCAAGGGAGAGGTGAATGAGGGAATTTATCTCATGATCCCTATCTTTATATTGCCAAAGATTGTATTTCCTAACAAAGCTGACTTTGTGCCTCTAACAGGTGAGATACAATGTCAGAAGGAAATGCAAGATGCTTCCCCTTTTCTCTGAAGCTCCATGTTGCAGGTGTGGGGTTGGTGATTAAGTTTCACCTGATGAATTTGTGCCAATCCTGACAATTTTAAAACAAAAAGAAAGAGATTGCCCTGCAAGCACTGACACCCCCCCTGAAAAACACCAGATATCAACAATTAAGGGTTTAAGTAAGGTTTAAAAAAATTACAAAAGCCACTTATAAAATATAAAACCATTTATAACATAATAATATAATAATTGTAATATATATTATATAATAATTATGGAAAAGTCATCCTAGCACTGGTGCTGCTGCTACCTCTTCTTCTAGCAAGGAGCAGCATTTCACAATTACCCCTCAATTACATGATACTTCTTCACACAATGCATAATCAATTTGCTGCCGCAAGATGTGATGGTCAGTGTTGTAGATTGCTTTAAAATATACAATATATGTTGCTAAAAAACATGGGGCTTCAGTGTTTAATACTGGATATATGTGCTCAAATGCAAGATATATGAATTGTGGGAAGGAAAAATATTTATTAACCTCTAACGATGAATTTTTAAAAAAGAATACAGTAAAGGTTGAAATATTTTGTCCCAGAATGCATTTGAGGCATACCCTTTCTCTATAATAATAATAATAAAAACTGTTAGGCCTTCTGAGTCTTTTAACAAAGCATAGTCAATACCGGTGGCACTCCTTGACAACTTATTACTGAATTTACCTAAATCTAATAGTGTGATCCAATTGTACACTTACTTGGGAGTAAGCCCTATTGAATTCCATGGGACATACTTCTGAGTGAACATGCCTAGGATTGTGCTATAAGGCAGCAGTATTCTGGCCACTTCCTTGAGAGTAAAGCCCCATTGAAAGAAGTGGGAGTCGCTTTTGAATGAACATTTATAGCATCAGGCTGTAAAACTAGACTTTGCTCCTATCAGAACTCCAGGAATAGCCCTTGATGGGCAGCTTCTCATGAATTTATTCTGAAGACTGACACAATTTGTGCCCTTAAAAGGCTTGTGCTCTGAACTTGGCTATCAAAAATTAACCTCTAGATTGCCTTATTCAACCCCTAAGTCTAACAGACCAAAGGAAGGACATCTTCATGCAAACCAAGTCCCTGCATACACTTAAGCAACCTGGGTTTGTATCTTCTTGTAGAAGGTGTTCATGCCTTCCTCTCTGTGCTAGGTTAAGACCATAAAAAGAGCCCTACTGGAAAGGCTCCAGCATCCTGTTTCCCACAGTGACCAACCAGATGCTCTGGAAAGCTCTCAAGCAGGACATGAGGGTAACAGTACACTCCTACTCATATCCCCCAGCAACTGGTATTCAGAGGCGTGGTGTCGCCAATCCTGGAGGTGCTATGTAGCCATCATGACTAATCCATTGATAGCCTTATCAGTAATATAATGCCTTGAGAAGGGAAACTAGATACTAACCTCCATGAATTTGTCTACTCCAAGTTGGCAGCCTTCACTACATCTTGTGGCAGTGAATTCCACAGTTTAACTATGCAAAAAAAAATACTTCATTTTGTTTGTCCCAAATGTGCCACCATTTAGCTTTAGTGGATAACCCCAGGTTCTAGGTGAGAGGGAGAAAATACTGCAGTTTTGTGTGTTTCTTCTAATAACTTTTGTACTTGACCATGCCCTTTGGTTGCCTGGCCACACCCTCATGTTGCCTGGCCACACCCTCTTGATCACACCTTCATGTTGTTTAACCATACCTCTTACAAATTAACATGTGTGTCCCTATTTTCATCTGTGAAATGTTGGAGGGTATGATATTCTGGAAGGGGAAGAGAAAGATGATCACTTTTAATGTTTATAGATGGGGCCTGGATCAAGTACCGTATTTTTCGCTCCATAAGACGCCCCGGGCCATAAGACGCACTTAGTTTTTAGAGGAAGAAAACAAGGAAAAAAAGATTCATGTGCAGATTATTGGAAAACTAATGACAAGAGAACAAAATAATATCTCCATACATTTATTTATTTATTAATTGCTTTTTTAACCCTGCATTTCTTAAAAACAATCCAAAACAGGTTATAAAAAAGAATAAAACACAAATTACAATATCGCTGCGGGGATGGGAGGGGCGATATTGTAATTTGAGTTTTATTCTTCTTTATTGTTTTTAAGAAATGCAGGGGTAAAAAAAGCAGTTAATAAATAAATAAATTTATGGAGATATTATTTTGTTCTATTGCTATTAGTTTTCCAATAATTTGCACATGAATCTTTTTTCCCTTGTTTTCTGATAACCATTACTGCTTTCACGCGGGCCTACCTGCCTCCTCGCCGGCTTGCGCTCTCCGCGGCTAGCCGGCCACACTGGTCCCATCGCGTCAGTTCTGGCGCGGCGGAAGTGACGCGACGGGACCCTGCTTCGGCTCGCTGGACCCCACGCTATGTTTTTGGCGGGGGGAAACCAGGGCAACAGGGCTGTTTAAACCCTGTTGCCCTGGTTCCCCCGCCAAAATCATAGCACGGGGGGTCCAGCGCGCCGAAGCAGCCGGATGTGACGCGGCGGCAGCAGCAGCTTCAGCGGCTCCGGCATCGACTCCAGTGGCAGCAGCGGCTTGAGCGGTGCAGAGAACGCTCCGCGCCGCTCAGAAGAGCGAAATCGGGCCGCCCCTGCCAACGGGATCAGGCCAGATGTGAGGCGGCGGCAAAGTTTTTGGGGGAGCGGGTGGCCTTGTCCCGCTCCGCGCAGGAGCCCTCCTCTCTTCCGCCACCCACCCGCTCGCGTCCCTGCTGCTCAGGGGGGTGCCGCCGCCGCGGCAAAGTTTTTGGGAGTGCGCAGGAGCCCTCCTCTCTTCTGCTGCTCACCCGCTCGCATCCCTGCTGCCCGGGGGGGTGCTGCCACCACCGCACCAGCAAAGTTTTTGGGAGCGTGCAGGAGTCCTCCTCTCTTCCACCGCCCGCCCACTTGCATCCCTGCTCCTGGGGTGGGGGGGGTGCCGCTGCCAAGTTTTTTTCCCCGCAGGAGCCCTCCTCTCTTCCGCTGGACCGGTTGGAGGCACGCAGAGGAAGGTAGGGGGGGAAATTATTTTGTTTTTTTTCCAGCATTCACTCACTAAGACGCACAGACATTTCCCCCTCCTTTTTGGGGGGAGAAAAGTGCGTCTTATGGTGCGAAAAATACATTCGATTTTTATTGGTCTGGTAAATGTCCAGTTCTGATTGGCTGGGAGTTCTAGCTAGGTGGGAAAAAACAGCTGGGAAATGACAGTTGACAGTTAGGTATTCAAAAGACAGTTGGTGGATAATCAGGGAGATTGTTGGTTGTGTGATAGAAGGATGAGGAGAACATGAATAGCTAAGGCCTGAATATTAAGCTATTTCTTCTCTGTGCGATAACCATACATGGCTGGTGAAGAGCAGGAGTAGGGAGCAGGTGACTGTTATGCCAGGAGGCTGCCCTAGGATCTCACCAAAAGAAGGTTATACAAGCAGTCATTAAAAACCAGATAAACTGTCCAATAGGAGGAGCTCTGGCATCAGAGGAACACTGTACCCAAGAGCTGGACCTGGTTGTGAGTGTATTTGGCCAGTGGGGGCGGGGGGGGGGGGGTTAGGGCATTTGGCCTTAGCTAAAAAAAAGTCACGAAGAGGCTTGTATCATCAAAAGTGTCTCTTCAGTCCTTTAGAATTGTCAGTAAGTAATTTTTTGAAAACCCCAAAGTAAGTATTCCCTTATGTACAAACCTTTAATAAACCAATTGTTTAATATTTCATCTTGTCTCTAGTGTTGGTGTCCATCTCATGCCTAAGCTGCTTCTATCAAGCTACTAGGAGGCTTTAAAATATCCTGAAATAACTGGTGGCAGTGGAAAGGGGTCAGCTTGTGGAACTCTGAGCTATAGCCTAGTTTGCACAACAACCCTCAAATAACCCAACAATAGGCCATGGGTTATTTGAGGGTTCTCTCCCGCTCAAACAAGCCATGCCACCCAGGTTCAGATTACACAACTTGCTGCACCCAGGCAGGTAATTAGGCAAATGGGGCCCAGCATGCACTGTGGCTTAAAACAAGCTACCATGGCTTGTTTAAGCCATGATAATCATGTGAACTGGGCCATAGTGATAAGGAGGTCCTTAGGCCCTGAAATATAAGCAATTTGCTAGAAAAATAAGGAACCCATAGGTGAGATTGCCTGGCGAATGAGCAGTTTCCCCATAGGTGGTGGCAGTGCTGGGAGCAGGTACCCCATACAGTATAAGATGTAGCACACTTCTGTTAAAAAAATATTCCAGTATTTCCAGGTTCATCAGGTACAGACATATACAAGTGATAACAGTCTTGGATATTCTTCATGGAGGAATATTTTAATGTCTAAAGAAGATCTAAGAAAAAAGCAACTGAACCAGTCACTGACAAACTTTAGAAAGCAAAGTAATGACTATTCTTGAAAGGCAATATTTTATTCAGGGTTGGATTCTGAACTAAAATCTTTTTTATTATTATTATTATTTCACTGTTGTTCAAAAACTCTTCCATGCAATTTGCTTGCACACCAACATGTTCAAGAACAAAGCAATCAGCAAAGTCTGCCTTACAAATCAATCTTTGTGAACAGTATTCCTTTCAAAGCTTGCAGGACTGTCCATATGGCTCCTGGCATCATGTGTAAGAAAGATGATCAAGCTGGCATATAAAAAAAAAAAGCCACTGGCTTTATTGCAAAGCAGATTAAAACAAAGATCTCTGAGCAATGTGTAGCTCATATGGGAGAGAAGAACAAACAAAAATATAAAAAATGGGTAAGACATGATCAAAAGAGAAAAGTAATCCGAAGTAGCCAAAGATCAGTGATGGGAGGAAAAACATAAGCTGTAACATCAGGAAGGGAGGATGGGAAGAAAAATCAAAAGAGCTGAATTGAAGTGTAGAGCACGAAGAGGTAGAATCCAATGCATGGAAACCTGTACTGCAAGCTGGCTAAGGGCCCAGAGGCAATGCCACATGGTCCACATCTTTATAAGACTCAGTGGAGAAATTAGCCTAGGGACCCTCTACTCTAGAGCAGTCCCACTGCTAACACCAAATGTAGAGGAACATCTCTTCTTACTGAGGCATTCCTACTTCTATAGTCACTGCTTGCCAAGGATCAGCCCACACCACTAAGCAATCTTTCCCTTCACTTCCACTGCCTCCATTAAATTACCCCTTTATTTAATATACACCTTTTTCCTAAAGTAGCTTGTCTTAGGCATGAGACAAACAGATCACAGGTACAAGGAAAGTAAACAAACATATACAGTATTTGTTTTAAAAAGAAATAACACAAGGAAGCTTATTATGTAAGATTACTGTCACTTGATGAACAAGGTTTCTATACTGTTACTTTAAAAGCAGGGCTTCTATATTGTTACTGTTTGTTTATTATATTTATACCCCACCTTTTTTCCTGCAAGGAACCCAAGGTGGCTTACATAATCCTCCTCTCCATTTTATCCTCACAACAACCCTGTGAGGTAGGCTAGGCTGAGAGTCAGCGACTGGCCCAAAGTCACCGAGTGAGTTTCATGGTCGAGCGGGGACTAGAACCCGGATCTCCCGAGTCCCAGTCCAACACTCTCACCACTACACCACACTGGCTCTCATATTGTTACTGTTACCACCAATCAGGTGTTAGAAGCCCCCAGTACCTAACCAAACTTAAGCCAATTTCCCTATCAAGCTCCACCCCAGTTAACTCACAGGCTTAACAATGAGGGCTAGAAAGAAAATCTTCTCTCTAGTAGGATTTGATTTCCACCTGGAACCTTTAAGGCTGTTCACCAGGCTACCCCAGAAGTCTTCAGTTTGGTTCAGCAGCTGCAGTATCTTCAGACCACTGCCACCAGCTGCCACACAGGCTTCAGCTCTTTCCTCTGAAAGCTGCTCCAGGATTCTTCCTCTCCTCACCTGCAGACCTTCTTCAGCTTCTGCTTCATGTACTCTCAGAGTCCCATTCTTGTGGCTGCTCTATTTCCTGGCTGATGTCTTCCTCAGGCTCCCAGCCTCTCACAAAGACAATTCTTCCTCAGGTGAAACTCCCAAGGCAAACTCTCTTCCAGCTTCTAGTATTACATTTATATCCATCTTGTTTTCCTCTTGCAGGAAACCCAAAACAGCTTACATATTCCTCTTCCATTCCATTTTATCCTACCCTGTGAGGTAGGTTAGGTTGTGAGTCAGTGACTGGCCCAAAGTCACCCAGTGAACTTCATGGCCAAGTGGAGGATTACAGCCCAAATCTCCCAAGTCCCCATCTAACTACTACACCACACTGACTCTCAACAGCTCCTTATATTTCCAGAAGTCTGAACCCTCCAGCCAATCAGCTTTGGTGAGGCCAACATTCCAACACAGTTCCTCAGTTTAAACTTAGGACCAATGGGCATCTTTAGAATGTTTAGTTATTCTCCAATCAGACAGTACCAATTTTAATCCTACTTTCCCACGTATAAAGACAGAAACCTGGACTCATTCCCCCTCTCAATGGTAATAGTAGCTACTATTCCACCAGCACACTATATTTACAATGTATCTCTCCTCATGCTCAAGCCTCCAGTAAAACACATTTTTCTTTTGTATTATTCACCTCTTCAGTCATTGAAACAAAACATAACAGTTAAACTTTTACCTCAGTACTTTCTTCACAGGCTCCTTGTATCCAGTTTTCTTTTCTTTTAACCCATTAACTTCTAGCCCTTGTGGTTGCAAAGAAAAATGGGCACAGGTGGAAATATTTGAGAAAAACAATTTGACTAGCCAGCTCAGAAGGAAAATAAACTTGACTGCATTATATTTCACATGCTCCCCAAGGGGGATTGTGGGCAGAATCAGGCTTCCTCACAGTGATGTCTTCACTGGCTCTGAAATCATGCATGTAAATTGGTGCTGCGGCCACTCTTCCAGAGGTTGGGACACAGCCCCTAGGGCTCCAGGGAAGCTCCATTTGCTGGATCGAGACAGCATCTGCCATGCCAATCACATGCTTATCCGCACTTTCAGCTTTGACACTGTCAATCATTTGTTTGTGTGTGTAGGGACTGAATCCAGGCCTCCTTCCCCACCAAGTGAGCAGTGATCTGAAAGCTGATAGCATCAACCCTCTTATTGAGGGCAGGCATGTGTCTCTCTCTGGAGCAAGGCCATAATTTCCAAACCAGTCTCATGTTTATAAATAACAAATAAAGGTGTTTTCAGCCATCTCCTCCTATAGCTGGAAGAAAAACTGGTAAGAAAGGCTTAAAATTCCTATAAAAGTATGGAAATAAATTTAGGTAATGTGATACCTGAATTTGGAATGGGACAACACATGTGGCAGCTTCTGCAATGAATTTGGAATGGGACAATACATGTGGCAGCTTCTGCAATCACAGTTCCATGTAATTCACAAAATAAAGGCCTATTTTAGTAGCCTCCTGTTGAACCCCTATATTTTAATGTAGCTCAACAGTGCCATCTAGAGTGCCTGGGGTTTCAGAATCCCTCCATGAAGCCTGAATAAGCATACATCTTGTTTTTTGTCTCTGAATACACATCCAGAAGTTAAGCGCTTTCTCAGAATGCTGTAGCTAGTTGAAGCTGGCTAACTCATTTATACTGTAAGTGCAGAGTCCTAAAGCAGGTGGACCAAGCCTCTAAATAATTTCCTGAGTGGCTGGCTAGACCACTGATACAAGAAATGGAGCTTTTATCACCCTATTAGCCAAAGTAACAGTCTGTGTCTGCTAAGGGGCCAGCTTTTACTGATCTCAGGTTCCTCTAAATATGTGAGACTTTGCTCTCAGTCTTGGTCCTCCTGGCAACATCCAATCAGAAGGACAAAGATACTCTCTTAGACCATCTGTACTACAAGGAAATCTGCATATGATCTGAAACCAAATATTCCATTCAAGAAGGTAACATGCAGGAAAAATGGTTCCTTGCAGGAAAAAAGGCGGGGTATAAATATAATAAACAAACAAACAAACAAACAAACATGTAAGTAGCTAAGTTAGATTGAATTAATTGATTTTTATGTGGAATTCTGATTTGCTGCCTTCCCTTTTCTTTCTGTTTTCCCTTTTCCCCAAATGAACACCTTTTTTTATCTTGACATTTGGCTACATTTTTAAAGAGGGAATGAAAGCCAGTGTGGCGTAGTGGTGAGAGTGTTGGACTAGGACCCGGGAGATCTGGGTTCTAGTCCCCGCTCGGCCATGGAACTCACTGGGTGACTTTGGGCCAGTCACTGACTCTCAGCCAAACCTACCTCACAGGGTTGTTGTGAGGATAAAATGGAGAGGAGGATTAGGATTATGTAAACTGCCTTCGGTTCCTTGCAGGAAAAAAGGAGGGGTATAAATATAAATGCAGAGTTACAGAATGGGGGACACTGACTTGGCTCAACAATACCACAAGTGAGAAGGATCTTGGAATTGTTGTAGATAACAAACTGAATATGAGCCAGCAATGTGATGTGGCTGCAAAGAAGGCAAATGCTATTTTGGGCTGCATTAATAGAAGTATAGCTTCCAAATCGCATGGTGATAATTCCCCTTTACTCTGCACTGGTTAGGCCTCATCTTGAGTACTGCGTCCAGTTCTGGGCACCTCACTTTAAGAAGGACATAGACAAACTGGAGAGGGTTCAGACAGAGGAGGGCAACAAGGATGATAAAGGGAATGGAAACAAGGCCCTATTTATTTATTTATTTATTATATTTATTAATCGCCCATCTGACCGGTCACCTGGCCACCCTATGAGGAGAGACTGAAAGAACTGGGCATGTTTAGCCTTCAGAAGAGGAGACTGAGGGGAGATATGATCGCACTCTTCCAGTACTTAAAGGGTTGTCACACAGAGGAGGACCAGGATCTCTTCTAGATCATCCCAGTTTGCAGGACACGGAATAATGGGCTCAAGTTACAGGAACCCAGATTCCACCTAAACATCAGGAAAAATTTCCTGACTGTCAGAGCAATAAGACAATGGAACCAACTTCCTAGGGAGGTGGTGAGCTCTCCCACTCTGGAGGCATTCAAGGTGCAGCTGGACAGCCATCTGTCGGGGATGCTTTGACCTGGATTCCTGCATTGAGCAGGCGGTTGGACTCAATGGCCTTGTAGGCCCCTTCTAACTCTACTTTTCTATGATTCTATAATAAATAAATAAATAAAATTTCTTACTAAACTCTTCCCCATTTCAAGACTGCATGGTTGCTAAGCTATCCCTTGTGCTAGGATATTTCACAAGGTTTTGTTACACTGTGTTTTCTGGGCTTTGGGCAGATAAGTCCAAAGCCCTTGCCCTTCCTTATTCCCCCTCCCCCCCCCCCCCCCGAGCAGAGCTTAAGGGGATGGTTCCCAGGCAGAAGGGCTTAGAATTCCCCAAACTAGACAGACTAGGAGCATTAGGAGGTTGACTCCCACTGAAAAAGTAGGAAGGAACAATCTTCAAAAACTATAATGGAACTACACCTAGATATTTGTTAAAAATCTTCACTGGTATAACACAATAAGATTTAACCAGCAATAAATACATATATAAACAAACCAATAAAATGAGATCAGGTTAAAATTTTCATGGTATCAGCTAACATGACTATAATAATCAGGATTTGCCAGGTCCACCCTCCTTCCCTATGATATTGTTACCTTCTGTTCTTTTCTCTTATGCTTTTCATCCATTCCCTTGCTTCTCTTTGCTGTGTCCCCTTCCCCTGCTGCCTTCACCTCCTTGCCAAGTCCACATAGTTCCTGTTCCTGCATCTCCTTCCTTGTGCCTTCTTCCACATCTCCTTCCCCGACTTCCCTTTTCTTCTATCCTAATCGCCCTTGCCCTCCTTGGTTCTATTACCCTCTCCTGCCCACTTTACCTCAGGCCTCTCTCCCCTTCACTTCTATCCCATTAATCTTTATTCCATCCCTATTGCCAGGTCTCCAGACGGTTCCTTGGGAATAAGCATGCTACAAATAGGTGTGAGTGGAGGGCGGCGAGAGGGGGGGGGTTTGATCTATTGGCTGCTCATGTCACCAATTGGCTGAAGACAACAATATCACCCAGCTTTCTTTGGATTTCCCAGGGGGAAAGGAGCAACTGGAACTTCCTAAGGAAAAGCAGCATAGAAGAAGGGTGTGATGTTATGATATTGTGTGTAAATTAATATGTGTATATATGGTAAGTATAGTAATGTGTTCCTGTTATGAGTCTATGACTATAGGTAGATATTCCTGTTGCATTTCTATATTTTATGGTAGGTAAGTCTATGGTAAGAAATGATGGGCAGGAAGAATGGTGGATTTGCATATGTGAGCTGATTGGCTGAGAGAGTGAAGGGGGCGTGAAGTGTATGTGCTGTATGAGGCAGATTAAGTTAGGAGTTCAGTTAGAGAATCAAATTGATCAGAGACCGCATTCAAAGTTAGTGAGTGCAGGAATTATTAATGTGAACAGATGGTGAGGGTGAAATTAGAACTAGGATGGGAGATCCTATCCTATCCAACTGAAACTTACGTATTTAACTTATTTCAAGAAACTTCTGTAGTTTAATTATACTTTGTAAAGCAACCTGTGTGACAAGCAGTGCTTTATATATTGTCAGAGAAAACTTAAAGGTGTTTATTAACATAAGGTGGGGGTAATATAAATCCCAGGGACAGCGTAAGGGTTATAGAGAGAAAAACCCTAACCTTACAAAAACACACCCACAGCTCCAAAAGGAGGGTAAAACAAAGGCCCTATTAGGGAAGGGGTGTGACAAAGGGGCATTTGGGGGTGGCTTTAAATGAGAGGTCACAGGTTCTCCCAAACATTCTCCTTCTCCGCTTCACAACAGTACTGCTCCTTGGAGAGCTCCCTTCACACATCAGTTTGACTCAGAAATGAGCTGACCTACTTTGCAAAAATACTGGGATGGGAGGGAGGCTGAAGAAGAATTTGGCTCCAATTTTAATTCGAAAAATTTGGGAGTCCTAATACTCAGCTGGTAGCTGAGGACAGTATTACTAGTCCCCTGGAACTCATACTTCTAAACCCAGAAGTACAAGTTCTGCAACATCACTACTCCTGCCCTGGCAAAGAAATGGGTTCAGGATGAAAGACAAATAGACTTACAGGCCTGTGGCTTATGCTGGCTCAGCTTGCCTGAGTGTGGAAAGCTAAGCAGGGTCAAGCCTGGTTATTACTTGGATGGGAGACCCCTCCTCTAGTTTCCTGCATTGAGCAGGGGGTTGGACTCGATAGCCTTGTAGGCTCCTTCCAACTCTATGATCTATGAAATCTATGACTTATAAAGAGACTAATGAATGTGTAATGTTGGATAAGGACAGAGACAAAAATAGGGCCCAGTTGTCTAGACAGAATTTTTCTAAAAATGAGAGGTTGTATTCACTAGTGGCTTTGCATTAGGGCAGTGTTCTCCAACCTTGGGTCCCCAGATGTTTTTGGCCTACAACTCCCAGCATGCCCCAGCCATGCTGGGAGTCAACCCTCTTTTTTTTTTTTTGCAGATCCCTGTTACCCACTTAAGCTTTCCACGCCTTCTGAAAAGCTGCTCCTGAGGGCTGGGGGACCCTCTGGAATAGCAGGGGATATGGTGCAGAGGACTGCAGTGGGTAAGGGAGATTTGTGAAAATCGGAAGCCCGGACTTACACGAGGAAACACTTTCTGCTAAAGCAAAGCCGCCATTAGATACACCCCAAGATTTTTTTAGAGAGATCCAGATTAATCACTTCCTGCTTTCTGCAGCCATGGAATACTAGTTGATATCCAGTTTTCACTTACTGTACTGAAGTACTATTTCTTGCTGTTATCATAATTTGGCTTCTATCACTGCACATACTATGCCTCTATTTTTAAAAAACTTTGATATTGGAGTCCGTTACGGAAGCATCCCTGCTGTCTAACTGTTTGACTGAAATTCAATCTTAGATGGCTTGGAATGGTGTTGGCTTCAATCCAAGCAAGACTGAATTGTTATTGATTGTTACAATATAGAACTATGAATGTGCTGAACTTTCCTCATCTAAATATAGATGGCTCAGACCTCTTGGCAGTGGGCCTGCTTGGTTTCTGGTTGCCATTTCCCCTCCAGTCCTAGCACATCAAATTGCTGAAAATGTCACATTACAAAACTATGATATTTTGCTTTATATTTTGTTTTCTATACAGGTATATGAGAGACTTAGGGCTAATCATGAGTTAAAGAAAAGTGTAATTGATAATTCTTTTTGACCTTCCAGTTGTTTCAATAGTATTTTTAGTGTTAAGTCAGTCAATACCATGTAGATGCTTTCTACTGGCAGCCAGCCCCATCCTATGAGACTGCCCCTAACCCTCCAAACCTAGAGGATTACGGGCATCCTATTGTGGGTGGGAGGAGCGTGGCAAATAGGATTTGCCTTTGCCCTCAAAAACATTTAGACAGCTGATTTTGGCTGACTGTTTTACCGCTCCTCACAAGGAGGAGAGGCTGAGCCACTGCCTGGGTTCCTCAGAAGCTGGGGGTGCCTCACTCCCACCCGCCAACCCGACCCCAGGAATGCCCCTCCCCATGGGAACTGAAGTTGGTCTTCCGGCTTCGGTTCGCAGCCAGCACGGAAAGAACCACACTGGCTGTGAGGTGGGAGGACTGGGTGCTCTGTGGGCGGACTGCATGCTGCGACCTCAGAAGGCATTTCTGAGGTCACAGCGGCTTCTATGCCCTATCCTATGCCCCCCCCAGGCAAGGTCGGAGGGCCACAGGATTGCACCCTAAACACTCTGGGGTGAAGCACTTTCAAATGCAAACTACGGTATTTGTTAAACAGATTGCCTAATGTTGTAACCGGGAAAACTCCTTAGGGCCAACTGACAGATTACCCTGTTGATTATACACGTTCTCTCATTAATACCCCTCTACCTCATTCTTAGTCTTTTTTCTAAGCTAAAAAGCCACTATGTCTGTATCCTGTCTTCCTAGAACATACTAATTTCAGTCACCCTTTTTGTATCTTTTCTAGCTCTATTTAACATCTACCTAAAGCCACTGGGAGCTATCATCAGGAGGTTTGGGGTGCGCTGTCATCAATACGCGGATGACACGCAGTTCTACCTCTCCTTCAAGTCCTCACCAAGGTTGGCTGTTGAAACCCTGTCCAATTGCCTGGAAGCAGTGGGTAGCTGGATGGGAAGGAACATGCTGAAACTGAACCCCGACAAGACCGAGGTACTTCTGGTGGGAGACAAGGGAAGGTTCGGGGATGTTGACCTGGTGCTGAATGGGGTACATCTACCCTTGAAGGACCAGGTCCACAGCTTGGGAGTCATTCTAGACTCCCAGCTGTCCATGGAGGCTCAAGTGTCAGCTGTGAGCCGGGCGGCGCTATATCAGCTCCATCTGATGTGGCAGTTGCGCCCCTACCTTCCTAATCATCTGCTCCCAACAGTGGTTCATGCCTTAGTCTCCTCTTGCCTAGACTACTGTAATGTGCTCTACGTGGGGTTACCCTGGAAGACGGTTCGGAAGTTGCAGCTGGTACAGAATGCAGCAGCTCGCCTGGTTAAAGGCTGCCGCCGGCATGATCACATCACTCCAGTGCTCAAAGAGTTGCACTGGCTACCAGTTGTTTGCCGAGCCGAATTCAAGGTGTTGGCGTTGACCTTTAAAACCCTGTACGGCTCCGGTCCAGTTTATCTCAAGGAGCGCCTCCAGCAACATCAAGTAGGCCGCTCAACAAGATCTGCCACGGATGGCCTTCTCCCTGTCCCATCAGCCAGAGAAACCAGGCTGGTGGGGACTACGGGGAGGGCCTTTTCTGTGGCAGCCCCCAATTTATGGAACTCTCTCCCCAGTGACCTCCGCCATGCCCCTTCCTTGATTAGCTTCCGCCCTGCATTAAAAAAGTGGCTTTTCAGGCGGGAATATGGGGTGGGTTAGAATTTTTAAGTTTTGTACTGTTTTTAATTGTGTTTTACACTCTGTTTTTTTCTTCTTGTTGTATTTTATTGGACTATACATCGCTCAGAGTGGCCGGATGACTGGCCAGATGGGCGATTCAAAAATATAATAAATAAATAAATAAATATTCTTTCTGAGATGGGATGACCAAACCTGGACACAGTATTCTGGCTGCACCAATGATTATATAATGGCATGATACTTGCTGTTTGTTTTGTAGTATTTTTTGCAAATCATTCCAAAAACTGAATTTGCCTATTATTATTATTGTTATTATTATTATTATTATTATTTAAAAAAATCTATGTATAACCTACATCCTCTGAAGGAGCTCTTTCATCTATGAATGCCTTCTGTTGCACTGGACTGAACACTCACTGTTTGAACCCTGGTAACCATGACTCTTGCAATGTAGTGATGGGTCCCCAATTACCAGATGGGTTCAGAACCACCATTTGGGAATCACTAGACAATGTTCATGTTCTGCTTATATATGACAGAACCTTCCTGCATCAAGTTTCGGGTGGTGGGGGCAAAATTCAGGGGTGGAAGGCAGAATGCACCACTGCTGCTGGAGCCCTCCCTGCCATCTTTCATCTTTCCCCCCAGCACAATGCTATGTGATGACAACATTGCTCTCATGGGGGCTTTTGGCAGTGGTGATAAGTTCAATTTACCCCAAGCCTGGAAAATCCTGAAATGGCTCCACCACTTTAAGAGCCTATGGAGAATGTGTGTGGATTTCAGAGTGTACTAGAAAAATGCACTGCATGCAGTGTTCTGATTTTATGACATTAAAATCTGATTTTATGACAATAATATATTAGCATCACATGTTTAATGCAGTTACATAAAAAGAATACTATAATTCTATGTCAGTTCAATATTATTTCTGGTCACCCATATCAACAAAGAATCATTACACCTAGAAGCATAAAAAGGTCTAAATACTTTTATCAGCAAAAGGGCTGAAATTAAATCTTTGTTATTTAAAATAAATTATTAGGGAATCAATATCTAGTTATATTTAATGTTCTTTCCCATTCATTATTTTGTAGACAAGATTGAAATGGGCAAAGGAAATGAATTTTTAATGTGTCTTTTACCATCAACAACATAAACACTGGAAAGATTAACCACTAAAAGTTGGTTATGCTCTCATGGTGCTGCCTCCTAGGAGAAATAAGGATTTTCAATTCTCAGGTAGAATAGTGACATCTAGTGGGAGAAATAAGTAAAAGTTTCTGATTTACAGACCATTTTATGATATGAAGAAGGGGGGAAGTGAAAGGGAATAAGAGGGGAAGGGGAGCAAGAAAGGCAGAATGCCTGAAATGACAATTGCCTTTCCCTAGAAATACGTGATTCTCAGTAAAATCTGCCAATGCTCCAAATTACGTGTCCTGCCTGGAGTCTTCATAAAAAGTGCTTCCAGTAACTCTGACTGATGTGATCATTAATGTGTATGCCCCATCGCAAGCTGTTTGACTATTTGATCTCGCACATTCTGCACTCAAAATGGATGTTGTCAACATTGGATGCTGAGTAAAACAGCAGCTTCTTGACACATCATTTTTGTACTATGGATGGTATAAAATAAAAGCTATAGAATTCTTAGCGGAGTCATAATGTGGTGATCCTGCTACCACATGGAATTAATAGGCAATGCAGTAGATCTATTTATCTGCTGCCAACTGAAGTAACAAGTTAAACATATATAAATTCTGAAACCCTTTCTATGTTTCAGGAAGACCTCAGCTGCCTCTATCAGAGGCCCTTCTGAACCTGAGTTATGACAATCCATAGCTAAGTTCAGTACCTCAATCCATTCTGGAAATACTTCTAAGTATTTCATCCATTTAACTACCTCAGGTCCTCTCCCTGCCTATTTCCAATACTGTCACTCTTTCCTATGCAATTATAGGTAAAACAGAATACCTAAATTATTACCACTACACACACACACACTATCCATAAAGTACACCTGCAAGCATTTTACATGTTTTAAAGTAACACCTGTTGTGAATTTTTTACAGCAATATACAGTATGTCAAAGTAATACCAATACAGTGTAGATATATAATATACTACATGCCCTTGGCTAAGTATCAACTATACATAGTGCAATATTCAAGCACATACCTTACTACTCTTAAGGTGCAAGTAAAACATACTGAATTACAAAAGAAAATGTCTCTTATTTACATTAATTAGTCTGTACATCACTGGGGCTTCCTTAGCTGCAGCAACCCATGGACATTTTTGTCTGGAGGCTGCACTAGGAAAACTGTCCCCCCCAACTTTTTTCTTTTACTATTAAGCCCTGGATTCTTTCTTTTTTCTGGCTAAATGGTTTTGTAGGTTTCTGTAGTGCTTCAAACAAACAGTGTCTAAGAAAAGCCAAAACTAGCTTCCAGCAGCACAATTGCACTAGCCATGCATACATTTTGGTGTGATTGTAGACACCAATTGTACAATGCTGACTTTGTTAAAAATGATTTAAATATGTGAAAGGGTAAGCATTTATATTATGCACATACACACCCCATATGGCTGCATCAGAGAGAGAGAGAGAGAAGTGAGACGGTGAGATGCCCTCCATCAGCCTGGCAAGAACCAATAGTTATTTGGCTCCTTCTCTCCCAGAATTGTTTCCATCTACAGCCATTGTCCCAGGCTTCATCAGAGGTAGAGGTGAGATACCAAGGCCCCCTCCATCAGGGTGGCTAAAACAAATTGCTATTTGGCTCCTCTTCCCAAACAAATCATGCAATGGCCATGGAGCCTAAACAGTTTATTTTTTCTTCTTTTTCTCCATATCTCTTTCTCCTTTTGTTTCATATCTATTAAACTACAAACCATTATTTTAACTTTGAGTGCACTGGCAGAAAGGCAGTATATAACTGTAGTAAATAATAGGAACAAATAAATGTAGCCTCTTACTTCCTTTTGGCTTCCTTGGTCAGTTTTCTTTTGTTTTGCCATTCACTTTCATTCTGTTGATCCCTAACTGAATTCTCCACACACTGGTACAGGTATATTTTAAAATTTCAACTAATTAAATGCACTAACTCTCAGCCTAACCTACCTCACAGGGTTGTTGTGAAGATAAAAAAAGGAGAGGAAGAGGATTATGGAAGCTACCTTGGGTTCCTTGCAAGAGGAAAAAAGTCAGGCTATAAATGTAATAAGTAAATAGACACTGCCTGGGTTCAGACAACAGGATAACCCACACTCCAAGGTTGAGTGTGGGTTGTTGTTGAAATGTGGGTTGTTGTTGAAACATGGGTTATCATATTGTCTGAACCCAGCCACGCTAACAAACCATGGTTTGCTAAACACAAACAACCCACAGTTCACAACCCAGCAACAAAGCAAGGCTCTCTTCATGGGTTGTTTGTGGTTAACCAACCATGGTTTGTTAGCGCAACTGGGTTCAGACAACATCATAACCCACATTTCAACAATCCACGGCTCAAGGACAACCCCCCACTCAACCTATACTCAACCCGAGTGTGGGTTATGTTGTCTGAACCCAGTCAGTTTATTATGTCTGTCCCAAAGGATAGGAAATACCCCAAAAATAAACAGAAAACATAATAATCACTATATTGCAGTTCTGTATTTTTGCCATTTTCAGTTATCATTCCAGATATGTCTGCTGCAAGTTGGTCAAACATATGGTCCAGGGACTTTAATGGGCTTTTGGGAAACAACCCAAATAAATTCAGTTTTGGCCTTTAGGAATTGCCAAGAGGACCTGAAGAAACCTCCAGCGTAAGACCAGGGATGGGGACTCGGACTCCAGGACTCGACTCGTGAGTCGGACTGAGTCCCCCCTCTGACTCGAGTCAGACTCAAGTCCCAATATTTTTAATGGGACTCGAGACTCGACTCGGGACTCGAGACCAAGGACTCGTGTTCTTCAAATGCAACATGGATAGGTTTTAGGAAGTACAGCAAGTTTATTTTTTAAAATCATTTTCCTAAAATGCAACCTTTCAGACATTTTGGGTTTGGCTGCCTCTGCCTGCCTGTTTGGGGTCCCCAGCCTCCTCTGCCTGCCTGGTCTCTTCTTAAACAGTTCCACAGTTTGAATTGTCCAAGACTAAGGCCTCTGCCTAACTGTTTTGGGGTTCCCTACCTCCGCTGCCTGTCTGGTTATTTTGGGTTTGTCTGCCTGGTCTGTTCTTGCCAAAATCAGTTGCAGTTTTGAAATAAAAAGGCATACTTGTGCCTAGAATTTATTTAAGCCACACATCTGAAATACGGTAGCCTTATTTTGTTGGGGAAAACCCCCATTGATTTTAATAGGGACTCGTGGAGTCACCTTTGGGAGTGACTCGTGAGTCACCATTTTGGACCAAGGACTCTGAATTGAGACTCGGGTCCAAAGACTCGTGACTCGAAACCCGAAACCAAGGACTCTTCAACATCCCTGCGTAAGACACACTGAATTATACAATAACGAAGTTTGCTTTCCTGAAGCATCAGTGGCAGTTGACTCATAAGGGACAAGAATTCACACACACACCCCCGCTCTCCTCACAAACAGTGTCACCTAAAAGCAAACAGGAGAAAGGCAAGCGTACCAACGTCCCCCCCCCCGCTCTTTCGACGCACGCACGCACGAAAGAAAGCGGGGGGGGGGGGTAGCGGGAGAGAGAGCGCGAGACCTGCGCAGCCGTTACCTTCCCAGACAGTGCCTCCCGTCTCGTGGCGCAGGAGGAATTTGTACCAGAATGTGCACGCGGCCTCTTCTTCGGGCAGCGCCACCTCCGCGAGCCAGAGGACCGGCTCTTGGGCGGGCAAGGGAGCCAGTGGCCGTGCAGGTTTCATGGCCAGCGCCTGCTTGGGCTCCCACTGGCCCAGCTCCGGCCGGGAGCCTGATACGCAGAGCGCCGTGCCGCCTTCGGCTAGCCGGGCGGGCACGATCACCCCGAAACGGAACTGCATGGCAGGGATTCGGTCCGCCGGGACCTCGGAGTCCAGAGAGCGTAGTGCGGGAATCCCTCTCACAGCCGCTAGGGGTTGGGGGAGGTGGGGAGAGAAAAGAAGCCGCCGCCGAGAGACCGCGACGTCACTCGTGCCGGCCTGAGGCGCTGGCCTGCCATGTTCTGTCTCTGCCGAATAGGGAATAGAAGGCGGACCTGAACGGAGGCGGCGATTGAGCGGACCGAGTAGACCGGGTGACCTGCTGGGAGCGGTAATAATGAAAGTGAATAGAGCTGATAGTAAAGAATACTTTGAAGACTGAAAAAAATGAAATTTGTGCTTCAATTATATACCACCGTCATTTCATAAGTGATTTATCTTTATTCTTCCAACGAAATGTTTTAATGTCGTTTTCATGTATTATCCAAGCCAAGAACTGAATGAACTCTGAATGAGCCAGTGTGGCGTAGTGGTGAGTGTTGGACTGGGTTCTAGTCCCCGCTCGGCCATGAAACTCACGGGGTGACTTTGGGCCAGTCACGGACTCTCAGCCTAACCTACCTCACAGGGTTGTTGTGAGGATAAAATGGAGCAGAGGATTATGTAATCCGCCATGGGTTCCTTGCAGGAAAAAAGGTGGGGTAGAAATATAATTAATTAAGTAAACCCTATGGTTTTGATAGTCACCTTAAGAGTTCTCAGAATCCATCTTTACACATGGATGATATAGCCCATAGCAATCACATTAAGCAGTAAAAATTATAGACAGAACAGCTTGTGTGGTCTGCACTTAAGTGTTCTAGATATTATCTACACCAGGGGTGGACAGAAGGTAAATCTCCAGATGTTTTGGACTCGGCATTTCTGACCATTAACCATGCTGGCAGGGGCTGCTGGAAGTTGAAGCCCAAAACATAGAGATCTACCACCTTCTGCCCACCCTTGGTCTACACCAGGGGTGGGCAGATTTCAGGCTTGTCAGATCTACCTTGTATTTTATTAGAACTCAAGACCCACCAACCAGAGCCTGGTGCAAAAGGCATACCTTTAGAATTGTATTAAAGCCTCAGAGTACATTCTGAGGCCACAATCCCTTTCACACAAAACTGTATTTCTGATTACCCCAAGCTTTCATTTCAGCAACCTAATTTAGGTGGGGAAGTTATTTTGTTGCGGTTACTGTTAAATAACTGGGAGGCATAAACCCCTGCCAATGTACTGCAAAATTGCCTAAAGATCTACTGGTAGATCCTGATCCATCTTCTGCCTAACCGTGGTCTACACTTCTTTGACCAATGGAACTATTTAGTCCTGATTTACAGACATCTGTTCTAAATTGTCTTCTACACTGGGAGCATACAAACTGATGAACCAGGGAAATGGAGAGGGGTGGCTCTACTAGCAGATCATAATGTTGGCTTATAGTTCAATCCTGTGCACATCTACTGAGAAGTAAGTCCCATGGAATTGAATGACTTACTCCCAGGTAAGTGTGTATAGATTACAGCCTTAGCTTTCCAAAATTTTTACCTGTGATTGCATGCAATTAAAATAGTGATGAGTATATGCTTGGGATGCACAAAGTCCAACTCCAGGAACTGACACCTCCAGTTAAAAAGGATCACATAGGTAGGTGATAGCAAATACCTTTTTGTCCAGGACTTTGAAAAGACAGTGAGAGAAGACAGTACAGGGGCAGATGGATAAAACTGTCTGATAGGGTGTGGGATATTGCTTTAAATGATAAATTAACATGTAGTATTAAATGTAAAAAGGGACAATTAAGGAAAAATAATTTTAAGGATATATGGGGACCATTTCTAGACTATGTTTTAGTAAAGGGAAAAGGGAGTAAGCCATGTCAAGATATGATGTATTTTTGGAATATTGAATAATGGATTATGTGGATAGAATTACTTTTTGGCCCCGTGGTGATGGGTGCACTTTGGAGTTATATGGATATGTGGGGTTCGTGTGTGTGTATTTGTTTTATATAATGTATGTAATAAAGAAATTAAAAAACCTGTCTGATCTGTTATAAGGCAGCTTCCTGTGTTCTATTTTACAGGAAAAGCAGCATCTAGTCCATCATGTATCAGTCAAGGGATGATTTACACAAAATCTCCACTTGCACAGGAAACATGAGCATGTCTCATTTCTGGATAGCTGTGTGCCAATCCTGCTCTGCGTTCACAGGGCTTTCCAACCTTGGGTCCCCAGATGTTGTTGGCCTACAGCTCCCAGCATACCCAGCCAGCATGGCTAATGGCAAGGGATTCTGGGAGCTGTAGTCCAGCAACATCTGGGGACCCAAGGTTGGAGAGCCCTTATCTAATGGATCTTTCTGGGAACCCAACAGAAGATCTATAAATGATTCCTACATTATGGACAGTTCAGTGACTTAAAGCAGCACTGCTGTAACTGAAGAGTTATGTGGGAAGGAGAACATAGATATATGAATGGTACAGTGTAAGCAGTAATAACTCTCAGATACATCACAGTGCTAGATGTCAGACCATAAAGGCAATGTAGTCCAGACATCCAACAAAAAACACTTCTGAAATACAAGTTAGCCTTCTTCAGATGTTTTAATTGAATTTACATTTTCACTTACTGAAGTACACTAAGGGATAAGGAATTCTCACTCCACATTGTAGCAACCATATCTGATAGTGGCATTCCTTCACTACCTTAAATATTTCTTTTCAACCTATTATGCACAGGTATGGACGATCAACACAAAACAGATCACCTAGGACATCAACAAAAAAAGCATGTACTAAATAGAAATGGCAAATGGGTTTTATTAGGATTATGACAGACATTGCAAAAATACCATTAACTGAAAACATTTTTAAAAGGTAGTATATTGGTAAGAAAGGAATAGCTGTGAATATGAAAACGACAATGCAACTGGAACAGAGACTCAATGAACATTTAAAATGCAAGTTATAGTACAGGAGAAAAACTCAAGTATTACTGACAAATTACACACCACTGCTTTAAAAAAATGCATAGCAGTACAAAATATTGATATCCTAGATTTGTATTGAATTCCTGTAAACGAGTATACAGGATAGAATTCTTTACAGCATTACGAGTGCTTTAATAGCTCTGGATTAAGTGGTTTTTATAAAAAAAACATATTTGAAAGTAAAAGTGCATGTTTTGAGAACAAAGTGTTCAAAATGCTTAATGTAAAAAAAAAAATGAACCAACTGTTCACCACGGGTACAACTGCACTTATTTTGAAGCTAGAGAGCCTTCTAGTGTAGTGTTTTTGTAGTTGCTTTATTCTACTCAAGGGGCCAAGACATATTTCTGCCCACCTCTGTTCTCCAACAACGAAAAGTATAGTTAATAATGAAGTATACACTGGTTAAGATATTTGATGGTTAAACATTAGTGTATACAGGAACTTGTAATACTGTGGAATGAATATTATTGGCTGACAGCTCTTTTTTGAAGAAAAGCAAGTGGCCAGAAATTGCTAAGATACTTCATACAGCTAGAGATTGAAGATTTCCTGATTGTAAGGAGCCTACATGAAAGAAGATCCAGCATATTATCGGGACTAGTAATACCCCCTTCTCTTCTCCAAGCTCTTAAAATGAGAAATGTTCTGTCAACTAAAGACAAGATTCCATAGGATTGAATCTTGAAGGAAAATTCTCAAGAGAAAGGCAGCTTTGTGAGAATAGTTAACTGATTCCAAGATCCAGGCATTACAGAAATCAGCTGTATAGCGCCAGTATCCACATTCTTTAATAGTCTCACTATATGGCACTAGAGAATGAGGCTTCATTTGTTTTTGTTTTTTTAAATGGGACACCCTAAGTTACAAAAAATGCAATTATCTCCCAGACTGGATTCATATATGCTGAACATATGAACTCTTGATCAAGTATACTTAAATGACTTCATTACAAACATTACAAATGTAGCCATTCCTATAATCTTTTCAATACTTTTCTTCTTTAAAATTAGAAACACCCTATTTCATTTATACAAACTTGTTCTGTTAGTCTGTGGCACCAAGCTCAATAAACTAGCAGTATCAAGTATGAAAGCCTCTGAATTATGCTAGTGTAGTTAAAGGCATTCTCATAATTACAGTAAACATTCAACACAATGTCTTCATTATGGAAGACTATGGAAAATATGGATTTATGAAATTGATGAACTTGTATTTAAGATATACTTTATGCAATGAATGGGTTCTCATCTTATAAAGATGGCATACTGACATCTCTATCCTAAATGCATTTGCTTGTAAGCAAATTCCAAATTTCACTGGAACTTACTTCAGCATGTATTCAGAATCAAGAGTCCTATACAATTTAAAATATCCTTGAAGCCAAGTGGAACATCTGTAGACAAGTCAACAATAAGGTGTATTCCATCAACACCATAAAACCTCAGGCCTCCATTAGGTGTATGCATCTAAAATTTTAAATCCTGCGTAGCTAGTTTACAGCAAGCAACAGGAATTTTGCTCAAGTTCACCATTTATCAATCTACCAAAGAGGGAAGAACATTTATGAACCCAAAATGCTTGCCTAGGTGTACATTTAGGCCTGAAACACAATTAAATTTTGTTTCATTAGACTGCTAGTAGCAGCAGCCTGTGTTGACCATCAAGGGAAGGTATCATTAGAAGCAAATCTACTGCAAGTCAGAATTCACTTAAGATGCAATTCTGTTCCATTAAAATCAAGTTTTGCTACTGACTTCAAAGAATTGTGAATTGCTCCCCCTATTCATTTGCATCATTAAAACACATCCTATGTAGGGCTAAAATCAATGTTATGCAAGTGGACTTCTACTCATGCAATGGGAATTTCCCTTCCCCTCCTCTTCCCCGAAATCTGCTGCCACAATCCGCCAGAAGCAGATTTGGGGGGTACGCGGGAGGAGGGGGAATTTGATCCACTAGCAGTATACATTCCACTGGTGGAAGGATAGTTTGATACAACCCATGATCTCCGCCATAATTAGAAACTGCATAAAATACAGTCAGCTTAAATGAGCACAGCAATCTTTAAAGGGCAAGATATGAGCTGCTAAATTCTGGCTAGAATTCAGTTTTTAGATTATTATATCCCAACTCACAAAGAGGCCAATTTAATACATTGTTTGGTCAGATTTCTCTCTATACAATCCGAGTACCTGTCTGAATGTGCCCACCCTCCAGAACTCAATAAAAAGAAACGGACACCAGTAAGTCACAAAACCCTAATGAAAAGTTTACAGACGGTACAAGTTATATAAAACTACCCTGTCCAGCAAGTTCCATATTTTCAAACATTAAGGCAACTTTCATTAATTCTAACCAGACAGTATTATAAAAAATAAATGCCACTTCAAAACATTATTTACATAATGAGTAGATTTACCTCAAAAATCATCTTTAGTAAATTAATAAAGTGTCACAAAATATTACACAGAGGTTATATCAGGTGCTTGAGTGTATGTGCAATTGGGAGTAAATTCTTCGTGTTTAAAGTACAGGTTTCAAGACGGAGCGCAATGATCGTCCTTCTTTTGTAAGCTCTCGTGTGACACACATACATGGCAGTGGCACAGCCTCCTCCCGTCTCTCTACGGCATTATAGCTGCATTTCTTCAAGTGGTCAGCCATGCTTACAATGTCAGCAAATTTCCATTCGTTTACAGTACAAAATGCTGTGCTGAATCGCCACACCTAGAAAATAAATTTCTTAGCATCAAAGTCCTGCTTTCTTAGGGTGCAAAGACTGCTTTTATAGCAGGGCAGCATGTAGAACCAGTGTTTAGAAGCACAGTTGTATTCAAGCACTAAGTGCATGGTTGAACAGCAGTAAACACAAAACCCTAAGTATGTAAGACTGTGCAATGACTTGTTGCAAACACAAACTTATCTAATTAACCTACCTCACAGGGTTGTTGTGAGGATAAAATGGAGAGGAGGAGGAGGATTATGTAAACCGCCTTGGGTTCCTTGTGGGGAAAAAAGGCGGGGTATAAATATAATAAATAAATAAATAATTGCCACACCATAGTGGAGTATAACAGAAAAAAAATAAGGAACATTATAAAAATGCTAAATCCATATAATTTGTAAGAGCACCTCTCAAACAAGAGGGTTTTTTAAAAAAAAAAATCTTAAAATTGTTTTAGACAGATTGTGAGAGCCTTATAGAGATAGCCTATTTATTAGGGTCATTTACATTTTCTAGCTGGAGAGGGCTGTTTGTGGCTTGAGATGGCTGGCTAACTTTTTTCTGGATCTAGTTTTTTATAAACCCGCCAGGGGCCCTACGTTGTTGCCAGTGAAGAGGCATAGGGAGGGATAGCTAGGGGAGAGGAGTGTTCTTACTGCTTTAGCCACACCACGTTGGCCTGGGTCCTGCATCCAGCCTATCACCTCAGCTAGCTGGCCTCTGGGGGTGGACCAGAGGGAAATTTTTGTCCCTTTGATCCACTCTAGGACCTCAATTGGACATAGGTAAATGTTTTCCTTGCTTACCTCCCTATTACTCCCCTTCTATTACTTTTGGCTTTATTAGCTATGGGTATTGCTCATTAATGGGGTATTGCTCATTAGTCAATGGTTGATAAGGCAGAGAAAAAATTGACCTATGTTCCTGAGAGGCCATTTGGCTCCAGGATTTTTGCCTTCCTCACAGCAAACATTCACACTCTTTGTCTTATTACCTCAGTCACAACTAGCTTGCCTAGTGCTGGGGCACTGGGCAGGGACCACAGCCTTAGGTAGATGCCTCCATACCCATCCTTTTTGTGGGGTGAGGTTGGTATTGGCTTTGGAGGCTTTTTGTTCAAAAAGCACTGTTCTTTTATTTAGTTGTTTCCAAATTTTATATAATTTTAAAAATATAAAATCTGTGTCAAATGTATGTGATCGATCTTCCATTTCCAGTATAGAGCACTTTGAATAAAACGTATTTTTTATTTTACTACTTACAACTCTTATATGCCTGTCTCTCCATTCATATAGGAGGGGGAATCTTGGGAGGCCTCAACTCCTAGACCTGTGGCCCGATTGGAGTCCACCAGAAGACCCTTCAGTGTGGCGACTCCATTTCTGTGGAACTCCCTGCCTCTGGAGGTCAGGCAGGCTCCGACATTGTGCTGCTTTCGGCACCTGCTGAAGACCTCATTTCGGGAAGCGTTCTCTGCTGTGCAGCCCTTTGTATTATTACTTTGTTTTCAATGTATTGTTTTTGTTTCTTTTACCTGTTTTTATCATTTTACTGTTCACCACTCTGGAATCTACTTAGATATGGAGTGGTATACAAATACTGTAAATAACAACAACAACAACAATAGACAAAGAACATGCTAATTCCAAACAGAGGGAAATACAGTTCCCACCATGTAGACATATACGAACCTTTTCCTTTATTTGCCATGAAGAACTTCCATCTGGATACATCCTCTTTTCCCAAAGTAGTATAACCATTCCACGTGCCTGTAGTAAGCTTCCACATACATCCCTCATTAATCGTGACACTTGTGAAAGTTGGCATAAACTAAAGCCATCTAGAAAACCTGCAATATGTTGTAGAACTTCAAAAGGAAGATTACTCAGATGATCACTACACAGTCCTAAGCAGCATCTCTTGTCAGGCTCTGTCAGCACAGTAGATATACAGGGCTGAACCCCAAATGACCGAAGATGCCGATCATGAATAATCTTTGCCCCTTGTATTGAAGGACAGAATCTGCGTTGAGAGTATGTACACCCATAATAAGCCAGAGGACATCTTTGCTCCATCCAGCCATTGAGGCCAGCATGAATATCACCATGTACGTTCTTAAAATGTGAAGAAAATTCATTTCGTCTAAACAATTGTCCACAAACAAATGTAAACATTGAGCGTTTTGTTTGGTATCTAGCCACACATTCTAGTACCAAGTCTAGCCCAAGAGTCTGGAAAGGGCTTGGATTTGAGAGCTGTGGATTTGCATGATCACATGCAGAGGCTGAAGCAATTTCCCCTACCATTGTATTTGTGGCCAGAATTGCAGATGGGAAAGAAAATGTCTGAGTTCCAAAATCAACATGGTATCCGTCAATAACACGACTATCAGATATTCCCCTACCACCAGGCGAATCTCCGAGACAAAACAGTAACGCTGCTGTGATTAAGTCTATTCCCTGAAGGCCCATAGGATCTTCTGTTATTTCCAAATCCGATGTATCTACTGCTTTGTCTTCCTTTGGTGCAGATAAGTAGTGATTTGCAAGGAAATTGTATGTACGATGAGGAATTAAAGAAAATACATCTATGTTTCTGAGTCTGTCTTGCTCTATTTGCCTCTGTAATAGTTCTTCACTGCAGTCACGTGGCAGATATGCATGACTAATGGTGCCATTAGACAAACTGTGTAGAGGTATTTCTTCCCTAACTTGCGGTGCTACTGGAATAAGTTTGTAAGAACTCAATGATTCATCACAAGGCGATGCATTACTTAAACCATTTGCTACATTAGGCTGGTTGGAATTACATGTTTCTAGTTCTTCACTCTGTTGCAGAGTATCTGCAGCAGTATTGTCTACATAAAAGCCATTACATAAAGAGGTATTATCAAGGCTCATATTCAAGTTGTACTGTTGCATGGTATCATAACAAATGTCACTTGAGCCATTTTGTTCCAACTGTGCATTTTGACTGAAGGCATCCAACTGAATGCCACCAACTGCTCCCATGTTATCGTCATCTTGATAATCATGCCCTACCTTCTTATGCATATTTCTATTACAGTTTTGCCCTTTTGTCCCAAAATCTTCATTTGTTTCACATGGTGAAATACCAAGTTTTGAACTTAACATGCTTATGTCTCTAGTAGCAGTGTTCAGGATATCCAGAGCTGTAGCTAAACTCTTTGTTGTTTCTACAGTAGCTTGATAAAGTGCCCCATATGACTCTATATCTACAGGCATAAAGCCATTTGCAAGTGTAGCATCTGGGGCACTTGCAACAGAACTCTGTTCTCTAGATTTTGACACCTGATCAGTTGTTTTTGATGTCATCGTTGCAACTTTGAGAGATTCAAGGAGCATTCGCTGATCCTGAAGGGCAAGAGCCATGTCTAACTGTTCAACTTCATCAACATCTTTACTTAGATTTTCATAAGATTTTCTATCAGCATAACTGACTGGCCATCTATTCCACTCCATAGTGCAGCATACCACGCTTGCAGGGCAAGTTTCTAGATGTTCAGCAATTTTATTTCTTGCTATAGTAAATGGACAGCCAAAGCCACTGTTGAGACAAGGCACTCTTTCAAGTGGACATAGAAGGCGATGCTCTTCAACTTTACACAAATGAAACACTGCTCCACAAACCATTGGACAACCAATCAAGTCACAGGAAATGCCAGCCTCTGGTCTGGTCATACACCGCCGGCTAACACAGTTGACACAATGTAGATGCTGATGTTCTTCCATGGCGGGAAGTTCAGCTCTAGGAAGATAGAGAAAGCCAAATGAGTTAAAGATGTCAGTATTTTTGTTTTTAAGTTAAACAACAAAGCTGTAACAAAGTATTTTATTGGTATATTAAAAACAAGTGCCATCATGTGTGCAAAAGTGGACCACTGACAACTTGTTTTGTCTCATTGTCCCGCTACCCAGGTATCCTCATGTGTGTCCTGTTCATATATCCTACTTCCCAGCAACAAACTAAAGGTTTGGTTATTTTTTCTAAAAATGTTGAAACTGAATGTGCACAATTGTATGTATACCCCTATGCTGAACAAATTAGAAAAGTGGAATCTGCTCCTGTTTATTGTTCTAGTCAGCCATGCCCTACTCCAGGATACTCCATTCCATTCCCTCTCCCATCTGGTTTTCCATTTTCCACCCATCCAGTCAGTTTTGATGGAGTGGTGGATATAGAACCAGTAATTTCAGCCTTGTATTTAAGCATTCCCCTGGTAGCTATAGGCAGTAAGGAATTACAAGTAGCCGGGTGGCTGCTGGAGAAGGGATGGACTGCTCCATCCCTCCTCTGGACCTAACATAATACACAGCTAAACTGTTTTTGGTCACAGAAATTGGGAGCAAGAGCAAACAAAAACATTTGTAGCACAGCCACACTTCAAGGTCATTTCCAGTCTGGAAAGCAGAACTCATCTGACTAACAATTTATCAGAATTTATCAGAATCAGGGTTTTAAGAGGCCCTTCTTTTTTGAAGGGCTGGGGGTTTTAGGGGTTGATTTTAGGGGTGGGTCTCCCGCCTGATCGGCGGAAGTGAGGAGGCATGTGCCTCTCCAAGGGAGATGATGGAGGGTGTTCTGGGGGGCAAAGTATACCACTGTTGAGCAGCAGACGCTGGCAGAATGCTAGGGGCAGGCCACGTCGATTAAGGGGGACAAGGGATCGATGCTTAATACCTATCCCTTGTTCCGGGCCTGCCCAAAGCCAAGGGATAACTGGGGGATGTGTGGCTCCTCCCCACACCTTGCGTTTGCTGTTGTGCAATGCCAGGTCCGTTACCCCAAAAACATATCTCATCCATGACTTGATCCTGGATGTGGGTGCGGACCTGGCATGTATTACGGAAACCTGGCTGGACGAGGCCGCTGCTCCAACTCTGGCGGCCTTATGTCCGGCCGGTTTCTCGTATGCCCGGCCGGTTTCTCGTATGCCCAGCAGTAATACCTTGGATTGCAAGTAACTTGGTTTGAGAGCGTTTTGCAAGACAAGCAAATTTTTAAATATTTATTTAATTTTTTTTTACTTGATATACAAGCGACGTCTTGCAATACAAGTACTGTAGGAAGGCTTAAATTAAAAATCTCTGTACAATTTTTTTGGGGGGGATTTCGTTTTGATATAAGAGTGTTTTGGATTACAAGCACGTTTCCGGGACAAATTATGCTCAATCCAAGGCATGACTGTATAGAAATACATAACGTTTCCTCCCTAGCCTGTGCCACTTCATATTCTACATATTCTACAATAAAAAAATTACGGTAGCTGCTGGATTTGAAGGTTTCAATAAGAGGACCTTAAGGTTAGAGTGAATGTGGCAAAAAATGATACACTGCACATTCAAGGTACTGAGTTTAAATGATCTCAGCATGAAAATTCATTTTACACATTAGCAATTAAGATGAGGTTTTTATCTGAAGGTAAAATTAAGTGTATGAGTACAGTTATGCAAGACTCAACTACAAATTAATACTGAGAATCAATACAGATCCCAAATACCATCCCTGTATAATTTTATTCTCTGCCTATAAATAATCCTAAATATAATGTCAAAGCATGTGTTTTTTTAAATTTTATATTACAATCACACATCTAATTTCAAAACTATTACCAAATATGGCCAATCTGACCTCAATATCAATACTTTTTATAAGCATTGGAGTGTTAAAAGTTACCTTCCTTCAAGCAACTCAAAGCTGCCACAATAGAAAATCTGTCACCTGCTGACAGTGTAAACATGCTGACAAAATTATTTCGCTGCAGAGTTCTTTAGTGCCTGTTACCAAGGCAGATTAATCAGTCACTAGATAACTTCAAACAAATTTGCAAAAATAATTTTATTTATTATTCAATCCTATTCAACATTTTACACAAATGCCCTGTATTTCTGGTCATATTATTTACAATTACAGCAAATGAGGTTTTGAAGACAAGACAAAAGCAATCTGAGGTCACCACTCCTCACTGTAAGTGAATGTGACAAAGCAAAATAAAAGCCTTGGACAGCAAAGCCTCCAGAAATAATTTACATTTTCAAGGTTTTCCGGAAGAAGCAGAAGACCACACAACTAGATTTCCTTCCATTAACTAGTTAGAAGCCCTTCTCTCAGAACTGCCAGATATTATCTATGTTGAGAAATCAGACAGGCAGTAGCTTGCCTACAAAACAGCACAATTCCTAGGAACATTACTGCACACCCTATTATCAGGTGTGGGCAAAAGGTAGTTCTAGATCTACTGGTAGATGTCTGGATGATTAGCAGTAGATTGCCAAAGGTTTCCAATTCCCTATTGTTTAACAATATCAACAACAGAATGACCTTTTCTACCTAAATTAGGCTGCTGAAATGAAGAATTCCTCAGCTAAGTTTCAGTATTGAAAACAAATTCCTAGGCCAAGATATACCCTACTCTTTAATTCAAAGTGTATGTCTTTTGCACCAGGCTCTGGTTGGTGGATCTTGAGGTCCTAGATAAAAAACGAAGTAGATCTGACAAGTCTGAAATCAGCCCACCCCTGCTCTAGATAGTAGAATTCAGGAGTTGGATCAGGAGCTACAGTTGCTTACCAAGGGCACAGAAGTGCTCTGTTTCTGGTATTGTCTCTCGACATTCAAATGGAGGCAGCAGCAACAGTATTATGGCAAGCTGCATTTCACTATCTATTAGATACAAATGGACTTTTCCTTGCAAATATACTGTCGTTAAACCACAATAAATGACCAACAATCGTGCATCCAGTTAATAATTTTTTAGAAGTTTTGTATAAACTGATTTTAAAATGAAAAGCGTTTCGGCATAAAACTCCAGCTTCAGTAACAAAAGTGAGTATGCTCCAATACCACTTATAAACTGAGCCAGAACCAATCAGGAACAGACCAGAAACAAGCCTCAGAGGGGAACAATAATTCATTATTGTTCCCCTCTGAGGCCTGTCCCCAATTTAAAATTTATAAATTCGATGCACAATTGTTGGTCGTTTATTGTGGTGTCATGTGCATTGTATCACCTATATACTGGTTTATTGCCATTAAACACAATACAACCTCTAGCCGTCCTCCCTAACCTTGAATTAAGAACAGTTGCAGAAGGCATACCAACTGAACCATCTCAAATGCTAGCAGCAGAATACAATGAACTAAGATAAAGCAGCCTAGGAACCCATCAAATAAGTTCTATTATATATTTTGCCCTTGAACCAGAGCAAACAGATTAAAAGTAAAAGGTAACACTGTGTAGGAGCGAGGAAGTAAAGGCAAGCAGCATGATCAAGCACTGATCTTTCTATACTTTCTATATTTAGGATTGCCCAATCCGCCATTCCTGGTTTCTGTTCTCCTGCCTAAACCCCATGAAATGATTGAGGGCTTTGAAATATAGTGTATTGACTTGGTAACGCTATGGAATAAAAGAGATGTGGCAGACTGTGTTCTCAAACCTCTACCCCATCGCAAAAGTGTTGCTATTTACCTATATATAAAAATTGCTTCCTGGGCCATGTCTTGACAGGTTAGCCCTGCTTGGCATGGGGGGGGGGGGTGTTAAAAAATTGAATGGTTTTATTATGTTAGATTACCTCTACCTAGTTAACCAATGGTCCAAGTTAACCAATGGACAACTTAGCCTCAGGTTCTTGATTACACAAACGATATAGAAGATGGACCTTTACTTCAACTATAAAAGGTTATTTTAGTTCCCTCAAGTGACCAATTAATGAACAATAGTCTGACATTAACTTCCCCTTGTTAAAGAGGAAGAATGTTTTACACACTGTTCACTTAGAAACACCTGCTGTGGTTTATCTGCAAGAGGTCTATTTTAAAAAGGCACTACAGACAAATGATTTAAGTATCTATGGTTTAATAACCATGACTTCTAAAGCGGGGAAGAGGTTCTTTCATGTTAGCCAATCATCTCATGCAAGTGAATGTATACAAGCCAGGACCCCCTAACTGAAAGTACACATTTGTTAGAATAATGACATTAGGATCTATATACACCCCAAAATCTGAGTAATGTCAAAAAACTTTTAGGACTATTTGGTGCATTAGAAAAAAATATTGAGGATTAAGCTATAATTTAGCTACTCAAAAGGTTCCCAGGCAGGGTTGCCACAAAAATTTCATTTTCCATTTCCCTGACTTTTCCTGACCAACTTTTGTCAATTTCCCTGACCACCATTCAAAAATAACCCCAAGTTAAAAGAATTCATCGGTTACATTACATTAAATGTTTTATTAAATGATTAACACTACACAAGTACTGAAAGACCTTCTTTTTTTTTTTAATTGGGCTCACACAACATGACAACCCACCGTATCTTATAAGCCACAGTGGGTTGTCATGCCATGTGAACCTGGGATGTCAGGGTGACTTATTTGGGGGTTATAAGTCACACTGAAAAGCCATGGCTTGTAGTAGGTCTGTTTGACCCACGATGGGTTGTCGTGTTGTCCAAACCCAGACAACATGACCCATCATGGGTCAACCCCAACTACAAGCAAGCCTCTTGGCGGGTGGGTGGGTGGAAATCTGCTGCTGCTCTTGCCAAGCAGCTAGCAGATGACCGTCATTGCCAGCCGCCCCAAAAGTGCCCGAATAGCACTTTGGGGAAGCTAGCAAAGGCTTCCCCTACTCCCTGCTGCCACCGCAAGCTGTTTTGGGCTCGCTGCAGCTTGGCCTTTTTTCCCTAACCTTTTTTGGGGGGAGAGTGCGAAAGCTGGCTGTTAAGCTGGCTTTCACAATCCCCATGGGGCATGGGAGCATCCACGAGGTGCCTCTCCAAGGACCCCCCGTGGTACTTTGGAGCGGATGCCCGTGGTCATCCCACTTTTTAAAAAAACAAAATTGTACTGATAATGTGTGCAAATAATTGCACTCATATTTTTTTACCCAACCTGCCTGATTTGCATAAATTAGGCAGGGCAGGTTAGCGCAAAGGGGTGCCTAGGCTAGGTACTGGCCAGGGTGGATGTCTGCTGGCCAAATTCAGCAGGCACCCACCCTATACAGTGCCTACCCCAGGCTTCAGGTAAGTATTCCCCCCCCCCCTTTGCAAGGAGCTGACAGCTTTGACAGGTCTGGGGACCTGTCAGCTCCTTGCCAAGGCCCGGTAGATCACAGTTTGTGGAAAGGGGCTCTTTCCCCACTTTTCGCAGCATGATCCTCTGGTTTCTTTGGGGGAGATCAGGTGTTCCTAGTGGCCCCCCAGTTTTGCAAGTGTCTGCTAGCATCGGGGGAACCTTCAAAACTGGAGGAGATTCCCACTGACAGGAAGAAGGGCACGATTTGACATGTGTCCAAGTAATGTCAAACTTGTGTATCCCTGGCACCGAGAATCCCCTCATGTTTTGCTGCTCCCTGAGATGCTAGCAACTTGGGGTCAATGGCAAAACCGAGGGGACATTTGGGACTTGCAATCACACCCAAAAAAACCCACTGGGGATCCTGCTGGAAAGACAAGGTAATTGACGGGTGGTCCCCCAAAACACCCTTTTCTGTATGAGCCTTGGGTTTTGGGGGGGAACCTCATGTGCCCCTGGGTTATCCACACTTGGAAAAGTGAAGCCAGCTTATGGGCACATGAACACCGCCCCCAAGCCACAAAGATTCTGCTGCTAAGGGTTTTCCTCCACCACCACCCCCCAGTTTTCCCCCCAGCACTTGCAAAGTGGGCTTTGCAAAGTGCTACAATTTTCATTTTTGGCAGGTACACTTGCTGGGAGACAAACTGTGGCAGGACTGGACCTTACAGCTGGTTAGAAGAAATAATGGCTGGCTACTAAGTCCAGCCAGATACAATTTGCTGACCCATGTCAAAATATTCACAGCTTCAAATCCACTGAAACTGATTCCAGTTTGAACACACAAATTACCCGGTTGCAAGAAGCCAGTCAGCTTCTCCATAATAAAATAATTCCGTCACATTTTTATTTTATTTTCAGAACTACAGTAAAGTGCATAAGAGATGGTGAGTTGCACAAGGCTACCCAGTGAACTCCATGGCTGAGCAGAGATTTGAACACGTGTCCCCTAAATAGGCTAGTACAAAACAGAAACATAAGAAACCAAAGAATATTTCAACACAAATGTTCCAACACCAACAACCTGATGGGCTTTTAAGTAGATGTGCAGGATCCCCCGAATTAACATTGCCACCAAGAAGAGCTCAAATTATTGAATCCTTTGAAAACTGAAAAAGCACGTTAGCTGAAAAAGCACGGGCTATTTGGAGGAAGATAGCTACGGGGGCTCACAAGGGGGAAAAAAGTTTTTTCTGGAACATGAGCCTGAAAAAGATGCATATTGTAAATACTGTGTTTGATCGGGGAAAATGATTTGCTGACTATTGGAAGGGATAAATGGTTTGACCTGTGTTAAGATAAAAAGGGTTTGCTGATTATCTGATGGAATAAATGGTTTGACTTATGATAATTGCTGAATATTGGGGGAAGGGGGAGGTTCTTATGTAAGAAGTAAGAGGGTTCAGCTTCCTAAATGGATTGGTGGGAGGAATCCAAATGGGAGAAACCTAAATGGATTGCTGATAGTGATCCAAAGAAATTATATATAGATCTGAACCTAGAGGGAAAGAAGATAGAGATTTTTATTAAACATAAATAGAAATATTGAATATTGTTTAACTAGAAGGATTATTATCTGTGTTTAGGAATAAAATGCTGTAAGGTTTCAAGGCTTTGTGAACTTGTGAGGTTGATGAATAAGAGAGGGGAGGAAATCTTTTTTTCTTTTTTTTGTTTAAAGGAAAAAAGGAAGCAATTTCTTTATAATTATTGTATAGAATATCTGATGTTAATTATACTTGGTTGTGGAAAAATCGGAAGTACTTTTTTAGTTTAATGTTGTTTTGTTTCTGTAGTGTATGCTCTTTTGGTTTTTGTTTTGTCTTGTTCTTTGTACTTTGTTTTTATGGATTTTAAAATTCAAAATAAAAAAAAATTGCAAAAAAAAAAAAGAAAGAAAACTGAAAAAGCACGTTAGCTGAAGACTTATTGGGCCAAACCATAACTTATCATTATGTGTGCAAAGCTTGGGCTCACATGCTTTCTCCCATATTTCCCCTTTTGGGGCAAGCTATAGTATGCCATTAGATCCAAGCCAGCCAATTCCAATTTGGAGGTCAAGTGCAAGCTATCATTGCAAACCATGTCTTGATTGTGGTATGCAAATATGGTTTGGATGGCATAAACCATCATTTGCTGATTCCAACATAACCAATAGTTTGCTGTGAAAGAAGAAATGTGGTATGGCATAACAGAAAGCAAGGCATGCTCATGTAAAGCCAAACCCTAGCTTGGTGTTAAATGTGAATTTGACAATAGTGATTACCTTCTAGCACCCTGGCTACAAGTCTAGCAAACAGAGCACATGACCAACCCATAAGTATTATAACTCACGGTACCCAAAGAACTTCCATATTTAAGAACTGTGTTCTTCAAATAAACCAAACATTGCCAATATACATACGTACTTTAATTCGTTCTCCCAACTTTCTCAGAGTTCCTGAAACAGAAAAAGAGGTTGACATCAATCAAGGCATGAAAAGATAACTTCCTGGAAGAGTTCTATATAGTATTAGAAGTATTTTAGACCTTCATTTGTCAGGTTTACTCATGTTTCCTAAGGGGTGAAACTCATAGGATCAGTAAAGGATCACACTTGGTCTTACTCAAAGCCAGGCAGGCATCCTAAAAAGGAAACCATATAGACTAACTGCATTCCTTTAATCAATATTTAAAAGCTTCTGGCCCAAATATTAAAATTGTCACAATATATGCACAAGCATCAACTAACTTTATGCATAAATGCCTTCTTGCAGTAATCTAAGTATTTTCTACTAAGAACACTAGAGGAACAGTTCTTCCTCTAGGTGCCAAGGCGGTACTTGATTGCTCTGAATGGACATTTATCAAAGCTTTCTTGGAACAATATGCTTAGGCCACTCCTTTTGGCTGGTAGCATTCAATGCTATTGCTATATGATTATACTTCAACATATTAAGAGCATCATAAGACAGTCACTCCAAAGCACTATCTGTTAATACTTGGGATTTATCTAAGCCATCTCAAATATTCAAAGTCTCTCTCTCTCTCTCTCTCTCTCTCTCTCTCTCTCACACACACACACACACACACAAGTAATCACACACACTAGTAATTCTTACAACACCCTGTAAGGCAGGCCAGCATCTTTCTCATATTGCAGAAGAGGAACCAAGAAAGAGGCAACTTGCCTAACTGAACAGGTGAGCAATGCAAGATTTGAACCAGGTCACACACAGCCATTAAGAGAGCTATCCTGTGGTCCCTGGGCGAACTTCCCAGGGACCACAGGATGGCTCGGATTGCCCCCTCCGAGGTCAGAGACAGCACTCCGACCTTGGAAGGGGGAGTCAGAGATCCAACCCTGATCCTCGCAGACTGTGTGGAAAGAACTGCACCAGCTGCATCTCTGAAGTAGGAAAGTAGAACTCTGAGAGGGGGGAGGGGGGTATTCCAGCGGGCAGGGAGGGGAGGAGACCAGAGAGGCCAGTATGTGATTTATCCCGAGTCTCCTCCAGCCTCCTCTCCCCCACCTTTGAAGTGCCCTTGCTAGACGGGCTGAGAAGCCCATATAGTGAAAAAAAAACCTGGAGAACAGGGAAGTAAAGATCGCCTCTGCCACTCCTCCCACCCTGCTGCCTTAAGCTCAGCAGGGCACAGGAATCTTGGACACCTCCAAGTTTGGGGGCTTCCAAGTAGCAAGGGCGCAGTCCACAGGATTGCACCCTTAAGATACACCAGCCCCCATAAAGCAAATTCAATTGCTTCTAAAAGTAGCCAAACTAGTCATGAATCTGTTTTCATGCTTTAGCTTTTTCTTTCCTCTCTAAAATACTTGTTCTGGACATTCTGGAAAATTGTCTTACCAGATCAAGAGCTTCCAAAGCACAGCAGAGCAATGGGGCTTTTTCTTATAGTTTCCATTCTTATTATATGCAGATAGGGACAATCCCACAGCCAAAAACACTAGTAAGATACAGAATCATATATAAATATGGAACAAAACTAAGAAAGCACAGGTCACAAATATTAGAAGCTGAAAGATATCATAACAATCAAATAAAGGGAAACGGGTGAAGTTATGATCAGGTGAGATTTCCTTGATTGACATTGCTAATTATATATATGCAAGAACTACCAAATTAAGTCTTAGGGTTAAAGCATTAATCTAAGATGGCCACATGCTTCACGATATTCCCCCCACCCTTAAATTTCTCAGTCAGTGTTTCGCCACTCCTTCATTCTCCCCCAGCCTTCCAGTCTCCTTGTATTTATTTATTATATTTATACCCCACCTTTTTCCTGCAAGGAACCCAAGGCGGCTTACATAGTCCTCCTCCTCTCCATTTTATCCATTTTTGTATGAACTTATTTACCTGTACATGATAGCTGGAATGGAGTTTGAATTTATTCTTTCCTGCAACAAAAACATGTTTAGTAAAGATGATAAAATGTGACCTTGCCTTTTTATACAATTTCAGCCTTCATATTAAAGTACACTGCACTGATTAGAAAAAAAATATCTTAAAGGTAGTGTGAACTTAAAGGGAACACGTGTTCTTTTATAATGTACCTTTTGTTCATAGACTAGAGTCTATTTTGTTAATAGACTAGAGACCTATGGGCTACATCCAAATCAGATGTTTCTCTATAGCCAACGAAATCCCACTAATGGCAAATTGTGGGTTAATTAACCCAAAATTTGCTGTGCACGATCAGGAGTGAGCAAGTGCGCTACCTTCTGCCTGTTCCTCACTTCCGCTTTTAATTAACAACCTACGATTGGTTGTCATAGGTAGTGACATGCAAATGTGCAGTGCTCAGTTGTGTCTGGGCTAAAGAACCCAACGGTTAACCCACGGTTTGTTGTTGGGTTAACTGCTGGGTTATTTAGCCCCTAAATAACCCAGTGATCTGGGTTCACACGTCACGTTCACAACCCAAAACCGAACCAATTGTAGGCTGTTGATTAAAAGAAGTGAGGAGTGTGCGAGAAGTGGCACACTCGCTCACTCCCACTCATGTTCGGCAAGTTGTGGGTTAACTAACCTACAATTTGCCATTACGTGAGAACCGGGTCATTGTGACCATGTACCAACGGTATCCATAGACCATGCATTCTTTTCTCTCTTTCTACAAAGAGGGTGAAAGCTTTGTTCAAGAGTCATGCCTTGATGGACTAGATCTCATCCACATGTTTTGTGTTGCATAATCCTACACAAGAGCATCTTCCACAAAATATACCATTTTGATGGTTAAATGAGGACTATGTGAAATTTGAGGGCTGTCATCAACAATGAAGTTGCAGTCAACTCCTATTTAAATAAAACACTGATCAGATTATGGTGGATGGAATAGTGCATTGAAAATAAGTTCACAAAAGTTACTAGCCAACAAACTTGTATACTACGCATTTGTTCACCGATACTTGTGTTAGTCATTTGGAGCATATAGGAAAAGCAAGCTTTTATAAAGATTCCTTGCCTGGTCAGCTGGAGCAATTCTTAATCACTTCAAGAGACCAGCTAAAGGACCAATCCTATGGCCCCTAGACAGCATCTGAGGTGCCACAGATTTTTCGGATTCCCAGATCAGAGGTCGGAGAATGTGCTCTGACCTCGGAGCTGGGAATCAGAGCTCTGACACCCCCCCCCACACACACACCCTTGCAGCTGGAGAGGAAAGAATGACACTGGCTGCTCTCCGAGGTCAGGAAAGTGACCTTGGAGAGGGGTAAAAGAGGGCAGTTTGGTGGGAGGGGAGGAGACTGGGGAGGTCAGGATATGAGGTATCCTGAAGCCGCTCTAGCCTCCTTCCCTTCCCTCCCCTTCCAAGACGCTCCAGCTTGCCAGGTGAAATAGCCCATCTAGCGAAAATGCAGCGTGGGAGAACAAAGAGGCAAAGACTGTGCTCTAAGTTGTCATTTTTAAGCCTAATAGAATGTTACAGACCAAAGCAGTTTCAGTTACTATTGAACTACATTCAGTGGGTTGTATCCAGAGTAGCACAAGCAGAGGGTCACTTTGGCAATGGAGCGCTCACCTCTTCTCCCCTCTACAGCCCCACCTCAAAGCTTCTCCAGAAAGCTGGGGAGCCCTCCTGAAACAGTCCAGGCTGTGGCACAACTCTAAATCCAACCAAGTGTGTCCTAGCAATTTCTGTCCTGAGTTCGCAGTCAGTCTTTCTAGAATAATCATTTTTTAGCACAGTGGATTGATGTCTAGTTGATACTAATCTGTTGCAAGGGATCATAGAATCATAAGAGTTGGAAGGGACCTTGGAAGTCATCTAGTCCAATCCCCAGCTCAATGCATAATCCAGACATCTTTTCTCCCATTACTGTTCTGTTGAAGGGATAATGCTCTAGCCCCAAAACTTAACATATGTGATTGCCCAACTGACACAGGGCAGAATCTAATGGGGCACTTACCCCTCTGCCGATTCCCTTGCACCCCGCTGCTTCTGTTGCACAAGTGGTGCGTCCCGCCAATTCCATTGCGTGAGCGGGACCTACTGTTTATGCAACAAAGAGTTAGCGCTTCCCAGAGGAAGCTCTGAAATCAGTGGAAATGCTTTTTTCTCGATGGGGCAGGTTGGCAGAGCTCCCTTATGTGAGCTTCGCCAACCTGCCACGTTCCAGAAACAAGCATTTTTGTTTGTTTCCAGTTGCCCCAGAAGCAATAAATCTTCCTTCCACAAGTGGTGGGTCCCACTTGAAAACAGAAATTAGCGGGGCGTAAGGGAACCAGCAGAGGCATAAGCACCACATTGGATTCCGCCCACAGGAAAGTAATGCACATCATCAGTCATGACTGGCAACAGCTCTCCTGCCCCGATGCAATATTAGGAACTTTAAAAGATAAAAAAAAACCTGTGCAACACTGAATCCTCACAGCAATGCCCCACTTCATAAAACTACTGCTGTTTTGCTTAGACTTTGGTACTGATAGAATCTCTCTCTTTTAATAAAGTGGTGAACAGAACTGGGCAATGATCTGATTCCTTTTCATCTTCCATGGAGGAGAAGATATTGCACTAATGCCACGGGATCTCCAAAGTCACACTGCACTAATGCAAAATGTTTGGAAATACTATTAATTAAACCAACTCCATCAAACCTACATCCAAGTTTCACACACTAAGAAGTTCTATTAAAAATGATGAAAATTCAACTTTGCACTAAATCAAGAACTATATAGAACATACAAATGCATGCAACAAAAGCCCAATTATTGTTTTCAAAGAAAACTGCTTCAGGGAGGGCAGTTTAGAGGAGAACAGCAGAGGAGGGGGATAGAGGGAAAGTGTTCATCCATTTCCCTGCCAAGCAACGTCCTCCACCTCCCCCAACAGGGTTCCAGACACATATCTGCAAGGGCAAACATATGTCTAGCTCTCCAAACACCTGTGGAGGGTGAGTGGTCAATTTTAGGTCAGGATAGTAGCAGGCAGGACAAGGGATCAGCACTCCCCACACACATTGGGCTGGTTCATATGACCACAGAAGGGGAAATAAGCCATGGGAGCTTATTTCTCCTTCCATGCATGCCAGCTGTGTACCGGGGGGGGGGGAGTAGCATAATTGCCCTCAGCAGCACAGCTTGGACTTGCGAACCCAACCAGGGTGGCTGTTGCCAAGGGGAACAAGCCACCAAGAACCCTACAACACCCCAGGTGGCTTGATACACATGGCAACAAGCCACCCTAGCTGGGTTTGCACGACATGACAAGCCACGCTGTCCGAGACTAACTAAGCCCCCTGACACGCAACAGGCACAGAGGAGGAAATAAGCCACCACGCCTTTTTTCACCCTCCATGATTGTGCAAACCTGGTTATTTTTTCTATTCTAAACTGTACCCACCCAAAACAGTTTCTCCTTTGAAAAAAATTAAGCCATTGGGGTTTTATAATATACATTTGCTTGTAAATTGTAGTTACGTTATAATATTGCAATCCAAAGCACACTTCCATAGAAATTCCATTCAAATAAAGGCACTTATTTCCAAGTAAATGTGTTCAGTATCAAGGTACATTACATTTATATAACACCAGGCACTGACAACAGAATGCCATGCTTTGTTGGTATTTCACAACCCAGCACCATGTTGCTCTTTTCATGGCTTTAATATTTTAATTCCTGGTAATCCAGGCAATAAACTAGTTTCCACAGTCAGATGTGACAATCTCATGGTTTAATTTAAAGGCATGTGACTACAGACTATTACAAATCCCATAAATGCTATTCAAACACTGTATTTGCACTCTGTCTATAAAGCATGATCTGTAGAATTTTCCCACTCTAAGATGATAATTCAAATTTAGCAATAACCATCAATTTTTGTTAAAATGGATCATATGCACAATTAACATTTGTTTTGAAAGCTTTTCTCTTCCAACTCAACTTCCCGATTCATTAGTTTGCACCCAAAAAGCCTATTCTTTTTTAGAATTAACCAGGGGATTTGGGCAAGGCAGGGAACTGCAAGTAAAAAAAGGAACCTCCCTTCACTCCTTTGTAGACACTAGTGTCCCAAACCATGTCATCCTTCCGCTCCTAGAAGCAGCAGTGCATGCTGTGCTTCAAAGGTTCTTTCATCTCCAGATTTGAAATGCCCCTAAAGCCTACTCCATGTTGTCAGAATAGCCCAGGGAGAGGACAGCATCATTGTTCCAACTATGGATATTTTAAAAAATAGACTATTGTACAAGCAGTATGAAAAATTATCTAAATTTTATGTAAATCTACCAAACAGTACTATCACCAGTAGCTAAAATACAATTGTAATGAAATCCAAGAATAATGGGGAAACATAGTCCCCACCCCACCCCAAAAAATGAATGCCTTAAATCCTACAAACTTTTGTAACGTATTACATTCTAGGGCTTTTGACATACCGGTATATTCCTTTGGAATTTCTTTACAGGCTTCTTCAAGTATCAATGCTATATTGTTACCCTTTGACATAATCACCTGCAATATAATTTTCCATGTGTTGGCACTGTTGTTGTTTTTAAATTATTTTGGGGGATACCCTTTGCTGCTTCTCCTGTATAGTCTTGTTCTGACAATGGGTCAAAGTGATGCCAGATTTTCAGTTCCCAAAGCAGAAGAATCCTTCTAAATAAACACACAATGCCTCTGAAAATCACGCAAAGGGCTTCCTTCCCAGTTTTGCTGGTTGCTAGCGTTGGTTTCTTAGACAACGGCAATTACAGTTCTTCCAGGCCCAACATCTTGCCTTTTTAAATTTAATGTTTTCAAAGTATTAATATATATAAAAAAGAGTTGTTGAAATAGGATTTAAGGTGCAAAATATTTCTATTCACTTGGACTAAACTGCAATCCTGTGAAATAAAATGGGAAATATGGGACTGGAGTACGTGCATAAGAGCATGATCTTTCATTCCGTACTCCTTTGCTGAAGGAACTGCAGTGGCTACCTATTTGCTACCGGGTCAGGTTTAAGGTTCTGGTACTTGTGCACAAAGCCCGAAACAATTTGGAACCAGGTTACCTCAGAGAGCGCCTCCTCCCATATCAACCTGCCCAGTCTCTGAGGTCATCAGATGGCATGCTCCTGGTGGTTCCTCATGGACCTTTGGCCCGATTGGAGTCCACCAGGAGAAGGGCCTTCAGTGTGGCAGCTCCATTTCTGTGGAACTCCCTGCCTCTGGAGGTCAGGCAGGCTCCAACATTATGCTTCTTTCAGCGCCTGCTGAAGACCTCCTTGTTCCGGGAAGCCTTCGCTGCTCTTCAACCACCAATGTAATTTTAGTTTGTATTCAATGTATTGTTTTTGTTTCTTTTTTCTGTTTTTGTCTTTTTATTGTTCACCACTCTGGAATCTGCTTAATGTGGAACGATATACAAATATTGTAAATAACAATAATAATAACAATAATAATATCTTTGTTATTGTTATTATACTTCTACCCTGCTTCTAGACACACTTACTAGAGCCAAGTCTTATTGAGAGCAGTGGAACTTTATTTCTAGTCAGCATGCTAAGATAATATAGCCTCTGATATAGTCTCTTACTAGCAAACAAACCTAGAAAGAACAGCTGCTCATTTCTGATTAGGCAATGTCAGCAACTAGGTTCAGTTCATCTGAGATGTTCAAGTATGTGTGCTTGCCTGTTACCAACCAAGAAACCTAAAAATACACACAGTTCTGGAGAGATGTACACTGCTCTCAGAAGGTACAGGCCACCTGATGTTATTGTACATACTATAATCAGCTGACTAGAGCTGCCAAAATTTGTTTGGAAACTCTGCTGCCACAACTAAACTTCCAGCTGAAGCAAGCAACCCTATGACCAATGTTTGTATGAACAACTAAGATCATAATAATGACTTGAAATAGAAAGCTCTCTGTATTCCAAGTGTAATCCAAATCCTTCTCTTTGTATCCAGTTACTATAGCTACACTTTGAAACTTTGAGCAGTGGAATTATAATTCATCCTCAGAGGGTATTTAACTACTTTATATATTTAACAAATTGTTTAAAGGTCAATTGGCTCAATTCAGGCATCACACCAAACAATGGTTTGTGCTAGTGATAGCTCAGAATCCACACCAAGCTTTGAGCTTCCAGACATATAAAAAGCAAACCATGATTTAGAGCTGCATGTCTGGTTTTGTTTTTATCTGCTCAGCACTCTGCTTCACAACTTCATAAATTCACTCCTGTTTCCTTGATGCAGTAACCGCCTGAGGCAGAGCAATAACCCCAAGTGTGATTTTGTGATACACCAGAAAGCCATAGTTAGCCACATTCAATCAAACCTTGGCTTAATAAGCCAAGATATTAATTAACTTCATCCACCTGCGTGTGCGCGCACGCACGCGCGCGCACGCACACACACACACACACACCCTTTGTTACCACTTCACCCCTCCCTTCACACAACTGGTGAAATAAGCCAGAAAGTTGAAGTTAACCAGAGCTTTCCTCCACATCTAAACTGGAAAACTATGGCTTCCAAGCAAGTCAGGATCTGGAGGCCACCTTTAAACCTTGGCTTCAAATTCTGATTTGTTTGAGTTTACTATTCTTTTTCTCTTATAATGCCCACATATTCCCACAATTTCCTAAATCTACAATGTAGAAATGGGAATGCCCACATCTACAGGCTGTACCATTTTAAAGTTAGAGCTGTCATCAGAGCTGAAAACATCCCAGATCCTTCTCACAATGTAAGCTCTTTGCTACACAACTAGAGATTTGGGTTATTTAGGAAGCATAATATGAAAGAGCACAACATTAAACTACTGTCATTTAGTAACTTTAACTATCCTTTGTTTCAAGACAGTTTAATTCTCAGCAAGACAATGGAAAATATTTTCAAATATATATATTTAATGAATATTTAGCCAGTGAGAAAGATGTCCTGCAGTAATGGGTTTTTTTAAAAAAAAATCAAGAATATTTGTGATAATCTGGTCTCAGTCAGATGCTCCCTTGACAGTTATATTAACACTTTAAACATGATTTGCTATCTTCATGGCTCTATTCTCAGAGTTAACCACTTCAGAGATCTTCTTAGAACTTATGGCCTTCTTCGTTAATTGTGAGATTTAAAATGCCATCTAATACCTTCAGACATTTGCACAGGTGATAATATAAAACTTTGCTTTTGCACCAAAAAAGTACTTTTTTCTGAATGTGTCTAACAAAAGTGTCAGAAAGAAATACGGTTTGTAGGCAGAAAATCAGAGTATATTCTTTGTTAATGCTATCTTAGTCATTAAATACATACCTACATAAGGGAAATGTTACTGTAGCAGTGTACTATTACAATAACAATTTTGATTACACAATCCTTAGAATATTCAGAAGTAGTAAATAAAACTGGACAAGCAACCCTACCATCATATGAACAAAAAATGGGATGAAAATTTTAAAGATGAATTAGGTTTATTTTTAAATTAGTATTTTCAATTTATCATGAGATAAGAACATTCTATTTCATTACAAATATTCAGCCTTCAGATTACAATTCAGAACAGATAGATAGATATCTTTCTTAATGTCTCCTTAGCCATAACTAACTTTTATGTCATCCTCAAAAACAATGTAATTTTGTAATATCTTAGAGTAAGGGTGAATAGAATCTCTTTTTAAAGAATACCTTGGTGACAGATTTGCCATGTATTCACTACCACCTGCTTTCCCTCAATGCTTCAATTCGTTTGATAAAGTAGATTACAGTACAATCAAACAAAAAATAAAGGTCAGAAGCACTACCTGATGAAACTCTAGTGCAGGGGAGCAAAGCAGAGAAGTGGATTTCACATGTAAGGCACTTCTGCACTTGAGTTCAATGTCTCCTCACTTGCACCAGATTCTGTATGGGGAAAAAAAGATTGTTTTAATGAGGGAGGGCTCTCTTTACAAGTCCACAAATTGTCCTAGGCTTGGGAAACCACTCCATTGACCAGTCAAATATTTTAAACAGTCTTTGAAGTCAAGGATACTCATGTGTAAGTTCCAGCTTTTTTATTGCATCATGGAGTCATCTGATAGTAGTACAAGACCTGCAGAAGTCAGGGTCATTCATCACCCTACTCCTCATTTAGTTTCAGCCTTTTCATGCCCTGCTGTTCTCTCCAGAAAGCTTCTCTCTTCTCCTGTCCTGATTAAGCTATATGGCCTAATCCTACTGACCAGGTTATCCACTGGTCATGTGCCATAACTGCAGGCATCTTTGAGCAGGAACTGGAATGCAGAGTTCACAATAAGGCATGAAGGAAAACCAAGCAGATGATATAGCAGCACAGATTGCAAAAGCCCAGTACCTAGGAATACCACCAAGTTCATTGTACTTGTTGTGGAAAAGAGGGCTTCCTTATGATCAGATATGGTACTCTGTGAATATTCATTTCTGTAATTAGCATAAATTGTCTATGTTCCTTGTTACTATTCTAATACATCAATGCTTTTTAATCTGTTAAATGCTAAACCTGAATTAGCTTGTCATCTCTGAAGGTTGCACTGTTTGGTCTTAAGGATTTCAAAACCAATTATACTGAAGTAATTTTGATCACTTTAATGATTACCAACTTTAAGAAAATATGCATTCAGCCTTGATACAAGGACTGACATGGGAAATATACCACACATTACACTACATTCTACCAATTATAAATTTCAATCATTATTACTTCACAATCTCAGGGACATGGAAGACTAACTTAGTATCAGATATATATTCTTATGTACACAATTTTTCAAGCATTACTGACCGTAATTAGCATAAATGTAGAAAAGGCAAGGTGCAGAGAAACAATGTACAGTCATGCCTTGGACTGAGAGCATAATTCGTTCCGGAAACGTGCTTGTAATCCAAAACACTCTTATATCAAAACGAAATTCCCCCAAAAAAATTTGTACAAAGATTTTTAATTTAAGCCGTACTACAGTACTTGTATTGCAAGACGTCGCTTGTATATCAAGTAAAAAATAATAATAAATATTTAAAAATTTGCTTGTCTTGCAAAACGCTCTCAAACCGAGTTACTTGCAATCCAAGGTATTACTGTACAAAATAAACCCAAGTAGATTGTAATAAAAGCTAGGTCATGCTCAGAGAGCCAGTGTGGTGTAGTTGTTAGAAAGTTGGACTGGGACTCGGGAGATCCGGGTTCTAGTCCCCGCTCGACCATGAAACTCACTGGGTGACTTTGGGCCAGTCACTGACTCAGCCTACCTTACCTCACAGGGTTGTTGTGAGGATAAAATGGAGAGGAGGAGGATTATGTAAGCCGCCTTGGGTTCCTTGCAGGAAAAAGGCGGGGTATAAATATAATAATAATAATAATAATAATAATAATAATAATAATATCCAGTGGTAAGGAGCCATCCATTTGTTAAATACCTCATTTTTATGCAAAATATTCTATTTAGTCATATACAGCTTTTGCCAAATCAAAATGCTACTTATGTAAGTATTCACTTGAGATGAAATACTTTGAGGTACTTTATGTATGGCAAAGGCAACCAACAGGTATGACACACAGTGAAAGAAAGCTTCCTGAAAGATGCTGCTGCTGCTCACCTCTAGGATTTTCAATGTAATTGAACAGCAGCACAGGCACCAAGACTAAGCTGTGGATGAGATGTATGAGCTTACATGACTACTGCTGCAACCCTTATGCAACCCTTACCTGGGAGTAAGCCCCGCTGAGCACACTGAATCATGTTGCATATCAAAGATGCTATCTGAATCAAAGCAGTTATTTAAGCCCATATACCTGTATATTGGATCTTGCTCTTATGTTTTTATTCATCACTATTAGAGATGGGGGGGAAATGAGCTCTATGTTTAACTTCAACTTTTCTTGAACTGGTAACAGAACAAAAATAATTCCTGTGTTTGAGCCTGATACCAAGAACCTACCCCAGTCAATACTAAATCCTATTTGCACCAGGCAATGCCTTAGCTATGATGCACTGGGGGAAAAACCTAGAAATATCCAGAGAAACACAGGAGACCTGGGGCAGGAAGGAGAGAAATAGAAACTTGAAGAAAGCTGAAATAAGGGTGCCTATGAAACTGCTTCTCTAAATATGAACATAGGAGTATTTAGAATGAAGTGTATAAAAATGGTCAATTCTCTCTTTCAAAATGCGAATACCTAAACATCTGAAATTAATATGCATTATTTAATTATTTCACAATTATGCAAATAACTACTCTGGTTCTGGAAATGGAATTTATTCTGTACCTAATGTCAGAACAAGGTCCAAGAACTATGGATGCAAATGAAATGCATCCATCCAGCTATTTAGAATGGATTTTTCACATTGTTGACATAATTTAAAAGTGAGACACAGGCTGTATTATACCAAGACTAGGTATTCTGAACTATTTTTGTTGACATGTACCCTGCTCTAACAGCCCATACCCAGAGACAGATTTCTAAATTGAGGCTTTTTCTCAAGAGATGCTGCGCAGAGAAAAAACCTGTATGTAGCATCCACAGCTACAAAGCTTGGTGCTACCTGCTGGATAGGGGTGACACATGCAACTTTGAATAGATGGTTGGTGCATTTAACTCTGATTACCTGTGTTGGGGGGGGGGATGATAGATTTCAGATACCAACAGAAAAAACTGCCAGAGTCAATGCTCTGCTCGGCATAGAAGTCCATGCACACAGTAGTTGTGTAAGAATGTTTCTGGATTGGGGCCATAATCAGATGTATAACTTTTGGTTTTTTTACTAACCGAAACTAGAATCCCTTGTAAAACTGCCTTGGGGGAAAACATAATAGGCCAAGTGTGCAGGCATTCAGGAATCACACATTTTATACTTCATTTTCATTTGACAGATAAATATTTCTGAGTTGTCTGCCTTTGATAAATCATGATTTAAAAATGGAACTGAAACTTAGTAGTGTATTCCACTACTGGCTACTGTACAATGAAAGACAGGAGTGACGGACACATACATGAAATATATCCAGATATAGATAATTAGTATATTTCCCAGGGTTGTAATAGTTACATGACCAGTGAGAGCATGACTGCCTGTCATTAGTAACTAAAACAGTAGCCCAAGTGGAAGATACAGTGGATGTAATGATGTCATATGATAGAATACGGAGAACCTTCTCCCCCAAGGTGTTACATCCTATGGATGACTACTTGGAAGTAAGTTCCTTTAAAATCAATAGGACTTGCTCTCAAAAATGCCATTGGTATTGATGTGTTTTCAGAAACATCTTCACAGACTAAGGGCAGCATGCAATACTGCCACTGTGTTCCCACTGTTTCTGTTGCATCAGCAGGACCCACAGGTAGCACTACCTAAAGCAACCTCGGAAACTTTTTGTTTCCAGATCCAGTAGCTCCCTGTTGCGCTAGCAGTGGGTCCTGCTACTGTGCGAGAAGGGCTGGATACTGCCCTAAGGCTGCAATCCTATACACACTTACCTGGAGTAAGTTTCACATCATTGAACTCAATGGGGCTTACTTCTGAGTAGGCATGTATAGAATTGCACTTTTAATGGTTTAATATAATATGGCTGAGTAATACTTGCCCCATATGGTTTCCAAAACAATGTAATTTCAGAAAACCAAGGAAGTTTCAAGATATCATTGTCAAAATAGTATGCAAAATTGAGAAACCTTCTCAAAACTTCCTTAAAGGTAATTTATGAATAAAACACATACAGTAATACCTTGGATTGCAAGTAACTTGGTTCGAGAGCATTTTGCAAGACAAGCAAATTTTAAAATATTTATTAAAAAAATTTTACTTGATATACAAGCAACATCTTGCAATACAAGTACTGTAGTACTGCTTAAATTAAAAATCTCTGTACAAATTTTTTGGGGGGAATTTCGTTTTGATATAAGAGTGTTTTGGATTACAAGCACGTTTCCGGAATGAATTATGCTCTCAATCCAAGGCATGACTGTACCTACATTGTTGCCATATTTCATAGATCATAGAGTTGGAAGGAGCCTACAAGGCTATCGAGTCCAACCCCCTGCTCAATGGAGGAAACTAGAGGAGGGGTCTCCCATCCAAGTAACAAGCAGGCTTGACCCTGCTTAGCTTTCCACACTCAGACAAGCTGAGCCAGTGTATCTGCCACCCTTTGATTGTGCCCAAGGAGAAAAACAGGGAAAAGTGGAGAGGAAAGGATTAAAATCCTGAATACAGGAAGTCAATAGAAGTTAAGTTCCTGACCTCCAATATTTCTGATAAGATTAATGATTCCAAAGGCTTATTTTCAAAGACTTGTTGACAACTATGACTCAGCTACAATAAGCTTCAATACATTATCAGTGATGGCATAAACCATGTTGTTCAAAAGGACATTCCTATTTGATAATGATCATACAGAATTATTTTCAACATTTGTGTGTGTGTTTTCATTTGGGCGTAAGACACATACTTTAACAGTGCAAACCTATATATGCCTACTCAGAAGTAAGTCTCATTGAGCTGAATGGGGTAAGTGGGCATACAATTGTAACCTAAACAACCTTAACTTCACATATATACTTTCACTACCAGAACCTCTGACATAAGAATTTTCGGATCTATTTTAACTCTACATTGTACTGTTCCTCAAGATGCCAACTGAATATGATAGTCAATTTCTTTCAGAAAAGTGGTGTGGCTTTCATATTCACTTCTTTAAAATGATGCCACTGTTCAATGTTTGCTTTTCTAAAAAATTGACATGGTTTTCTCATTTCACAATTAGAAATTCTGCTTTCCAAACTTGCTGTTGTTTTTACAGTATTCCACTATCAGCTAAGAAATATTTCATAATGTTACACCCACCCATTATTTTTCAATAGGCAATGAGTAGAGCCTCTTTCATGTTTGCTGTGCATGCAAAGCTAGAATTTTGTTTATGCATAGCTGGGCTTCAACAAGAAGTTATTCTGAGAATCAACGCTACTTTCCATAGAGCTCAATTCTTCCTTATAATAAGTTATGACTAGAGCAACACTTCTTCCCTCCCTCGTGTTTAACATAGGAGCAATGATGCCTCCTTTTAAGGCACAGGCTTCCCTTCACAGGGCAGCCCTCATTGGAGCAAGTCATCTAGGACAAAATTCCAGTTCCATTTAACCATTTATTTTTTGTACACACCCATAAAGCAACGCAGAAAATCCCCATTAGTAAATCCAGAGAGCACTTCTCTCCTTCCAAAGTTATTTAACACCTTGCCTTGGGGCGGACCACGCGATGACTTGCAGCTGTTGTCCCAACACCACGCACAATAGGGCTTTATTTGACCCGTGGGAGTTGGGCGTGCGCGCAAGGTTGTATGTTTGCGCACCTCCACATATTACTGCAGCAGAAATGCTAATTCATCAACACTGGGCTGAAGAAAGAGGAGGTTCCTCTCTGGCCACACCACTGCCATTGTTTCTAGATGAGAAAGGGAGCAGGGAAGGGGGGGCGGCTACGCAGAAAAGGAAGAAACCAGCGTGACACACATACCTTCTATTTTCCTTTCGCTTTTCGCATGACTCCCGTTTTAAACATAACGAAGCCCGCTCCCCCCCCCAAAAAGAGCGGTAGGGCGAGAGAGGAGAAAGGCCACAGCAAGGCGAATGTTCCAGGCAAAGGAGCCGCGACGCCTCCCGGGCTAACCCATAAAGACGTGCACCACCTGTCAGTCAGTCAGCCGGTGATGGCCGCCCACCGCTTCACAGCCCTATTAAGAGGGGAACCTCCGTTCTGACTGACCAAACACCCACCCCAGTCCCGGCCCATCCTGCCTGGACAAGGACCAAAGGGGGAATCCCCAGGCGTCGACAACAGCAGCATAGGCGGCAGCAACCGCCGCCATTTGTTTACTTCTCGGCCAGCAGGGAGCAGCAACAGCCGCAGTCCGAGACCGTTGAGGGAAGCATAGCTCAAGAAGGAGAGAAGTCAGCTAGCTAGCCCGCCAGCCGCCCCTCACCGCACCCGGCTTTCCTCACACAGAACTCACCGCATGGTCGGTCCTCCGTAAAATAGCTCGAACGTGGAGCGAGGGAGTAGACAAGAGAGGCGGCCCCTCCCAGGCGCTCTAAGACTCGATCCGGTTCCGGTGAGGGGTGGGGTGGAGGGCCGCGAGCACCAGCTTACAGGGTCGCTTTCCGGCTCTGCCTGCCTCTCTCTCTCTCTTCCCTTGTTCCACGCAGCGGGGTGGCTGGGGCACGGGTGTCGTAAAGGCGGGAGGGGAGGAGCCACAGGAGACGCCGCGGCCAGTAGCGTCAGTGACGCAAGGCTAGGAAAACAAACTTCCGAGCTGGCAGCGAGAGCGCCCAAGAATGGAAACGGCGCCGTCTTCCTTCTGAGGAGGCCCGTGTTCTTCTCTCTTTTACAGTCAGAGAAGACTTATGAGAATTAACGGAGGGCTCCTTTTAATCTTTCCCAGGCATTATGTTCCGTTACTTTTCTAGAGCAATGATGTCAAGACTCCTGCAATCCTGGACATACTTACTTGGGAGCAAGCCCTGCTGCCTGAACGCGGTGAGATTGACTTCTGAGTAAACGTGCATAGGATCAGGCCTCATGAGGGCTTATTAAATTTAAAACATCCCATGAATGTGATGGGGTACATGTTGTGCCTCATTTCTAATCGTTTGCTCTGGAAGCCTTGGTCTTCAGTGCTGAGGGGGCGATAGGCAGGGGTCCCTAACCTTATTGGGCTTGTGGACACATTTGGAAATTTTAAAAAGTGTCATCGGCACCATCACAGAATGGCTGCCATTCACAAAATGGCTGATAAACTGTGAGTCAAAACACCCATTGCACAGAAGGGCAAACTGATGAGCCTAAAAGAAAAGTAACTTGCCCAAGAACCTGAATACAACGCTGTGGTGGGGTCTGAGCCTCAGAAGACAAGAACCAGTCCTTTAAACCCACAGTTTCCTGCTCCATTCATTGGACTGAAACGCAAACCCAATCCCCAAATCACCTCTAAAGTTAATTTGTCCAGGATCAACCACCACAACCACACTCTTTTACTCTGGATCACACCCCTAATTAACACCCATCACAGCCACACCTCATCCACCCATCATACAAGCGCCGCGCACACACCTTCCTCCTTTTCCACCTCCAGTGCCCTCCCCAACCTTTGTTAAGTTCATCTTGCAGCTCTCTCTACCCCCACCCCTGGCCATCCCTCAGCTCAACCTTCCCTGAGTCACCCCACAGCCCTCCCCACTCACAGGTCATCCCGCAGCCCTTCCCCTCCCCCCAAATGGCTGGAAGTGACAGGGGTGCTTTTCCTTAGTTATCTTCATCTTTTCTGTGAAAAGTTTTAGTGGGCAGTCATGCCTAGCATGCTCAAAACAGGCCTAACATGCTGGTCTGCAGCCATCCATCATCTTCACCCTATAAGAATGTCTTTAGGGCCACTGCCTGTTGCAGAAAATCTACCCATCTGCAAAAAAAAAAAAGTTTTTTATCTCAAAGCTCCAGTCTTACCCCATGCTGATATGTTAAAAGTCAATTAAATTAAATGATAATTAACAGCCTTTTAATAGTACCCCAAAATCAGTCACCTGACATGGGACAGTTTCACTCTGCAGTTGTACATGGTCAGACTGAAGCACTTTTCTTCATGATTACATTTTCCAGCACTCTTTTGGTATTGAAAATATTGTGGGGCTGAGCCTGGGGCACAGCTCTCTGAAGGAGGAGACACAATATACCTGCACTCTTTTTTCCTACCACTGACGCATATTTTACAAGCACAGCTACTTCATGTCAGAGTGTAATTTTGCTGCTGTGAACTTTGTAAAATGATGCTACAGAATTGTGGAACCAACAGCATTAATGGAGGGCTCCTAACACGACCAATCCAAAGACATTGTGCATCTATTCCATCTTTTCTTTCCTAGTGGATTTTGTGCAGGAAGAAAAATAATGGAAGAAGTGGTGGGAGAATACAGGAGGGGTATGAGCGGAAGGCAATGATGTGGCTTATGCTGGCTCAGCTTGTCTGAGTGTGGAAAGCTAAGCAGGGTCAGGCCTGGTTATTACTTGGATGGGAGACTCCTCTAATTTCCTGCATTGAGCAGGGGGTTGGACTCGATAGCCTTGTAGGCTCCTTCCAACTCTATCAGATCTATGAAATCTATGTCTGGACCTCCCATAAAATTCCATGAATGAGGCAGGGCAATGGCAGGATAAAGTCCTTATCTGGAAGCACCCTCATTTCTTAGTTTTAAAATAGCTTTGTCCAAAATTTACAAAAAACCCAGTTCCTGGACACAAGAGGTTTTGGCTTTGGTGCCCAGAAATTTCTGTTGAACCTTGTTTGGAGAAACAAATGTAAAAGTTGGAGCAAGTTTATGGATTGGAATAACTAGCTGGATTTTTTAAAAAGTCAAATGGGGGCAGGAAAGCATGTTTAGTCTTGTCAACCACAGCTGCTTTATAAAAACAACAACACCACACACTTTAAAATCATTTCCCAGCCAAGTGTCCAAAACTGCTAATATACTCCATTTCTTTGATGGTCCTCATAGTGTGATATGGTGGTCTGATTCCACAAATAACTAAGGGCACAATCCTATGGCCCTCTGACCTTGCCTGGGGGGCCCATAATTCGGGCTCCCCACTGCAACCTCGGAAATCCCTTCTGAGGTCGCAGTGGCGAGTCTGAGCTCGGAGTGCCCCCCCCCCCATACACGCCTTATACTCAGCACAGTTCTTTCCACGCCAGCAGGGAGCTGAAGATGGAAGACTGTCTTCAGTTCCCCCATGGAGGGGGGTGTTCCTTTGGTCAGGAAGGGGAGGAGCGAGGCAAGGCAACACCATCTTATAATGAATCCAGGCAGTGCTTCAGCCTCTGCTCCTCAGGAGGAGGTATAAAACATCTGGACTGCCAGAATTGGCCATCTAGATGTTTCTGAGGGTGAGGGGAGCACGGCAGCAATCCTATCCACTGTGCTCCTCCCGCACTCAATAGGATGCCCATAATCCTCCGGGTTCGGGGGGTTGTGGGCACCCACATAGGATGGGGCTGCCCAGGTCATATCTCCCGAAACATAAAATATAAGAAGCATCTCTCTAGTTTCAGAGCATATACTTAATGACTTCTATTTCTGATGGGTCACATTTATTAATATACGGTATTTGAAATTTATATAAGGACTTTGAAATGTGAAACATGTACAAAACTTTGAACCTACATACTTCAGTGGTCTTTTCTCTTTAGTTTTTCAGTGCTAAAATCATACAAGGCCATACATTTATCTACAGATCCAAGTGGACAAAACTGCATATAGTATTTTTAATCTCAAAATCTCTTTGATCTTTTTCTACCCATCAAACCACCTTGGATATGAGTGGCAGTCTCACAAAGAGGAGATGCACAAATTCCTTCACACATTACCCAGAAGCACAGCTAATTTGTATGCCTGTTTTTTTGCTGTTTGTCAAAATATCTGAAGAAGCTTTATGATAATTTAGTGATTTCGTAGTGTTTGAGTGTATGTGCCTCCAACAGTAACTGCTTGTTTTCTATTGCTACTCTGCTAAATACACTTGTATTCCTGATGTAGGAGCCCTCCTTGTTCCAGTTACTATTTGCAGTTCCTCAAATATGTGGGATATTTTTTTTTTAATTCCCAGGTGATGCCAAATTTCATCTGCAGATATGCACAGCTGGGTTTTCACAGTGCTCTCTACAATATTCTGTTAGGATGTTGATGTTTATTATCTAAAAGATAAAATAAGAGGTGATATGATAGCCATCTTCAAGTATTGGAAGGGCTGCCATGTAGATGACAGAGCAAATTTGTTCTCTGTTGCTCCATATGATAGGAACCAAGCTAACTGGTTCTCAAATTACAAGAAAGGGAATTTTGACTGAACATTGGAATGTCCTGAGGGAACAAGCTGTTCAATAGTGCAATAGACTACCCTGGAAAGTGCTGTTCTACTTTAAAATGTCTAACAAAGGAGAAAATGGATGGGCAACTATTAGGAATGCTGTAGCAGTGGATTTCCTACATTGGCAGTGGATTGGACCAGATGACCTTTGAAGTCATCTTCCCTAGTTAGGCATCTAGGACATATGCATAAAAGCATCCAGTTGGCAGTGATAGAATTATGGGGCTAATTGTGAACATGCTAAGCATTCTACTGCAATTGTCCCTGAGTGTAAGATGTTGACAGCTAATCTATTTTAATCTCATTCTTAAGGTGCCACAAGCTGTTACGTGGTTTTTGTTGCTACAAATGAACACAGATACTGTAGTCACTCAAATAACTCAGTGGTTCTTTCATTCAGTATTACAAACATTCTTGCAGCCTATCAGCATTTCATAAATTTGGAAACACTTATTACCTAAGTAGCCCCAGAAAATCTTCATACATTGCACAGAATAGCATGTTCTGAATGTTTTTCTTTTATTAAATGCTAAACTTGCACAATTGTACCATCCTCCACTTTTGATGCAGTGTGCTGAAAAAATAGGGTGAAGGGAAGGATCTTGAGACAGGATTATATAATAGTCAGTTTCCAGGAGTGTGGGTAGAAAAGCTCCAGGTTTTATCTTCTGCTAGCAAATCAGTTTTTTGCTACTGAAAGAAGCCAGCAGCAAACATAAGCCATTCCATAGCAAACAATGAGAAAGCCCTATTTGTGATCACAGTATATAAACAATGGATCATCCCTATAATGTTTAGGATTATGTTGCTGTACATATTTTTTTTTTTAATGACCGGTTGTTGATTAATTGCATGAAAATAAACATTGTCAGAAAATTAACTTTTATCCTGCAGCGAGAACTGGGTCTTTTAACACAAGAGTGCAATTAGGAAAAGTCCTTAGGGCTATTTCAAACATCAGAACAAATGTCTTACATGGATAACACTTCTGTAAGAAAAAATATGGACTCAGCATGCAGATAGTCAAGTGTGATGATCACACATTCATCCATTTTAGTGTTCACTCACTCTGTCTTTGCTGAGAAGCATGCCTTCACAACATGTATACACTCAGCAAAATGTACATATGTGCAATCTCCACAGAGTTTATGTACTTTTTTGTACACAAGAACACTGTTCACAACTGAAGTGGTCCTACACATCCTCAGATTATAGGTTCACTTAAATTTATTATTTAAATCATTTCCCTACTTTTGATAGATTTGACTTATAACTGGACAAGAAATGTAATCTGAGGCCGTGAGAGGTATAAGCATTTTTAAAACATGTAATTTAATATTGATATGCTGCAATGCCATGCAATGTAATTGCTGGAATAAGGGCTAACTATTTCATTATATTGTTGGGTAACAGTTCATCATGATGGTACTTCAGAATTGTGAAAACGGGACATTGTCAGCTGTGCTTGCACAATAGGGTATGTCCTTCTCGACTGAAACAAAAGGTTTCCAAAAACTGCAGTTATTACCAGAATAGCCATTAGAATTCCACCAAGAATCAAAATTTCTACTGGGGGAAGTTTTCCTTTATCTGAAAGAAAGGATAACAGTTTTCAAAGAAGTGAACACTTTACCACCACATCTAACTTTAAAAATTGTTATCATAAAACTTGAATTATATTTTTCATGTTGTTTTAAACAGAGCAGCAACATGGACTTCACCCTGCATTAGATAGCAGTGAAAGGGGATTATGCTGATCTTAAACATCTGATACAAATGCATGAAGCGTTATTATACAGAGTCAGACCACTGGTCCATCTAGACGAGGGGTGGGCAACCTGTGGCCCTCCAGATGTTTTGGCCTACAACATTCTTTGTAGGATTAAAGATTAGGGGTACAGTACTTGCAGAGGCACAGCTCCTGTTACTACCAATCAAAAGACATTGTGCAGCTATTTCGTCTTTCTTCCTTAATGAATTTTCTGTGGTTAAAAAAAAAAGAAGCAGCAGCAGTGGAAAAACACAGGAGGGTTACAAATAGAAGATGGTGTAGTCTGAACCCCACCCCACCCTCACCCCTAAAATTCTGTGAATAAGGCAGGACAATTGTACAATAAAAGCCTTGTCTGGAAGCACCTTATAAGTATAATTCCCTCTGTTTTTTTATTCAAGCCTTCACGTGCTTGCACAAATGTAGCCAAAATGGCACCACTCAGGCATAAGAGGGAGATCTTAGCAGACTCCGGGTAACCCCAAGGTTTTCAGGAGTACACATCCCCCCCCAAAAAAGTAACCCAACAAGGACGCAGTGACCACAGAATGCTGACGGGGGCGGGGGGAACAACACTGTGGGAATGGAATGGCTAGAAGAGGAGAATAAAGGAAGAGACAGAGCTATTAAAAGGGCACAGATAACCAACTCATTGCCTGGATTGGTTATTCCCTGGTTCACACTGAGAAGCTATTTTTAAATGTCCACAGTTATGGGGGAGCTGCAGAAATCAATGGAGAACATTACAAGTTTAATGTAGCTGGGACTGGACACAAGGGTGTCCACCCCACTCCCCCTTGCTTCCACAAAAAAAATATGGAGGGGGAATTAGTCCAATGAGGACTGAGCATATTCAGTGGGCACAGTATGTTGACTAACTGTTGGAGAGAAAGGAAAAGTGGGAGGGGGAGAGAGGGAAAGTAATAGAATAGCTAGGATACTGAAGAGAAGCTCTCCATACTGCAATATTTTGTTGCAGGACCTCACATCAGATAGACAGATGTTTGTGTGCTTTCAAAGAAAACTAGTTATTGTTCACTACAACTTAATTGACTAATTATATTGTAAAGCATATGTTTGTTAACCACTTACTTATGTTAGACTCTTCATTATCCACCAGCTTTCGTTTTATAGGGCCATAAGACACCATGTGATTAGAGAAAGGTGTGACTTCTCTTTTATTTCTGGTCAGACTGTTCTCTGTGCAATTCTAGGAAAAATGCAAACTAGTAAATACATGTGTGCCCATGTGATTCTCAGAAACCATACAGCAGTTCACAATGCAAATCAAAATCTCTCTTGGTTAGGTAAAAGGGCTGATATTCCATCTCACCAATTAGAATGAAATGTTATATATTGGCAGTGTTTTCCAACTCCAGTTGTGACATTCCACATTTATATACATCAGTGTTCAATCATAAATTTTCTTAACACACTATGCAGGTCTGTCAGAATAGATGCATAATCCACCATTCTGTTTCAATCTGCCTTTCCACCAAAGCAAGAGAGTAACAGAACAAGAGCAGCTGCGCCTGGAGGAGGGTGGAGGATGCATGTGTGTGGGCGGGGAATCTTGATGCAGGAAATACTAGTCAACCTCATGGAAATCAGTAAGAGCAGCCCAATACTTCCTTCCATGCTACCTAACAATTGTTAGTCACCTTGAGCACTGTTTTATTTGTGGAAAGATGAGGTACAAATCAGATCAAATCAATGAGCTGTCATGTCCCTTAATTTTTAATGCATCTCTTCTCGACTCTGAGCTGGTGAGCAATGACTCCCATGGTGACCTAGCCAGAAAACTCCCCATGATCCATTTGTGGGGCATGCCTGACTCACCATTTCAGAACCATGACTACTCTGTATAAAGTTCTCATTTTACACTGTAGACCCTTCCGTTTAAATGAATGGGGCTAGCTTGCATACAACAAATACTTTGAGATGCACTGCTATTATTTATCACATTGGCCGAAACTGTTTTATAAGCTACTTAGAGCTAGCCTCTGATTTTGTTACAGTCTCCTTCCAAAATGTCACACTGCCTTTTGATTTCATTCTGCCCTCGCTTAGTATTTCAGTCTGGTGACATTTTCAATATAACCCTGGGAAAATAAATCCATTGATGGAGCTTTGTCGCCACAACTGCAATTACTGCATCTATTTTCTTTTTTTAAAAACCTATAAGGATACTGAAGTTTATGCTATATTCATTCACTTAATAGTCCATGATTCAACTACAAAAAGAATCTAAAGGAACATTGTTCTGAAATAGGATATTATTCTGCATCCGTTAGAAAGCCCTGTCTCAACTGATGAGATAATTTGAATGCCAGTAAAGGTCACCTAGTTAAACTGTCACCAGGATTAAGTACTATTTCAGACATTTTCCTATGACATTGCATTATGTGTTTGAAAGGGTGTGATGATTCAGGAATCTGTAAAAGCAATACATACTCCAACCTTTAGCCACCACAACCACTCTTCCTATTCAACCCCAAACCTCTCCCAGCAAATCCTTGTGCTACTGCAAGCTTCCAAGTCAGGAAGAGGAAGTAGCCACAATAATCCCTGTATGCCAGACTGCAGTTCCTCAAACCCTGCCCTAGCAAGGCAGGAACTCCTTCACCCTCCCTTTTCTGCCTTATTCGCCAAGGTTACCCAGAAGATCTTAGCCCCAGGAACCATTCCCATCTCCTTGGTCCTGACTTCTCACAGGATATCGGAGGTAGAATTTATTCATTGGGAGAAAAGTGTTGAATGAGCACTTGAAGAAGAGTACCAGCCCGGACTAACACATGGTGATGAGATGGCAGGTGTTGGTTGGTTCATTCCACCAGTGGTGGAAAGAGAAAGGACTGGTTCAGTCATCCATGATGTACATCACTTGATGACTCACAGCTAGAGGAATCCTCTAAAGAGGAGATAGAGCTCCCAGAGCCAAGCAACACCAAGGAGCCATCCATGTCAGGAGATCTGGGGGAGTCTGGGCCCTCAGGGGAGATCACTGCTAGTCTGTCCCTGTAGGAGGAGGGGAGTTCCGCCTCTGAGGTGGAGCCTGGGTGACCACCTAGCCCCTGAATGTCACCACCTCAAGAGACAGGCATCCTTTGAGAAGAAGGAGGACTCCTCAAGAGGAAAGGATTCCTCAGGAGCAAGGCCCTCCTCCTGAGTAGGACTTTTGCCAGAGAGCCTGTAACACACTGCAGCTGAGCTCTGGGTGGGGCTGAGGAAGCTCTGGCTATACAGTAATACCTTGGATTTCAAGTAACTTGGTCTGAGAGCATTTTGCAAGACAAGCAAAAAAAAATAATTAAAATTTTGACTTGATAAACAAGCAAGGTCTTGCAAGACAAGGTAGGGATGTAACCGCTCGCCTTGAGTGGGCCGAAATCGGCCCCACTGACACCCGCCAGAGACTCGCTTTGATATAAGAGTGTTTTGGATTACAGGCATGGTTCCGGAATGAATTATGCTTGCAATCCAAGGTATTACTGTATAAGCCTTCAGTTTCAGCCCAGCCAGTGCTGGAACAATATCATTCTACCGGCTCCAGTGCCTTATATCTTGTTTTCCTGACCTTGCCTTGTGATTGAACCTCTGTCCTACTGATCCTTGGACTCCTGCTTGACTGTGTTTCTGGACTGTGTACTCTATCTGACCGCTTAACTGTGCTTTGACCTTTGCCTATATCTTGACCACTCCTCCCTAGCCTGATCCCATACTGCACTGAAACCTTTGTGCCTGACCATTTGCCTGCTTTCTTGCCTTGCCTTGCCTTTCTTTGCCTCACCATCCATCTCTCCAGTCACTTTTCTCTGAGCCAGACTGACTTCTGGTTGATACTGAGATATAGATATGGAGAAAGTTCAGCACTACCTCCCCATGCATCCAGCTTACACTTTAAGGCCACAGTTCTGTACCTACTTCCATGGGAGTAAGTCCTACTGTATGCCATGGGGCTTACTTCTGAGTAGACATGTATAGGATTGCTCTGCAAATTGCCTCTCACTCACCCACCTTAATTGTGACTGGGCAGGCCTGTGTTTAAAGAAACATGTCTGCCACTGACATAAGTACTTCCACACTGAAAAGTGTTAAATGAACTTGCAAATGAATCAGCAAAAGGTAAGACTCACTCCTAGAAGGAAACACCATCTTTAATATTTCCCTTTCCATTTCACACACCAGAATCAAAATAGCCTTTAAAAAGAAACCAAATAAGTATGCCTCTAACTCAGTGGCTGGATTCACACAACAGGACAACCCATACTCAATGTTGAGTATGACCCACTTCACACTATCAAAATAGGCTGGCTGTGGTGCATATTAGAGCAGGCCGGGCAGGATTTGAATATTCATCATCCAGCCATGGCTTGGCATGTCGTGCAAATCCAGATGGCCATAGGTTATGCAAAGGTATTTTAATCCTCACACAACCCCTGCTGCCTGGGTTTGCATGACACAACAAGCTCTGGCCAGGTGGTGAATATTCAAAATGGCTGCCAGCATGTGCCACAGCCCACTGTAGCTTAAATAAGCCATGATGGGCTGTTTGATGGTGTGAGCCATTGAACCAGTGATTGTTGAACTATACGTTGTTGTGTGAAGCTAGCTGCGCTAACAAACCATTACTACCGACCACCCAATCAAGGAGAAGACGAGGATGAAACTTTTGAAAAGCAAATTGCCATTGTTTCAAGGAGGCATGATGTGGTAGTAATGGGGGACTTCAATTTCCCTGATATCTGTTGGGAGACTTATTCAGCCAAACATGGCCCCTCGAAGAAATTCCTGACCTGTGTTGCTGATAACTTCTTCCTACAGAAAGTGGAGGAAGGAACTAGAGGATCCGCTATCCTTGACCTGATTCTAACCAACAGAGATGACTTAAGTGGATAAAGTGGCAGTTTCGGGAACTCTGGGGGAAAGTGACCATGTTATACTTGAGTTCTTGATTCTAAAGGAAGCAAAAGCTGAGTGTAGCCAAGCGCGTACCCTGGATTTTAGGAAAGCCAATTTTAACAAACTCAGAACAATGATAAGTAAGGTCCCATGGCAAGTGACTCTAATGAGAAAAGGAGCCCAGGAGAGGTGGGAGTTTTGTCAAGGACTGAAAGTGTTAAGTTGTCCTTGTGGCAGAAAGAGTCGAGAAGTTAGCCTGGCGCTGTGCACCTGTGAGTGTACAAGGCTAATTAGCTCAAGGACAAATTCCTAGGCAGGGAGCCGCTTATCTGTGAGCTGCATTATTCTTCTGTTGGCTCTGTGGGTCACTGGTCAGCAGCCAGTGTTTCAGCTCTCAGCTCTCTGTCTTGTTGCTTTATGGAAGACTGTGCCTGTTGCATGGGGCTCTATGCAACTGTTCTGTAAATATTTCTGATATGCTTAAAAGCCTCAGTAAAGGACTTTGCTGAAGAACATCTCAGTCTCCTTGTCATCTCTGCACATGCTCTAGGGCAGCCATATCTGACAAGTTTTTAAAAAAGGAAATTTTAAAAGGCACAATTGCAAACAATTCCCACAAGGAAAAAAAGCAGAGGGCAACAGAAGAAGCCAATGTGGCTTCACAATAAACTCAAAGATGACCTGAAAACAAAAAAGGACACGTATAGGAAGTGGAAGGAAGGACAGGCTACAAGGAAAGAGTACAGGCAGGTAGCACAGAACTGCAGGAATAATGTCAGGAAGGCTAAAGCTGAGAATGAGCTAAGGTTAGCGAGGGATGCTAAAAACAACAAGAAAGCTTTCTTCAGATACATGCATAGTAAAAGACAGAAGAAAGAAATGGTGGTTCAACTACGCAATGAGGATGGCAAATTGATAACGTAAGACAAAGAAAAGGCAGAAGTGTTCAATTCCTACTTCGGCTCGGTCTTCTCCCAAAAGAGGATCTATGACCCCCCTGGCAAACCTGAAGTGCAGACTGAAGGGGCAGGATTGCAGCTTGAGATTGATAGGCAAATGGTCAAGGAGCACCTGATTACTCTGAACGAGTTTAAATCTCCAGGGCCTGACGAGCTGCATCCTCGAGTAATAAAGGAACTGGCAGAAGAACTCTCAGAACCACTGTCTATTATCTTTGAGAAATCATGGAGGACAGGTGAAGTGCCAGATGACTGGAGGAGGGCAAATGTTGTTCCCATCTTCAAAAAGGGCAAGAAGGAGGAACCTGGGGACTATAGGCCAGTCAGTCTGACATCAATCCCTGGGAAAATTTTGGAGCAGATTATTAAAAAACCCAGTCTGCAAGCACCTTGAAAACAATGCAGTGCTTACTAGAAGCCAGCATGGATTTGTCAAGAACAAATCCTGCCAGACTAATCTGATCTCATTTTTTGATCGGGTAACCTCCCTTGTGGACTGTGGGAATGCTGTGGACATTATATATCTGGACTTCAGCAAAGCTTTCGACAAAGTGCCTCATGATATCCTGATTAGCAAGCTAGCTTAAAGTGGGCTAGATGGAACAACTATCAGGTGGATCCACAATTGGCTACAGAATCGGACTCAAAGAGTGCTTATCAATGGTTACTTCTCAAACTGGGGAGAGGTAACGAGCGGGGTACCACAGGGCTCGGTCCTGGGCCCGGTGCTCTTCAACATTTTTATTAATGACTTGGATGAGGAGGTACAGGGAATGCTTATCAAATTTGCAGATGACACAAAGTTTGGTGGAACAGCTAATACTCTGGAAGACAGAAACAAAATTCAAAGAGATCTCGATAGGCTGGAGCGCTGGGCCGAAAACAACAGAATGAAATTTAATAGGGATAGATGCCAAGTGCTGCAGCTAGGGAGAGGAAACCAAATGCAGAGTTACAGAATGGGGGACACTTGGCTCAACAATACTACAAGTGAGAAGGATCTTGGAATTGTGGTAGATCACAAACTGAATATGAGCCAGCAATGTGATGTGGCTGCAAAGAAGGCAAATGCTATTTTGGGCTGCATTAATAGAAGTATAGCTTCCAAATCGCGTGAAGTGATCATTCCCCTTTACTCAGCACTGGTTAGGCTTCATCTTGAGTACTGCGTCCAGTTCCAGGCACCACACTTTAAGAAGGACATAGACAAACTGGAGAGGGTTCAGAGGAGGGCAACAAGGATGATCAAGGGACTGGAAACAAGGCCCTATGAGGAGAGACTGAAAGAACTGGGCATGTTTAGCCTTCAGAAGAGGAGGGGAGATATAGCACTCTTCCAGTACTTAAAGGGTTGTCACACAGAGGGGGGCCAGGATCTCTTCTCGATCATCCCAGTTTGCAGGACACGGAATAATGGGCTCAAGTTACAGGAACCTAGATTCCACCTAAACATCAGGAAAAATTTCCTGACTGTTAGAGCAATAAGACAATGGAACCAACTACCTAGGGAGGTGGTGGGCTCTCCCACTCTGGAAGCATTCAAGGTGCAGCTGGACGGCCATCTGTCAGGGATGCTTTGACCTGGATTCCTGCATTGAGCAGGGGGTTGAACTCGATGGCCTGGTAGGCCCCTTTCAACTCTACTTTTCTATGATTCTAACCATGAGCAACCCACAGTTCACAACCCAACAACAAATCATGGGTTCTCTTCGTGGGTTGTTTGTGGTTAACAAACCATGGTTTGTTAGTGCAGTTGGGTTCCCACAACACAATAACCCACGGTTCAATGACAACCCATATTTGAGCATGAGTTATCCTGTTGTGTGAACCCAGTCATAATCTCATAACTTTACAAAATGCCTCCCCACACTGACCAAGTTTTAGTTGATTAATTTGCCAATTAAAACTTGAAGCATTTACTTTAACCCATAGAACTTTCTCTTTAGTTCTTGATCAGTCTGTTTGCACTGGATTATATACAAATAAAGGGCAGTATACAACTGCGTCATTCCGTTAGTGCAAATGATGTTGTGCTAGCAGAAACTAGGTTCCAAACTCTGCGCAAGAGGTGAATCCAACTAAAGTTACATTTGCGCAAGCAGTTGTGCATCACGCTTGTGCAACCACTTGCACATAACTTGTACAACAGGTTGCATATTCTACTTGTGCAACCTGTTGCACAACTACTTGCACAGTTGGTTGTGCAAACATAATAGGCAACTGTTTGCACAACTGAAAGATTCAGTGGAGCTCCACTACTAGCGCTATTTGAATTTGACACCGTTGGATACTGCCCAAAAAGTTTAGCAGGGTAACTGGAATGATATTAAACCAATTTCCACTCCTTAGGTGACTAGTGTCATACAGTCTGAACTGTGCAAATCCTGAGTTATAAAAAAACTAGCAACACATACAGGCTACAAAATAAAATGTAATATCTGAATAATCAGTAAAATGACTTGCTTCATATATTAGAGCTGACATAAAATTCAGAAATATTCAACAGCTGTTTACTTTAAATTTTGAATGGAAAAATCTGCAAAAGATAACTCTCGCTGTTAGAAAGAAAGGCCATCTTTATATTTTCTTATCATTCCCTATTACACTAACACACCAGAACCAAAAATAGCCTCAAATTTGAATTCAACATTTGAATGTGAAATTTTGCCATAAAAATTCAGAATTTGAGTGGCTTATACATATTGCAATCTTCTGATTTGTTTTGAATTTGGCAGGCATAAAGATTGCAATTCTATATACACTTACCTGGGAGTAAAGGCCATTGAACGCAGTGAAGCTTACTTCTGAGTAAACATGGATAGGATTGTGCAGCATATCTCATAACACTCCCATACTGTCATATATTAAATATTGCATGTAATCTATAAAATACTATCAGATACAAAATAGCATATCATGTTATCTTCTGTCAAATTCCAGGATAAGTCAAGCGTCACATACTAAAGTCGCTTTAAACAGAAAAAAGTCCTACGTGCATAGGATTGCATCCAAACTATCATTGCATGCCATCTGTCAAATTTTGAGGTGAATTTCTGGAATCAAAGTAGGTTTGGCTCTACCATCCACCACCAATTCATATATTGTTTTGTGTTCCCCTGTAGATCAACTTACTGGTTTGCAAACGGCAGCGGTACTATGACAAATCTGAACTGTGCAGTGTAAGAAAACATGATTGTATGAGATGCCAACAAATTTGAACATTTGGATCCTAAATGTTGCTTCTTCACCTTCTCCATTTGTTATTACAGATAGGGTTTCATCTTTTACAATTTGTGGGCAGCTATGCAGGCAAAAAACAAAAACAGGTGATTACATCAAAAGCTAGTATCTCTGCAAATGGATGAATACACACAAGAAGGATAGACCACTTAGCACAGGGGTTTCCAGCATGATGCCTATGGACACAAATACAGTATGCCCACATACACCTCTCTTGATGCACAAGCATTCTGGAAGCATTCAAGGTGCACCAGGCTCTCTGCCCCTCCTGCTTTTTATTTTATTTCTTAATTTAAAAAAAAAATGTTTTTAGTGGGAGGTTGGCATGTTACGGGCTGCCATCCCATGCCATCTTTATTTCAGTTCTTGCACTTAGGTTCTTGGGCAAGTTAATTTTCTTTTAGTCTCACCAGTTTGCTTTTCGGGAAAGGAGTGCTTTGTGACTGACCTGGCAGCCATTTTATCAATAGGCATGCTCCACTACGGCAGCTATTTTGAGAACACCCACAACATTCTTTCAAAATTCCATATGTGATCATCAACCCAGAAGTTTGGGGACCCCTTGTCATAGCAGGATGGACCACTTAGCAGAAATCCAGTCTTTGTGTACTGCACTTGCTATTCAAAATAGTACTGCAGCTGGAATACTTTATCAACTGTGGGCATTTCTGTGAGTCCCCACTTGCAGTTTGAAATGGCACAGACCAAAACAGGTTTACCACTTCATCTATATATTAAAGGATGAAGTCTACAGGTAAACATGGGCAAGAAGCTAGCAAGAGCCCTACTTCCATCTGAATGCAGCATAGGCCAAAAAAAGGAAGACATCTGGCCTGGTTTCATTCACTCCTTAAAACCCAGATGAGTCTGATGTTTACTGACTGCTTTTAAGGCTGCTTCCAGGCAAGGCTTTTATCATGCCATCACCCTGCCACATTCACGGAATTTACAGGGGCTTTAAACAATGATATTTTCCGTTTGTACACCACCACCACCACCCAATATTTTCCCATCACTTCTTTCATCTTTTTTCTTATCTGAGAAAATCCATTAAGGAAAAAAAGATGGAATTGCATTGCAGCACTGTGCCTTCGGAATGGTAGCGCTAGGAGCCCCTCCACATGGAAGCACCCAGATAATCAGTTTTTTACCAAACACAACCAAACTGAGCTCTGTAACTCGACTGGAGCTGATTTTGTCTCAGATGCAGTCCTCAAAGAAACAAATGAGCATGTGAAGGATGTAGAATCCCCACTATTACAATCTCAGGCAAGGGAGGAATGAGTGTCATCCAATGTTCACCAGACAAGTGGGCTTTGACTGTGTGAAGCTTCAAGATAAGACACAAACTCCCCTCTCGGCAACACTCTTGCTCACTTTTTATATTCCTGCTTCTCTGTGCTAACCTGTGACTCCATCAGATATGGGTCTCTTCTTGCATCTATATTCCTTTCTGTCAATAACTCACACATGTGTTGGGAGAATAATCCTGCCAGTGGTGATGTTGGAAGGAAAAAGAGGCAAATTTAAACTTCACCCATGCTCTTCCTTGGCACTATCAAATCTGCATCCTGTGCAGTTCCATCACCCTTTATGCAACAGCGAATAAGCGTTTGCTTGTACACAGCAAATGCCAGTTTAACATACATATGTGCAAACATGTTTGTCAAGTGGGTACATTATATTTTTTGTGAGTACACAATATATGCAAAACTACGGTGTGCATGTAAACAATGTAATGTGTGAAGAACAGTGGTAGCATCCATGGTTTCTGTTGGAACTTGACCCACAGTTTCACTGGCAACCCCAAGCACCTTTTCCCAGAGGGACAGCCATAGATTTCATAGATCATAGAGTTGGAAGGAGCCTACAAGGCCATCGAGTCCAACCCCCTGCTCAATGCAGGAAACTAAAGGAGGGGTCTCCCATCCAAGTAACAACCAGGCTTGACCCTGCTTAGCTTTCTACGTTCAGACAAGCTGAGACAGCGTAAGCCAGGGTTAGTCTGGGTGTTGCAGCAAAACCAATACAAAGTCTTGTGGCACCTTAAAGACGTAACAAATTTATTGTGGCATAAGCTCTCAAGGACTACAGCCCACTCAATCAGATGCATCTGATGAAGAGGACTCTAGTCCATGAAAGTTTATGCCATAATAAATTTGTTACGTCTTTAAGGTGCCACAAGACTCTGTCATTTTTCCTGAGCATCTTAGCACATATGCATTCATCTGACAGCCTCTCTCCCCCTCAGCATTCTCATCAGGGGATGCTGGTGACTCCTATTTCGGTGGGGCTCCTTTTCCATTGCAGGTTTTGTAGGTTTTATTTGGAGCTCATAAGGTTTTATTTGGAGCTCATCCCCAAAATAGGTCCACCACCATGGAGCACCACGGATAGCTCCTATGAAGCTTCAAATGAAACCTGAAAAACCTGCAATGGAAAAGGAACCCCACTGAAATCGGAGTCACCACTCCAGCCTCCCCTGATTCTCATAGTGGGAAGGGAAGGGATGCAATGATTGCAACAACTAAATGACATGGGAACTTATAATTACCATATATTTTATATGGTAACTTATACGTCACTATTCACAGAAGCTCAGCTAATATATTTCCGGATGGTGTCATCCAGTTTACAAAGGTGAGACACCAACCTCTCTCTAATAAAAGAATACTGAACAACATAAACGGGATCCTTTGTTGGGGTCGACCAGCAGTTTTCAAGCCTAATTATTAAGTTCCCTGGAACCTGCCAGACAGGGAGAGAAAGAACATAAATAGGCATTTTAAAAGGTCAGTGTTAATGCATAATTGTATTGTGGGGTTTGTTTGTTTTTGCATAAGCCGCTTGGAAATCCTGGGATGTCCAAGCGGTATAGAAGCCACCTAAACAAACAAACAAACAAACAAACTATACTCCTGACCAAAATCAGACTACTGAATCCACTGGCTAAGGAAAGGACGCTACCCATTGCTGCAAATGAAACTCTCCCACAAATAACCGTAGCTTTAAAAAAACCCATTTCTCTTTCCAGGAAACAGATAAGCATTAACTGAATCCTTGTAAGACATTTGACACCAGTGAGGAAGGAAGGAAGGAAGGAAGGGGAGTGGAGAAAGGGTGCTTAGGCGAGAATGAATATTCTGACTTCAGTTCTCAGTGCCCTCCTATTAAATTCTAGTATGGCGGTTCTGCAGTGAAACCTAACAGGACAGATTTGTGTTACTGTTATTCTGAACATTTTGAAGAGGGAAGAAAGAAAGACCTTTTCAGTGAAGTTTATAACATTATGAACAGTGTAGAGAGATACATTTTTTCTCATCTCAGGCCAAGGCTCAGTGTTTAAAAATATATTTTATGATCCTCCAAATAAACAGATCAGAATGTAAGCATATCATAGACTTGCAATGACACTGAAATGTTCTCAGTTTCATTTTTTTAAATTTATTTTTTTACTCAAGAATCTTGGCCTGTGGTTGGTGGGATGCTGCTGCCTTGTCTTTGCTATCTATTCACCACCTTGACTCCCAGATCTTTCAGGGATTCAATAACTCCAGGTACCATTTTAACTTTGACAAATATGTTGTCCTCTAGAGTCAGAAAAGGAATAGTAGTCCACATGTCTTCAAAATGTTGGTCCTTATACAGCATCATAGACACAGAGAAGTTCCCATCTTCAGTATTCAGTGTAATGGTTCTGTTGAACAAAGATGCATAGATGCATGGTTTGTACAAAACTGCTGAATGATACAATTACCATGATAACTTTAGATAAAAAGAGTTTTCAAAATGGTCAAACAACATTAATGAAAGTGTTCATTAGTCTGTGATTTACTGCTGAAGTCTAAGTACGTATGTTGAGGCATGGGTTGAGCTATATAAATTACAACACTGGCATTGCAGAGCTCTTACACCCATGGGGCAGGCTAATAGACAAGTGCTTAGGATCAGGTTGCAAGGAATGCAGTAGCTCTAGTGACCAGATGATACCCTTTTTAAGTGAGGTTGCAACTTTGTTCTCTGGCAAGGTTCCTGTGACTTTAGTAGCTGCACAACAGGCAGAAATCCAACTGGTGAAGCTTTAGCAAGTATGGTGATAGGAAAAGCTTTGCCAGATGAATTTCCAGTGCTAGCTCCAGGTTTTGGTGGGCCCTGGGCAGGTGCCCAACTACATGCCGACCCTTGACACCATCCCAGTGAATTTCTGCCTGTCTCATGCACAAAAACTGTGTTAAGGAAAATGAGATGAGATCTCTTAAGCAAGACAGGTCCACTCTCCTCAAGGAAGCAGTCTCAGATTGTGACACTTCAGCAAGGACCACAATTCATGTAGCATAATTAAGTGCAGTGATTAAGCTGAATTTGCCCAGCTGTCCCTCAGGTGGCTTTGATCCAGACACACTGTTGAGCCTAAGAAAACAACAACGACAACAATCTTACCTGATATCCACACTTATTTTGTTTTCTTCATTAGGCTGCTGTACCATGTAATTAATAGGGTACTGGCAGGCAAATGTGATATTGATAAATGTTCTTGTGATTACATCAGAGAAGTTGTTCTGTATGGTGTTGGTGAAAATAATATGTGCACCATCTAAATCCTGTAAGTCAGTAAAAACAACAACAACACCCTAATAAGTCCCAAGTTCTAGGTTTTATTTAGGTATTAAAATATTTCTATACCACTTTTCAGTCAATGGGCCTTTAAGGCAGTGTACTACACAACATTTGAAACAATTTTAACAAGAAGCTTAAAAGCAGAGCAACATGATACATGAGAGTGAGATCAGCCATCAGCTCCTCATTAATAGTCATTAACCGCAGAACAAAATGGGCATCTTCACTGCTCACCGAAAGGCAAACAATGGAGTTAGCAACTTGGCACCCACAATGCCAAGTTGGGAACAATGGGTTCCCAACTTGGCACCCACAGGTGCCATGGCATTCGCAGGGACCTCCAAAGGTGCTCACGAAGCTCTCCACTCCCTGCTGACTTCAAAAAAATATTTTTAATACAAACCCTGAAAAACATTAGGGCCCCAGGTTCTCCTTCCAGTTTCTGCACCTGCCATGGATCAGCTGTTGGTGGGCAGGCAGAGAAGGGAAGAGTTGTTTTCTGGACCCGCTCAATTCTCCACTCACACAGACCTTGCCCCTTTGCTCTCTCTCTCCCCCTACTTCCAGTCTTTAGCCTTGCTATTTCCCTCCCCCAACCCCTTTCCTCGCTATTTCTCTCCCTTGCCTGCCCCTAGCCTTCTTCTTCCTCTCCCTTTCTAGCCTCTAGACTTGTTCTTTCTCTCCCCTTTCCTTTGCTATTCCCCCCCCCCCAGCCTCCAGCATTGCTATTTCTTTCCCTCCAGCTCCTTAGTGAGCTGGAAATGACTAGCTACATCCACCATGGGAGCCATTTTGTGGTGGCAGCCACAGCAAATTCCCAAATGTGACCACGGGTCCAAAAAGGTTTGGGGACCCCTGAGTTAGTCTAATCCCCTTAGGGGCACCACCACAGAAAAGGCTCCGTCCCGTGTTCCCACCAATATAGCCTCACTCCGTGGTGGGACATAAAACAGGGCCTCAAATATGGACCGTAAAATACAGGCTGACTCATATGGAGGTGGACAGTCTTTCAGGCTGTTCACGAAATAATGACATGGTGGCAGTAGCTGCTTCGTTTCGAAGCAGCTTTTTCTGGTTCGAACGTGTTACTCCTTAACCAGCTAGAGCACCCAGCAAGGTCAGGAAGCTTCCCTTGGACACACGGATGTCTTGCCAAGGTCTCACTGAACAGAGCCTCAAAATGCCAGAACCAGGGATTCTCCCAACTCCACTCCATTGCTCAGGTTGTCTCACTCCCGTTCTTGTTTGTGACCTTTTTTCTTTTAATCTGAACGGGGAAAGTGCTCATTTCAAATGGGGGAAAAGTGCATTATTGCGTGCATTTTTCAAAAGTGCACACTTCCCCCCTCCATTGACTAAAGCATGAAACTGCTTTTAACGTGTGCATTGTTCAAAATTTGCATTTTTCGAACGCCATTTGGGAATTTGTGAACTTTTTTCAAAATGGTAAGCTCCCATTCGTGTTCATTTTAGGGAATGCAAGCAGGGCAAATTCAAATGATGTGCAAACTGAAACAAAATTCACATACATCCCTCACAGAGCCCCAGACCCGGCACAATCCTTAACCACATCTCCATTCTGCTCTTCCCGAAAGGGGGATGGAATTAAGAACCACACACGTAACGCGAGTGTGGCACCTTCTTTCTAGACAGGGACAGGTCTGATTGGGCGGGGGGGGGGGGAGGCACTAGAGATCTCTGCAGGCTGACTTTGTCCTGAACCCCTGACCTATGAGGGAAAATTGTGGTAACTCACACAACTGAGAAAATGTACAGAGAAAATATATCACAAACCATGAAAACCACAGCACATCTTTTGCATATTACCATTCTTGTTCCGCAGTCTGTGAAGTTGATCTTAATGCTAAACACGTAGAGGTTTCCTACTTTAGTGCCATGGCATTCTGGGTCATTAAGGTGCAAATCAGAGATCTGCAAAGAAACAAAGCTCTTTTTTAATTATTATTTTACATTGAAATGCTTAACGCCATCTTATATCCAGTTTTTAATTGTACTATCTAATCGATATATCCAGGGTCCTAAAACATGACATTTCACTTGAAAGTATAGCAGTATTTTATGCTAGCGTTGCATCCTTTGTCGGGGGTGTGTGTGTTCCTGTGCCTTTAAGGGCTGTATGATAGTCAGCAATTCAACAGGCCAAGCTTTCCCAAGCAGCACTTTTGAATCCGCAACTTTTCCCTGTCATATAGCTATTTAAAGCAGAGGAGCTCTGCCCAAAGAAAACAGCACTGCTGTGTGCAGAAGGAAGGTTGTGGTGTGGGTGAGACTGATCAGGACCACGCTTACAAGCAGAGGATAAAAAAAGCAGTCAAAAGCAAAACATGTCATTCCGCTTTTCTTTCTAGCAGCCAAGAAGTTTAAAGCCAGCAGACAGCCAGGAAAATGGACCTTGTATATTTGCATTAATTATGGATTGGAAGTGAAGGCCCCAACCCATCCCTATTGGGAATTTATTGAGGACTCAAAAATCAGTTCAGTAGCGTGCTCAAAACCTCCTTTCAAAAGCCACTCCCACAGAATATCATCGAAAATATTTCAAAAGCACATGGAGAAAAATCACAATGAAATAGATCTGGATAAATAATGTGTTACAACTCTGTAACTCAGAGATAGTAAGAGTTATTCCAACAATTCTTTTCAGTACCTCTAGTTCAGCCTTCCCCAAAGTGGTACCCATCCAGGTGTGTTGTAGTCCAATACACCTGGAGGACGCCAGGTTGGGAAGGCTGCTGCAGTTGATAGAACTGTAAAAGACACTGGATAGCATCCATATATATATATATTTTAAAAACCCACAGCAACAACAAGTGGGACCTGCAACAAAATGTTGCAGTGTGGGAGTGCTTTAGTTTAAGGTTCCAGCAAGCCGGCCAGCCAGCCATGCCCTATGCCAGGATACTACATTCCACTCCCCATGCCACACCGTTCTTCATTTGGTTCCCTGTCTGTCAGCCAACATTCCATGCCTACTGAGCATGTGCAGTCCTCACTGGGCTGTTTGAGTTTGCCCCCTTTAAGTCCCCCCCCCAAAGATTTTTTGGTAGTTCTGCAAACCCCAAGCCTTCTGATACCTCCTCCTTCTGCATGGATGGTGACCTTTTGGCTACATTCACCAAGGAACTTCAGAAACAGAGGGAATTACCTCTGATTGAAGAGATTTTATTTTATTTTAACATTTGAAAATGATGAAAGCAGTATACTTACTAATATTGGTGGGTTCTTGGTTAGGAAGAATGTACTTGGGATTTCCACTTCAATCAGGTCCTTGGTACAGATGATGGTCTCATTGATTTCTGTATACATATTAAAAGTGCTGCTTGTTAAACGGAGAGGAGTTTAATGAGAAACGCTTGATTTCTTTTGACATATAATGAAATTTGCATATAATGACATTTCTTGACAACTTTTTTTTTTTTAAAAAGAATACTCAAGGTGACTTACAATAGTATTAAAACATACAGGATAGTATCCAGTGGTGGCACAGCACTAGTGCTAATGAACATGCGCTAACGGCGGTTTATGCTAACACAACATCATTGGCGCTTGCTAATGATGCTGTGATATTACCCACAAAATTTGAAATGGCTACAACAATTATCCGTTAAAATACAACCACCCCATAACACTAAACCTGTCCTGTAAAATGAAAACATCAGTGATAACAGGACCGGCGTCAAAGGTAGGCATGGTTGGACACCTGCTGAGGGCCCACACCTCAGCAGAGGCCCAGTGACAAGAGCCCCCTTGGAGTTGCTCTTCCTGTTCACCATGGCAACCTGCCTTTTGCTCTCACCCAGATGATGGCGGGGGTGATAAGGAGCAGCAGCAGATGCCACGGCCTGCTTGTTCCCTGTCTGTCAATCAAGCAAGTGATAGCAATGATGAGAAAGAGGATGAGGAGCCATAGAGCTGGTAACAATGGTGGTAAAAAGGTAGACCCACTGAGGGAGGGGGCCCATTGAGGGTGTCTTGCCCAAGGGCCCTCCAAAACCTGAAGCCGACAATGAGTGATCACCATGAACAATTTGACTGATACACTGAATTGCATTTCTGATATACATGCAAAACGTTAATGCTGATCACTTAGGGACAAAGATAGATTTCCAAAGGAAATGAATCATTATGGTACGTTTTAGAATTCTAGCTGATTGCACTTATGGAAACATTTGGAAATTCTGTAGCTTGGATGAATGCCTGGCATTATTATTACCAAAGTTAGAGCCCAAATCAGGCACACTGGCTGCCATTCTGAACCCACATATGTACGGAACTAACCCCCATTGCTAGTTACAACAGGTGTAAAGGTGCTCACGGGACACTTTCCCCAGCAATTGCAACTTGCCTCCTTGGGTACATGGGATCATATCCCCCAGTCTCAACCATTTCTTATTTACAGCCCAAACTTATGACCTGCTATTGAAATTAAGAAGGAATGTTTCGTGTCTTTGCCTTCTTTTGTATTATGCATACTAAACTAGTTGAATGGGTGTGATCTACGGGATCTAGATTAGACACAATTGCCCCAGGGATACACAACAGAGATCTCAATGTCCATTCAGTAGCTACTGTGCTTATTTTCTCACTGAGGGTCCCACTTGCTACTGCTTATCCAAACCTGCCAATTTGGCAGGTGTAGTATAAGATTTCTTGCCTTGCTATGGATATAAGAATATTTTGGGTGAAAGTTACGTATAGTGTTTGCAGGGTTAGCCCAAGAGATTTGGGGGTCTAAGGCAGAAAACCTAATACCTGCTAATGCTGGAGGCCTTGTGAGCCTGGCTCATACAGTATTAGGGTTTGGCCCCTGCTAGTGCTGCCGGACAGTCCTTACCATCTCTTTCCTTCTCCCAAACTTACTTGGCAGCAGTAGGCATCAGCAAGAACTCTAGAGGCCTCTGTGCAAGGTCTCCCCCAGGCACCTAGAATGCGTCAACCGCAGCGGCAAAAGTACCAGAGAGCTTGGAAAACATAGTTCTCCAGGTTTTTCAAGTCCACAGCATGGACTCTTACTCTGTGGAGGACTGTGGGCTGGTTCACACCATCAAAATAGCTCACCATGCCGTCTGGCATTTTGTATATTCAACACCTGACTGGGGGTTGTTGTTGCATCTGAACCTGGCCACTGTGGGTTATGTGTGAGGGTTAAACCATGGAGCTCATAGTCTATTGTAATTGTAGCGTTATATGAGGGTTGTTCAAACCCACGGTCATTAACTGTTTTGATTGTATGAATGAGGTCAACATTTCTCAGACTCCCAGGTGCCTAGAACTCCACAGCTGTGTCTGAGAACAAAGGTGCCTCAAGAAACATGGCTTCCCATGCTCTCAGATGCCTGGGTGACTGCTGTTGTAGCAGCCTAGACCCAAGGAAGGCCTCACAGAGAGAGGCCTTGCCGCTGCCCTGAGACACTACTGTTGCAGCACCTAGGGGGCTCCGTGCCAGCCTCACAGAGAGGCTGGCAGGGAGACCTGGCTGAAGCTCTGGATTGGGAAAATGTTGGCAAAGTGGTTGGGAAGGAATGTTGCATTCCTGATGACATTATCAAGATGTGATGGGGTTTCTGATTGAATTTAAAAATTGGGTTGAGGGGGGAATGAGGTACCGTATTTCCAGCTATTTCTACGAAATAGCTTGTTTGCTAATTTTGTGATTCCAAGGAAGGTCTAATTTGTAGAGCTCAGTTGCTTTGAGGGTTGATTTCTTTCTAGAAGCTATAGCCAACTTTATGGTTCCAGTACATGTGGGTTGAGATGGCGTCAAGTTCTCCACATCTCCAACAATTGGCATTTTCAGAGTAATTACATTAGGCCAGTATCATTGGAGCCCAGTGCACTTAATCATACTTCATGTAGAATGAGTTGCTACATTGTCAAGTGTTGAAGTCACTAGTTGAGAGCTTCCAGACATTTGGATTACAACTCCCATCAGCCCCAGTCATCATGGCCAATGGTAAGGGGCTATGGGAGTTGTAATCCAAAACATCTGGAGGGTAGTAGGTTGCCTATGCTTGGCCTACATCTATTGGCCTAGCTCCCAGCATACCCAGCCAGCATGGCTAATGGCAAGGGATTCTGGGAGCTGTAGTCCAGCAACATCTGGGGACCCAAGTCTAAATAGCTGCAATGCTTTCCATTAAGTGGTGATACAAACTAACTAGTTTTTGGAAGCCATTTGAAATTGTATGTAACAGAACATTGATTAGCTTTGGCCTTTCAGAAATTGTATATTTATCAGGCCCAAATACTGTTAAAAGGTCTTTGAGTTGATTGATTCTTGCTCTTACTTGGAGCATCACACAGAATCCAGTTCCATTGGAAGTCCTTATATACTAATGGTCTCCTGAAATGTCACTGAGGTTATTGGCTTGAAAGTAGTATCATTTACTACATTCAGGGCAGAATCATTATCCTTTGGGTGGTTAAAAAGGATGAGTTAGCTTGTTGCTTTCAGTGGCTGATCAGTATGCGGCGAAAGCCTAATCTTAGTACATACAACTAGACAGGCTTGTGGCTCACGCTGGCTCAGCTTGTCCAAGCGTGGAAAGCTAAGCAGGGTCAGGCCTGGTTGTTACTTGGATGGGAGACCCCTCCTCTAGTTTCCTGCATTGAGCAGGGGGTTGGACTCGATGGCCTTGTAGGCTCCTTCCAACTCTATGATCTATGAAATGAAATCTATGAAACTAGTTTCAAAGAAGGGCTAATACTGTACCGCAGCGCGCTGTATTGTGAGAGATGAGAGTGGGAAACAGGGCCTTCCCACCAGCCCCGCTGAAAGACTTAATTTCCCCCCTCTTCCTTACCCATTCTTGTTCCATTCTTTGTCGTATCTTTTTAGACTGTAAACTTGTAGGCAGGGACTAACTAGTTCTGCCGGTTAAACTGCTCCAGGAGATTTTTTTTTTTTTTTTTTGGCTGAGGAGCAGCATAAAAATACTTCAAATAAATAAATGGCTAATCTAGGTTGTCATATTTCTGTCAAGTGGAATATGTGGTTAAGCTGTGAAGGCTAAAGCAAAAAAGGGAGATTTATTTATTTATTTATTATATATTTAATCCACCCAATAACAGACCTTCTCTGGGTGGATTACAAACAGATAGGAAACAGCAATCAATCATCTATGAAATCTATTAATCCATCCATCCATCCATCCATCCAAGAATATTATTATTGCCCCCTGATTTTTGGAATCCTGAAAATAATTTTGAGCTGTAGTCTATAACTGATGGCACAAATCCAGAAAACTGAACTCGAATTAGCGAAGTGGCTTCTAGTACAGTTTGAGACTTCCAGAGCTTGTTGCAATACATAAGGAATTGTCTTTTTAAAAAACCGCTGCCTAGTAAATAAGGATGCTCCATGTTGACATACTAGGCTCTTAAATGGGTTGAGGGATAGGACAAGAGTGGGTCTCTACAGATAAAAAGGATTTCCTCATCATGCAGGAAAATACTGGTTTGTGGAAACGTAGGCCTGTCTTTTCTGGAAAAATCCGGAGACCGTGCATATATATATATATATATAGAGAGAGAGAGAGAGAGAGAGAGAGAGAGAATTTATATTTAAAAACTAATACTAAAATGGAAAGATAATTGGGAAGTAGAATTGTAGAAAGAAAAATAGTGACTTTTTACTATGTATTCAACAGGCTTTACTCTCATGCACAGGATTGTAGCAGACATGCAATGCAAATGGTAAAAAGTGGAATAAATATGTTAAAACTCTAATAAAGAATAACTATTAGAGAGGTTTTTGTTTTTAAAAAGTAGATAGAAGTAGCTTAATAGAATTTTAAAAATTAACATTTACAATTAAAATGTTGTCGTTATAATAAAAATGTAAAAAGGAGTGGATTTTTTAATTATTTTTTTACAAAAATAAGTTCACTTACCATACAGTATGTAAGAAAGCCAAAAAAAAAAAAAAAATTGGATACAAATTCACCCAATAATTCAATTTTTTAAAAAGACTAATATACAATTGAAACCTGAGTTTTTCTCTTGGGATTAACGGACAAGCAGTTGGAAATAAGTCATGGAACTTTATTTTTATATACGGTATGACAACGGCAGCGAGATTATTGTATGCACAAAAGTGGAAATGCTCAACATTGCCTACAGCACAAGAATGGTTAGTGAAGATGCTGGAGGTGGCAGAGATGGCTAAACTTACATCATTACTCAAAGAAAAGACAGTATCTACATTTATTGCTGAGTGGAAACCTCCAATAGATTTTTTTTTTGCAGGGGTTAGGGAAAAAATGATTTGTTTATTTGTGGGTTTGGTGAATAAGAATTTTTTTGAGACAATAGAAAAAAGAGAATTTTCTTTGTAATTATAGAGTAAGAGAAATTGTTTTTACTTATATTTGCTGTAGAGAAAATTGGAAGACCATTTTAGTTTTTCCTCTTTTTTCTTTGTTTGTTAATTGGCATCTGTTTTGTGGTGTTTGTTTTTAATAATACACACACACACACACACACACAAATAAGTTCACCAGACACACTTTGAACATTTTTCATGTTCAAACTTGTGTTATTCTAAAAATAACTTGTGTTATTCTAAAATCAATAATAAAGAAGTCCTACATTTTTAACAAGGATATGGAAGAGATGTTTTCCCACCTTAAAGGCCACCCTGAAAGGCAGCCTTAAAGGCAGCCCAATCCAAAGTATTGTTGTGTTTCTGTATTTACTGTCAGTAAATACAGTACTGCCATTTAGATGGAGGATTTATGCCGAGGCTGGTGGGTCAGCTTCAGGGAATTTACCATGCTTCCCCACATTTAAACTTATGGAATCAGAATTACTCCTGTTTTCATGTTCCCGGAGCTTCATCGAAAGAAGCCAGAGCTTTGTGTGTGCCAATCTGTCAGTAAAGCTGCCAAGAAGCACCAGCAGTTAATTTACAGGACGAGAGCAGAGAGCCAGAAAAAATCCTCAACAACAGCACATGCTAAGTAATCCTGGACATGACTGTGCTGAACTGATGGAAGGCGACCAGATGCAACAAAGCCCAGCGAGGCTACCTCTAATAGTTGTATAATAATAGCCGGAATGTCAGTAGGTGCAACTTCTCTCACCCCTGCAGCCCTGGGCCATGACAAGGTGCTACAACTTGAGTTCCCTGTTCTTCAAGTACACGAACGTTAATGGTATAGGAGCCCTATCCTCTAACGCAGGGGTACACAACCTGGTGCCTTCCAGATGTTTTGGACTACAACTCCCATCAGCCCCAACATGGCCAATGGTCTGGGATTGTGGGAGTTGTAGTCCAAAATGTCTGGAGGGCACCAAGTTGCCTACCCCTGCTCTAATGCATCTGATCACCCAATGCCAGTTGCCATCCCTTTTCCTTTGCTTAACCAAGGCAGACACATGATAACCTGGTTTTAACATGATGTACTTGCACCACCACCAGAAAACTGTCTGGAGTGTGGGTGAGAAGTCATATTACCTTATTTAAAGATTTCCCAGCCACCACAAAGCCGACTGAGTGGGGGCAGCCTGTAAATATTTGATGCAGAGCAGGAAGCAGATAGAATGGTCTGACTACCAATGTGCTGAGTCCAGGCTACAGGTGCCAGTTAACAGCTGCACTGATCACTACTTGGTGTGCAGGTTTCTAGGCTCCATTCAAAATGCTGGTTTTGATTGTAAAAATCATCATGCGACTTGGGCCCTGTCTAAACTCCTCCCCCCTTTATCCCTTCCTGTGCATTGAGATAATTGGATAACTCTTCATTGAGAATCCCCTGCCATGTGGTGCACAGAGGATTGATAAGACCTTCTTGGTGGTATCACAGCCATGCCAGAATGCTATCTTGGCATGTTGCTGGTTTCAATTTGTGCCTCAGGGATAGAATCATAGAGATGGAAGTGGCATTGTAGGCCAGCCTTCACCAACTTGGCACCCTAGAGATGTGTTGGATTCCAGCTCCCATAATTCCCAGCCAGTCTGGCCAACGGACTTCAACGCAGTCAGTATTTTCAGACAAAGTACTTTAAGAATGTATTATTTATTCTAAAATCTGTAACCTACCTTTCTAGATTGGTAACAAAAGTGGTGGTGCACAGTCCAAATCAAATTCTTATCACAATGAAGGAGCAACGCAATCAACACATTTATTACAACCACCAGATGCATGCAAATCAGCTTAAGTCAGGGGTCCCCAACGAGGTGCCCGGGGGGACCTCCAACAGTGCCCATAAAGCTCTCCACTCCCTGTCCCCTTCCAAAAAATTGTTTTAAATAAAAACCTGATAAAACATTAAGGTACAGTCTTCTTTCTCTCCCTTTCTAGCATCTAGCCTTGCTCTTTCTCTCCCTTTGCCTTGTTCCCCCCTTCCTCCCAGCCTCTAGCCTCACCATTTCTCTCCTCCGCACCACCTCTTTAGCTCACTTTTGACTAGCCACATCCTCCATGAGAGCCATTTTGTGGTGGTGCCCACAGCAGTTTCTCAAATTCCCAAATATGCCCACTAGTTCAAAAAGATTCGGGACCCTTGGCCTTAATTTGTCTCAAAATTTAAAATTACAGTTCAGCCAAACAGAAGATGAGCGTCAGCGTTACGATTCAGATAGAGACCAATGCAAGAATCCTTGTGTACCTTAACTCTGAGTTAGAGTGCTTTACTTAAAGAACCCAAGTTTCCATCCATGAGGGAAGAGGTATGACCTTAGATATTAATAGTGAGTCAATAGAAAAGCTGGTTGTAAAGGATTTTATTTTTCCCAATTTTATTTAATTTTTCCCCAGTGGCCATGCTGGCTGGGAATTATGGGAGTTGCAGTCCAACACATCTGGAGGCATCCGGTAGGGGAAGGTTGCTGTAGGCCATCTAGGCCAACCCTCTGCTCAATGCAGGAAACCCAGAGCTAGAGCATCCCCAACAGATGGCTGTCCAGTTTCTGCTTGAAGGCTTCCACTCAAGGGAGAGCCTCTCCCCCATGCCTGCCCCAGCAATGGCTGCTCTTACATTGTCCTGCTGGTACACACAGGGTGCCAATTATAATAATTCAGGGTGCCATCCTATACAGGTTTAGGCAGAAAAAAGTCCTACAACTCCCAGCATGCCCCAGCCTGCCATGCTACTGGGGAAATGTTTGGTATTGTGGGAGGTTTCTGTCTAAACATGCACAGGATGGCACCCTGAATTATAATGTCAGATTTTGCTTGTTGTGGTTTTATTTCTATTGTATACTGTGATTACTTATTTCTATTTTACTTTAGCAATCTAGCTGAAAATGCTTTAGACACCCCCTCTCCTGGTCTGGACTTCTAAATTTTGCATTGCTTTACTTGTGAGTAAACATGCTTAGAATGACCTTGTTAAGCTATGTTTCCTAACAATTAATTGTGTGTTTTAAATATAATACTAATGTTCATTGAATAAATAAAGGGGCAGTATAATCAATGGGATGTAAGTTCAACCAACTTACAACACAAACCAATACATGATCCTATACTCAATCCAATTGTGTTTAATGGAGCTTAGTCCCAAGGTAAAGGGGTATAGGACTATAGCCTTTGTCTAGATCCAACCCATAAGAATGATAAGGAATGGAACTGGAGAAGAAAAATTATTGGAGGAAATTGAATCTTTCATTCACAACAGTTTCTTCTGCTTTATCCTGGTTTTTCAAGAAAGTGAATATTTTATTCCCTTAGACCTGGAAAATTTGACTCAAAAGTGTGCCTCCCAAATATTTTGTCTCTCAAATTGGAATGCTACTATTAAAAACTGAGGATATCCAATAACCTACAGGCATGAGACTTACACTGTATTTTATTATAACAAATGGATATTTATATTTTTAGAAGCTAGCTAGACAAAAGTAATACTACAGAAATAAATGCCCACTGGACTTCAACACAGTATTTTCATACAACTTACTTTGAGAATACATTATTATTTGTTCTAAAATCTGTAACTCACCTTACTGGAATGGTAACAAAGGTGGTGGTGCACAGTCCAAATCAAATTGTTATCACAATGAAGCAGCAAAGCAATCAACACATTTGTTACAAAGCCACCAAATGCATACAAATCAGCTTAATTACGGTAGTCTCCAAATTTAAAATACAGTCCAGCCAAACAGCAGAAGATGCACATCAGCGTTGCAGTTCAGATAGAGACCAATGCAAGAATCCTTGTGCACCTTAACTCTGAATTAAGAGTGCTTTACTTAAAGAACCCAAGTGTCCATGGGGGAAGAGGTATGACCTTAGATATTACCGGTAATAGTGATTCAATAGAAAAGGTGAATGTAAAGGCTTTTTTTTTTTTACCTGCTATGGTATCTGTAAAGTGAAATTTTGCCACAACGCCTAGGAATTTGTATGCTATAGGCTATGTTCTGAAAGTTACATTTTGATAATACATTTGCATTTCTCTAGAGAGAGAATAAAATGTAGCATCAGGCCAATAACAGAAGATTCAGAAATGGCTTCAGAGTAGATTTTTGTTCAGAGAACTCACCCTCCCCAGCGTCGGTCCCACTTGAAGCCATCAGCAGAGAAGCTACCAGGAGGGCAGAGAAAGGCAGCTTGCAAGATGCCATCAGAACTGGAGTTCCCTCAAAGAGCACCAGCCAGGAAACTCCTCTTGGACTGAGGTCTTCAGCCCTTTCAACCTGATGCCTTGGCTGAGGGTTTGGGATCAGTGTGTGGTGTAAAGGGTGTTTCTGTTTTTACTGTGGGTTTTTCTTTCTAAACTTGTTCACAGCAATGAATGCCTCCCGTCTGAAGACACAAGGGTGTTCTGGGTCCAACAATAGGATTCCACAGAGATAGCCAGTGGAGACCATGATTACTCACGCCAAACTCACTACCTATTTTAGAGCTGAATTCTCCCCAAGAAGAAAACCCCTTTCCCCCCTCCCACATTTTTGTCTTTTACTATAGCAGCAACTTAGCATGTCTTTTATCAGGGGGAAGGAGCACCTCCGTCACCTCACTCCACCCCTTTGGATTCTCCCCCTCAACGTTTTATATCCTTCCATTCTGCTCTCTACAGAGAGGCAGGAATTGATTTACAGCTCCTTTCTTTTTGCCTCTGGGAATGAAGGACGAAGGAGCAAAAAATAAAATAAAAAGTGTCACTGACATTATCCCTACAGAAGTCGTCATACAAATTGCAAAATTTGCATCATTTGTTTACATATGCAAAGTAATATATGGTACCTTTAAAAAAGAGGCAAGAATTTTCTGAAAGTAAAAAAATCAGCACCATTTAAAAAATCACACTTTTATTGTGAATCAACAGGCACTCTCAAGTCGATAACTTCCATTCTTTTCAGACAATAACCCCACCCATTTATATGGAATTTCATTGAGAAACACAATAGCTAGTGCTATACATAGAGCATGGGAAAAAAAACACCTTAAAGATTTAATGGGCCCAATATAATACAGTATTGTCTGTCTAGAGTTGCTAAGCTGCTTTTTGAATTGTCTTGCCAACAGCGGAATTGTACTGACTTAACAACTTTTGGGGTCTTGTGCTAATCAGTGTTCGTGGGCAAGCTTTCACCCAGAGCAAGATTATGAAATCTGAGAATTTGGGAAGTGTGATCAATAGAGAATGATGGCCAAATATCAACCAGAGTCCAAAGAATAATGAAACTAGTCCTGCGAGCCCAATGCCGCAAGACAAACAGCTTTTGAATCTGAGGTTTCAGAAGGAGTTGGCAATCACTTGGAACAGGATAATGGTAGAGGTCGGCTGTTCAAAGAAAAGAGCCAACAATTCTGCTGGGCTAGTGCAAGCCAGATTTTGTTCTTTTGAAAACTTGTTTTCAATTGGACTACTCAAGGGCAAGTTGTCCAAGAATAATTTCTTTTTCAAAATGTGTGTCAAAACCATTACATGACAACCACACAAGAACTTACCTGTCTGGGGTCTCCAATGTGGTGCCCGTGGGTGCCAATGTGCCCACAAACGCCTCTTTTGGTGCCTACTAGGCTCCCTGCCCCTCCTGATTTTTATTTAAATAAGATTATTTTAATTAAACAAAATTAACTGGAGCCTGCAAAGCAAAGTGCTGCCCTCCAGTGCCATCTTTATTTGGATTCATAGAATCATAGAAAAGTAGAGTTGGAAGGGGCCTACAAGGCCATCGAGTCCAACCCCCTGCTCAATGCAGGAATCTAGGGCAAAGCATCTCTGACAGATGTCTGTCGAGCTGCACCTTGAATGCCTCCAGAGTGGGAGAGCCCACGACCTCCCTAGGTAGTTGATTCCATTGTCTTATTGCTCTGACAGTCAGGAAATTTTTCCTGATGTTTAGGTGGAATCTAGGTTCCTGTAATTTGAGCCCATTATTCCGTGTCCTGCAAACTGGGATGAATGAGAAGAGATCTTTGCCCTCCTCTGTGTGACATCCCTTCAAATACTGGAAGAGTGCGATCATATCTCCCCTCAGTCTCCTCTTCTGAAGGCTAAACATGCCCAGTTCTTTCAGTCTCTCCTCATAGGGCCTTGTTTCCAGTCCCTTGATCATCCTTGTTGCCCTCCTCTGAACCCTCTCCAGTTTGTCTATGTCCTTCTTAAAGTGAGGTGCCCAGAACTGGACGCAGTACTCAAGATGAGGCCTAACCAGTGCCGAGTAAAGGGGAATTATCACTTCCCGCGATTTGGAAGCTATACTTCTATTAATACAGCCCAAAATAGCATTTGCCTTCTTTGCAGCCACATCGCATTGCTGGCTCATATTCAGTTTGTGATCTACCACAATTCCAAGATCCTTCTCACTTGTAGTATTGTTGAGCCAAGTGTCCCCCCATTCTGTAACTCTGCATTTGGTTTCCTCTCCCTAGGTGCAGCACTTTGCATTTATCCCTATTAAATTTCATTCTGTTGTTTTCGGCCCAGTGCTCCAGCCTATCGAGGTCACTTTGAATTTTGTTTCTGTCTTCCAGAGTATTAGCTGTTCCACCCAACTTTGTGTCATCTGCAAATTTGATAAGCATTCCCTGTACCTCCTGATCCAAGTCATTAATAAAAATGTTGAAGAGCACCGGGCCCAGGACCGAGCCCTGTGGTACCCCGCTCGTTACCTCTCCCCAGTTTGAGAAGGAACCATTGATAAGCACTCTTTGAGTCCGATTCTGTAGCCAATTGTGGATCCACCTGATAGTTGTTCCATCTAGCCCACTCTTAGCTAGCTTACTAATCAGGATATCATGAGGCACTTTGTCGAAAGCTTTGCTGAAGTCCAGATATATAATGTCCACAGCATTCCCACAGTCCACAAGGGAGGTTACCCGATCAAAAAATGAGATCAGATTAGTCTGACAGGATTTGTTCTTGACAAATCCATGCTGGCTTCTAGTAAGCACTGCATTGTTTTCAAGGTGCTTGCAGACTGACTTCTTTATAATCTGCTCAAAAATCTTCCCGGGGATTGATGTCAGACTGACTGGACTATAGTTCCCAGGTTCCTCCTTCTTGCCCTTTTTGAAGATGGGAACAACATTTGCCCTCCTCCAGTCGTCTGGCACGTCACCTGTCCTCCATGATTTCTCAAAGATAATAGACAGTGGTTCTGAGAGTTCTTCTGCCAGTTCCTTTATTTGTTTTGGATCTCAAATCCCACCTCTGCCTTGTACTGTACTTAAGTTCTTGGACAAGTTACTTTTGCTTTAGTCTCACCAGCTTTTCCATAAACATCCACATGGCAACCCTAACATTTTATTTAAAACATTTAAAACATTCATATTCAGCCTTTCTACCTAAAACTCAGTGGCTAACATGATTAGAAACAATTCTAAAACAAGGGCAGAATCCAATGCTGCCGCTGCACCTTCACTGAGTATGTTGCGCCAGTGGGATCCCCCACCCCACCCACGCAACAGGGAATGAACCAAGACCCTTGTTTCTGGAATGGGACAGGACAGTGGAGCTGGCAGAAGGGTGTTCCGCTGACTTCTCCTATTCCAGAAATGAGCATTTCAGCTTATTTCTGGTTGCTTTAGGAAGTGCTAGCTTCCCGTTGCACTGGCAGTGACTCTCAGGAAGCACTTGATACCGTCCTAAGATCTAATATCCAATACACAAAGTAGATAAACAGAGCAGGTCGCCAAGCAAGTGAAAGTGAGCCCTAACATTTTGGCATCTGCTCGAGATTTCCCCCCTTCTTGTTTATATTAATGACACAGCAGTATACAACCAAAGAGAATCTAGCAGCAGTACAAAGATTTAAAACACAGTACCAAATTTAAAACTGAAAAACTGAAATGCCTGGAAAAATAAAAAGGTCTTCACCTGGTGCCGAAAAGAGCACAATACAGGCACTAGGTGAGCCTCTTTAGGAAGTTCATTCCACAACTGGGGTGCCACAGCAGAAAAGGCCCTCTTCTTAGTAGCCACCCACCTCACTTCTTCTGGTGAGGGCTCCTGGAGCCCTCACCAGAAGACTACCAGAAGACCACTGAAGACTATCTTAGGGTCCGGGCAGGTTTATATGAGAGGAGACGATCCTGTATAAGGTCGGGGCTGTAAAGCTTGCTGCCCTGGGGAGTTGAGAGATTGCAGTAACTGGGATTAGTCCCAATGTAAGAAACAGTGTACTATATAGGAGATGGGGTACATGTAAATACAGAAGATTCAGGAAGAAAATCCCCTACAACTAGCAGATCAAATTTTGGGAGAAGTATTAATCCAATGGAAGCTTTTCTCCCAATGCAAAGAGCAGCAGCCCAGGGGTAGAGAAGGTAATTTGCTGGGATCAAGGCAGGGGTTTGAAGCATTAGCACCTCCGCTCCCTGCCTGCTGTGATCCCAGTCCCACTTGCCCCTGCCAGCACTGCTATTTACATTTTTAAAAATGTGAGAATTAAAATGCAGAAGCGCATTTAATGTCACAGTTTAGTTTGGCTCATAACTCTGGGCCAAATTAAACAGCTTGGACTGAACAGAATCCTGTATTTGGCCCAAGAGTCAACAAATGTTTGTAAGAATTGCTTGCACTGCTCGCATCTCACAGTATTCAAAGGAACACTGGAAGAGAAATGGTCAAATTTCTCTGGCTGCAGTCTTCACTTGCAAGAGTAGCAAGATGCCCTTAATTCAATTGGGGAAAGGAAGAATTAAACGCCTTGTTTGTGTTTTAATCTAGGTGTGTGGCGCAGTGGTTAGAGTGTTGGACTGGGACTCAGGAGATCCGGGTTCTAGTCCCCGCTCGGCCATGAAACTCACTGGGTGACTTTGGGCCAGTCATGGACTCTCAACCTAACCTACCTCACAGGGTTGTTGTGAGGATAAAGTGCAGAGGAGGAGGAGGATTATGCAAGCTGCCTTGGGTTCCTTTCAGGAAAAAAGGCGGGGTATAAATACAATAAATAAATAAATAAAATAAACCTCCTCCTTTTGTCAGCAGGCGCAATCCCTCAGTTAATCTAGCAAAGAATGGTGACTCCAGACATTACATACACAGTAACTAGGTTACAAAGTTGATAATAGAAGAGCTGTTCCCAGGAACCATGGCTCCAAGCTGAACTCTGGAGCCAAAGTATACCTTCATTATAGAATTCTAAAAAATAAAAATTAAATAGTTCATAATCTCTACATTTTTCAGTGTGCTATACAAACACAATTAATGGAACAAATTCTTACTGTCAAGGGTCTTCAGGTTGCTTGACTCCCCTATCCCCCAATCATTGGTTTCTCTCCCAATGGGAAGACACACACAGAGCAAAATATTTATTTATTTACAATATACAGATACACAGACTTGTAGTCATTCAGATAAAGCTGAGACCAAGACTTCTTCATTAGCAGAATGTTGAGTAAGAAATGTGCATATCTGGTGCTGGCCAAATTCCACCAGAGAGAAACAGCATGGAAAAGGTTTAAATGCCTTCATCCAGGACCATGACAGACCCAGTGGTGGTGTGGAATGGTTACTTTTTTTAAGCATTGAAAAAGTTGTCAAGAGATCCACTCATAGATCCCTGTGCCTTGCCTCATTTGGCTCTCATTCCCACTGGAGACTTCAATGTTTGAGCCCAAACACCTTTCAAGAAGCATTGTAAAACTCCCATTCATGCAAGCTGCCTCCTCCTGATCTCCTTTGATTCCTGCCTCTAGAACCCAGGCCTTTGCTGAGGTCCACCCACCCCCAGGAGAGGCTTTTCTGGGGGGTGCAGTGGGAACCCCGTTGAACAGGCATCCCTGTGCTCAGGCTGCATTAGATACAACCCAGGGTGTTTAAAGACATTTTAACAAGGCTTGCATTATGGTTAGGATAGGATATCGATTTCTTAGATTGCAACTTGTTTGAATTGTGAATTTGCCTGCAAATATGGATGGTTTCCAAGGAAAGACTGAAAATGCATCAACAATGTTTTCATCTTACAGCAGCAGGTAAGATTGCAACCCTAAAGGTTTCCCCCAATTCTATGTGAAATCATGCATGAAGGAGGCAGGAGCTACATAGGGCTTGGGAAACCTGTCCTGGCTTGTTTAAAGCACAAGGTTCTTTGTCCTGCAATGTCATCTGCTGTACACACTCGAATTCTGAATTTGCAAATCTTTTTTTTTTTTTTTTTTTTTACACACAGACACTAGCAATTGTTTTCAGTCCTCCTCCTTGGTAGGCCATAGTGTTATTTTGTAAACAGTGCTATCCCTAATTCACAAAGGAGCATTAAGTTGTATTCTGCAAAAGTTGTGTTCATTCCTCAGTTCAGTGTGGGTATCAGTTGCTGCACCTGGTCTGCATACTTTTATTTTTAAAGATACATCCTTTCTCCTGAAACAGTGTTTTGTGTTTACAACACAAGTAAAGTAATCCTTGCTGTGAAACTGACAACCAACATGGGAGCTTCATTTCAAGGTGTGAATTTTATTCAGGTTCCCACTTTGACAACGGGACTTCCTGTTTTAATGAGTAACTGCAAATACAATTAGTATGGTTAATTAGCCATGGTTTAATTTGGATGGTCAAAGACAAGTAATTATCATCCCTAACCTTAGTTCCCATTTAAAGTTACCTGCTTCACAGGGGCTATTGAACTTATGTAGCACTTTGTATAGACATTGTAGGCGTTATAAACAGCAACATCTTCCATGCAATGGGTATGAGCAGCCGGTTGGCACTGTTCACTATACTGAAACTCAGTTGGCTTTTAGAAGCAGGACAGAAATTCCCAGAATAGTGTTGCTTTGCTAAGAACATTTCTCAAAAGTGTTTTGGCTGTTCTACAATGCTAGTTTGAAAATGCACTTTTCATTGCAGCCAATTTATAGATTGTGACTCATCTGCCCTAATGTCATTGACCAGACACACTCTTTTTGTCAGACTGAGCAAACGAGAAAAAAAAGCAAGTAATTTCCTTGGCTTCCTTTTTCCCGCAGCGTGGGATTTCTTTAGCCTCCGTTTATAGTACATGACCATTCTCGTAAACAACTTTTATGTTCCAGGCAACCAAAAAAGGAAGAAAAAAGTTGGGTGTACCGACAGAGATGCTTTGCAGGCCAAGTCTTCAGACTGCGTGAAACGGTAGAAACTCCCAGCAGCTTGGAGTTTAGACAATTCAGAAACAAACATGTAGCCTGCTTATAGGTAGAGATATTATTTGCCTTATTGTAACCATTTTAGAAAGGAAGACTTTTAAAAAACAAATCAAACTGGATACTTACAATCCTTTAAGACATGTAACGAGTTTAAGGGTAGTTATACCCATCACCCCAATAAAATGAGGTATCCGTGCTCACATGCCATCCAAACACAAGCTCTAGCTCTAGCAACCAGGGAGTTACTGCCAAACCAATGAGCCTCAGGGAACTTCTAATTCAACACTAAACAAAGGACAATGATTATCAAAAGTCTCAGAATAAATCCCAAAAATTCTGCTTTGGGAAGATTAAATTATATAGGATGACAAGAGATGACAAATTGATTTACAATCTAATTTTTGTTTTCCTAGCAACCCCGTGAGTTAGTAACTTACCGTATTCCCATTTTACAAGGATTACTACGTGTGTGTGTGTGTGTGTGTGTGTGTGTGTTTTAAAGTGCAGAACATTCAACCACAATCTATCTTACAGGGGCGGCTGAGATACAAGGGTGATCAACATTCCTAAGCCTAAGAGCATGCACCTCAATCATGTCAGCTCTGAGCATTTTTCTCCATCTTTGGGCATTATTCCCTTGCTAATATTCCCTTTCTGGAGAAAGGAAAATGACAATCCATACCCGCTGCTTCCCTCACCCCAATTCTGTGGAACCAATTTCAAGAGCTTCAAGGGTATCTGTGCATGCTATGTCGCAAATGTATTTCGCTGTAATATCTGAGTCTCTGCCCCCTAATATGTCAGGCTTGGGCAGGTGCTATTTGTAGGAAAATGAACTTGGTTCTAAGCCCTATGTAAAAATATTCCACTGTGGTGTTGGTGGGTATTGGTTCCATTTACTTTATTTAAAATACTGATATCCTGCCTTTATGCCCTAGTAATAGGCCTCCAACGTATCCAACAGTAAGTGAAAATTAATAAATAAATAGTATATGAATACCTCTCTCTGTGTGTGTGTGTGTGTGTGTGTGTGAGTGTATATATATAGTGATTAATGAAAGCTCTTAGGGAACTGAGGGATGATTATGTAAAATGTCCACTTTCCAGACGTTAGATGATTTTTCAAATATGTATCTCAGCCCCTACGTGAAGATAATGGGTAGTATTCAACAGTGTCATTCTGCAAACTCAAATAGTGCTAGCCGAGCTCAGCTGAATCTTTCTGTTGTACAAGTGGTTGCCCATTACGCTTGTGCAACCCATTGCACAACGTGTTGCACAAGAGTTATGCGCAACCACTTGCACAAACGTAACTTTAGTTGGATTCTTCTCTTGTGCATAGTTCAGAATCCAGTTTCTGCTAGCGCAATATCATTGGCACTAATGGAATGACACAGTTGGATACTGCCCACACTGTCAAAAGTTTTATCTTAAGATTATTCCATGCACGCATTTGTCTTCTCTAAGAACTTAATGTTGAATATCAGTGAATTTAATTTAATGACTAGTGTTTGGGCACTTAAAAAAAAAAAAAATTAATATAATGGAACATAATTCTGTTAATAAGCAAAATGTGTCATAGTTTGACCATACATACATCAAATGAGTACAAGAGGAAGATTTACCAGTTTAATAGGATACAAGAATCCAAATATTAAACAATACAGTTTTAAGAACCTTTAAAAATCTGTCTAACAGATGTTTTCAGCTATAATTTCAAGACAAAAGGTCATAAAAAAGACATAATTTATCAAGAGAACAGAAGACATTAACAGCAAATATTTAAATATAAAGCAAACCCCCCCCCCCATTTCTACAACATAATATCACAGCATAAATACCTAGAAAATTATTACAAATGCCGAAGTGGTTTCTAAAAATTAGTACTTAAGTCTTAACTGATAAAACCTTACTTGCATGATAAAATGGCAGCACCGCTAGAAGCCCTTTCTGAAAGAGATTTGCTTATTCAGGAACCTTTAAATAGTTCTAGGAATAAAATGGAGGCAAAATAATAGATTCATGATTTTCATACCCTTCTCTGCCATGCAAAACTTCTCTCTTCAAAGTCTAGTTGAACATCTTGATCCAGCAAAGGAGATCCATACACGTGTCTTGTTGGATTCAGAACTGGCATAAATCAAGAGGTGTGACTAAATAAGAATGCTGTCTCCCCATGCTCCATTCCTTTCCATGGGATGCACGTCCACATTCTGGTGCAAGTAGACACACAAACATTTTTGTGCACAACTAAATCTGGATTAGGATGCTCATGTTCTTTGGAAGTACAAAGCCATAGTTTATGTAATGTTTGTGTAAAGTGCAATTGCTCTTCTTTATTAACAGAAATAATGTGAAGTAATCCACAGCCACAAAATCTAGTGGAAGCTGTTCAAAATACTTACCAATTCATACAGCCCTAAATAAGGGTGGGTGTTTGGTGACATCTACAGGAATTTCAGAATAGTTAACTCATTTTGTTTTGTGGCTTAGAAATAAAAAATAGGTTATGGCCCCCTTCTGACCTCAGTGAGTCCAAAATGCGCTGCTTCATTCAAGTTCTTCCGTTTCCTCTGAGAAAAGGTCTGCCAAATCAGCTACTGTTAACACAGAGGCCTCTGAATGCTTCATGGAAGAACTAGAGTGGCTTTGGAGAAAAAAAATAGGAGTCAGGGAAGGGAACAAATCAGCAAAAACATTGAGGATAGTATCCAATGCTCGCCCTTCACCTTCGCTGATTGTGTTGCGCCAGCAGGACCCACTGCCAACGCAACAGGAAGCTGGCATTTCCTAGAGCAACCCTGAAAATGAGCCCAAACACTAGTTTCTGGAACAGGACAGGTCAGCACATCTCCCTTCTGTGAGTTCCACTGACCTGTTCTGTTCCAGAAGCTAGCATTTTGGCTTCTTTCCAGTTGCTTAAGGAAGCTTCCTGTTGCACCGGCACTGGGTCTCACTGGTGCATAGGCAGAGTTGGATAATGCCGAGAAACAAAGCTCATAGATTTCATAGATCATAGAGTTGGAAGGAGCCTACAAGGCTATTGAGTCCAACCCCCTGCTCAATGCAGGAAACTAGAGGAGGGGTCTCCCATCCAAGTAACAACCAGGCTTGACCCTGCTTAGCTTTCCACACTCAGACAAGCTGAACCAGCGTAAGCCACAGTGAGACGATCACAAAAGCAGCTCTACAAAAGAGATATATGTTACAATATTCATTGTAGGGTCTCCCAAGGACAGCACTGTGTTTCTATAAGGGAGTACTAATCGGTCCATTATCTTAAATCTTCCAAAATGAATTTGCAACGACACATTCACCTTTGGAATTGTGAACTGATTTCTAAACAAATATTTTCTTTAGTCAATTTTAAAAAATTGAAACAGTTCACAGAATTGTAAGGCATTCAACACTTGTATAAGCTGTTAAAACCTTGTAAGATTTGATATGCAAGAGTCAAGATTTTAAGCTGCTAAGGGGTGGGGAGGATCCGAGCTTGGATTCCTCCTCCTGAGGTCTTAGCAGTGTCTAAAGCCTTGGGAGGGAAGATCCACCATCTCCTATGGTCCCTAGGATGCTTTCCGAGGGGCCATAGGATTGCTCTGCCCAAGAAAAAGCCAAATTGCCCTTGTGAATAGTCAGCTGGTTGTGTGAATAGTTCTTCACCATAAGCAAATGCTCAGTGAACCTGTAACAAGCTGTGTAGACTGCTTGTGCACACTGTCTTCCATGCTAGCTGGCAATCTCGGCTCACAACAAATCAGACAACTGGTTCACCATACAAAAATTCAAAGTAAATTCACTTTTTGTTTCGATTTGGTTTCAAAACAAGCACAGAAATGGGTTGTACAAAATGGCTCTTGGTTCCAATAGCCTGATGACCAATTCAAAATATATACAAATACATAAAAACCAGAAGGGTTTCCATAGGGGCCTTTCCAAATTATCAGTTTATAGCAAAGTAAGAGTGCAGTTATTACTTATTTGCTGCATGGGATTCAGACATTTGCCTTTCAAGGCAACTCTACTCTTATAGGGGTTTCATTTCCCCAACTCTTCAAACTGTTTTATTAAACTTGTGGAAAATGAGATTCTTTCTGCATCAAGTACATTAATCACAACTGAGAGCTGTGTATAATGTGATCCACGAGCAGTGCCTCCTCCTCCTCCCCATCTTGTACAATAAAGCTTTTTTGTTTTTTACATTTTCTGGTTTTTAATAGAATTCTATGCATGTCTACTCGGATGTAAATCCTATTGAGTTAATGTGTATAGTCCTAGGTAAGTGTGTATAGGATTGCAGTCAAAGTGTTTTTATATTTTCTGTACTTGCACATGAGTGCCAATTACCTGAAAAGTATAGTATTGCCCATGCCACATAGATAAGCCAGGTTTTACTTACCTCCTTTCTACAGTTTTCATCATTGTCTGCATTCTTTCTTCTATTGTTGCTTTTATTAAGAATCTATGAACAATGGTGGGCCTAAATTTTGAAAAGAGAATGTTCAGCACAGGTTGTCATACTTAAAAGTGCAATGCTATACTAGTTTACTCAGAAGAAAATCCCACTGGATAAAATCCCATTCCCTAGAAGTAAATCCTACTCCCTAGTAAGAGAAGTATAGGATTATAGCCTTAATCCTCTTTACTGTTTATCAGTTCCAACAATATTCATGTGATGGGTGTCATAAGAACTATGCAGAATCACTTAAGGTTTTGTTATTTTTTAAAAAATCAGATCTTTGTTTCTGAAGAGGCTATATTTAGAACATAGCTTTAGGAAAACATATTTTGGGAAACATTTGTTATAGAAAAGGCAAACACTGTTTATGATAGGAAAGAATAAAGAGTGTTTCCAAACTTTTCATTTTACAAGATTGAGTAGTCCTAGCCAACTGTTGCCACAATGGGGCTGTTCACACGACACAATAGCCCACCATGGGTTAACCCATGGTGAGGCTGTGATGCGTGCCGCCACCATTTTGAATATGAAACCCCTGCTCAGGGATTGTCGTGTTCTGCAAACCTGACAAACCTGGGTCATGTGAGGGTTAAACAACCCTCGCATAATCCATGTTCGCCGGGTTTGCACAACGCAACAACCCCCCCCAGCCCTGCAGGGGTTGCATATGCAATATGGTGCCCATGGGCGCCATGGCTTTTCGTGGGTTAAATAACCCACGAGCAGCCAGTGCATGCCATCAGAACCCGGTCAATGCCTGGTGAAGGTGACTTGTAGCGGTGGAGGTAGGGTAACAACATTGTTTCTAAAAAATACTAGGTCAGCTAATAACATCCCCTTCCCTCACCTCTCCATATATAGAAGAATGCAATAAGCACAAAAACTGAAGCTCATTTGCGCTCTGTAAGATTATTAAATCCAGCAAAAATCTGAGACAATTCATCACAGGATTCCCACCCACCCTGCCTCCAACACACTGCTTAATGGAACCATTAACAAGACACTGATGACACTGCTGTTTCCAAAATGTCAATTTCCTACACTTCCACTACGTTTTGAATAGGAATCTTCTAAATGCAACTTCACCAAATCTTTTATTACATTCTAAACCAACTGCACATACACAAAAGCAGTACAGTAATACCTTGGATTGCAAGTAACTTGGTTTGAGAGCGTTTTGCAAGACAAGCAAATTTTTAAATATTTATTTAATTTTTTTTTACTTGATATACAAGCGACGTCTTGCAATACAAGTACTGTAGTATGGCTTAAATTAAAAATCTTTATACAATTTTTTTGGGGGGGATTTCGTTTTGATATAAGAGGGTTTTGGATTACAAGCATGTTTCCGGAACGAATTATGCTCTCAATCCAAGGCATGACTGTACAAAGGTAGCTATAGCTGTATCAAGTCTGAAAGCTTTCCACTCTGAAATCTCCATGTAATACCTATGCCTACTAACCTGCCACTTACTCTCAACTCACTGTCATTCTCCATGGTGGCTAGATCAGGTAAGCCAAGCCAATGCCCGTGACACTTTTGGAACTTACTTAGTCTGTCCAATGCGGTGGACTCTGCCAATTGCCTGTAGCTCATGTGCTGGATTCAATATGGGCTCCACCAGGAGGACCCGAGTTGCCTCAATGATGTTTAATCCATTGGAGCCAGTATGGAGGGGCAACAGGAGTATGTTGATCTTGGGATCATATTTAAATGCAGAGAGATTTTCCTGAAAGACAAATATATATATTTATATATATTTCAATGGAGGAAATTGGAAAAAAACACATAAATGAAGTCACCACCTCCAAGAGCAAATTCAATTGCTGTGAAATATCACTGACTAGTGACACTGTATTCTAAATCCTGTATAAACACTGAGCAGGCCCAACTGAGAGATAATAGATCAGGCATAGCTCCAGAATGCTCAAGAGTGCTGCACATACAGTACTGACTGTGTGTTAACCATGGCTCACAAATCTCACCCCTGCAGCCCTGGAGAAATTCCCTCTTCTCACTTAACTGTGGTTAAGCATTGTCAGCATCGTTAACTGCAGTAAAGGATAACCAATATTCCCCTTTAAACAGAACTTGAAAGTGGTATGAAGTGGGTTTCAGATCCTGAGCAAAGGGGAACCCTGGACAACCTTAGGCATAGTTAACTTCATTGCCAATGAGAACAGGGGATTCTATTTTTATCCCATGTTACAGCCAAAAATTGGCTCCTAAAGTGCTCAGAGCTTTAATTTTATTGATTTATGATTAAATGCATATCCTGCTTTACTCTGCAAAGCAGACAGTAGGCTAATTAAAATCAATACAAATAATTAGAATGCAATAAACGATGCTGCCATGCATGCATGCCAGAGTAAGAGAGAGGGCGAGTTCGCATGTCACACTAAGCTACCCTGAGAAGAAGCCACGGTGGGTGGGTGGCTTGTCCCTAACTTCCAACAGATAATCGCCTGCTCAGCAGCTTCTCGTGGTTTGTTTCTTCTTCAGTCCCTCTCAGTCCTCCAGGCCACTGCTGGCATGTATTCCAGGGGCCTTTGCAGCAGAAATCCTCATTTAATCGTTCCCTACATCAGCACCCTTTTCCCAATTGATCGGCTGGGGTTGCCGGCTGATGAGGGAAACTCCCCCCCCCATCAGATTGCAAAAAGGAAATAATTTTCCTCATGAACACGGGAATGCATTCACAAACTTTAAAAAAAAAGTTTTTTTCAGGCTCTTGAGCTCTTGTATGAGAGTGCAAGAGCGCCTATCCACTATTTAGCCAAGCATACCCGTATCCCCTTCTTGTCAATGTCCTCCACTTCAAAACTTCCCTTGCTAGTGAACATCTTTTTTTAAAAAAGGCTGCTTGATGCTACACTGAAGTTATAACACCCCCCACCCCTAAAACTCCTTCTCTCCTGCAGCCTTCAGCCATTTTCAGCTCCTCACTCCCTCGGGCTTGTTGTCCCTCCACTGGTCTGTTGCTAGCTGTCAGATGTACATGAGGGTTACAGAGCAGTGAGTGGGATCGCAAAAAATATGCAAATTTCATGGCAGAGCAGTATAATGGAGGGGGAAATTGCGCAAAATTCATGGCAGAGCAGGACAACAGAGGAGAAAATTATGCACATTTTCTAGCAGGGGACATTCGTGACCAAAAACAACAAAAACTTGTGAACATGTTCAGGACACTCTCCAGTATCCTTTGTTCAATATTCCTACATAATAATAATAATAATAATAATAATAATAATAATAATGAAAAATCCATCCTGAGGCCGAGATGAGGCCTGATGAGAGAGAATGTCGGCAGCACTAGCAAGATCATGAGGAGCGGCAGGGTTTTTTGCCACTCTTGCTGGGCAGCTCTCCAGCCGTTCCTGACAAGCAACGGAAGAATTGCCTTGCCAGGTTAAGAAGTCACACTAAGCCACCCTCAGAACAAGCCACCCTAAACAACCCTACTACATGTCATGGGTTCTCAGGGTGGCTTGTTTGCACAAAACTACTCACAATGGGAAAACCACTCCGGGTTCGGACATCATACTAATCCACTCTGTGGCCACCCACAATTAACAACCCACTGCAGCTTTGTGTGATGTGCAAAACCAGTGAGAGAGAGAGAGAGAGAGAGAGAGAGAGGTATATACCTCAATCTAGGTATGACAGAAAAGAGCCTGGCACTATGGTAATATACCGCCATCATGACTAGTAGTTATTGATAGCCATGCATTAGCCAACCTCTTTTAAAAGCCATTCAAGTTGGTGGCTATAAAAAGTCTTGCTTTGTTAGCTGCAATTAACAGGGAGCATGTGAGTCCTTAGACTCCACCCTTAGCTCTCTATCAGTTTTGTTTTGTTTTGACTTCCAGCATGGTGACATTTTAGAAACAAAAGTCACTTCATCAGCTCAAATACAAAATGTTTTGGGAGACATGTCTAGTGTCATCCTCACGATATCATTCTCAAGGGAAAGCAAAGACAAAGGATTCAATAATTAACAGTGACTTCCTGCAGTCACATACCTGAAATTTGTTAATTCCGTTGATTTGAGCAAACTCCATGCTGTTATCATATAGAGCTTTTGCAATGATATCCAACACATCTTGCCACTACAAAATAAAAGGGGAAGACATTTCCATATTACAAACAAAAAAAGTACTCATTACAACAGCTAAGCAAGCTTGTTCCTAGCATACAAAGGAGATGGCAATCAAACCAAAGAGGCATTTTTCAGTGTATCCTAATTTCAGTTTAAATTAAAATCATCCCAATTATCCAACTGAACACTCAATAATCCAGTCACACAACACCTTTCACACAATGTGTATTTTAGATTTAAAAGTTTTAGAAGTACCGTTGAAAACACTAGGGATTTGGCCCCTGGATCTTTAAACTGGATTTTCTTTAGAGTCCTGACCACAGCTTCCACTTTAGTGGAGTGACTTCCCTATGAAGAGGAAGAAAATTTAAATTATCTATCATTTATATAGTGCAGAACAGATTAAAATCATACATTAAAACTGTGTGCTATACACCTATATACAGTAAAATTTGTCAAAAGTGGCCCTCAAGAAATCTCCCCCATTTTAAAGTTATTTATCAAAATGTTAAGTTTTGCAAATGGCTTACTCAACTGTAAGCTTCTCAAATATAAGCATATGGCTCCCTTACACACTCAATACACTATATAAAAGTTGACACACTGCATGAGCATTGTATATTTTGCTGTCTAATAAAATATAAACTACACGAATTCCAATTCATCAGCAAATTACCTTTACCTATAAAACATAATCTCACTGATTTAAAGGTGTTTTTTTAAATGGAGTATCGAGTTCTAGGTTGCTGCCAGTCAGAATGCCAAATCTCAGTGGAATTATGGATGTTTGTGATTCAGTTTGAGTAGCTTTTATAAATCCTGACTTTCACTGTTTGGTAACATCATCTGTGTTAAGATGCTATCAGATAATTCACAAGTGTGTTAGGAAGTCAATCATTTCCAAATTTTAGTGAAGTCTTATGTAGAAAGCAACATCTGGGTAGGAGTACGAGAGTATATAGTATGGCTACCATCACCTAATTGACTTTTTGTTGTACCAAATCCCACAATTATGGTATTATGAATACTTTGTTTTAATGTTTTTATAAAAGTTTTATTTTAATAGGCAGTATTCAACTGTGTCATTCTGCTAGTGGAAATGACATTGTGATAGCAGAAACTAGGCTCCAAATTATGCACAAGAGGAAAACCTAACTAAAGTTACATTTGCACAAGTGCAGTTGCACAAGCAGCTGCACAATGGAAAGATTTGATGGAACTCCACCAGCACTATTGGAGTTTGCAGAATGACACCGTTGGATACTGCCCAATGTAATTTAATGTGTTTTCTTTGTAAACCGCTTAAGAGATTTAAAAAAAAAATTGTAAGCAGTATATAAATTGATTATATAATAAATAAATAGTATTGTGGTGAATGATGTCAATATAATGAAGAAGAAAGGTGATAAGCATCAAGGAAGACAAGGTGGATATTGACCTGGTTTGCATGACACGACAACCCACCATGGGTGATTACCCCTGGTGGGTTGCTGTGACTGTTGTGATATGTATCACTTCACAAGCTGAAGCACATTGTTTACACATGGAAACAGAATGGCTGTAAACAAGTTTGTTATGTCTTTCTAGATTCCCGTGTTTTTCGCATGGGAAGCTAGACCGTGGGAGCAATATGAGCTAGTCACATGGTTTGTATGATCTGATGACGTGCTAACTTGTTTTTCTGTCTGAAGCCATCTTCGAGAGAAGCAGGACTGCTTTCTCTCTTCTCCTTTGTTCTTCTTGCTGGACTTTGTTACTGCAACAATGTAACGTCTTTGCTGAGGTGGAGTGAAGCTCAACTTACTCCACTGGATGTAATGCTTGCTATGCATTTATACTCTGCACATGGACTGTAACTAGGAAATGTATACTCTGTAGAACTTTACTTGCTAAGTGAATAAACAGGTAGAATTAGACCTGTGGTGTTCCAGAGTGTTTCCTGACTCCATGGATTAATCTGCAACGGGGAAGCTGGAAGCAGTCTGACAACAAGGCTGACTGGGCTGGAGAAACTGGCACAACACGCTGCACGCTGCGCGGGGGGAGGTGAGATCTGGAAGATCTGTGTGTGGAATTTCAGGCGTCTGCTAGCACACAGAGACAGGATTCAATTCTCCCAACTCGCACACACTCTGCTCAAAGATAACACCAACAGTGACATCTGAATCTGGTGCAGTTTCTGCAGGGTGGCTTAGGTTTTTTATTAACTAGCCACCCTGAGAACCCATGGTTTGTTGATGGGTTGTTCAGGGTGACTTGTTTTCAGGGTGGCTTGCTGTGACATCTGAATCTAGCAGGGTGACTTCATCAAGGGTTGTCGGGAAAGGCTAGAGAGCAAGAGCAGCAAAAACCCATCACTCCTCACAACCTTGCTAGTGCCGCTGCCATCCTCCCTCATCCCTCGTCAGTGTCCTCCGCCTTGTGCTCCTAAAAATCGAGGACACCAGAGAGTGCCCCCAAAACTCATTCACCTTTTTAAAAGAAAAAAGAAAAAAACAGTCTTGTGCAAGTGTGCACATTTGGAAGTCCACAGCTATCAAATTTGCGTAATTTCCCCCTCTGCTTTACTGCTCTGCCATGAAAATTGCATGTTCTTAACAATCCCCCTCACTTGTCTGCCGTGAAATTTCCGTATCTATACCAATTCCCCTCATTCCCTGCTCTGCCTTGAAATCTGTGTATCCCTGAAGACATCCCCCTCCACAAAAAGATAAAAAAGTTTGCGAACACGTTACCACATTCATAAGGGTTCAGAAAATTAATTCCATTTGGCCATCCAGTTGGAGGGGGGAGGGGATTTTCCCTTGGCAGTTGGCAATCCCAGCAAACCAATTGCAGAAAGGGTGGCAACATAGGGACCAAGGAAATGAGGCGTTCTGCTGTAAAGATGCCTGGGATACATGCCAGGAGCCTGGCAGAGGACTAAGGGGGAAAACAAGCCACAGAAAGCCACAGAGCGTCCAATCAGGTTAGCAAGTGAGCAACCAACCCATGGTGTCTTATTCTCAGGGTAGCTTAGCATGACATGCGAACTCACTCAGTATCTAGTATGAAATTAGGAAAGAGTATAAGAATTGTGGCTTATGCTGGCTCAGCTTGTCTGAGTGTGGAAAGCTAAGCAGGGTCAGGCCTGGTTATTACTTGGATGGGAGACCCCTCCTCTAGTTTCCTGCATTGAGCAGGGGGTTGGAGTCAATAGCCTTGTAGGCTCCTTCCAACTCTATGATCTATGAAATTCTAATGTTATAAAGTCTAAGATGCTTAGTGTCTCTATAAGGATATTATGCCATTGTATCCATGAGCATGATCCAGCCAATGGTAAGCACTTTCTAAGGCCTGCTGAAGTTCTGAAGGGAGAGTTAAATATGGGAAAGTTAAGTGTGTGCACTATAACGCATATTGAGATAAAGAAACCCTTAACTTTAGCTGAATCATGGCCCTTATTTTCAAGAATTTGTGTGATATCCTAAGTCCACGGTGTTTTCTAGGGATAACTGATACATTTTGACAAAAATGCTCTAGAATGTCTATTAATGTTATAAATAAATACATGAATAAATACTGATTCCACTAAACATACTTTCAAGTAAAGAAAATGTAAATACCCTGAAGTTATAATTAGGAACATGCATCAATATATACAAAAAAGTACCCATATGTATGGCAGTTTACCTTCACAGGTATATCATCCTCTTGATTTGCAGTCTCTGCAGTGAAGACATACGAGATTTCTTTATGTGATGTTGTCTGCCTGCAGATGGCACACTTTATTGAACTTCTGCGAGTGCCAACACTGTACTGTTCTATAATAATAGCTATGCAATCATTGCAGAAACAATGTCCACATGTCAATACTGCCCACTATACAGAGAAAAATAAGAGCAAGTAAGCGCATCATCTTTGGACCTTGAAGTTATAACAAAAGCATGTACCGTACATATGAAAATACAGTAAAATTCAATGTTTAACCATTCAGATATCAGTACTATGAAGAAATTCTCCATCTACAAGGCTAATTTTAGAAGTGTACACTTTATTTCTTAAGGATTCTAAAGGCGTGAATTCTATTATAATAGAAGATAAGTGGAAGGTCCTTAATCTTCCTAGCAACATCAAGCTTGGAGTAATCAGGAAAATCTCATCTTTATTTTTTTAAAAAAGTTTTCAATGCTTATCACGGAAGAAAATCATCTTGAAAATATTGTTAAGTACTGGTAATTCCTTTTGTTCCCAAACGCCTTCTCTTCTGTGCTCACTTTTTATATACATCATTGTCTCAGTTCTGGTGGCTTCCCCATTCCCCATCTCTCAGCCTAGGACTGCCCAACTATACTCCCCACCCCTGTCATGCAAAGGAATGGAAGAGAAGTGCAAGGTCAGCTCTGGATACACGTGGCATGTGCCGAATGAGTGCACTGGTTCCCTGAAAAAGAGCTGTTTGCAGACATATCCTTTATAGGCTTTTTTTAAGAAAAAAAGGTTGGTTGTTGGGCATATGAGGTCATTTACTGTTCAAAGATACATACATACGCCTTTTCTAAATTAAGCGAGCAGAGTGAACATGTGGCCAAGTGCTTAATGACAGTGCTTAATGCTTAATGTGATGCTTAATGGCATCACATTAGAAGTACTGTGAAATGACTTAGAGTACAATTACTGGAATTCTATGCCTGCTTCATGACACACTAACATTTGTCACTGACTGGGCTCACAGGAAAATTGCCATATCAGAATGAGGTCCTCCTGCACGGGATTTTGTAGACTCTGCACTTAATTTAAAAAAAAAAAAAACTTCTGCACCAAGAGCTGGATTACACACATTTGCACAATATTGCTTGCTTTGCATTCTAGTCTTGATAATCAAGGGAGAGGACAAAGAGTTATGCAGAGCACGGAAGGTAAATCTTGATCCCTGGAAAACCTCCTCACCCCTCCCCAGAGGCTTCTGGCATTTTATCATGTAAAATGATGTGTGAGTTCTCGCCTTAAGGCCCAGAAACTTACTTTTAAAATATGAAAACAGAGATTCTCAGGAAGGGGGATAGTGCACCCATTTCTAAATTCTACAACTGCATAGTCCATGTCGTCATATTTGCCATATGTTTCAAGAACTACTGATTCATAAATCCAATTTTGAGATTGTAGACAAGTTAATTCTGGATAAAGAAACCTATTTCAAGTATGCCAACAATGAACTAAGTGTTCTATACAGAAAAATCTATAGTTGAACTTTTTACCTGTTTTCCCAGCTGCCGTGCACAAATTGGACAGGGCTCTGGATTAATTCCTCCAGTTGTTTTATCCTGAGACTATGGAAGTATTAAAGAAAAAAGTTATTTAATACTTAAAATAATCTTATAAATGGTTTAGGGATGGAAAAATTCGAAAGCTTTGTATGTTTGCCAAGTCATAATACAATACCACTTTCTGTTTGTTTATATATATATATATATAACACAATACCTGGAAAAAAATGAAAGCAGTGGGCTTGGATCCAAAGAATCCAAAGAAGAAAATGTATCGGAGCCTGTTCCATGAACTCTTACACAAGCTAGCACAAGACTTATCAGAAAGTATTGGGGGTTATGTTACATTATGAGAAACACAGTGAATATGGAAGATACTGGCTGTAGTGTACACCAACTCTAGTGGGCTATAAAAAGGTCACAGGAATGAGCTTGTACAAAGATAAAAACACTTATCTGGATTTGGGGTTACTTTTCTCATGGAGTGCTCTTCCGCTAGGTTGGAAATAGCCCTTCCGTGACCTTAACGGGTTTTCCTCTAGTGGAAGGGCATCTTTGGATCCAAGCCAATCATTTTCAGAAATTATAAAACAATTATAAAATAGAAAGTGATGTTTGAGATCTGGTGAAATGAATTTATAAAATCAGTCTCAGGCTTCGATGAGAGCTAATGTAACAGAAACGGGGGGGGGGGGGGAGACACACACCCTGTCGGCATTCACCAACTACAGATCCTTTAAACATTTTTTGTGGAAAACCACAAGCCACTTTTAAGTTCACCCTTGGGGATTTTATAAGTTTATATTTCCATGGGACAACTGCTGAATTCAGACCATTTTAGCATCTAAGAGCTTGCATAAGCCCAGTGGGATTTCTGCCTTTTTACTATTTAGGCAGCAGTCCCCTTTCACATTGCAAACTGGTTTTTAAATTCCTCTGCGCATCAAAAACAACTGGTCACATGGTATTGTAGGTTACTGTCCACAACACACACACAGTGAGAGAAAAACAGAATGAATCCAATTTTGCACAGAGTAAATTTTGCACAGCTCTCTCAACTAGGACTATGATCTACAAATTATAAAGCTGAAAGTCAGTTAGTTTGTTTTTTGACTAGAGCGGCTTGCCACAATTTAATCAGCAAAGAGTTCCAATTATGTGAAAGTAAAAAGCGGTATACATTTTTTACAGTTATGAAAATCTGGAGGAGATACTGCTTATAGGTGGAGTTATCTAATCATCTGCAATAAGCATCTGCAAGTTGTACAAAAAGATGAATGTGAGTCTGTCGTGCATCCTTTCAATCCATATTGGACATGTACTTGAAGAAATTTTATTTATTTATTATTTATTTATTATATTTATGAATCGCCCATCTGGCCAGACATCCGGCCACTCTGAGCAATTTACAATCCAATAAAATACAAGAGGGACACACACACACACACACACACACAGTATAAAACACAATTAAAAACAGAACAAAACTTAAAAATCAAAACCCACCCCATATTCCCGCGTGAAAAGCCACGTTTTTAATGCACGGCGGAAGCTAATCAAGGAAGGGGCGTGGCGGAGGTCACTGGGGAGAGAGTTCCATGAATTGGGATGGAGGGACATCTGCAGAACCCCAGACTTGTCTTTCTTGTAACAGCTCATACTGCCACTCTGAGGATAGCGCAATGCAAGAGCTAATTACTCAGAGTCAAATACTTCCCTTTAGATATCCAAGTAACATGAGGAAAGACAAAAGAGAAAATCATGTCTACTGTGTACTTACTAGAAGGTTTCACAATAGGGTAAAAATGAAAATGGGGCAGGTCAGACTTACCTTTTCTAAATTGGTGAGGTAGAGGAGCTGGCCCAGTTTCTTCTGAAGCTGTGATCTGGCAACTGCTTTGTCATTCAAAAGTTTCACTCGATTTTGTTCTACCTGGAAAACCAGTTTTATTCTTCAGGGATATGTTTCATTACAAGTTTTTGGGAAGAGTTTGCAGTGTAAATGATCAACTCCAGCATTATCGTTAAAGGGCAATTTACGCTATTGAAACTTCTCCTGTCCCTCAACCCCAAATTGACTTTCAGCAATCAGGAGGTTGAGGTGAAGAGCAGAGTATTTGTCACACATCACCAGGGATGGGGACTCGGACTCGAGGACTCGTGAGTCGGACTGAGTCCCCCCTCTGACTCAACTCGGACTCGAGTCCCAATATTTTTAATGGGACTCGAGACTCGACTCGAGACTCGACTCGGGACTCGAGACCAAGGACTCTTCAACATCCCTGGGCTGTGCCAGAAGGAGTGGAGAGGAGCGTGATTGCTGGCGAAGAGCGCATGGAAGCGAGGTGTGCCGCTGCTCGGCCACTATGGACGGCAACCAGGAGTGCAGCCCCAACAGTGTGTCAAGACTTATTTTGATTGATGTGTTGCGTACTTGGGAGAGGCAGAAGAAGGACCTGAGATTACTCTGTGTGGCTGCTCTGAGTGTGTTTCTGGTTCCAGCAAGTTCATCACCAGTGGAGCGGGTGTTCAGTGAGGGTGGAATTGTGATGAGATCTCACCGTTCCAGAATGGGGGCCAAACATTTAGAAAAAATCATGTTCCTCAAATGCAACATGGATAAGTTTTAGGAAGTACAGCAAGTTTATTTTTTAAAATCATTTTTCTAAAATGCAACCTTTCAGACATTTTGGGTTTGGCTGCCTCTGCCTGCCTGTCTGGGGTTCCCAGCCTCCTCTGCCTGCCTGGTCTCTTCTTGACCAGTTCAACAGTTGAATTGTCCAAGAAAAGGCCTCTGCCTGCCTGCTTTGGGGTTCCCTGCCTCCTCTGCCTGCCTGGTTATTTTGGGTTTTTCTGCCTGGTCTGTTCTTGCCAAAATCAGTTGCAGAGTTTTGAAATAAAAAGGCACACTTGTGCCTAGAATTTATTTAAGCCACACATCTGAAGTAGCCTTATTTTGTTGGGAAAAACCCCATTGATTTTAATAGGGACTCGTGGAGTCAGCTTTGGGAGTGACTCGTGACTCGTGAGTCACCATTTGGGACCAAGGACTCGGACTCGAGACTCAGGTCCAAAGACTCGTGACTCGACTCGTGACTCGAGACCAAGGACTCTTCAACATCCCTGCACATCACATGACATGCTTTGATTACTCTGCTATTGCTGAACTTGGTTTTTGGATTGAGCTTTAAATGTGAATTATTTTAACCATTAATTGCTTTAATGAATTGTTATTACAAACCACCTTGCGAAACTGAAAGGCTATCTATAGATAAGGCTGAAAGGCTATCTGTAGACAAATAAGTAAATAAATCCGGGGTGCAAGTCATCTCTAGCTCCATAGCAATAAAGAGATGCTACACAAGGACAAAAAGCAGCAGGACTGAGTTTTTAGTGGCAGTCCTCAATGACAACTGCTAAGTAGCACTACTGCTTTTCAGCTACAATAAACTGTCACCTCATGTGGCTCGATTATGTGAAGAACAGGGTGGTTAGGTTTTGGCTCTTCTGGATGACGCACTCGAAGACGTTCTGTAGCCATGGCAAGTTCATCAATGGCAGACACATGATCTCTCAGAACCATCCAATATTCATGAAGCAGCTGAAGGTAAAATTTAAAAGAAATGATCAGCAGCAAAACTGTAGGTTGTGGTTAATGAAAAATGTTGCTTCTTGGCACCTGTAAGGATTTCAAAATAATTTTGATAGAAAGCCTAATGGAAAATTACAGCTTAAGCTTCTCCCTTGGTAACTACACAAGTAAAGTGCAATACAAACACATCCGTCACCACAAACGGACACAGAGGAAAGTTACAGTAAACTAGAAATGCTACTGTAACTAGGAGTGGGGAAGCCAGCTCTTTTTTTCAGAACTAAAATGAACATATTTATGATTGTTAAAAAATGGTTCTGAAGATAGAATACAAGAAGCCCGTCCCGCAAAGTAACAAAAACTTAAAACATAGCAAAACTATATGAGAACATCCCAGTTAATAACTGATTATACACATTAGTGCTCTTAGCACATACATTAGCTCAGTCCTTACAAAAAGCTAGTAAAGTAGGCTAGTATTATTACCCCCCAATCGTAGATATGAAACCAGTACTGAGACACATTATCTTGCCTAAGGCCACTGCCAGAGCAATCCAACCAGTGGGTGGGAGATCTGAAGGCAGAGGAACCGCCTTATCCAAAGCCCAGCTGAGCTCACACTGGTAGGGCAGAAGGGAGGGAGGAGCAGTGCTTTTCTTTTCCACTCCTTTTTTGGTACAGTTTGTTATTTCCCTCCCATTGGTCGATGTGGAAAAGAAATTATGTTCGCCAGCTCTGGGGCTGGCATACATTTCCCATAATTCCAGATAATTCCCTGAACTGCTCCCCTCCTTTTGCTTCTACTGACAGACCTCCGGCGTTGGAAGTGCAAGGGTTGTGGAAATTTCCGCAGCAGCTGGAAGGGCTATGCATGTCAGACCTCCACCTTCAAGATCAGACCTCTCTCTCTCTGCCCTCAGAGGGGGAGATCTGAAACATCCTATGGCCCTGGAATGCACTTCCAGGATCATAGGATTACAAACTTAATTTATAACCAAGATGAGATTTAAGTTAGGAATTTCTATTTCATGGCTCATCCACTGAACTACACTGGTCATTTAATTATCTAACAGCTCTAGTTTGAGGAATAATGAACTACATATGGCTTAAAAATTCAAGGTGACAGGATCCTGGATGAAAATGATACATATTTATTCCACACTAGCAGTGCTCTCATTTTTAAATGATACTGCTATGCAATGTAGAACTTCAGGCCTGGATACAGTAGAACTGTTCTCACATTATTAATGCCACAGACAACTGAAAGATTACTAGTACTAAACCGATGGAAGATATAAATGTCCAGTCCTTTTTTCTCACTGGCAACAGGCCTCCTTATGTGTCCTCAAAGCAACTGTATATGAAGAGACAATTTGTTCCCAACTTTTAGTACTAAAAGCATATTAATGTCATCAGTGGCTGATTAGTGCCAGTGGTTTGGCTGTCAGCGTGACAAAAAAACCCACTTTGCACTTAATAAAAAGTTTAAACATGAGCAAAAAAGAGCTGTGAACAGTATCTCAAAATGAGCCCTTTAACCTAATGTAAATTGCTTTTAGAGGATCTATAACAAAGAGCCCTGTGGCACGTTAAACTGTGGCATAAGCTTTTATTGATTAGATCCTAACCTTTTAGATGCACGAAGTGTTAATCTCAGTTGGCAGTTTGTGTGTGTGTGTGCACACGCATGTGTGCGTACACAAACACGCACACCATAGAGGAATAAATTGTTAACAGGGCAGAAAGGCAATTATGTTCCTATACAAAAGCCAATATATCAATAAGAATACATGTACTGGTCAGATAAATGAAATGAATTGTTTTGAAACGCTGCAGGTATATTTGCTATGTATTATCATGATGCACTGTTGAACCACTTTGATAAGATCATGTCATAGTTTGTTATATATTGCTATTTTAATACTACTTTTATTCTAATTCTCCTAAACTGCTTTAAATGCAATTTTGCATCTTTAAATGTGGAAAGATGGCTTACAAATAAATTGATTGATCTGCATAAATTGTCTATATGCCTAGTCACAATCAACTCAAAATGTTCCTTATACTCTGAACATTTCTTCAAGTTTTCTTCTTGGTGTTGTACCTTATATTCCTTTTTCCATGCTTCAAAGAGTTCCAAGAAGATGCTGCCCTCTTCAATTGCCTTGGGATCGATCCGATGAGCTTTGGCAAAAGACAATATGGTTTTCAAGGAGCGTTCCGTTTCGCTTGCTGCCCAGAGACCTCTGCTTGTAGTCGGCAAACGGTCATCAACAAGGCCTTCTTCATCTTCTATCATTTCTTCAAAGATTGCCATCTGGCCTTTTACACTTCAGTAAAGCAAAAGTATTATGAGTTGTCACCATATGTGAAGAAAGAATGAATATTAATAAAACTTAGAGATTCTGGGCAAAACAGATTATTTTCCATATAACATTTTAAAAAGAGATGTTACATGAACATGAAAATGCACAGAGACTATTAAAAGAAAGTGAATTTTCTCAGCAGAAACTGCTTTCAGAGCTAGGAGGAAAAGTTTGCTTTTATCACAAATGCAAAAAAGCGGAGGGGGTGGGGAGAAAAAGCACTTACGTATGGGAGAAGAGTTTTGACTCGTATTCTGTGAACAATTCATCAGCTTTGCAGAAGACACAGCTGGAATACAAGATGTTACAAGGAGAACATAACTAAACAAACTAATTCCTAAAATCTGGAAGAAGGTTCCTTCAGCTAAAGATTAAGACACAAATCCCATTAGGATGATGAGAATTTTAATAAGAGAAAATATATTTTGTTTTAAAAATAACCCAATAGGATCTATATATACACATTATTGCTTTACTCCAGCTATAGGGTCTGTGCCTTGATATTAGCAGAAATGCTAACAGGAATCCCAGTGATGGAGGCCTAAGAGATTTTGTCCCCCAAATATATTTTTACACCTACTTGTTTAGTGGCAACCTTACAGGCCGCAGATGGCAGATAGTGGCAGCCTCAATGACCTTCTTGGAAGGGGGGCCTTCCAGATGTTTCACAGCTTCTCTCACAAGTTTCTGGAATTTCTTGACTTCTTCCATTTGAGTCGTGAGCAGGTACTGAAGGCCTCTACAGTCACGGAATCTAACAAAAAAAGGCAAATTGAATTTCAAAGAGTTAAAACTTCATTTTGGAATCACTGTATTGTGTCTCGGGACCTTTGCAATGGATGGTGCTTGGTCTGCCTGAGCAGCATGAGGATTCAGGTTTCATTTTGAAAGTACAGAGATGGACAAATCAGAACTGAGTGGAGTATCTTGTGAACAGCTTGCACACCATTCCCAATCATCCCTTTGGGCAGAATGCAGAACTGTCTCTGTGAGTAGCCCAAAGCCAGTGAGGTAGTGCGTTTATACAAAGCAAATGCAGTTCTCTGAAAAGTATGTACAACATACATTTATGTAACAATCCTACACCCACAAAGGGAGACTACTTTGCTAGTGACCACTCCAAATGATTTTTTAAAAAATATATACCATTAGAGCCTTTTCTGGCTGAAGAGTGGGGTATAAATGCAATAAATAAATAAATAAATAAATAAATAAATTTCATTTATTACGGGAAAACTGTACTTTGAGAGTGAAATGTTGTAAAGTGAAAAATTGTTAAGTCACAGCTCCAGAACTAAATTCCTGCAAAATTAATTAATGAAGCCAGTGTCTATGATCTCAAAAACTAGAACACATACATCCCCTTGCAGCTCTAATAGAAAAAAATATATAATTTCATTCTTGTGATGGAAGAAACTAAAATATATTACAAATGGAGACAACTAAAAAAAAAAAATGAATATATTGGGAAGACGACGACTTCGGTTTTTAAAAATTTTATATTTAGGGTCTTCTGTTTGAATTACTTTTAAAAATTAATTGCAGTCCAGAAACCATCAGTGCCTGGCAGATAGTTATATGCGCTGGAGCAAGTGAAGATGCAAGAAGACCAACCCATGCTAAACAAGCTTACTTTGCAGTCCCCGTCTTACTTGTCTGCCATGGAGAGTTTATTGCATTGCTGTTTGTAGTTGCTAGTTAGATCATTTTGCACCCTCTGAACAAGCTCCTCATCAATGGCATATTGTATTGCTGACTGGATCACATCCAACCACCAAGGTGAACTGGAAGCGTATCTAGGTGTAGGAGAAAAAGTGTGTCCATAAATAAATGCACCATAATTCTTGTTTTTCTGGAGCATATTCTGTCATAATGGATTAGAAGTAAACCCTTCAGAAAACAGCTGTGAGGTCAAGCTATGGCTGGGAAACACACACTTCCCTGCAAGTAAACATAGGACTCTCAGATTTCCCCCACGTAAATCTCAACACACCCCAGACAGAATAGGGCAACGTGAAACGTATTTTTAGATATATCAAATATATCTAAGTAATTTTTGCTGGAGACAGAATACTTCAGAAATCTTTTTTTTTTTTTATTGAGTAAATGTTTTCTTCTTTTTTCACTGTTTGGTTATATGAAAATCTTTTAAATGATAGAGGAAACTAGTGGTTAAATTAACAACGAAAAATGAAATGAGGAATACTTGGAACTTTGAAGACCGTGCAGTTAGGTGGGAAGATGTATTTACTGGTATGTGTATACTTCACCTTTTTCTTCATATGACACACTCCAAAATGCAGCCTCATCAGGCTTCAATTTGAAAGGCTTTCTTGTTAATGTTAATGTGTTGAGGTATTCATTTCTTAAAGACAGTTAGTAAGAAAGGCAAGTCCCATCTGGAGAACAGCTTTTTGTTAAAGAGAAACACGGCATCTTCAAGGAAAATGCCATTTATATAAGCCTTTGGTCCAGCAATACTTCAAGAGACTAATGCCTATGGAGTTTTGAGTCATACAGTAGTTTTATCTATCATCATTCCCAGTGCTGCATAGTGCTCCCTCCAGCATGCAGTAGGCAGAGTCAGACTTGAACCAGGAGGGATAGGTTCAGATCCATGAAGCTGAGTGACCTTGGGCCAGTCGTGCTCTCTTATCCTCATTGTCAACCTTGTGAGGTTAGGCTATGATGGGATGATCTCCATGCAGAGTGCTCTGAGGTCCTTGCAGGAGTGTGATGTAAGTGTGATACAGTAACATTTTTTATTCAGGCAATTCTAAATAAGTATAAAGTTTCCTTACAGTTATTTATTTACATATTTATTTATTCATTCAGATAATGATTTACGAAACTGCCTTTCGGGACATACTAATTGCTTTCCTAAGGCTGTGTACAAAATTTCACAAAGAACATAATCATAAAATATAATCATCCAATCAAAACCTCAATACACAAACTGAGAAGCTATTAATTAATCCCAGCAAGTAGTAAAAAGTGAATTGAAATAAAAAATGTTTTAAATGTTTTCTTTAAAATTGCCGAGGATGGGGCCACATGCAAATCCTAGGGGAAACAGTTTCACAGGTGCAGGGCCAGCACCGAAAAGGCACTGACCCTGGTAGCCATCAAACTAACATCTCTTTTCAACTGGCCAGACAGTAGAGCCTTAATAGCTGATTGCAATAATAATAATAATAATAATAATAATAATAATAATAATAATAATAATAATAATATTTTATTTATTACCCGCCTCTCCATCTAGATCGAGGCGGGGAACAACAGAAAATATAAAATACCTAAACTAAAACAACACAATATATACTATTAAACATCTTAAAACATCCTAAAAACATCTTAAAACATCTTTAAAACATCTTTAAAACATCTTTAAAACATCCTAAAAAATGTTTTAAAAAATTGCAAGGCCTAGGCAAACCTTTGCGGGTGTCGATTCTGCAGATAACCTATTCCCAAACCACTTAGGGCTTTAAAAGCAAAGACCGGAATTTTAAATTGGGTCCAGAAACAAATAAGAAGACAGTTTAACTAGTACAGAAATAGTTTAATACTTTTCAAACATTTAACTCTTACTAATGTTCCTGCTTCCACATTCTTTACCAACTGAAGTTTTTAAACTGTTTTTAAAGGCCAACCCATGTACAGCACATTATAGTAATCCAGGCTGGCTGTAACCAGAGCATGTGTCACTATGGTGAGATCTCCTTTCTCCAGATAGGGCTGCAGCTGGCAAGCCATCCAAAGTTGGTAGAAGGCATTCCTGGCTTCTGATGTCATGTGCAACTTCACTGAAAGTTCAAATGTGCAACTTCGCTGAAACTTCGCTCAAATCCAGAAGCATCCCAAAACTGCATGCCTGACTTTTCAGGAGGAGTGCAACCCCATCTGACACTTGCACACTTCTATCTAGATTCCCCAACTCAGGATTTCCATTTGTCAGGATTGTTCCAACTTGTTTGCCCTCATCCAACCCAAAACTTGTGAACAGGTAGACACCTGTTCACAACTTCTAATGCTTCCCTGGCATTAGAGGGTGGAAACAAAAAGGTAGAGCTGTGTGTCATCTGCATACGAATGCCATGGCAGCCCAAACCTCTTATCCCAGCAGTTTCATAGACAGAACCTTGAGGTACCCCAAACACCAATGGCCAAGAGATGAAAGAGGTCCCCCAGCAATATCTTCTGAACCCATCCCTCCAGAAAGGATCAGGCAATTTCCTTCCAGAACCCAGGACAAAAACCAGATTGGAAAGGATCTAATCAGTGTTCACTAAGACTGCCTGGAGTTGGCAAGACACCAACTAATTTTCCCCCTTCTTACCTTGGAGTGGCTGCCAGTGGTCGCCCCTCCCCTTTAAAAAAAAATATTGTGCTGATAATGTGCACAAATAATTGCGTTCATTTTTAATTTTTTTTTAACTTGTCTTGTCTGATATGTGCAAATTGGATGGGGCAGGTTAGCACAAGGTCCCTAGGCTAGGTACTGGCCCGGGTGGGTGCCTGCTGGCCAAATCCGGCAGACACCCACCCTATACATTGCCTACCCCAAGCTTCAGGTAAGTATTTCCCCCCTTTGCAAGAAGCTGACAGCTTTGACAGGTCCGGACCTATCAGCTCCTTGAAAAGCCCCGGGAGATCACGGTTTGCAGAAAGGGGCCCTTTCCCCACTTTTTGCAGTACAATCCGTAGGTTTCTTTGGGGGAGGTCAGGTACCCCTAGTGACCCCACAGTTTTGCAAGTGTGCCCCTGCTGCTATCATCAGGGAAACCGTCAAAACTGGAGGGGATTCCCACTGACAGGAAGGAGAGCTCAGTTTGACTCAAACTCGCGTATCCCCAGCACTGAGAATTCCCCCAAGTTTTGCCGCTCTCCAAGGTGCTAGCATCTTGGGGTCAATGGCAAAACCGAGAGGACACTTGGGACTTGTGATCACTCAACCTTTCCCCAATGGCAAAACCGAGAGGACACTTGGGACTTGTGATCACTCAACCTTTCCCTGGGGGTCCTGCTTGAAAGGAAGAGCAATTGAGGCCCCCAAAACACCCTTTACCACATAATCCCCCGGTTTCTTTCGAGGGAGCTCATGTGCCCCTGGGTTATCCACACTTGGAAAAGTGAGTGCAGCCCATGGGCATATGAGCACCACCCGAAAAACCTGAAGATTCTGCTGCTAAAGGTACTTCCTACACCCCCCTTTCCCACCCAGTGCTTGCAAAGTGGGTTTTGCAAAGTGCTTCAGTGTTCATTTTTGGCAGGTACACTTGCTGGGAGACAAGCTGTAGAAGGACTGGACCTTACAACTGGCTAGAAGAAATGGCTGGCTACTAACTCCAGCCAGACACAATTTGCTGACCCATGTCAAAATATTCACATCTTCAACTCAACTGAAACTGATTCCAGTTTGTTTGAATGCACAAATTACCCAGTTGCAAGAAACCAGTCAGCTTTTCCATAATAAAATAATGCTATCACATGCAGGTTCATTTTATTCTGTTTTACTGTTAGCAACCATCAGCCAATAAACATTTTCAAAATCATATAATCATATTATGGAATATGTGTGTATCATTACATTACACTTGTATTCTGCCACTTCTCTACTCCAACTGCCTCAAGTACAGACTGTCCTCTTGCAGAAGCATCTCAAAAATCTACTACAAGAGTATAACTTAATCACAATTTCCCTGACTTTTTACCAATTTCTCTGATTTTCCCTAACCAATTTCCATTTCCCTGACTTTCCAGAAAGGGGCAACCCAGCTAAGGCAGCATACATCCTCCTCTCCGTTTCATCCTTACAACAGCCCTGTGAGGTAGGTTGACAGTCAGTGACTGGCTGAAAGACACCCAGTAAGCTTCATGGCTTAGTGGGGACTTGAGCCCGGGTCTCCTCAGTCCAACACTCTAACCACTACACCACACCCTCTGCCCATTACTACCTGTATGGTGGCTCCCTCTCTTCCTTGGCTCCTCACAAACATCCCTGCTCCTCCCATACTGAACTTTAAAATGTCCTGACTTAATACAAGGAAATGTTAGATCCTCAGTCCACCTATAATCCAATCAATTATCAATCTGCAAAACAGTACAGCAGTTTGTCAGTCAAATTAGCAACAATCCACAACCATATAAACCGCCTAGATATTTCACTGAATGGTCCCAATCACCCTCAGCATTCACAACCCACCACAATACCAATTCAAAAATATCTGGCCAATTGTTTGATCCCTCAGTAAACCCAAAGGGAGATTCCTTGGGGACAACCTGCAGCCCATATCAGCCCTTAGGTCAGTGATGGCGAACCTATGGCACGCGTGCCACAGGTGGCACGTGTGGACCGCTCTGCTGACACGCGAGCCATAGGTCACCAGGAGAGTCACCATGCTGTGCGCCTGGGCTCAGGCCGTGATGCGGCGGGCGGGGCGGGCCGATGGGCCTACCTGCTGCCTCCTTGCCTCCCGCGCTGGACCCGCCGCCTCCCGTCACGTCACGTCCGGCGCGCTGGATCCCCGCGCTGTTTTTGGATGACTGTTTAAGCCCTGTTGCCCTGGTTCCCCCCCCCCGCCAAAAACAGAGCGCGGGGATCCAGCGTGCCGGACATGATGCGACGGGCAGCGACGGCGGGTCCAGAGGTGGTGGCGGCGGTGGCTTGAGCGGCGCAGAGAACACTCCGTGCTGCTCAGAAGAGTGATGGGTGGCGGCGGCAGCTTGAGCGGCGCGGAGAACGCTCCGCGCCGCTCAGAAGTGCGACGGGCGGTGGCAGTAGCAGTTCGGGTTCCGCTTCGGGGCGGCGACGGAGGCCGGGCTGGAGCCGGTGGTGCTGGGCGAGCCCGAGCGAATCCGCCACGTGAGGGCGAGCTGGAGCTTCGTCGCGATCGTGCCCACTGGTGAGCAAGCCCGCCCAGCCATCCCCGTCCAGGCGGGCTTCATTCGGGCCTTTTGCCCAGCCAGGCAGCGGCCGGTCGTCAGCCCTGGGAGACACCGGCCTCTCTTTGAGCTGCCAGCCGTGACTACAGTGGCAGCGTTTGGTGCCTGAACGGAGCGGGGGCTCGGGCTGGTTTCCCGCAGTTTGCCCCGACGAAGGCTGCGTTTGGGACCGGGGGCTCTCCCGCCCGCTCACCCGCCCCTGCTCTCCTCACCCTCCACAGGCTGTTTGTATCATTGAAAGCCCTGTTTCAATGAAAAAAACTGTTTGTATCATTGAAAGCCCTGTTTATTTATTTTATTTATTATATTTATACCGCATCCTTTTTTCCTGCAAGGAACTCAAGGCAGCTTACATAATCCTCCTCCTCCTCTCCATTTTACCCTCACAACAACCCTGTGAGGTAGGTTAGGCTGTGAGGTAGGTTAGGTTAGGTAGGTTAGGCTGAGAGTCAGTGACTGACCCAAAGTTATTGTGTTATTGTGTTTTTCTTTTAAGACAAAAGATGTTAATTAGTTCAGACAACTGTATGAGTTGTTTTTACTAAACTAAAACCCCAGTATTCAGGTTTAATTGCAGTGTTGGCACTTTGAAATAAATAAGTTGGTTTTGTGTTGCAGTTTGGGCACTCGGGCTCAAAAAGGTTTGCCATCACTGCCTAAGGTCTAGCTCCAGTTAAGCTACTAATTTGTAATCCTGCAGAACTTCTGCAAAGGAACATAGAAAGCTGCCTTATACTGAGTCAGATCATCTAGCCCAGTATTGTTGACACTGACTGACAGTGGTTTTCTGGAGTTTCAGGCAGGAATTTTTCCAGCCCTACCTGGAGATGCTAGAGATTGAACCTGGGACCTTCTGCATGAGAAGCATGTGTTCTACCACTGAGCCATGAGCCCTCCCCAGGTAACTAAGTTTTCTCAATATTTATGTACAAAGAAAGGCAGAGATAAATATTTTAATGTGAAACTTTGTGAAGGAACAATACACTGAATGCCAGTTTTCTAGAACTCCTTTTCTGATCCAGTGTGTTGCAGTAAAGACTCTTTTTTTCTGCATGAATACAACTTGCCAGGCTCATTCTAATAGATTCTGAAAATGATACTGCATCAGAAACAAGCCAAAAAACCCTACAATACATGTATAAAATCAGAAGGCATAAGTCAAATATTTTAGTAGAATCTTACTTTTCTCTGGAGTTCGTGGATTGTCTGTACAACTGGTTGCAAAGCCTGCTGGGCTTCAGCAACTTCTGCATTTGATTTACTCATATAATGTTGACGGAGCTGCTCACACTGTATTTAAAATAATAAATTAGTCATTTATTTCTGATGAAAAGCTTCCAAATCATTGAAATACCAACAACATAGTTAGTACAGAACTATTATTAATGGTGACTTTTAAATTTATGTTCTAGAACGGTAGCCTGATTTGGATTATCCTTCCAGACTTCATAAAGCATAGTTCATGAAGCAGTGAATAAGCAGCTGGAGCAAGTACTTGGTGCCCCCCTTCCCCAGCATTGTGTGCCAGCTTCAGCATAAAGATCCTAGCTTATATTAAAGGCAGAGTTCCCCATTACATCCAAACTGGGGAATTCTGGCTTAATGCTGGTTAACAAACCAGGAAAATAACTGACAATTACTTCACATAAATTGCCACAATACCAAGCTAGCATCATGTATAAATAGTTGTATTCTGCAGCAAAACCTATAAAGGAATCCAGAGGCATTCATGGGCAACCTATATTAAGCAAGACCGATAAATAGGTAATGTTTTCTTTGAAATGCATGTTTCAGTAAGGATCACCCTTATTCCTAGTACATAAATAAATTCAAAGAGCTTTGTTAACTATAGAAAGGATATTCATACACATACTTGAAATATCCAAGCCACATCAACAACAGGCATACATTTACCAAAGGCATCTGCTCTGGACATTAATGAAGGATGACTCAGTCCATAGCACTTAGCTGGATATTTTCGTTCAGCTTGTGCATTTTACCTCTGGGCAGGGATCCTCACACTGCTCTGTGATGTCTAGCACACCATTAGTACTAGCATATAACCCGCAGTGGCTTGTCATGTCATACAAACCCTCAATGGGTTTGTCAGAGTGGTTTAGGTTTGGGTTATAAGCCACCCTGACGACCCAAGGCTTCTAGTTGGTGCTGTTTCACCCACAATGGGTTCCTCATGTCGTCCAAACCTGGACAACATGACCCATGCGAGCGAAGCCACGGGCAACAGCAAGTATGTCATATTTACAAGGCATTTTCAGGCAATCCCTGGTTCTTGCCTTGAACCCATTGCTCTTGCCTGATAAGTATGCTTCCACTGACTTGTTATCCCTCTTAATTCTTATGGTAATGTACACTAGCGTTATTGTTCTCAATTCTCATTTTATGATCTGAGATCCCTGTTTCCTTGAATGCCACCACCAAGTTTACATTGATGCCAAAATCCTGACCCTGCCAAACCACACTTAGGTCCTGATTTTGGAATGACTGGCTCTGTCTGGACCTGCTCTGTTACCTAAATTCAGCTCTTTAAACTTCTGACTGACTCAGCAAACTTTATCCTACACCTACATAACTCTTCTTACTAAGATAAATGATTAACAGCCAAGTAAGATTTAGTGGATGTCTGAGAAGAACAGTGTTAACTTTGTACCTGAAAGAATAGCCTGAATGAGGCTACAAAGAAGCTACACACAGCCATCTCCTTTAGGAATTATTTGTTTGTTCTTGCAGCTTGTTACTGATTGTTGCAACTATGAGAACGCACCATAGGCAGGATCTGGGCAAACTGATGTGGCAGCTGATTTAAACATTGGTAATTTCATTACATCTGACTTGAGAATTCATGAGGGTTTTGTCAGATGCCCAAGACCTATCCTGTATCAACTATTTTCCATGTTATTTATGCAGTAAATATTCCTTAACATACATTAAAGTGCACACAATAAACAGTCACCTCTTCCTGAAGCCTTCCATCACGCAAAGTGGGTGATATCCCAGGATGCTTTGCTGCTACAAGTTCCATCAGATTGTGTGTAGAATGAAGTCTCTGTTTGTCAATACATAAGGCAACACTATAATTAAGCTTAATGTATTGTGACAACTACAAACAAGAAAGAGTTAATCAACAGCACAACCCCCTATCAAGGAAACATATGAAAACATTACTACATGAAAATAAAGCATCTTCTAACCATATCCTAAAGTTATGGCTTTATGACTGGAAGTCAACACTATGATCCCCACTAAGAACGGAAGATAAAGTGGCAAAAGCACAGTAAATGACTTTTTAAGGTTTCAATATCAACAGGAAAAAAAACACAAGATGTCTGCCTGTTGGAAGCAACAGCTACTACCAAGTGTAGCCCCACTATTTCTGTATGCAAGCTTGTTTGCTCTGTCGCTGCCTCTGAGCTGGGATAGGGTGGAGAGAGAAGATTCATCAGCTACAATACTCCACTGTTTCTGAGTGAGGGCAACAGAGTAGAATGACATGTTTGCTCTCCCCAATGCACACAAGCTGCCAGTCACATGAAAGGAAATGGGGAGAGGGAGAAAAAGGTGGGCACTTAGGAAGTGGGTAACTGCCTACTCAATCCTGATTTGCAAGACTGCAATAATTACATGAGTAATTGGAAAAAGGACACCGAATGTAAAAGACTTCAAACAAAACCTGATTCTTATAACATTCATCTTTTTGCTTTTGACTATCAAGAGTGAAGTCTCACTTTAGATTATCGTTGTCATGCACGGGTATATAAATGTATCAACCACCTGGATACTGATCAAGTCTATGTGTACATCAGATGCTACCAGACTATTCATGGGGCCTGAATACCAATAGGCTCATATTGATGCATTTGTTTTTCCCATACATGTAGTTTAAAGAAAATAACAAGTGTGTCTTCTGGTACAGAAAACACACTTGAATTGTATCCAGATACCACCCCCCTGCCCCCACACATAGTGCTGATGGATCACTGATTATAATGCTAATCAAATACCATAGATTAAATACCATAGCATGAAACACACACATCATCATCATCATCAGGCGATCACTCGTGACCGAGTAAGATTTGTCTTCCGGGATAAAAGGAGGAAATTCTAAAGAAGATTGTGTAGACTCTAGCAATGGGTCCGTAAGTGACTGTGGAGGCCAATTCTAGATCCACACAGCTTCATAATTTATATATTTATTTTAAAAAGTTATATCCTGCCCTTCAATATTATTAGTCCCAGAGAAGCTAAAAATAATGAGGTCCATCTATATAAATCACAACTACAAAACACACTAGTGCGAAAGCAATCTTTGCCTAGTCCCTGCTTATTCATAAATGAAACTCTGCTTATATTTTTCCACTCAAGACAGAGTACTTGTTTCAAATAAAAGAATTGGCTAAAACAGAAGATGGCACTAAATCAACTGAACATATACCGTAAGCTGGTTTCTAAGATATTAGAATATATGCCTGGTGACAATGGGCTTTGAAAAATGATAATATTACTGGGCCTTCCTTGAAGCAAAAGAGGTTAATACTTGACTGAACAGGAGATCAATGCCCTTTTGGCTCACTGACACAGTCTGTGTACTCATTTAAAAAGCAGGTTCAGAGTTTATGTACATACTTGCAACGAATCTGTTTTGAGCTTCTCTTTGTGCTCCTCAGAGGAACGCAGCACCTCTCTATACAAATCTGCTGCCAGTGCACATTCACCTGAAAAATTAACATATTTCAGACCAGATCATTGGGATTTTGCTCTTCCAAATGTCCAATTACTTGTAATTGTATGTGCAATCCCACTGGGGTTCCTTAGCAGGGCTGGCCCAAGTCATTTTGCTGCCTGAGGCATAGTACAAGATGGTGCCCATCCCCTCCAATTCCATATATAGAAGCCAGTCAGACCAGCTGTTGAATCTTAGTTCAAACGCTGGCAATGGTAGCGGCCGCTACCTCATCTGAGAACAACAGGTTAGCTTAGAGGGGGACAGGTTCAGGCCACATGGCACACTTAGCTCTATTTTCCTACCATGACTCCCTGCCCTCTAGTATCTGTGCCAGAGGCAGCTGTCTCCTTACGCCTAATGGTAGGGCTAGCCCCATTTCTTAGTAAGCACTTTCTTTTAATTTATGATACCGATGCTGTATAAACGATTATAAGTAGAAAGGAGTTGCAAAACTGAATTTCCACTGTGAAAACTAAGCTAAAAAAAAGTAAAATTCTACTAACAGTTAATGTTCATTTCAGGAAGTAGCAGGAGGGCATTCTTTTGGAAATCCCTCCCCCACTTGGAGACAGAAGGGAGAGTCAATGTGAAGCACTACTCAGTGAAAAGGCACACTACTTTATAATTGACACAACAAATCATCTGGAACTTGAAGCCTCTTCTCTACCCATCGAGTACACCAACGTTTACTTAGCACAGGATGCAGTGATGGTATGATCTAAAATTGGATGGGAAAAGAGCAAGACACTTTTCCAGGCTAGAGAGCAACTGAGGTTCCTGTTGCCCTGGAGTTCCTCAAAAGATGAATGTTGGATGACTTTACCAAGCTTTTTCTCACATCTAACTCCATTTGTCAATACATAAGGCAACACATAAGGCAGTCAGCCTTCTTTACCTGGTAGATTTGAGGGAGTGCCTCGACTGCATACAAGGATTTTAAATTACCATATCCTTTCTGCTGATGATAAGGTAAAGTGAAATGGGTTCCTCTAAGATGTGCTTCTTGATACCCTTCATGGAAGCTCACACCTGGTAGCCAGATCTCAGTGTTGCCCTTTCCAAACCCACTTTCCACCTAAGAAGCTGGTTGGAAGTGAGGGGTGGGGAGGAGAGGAGGTGGCTGTTGCTACCCCTGAGGAATAATAGGACTGGCGCAGGAGCTCTCTAGAAACTATACTATACTTCAGAAAGGACACAGGTCCAGTTCATATATAACAGAAAACCATAGTTTCCTATTATGTGAATGAGTCTCTGGATTGCACTCCCCCCTTTCTTACCGTTCAGTTTTGTGACCACAAGGAGATCAGAAGCATCCATTTCTGATTTTAAACAAACTGCAGTTCTCTGAGATACCTGATCTCTGGAAACTGTGGTTTGTTTTAGCTCTATGCAGAGTTACAGAATGGGGGACACTTGGCTCAACAATACTACAAGTGAGAAGGATCTTGGAATTGTGGTAGATCACAAACTGAATATGAGCCAGCAATGCGATGTGGCTGCAAAGAAGGCAAATGCTATTTTGGGCTGTATTAATAGAAGTATAGCTTCCAAATCGCGGGAAGTGATAATTCCCCTTTACTCGGCACTGGTTAGGCCTCATCTTGAGTACTGCGTCCAGTTCTGGGCACCTCACTTTAAGAAGGACATAGACAAACTGGAGAGGGTTCAGAGGAGGGCAACAAGGATGATAAAGGGACTGGAAACAAGGCCCTATGAGGAGAGACTGAAAGAACTGGGCATGTTTAGCCTTCAGAAGAGGAGACTGAGGGGAGATATGATCGCACTCTTCCAGTATTTGAAGGGATGTCACACAGAGGAGGGCAAAGATCTCTTCTCGGTCATCCCAGTTTGCAGGACACGGAATAATAGGCTCAAGTTACAGGAACCTAGATTCCACCTAAACATCAGGAAAAATTTCCTGACTGTCAGAGCAATAAGACAATGGAATCAACTACCTAGGGAGGTTGTGGGCTCTCCCACTCTGGAGGCATTCAAGGTGCAGCTGGACAGACATCTGTCAGAGATGCTTTGACCTAGATCCTGCATTGAGCAGGGGGTTGGACTCGATGGCCTTGTAGGCCCCTTCCAACTCTACTTTTCTATGATTCTATGATTCTATTTAGTGAAAACAAGCCAGGATCAAACCATGTTTTCAAATCCTGGCTTTCTCACTAACTAGACTTAAAAGAAACCACAATTTCGAGAGTGTGAACTTACCGAGCAACAGTGGTTTCTTTAAAAGCAGAAATAGATGCTTCCAGTCTCCTTACGGCCATGAAAGCAGTGGGGGGTATGCAAGCCAGTGGCTCATGTGGACTTGTTCACATTGCAGGAAACTATAGTTTCCCATTGCATTTGAACCAGGCTTCAATCTGAGGGAGGCAGCCTCCTTCCTTCTTTCCTTCCTTCCTTGGGTCTACCTTCTAGTGTCTATTCCCAAATATCAAGAATGTGCTACTGCAACCAGTTAGGAACATCACTGCAAAGCATTAGATGATTAAATTCCCCTAGTATCTACATATGGAAGCTTAGAAAAGTCTGGCCAACAAACTCATTCCAGTGTTGAAATCAACCAATTCTAATAGTCAAATTGTGTGTGTAGCCATTGATACACAGGTCAACGTTTTGTGACAAATGAACTTTGACAAAAACCTACTAAAAGACAAGAATGCAATTTAAATATGGTTTAAATCATACATTTAAATTCAACTGTAAATTACATTGGTGATATATCAGAGTAACTTTTGCTAATAATTTTGTTTATAATATTGTACAAAAGAGCTGCAAAACGAGGAGTAACAACTGAAAATGGTGATGATATTTAACAAAATTATGATCTGCCTTTCTTTACCTTCAAATTTGCTTTAAAACAAGCAACTTTAAAATAATACTTTATAATGCAACCAACAAATATGTGCTGACAAATGAAGTACATTTAAGCTTGCTCCTCCAACATATTAAGCAATTTAAAAACTCAAATTATTTTCTTCATTAGTCTAAACAAGCATGACTGAGCATCAAAAACACAAATATTTGATAAATTGAACAGGTTGATTTTCACAACTAAACTGAATATAAAAATAGCTATGAAATAAGTTTGCCAAGCTATACAAGAGAATTAAGTATCCATTGTTAAATTCAAGTATTCATTACTTAGATATAGAGTTGCCTGCTTTAGTGTACCTGATGCTGAAGGATGTAGTGCATGATCTATATTTAGAGATACAATTATGGTTTTTCCTTCTTCAAGCTGTTCTTTTAACAGAGTAATTCTTGTTTCTCCCACTGATGGTCAGTGCCAACAGCATAATCCAACCTCCTACCAGCTCTTGCCAACTTGAGATGAGTTCTCTTATTTAAGGAAGCATTACGGGGGTGTGAAGAAGCAATTTTTCAAAGCTTTGCTTAAAAGGGGCTAATTAAACAGTGCTGGTAGTGTTTCTGTTATTAACAATCACAGGCAAAACAAACACATTTATGAATGTACTAAGTTATCAAAATGTTGCAAATCCAAAGCTAAAATTAATAATAAAGGGTATTAGAAGCCATTCACGACATGCCCTCTTATTAATGTACGTATGTATTATACAGTCATGCCTTGGAGTGAGAGCATAATTGGTCCCGGAACCGTGCTTGTAATCCAAAACACTCTTATATCAAAATGAAATCCCCCAAAAATAATTTGTACAGAGATTTTTAATTTAAGCTGTACTACAGTATTGCAAGACGTCGCTTGTATATCAAGTAAAAAAATATTAAATAAATATTTAAAAATTTGCTTGTCTTGCAAAACACTCTCAAACCAAGTTACTTGCAATCCAAGGTATTACTGTATTTGTTTTTGAGCTAAATCGTTCACAACACTTATGAAAAGAAAACACTATATTAAAAATGGTCATGTTTTCTCCCTTCATAAGTTTAAATTCAGAACTAGTATTCACTTAGCACAGAAATGGCAAACTACATATATATGTAGGAAATTCCCATTAATTACATCAAGAGACTGTATTGTATTGTATTATGTCCCCAAAAGTCCACCTTCGTTTAGCTACCTCCCACCCGTGATTTAACCCTGAATTGGACAGCATTTTGCCCTGGTACTAGTGTTTACAGTCCACTGATGGTACAAAAATGAGGGGTAACATTAGGTGGGGAGTGTTACCCCTCAGTGTGGCTGGCTGTTTTTTTTTTAACAAAATATTATAGTATATCCTCACCTGCTAACTGGAGTACCCCTGTTCAGGGAGTTTCAGCCAGCCAGCCACACTCTCCTTCAGGATAGTATAAGCTGCAACCAGCCCAATTCACTCTCCCCACTTGGTTTTCTGTATTTTTTTTCCAACTGACACTCAACACTGCATGGCTCTTGATGGCCACTGAACAGGCTGTTGGTGTGTGTGTGTTCAGACACGCGCGTGTTGGGGTGGAGTGTTACCCCCTCAGCGGTACTTCTGCAAACTTCAGGGCTCTCCCCAAAGCATGCTAATACATCTCTTCATTTCTCAGTGACCCTATTTTGGCTCCATTTCTATTGGCACAAGGGCACTGAATTCACTATTAGATGGAATGATAATGCAAGCATCACTCTGAATGTGCCCCCTTATTCTCGCTGCCCCTTGTACCCTCTTCTCAGATTAGCTGAGCCATTTATTCCCTATTTTGTGCCAACTGAAAATAAAACATAGTTTCTAGGTCTTGCCCAAACTGAAATGAAAACATAGTGGGGGGGGGGGGTGTCCTGAAAATTACAGGTTTCGGATGTGTGTTTTTTGCCCTATAAAACAATACTGCATAGAATGGATCACTTCTTCAGGTCAACCAAAGTCTTGGGCTTATTCTCAAAGATTTATTATTTATATGCCATACAAATATAGATCCAGTTCTCCTGTCTCAGGAATACAACAAACAGTGACGCTTAACTGCTTTGAAAGACATACAATGACTCATGATTTAACAGACCCAAACAGACATTTTATTTAGTTGTTCTTGTTCTAAAGCAGAATAAGGCAGTTAGAAATCTGGTAAAGTAGCAGCAGGGTCCGGGTTATCACCATTATCCCATATGATGCCATTTGGTACCAGACCCTTGAAGGGGCTAGTAAAAACAGGCATACCCTTTACTAACTGCTTTAAAAAGGCATGCAAGGATTCCCTCAAAGTGCCATCCTCATTTTTTAATCAATATCAATTCCCAGCTCTTCAGGAACTAATACTGAATATCTGGAATGAATGTTTGTAACTGGAAAAGAAGCAGGTTGTACCATCCATTTTCCACTGGTACTAGCTACAGCAAAGTCGCAGTCAAGTGTCGTTTCTTCAGTATATGGAATGCAGTCATGCTCTTTCAGCATTCACAAGTACCACAATTGAAAAGATACCCTAATTTGTACAAGCAAGCTGGGCAGGTGTTTTGACTATTCTAGAAATAACCACCGGGACCTTAAAGCCAAGGCACTACCCTTATACACATTTATGGATATTCACACTAGGCCTCTACATCTAGCTCATTACTTTAGCCTGGAGGAATCTGTGGCAAAAGAAACCGCCCGGCTGGATTTGGTATAATTTAGAAGAAAAAGAGTAACATACATACACACACACACACACGCCACACTTCATCTCAAAAGTGGCTATCACACAACAAGCGAAATTTATAAAATGTTGTTGGAAATTGAAGATCAACAAGATTATCTTAAGTCTGTATGAGATTATGATTTGATGGAAAAGATAAGTAATCAGAGCTGGGGGAAGATATGGGATGTGCGTATTTTGAAAACTATGTCTGTCAGGATAGAGGAAAATTATTATAAGCTGGTTTGGAGATGGTATTTAACGTCAGTAAAATTAAATCAAATTGATAAGAAATATTTGGTGTTATGTTGGAGAGGATGTCAGGAAACTGGCACTTATGTTCATATGTGGTGGAGTTGTAAACATGTACAGAAATTTTGGGAAATTGTATTCAAAGAGATAAATGAAATAACTGAGGTAAACTTAGAGGTATGTCCTAGCATAGCAGTACTGTACTATCAATTTATGATAAGGTTTATTCTACTCAAGATACTAAAGATTTAATTACAAACTTATTGACAGCAGCAAGGTTAATGATACCTAGAAAATGGAAAATGCAATGTGATTATCAAATAGAGGAATGGTATAAAGAGGTATGGGATATTGCTATTAATGATAAATTAACGTGTAGTATTAAAGTTAAAAGGGGATTATTGAATCGAAATGATTTTAAAGATATATGGAGAGCATTCGTAGATTTTGTTTTATTAAGTGGGAAAGGGTGTACACCTTCACAAGAGCCATTGCAATTTTGGAAGGCTGAATAGTTATGTAGTTTAGTTGGTCCCAGTGGGAGGGTGCACTTATTATTATTTTGTTGGGTTTTTTTTAATGTGTTTGTTGTATAATTTGTATGTTTATGTATTTTGTAGCTTATATGTTAAAATTTAAATAAAAGTTAAGAAAAAAAAAGTGGCTATCACACTCACAAGAACTACAACATGTTATTTTCAGCTTGTGTTACCTTTAATAATATGAATACCAGCTAAGCCGTTCAGAGCACAAACCAGTTGTCTATGGACTTCCTCACATTCAGTCCGACATTTTTTCTGCAGTGATGTTAGAAGTTCTTCCATGGTCATTGTGCTGGAACAGAGACCCAAACATGAATTACAGGCATGCTATATGTGACAGACAGGGCTTTTTTTCTGGTGGAACTCACCGGAACTGGGTTCCAGCACCTTTTCTTCTATTAATTGCATTACAATTTAATCACCATCTACTCCCGAGGAAATGTAATCCAAGAGTTCCGGTACCTTTTTCTCCAGAAAAAAAGCACTGGTGACAGAGATCCCAAGTTCACCCTCTTCAAGAATGTACGGTACTTAATATGGCAACAAACCGAAAGGGCTAGCAACTGCTATAAGTTAAAAATGATGCTGTTTTACTGTTATTATTTTCCAACTATTTCCCAGTAACTACACAGCCCTGAAATCCACATTACTTGCAGAAGATTGGAAGGGTGGTGGGAGACTACAATGAATGACTTAAAGGAGAGGAAAGTGACATGACTAACAGAGAAACTTGTTATTCTAGCACAGGGCAGAATAGGACATGGCTGAAGGGACGAGTGAGAGAAAGAAATCAAAGTTCACAGTTTGAACGGGAGAAAACAAGGAACCTCTTATCAGCTTTCCCCCAACCTGGTACTGCAACACTGATCATTCCCAGCCAGCATGGCCAATGGCCATACTGGCTGGGAATGATGGAAGTTGCAGTACAACACATCTAGAGGGTACCAGGTTAGGGGAAGGCTGTCATATATTCTACTCTGAGCTCCACAGAGGGCAGGATACAAGGGCAAAATGTACTAGCTTGCTAACCAGATAAAGGTGTGATAAAGATGACAGGCTCCCTGTTTGAATTCTTATGTTTGTATTATTCAGAACTTCTGGCACTGACTTTTTTTATTCATGGACATAAATACAGAAGGATACCCATGAGCTCGTTCATCTTCCCATTCTAAAAATGGCCCATTGCTCTCAAGAAGAAAGAGCCTGGAATCAGTTTTCTTCCCCTGCAGTGCTTTTTATTATAGGAGCTACTTGTTTTGTTGCTGTACTCTTTCATTGCAGTTGCTATGTTGCTGCCGCCCATGAACATTCCATTGAAATCTATAGTGTGCTTGGAAGGATAAATAGTTCATTGAAGACTAAAGCTGCTTGTCCTACCTACACATTTCCTGAACTTATAGCAACAACTTAAACACGAAGATTTATTTATTTATTGTATTTTTAAATCACCCATCTAGCAGGTACCCGGCCACTCTGGGCGATATAAGATGGCAAGGATTAGTGGAAATGCTCCTTTCCCAATATAGGCTGGTATTATAATACAGGCAGTCCCCGAGTTAAGAACGACCGACTTACAGACAACCCATACTTAAGAATGGACTTCTGGGTTCCCCGGTCCTACATCGTTTACGTAGAGTACATAGCATAGTATACTACGCAATTTGTGTAAATGCCGATTTTAACGTATAGAAGAATGCTATGCTGTTCCGACTTACATACAAATTCGACTTAAAGACATTCTTAAGAACGGAACTCGTTCGTAACCTGGGGACTGCCTGCACTTCTAAAACTACAAGGGTATGGACTGTCCACAAAATCACATTTCACACTGATATCTATGCTATTTCTTCTCCAGGAGTAGAATGTAGAAACCAGTAATTTGCAGAGCTGAAAAGCAATAATCAATTAATCAGTACATTTCTTTGTTACAAATAAAAATGTGAATTTTTAATTAGATTTTAATTAGTGCCAGGTGCTGTGAAAAATTCTTTGGCACTGTTGGCTTTATTGTAAACAAATAGTCTTGAGTCAAGCAATTCATTTTAGACAATTTTCCAAACAGATTCTGTGGGTTATTTAGTTGAGAATCAGTTATCAACGTGCTACAAATAACCTCAAAACATCACTTCCATCTGAAATACGGTTCATCCAACTTAAATTACAAATAGATTAAGGAGACATTTCTTTCCCTGTGGCAAAAAGATACTGTTGTCCTTAAGAGCAAAGGCAAATGAAAAAATACTATTGTCCTTAGGAGCACTGAATGGACTTCCATGACTGCCCCCATCTCCCCTCCCCCACCACAAGGGTATCTTCACTTAACTCTTGATACTGCTATTGTAACATCCTGCTATTCTCTCAGGAAAACTACATTAAGCGGTAGCAGACCTGTGTCTTTACTGCAGGTCTGCCTCAATCATGTGTAAAGCAGGGCCCAGGGATGCAATTTAAACACACAAAAGGAGCACATGGATGGGAAGGAAACTGAGAACTCCCCTGCTGTTCACTCGTCCCATCTGTCCAGGTCATTTTTCCTCACCCAGGCTCCAACATAGGAACCAAGCCGGGCTAGGAGAAACGGCTGTGAACATCAAAGTGGCAGATTGGGAGAAATATTCACTATCTTCTGCCTGTGTACCCCTTTTGTGCTTTAAATTGCACCCCACCCTCTGATTTATACATGATTGGGGCATACCTGTGTATAAAGTTCAGGTCTGCTGCCATCACACATAGCTTTACCTTATGTTGCATCTGAGTGTAACATAAAAAAAGAGAGCTCTGCAGAAAACTGGGCAGCTCCACACACTCTTTCAAAGCATCACAGATCAGCTAAAGGGCAATTATTGGTGACTTTCAGTGTTCGAGTTCACCATCCTTGCTCAAGTGCACAGCCAGTAGTACCAGCAGTAGCACCAATTTCAAGATACAAGGTTGGCACCTGCAAAGTCCACAGAACTAGATCTGTGGTGGTCTGGTACAGCCCCAGCTTGGTGAGGAGAGACTGGGACTGTGATACTGGGAGGGATCCACAGGACTGGGGAACCTCCTCTCAGACTAAACCTTTCTGAGGCTTCATGACTCAGACTGATAACCCTAAGAACAAGTAGGAACAATAGCTAAGGCAGTGATGGCGAACCTTTTTGAGCCCGAGTGCCCAAACTGCAACATAAAACCAACTTATTTATTTCAAAGTGCCTTAAATTGGGCAGGAAGGAGGAGGGGGCACTAGCTAATCACGCCCCGCTCTGTCTCAGGGCATGGCTCTTCACCGGGCGCGCAAAGATTCGGGCGTGCACGCGCTGTGCTTCTGAGCTCAGTTAGAAGGAGGGTTGGGTGCCTGCGCAGTCCGCTTCTGGGGGTGGAGATGTTGGAGTGTGCCTGCCTGTGGAGGCCAGCGAGGAATGAGTGGAGAGGAATTACTATGGAAACCCAATGCTGAATGCAGAAGGGGACGGTCTTTTCGCGATCTGGCAACCAATGGCTCGAGTGCCCACAGAGAGGTCCCTGCATGCCAGCTGTGGCACGCGTGCCATAGGTTCGCCATCACTGAGCTAGGGAGTAAGTATACATTTTCTCAAGCAGGGATGTAAAGACCCAGATGCCTTAAGTCAGAACCTTGTATCTAGAAATTGGTGCTACTGCTGATACTGCTGGCTGTTCACTTGAGTAGGGGCAGTGAACTCGAATGCTGTAAGTCACCACCAATTGCCCTTTAGTTGTTCTATGATGCTTAGGAAGGAAGAGTGTGTGGAGCTGCCCATTTACCATAGGCTAAATCTAACTGAATGATTTAGGCCAGACTTCTTCAACCTGATACTCTCCATATGTCTTGGTCTATGACTCCCATCATTCCCAGCTGGCTGCAGATGATGGGAGTTGTAATCCAACATGTCTGGAAGGCACCAGGTTGGGGACGGCTGGTTTAGGCGCTTTTTATCTCAGAATATTATTTAAAAGTTACCCATTAAAGTCAAGATCCTTAAAATTAAAAGATTTTCTTTTAAAAAGTTTTAGGGTGGCACACGGCCTGAACAGAGTTCCACATGCACTCCTTTGGATGCAAGCCATACTGACTAAAAACATGGGCTGATACCTAAGTTTTGTATATTATCAGAATTATGAACTTCAAGAATCCTTAATGCTCAGTCAAGTGGAGTATTAAGACCACTATGGGCCATATCACCTGTTGCCCTGTGTGTAGAATATAAACACATTTCGGATGACTATCAGCGCTTACAGATGCTTTTGAGTACCATCATGTAATTACAGCTTCAAGAGCAAAGCACTTCATAAATACTTTATTTCTTCTAGAGTCAATGCTTACAATATCAGGTCCAAAATACTAAAGAATTACTTAAAATTTTCTCTTTCACATACCGAACTGGGTGAGTTTTACTCAAACTGATTTCAGAGGAGATACCGAAAGACCAACATTTAGATACATAATAATAATATGATGGGGTCTTCCAGTTTAAGAAAAAATAAAATTAACCTTTTCTGCAGAGGCAAGAATTCTCCACGAACCGCTTGTGGGTGGCAGCAGGCCTGTCTCAGGCGCAACAAAGGGTACAGAATAGAAGCAACTGTCCTCCTATCCAAGCTGCTAAGTTTGAGGGACCAATCAGAAATCTTCCTAAGTTTTGCCAGCGCATCCTGGCAGCACACCTCATGCTGGCGATGATAAAAGTGTCTCTCCACAGGAGAAAAATGAAGCCAGTGTATCTCTTCTGTCTGAGCAGGGATCTGAATCTAACAATAAATGAAACAATAAATTAATAACTAAAGTTTAGGTAAAATGTTAGCCAAGAACATGTTCTTAGAACTTAAGTGTTTACTTGGTCAATCACGTCCTTCTTTGCTGACCTCCACATTATCTTGGCTATGAAGTTGTAGAGAGGCTGTGTGTTTTTCCTGCAGTATGGTCGATACAGAAGCTGATCCCACCAATATTTGACCCAGTAAGGATCGGCTCCAAGGAAAAGTACTAATCCATACAAGTCTGTGACAGAGGAAACACAGATTTTACTGCAAGCAGGTTTCCATATCATGGGGAAAAATATTATAAATAAAAGTGGTTATATACCAAAATCCAATCTACCTTAGTTCATCATTCTTACAAGCTAAATTTTTTCAAGCTTTCAGGGTGAGAGGGAGATGCAACTTGGATTGTATATATAGAGCCAGATCTTTGTGAAAGGTTAAAATGAATGGCACATGGCCTTATCAATATCACACACATCAGCAATTCATCTAGCAATGACAGGTTTTTTTCCTTCCAAAATCTGGTTCATCGAACACAAATGTAAAAAAAAGCTTTCTGTAAGGCCTCCTGAACAATGTGAGATGGGGCTGAAGGAGCTGCTTTGGGAGGGGTGAGGCTCTGTCTGATTTAGGGTGATCCCCCTTCCTTAGCAGCTCCTCATGACCCATCCCACATTGTTCAGAAGGGCCCGATGACCATCTGGAGAGGTTTTGGGTGGGGGCAGGGAACACAGGAGTCTTTTCTTCTAAGAACTTCCTTAAGGCTGCAATCCTACACCCACTTCCCAGGAGTAAGCTGCATTGAATTCAATGGGACTACTCAGTAGATATATATAAGATTGCACTGTACATTAACTTATCTTAGGATCTAAGCCTGTGCCTTCATACTATCAGGAATGTACCTAATAACTGATTTTTCATCCACACAGTATATGGAGAATAATGTCCATGGATATAAAGCATTAGCCTTGAACTCAGTTTCTGTTCCTCATGTGCATACACTATATGACATTAGCCATGCCTTTATTGTTCACTAAGTTCCAGGAAAGATACCAAAGATCTGGAGGACTTCAGTTTAATGGTCATTCTTAGTATCTTCCTTAACAGGGAGGAATGTTCAAAGACATTTAATTAATCATTTCACTGAACTGGGATTCAGTGACAGTCTGTGGCAGGGAGGATGATCCATTTCTTCTGTATTAATTCAGCACTGAAGAATTTGGCTTATTCAGAAATGACAGTGGAAGTATATGAATGAAACTGACATATATATTCTATGTGTACATTTTTTTTTCTTAAGTCAATGAATGAGCAACAGGTATAACAAAAGGAGAGGGTGAAAGGAGGCCCTTCGCATCTTCAAGAGAAGAGTGAGTGTCTTCAAGAAAGTATCTCTTAAAAAGCACAATGATAATTTCAAGACAGGGAGCACTTTAACTGAGATGACACAGATGATACGTAAGATGTGTATGCTTTGAAATGCAGATACTACTTTCAGTTTTGAACAATAAGAGGCATTAGTTTAAAATGAGTTGAAGGTAGAAGGCAATCACGGTCAGGATCATAAGAGCCACAGACCTAGTTTCATGCACCCAATGTATATGGTAGTCAACCACTGCCAAACGTTTTTTTCAAAATGGCATGGCAGGGGCCTTCCAAAGCAGTTTGCAATACAACATTGTGGTCTGTTGTTCAAAGAAGTCAAAACTTCCTACAGGGTATGTCCAAGTCCTTGGGCACATCTAAAATATCCCTTTGCATCCTGGCCAATATCTAAAAAGCTGTATAGCCTTCTGCATGGGAAGTGTTTGAGAGATACATGTCCATCCAGCTCTACCATAAATTGAATATTTATTCAGTTTAATTTAATGCAGCAAGACAAAGATACTCATGGTTTATAAGACTGTGGATCAGGGAATGGGAGTTCAACCCATTTTAGATGGGGTAGTACACAGCTTGAAGAATCAGGCTCAAACTTCGGGAGTATTCCTGGACTTGGCTCTAAGCTTAGATGCACAGGTTACAGGTATTGCCATGAGTGTGTTTGCACAGCTTTGGCTGGGGCACCAACTGCATCCTTTCCTTGAGATATCAGATTTGGCCATGATGACACATGCCCAGTTGGTTTTTATATGGACTATTCCAATGTGCTTTATGTGAGGCACCCCTCGCCGGATCGTCACCTTGAAATGGTGAGTGGGCTTGCGTGTTCCGATGAATCCTGTGAGCAATGCCGTCGGGAGCTATGTACTCCCAGTAGGGTCACCCATGGCGGTAAGGTCCGGGGAGAGGAACCAGACAAAGAACGATCCAAAACATAAAGTCCTCAACGGCAGAACAGGCGGAAGATAATTAAACCTAAATTACAACGGCTGTGAAGGCGGATGAAGGCTGCAGCAGAGAATGGTTTTCCAATCGTCAGGGTAACCGTGCCATTGGATCTCTGCCGTACTCTGTCAAGTTTGTGTGGTGATTCGTTGTGCACCGATCTCCCCACATAAAACAGTTTCACGCACAGGCGTCTTCCAACCCAACCCATCCAACCCAACCCAAACAAACAAACAAACAAAAAAAAGAAGTCCCATGGCGACTGGCGAATGGCAACGGGGGCAGGACTGTGAATCTGGAAGCCCCTAGTCATGGACCAGCACATGGGCGGTGGATGCAGACTCAGTCGCCCTGTTCAAGGAACGAGGTAGTCGAGCAGCTCGGCAGCTGTATCCATGACTGAGCAGCCCTATTTAGGATCCACTCTGCTCACCCCGTATGGGGAGGGGGCTAGAAAAGGTGCCCTAAACATAGTCTACCTCTTTCTCCCCTGACTGGATTACCGCGTCCAGTGGGGTCACCATTTTAGCGGTCGAAAAAGACATTTGAATTTTGGAACATGGAATATACGGACATTGCTGGATAACATAGATAGTGAACGCCCTGAGCGTAGGACTGCTATTATTGCAAGGGAGCTGAGACGGTTTAAAATTGACATAGCAGCACTTCAAGAAACTCGAAGGGCAGGAGAGGGACAGCTGAAAGAAGAAAAAGGAGGTTATACCTTCTTCTGGAAAGGACTACCTGAGCAGGACCGACGAATACATGGTGTAGGCTTTGCCATCAAAAATGAACTAGTGAACTCTTTGTCAGAAGTTCCTACTGGCATTAACGAACGCCTGATAACTCTTCGATTAAAGCTCGCCAATAACCAACAGGTAACTATTTTGAGCGCTTATGCACCAACATTAGATGCTGATGATGACATCAAGGAAAGTTTTTACAGCCAGTTGGACACTCTCCTGTCAGAGATACCTAAGGAGGATAAAATTATCCTCCTGGGCGATTTTAACGCAAGAGTCGGGCGTGACTTTGATTTATGGCCAGAAACTATTGGAAAAGACGGAGTTGGTAATAGCAACCCGAACGGACTCTTACTTTTGTCTATATGTGCAGAGCATAATCTCACTATCACAAACACGCTCTTTCGACAAAAGAATAAGTTTAAAACATCATGGCAGCACCCACGGTCAAAGCACTGGCATCTTCTGGATTATGTAATTGTCCGTGTTAGAGATCGCCGCGATGTACTTCTTACTAGGGCCATGGTGAGTGCCGACGACTGCTGGACAGACCACCGACTAATCCGGTCCACAATGGTTATCAACATTGCTCCCCAACGTAGGCTTCAAGGAAGGAAACCAAGGCGTAAAATGAACATCCAAGTCCTTCAAGATCCTATTAAGCAAACTCGTCTTCAATCACTTCTTAAGGAACATCTACCTACGGAACATCCTGACAACATTGAGGACCATTGGTCTAAGCTGAAAACCTCCATTACTGCAGCTTGTGAACAAACTATTGGATATGAAACTAAGAAACATCAGGATTGGTTTGATGAAAATGACAATGAGATTAAATATATAATTGACCAAAAAAGGAAAGCCTTCCAAATATGGCAAAATGATATTAACTGCGCTGCCAAGAAAAAAACCTACGCTAGCGCAAAGGCTGAGGTCCAAAGAAGAACAAGAGAACTTAAGAACGCTTGGTGGAAAAAGAAAGCTGAAGAAATTCAACAACTTGCAGAATCTCATGATGCACGGGGCTTTTTTAAGGCCACAAGGGCCATTTATGGACCAAAAACCTATGGTACAAACCCTTTACAATCAAAAGATGGCACCAAACTCTTAAAAGACAAAGAGTCTATTGCACTGCGTTGGAAAGAGCATTATTATGACCTTTTAAATCGTAAATCTAAGGTGGATAATGAGATTTTTTCGCAAATCCCGCAAAAACAAATTAAAGAGGAACTTGCAGTACTCCCCACTTTGGATGAAGTAAAAAAAGCCATTAATCAAATGAAGAACAACAAAGCTAGTGGACCAGATGGGATTCCTGCTGAAATCTTTAAAGAAGGGGGCCCCGAACTTGTACAACATCTTCATAAACTCATCGAAAAAATCTGGATAAGAGAAGAGATCCCAGAAGACTTCAGGGATGCCATAATTATCACCCTCTTTAAGAAGGGTGATAGAACAGACTGTGGAAACTATCGGGGCATTTCTCTCTTAGCAACCGCAGGTAAAATATTTGCTAGGATTCTCGCAAACCGTCTTCTATCTATTTCAGAAGAGATCCTCCCTGAAACTCAATATGGTTTCCGCCCCTCTAGAGGGACAGTAGACATGATTTTTACTGCACGTCAGCTCCAAGAAAAATGCCGGGAGCAAAATCAACCCCTTTATATGGCATTTATCGATTTGGCTAAGGCCTTTGATACTGTAGACCGTACAGCTCTCTGGACTATCCTTATGAAAATTGGATGCCCCAATAAATTTGTGAATATCTTGCGACTTCTCCATGACAACATGACCGCAACGGTTTTGGACAACAACGGCTCTCATGGTGCTCCATTTAAAGTGGGATCAGGTGTTAAACAGGGATGTGTTATCGCCCCAACATTATTTGCCATTTTCATCGCCATGGTTTTACATCTTGTCAAGGGGAAACTTCCCACCGGTGTGGGAATTATATATCGAACAGATGGAAAGCTTTTTAATCTCAGCAGGCTGAAAGCAAAAAGTAAGGTAATTACAACCTCCGTTGTGGAACTTCAGTATGCTGATGATAATGTGGTCTCCGCACATTCAGAGGATGATCTCCAAACTATCCTAAATGCTTTTGCAGAAGCATACGAAAAACTTGGTCTCTCACTTAACATCAAAAAAACCAAAGTGCTTCATCAGCAAGTGCAAGCCAATCCTTTGGTGATGCCATCTATCCAGCTTGGCGGGACAATACTGGAAAATGTTGATCATTTTCTCTATCTTGGCAGCTATCTTTCTGTTACAGCTAACATCGACAGTGAAATCCAGCATCGTCTGAGCTCCGCAAGTGCCGCATTTTCTCGAATGAAACATAGAGTGTTCGAGGATCGGGATATTTGTAAGAAGACCAAAACACTGGTTTATGAAGCCATTGTATTACCAACTTTATTGTATGCCTGCGAAACATGGACTATCTATAAACGTCACTTCCACCTCCTTGAAAGGTTTCATCAACGTTGCCTCCGGAAAATCCTGCAAATTATTTGGGAAGATAGGCGAACAAATGTCAGTGTACTGGAAGAAGCAAAGACTACTAGCATTGAAAAAATGATCGTTCAACGCCAACTTCAGTGGACCGGTCATGTTGTTCGAATGCCTGACTGCCGTCTCCCAAAGCAGTTACTTTACTCCCAACTCAAGGATGGAAAGCGGAATATCGGTGGTCAATATAAGAGGTTTAAAGATGTTCATAAGGCTAATCTAAAAAAATGCAATATAAACATCGAAAACTGGGAAGCTCTGGCCCATGAACGATCTAAATGGAGGTTGGCCTTTCACAAAGGTTCCATGGACTTTGAAGAAGCCCGAGTGCAAGGTGAAAGGGAGAAACGTGCTAAGCGAAAAGCACGTCAAATGAATCCTTTACAGGACCATCTTCTACCTGGTAACCTGTGTCCTCGCTGTGGGAAGCTGTGTGGATCTAGAATTGGCCTCCACAGTCACTTACGGACCCATCGCTAGAGTCTACACAATCTTCTTTAGAATTTCCTCCTTTTATCCCGGAAGACAATCTTACTCGGTCACGAGTGATCGCCTGATGATGATGATGATGTGAGGCTGCCTTTGAAAAGTGTTCAGAAACAGCAGCTGGCCCAGAATACTGCGGCTCAATTGCTAACTGGAGTTGTTTATAGGGAGCATGGACAAGTGCATTGATTTCCAGTCCATTTCTGAGCCGAAACCACAGTGCTGGTTTTTGACCTTTAAAGCCCTGAACAGCTTAGGACTAGGGTATCTGAAGAATCACTGCTCAAATATGAGCCTGCCTGGGCATTAAAATCTACAGGTGAGGCTTTCTTCTGTACCCCAATGTTAGAGGTGCATTTGGTGGGAGCACGAGGCGGCCTTTTTAGTGGTCAGGACCAGACTGGATTCCCCCACCCCCTTTATGAGGTTTGTCTCGCCCCCTCTTTGATGGCATTCCAACAGGGAGCAGGAGAGAGCAGCAAAAACATTTTAGGCTGATTTCAGCTTATCAGTGTGTTGATTTTAATTTGATGTTTTCTGCTGCTAGTATAAATGGATAGTCCTGCCTTTATTTTTAGCGCTTATTTCTTTGGTGTGTGATTTTCATGGTGTATTTTTAATGTCCTTTTGTTTGTTTAGCAGTAAGCCTCTGAATACCAGTTGCTGGGGAACATGGGCAGCAGGGTGTTACTGTGTTCACATCCTGCTTGCAGGCTTCTCATATACAACTAGTGGGAACAGAATGCTGGACTAGATAGCGTTTAGTCCGATCCAACAGGGTTTTTCTTATGTTCTTATTGTGATGAATTTTCTTTATATGTAGTTAGCCACCTTGAGCAGTATTCTGCTGGATAGGAAGGAATAAACATATTGCTTATGTAAATTGTGTAAAATGGAGCTTGGACTACAATACCTTTGATGTTATATTCCTCAAGACTACTATACAATTGTTGACAAAGAGAAAAGATTAGCTACATCACTCACCTTCCAATCCTCGCTGCACTGGTGTACCACTAACACACCACCGATTGATTCCACTCAAACGGAGAGCCATTTCTGCAGCCTAATAAAAGAGGACAGAAAATATAATGAAAGATCATGGCAACTAGGAACACCTTCATGCTATGTCCAAGAACTTGGCAGTAGACAGAGTTGCAATACTAATGTTTAGACACCACCACTTTATGCTATCCAAATATACTTCCTACATGAAAACCATGTAGGTTTGAGTTGAGCACCAAGGATGAATACCAAAGTCATCAGTGAGGAATAACATTAAGTGGTTGACTAGATCAGGGTTGGCAGAAGGTAAATCAGGATCTACTGATAGATATCTGGGTTATCTGTGTAGATCACACCAAGAGTCTCTGCCTCCCAACTGCTCAACAACAACAACAACATCAACAACTACTAAAAAGCTTTTGCCCACTATAGGTGCAATCCTATGCATGTTTGGACAGAAAAAAGTCCTAGAACTCCAAGCATTCCCTGGCCAATGTGGCTGGCTGGTGAATGCTATGAGTTGTAGGATTTTTTTCTGTCTAAACACCCATAGGACTGAGCCCTAAATAAGGTTGTTCAAAAATAATGCTTGGTGGGAAAGCAGGAGTGGATTTTTGTGTGAAAGTTCTTATGAGCTTGGTTCCGGTACTAATAACAAATTATTGGGATGAGCATGTGCTCAGGGGAACCCTGTTCCTTCATGCTTATTATTATTATTATTATTATTATTATTATTAATATTTATTTATCGCCCATCTGGCCGGCAACCGGCCACCCTGGGCGATGTACATAGAATAAAAACAATAAAATACATTTAAAACAATATAAAAATTTTAAAATCTTAACCCACCCCATATTCCCGCCTCAATAACCAGGTTCTTAATGAGCGACGGAAGCTCAGCAGAGAGGGGGCATGGCGGAGGTTACTCGGGAGAGAGTTCCACAGTACGGGGGCCGCCACAGAAAAGGCCCTCTTCCTCGTCCCCACCAGTCTAGCTGCTCTGGCTGAAGGGACAAGGAGAAGACCATCCATGGCAGATCTTGTTGAGCGGCCCAATTGGTGTTGCTGGAGACGCTCCTTGAGATAGACTGGATCGGAGCCGTATAGGGTTTTAAAGGTCAAAACCAACACCTTGAATTCGGCTTGACAAGCAACTGGTAGCCAGTGCAACTCCTTCAGCACTGGCGTGATGTGATCCCGCCGGCAGCTGCCTTTAACCAGGCGAGCCGCCGTGTTCTGTACCAGCTGTAGCTTCCGAACCGTCTTCAAGGGTAACCCCACGTAGAGTGCATTACAGTAGTCTAGGCGAGAGGAGACCAAGGCATGAACCACTGATGGGAGCAGGTGATTAGGAAGGTAGGGGCGCAGCTGCCGTATCAGATGGAGTTGATACAGCGCCGCCCAGCTCACAGCTGCCACCTGAGCCTCCATGGACAGCTGGGAGTCTAGAATGACCCCCAAGCTGCGGACCTGGTCCTTCAGGGGGAGATGTACCCCATTCAGCACCAGGTCAACATCCCCTAACCTCCCCTTGTCCCTTATCATATGTCTGCCTACTTGTACCACTATTTTGCACCTGGCTCTGGTTTGTGGATCTCAGGATTATAGTAAAAAACAAAGTAGATCCCATGAGCCTGAGGTCTGTCCACCCCTAGAGGCTAGAAAGGCTTCCAACCTTTCTATTTCAGACCCGACCCATAGAGCCCAGCCAGTAGAAAGCACCCTAGTGGAACATTTTCACCTACAACATTCCTATAGCCTGCATGGCCCATATTGCTGCAGGTCAACTATGTGGATAGGGAAGTGGGGAGGTGGAAGACCCTGAAGACCTGGGCAACAGAAATTGAAGTACTGAAATAGTACTAAATTTCCCCCAAATAGAGCCTTTTCCCTACTCATTTTCCTATCCTTCATTTTACCTGCGTCTTCCTACACCCTACCTTGTCAACAGTACAAAGCACCTTACACATCTACAGACCCAGTACACGAAAGGTTTTCCAAAGCTTCCATTTTTGGTCCCTCTTTTTCTTCAAAACCCAAATACTTCTACATGTTGTTCCCTCAGGTCTGTACTTCCCAGACCAGTGCAACTAAGCCTCCCCTTCCTTCATTCAACCAGCCTGCTTGCCTCTGGGCTACCTCTTCTCTAATTCCAGTATTCTCTGGGCTTTTTACTTTGCTTTCCAGATGTCTATCTACCTGCACATGTGGCATACCACTCCACCTGAACTTCTGTGTAAAAAAATAACACACACACACCCAAAAAACCCAGCCCAACTGACCTTTCAGCTATCTGAATTGAGTGAGGATCTACAGACATACACCAGATTAATAGATCATAGAGTTGGAAGGGGCCTACAAGGCCATTGAGTCCAACCCCCTGCTCAATGCAGGAAACTAGAGGAGGGGTCTCCCATCCAAGTAATAACCAGGCTTGACCCTGCTTAGCTTTCCACACTCAGACAAGCTGAGCCAGCATGAGCCAAGATGTAGGTGCGTTGAATGTAACACACACAAAATATCACATTTTAAATAATCAAATGATAAAAGCATGTGATATCATCCACGGTTAAGTGGTTGCTAAAGCTACATGGTTGTTAAATATCTGGTAGCCAATATGGATAGCACTCTCCCTGTACAAACCATTGGAATAGCCCTGAATAACATTTTGTAAAGTCAACACAGAGAGTTTTACAACTTCTAGACCCAAGGGCAGACCTTGTACCTCTTTAGATAGGCATTATAACAGAAGAACATCTTGCTTTAAACCATGAAGTAGTGTAAAAGACATGACGACCTAGTTCTTTAAACTGTCAGAATACATTATGTTAAGTGACTATTTTGAAAAGAACTGTGCTGCATAGCCAGTCAAACCTCCGGCTGCAAAAACATTTAGCAGCAAATACCTCCAAGGGAAAAAAGATCATTAGTCACTTCTGAAGGATGAACTACAAGGGCAAATGTACATCCCTGCTTGTTAAAGGGAATAAACATAGGTTCCTCTCATTTGTTTTTATGTTCAGTATCCTTCATGTTCAACAGAGGCATACTCAAGAGACTCCCCCTTACCTTTGCAGTGGTGCATTCTACCATTTGTGCTTCATCCAGGCAAATTCTCCACCACTCCACAGCTACCAAAGGGCTTGGGATGGCCATATAACGCTTCTGGTTCCTGAAACGGCGCCCATCTTCACTATTGCTGTGAGGAATGTCCACATAGTTCAGCTCACTACGAAGGACATCATATGTGGTGATCACTACTTCCTGCTCTGCCAAGATGTGAGGCTGCAAGAAGCCATGTTTCTTCACTCCTTGATAAACCTGCATGGATTTGTGCACAAAGCATGTGAGAGCAAACACTGACAATCAAGAGACTTCGCAGGAGTGAAAATAAATAACCCACTGAGAAGTTGAGGACTAGGTGACAGTTTTGCAGTTTAGCTTCCTGGGGTTTATAAAATGTAGCTTTTCTACAGCTGACGTATTCTACTTTGCTCTTGATGTTCATGACAGAGGACTACTATATCAACAAGGAACAACTTTAGGAAAAAAGATTTACAAGGAAAAGTTTGAGGATATACCATTAACCTAGATAGATTATTCTTAAAGTAACTTATGACTAAGAGTAGAAAAAAGACATGAACAGAACTGACTCATGAAAAAAAAATCTTACAACCTTCCAAAAGTCTTAATAGAAATAAAATCATATAACACCATTTAACTCCCTTAAAAAATAGAGATATATGTTAACAAAGTTATTGGTTAATGGCTGAGCCAGTATAATAAATCTATACTGCTTCACTGTGGTTGTTGAGATTTACTAGTGAATCTGAGAAACTGAGTCACATTTTAATTTTGAAATTTATACCCAGGCCGGGGTATCACCCTTTTCCTGTAAATGATGCTTATGAGGATAAAATTTGAGATTTACTGATAAATTCTAAAATGTTCTGATATTTCTCCCTGGCCTCTCTTAAGGATTACTATCAATATAAAAATGTACCAAATTGTGGACATTTATTGTTCCTTGTACAAGGTAGTACTCATGAAGAAATACATTCTCACTCTATCCACTTAATAACTACAGGCACTGTTCTTCATTCAGGGACCCAACACACTATCTGAACAGCAAGTCCCATAATACACTTCTCCTGTACTAGTTTCTGTGAAGCAACACCTCTTCTTACCAACACTCGAAGGGAAGATGATCTCACATGCCTATTAATCTCATCAACCCACTGGTGGCAGATAGAACTTGGAGAGATGATCAGAGTTGCTCCTGTGGGAACTGGTTTCATTGCTACAAGGCAATGGGGACAGTAAAAGGGTTTGATCTTAAGATTTTCTTCTTTATAATTCACACACTCAGCATGTTGCCACAGGTGGCAGTTCAGGCACTGCACACGTGCCTTGTAGTCAAGCAAGCCAAGCTCACCACAGATGCATTCAAAACGGTAATCAGAGGTGTTGAATGGAAAAATGGAACCGGGATGTTGTCTAAAAATACTAGCATGTTCTTGGGAGGTTGGGGAATGGCCTTCTAAGACATCCTGCTGTTCTTCAGCCTCATCCGTATTTTTAGGAACGTCAGTACTAGAATGTGTTTCATCTTTGGAAATGAGCACATTGCCTTTCAAGTCAGCAGGTCTATGCTGAGGATCGTCTTCAGTTTTCCAACTCTCATGATCCAATTTTGATTCTCTATTGTCTTTGGTGGCCGTACAGTAATCATGCTCTTCTGCTGTGATGTCTACCGCCAGAGGTAATTTAAGAACATTTGCAGAGCACGTGCCCTTATCTCCCAATTCTTTGGTTTCATTCTTATGATCTGGCAAAGTTTTCTTCTGAACCCTATCTGAAGTTCTTATTTTCTATAAAAATAAAAGAAACTGAACTTACTTTTGCTTTTTTCTCCTTCATAAACAAACAATCCAGACTACAGTACCAACCCTAACTAACTCTGGAACAGCATGAAATAAGGGGAGCTGAAAAAGTCCCAATGTTAATGTTGTATTCCATGCATGAACACCTGGATGCCAAGTTTAGAGTGGGGCAGGGGATGGCACTGGATTGAAATATACACCTTTAAGGTGCCAAGGACACTTTGAAAACCCCTTTTAAAGAAAATATTTGTAAAACAAAAGATGCTGAAATACTTTTCCTTTTTTTCATGTATTCCACTGTAAATTGTCAGTGTTGTTCTTATCCAATTCAGCACCAGTTTAACATTGAAAAAATTCACTCCCAATTACAGTGCAACACTCTTTTATTCATTAAACAGTGCATTAGCATTACACCTAAGAAATCTGTTTCTCATTATAAGTGTACTTCCACCCTCAACCACTGGGGTCTATACCCACTTCTGCCTTGTCTAAATTATGTGCAATTATTTCAAACCCATTAAAAGGCTCATACATGGTTATGAAAATTCATCTTACTGAAAACTGTGGCCATTAAATGAGATGGTGGAAAACACCCAATGGCAAATCCAGATAAGATTTCCTAAACAGCTATTCTCACATGAATTCTATCAACTCCCATTTAATGGACCTAGCTGTTCTGTCCTCTTCCACTGCTCTTCCTCAAATCATTCCCAATATCGTGGACAGTGCGTATCTGAACCTAAACTACTCCCTCCATGAAAAAATCCTGATCTCCAGCTTACCTGTTTCTTGGATCTATTACAAAACTTCTGATCCTTATAGTTTCTGCCCAGCTTGAAAGAACCAGCAAGACCATGACCTTTGACTTGCTCCACTACCTTCTCTGCAATTAATTTTTCCAAAGTTCTTTTAAGAATCCGACGGTTTCTCTGTGTGTCATACTTGTATATGGCATGGACATACTTAAAAATTGCTATTATAGATGCTCCCTTCTTTACATTCATTTCTTTTATAGCTGTTAAAAGCATCACTCGCAAACCTGTATGGAAGGAATGAATAGCTTCAATAAAAGGAGGTTGCAAATACTTAAGATTTTATGACAGTTATGCACTACTGGCATGTCTCCATAAGTAATACTTTATTGTTCCATTTATAAATCAATTCTACAAAACAATTTAACAAAATCTACAAAACAATTTAAGCTAAACATATTAAGCTAACAATTATAAATAAAACAACTGAAGTAACCTATTGTAGTATTTCAAATTATTTTGAAATATGTTTAACCATAATCCTTCAATTACTATATCTGTGTGCAAACAATTTAGGACCTGATGTGAAAAGCATCTTTATCATATATTAAAAGCTACAGATCAATAAACAGAGATAAAGTTTTGAGGCTTAGTAGTAAATGCTTTATCAGTGTGTAAGCTAGAAATGGCTTCCAGGTTAGAAGGAAATTTCAGGATGAGCATAGCTCTTTCCCTACCCATCCCCTTTGATCTGATGTCTGAAAAGATATGAGCCCTCACAACATACTCAACATAGATACATAATGGCTGCTTGAGACATTAGAATGCATTTTCTCCCCCAGACATGGGAAACATACCAATATCTCTGCATCAGTGTAAAATGTAATACATACAGTGCTAACATGTGGGATCTGGCTAAAAGAGACATGAAATGCAGAAGTCCCAAATGGGCTCTGAATTATATAGTCTGTCAGTTGTTTTATATCAATTCGTGCAATTCTTTACTTTGGATGCAGCTATAAATGTGTCTTTCCTTGGCAAATATGTGGTGACTGAATTGGTCATAAGAGTACAGAGGACAGAAGGAAACAGAAGCAGAGGGTATGCAAGTATAACAGTATTGTGGTATGTCAAATAAATATTGGCCCAGTCCAAAGAACTATGCAGTAAGGTCTTTAAACATTCTCAAGAGCAGCTCCCAACATTTCTCAACTATAGATTCTAGTTAGGGTCACATAATGGGCAATGCATTTAGGGTAAATTTACCAGTTAAGACCGGGATTTAAGACATTGGTGTCAACAATATATTTCTGTAAGGAGGAGCCTTCAGGCTTCTAGCACTAACTATTTTCTACCAGCAGAGCAAAGTTTTTCTTACCGTTACGTCTGGTAAATTATACCTGCTGAAGAATACTTACTCGGATACTGCACTTTTTCCTTCAATTTATGTTCCATTTTCTTTATGTTTTTCTTTTTGCTTCCTTCAGTAGGTTGTGGTGGAACAAAGAAGTTTACCAAAAAACCCTGAGATAGAATTTTAACAATGTCAGATACATATTTAGCCATAATGCTGACCTGCTTCATATTCTTAAACAGGCATGCCAAGAATATCTATATACTTAAACTATTTGCCCTCCAGTTTTACCAAAACACCTAAGGACTTAGGATGGGTTTTTTAATAGTTGTTTTATTGTTCACCACTCCAGAATCTGCTTGATGTGGAGTGGTATACAAAACTGATGATGATGATGATGATGATGATGATGATGATGATGATGATGATGATGACAACAACAACAACAACAACAACAACATTTTTCTGACAGCATAGGATTAAGACTGGCAATAAAAGAGATATGCTAGCAGAAGCAAAGAAGGACAGGTTGCTTACCTGTAACTGTGGTTCTTCGAGTGGTCATCTGTGCAGTCACACATATGGGCTCTGCGCGTGCGCGGAGGCCGCTTCGGGAAGGTTCTATAGCTGAGGTAAATTTTGGGCGGGAACCCCTCCCCCCCTGCATCTCCCTTGCGCGGGTTCCCGCCCTCTCCCTCAGTTCCCCTGAGACCGCCATCGCGATCCCAGTACTAAGGGAGAACATAGGAAGATGTTTCTCACTTCCCTAAAAGAAGTACCGAAATTCCAATTCGATGGTGTCATACGGTACCGATTATAGTGAGCCCAAGAGTCCCGGTTCAGTACACCATCGAACTCGACAGTGACACCGTAGCGGGGATGGATGGGCGGGTTGTGTGACTGCACAGATGACCACTCGAAGAACCACAGTTACAGGTAAGCAACCTGTCCTTCTTCTTCGTGGTCTCTGTGCATCACACATATGGGCAGAGTAGCAAGCTGACTTACCGGTGGAGGGTCGGTGTCGTCGTCACTGAAGAACCGAGGAAAGGATAGCTCTGCCAAATGCATTGTCCCTCCGGGATCGGACATCAACTTGGTAGTGTGAAACGAACGTCGAAGGCGTGGACCACGTAGCCGCCTTGCAGACATCCGTCAACGATACTCCTCTTGCGAAAGCCGTCGAGGCCGATATGGCTCTAGTAGAATGAGCTCGCACCGAGCTCGGCAATCGCTGCTGTTTGAGTTCGTAGGCCAGCCCGATGCAGTCGACAATCCACGCATATAGACGCTGGGTCGAGACCGGTAGGCCTTTGGAGTGTCCACCGTAACAAATAAAGAGACGGGGAGATCTCCTTATGGATTCAGTGTGGGACTTGTAGAACAACAGGGCCCTTCGCAAGTCTAGCATGTGGAGCTGCTGTTCCAGCGGAGTCGACGGGCTTTGGAAGAAAGCCGGTAAAATAATGTCCTGATTTAAGTGGAAAGAGGACACGACCTTAGGAATGAAGGCCAGATCTGGGCGCAACACAGCCTTTTCCTTGTGGAAGCTGAGGTATGGAGGATCGACCCTTAGAGACGCCAGTTCTGATGCTCTCCGAGCAGAGGTGATTGCGACAAGAAATACGGTCTTAAAAGTCACTAAGCGGAGATCCGTTGTCGCCATTGGCTCAAATGGTCTAGCCATGAGTACCTGCAGAACCAACTGGAGGTCCCAGACCGGAGTGACTGGTTTAAACGAAGGGGTCATGTTCTTTAATCCCCTCATGAAACGCTTGACTAGCGGGTTCGAGAACAGGGTGGACCCATCTTGACCGTTATGGTACGCCGACAGGGCGGCTAAATAGACCTTTAACGAGCTCGTCTTAAGCCCCTTGTGATGCAAATGAAGCATGAATTGGAGTACTTGTTGAATAGGAGCGCTCGAATAGGGCACTTCAATCCGACCGAGGTAATCACAGAAGGCTTTCCATTTTCTGGCATATGAAGCTCTGGTGGATGGTTTCCACGCTTCCTGCAGTACGAGCTTGATCTCCGAAGGGAGTGCGCTCGGTATCAAATTAGCCATGCCGTGAGTTTCAAGATGGACGGATTCGGGTGTAACAGCGTGCCTCGAGCCTGAGAGAGTATCGTTGATGTGTTCGGTAGATAACGATACTCTCCCCTGGAGAGTCGTAGAAGTGGTGCGAACCATGCTTGCCTCGGCCACCATGGGGTCACTAGGATGCAGCTCGTGCCCTCGGATTGGATTTTCGAAATTACTTTGGCCAGCAATGGAATTGGTGGGAATATGTAGAACAGAGTCCCGGACCAAGGTATCTGGAATGCGTCCCCGATCGACGCAATGTCGTGTCCTGCTCTGCTGCAGAAAATGTGACAGGCTGTATTGGCTGAAGTGGCGAAGAGATCCACTGTTGGGGTTCCCCATAGGTGGAACAGTGACTGTCGAATTCGAGCGTCGAGTTGCCACTCGTGGGAGTCTAGTGACAACCTGCTCAGTGCGTCCGCCAGCGTGTTGTCTTTCCCTGCAATGTGGATGGCCCTCACCGATATACGACGAGGGATCATCCAGTCGAACATACGGAGAGTTAGGTTTGTCAGTCGTAACGAGTGGGTGCCGCCCTCCTTGTTCAAGTAGGCCACAACCGTAGTATTGTCCGTGACTACTTGCAGGTGTCTCGCAGCGAGCATGGGTTCGAGGGATTTCATCGAGTTCCAAACAGCTTTGAGTTCTAGAGACCGTGTCTCTCTCGGTCTCGTGGGCCCCACTGCCCTTGCACTGTATGGCTCCCGCAGTGAGCTCCCCAGCCCAGAAGAGAAGCGTCCGTCGTGAGCGTAAGCAAAGGAGGGACGGGTTGGAAGGGTAGCCCTTTCGTCAAGTTGGAGCGGATCATCCACCAGCGAAGAGACTGTTTTATGCTGGACGGAATAGTTAGTCTCGTTCGGTGTGCATTCCTCTCGGAATCGAACGACCTTATGAACCAGTTTTGGAGCTGGCGCATACGAAGTCGAGCGAGAGGAACGACCGGGATGGACGAGGCCATGAGACCGAGGAGTCGTTGAATCGAGTAGGCTGTGCATGACATCGCCTTTTGCAGTTTCGAGGCGAGGGTAAGAATTTTTAGAGTTCTGTCTTCTGGCAGAAAGGCACGACCGACCGTGGCATCTAATAAAGCTCCGATGAATTGAATCTGTTGAGTTGGGAATAGAGTGGACTTCTTGTCGTTGAGGCAGAGACCGAGAGTGGACAAAGTGTCTGTAGTCAGAAGGAGGGCGCTCCGAAGCTCCCGAGCAGATGGAGCAACGATGAGCCAGTCGTCTAGGTAAGGATAGAGCGTCACCCCCTGGGTCCGTAGGGCAGCGCAGACTACTGTCATACACTTGGTAAACACTCTCGGTGCCGTCGAAAGTCCGAACGGAAGTACCTTGAATTGGTAAGCTTCGGATCCGATCTTGAACCTCAGGTATTTCTGGCTGTCTCGATGGATCCCTATGTGAAAGTAGGCATCCTGGAGATCGATGGAAGCAAACCAGTCGTCTTTGCGAAGGAGAGGCAAGATCGATTGGAGAGTGACCATCCTGAACTTCTTGGATAGAATGTAGAAGTTCACTGATCGTAGATCCAGGATCGGGAGGAGCCCTCCATCTTTCTTTGACACCGTGAAATACCTGGAGTAAAGGCCGTCCTGTGCCAGGTGGGGGGGACCACCTCGATGGCCCCCTTGAGTAGCAAAGAAGCGACCTCCTCCCGCAGCGTCTGGGATGGCTGTGTGGTGCGGATGCCAAGAAAGGGTGGGAGAGAATCGAACTCGATCCTGTACCCGTGCCGGATAATGTCCAGAACCCAACGATCAGTGGTAATTTTCTTCCATGATGGTAGGAAGAGGGATAGTCGAGGTCCGAACTGAGGTCGAGCCGGGAGGATCGGAGTAGAGATATCGGTCGTGCCTTGGGTCGCGTCAAACCCGACGCCTTTGAAAGTCGCCTCCTTTACGGGAGCCCCGGTACCGTTGCTGCTGGAACTGACGGCTCGGTGCCCGGGGCTGCTGTGGACGAGAACGACTGTCCTGCCACTGTTGGAGTTGCTGACCCTGTTGGCTAGGAGCCACTGGGGGTGGATACGGAGCCCACCTGCGGCTTCTGAATGTTTTGGAAGATGCTTGCGGGAGTAGGCCCATCTTCCTCGCATTCACTCGTGCTTTCTGGACCGCATCGAGAGAGTCGTCCGTCTTATCGTTAAAGAGGCCGACTCCATCAAAGGGCAGATTTTCAATTTTGGCATTAGCTTCTGTGGTCAATGTAGAAGACCTTAGCCAGGCGTGGCGGCGGAGAGCGACTGCACTCACGAGGGATCTCCCATGACAGTCCCCCTGGTGTCTGGCGGTATGGATCTGTTGTCTGGAGGTGTTCGTTGCTTCGGCCTGGAAGACTCTGGCTAAGTCTCTCTTCTCGTCCGGTAGATAGTCAATCAGTCCACTCATCTTTTCCCAAAGGAAGAGTTGGTATCGAGCCATCGTGGCTTGGTACCCGGCAACCCGGATCCCCAGGGTGCTCGAGGTGTAGACTCTTCGTCCGAAGTTGTCTAACCTTTTTCCTTCGGGGTCAGACGGAGTGGAGTGCTGTTTCCCCGATCTCGACTGCGCTGATTCGACTATCATCGAGTTCGGTGTGGGATGGGAGAAGAGAAACTTAGCTGTGTCTGGCCTAATCTTATACAGAGCGTCCAGACGCTTTGTCGCAGGAGGAGCTGTGGATGGCGAGCTCCACGATCCCTGCACCGTCTCCAGCATCGTCGGGGTGATAGGGAGCAAAGTCGGACCCGAGGAGGATTTGGAAACCGCGTCGAAGAGAGGATCTACTTGTTTCTTCTCCTCGACCGCCGTCTCAAGCCCGAGGGCTTGAACCATCCTGAGGACCTGGTCCTGGAAGGTGCCCATATCCTCGGAGGGGGACACAGCAGCTTGAGTGGAGACGACCAGGTCCGGAGATGTGGACGATGGGGACAACGAGGCAATCGAGCCCGAGTCTGTTATGGGCGACCCCGGAGTCGAAGACCTGCGAGAGCGGGATACCGATACTATCGAGGCCGTAGTTAGCCGATCTTCTCTCTCCTCCACTTGAGAAAGGAGGGCTAGAGCGCGGGCTGAAGGGGACGTCCTGGGGTCGGCACGCACCCCCTCTTGTCTGGGTAGAGGACGTCTTTCATTCCTTCTCGGGGAGTGTCTCCTAATTGGGGACCTCTCTCGGGAACGGTACACCCTGGTCTGGTATCTGTATTCAGACACAGGGGAGTGCCTCCGGTGGTAACTATAGTGAGACGCTCTAGAGTACCTCAAATCCCTCGAGTCCCTTGAATCCCGAGACCTTTCCCTGTATCTCCGGGGGTCCCGGGTTCTACGGGAATCGGATGACCTCGAGGATGCCCGGTCCCGGGTGATCAGCACCTCCTCGATCTCAAGAGAGCTAGATCGAGTCCGTGGAGTACGAGCCCGTATCGCACGAACTGGTGAAGCCAGAGCTGGGAGAGCCGTAGTCGGTTCCGATGCAGTGGCCGTAGGTCTCGGTTCCGAAGGTGAATCCGGTATCTCGCCTTCAGATACAGAGGCCCGGGCAGCCTCCCTCGATCCCGAGGGGGCTTTTGGTGAAGAGCGTTGAGGAGGGTCAGGCCTGGTTATTACTTGGATGGGAGACCCCTCCTCTAGTTTCCTGCATTGAGCAGGGGGTTGGACTTGATAGCCTTGTAGGCTCCTTCCAACTCTATGATCTATGAAATCTATGAAACCCGTGGAGGAGGCGATTTCAGTCCAGTCTCCCTCGATCCCGAGGGGACTCTTGGTAAGGAGCAAGGCGGAGGATCCCTCGAGCCCGAGGGGACCCGTGCGGGAGGAGATTGCAGCCCAGCCAGGCGATCAGCGGTCACGACGTCCGTCGGATCCGGAGCTACCGTCGATCTCGATCCCGAGAGAGACGAAGCCAATTTCTTTGCCAATCTCCTTGCCTTATCTTTCCGTTCCTTGCTCTTCCTTTTCTCCTCCTTTTCTCTACGAGCCTTCTTAGCTTTGCTCTTCGATATCATCGCCGCCATGTAGGCCTCCTGAGCGTCCGCTGAGGAGACCGTGTGCGACGGAGGCGTACTAGGCCTAGCCGAAGGGATAGGCTTTTCCGCGGGCGGTTGCAGGGCCTTTTTATATAGAATGGCCGTCAGTTTGTCCGCCCTGTGCTTCCTCGCTTGTTTGGTGAACGCTTGGCAATGATGGCAAGCGTCCACATTGTGGCCTTCGCCGAGGCAGGCGAGGCACAGCGAGTGTCCATCAGCCGGAGGAAGCTTCGTCCTGCACCTTACGCATTTGCGAAAGGGGGCCTTCGGAGCCATACTCTTTTGTATGATGATCCCACGACGAACGGGGGGAAAGTTGACGAAGATTTCTCGAAAAAGCGATAACTTAGCTGAATTCTAAGACTAGAATTCCAGAACCTCTCGAAAGAACAGCCACACGCGATGGCGGTCGAAGAGGAACTGAGGGAGAGGGCGGGAACCCGCGCAAGGGAGACGCAGGGGGGAGGGGTTCCCGCCCAAAATTTACCTCAGCTATAGAACCTTCCCGAAGCGGCCTCCGCGCACGCGCAGAGCCCATATGTGTGACGCACAGAGACCACGAAGAAGAACGAAGGTTTAAAGATATTTTAAGGAAATATATTGCTTTACAAAAATATTGAGAAACACTGACATTTTCGGTGTATAATTCTAAGACTTAGTGAACATCATGATTATTATGACAGTAATAAACTAGCAAAGACAGACAGGAGGCACACCGGGTAAGAGAATCCGCCAACTACCACATGAAACTAAATAATGTAGAAATGGAAAAGGCATAATTTCTTAAGAAAATAAACCCTAATGGATCACACCAAGGGTCCATATAGTCTAGTATTTTGTTTTCAACAGTGGCCAGACACGTCCTTCCAGCAATAGTCCTTCCCTGTTGTTTGCACCCCAACAACAAGTATACAGAGGTATCATTCCTCTGAACATGGAGGTTTTATTTGGCTGTTAATAGGCGGATGCTCCCAGAATGTGTCTACTTATCCTCCTTCAAATCTTTCGTGGTTAATGGCCATTCTTACATCTTACAATAGTACATTTCTAACTTAGGGCAAAATCGTATGTGCAAAAAAAAAAAGTTGGACAAAAAAAGTCCTACAACTGCCAGCATGCTTACAACTCCCAGCATGGCTGGTTGGGGTATGCTGGGACTTGTAGGACTTTTTTCTGTCTAAAGCATAGGATTGCACCCTTAACTGCACTGTGTGCAATACTTGTCTGCTCTCATCCTTTTGAGAATTAATTTCATTGGGTAACCTCAAGTTCAAAAGTTAAGAGGGGGGAAAATATGTCCACTTTTTCCATTCATAACATTATATCACTGTCACATCCCCCACCCCTTTAGAAATGTTTCCCCTGCCCTAAACTAAGGTAGTCCCAAACACTTTAGCCTTTCTTCAGAGAGGAAGTGATTCAACTTTGATAATTGTAGTGCCCTTTTCTGCACATTTTCCAGCTCTATGGTATCTGCTTTGAAATAAGGTTAAGAGAATTGCACACAAATGCAGCTGCACCATAGATTTATATAAGGGCATTATGATATTGGGCAGTTTTATTTTCAATACATTTCTTCATAATCTTCAACATGGAATTTTTCTTTTTTCCACCACTGCTGCACACTGAGTTAACATTTTCATCAACCTACCCAACACACAGCCCCAACATCTCTTTAATGGCTAGTCACCTTCAGTTCAGAACCCTTCAGTGTATAAATGAAGTTACTTTGGGGGGGGGGGTGTTTTTTATCATTTCCCTATGTCCATCACTTTACATTAAATCTCATTTTCCATTTTGTTTCCTGTTCACCTAGTTTGGCGAGGTTCTTTTGGAGTGCTTTGCAGTCTCCTTGGATTTTCACCATCTTAAATAACTTGATGTAATCTTCAAATCTGGCTACTTTGCTGCCTCCACCCCAAAGACTACAGTATAATTTATGAATAAATTAAATAGCATCAGTCCCAATATAATCCCTAGGGCCACTGCAGTGTTTTCCACTGTAGAAACTATCCATTAAATTCTGACCACTTTCCTGTTCTTTAACTAGTTACTGATCTGTAAGAGGACCCATCCTGTTACCCCAAGACTGCAATATTTATATACAGGAGGCTTTGATAAGAGATTTCACCACAAGCTTTTCAGAAGTCCAAGTATACTTTTACCAGATTGCCCCATCTGGCTTGTTGACCACCTTAAAGAGCTGGTGAGGCAGGATTTTTCTTTGAATATGCTGGGCTGATTTTTTCCCTCAACAAGGCTTGTTCTTATGAAGCATATAGAAAGTTACTAATAATGCTTCCTTCTATAATACTACTTTAATCATGCTTTCTATTCCAATTTATTTTTAAACTAATATTACATTCAAAACTGAATTTTATCATTCAAATACCAACAGCAAAAAAACAGCAACCCACCACATAAAATCTTTTTGCATTGCCAATTTCCACGAGGAAGAGATTTAGGAGGGATATCTGCACATGTCTTTTAAGTGAAAGTTCAAGTTACACACAAGTAATACATGGACTGAAACAACTCTTGAGTAGTAGAACTCTGTTTCATCCACACACCTACCACAGATTTCTCACCTCAGGTAACATCAGAGAATCCTGTTTGACATCCTTTCGAGTATGTGTCAGGATAAGAGCCAAGACTTCTACTGTTTTACCAAGGCCCATCTCATCTGCCAATATTCCTCCAGGCCACTGAGGCCCAGCAACTGGGTGCTCACGGATAATGCTAAAGACCAAAGATTCATCCTAGTTAAGGACATGTTATGTATATAAATAATTTCTGAATACAAGTTTAACTGAAGGAAAATTTTCCATTGCATTTTCTAAAGCAGACAAAATTCTAAATGTTTATGTTAAAGAGTAAGAATAGATTACTATGAGCAGTATCCTATGCTGCCCGTGTGCTAGTAAGACTCACTGCTAGCACAACAGGAAGCTAGTAATTTCTGAAGCATCCAGAAAGAACAGAAACACTTGTTTCTGGAGTGGGTCCCATCACCGGAGCTCACAGAAGGGAGCTCTGCTCACCTTCCTGGATCCAGAAAAGGGTGTTTCCACTCTTATCTAGAGTTGCTTTCAGAAATGCTAGTTCCTGTTGCACTAGCAGTGAGTTCCACAGGCACAACGGAACTAGCGGAGGAGCAGTGGCAGTACAGGATAATGCCCTCAGTCTCTAATATTTACGATTTATAAAGAACAAAATCCATCATGAAGTTGCTTTAGTCCTAGTACCTTCATACCCTTTTAGAACAGAAAGCAAATTACCTAAGTAACCCATTATCAATTAAGCACAGATTTTCAAAATTAAAAAGATATGCTTGCACTAATACTCTTAGTTCATTTACCAACTCTGGAATCACTGCTGTGCCATATTTTCATTTTCCACTTCAGAAGTGTTTAAAAGATAGTTATGTTGCGTTTCTTATTGTTTAATCATAGGAAAACACCATTAAGAGTAGTATCCAATGGTGTGCCAGCACTAGGACTAATGACATTGGACTAGCGTAAACCAATGCTTGCACAATGTAACTAGTGCTTGCTGGGCACAATGGCAAAAAATTGCACCTTTCTGCCACTATGCCACCAAAATTTGGCAGCAAATCACCACTTTCCCCATTGCACTAGTTATGTTGCGCAAGCGTTGGTTTACGCTACTGCAATGACATTAGCTCTAGTGCTGATACACCGTTGAATACTACCCACAGAACCATTCTAAAGCATTTTCATTAAAAAGTACTGAAGTGATATTTATAGCATTTACTGAAATTACTCCAATTGTATGCTCTTTGGCTATTATACTAAAACCAATAATCCTTACCAGCCAGTAAAAGGATTATAGTAGAGTTTTAGTCCATCTAAAGTAATAAACTCTCTCCATAAGTAGTGAAGGGCATTTTCTATTGAGGGAAAGAACAAAACAATGAGATTCATACATATGCTGTTCATATGATTTAAATTTAGACTCCGTCTTTCCATCTCTTCAAAGCTGAAAATGCAGAAATGTAAGATCTGAGGAATCTTCTTTTCCCATTCTACAATCCCTTCTATGTTCTGTTACAGACCAATGCCCCCTCAGCTTCTCCAATACCCAATAAACCCAGTCAGATGATTACAAGACTCTTATTTATTTATTTATTATATTTATACCCCACCTTTTTTCCTGCAAGGAACCCAAGGCAGCTTACATAATCCTCCTCCTCCTCTCCAGTTTATCCCCACAACAACCCTGTGAGGTAGGTTAGGCTGAGAGTCAGTGACTGGCCCAAAGTCACCCAGTGAGTTTCATGGCTGAGCAGGGACTAGAACCCGGATCTCCCGAGTCCCAGTCCAACACTCTCACCACTACGCCACACTGGCTCTCAATATCTTATAGATATTTGAGCATTTGATCAGACTAGATACCAACAACAACTTAATAGTATTTTACATATATGAATCCTTTGAATGACCCTGTAAAGTAGCCCCATATTACAGATGGAGGAGTCTGAGAGACAACTAGCCTAACGCTACCTAGAGAGTTTATGGCCAAGATTAGATATGAACCAGGGACTTTTTGATTCACAGCTTATTTTCTTAGCTATTATGCTATACTAGGTCTATTTACTTCCTTCCCCAAATGATCTTGTAAGGTAAACAGCAGCTACAAATTACAGGGAAGCCATAGTAACTCACTTTCAGGGGTCCTAAGTAGGTTTCTTATACTCAGTCCACAAATCAATTATCCTAGGGGAAAAGTTTAGAGTACAGCATTGCCTGCTATATTCCAGATGGAATACTCTGAGACAGATTCAGGTTATAGCCACTTTCTGCCTACTGTGTCAAGGAAATAAGCATTAACTAGGAAAGAAATTGTCAGCAGTTGAATAAGTTTATTGGTGGGTGGGGGAAATGAAATTTCCCTGAAAGGTATTCTATTCATAATTAGCTACTTCTGAACAAAGTAATGTACACGTCAAAGTTTATTTTAGTGTGGCACCAGATATGATAGAAACAAACAAACAAAACCTCAACCCATATGGGTTTCCATGTCATATATAAACTGAGTAGGGATGCTTGCATGTGCAACATTGACACATCAGAGATATGTGGCACAGGAATTGGTGTTGTACCCAATGGCGGCTTTGCCTGGGCAAGAAGACGTGCCACTCATGCAAGGCAGGGTACCATTACTATTGATCTCTCTTTCCCAGTTAACAGCCTGGGCCCCACAGCAAAAACATTCATCCTGTGAGTTGTGTGTGACCCTGCAGAACAGGGTCTGGGACAATGCTGGCTCTAGGTTTTTAAGGGTCATTGGGCAAGGCACCCTCAATGGGCCCCTCCCTCAGTGAGTCTACCTTCTCACCACCATTATCACCAGTTGCTATTCCTCCTCCTCCTTGCTAACACTTGCTTGCTTGACAGGCAGATAGCCAGTGAGCAAAGTAGGCAGTGGCATCTACTGCTCCTCCTTCTTGTCACCACCATTATCTGGGCCTGAATGACAGGCAGGTGAATGAGCAAGCAGGCTGTAGTGGTGAAAAGGAGGAGTGAGTCCAGGGGGCTCTTGTCACTGGGCCCCTGCTGGGGTGTGGGTCCTTGGCAGGAGCCCAACCATGCCTTCCCATGACGCAAGCCCTGGAATGGGATATGGTGTGGAGGGGTGCAGTAAGTGGGGCAAGGTGATCCATAAAAATCAGGTGCCCCAATATAACACTTTCCACTAAGTGCAAGCATAACACTTTCCACTAAGGCAAAGCCACCATTAGATTCAACCGAATACTGCATGATAATGTTGCACATACCAGTGCCAACAACTTATTTCTTTACATGAAAAATATAAAAATGTTATTTTTTACAGCCTGAAAAATGACCATGAGCCCGTGTAATGCAGAAGTTTTATCTTACCACACCTGCATCATGTTTAAATCAGTCCTAAGACCTCATTTGCAATCTATTTAGTATGTTTTCTGTTTTTAGTGTGGCCCTCTATACAACTACTTAGAAGTAAGTGCCAATGTGTTCAATAGGACTTACTCCAAGGTAAGCACACATAGGAATGCAATCTTAGTAAAGTTTCAATTGGACATATGAATGAGCATTTATACATATTTTATATACGCATTTTTATACGAGCATTTTATATGTATGATCCAGAGCAAGTAAACGGGAAGTTTTACATGAGAGTGGTAGAGGAGGCCAAGAGGGGGTGAGTTTGTGACTTTGAGGCTGCTTGGCATTTTGGATTCTGTTTGCTTGGTTTCTTACCCCCTAGCTGCCGCCGCCATGTGCTCTCACACATGGATTTAGTGGAGGGGGGCACTGTTGGAAACAAGATACTGGACTAAACTTCTACACTTTCATGATTGCTGCAAAGCAGCAGTTGGGGACTGCTGATACAGGCCTGTGGCTTATGCTGGCTCAGCTTGTCTGAGTGTGGAAAGCTAAGCAGGGTCAAGCCTGGTTATTACTTGGATGGGAGACCCCTCCTCTAGTTTCCTGCATTGAGCAGGGGGTTGGACTCGATAGCCTTGTAGGCTCCTTCCAACTCTATGATCTATGAAATCTAATGAGAAAATCTGATCCTTCCATTTGTTGTTATTTCTGCAATTTCTGAAGTTTTCTTACCACTTTAGCTGGAAAAAAAGTTAGTTGCAACATCCTTATAGCAAATGCATCAGCATGAATTTCTACTAGTAGCATTATGACCAGGATATATATTGATTTTGCCCATTTCCAGATACTTGCCATTGGTAGGTATATTTCTGAAGTTCTCACGTTGCAGCATCCAGTTTACAGCCTCACTTTGATATGGCCTCAGCACAGGAATCAATGCAGAATGCTGCACATTCTCCTTCAAGAACTGTATCTCTTTCTGATGTGTATGCCTCACATAGTCATAAAGCTCTTCAATATTCTGCCGCTCTATATCCCTGTCAGATTCCTCCTCATCTTCTTCCAGAATATCTAAAAAAAATGGCATCAATTCACTATCAATAACAACTGTAATACCTTTAACGTATCATAACAAAAAATGAAAGAGGTGAATAAAAAGTGTACCTATGTACTAAAAAGTATTAATCCAGTGCAACATTGCTCCAAGCTTAAGTACAATAGTAACTAGCTTCTGGAGGGGAAGAGAACATAACTCTCTCAAAACACAAACACTTGATCAAAAATGTGACAAACAGATAATGTTGGCAATAGATATGATACAACTGTAACCCTTTTATAAAAGTATTATGCAAATATACATTTTATTGCATCATTTAAAAGAACAACTTGCAGTACTAACATGAGTTCATCCCTCATTATTTCTTATAAAACCTACTACCGTCCAAGAACTATGATTTTACAGCACCAACATTGTAAAAAATTAGTATCCTTTGTTTAGCACCTCCATCACCTAGTCTGGGACCTGCTTGCCCACCACCTTTTAGAATTCTTTGGGTCAACACAGATGCGGATGGGGTGATCTCAAAGGTATTATTTACTTCAAAAATGCTTTTGACAATGTCCCTCACCACAAGTTCATAAGTTTAGCAGTCATGGGATTAAGAGAACAGGTCCTCTTATGTACTAGCAACTGATTAAAGAAAAGGACACAGAGGATTTTTAGTTTCCTTTATGTCATGATTGTGGGTTTCTTAGAAGACTCTGGCTGGCCAGTGTTGGCAAGAGGATTGTGGAGTAGATGGACCCTTGATCTGATCCACCAGGACTCTTATGATTTTATGCCTGTCTGTTCTAAGTTACTTGTCCACCCTTGGCCCTAAGCACCAACACAACTGTGTCATTCCTATAAGCCAACAGAATGTAGTAACAGTAGTACACTGCTCCTGCTTTTCATTTCATTTCATTTCATTTATTTCATTTATATACCGCCCCATAGCCGAAGCTCTCTGGGCGGTTCACAACACTCTATACATAAAAACAACATTAAAACCTACAAAACAGTTTAAAAAATTAAATACCAAATTTAAAAACACAGTTTAAAAATAACAATACAAAAGCCAATAAAACTGAGCCTACAGGTGACAATCCCCTCCGTGCTATTCCAAGCTCCTAACTAAATGCCTTGGCATAGAGGGAAGTCTTAACCTGGCGCCGAAAAGATAGTAAGGTTGGTGCCAGGCGGGTCTCAGTGGGGAGCTGATTCCATAACTGGGGGGCTACCACCGAGAAGGCCCTCCTCCTCGTTGCCACCAACCGAGCCTCTCTTGGAGGTGGCAGTCAGAGGAGGGCCCCAGATGTTGAGCGTAGTGTCCGGGTAGATAACGGTTGGGAGAGACGTTCCGTCAGGTATTGTGGTCCTAAGCCGTGTAGGGCTTTATAGGTTAAAACCAGCACCTTGAATTCGGCTCGGAAGCATATTGGCAGCCAGTGCAAGCGGGCCAGAACTGGTGTAATATGCAATAAGCCTGGCTGCCGCATTTTGCACTAGCTGCAGCTTCCGAACAGTCTTCAAAGGCAGCCCCACGTAGAGTGCATTGCAGTAGTCTAGTTTAGAGATCACCAGAGTGTAGATTACTGAGACCAGGCTATCCCTGTCCAGATACATCTGTAATAGTTAAAGAAGCATTCAGACACAAAGGGCCAGTTCCCATGGGTTACTGGAGGATTGTTTCTTCCTCCAACAAGCCATGCCGCCCAGGTTTGGACAACATGACATGCTGCGCTGGAGCACTGATTATTCAAATCGTGCACTGCATATGCCACGATTTAAATAAGCCACCATGGAGCTACGGTAGCGTATTCTGATTGTGTGAACCAAGTCAAAGTTTACAGCTAATGTCTACTAACTGCCAGCATGGCAGAAGAAAAAATAAATAAATGAATTGGTACTAAGGTATAGGCTTGCTTGATGTAATGGGGTATTATTTAAAGAACAGTCATGCTTTGGATTGAGAGCATAATTTGTTCCGGAAACGTGCTTGTAATCCAAAACACTCTTATATCAAAACAAAATTCCCCCAAAAAAAATTTGTACAGAGATTTTTAATTTAAGCCGTACTACAGTACTTGTATTGTAAGACGTCGCTTGTATATCAAGTAATATATATATATATTTAAAAATTTGCTTGTCTTGCAAAACACTCTCAAACCAAGTTACTTGCAATCCAAGGTATTACTGTATGCCCAACTGTGGATACAAAAGTTCATATTTATAAGCCAAATTTAAAAGAATACACAACATAACCTGTCAATTCAGAGCACTTTTGCTTTTGTAAAGCTAATACAAAATGTTAAAAGCTGATCTGGTTCATACCATCATTCTTGTACTTGGTGAACAGTGAAGGTCATGACCATTGTTCTATGCATGTTAGAATTATCATGGTAATTTAATCAGCTAACGATGAGCAAATACTTTTCCAGCAGCTGTAATGCAGAAAATCTAGTTGCATCCTTCAACAGCCAACCACTTCCTTCACAGCCCCATTGTACAAGGAAAAGGAGGCTGGAGTGGTAATAGGGTTGAGCAGCAGGGGGAGAGGTGAGCAGGGAAGAGACTGAGGTATCAGGAGTTAGATGAGGATAAAAGAAATGGAGCAAAGGATTTTTCTTCCTCCCTCCCCTGCCATTCCATTCAGACCTATGCTGATAATAATGTGTAACAAATTCATTAAGCCACTATATGATTAATACTCAGTTATTACTGTTTTCAGCCTAACAAGCAATTTTACACAGATGTACCACCAATTCAGGTGCAGGTACAATAGCTCAGTAACTATTTTGTACATTACAAACCATACAAATAAATACATTCAGGCTGCAATCCTATGCCCACTTTCCTGAGTAAGCCCCACCGAACTCAGTGGGACTTATTTCTGAGTAGACATATATAGGACTGCACTATTAACTTCTGAAAATGCACAAAACAGACTGCTTAAAGGGGCCTGGCAAGAAAGATCCAAAAACTAACTTGGGCATAAAGATATGACCAATGAACAGCATAAGCACTGCCTGGACACACAACTGAGTGATGTGTTCTAGTGCAGAACATCTTAGACACATTTCTTCAGGATTTTTGACAAACAATAACATTACCCGGAATTATGAAGTGGTAGAATTTTTCCATCAGTTTCTGAAGGAGTTGATTGGCCTTTTTTATTCTGCCACCACCATCACTAAGGAATTCTAGTTTGCTTAAGCCAACTTCAAGAAGATATATGCCAACCTGTGAATTAAATTTTCAGGGAAATAAATTTTTGATTAATTTTAGAACATGCAACAAACTGAGAAAAAAATGTAAGAACAAGAGTGTAAACATACATCTGACTTATTAGGTAATGACTTTTGGAAATTTAGGGGATATATGAAGGCCCAAGATAAAAGTCATGCAGGAGATCCATAATTAGATCCCCCAGCATATATATTAACATTTAAATGCAGCCATGGAGCAATGGAGCAACATTGGAGGAGGGATGTTTTATCCTTTCCCAGGTGCTACTTTCCTGAGATAAATCCCCCTTTCCCCAATTCCTCTTTGTCCTGCTGGAAAGTGCCCTTCTTGCCTCCTCAGCAGGGTGAAAACCTACATGGGGGTAGTAGGGGCTGATGTTCATCAGGAAAATAGAGCAGAAAGGAAAAGGTTAAACATCAGCTTCTCCAGTGTCACAGCTCAAATAAAATGCAACTGCAGAGGGCACAAGGAGATGCTGGCAGAGCCTGTCTCCTCCCCTCCCCGCCCACAAAAGTCCATTTCTGAAGTCACTCCTGTGACAACAGAGCTGCAGAGGGCACTCTGAGTTCAGAGTCCTAGCTCTGACTTCGGAGCAAGGTCAGAGCTGGGGCTCCAAATTATCCTATGGCCATCTAGACTCTGTCTAGCAGCAGCCATAGGATTGTGCCCTAATAGTTACTTTTAAAGCAAATTAAAGCCATGATTAAATAATAAAGCACAAGGTTAAATAATAAAGCATAAGCTATTTCCGGGTAGGGAGTATATAAAGTTTTGGAACAAAAACGAAGAAGCTGAACACCAGACTTAAACCCCAACAGGAGGTAGGATCCAGAGAAGGGTTTCCTCTGCATATCTTGAATCGCAGAAGAAAGAACATATGGAAGAAGACATGCCCTAAGGTATAATGCACCTTAGGCATGCTGTATATTGGGCATCACAAGCACTTTGAATTGTGCCCAGAAGCTAGTAAACAGACAGGATAAATGAGTGAGCTCTAGCACTCTGAAACACAACTGTAATGCCCTATTCATACAAACCTCCAGGTGCGTACTGTCTCTGCTCAGTGGAGAAACAGAGTCCATCAGATGAGTAGACTCCATGAGTAGACTACAAGCCCCTGCATCCCAGGCTATGCTCAACTACATAAACTTAATAAAAACTGCCTACAACATTAGTAACACAGGTAAGCATTTGGCTATCTTTTAATGTTCATTAATAAAGTCACCATAGGCCACAAATGTTATGTACATTTACTTAGGCGTATGCCCCCACTAAACTCAATGGGACATCTTTTCAGAGTAAACATGCATAGAATTGCACTGTTAATGTGGATAGAGATAATTTCTCTGAAAACACAGAAAGAGTACTCTGTCTGTACCGTATCAGGCCCTCTCAGAGATCGAGAGAGGCCCAGACCACTTCCATTTTTTGACCCCCTCCCAGTATATTTAAAAAATGAAGAAATGCCAAAATAGGGTTACAAAAATTGTTATATTTTAAATTTTTACATTTAACAAATTAATGCTTTTAACATAAAAAAGATACAATGCAATAATTTGTAATAAATGGTCCTTTTTTATTTAACAAGTGTTTTTCTAGCTTTTTTCTGTGCAAATTCACCAATTATTGTTGAAAAAAATAGTTTTCTTGCAATGTCACAGTTTATGTTAAGCAGAGCAAGACTATTCAAATGATCCTGTCCTATAGCTGAATGGTAGTAATTCTCTGACTGGCTTCAGCACATTGAAAGACCATTCACCTGAAGCTACTGATGAGACTGAGAAAAATTCTCAATGCAACAAGGGATATTGTAGTTGTAACTACCCACTGCGTTGGCAGTGGGTTGGACTAGATGGTCCTGAAGATCCCTTCCAACTCTATGATTCTATTCTTCTAATGTCCATTGAACTTTAAAAATGGGGCTTACTTCTGAATAGACCAGTTTAAGATTGCACTGTAACTCTTCTATGCACCTTCACTTTTAACTCCAGTTGAGGCAGGGAGTCAAGAGAAATCACTCTCTCTCTCACTCACACACACACACAAACAGGCACCCCCCTTCCAAACTAAGGCTACAGTCCTGAACACATTTACTAAGGAGTAAGGCCTACTGAACTTAATGGGACTTACTTCTGAGTAGAAATGTTTATGACTGCACTCTAAATTAAATTAGTTAGGCTCATGAATAATACTTGCTATTTTCCCATTGTATCCCAAATCCTCTTCCACCTCACAACTCCAAGCTACATGGATTGCTCTCACTCTAGAAAGTGAGGAACATGTGTGGGGAGATTAAAGAGTGGAGCCTGAGGTCTGGTGTAGCTGAGTCCCTGGGTTAGAGCCAGTGAAGACTGAGAGGACTTCGAAAGGGTCGATTGCCCTAGGCTTTTATTTGCTGTTTGCCTCTTCCCCAATTCCTTTCCTTAAGTCTCCCTATTAATTATTTGTTCTAAAATAAATCTTGGTTGTGCTTTAGGAAGACGACTAGACCTTCTTTTTGGAACCCCTGAACAGAGCTGGTGCCCGTGCCCGTGCCCACGCCCACCCCCTTTGGTTGCTCAGGTCCCTGTTACCCTTTTCACCCCACAGGCGTGGACAGATGGAGGGAAGGTGGTGGGAGGGCCCCTTCCTGGTGTTCCCCTTTTTTCCTCCCTGGTGGCAGGTGAATGATAGCTACATGTCACTTGCAATCTATAGTCTTAATTCTGTTTTAAATGTTCCACCACAGATGTCGATGTCCTACAATATAACTGTGCTACTCACACTGCATCTTCGTCTTTCAATCCTTTCAGTGTATCTCTGTGTCTGTACATATAACCTCATTTGGAGAAAATGTCAAAAGTCTAAATTTGAGGCCCTCTGTGAATGTGAGGCCTGGGCCAAATGCCCTCCTGCCCCCTCGTGATAGGCCCTGTACCAAAGCTAGACATTCATCTACGGTAATCATGTAGCTTACAGCAACCCTGCAATGTAGTACACTTAATATTGCCAGTCAGAGGTGGGACTACTTAAATTACCCCCAAACCTCCTCCTAGGCCAGGCCAAGCACTTAATTGCACGGAGAAGCCTCATGCTCCAATGACTTACATATAGGCTGGTTGCACTTTTTGAATGTTCAAAAACTAAAATAAATGAATAAATTTTGCACATGAAAACAGACCCAAGTTAGAGCAGGGACTCCTGTCTTTTATGCAAAGTTATCCCTGCACCCGCAACCCTTCAGCCACAGGTTCAGTTAACACACACTCACTACGGATACACTACAACATTTTGCTGCAGGACCCAACTGGCAGTTCTTAATTCCAAGTACAAAAGTAATGCTTTATTCTTATCACTCAGCAAATTCTATTAATAAATTACACAAACCACGTACCTTTAAACATTGAGCATCTCCAGGTCTTTGATACAGTACAATTACTCTCTTCTTTTGCAGCCACATCAAGTCTTCTAAGATTTCATTACTTAACGATGATTCAACCAAGATGTCTTCTTCATAACTGGTCAGTAATGATTCTTCTCTCTCATCCACCTTCTCAGTGCTCTTGGTGTGAACAAAGATATGCAGCTGATCACTAAATTCTGCTCTCATCAAGGTAAAACCCCTTTTATGGATCTTCTCAGTAACAAATTGTTCAGGAAAAAGTAGAAGAATGAACTCTCCAAGCAAAGTTTTCCAGGAATGATCAGGACAATAAGGAAGTATCACAATATTTATCTGTATAGATATAGAAGGCAAGTGATGGCAAGAATCTTCTGCTTCATCTATAACTGTTGAGAAGTTCGGAGATTTTAGGCTGTTTCCTTTGTGGGCCAAATCTTCATCCATGCTATCATCATTAATAACAAAAAGTGCTGTAGAAGATGAGCTTGTACCTGCAACAGGGTGGTCTTCATCTACCACATCTAAATCTATCACTTCATTTTTCCGGTCATCGTGCATATTCCAGCAGAGCTGCTTCTTTTTGTCATCATTCACCCTCAGAGGAGGAGCACGCTTCCGACGGCTACTCATTTTGATGTTTCACTAGCAGTGTCTCTATTTTCTGTAATAGATAACGATATCAGTCTACTTATACTTCTGAATGGATCATTATGTTTTAATTTACTAAGAATCTGAAAGATTATCTGGTTCAGATGTAAACAAAAAGCAATAACCCAAGCTTTATTAGACTGATTCCATCTAAACCAGGCCTTTGAGTAATTTTCCAGTTTCTTAGTAAATAAGAATCTGATAAACCATGGTTTATTAGACTGAGAATGAGTGTTATACTATCTCTCCTCACCTCCCCCTTTCTTTTATATGCCATGATAGAACACTTCCGGGTTTTGTCAAACCATAGTTTCCAGTTACATTCGAACCAGGAAACTGTGTTTCAGTCTCTCACTACAAATGGCTTCATATCCCATTTGCAATCAGAGATTAAACCACAGTTCCCCCGTTTGGATGCAACAAAACCTGGAAGTACAAGACAGAAAGGAGAAGGGAGAGTGCAGGTGCAACACTCATTATCATTCTAATAAACCAAGTTTGCTTTGTCTGAACCATGTCAAATAGATATTTCTAGCAGCCTCCTTGATCTCCACACTCAAGAAAGGACGTGAAATATGGATAGACTGCAATACTGACTATATAGGAACTGATTAAGTATTTCTCTTTTCCGGCCATAATCTAAACCCTCTATCACTTTTCCTTTGTCAGCAAAGATACCCCACATTGTTATACCCCTTGTATTGACTTATAAATCATCAATCCTTACTGCTAGAAAAGTACTCCCTCTCAGTTTAACACATCCTGCCATATACTGACATAAGCAACAGGCATGGATCAACTAGCAGGAGGATTCCCCTAGCAAAACAGGAAGGCTCAGATGGTTCATAAGGCAATACAGAACCAGAACAATGTGGGGCATCTTTGCTGGTCCCAGGCACTCCATCCTCCCCATCTGGATTTGGGCCTGAAAAGCCAAGGAAAAGTGTGGGTGCATGGAGGGTAAGTTGTAAGCAAGCACAATTTCTGACATTGCACATTATCACATCAGTTAAGGTATCAGCCTAAGTTTCCAATTTCCTGGCTTTGTGGAGCTTAAGCCAACATGACATAGCCTGAACTTTGGTCTTACACCAGCAAGTTTTTTGATCATTAAATAGAATCATTTCCACCAACAGGAATAGGACCAACAACACGAGGAATAGGACCAGTCTGTAAGCCTCTTTTCCCTGATTAGGTCTTTCCTCAATGGCCTGTATTTGAACAGTGAGTAAAATTCCTGTTAGGATATAAACCTAAATGTGTCACTCAGCTGCAAGATTTGATATAGCCACAAAAATTTACAGGATGGATAAACAACATAATCCTATGAATTTCTTTTCAGAAGTAAGCTCCATCAAGTTTAATGGTACTCAGCCCCAGATAAGTGTGTACTGGACTGCAGCCAAAGTCACTTAATTCTATTTTAGTGCACACTTTTAAATTGCAAAATTTCTGCTCATCATGATTCAATGACAGCCTGTAAAGATAAGTAAAGATAATGTAATCCAGTAAGTAACTAAACAAAATGCTCATGTGTCTCAAATCCCAAGAAGTTTAATGTGACAGACAGGCTTGGATTAATCATCAAGTTCTCATGCCCACAATAAAGACTAGCCTGAAAAAATTGTTTGCATAACAACTTCAAACCATCCATCTGTTACTTAAAAAGCCTCTAGCTTTTTAAGTTCATGTATCATTCAACATTTGCCTTTCACCACCTTACATTCCAACACACCCTCCATGCCTTAAAGCGAAAAATTCTGGACAGATGAGGGACATTGTAAGGGTAGCATATTTCAATCTTTGTGAAAGGCCTAACTGTTGTTTGTAGCAATGCAAGGCTTTTTGTCTCAAGGAACAAATCAGCCACACTATCAAATATATGAACTTTACAAATGACAGCCTTATTGATAACCACTACTTCAAACTCAGAAGTGATGCCATAGATATGAATGAATGTATATTTGATATGTATTTTGTTTACATTATAATATCTACAGACAATTGAAACTATGGGTCCAATCTGTCACTCTCAGTACATTTAGAATTGTGTCCTTAATCTTTTTCAGCTGACATGAGTTGAAATGGGCAAGGAGTCTAAGGATGCACAATCAGGACCACCTAATATGAAGTCCTTGCTACTTAATGCCTATTAAACTATATGCTTGTATTTAGAACAGGAAAAGATGAGATATAAGAAGGGCAGACTTTTCCCCTTCCCCACAGAATGCTCATAAATGAGGCAAGATATTTCAACCCTTTTTTCGGGGAGCTATCTGAAACAACTACAAAGTCATAGTTGTTTCAGATAAAGTAAAACAAGACCACCACCATTCTGGTTTTATGTACACACCACACATTTGCTGTTTCTGTAGATAATTAATGTGGAGTCCCAGGCAAGGTAGAAGAGAGGCGAAGGGAAGGGCCAAAGTACAACACCAGGGGGGAATTATGGGGATAATAAAAAAAATGAAACTCAGCAAGGAGGGCTTTTCTACATAAGGTATTTATTGTGCGCTAGAGATTCCTCATCCGGGGTAGTTTGCAGGTGCTTTACACAATATTGTCATCTTCTGGGGCCTCTCCTGTGCTTTGCAAGCATTTCCACAGCTTTTTTTTTAGCTCGAGGAACATGTAATATTATCTAAAAATGGCGGAATGGACCAGAAAGAGAAGCCAGTGTATTTTCACAATTCCGCTATACCACAGCGCCACTTGTGGCTGTGTAATGGAACCTTTCTTTATTCTTTATTTACCTACAAGATTTATATACTGTTCCATATTCTGGTATGGAGATTCCGAAGTGGTGAACAATAAAATTGATAAAATACACATAATATTCTCATGCAAAAACAAAAACAGGTGGGGGAAGGCCACTTCAAAATGACTTTAGTGAGCAAAAAGTAAGAACTGCACCTCAAGGAAGCCATTTCTGAGAAAAGATGCACTTTATTTTAGGAGTGAAAGTCCCCGCTCTGCCATGAAACTCACTGGGTGACTTTGGGCCAGTCACTAACTCTCAGCCTAACCTACCTCACAGGGTTGTTGTGAGGATAAAATGGAGAGGAGGAGGATTATGTAAGCCGCCTTGGGTTCCTTGCAGGAAAAAAGGTGCGGTATAAATATAATAAATAAATAAAATAAATAAATTAATTAAAGGTGTTTGTTTCAAACTTCCTTTATCCACCATAGGACTGAACAAGTCTAGAGACGGATAGCCAAGTGGGACCTTAAGGAAATTTTTTATTCAACTTAAGTTTTATTCTAAACAAGGGGCTGCCTTGGGCGGTCACCGCATCTAGGCCAGCACGTTAGAAAGGCAGAGAAAGAAAACCACCAGGGTGGGAAAACACGTGTAAAGGGGCCGACCTTAACCCCGCAAAGAATCCGGAAGCAGACACCTCAGTAAAGTGGAAGCTGGTTAAAAGCCTCAGGTAGAGAAGCTCGGAGACTGGGATGCCCAAGAAGGCCTGCCACAGACAGGCCAACAGAGCAGGGTATATGTGCGTGTGCATTCGCAGGGAGAAAGAAACAGGCGGGGGTAGTCGGTTTCCCTTCTGCTCCTTCCTCTGAATGCTCCTCAGGATTAAACGTACCGTACCTGAGGGTGGAAATCAGCTTCTGCGGGCTCCTCGCGTTCCTTTAGAGATGCTTCGGGGTCCCGGTGGGGACAGCAGCAGCAACCAACCGTCGGACTCGAAGCAGCCTAGCAACCATTCTTGAACAAGGAAGGGAAAGGGCAAGAAGTGGTGGCAGCGGCAAGAACAACCCCCCTCCCCTCAAAGTTCACCCACCCGAAAAGCGAGAAAGAGACCGAGCCGAGACCCAAAGCGGCCCCGCCTCCACCGGCCCGCTTGCTCGCTCCCGCGGCCTCCGGCAGCCAGGAAATGACAACCCGCGTCCGGAACGTGCGCGCGTCCGACGCCTCCTTCTCGGTCTGGCGGATTCCGGGCCGCCGTCGAAAGGGGCGACAAAGAGGGACGGGAAACTGTGGCCGCTGCGCGCGCGCGCGCTCACTCCCTCCGTCACACGCACGGTCCTTGTTTAGGTCCTTTCCGGAAGAGAGGCTGCTGTGTAACTTCTGGGCAGAATTGAGCGTTCCTCAGAAAGAAACTGCTTCCAGGCATGTCCTTGGCAAATTTGTGTTTTGTCTTTACCTTGTTAAAATAATAAAATGCCAAACTTACCAGATGTGAGTCCAGCGGCTTGTTTAAGAGCTGCCAGTATTTTCTTTTTAAAAGCACAGGTAGCCATGTTGGCCATAAAAAGAAAAATCCGTATTAGTGTAATACCTTTATTATGCCAACTCAAAGGTCACAAACATGCAACCTTTCGAGATCTCCAGATCTCTTCAGCAGGCAAGGTGTTACAAAAAAGCAGGGAGGGGGATAGGAGTGGGGAGGGGAAATCATCATGGTCAGAGTCTTAAGATGAAATGGGGGTGTGGGGAGAGGGTTTACAGACATTCAAATTGGTCTCTGCCAGGTGATGTAGTGGTTTCACCTGGATCCACCCCTAGGACTGCTGGGGACAAGAAAGAAGCAAACAACGATTAATTCCAACATTGAGAATATAACATCCAGCCATTACTCGGAACTATCTTCCATTCTGGGTGAAACACATCGGTCCCTTAAGGTACAAAAATACACAAAACTGCCAATGTAAAAAACAAAACATGCACAAGCCCTCCCAAACTTAACTTACCGTCTTTTGGAAAGGTAAATTGGGATATTGGAAGTGGTTGGTGTGAAGACCTCGTACCTGAGAGTGATGTGCAAAAAGTGACACGAAAGCATCTAATAGAGGACTGTTGCACAATGGTGGGGGTGTATCACAGGCTGGCCCAAAACTTATTTTGTGGGGAAGGGCTTCCCTCTTCAGATTGCCCGTGCAGCCATAAGGAAGTGAGAACTAGGAACCAACTTCAGCATCCTCCCTAGAAAGAGGTGGTCACTCTTGGGGCCAAGGCAAAAAAAAAAAAAAAAAAAAGGCGCACAATAGTGTGGATGAATGTGTTTTAGGCACTCTTTTTAATGTAACCTGTGCTATAGCTGTGAGCTGTTACTGTCACCTGCCCATCTTTCTGTTGATTAAAGCATCCCACACGCAATTCCCCGAGGTGGGCCACCTCCATCTCAGGGTCTCTGCTGCAGCTATTTTTCAGGTGGACAGCTACTTTCTCCTGTGCTCCATGCTCTCCCTGCCTCATAAACACTGCTGCTGTCACTTCCTTCTCCCTGCTGCCAGAATAGAAAGCTCCTCGTAGCTGAGTCCCTGAGATGGAAGCACACTGCCCCGCACTCCCCGCAGGAGGTGTAGTGCTGGAGAAACATTTGATTCATTGGTATACTGCACACACACACTTCAAAGTATGTTCACTGAGAGAGCCTCCTTAACTATGTGCAACTGTCATCACTGAAATGGCTCTTGGGACCACTTTACTTGCTACCTGGCAGCAAAGTTGTTAACCACTATGAATAGGTACAGCCAATTCCATCTCTCTGGCATGTATACCTGAACTGTACATGTAGCAGAAAGGAACCTTGCGACATGTTACAATTATATATGTTGTGAAGGATCAGCACCTGGATCCTTTGCGTGAGTTCGGCGCTTAACGGGTTAACCAGTGCAGCCTTACAGCCCGTACAAGCGAAAGAAACCACCTAAGAGGTTTCTTACAAACAAAAGGAAACCCAGCCTTTGAACTGCCAAATAAGGCTTTTATTTTATTTACACAGGATATGGAGCGGAACTAACAGCTTTCTAGGAAATACTACAACGTCAATAAGATCTGACGTGACCTTTAAGTTTATCAATGACAGGCTCCCAGGCTAGCGCATTTGGATTAGTCAGTTACCTTAGATCAGAGACATCACGCTAGTCAGTTTCAGCCTAACTCCGGGTCTGTCCGATCCGGGGAAGGAAACAGCTTACTCCAGCCGCTGCTGGAGGGTGGTTCGTACTCAAAAGTACCCTGGGTTCCCAACAACCAACAAAAGGAAGGGAGAGGGGTTTTCTACTTCTGTGTTTCCCGCTCTCCCGCCCCTTAGGTCAGGTGGGGCTATTGCCTGCCCCTTCATGTCAGGTGGGCTTATTCCTGCCCGGGAAGAAGGTGACGTATTGGATACTTTACAGCTCTTTGAGACTGCCCTGTTAGGTTGATAGTCTTGATGGTCCTTTCCTGGGTTTTGTGGATTACAAGCGAGATCCTCCATTGCTGGAATGCCGGTCTGTCTGGCTGCTTCCCTGTAACCCAATCTCCCCTTCTCACCCCCCTCCCCTGGAGGACGGAGACTGGTGTGTGCGTGTACATGTATACTCGTGTCAGGCTTTCTCCACATATGTACATGTAAAATCTTTTATTTGTTAAGCACCAAACTACTACTGGTCAAGTAGGAACCATAGAGTGGTAGGAACACACCCACCAGCAGTTCCAGCAGTAAACTGCCTGTGCAAATGCAACTTTGGTCCTGCTCAAGTACGACGGAATGTCGAGGGAACATTTCAGGAATATTGTGATGGGGTTGCAGGTGGACATGCTGGTGGAAATACTAAGATTACTGTGCTACTTTCAGATCCTGAAATTACTTCACTGAAGCAAGTTTCACTGCTTATTGAAGAGGAACTGTTAATGTTACAATTTGAGTTCAACTTTTAATTATTTTTAAAACAACTTTCACAGGACAAATAGGGCTAGTTAATGTAGACACTGGCACATATATCCCCAAGGCTGCAGTGACCCAAGATAATCTTTTGAAAGAGATATTTAATAACATCTACCTGTCTGCTTCAGCAAAACAGCTTTGACACCTATCAAGGCTCACAGGGCTATAGTGAGAATTAAAATTTGCAGATGAAAACAGCATAAAAGATGTTTTTCTACAATAGGTATAAGTTTATTGTGACATAAATGTTGCAAGTTCCAGATAAGTGAAGACTTCAACTTTATGTAACACTAGCTTTTTTTACCCGGTGTTGCACGGGTCGTCATTTCCCTACACACACTCTTTGTTCGAAATTCCTTAAGGTAGCTGTCCGCTGTTTGGAATCCCTTGGAATCCCAGCTTCCCCGGGACTACCAGCTCCCCCAGGATTACACAATGAAATCCCAGCTCCCCCGGGACTGCACAATAACATCCCAGCTCCCCCAGGACTGCACAATGAAGAATTCCCTGTCCCACCCCCACCCCCGGTACTACACAATGAAATCTCTGCTTCCCTCCCCCCCAGGACTATGCAACAATGTTTTCCCTGCCCCTTCCCGGACCACACAATGAAATCCCTGCTTCCCCCCCCCCCGGGACTACGCAATCAAATCCCTGCCTCCCCACCCCCGGTAGTACACAATGAATTTCCTGCTCCCCACCCGGGACAACACAACAATGAATTCCCTGCGCCCCCCCCCCCAGGACCACACAATGCAATCCCTGCTTCCCCCCACCCCCCGTGTAGGCCCCGGCTGCAGAATCCCTGCTCCCCCCCCCAGGACTACACAACGACGTTGTCCGGGTCGTCATTTTCCTATAGGCACTGTTTGTTCAAAATCCCCCCCCCCCCCCCGGCTGCAGTTCATATGAACATTCTGTTTGGACGTAGGAGAGATTTGCATATCCGCCTCTGATTGGGCCCCTGTGGCAGTGCATACCAACATCCTAAATGTGGTTGGAGCGATTTGCATAACCGCTCCTGAATGGCCCCTGTGAACATTCCAAGTGTCGCCATTGGCTCTCATCTTTTTTGGGCCGTACAGGCGCGGCGAGGGTTTTTCGGAGCTTTGAACCCACCAGTCTTTGTCCTTGGGTGATGGGGACAGGGAGTATGCGTGCCAAGTTTGGGCAGATCCGTCCAACCGGGTAGGAGCCAATGCAACGCACGCGAGCCGTTCGGACATACGTACGTACACACGTACGAACGTACAAACTTTCATATTTATATAGTAGATAGTGGGGAAATTATCTCTGGTGGATTTTACATCTTAATTTCCCTCCTCCAGTTTAATTGCTCATGTTGTATACCCATACAATTTAGATATCACAGAGGATTTCCAGTAATGCTCATAATGTAATTGCTTCATTTCAGTAAGTAATAATCCTAAATGGCAGGTGTGAGAGTGAAAGATCCAGATTATTTGGGCCAATGCTACTTAAGGGACGCCGAATGCTTTTCACGCTGAGCAATCTGATCCTAAAGATGTGTGTGCTCTGATGACACACTGAGTAACTTATGCTGATGAAGCTACAATTGAGAAGAAGCAAGTGGAGCACATGTGTTGTGTGTGTGTGGCTTTTTCAGTTCCAATCTCACTGTACCTGATTACTGTAAAGTTTATAGGATTGCACCAGGACAGTTGGTTCTGTGATGGCCAAAATTGTTTCAGACGCACAGATGAGTAATCCCCACATGTGCCCATGCCACATAGAATAGTAGAGTTGGAAGGGGCCTATAAGGCCATCAAGTCCAACCCCCTGCTCAGTAAAGGAATCCAAGTTAAAGCATCCCTGACAGATGGCTGTCCAGCTGCATCTTGACTCTGCCTCCAGTGTGGGAGAGCCCACGACCTCCCTAGGTCATTGGTTCAATTGTCGTATTGGTCTAACAGTCAGGAAATTTTTCCTGATGTCCATGCAGAATCTAGCTTCCTGTAACTTGAGCCCATTATTCTGTGTCCTGCTGATAGGGATGGGCACCTGGCCCTGGCACCTGACTTGCGGGGCGCTCGGTGAGCGCCCCTGCCATGCAATCCATCCCAAGCACCCTGAGAGCACCAGCTGAGGCGTTTGCCAAGGCGCTCACCGTGACAGACTTCTGGGTCCCTGGTGCTATGTTTTTTACGTAAAAAACATGGTAAACTACCTTAAAACGGCTGCAATTTGCGTAACCAGCACTATGTTTTTTATGTTAAAAACAGCATAAAATATGTTAGACTCTAATGCTGTTTTTAACATAAAAAACAAAGTGCCGGTTACGCAAATCGCGGCCGTTTTAAGGTAGTTTACCCTGTTTTTTACGTTAAAAATGTAGCGCCGGGGACCTGGAAGTTCCTTTCCCCAGCTCGTCTCGTGAGCACGTGAGCTGAGCCAGGGAAAGGTAAGTCTCGGGGGGGGGGGGGTCGAGGCCGGCGAGTTCACCCCGCTTCCACTCCCTGATCAAGCTCCACACACATCCCTAGTCCTGCACTCTGGGATGGTCACGAAGAGATCCTGGCCCTCCTCTGTGTGACAACCTTTCAAGTACTTGAAGAGCGCTATCATATCTCCCCTCAGTCTTCTCTTCTGAATGCTAAATATGCCCAGTTCATTCAGTCTCTCCTCATAGGGCTTTGTTTCCAGTCCCTTGATCATCTTTGTTGCCATCCTCTGAACCCTTTCCAGTTTGTCTACCTCCTTCTTAAAGTATGGTGCCCACAACTGGACGCAGTACTCAAGATGAGGCCTAACCAGTGCTGAGTAGAGGGGAACTAGTACTTCCTGCGATTTAGAAGCTATACTTCTATTAATGCAGCCCAAAATAACATATGTCTTTTTTTGCAGCCACATCACATTGCTGGCTCATATTCAGCTTGTGATCTAGAACAATTCCAAGATCCTTCTCACTTGTAGTATTGTTGAGCCAAGTATCCCCCATCCTGTAACTGTGCATTTGATTTCTTTTTCCTAGGTGCAGCACTTGCCATTTATCCCTATTAAATTTCATTCTGTTGGTTTCAGCCCAGCGCTCCAGCCTATAAGAGATCACTTTGAATTTTGTTTCTGTCTTCTAGAGTATTATTGTTCCACCCAATTTTGTGTCATTTGCAAATTTGATAAGCGTTGCCTGCACTTCCTCATCCAAGTCATTAATAAAAATGTTGAAGAGCACTGGGCCTAGGACCGAGCCCTGTGGTACCGAGGTTGTTACCTCTCCCCAGTTTGAGAAGGTACCATTGATAAGCACTCTTTGAGTCTGATTCTGTAGCCAATTGTGGATCCATCTGATAGTTGTTCCATCTAGCCCACTTTTAGCTAGCTTGCTAATCAGGATATCATGAAGCACTTGGTTGAAAGCGTTGCTGAAGTCAAGATATATTATGTCCACAGCATTCCCATAGTCCACAAGGGAGGTTACCTGATGAAAAAATGAGATCAGATTGGTCTGGCAGGATTTGATCTTGACAAACCATGTTGGCTTCTAGTAATCACTGCATTGTTTTCAAGGTGCTTGCAGACTGACTTCTTTACACTCTACTCCAAAATTTTCGCAGGGATTGATGTCAGGCTGACTGGTCTGTAGTTCCCTGGTTCTTCCTTCTTGCCCTTTTTGAAGATAGGAACAATATTAGCCCTCCTCCAGTCATCTGGCACTTCACCTGTCCTCCATGATTTCTCAAAGATAATAGGCAGTGGTTCAGAGAGTTCTTCTGCCAGTTCCTTTATTACTCCAGGATGCAGTTCGTCGGGCCCTGGAGCTTTGAACTCATTCAAAGTAATCAGGTGTTCCTTGACCACTTGCCTATCTATCTCAAGCTGCAGTCCTGCCCCTTCAGCTTGTACTTCAGGTTTACCAGGGGGGGACATAGACTCTCTTTCAGGAGAAGAGCAAGCCAAATTAGGAACTGAACACTTCCGCCTTTTTTTTAATCTTCTGTGATCGTGGCATAGTGGTTAGAGTGTTGAACTGGGACTCAGGAGATCCAGGTTCTAGTCCCCGCTCGGCCATGAAACTCACTGGGTGACTTTGGGCCAGTCATTGACTCTCAGCCTAACCTATCTCACAGGGTTGTTGTGAGGATAAAATGGAGAGGAAGAGGAGGACTGTGTAAGCCGCCTTGGGTTCCTTACAGGAAAAAAGGCGGGGTATAAATATAATAAATAAATATAAATAAATAAAAATTTGCCATCCTCACTGCGCAGTTGAACCACCCTTTCTTTCCTCTTTCTTTTACTATGCATGTATCTGAAGAAAGCTTTTTTGTTGTTTTTAGCATCCCTGGCTAGCCTCAGCTCATTTTCCGCTTTAGCCTTCCTGACACTATTCCTGCAGTTCTGTGCTACCTGCCTGTACTCTTCCCTTGTAGGCTGGTCTTCCTTCCACTTTCTATATGTGTCCTTTTTTGTTTTCAGGTCATCTCTGAGTTTTTTTTGTGAAGCCACATTAGCTTCTTCTGTTGCCCTCTGCCTTCTTTCCTAGTGGGAATTGTTTGTAATTGTGCCTTTAGAATTTCTTTAAAAAAATATATAAAAAAATCCCACCCATCTTGGACTCCTTTTCTCATTAGAGTCACTTGCCAGGGACCTTACATATCATTGCTCTGAGTTTATTAAAATTGGCTTTCCTAAAATCCAGGGTATGTGTTTGGCTACACTCAGCTTTTGCTTCCTTTAGAATCAAGAACTCAAGTATAACATGGTCACTTTCCCCCAGAGTTCCCGAAACTGCCACTTTATCCACTAAGTCATCTCTGTTGGTTAGAATCAAGTCAAGGATAGCTCATCCTCTAGTTCCTTCCCCCACTTTCTGTAGGAGGAAGTTATCAGCAACACAAGTCAGGAGTTTCTTGGAGGGACCATGTTTGGCAAAATTTGTCTCCCAACAGATATCGGGGAAATTGAAGTCCCCCATCACTACTGCATCATGCCTCTTTGAAACCTTGGCAATTTGCTTTTCAAAAGTTTCATCCTCATCTTCTCCTTGACTGGGTGGTTGGTAGTAGACTCCAACTGCCATGTCTGTTTTATTCTTTGCCCCATTTATTTTAATCCAGATGCTCTCGATGGGGCTACCAAGCTCATCCTCCTGTATTTCTGTGCAGAGATATGTATTTTTTAACATATAGTGCGACTCCACCTCCCTTTGTGCTCCTTCTGTTCTTTTTGAACAAGTTATATCCTTCAATTGCTGTATTCCAGTCATGGGAGTCATCCCACCAAATTTCAGTTACACCTATCAAGTCATATTTGCCCTCCTGTATTAAGAGTTCAAGTTTGTTTTGTTTGTTGCCCATACTCTGGCCATTAGTATACAGACATTGAAGACTGTGTGCTTTATAGTCTGGCTTTCTTCCTATATTTTGTGGTAGACTATTATTGGGGGCTGTTGGAGCTGTTCTCTCCGATGCAGTGCATAGGCCTTTGTCCATTGTTTCCCCCGAGCTTACGTCTCCCTCCCCCATTAGATTTAGTTCAAAATAGGGGTGTCCATGTACCTTGGGGGGGCATCTCACCACCGCCTCAACTCTCCACGGCGGCGCCCCCCGACTCTTTTGTCTGAGTGGTGCGGAGCAGTTCTCCGCGCCGCTCGAGCCCGCTGAGCCGGCCACGCTGGTCCCATCGCATCATTTCCGGCCAGCCGGAATTAACGCGACAGGACCCTGTGCCGGCGCGCTGGGCCCCCGCACTACGTATTTTGCGGAGAAACCAGGGCAATGAAATCTACACAGATTTACACAGCAATGAAATCCCTCCCCCCCCCGGGACTACCCAACAATGTAATCCCAGCTTGCCCCCCCCCCCCGACTACCCAACAATGAAATCCCAGCTCCGCCCCGGCTGTGGTTCATATGAACATTCTGTTTTGACGCAGGAGAGATTTGCATATCCACTCCTGATTGGCCCCTGTGGCAGTTCATACGAACATTCTATATGTTGTTGGAGCGATTTGCATAACTGCTCCTGAATGGCCCCTGCAAGCATTCCAAGTGACGCCATTGGCTCTCATCTATTTTGGGCCGTACAGGCGCAGCAAAGGTTTTTTTGGAGCTTTGAATCCGCCAGTCTTTGTCCTTGGGTGATGGAGAGCCAAGTTTGGGGCGGATTCGTCAAAACGTGATGGAGCCTATGCGATGACGCCCCCCCCCCCCACAGCAGTCATTCAGTCAGGCAGTTATTTAAAAAGTTTCCCTCCCTTTTCACCCCCTCAGAGAACATTAAAAATGGCCTAGGGGAGATTTGTATACCCACCCCTATTGGCCCCTGCAGGAATTCATACGAACATTCCAAGTGTTGTATGGGTTATTTGCATAACTGCTCCTATTGGCTCCTGCAGGAATTCTGAGGTGAGGCTGATTTGCATAACTGCTGCCCTGTAGTTTTGCCCATAGGAGATATGAGAGTGGGGCGATTTTGCCCCCTTTTTTCACCCCCTTAGGGACGGAATTTCCAAAAATCCTTCCTTAGTGGGGCTCTATGTCATAAAAAGCAATGTTCCTTCAAAATTTCACATTCCTAGATTAAACGGTTTGAGCTGGGCATTTATGAGTCAGTCAATCAGTCAGTCAGTCAGTCAGTCAGTCAGGACACTTTCTTTTATATATATAGATATAGGTTGAGCATAGATGGGATAGACAGCATTAACACTCCAACAGATTTCTCCACCTCCATTAGATTTGTAGGGAGGCGGGACTTGCATACTAAAGTTGCTTCTGAAGCTCCAACACAGCTCTCTCTCTCCGGCCTGATCTCTCAGCTGTCCCTCTCCCAAAACTGCAGGCTGCTTAAATTGCTCTGGTTTTACCCTGAATGAATTAGTACATTCCAATCCTTATGGAGTGGGGAGGTGGGGGACAGGTAAGCCCAGAGACGTCTAGAGCATCGCTGTGGATAGCTGATGTTCAACTAACCTCCAGAACAGTAGGGAATCTGCTAGGCTAAAGTTGTCAAATGTGGTGCCTCCGTTTGGGGTGGAGGAGGAAAACATAGTGCAGGGACCAGGCACACGGCATCTGCAGCCTGGCCCAGCTGTGCTGACTTGCCAATCAGCCCTTGCTTAAAAGACAGGTCCCAAACACACTTCAGACACTGGAAGCAATTATTGTTGCAGATCAGCCATAGCAAAGACACTCCTGCCAGCTCCTGGACCTAGACTCGTGTATTTTGACCCCAGATCGACTTTGACTACTCTTCGGCGTGCTCCTCTACTGGTTCGTGTGTCCTTTGATTTTGGAGGGATATTATGGCTTCTAAACCTTAGACCAGTGTTCTCCAACCTTGGGTCCCCAGATGTTTTTGGCCTACAACTCCCAGCATGCCCCAGCCAGCTACGCTGGCTGGGGCATGCTGGGAGTTGTAGGCCAAAAACATCTGGGGACCCAAGGTTGGAGAACACCGCCTTAGATTGTGTCAGCAACTACTGCTTATCTCTCCAGCGGAGTAATTTATGACAACAAATTGGTTTGACCCTTTATAACAATCTCTTTTTACTACATTGTTGGGAGGAAACCTTGAGTGATCCTTTGCTCCTCCCACCTCATTACAGAATGGTGCGGTGTGGGTGGGTAAGATGAATGCAGTGTGTGAATGGGGTTAGAGGTGTGAGGGATGTGTATATGGGAAGGGGAATGGTTTCACCAAGGATACTTTAAAAATTGTCTTGAGATTTTTAAGTTTTCCACTTGTTCAACCCTAAAACATGAGTATTCATTCTAGTTATACAAAAACCCTATGAACATTTGAACCACAGAGTCATTATGATTAGAAGATAATGGGTTGTATCCAATGTTAATCTAACTTAAGTTTCATTCATTTCAGTGGGTCTCACTAAGTAGGACTAACGTTGGATACAACCCAATAATTCCATCCATTAGACCAGGGGTGGGCAATGTACAGCCCACGGGCTGCATGCATTCCCCACCCCACCCCCCACAATACTTTCTTTTTACCAAAAAATGGTGACTATAGTGGCTACAGAGCACGAAAATGGCCAAATTTAGCTTGTTTGCAAGCTAACTCTAACCACAGTAGATTAAAAGCACTACAGAGTGGTGTGCTGCCAAATTTTGCAGCAAAGTGGTGATTTTTTTCTTTTTTTCTTTTTGGGAGTTCTCCACAGACTGTGTGGCACCCCGCAGACTGTGGCCCACTGGGAGAGGGAGTCCAGGGTTCAAAAATGGCCCCTGGACCTCCTGATGTTGCCCACCCCTGCTATAGACCCAAGGGTTTTAGTTTTAAAATAGAGCTTTGTGAAAAAGAAAGATGAGTATTTTAAAAGAAAAGTTTTATATATTTAATTAAATATTCAGATTTCATTTCTGAAGTATACCTCATGATTTCATTAGCTGAAGACTTAATATCTTGTTACGTAGAATGTTAATATATATTCCACGCTCTTCAGCAGTTTGGCTTTAGATCACAGAAAGATATATTGAGCCAGTACATAAATTGCAGCTGAGAAGCATTTTACACTACTGAAAATGTGGCTGCATAGCGAATTTAAATTCTCTTGAGTCTGTAGCTGATCAGTATACATGTCACCGTTGTGAATGGGGCAGTATATCATTTTGCCAGCTGACCATTTGGAATACCCCAGACACGGCGGGCGGGGGGCAGTATATTATTCAGTTAGCTGCCAATTTGGAACACTGCAAACACAGAGAAGTCTTTTTTCTTTTAATGTGATGGAGGACTAAAAGATGGAACGTAGAATGGCACAGCACATTCTACGACATCAGGATTCTGCCACCTCATTCTGCTGTATAGACCAGGCCTAAAGTTTGCCTTAGCAGTGGTTTCCCTGGGCAGTAATCAATCGCTTCTTAACCTCCATCTTGCATTGACTGCTAGAACAAAATCCTTTAGCTTCATAAGCTTAGCCAATAATGGTACGGTTTGTCAAAAATCTTATGTATTCCATACTTAGAGTAACATTGTTCTCCCTGCAACTAAGAAAGGAGGATAAGGATGCCAATACCTACTAATCATGATGGCTGTATATTACCACAAGTATCAGAGGCAGTGCACCTCTCAGGACCAGTTGCTGGGCAACATGCATGGGAGGCTACTACTGCACTCATGTGCTGCTTGTTGGTGTCCCATAGGCATCTGGTTGGCCACTGTGGGAATAGAACTCTGGTCTAGATAGGACTTCAGTCTGATCCAGGATGGCTCTTCTTATATTGTTATGTAAAGATCATAAGAGTACTTCCCAATCTGCACCCGAAAAGAAGTCTAGAAAAAGTATCTCTGGAGTACAAAGCTCCAGTAACTGATATATAAACCAACAACATTTGAGTGGAATCTTTAAACACATCACTTTCTATGTCTGAATACCTATGGTGACTGGTGATGTTCCATGGGAATTTATTTATTTATTATATTTATATCCCGCCTTTTTTCCTGCAAGGAACCCAAGGTGGCTTACATAATCTTCCTCCTCTCCATTTTATCTTCACAACAACCCTGTGAAATAGGTTAGGCTGAGAGTCAGTGACTGGCCCAAAGTCACCCAGTGAGCTTCATGGCCGAGCGGGGACTAGAGAGCTCAGATCTCCCGAGTCCCAGTTCAGCACTCTCACCACTACACCACACTGGCTCTATTGAAGCACATGCTGAAAGCTCTCCCATAAAAATCACTGAGATTTTAAAAATATTTAATCCCCTGCCTGAGTTACTCTCTATTATTTATATTCTGCCTTTCCTCCATGGAGCTCAAGGTGGTGGACATGTTTCTCCCATCAAACGAACACACATACACATTTTAACCTCGCAACAAGTTAGGCAAGATAAGTGAGGTACCTCGCTTAAGGTAAGTTAGGCGAAGAGAATGAGACTGCCCCAAGGTCACCCAGTGAGCTTCATGGCTGTGGGTGGATTTGAATCTGGGTTTCCTCAGTCCTAACCTGACTAACCACACTGACTCTGTCTATGGCTTTTGCCCATAATTCATCTTAAATTCATAAATATATTGTGTAACTTAGGCAAGTTCATTCCCCCCCCGCCCCCAGGTCTCTAGTGTGGTACCAATTCCCTTTTCTCTCAGAATATCTTTTCAGCTCTGTACATGTACCACACAGGTGCCTTAACATATTTTACATGTACAATAAAAATGTGAACAGACTGAGTTTCTCTTCTGCTGTCAACACAGCACTGCACATTCTGTGTTACAGTGTCCAAAACACTTCCTCCGCAACACCATCCTGTGATTTTCCCTCAAGAACATGACATGAAAATATCACGTTTGCACGACATGAAAACATCACAAGTCTGTACATATTCCCAGAATGGGATTGAAAGGATTCTGTTTAATTATGTTTTAAAGCCTCCATTTGATTCTTTCGGCAATTGTAGGCAGGAGATAATATTCCATTTAAGAGCTCTTTTGAAATACCAGTGAGTCAGCCAGCCTATGGGTGGGCTTCAAAAAAATAGAGATTAATCAGGATGGTATGAGGGGATAATATTTTGTTGAATTGCCACTGGAAAGAAAATGGAATCTAAACTGCTATAATTAACAATGCAAAAAATCACAAAGTACAGGTATGATGTATAGATTCATATTCCTTTTTTGTTGGCCATATGCCATGAGTGCCAATGTGAAAGGGCAACACAGGAAGCCGCCTTATACCTGGTCAGATCGTTTCTCCATTTAGCCCATATTGTCTCTGACTGGCAGCAATTCTCTAGAGCCATGGTTCCCAACCTTGGGTGCCCAGATGTTGCTGGACTACAGCTCCCAGCATCCCTTGCCATTAGCCATGCTGGCTGGACATGCTGGGAGTTGTAGGCCAGCAACATCTGGGGACCCTAGGTTGGGAACCACTGCTCTAGAGTCTCACACAGAGGTCCTTCACATCACCTGCTACCAGAGAGTCTTTTAAATCAGTGGCACAGCTAGGGCTGGAGCAAGGACTCAGCACCCCCCCCAAATGGCCCCCCGAAAGCAGGAGGTGATGGGGACAGGGGTGAACAGGTCCCCCATCAGCACCTGGGCCGGCATGAGCATGAAGAGGCCTACCAGGCTGGACACTGCTTGCTGCAGCATCCTTTCTTCTTATTTTTAAAAACACATCAGAGTTTGGTGCAGCCGGCTGGGCATGTACATGGTTACAGATGCTCATTTTATTAATTTACTTTAAAAATATGTTATCCTTTTCTACAACAAAACAGTGCTTATTCCCAAGTAAATGTGTTTGGCATCAAGGGTCGCAGAAGCAAATTCCATTTTATTCCTGAAGTCATGATGGTACCATGAATTAAGTGAGTTTACAATGCAAAACTGCACATGCTCAGAGTATTTCTGTTTTAACAGGGTTGGCAAACACATTTGTTTTGTTTCTTTGCTCTAACATCAGAAACAGAATAGGTTAAAGGAAAATTATATATATCCAAAAATATAACAAAATTTTAATATAACTACTAATATTTCACTCAAAATTGAAACAATTGATTAGCAGTCAAAAATGCCTATCAATAGATCACATACAGAGGCTATACACAGTCACAGCACTGGTTTCCAAATCCAAGGCTGTACATACACACACAATACCAATATCCCAGTCTGTGTTTTGACCAATCTGGTCCTCTTCAGTGGGATATTAGTATTTATATTAATTTTTAAATCTATTTTTTGGATATCTATAATTTTTTTTTAACCTATTCTGTTTCTGTGGTTGTAAGTGGTTAAGGATAGAAGCAGTTTATTGGTGTTTGTCATTGCTCTGACCTGTCAAGAATGTAAAAGCAGTTGTGAAGCATGGAATGGTGGGGAGGGGAGAAGAGAAAGGCTAGCTGCGTGCTTCACAACGGAAGCAATACATCAGGCTGACTATCTAAAGGCCCCCCCTCATAAAACCATTAGGTTTGGGGGCTAAAATGACCTAGCTGCACTGTGATGGAAGAAGCACAGACTACTAGCGTTGAAAAAATGATCCTTCAACGCCAACTTCAGTGGGCCGGTCATGTTGTTCGAATGCCTGACTGCCGCCTCCCAAAGCAGTTACTCTACTCCCAACTCAAGGATGGAAAGCGGAATATCGGTGGTCAATATAAGAGGTTTAAAGATGTTCATAAGGCTAATCTAAAAAAAAAAGCAATATAAACATCGAAAACTGGGACGCTCTGGCCCATGAACGATCAAACTGGAGGTTGGCCTTTCACAAAGGTTCCATGGACTTTGAAGAAGCCCGAGTGCAAGGTGAAAGGGAGAAGCGTGCTAAGCGAAAAGCACGTCAAACGAATCCTTTACAGGACCATCTTCCATCTGGTAACCTGTGTCCTCACTGTGGGAAGCTGTGTGGATCTAGAATTGGCCTCCACAGTCACTTACGGACCCATCGCTAGAGTCTACACAATCTTCTTTAGAATTTCCTCCTTTTATCCTGGAAGACAATCTTACTCGGTCACGAGTGATCGTCTGATGATGATGATGATGATGATGTTATGCTATTTCGGGGTAAATTAAAGTGTATATATAATACAGTAATGTGTTCTTGTATTGAGTCTATGGTAATAAGTATGTATTCCTGTGGCATCTATGTGGTTTATGTTAGGGAAGTCTAGGGTGAGAGAAATGATGGGCAGGAAGAATGGTGTATTTGCATATGTGAGATGATTGGCTGAAAGAGTGAGAAAGGGGGTAAAGCCTGTGATATAAGCTGTAGGTGGTGCTGTTTAAGTGAAGTTGAGTTCTGAAGAGTTCCGAGGGAGGAGTGCTAGAGTGCCGTTTGGGAGTCTGCTGGTGTTGACTGGAGAGAGCGTTGAGAGATTGGATTAGGATTGTTTGTTTGTTTATTTATTTATTTATTCATTTTCTATACCGCCCAATAGCCGAAGCTCTCTGGGTGGTGTACAACAACAATTAAAAACAAACAATAAAATACAGTTAAAAATATAAATAATAAAACATCATGCAACTTTTAAAAAACCAATTCCGTTAATTGTTAGGAGATTAGCTAGTGAGTGCAGGGGACAGGGGTTAATATTTTGGGAACAGTTGGTGAGGGGGGATTTGGAAATAGAACAGGATAGTAAATTAATTAATATTGACTGAAACTTACCTATGAAACTTACTTCAAGAAACTGTTGTATTCTAAAATAAACTTTACTTTGTTTATTGAAGCAACCTGTGTGGGAAGCTGTGCTTTATATTTGGTCAAAGACGTATAAGGTAGGGATAATAGAAATCCCAAGATCAATGTGAGAGGTGTTAGGGAGAGAAACCCCCAACCTTACGTGAGCACACCCATGGCTCCAAAAAGGAGGGAAAGCTTGAGGGCCTTATGAGGGGAGGGTGTGACATGCACCACTTTTCAAAACAGAGATGCTTGGGATTGAACCTGGGACCGCTGACATATAAAATAGGTGCTCCTAGGGTGGCCATGTGTCCTCTTTTACAGAGGACAGTCCTCTATTTGGAGCCCTCTATTTGAAAGCATCTTCTGTTTGAAGGTCAAATTCCATTTTATAGCTAAAGAACCATAAGAACTGTCACCAGTTAGCACCTGGACAGCAGACTGAACAGGCAGGCACACAGGTCACCTGGTCACAGTCTTCTGCAATATGGTGAGATGCACTGAATTTCTCTTTAAACTTATTTCTAAATTTGCGTCTATACATATAACGCAGCAAATGCAAATGCTATGGAAATCATCTCTTTTTTGGTGATGCACTTCATCTGCCACTAAGCTATGGCCCCTTCCTGGCAGTTATGAGGACGATTTTCCTGACAAGCTCCTTTAAGATGAACGGGAGCCATGCTGTGTAAGACCATGTGAGAATCCTGTTCATACCAGTGTATACCTTAGATAAGACCAGTGTGAGAAACATGCTTTATGCATACCTTTTATTAGAAAGTGAAGATAAAAATAGGTCATGGTTCTTACAAAAGAACTCAGGTGGGCTGCACCTATTCATGCTTTCCATTGTTATGAATTTAAAACTGAATCAAATAAACTGGTCATAGAAATAGTTAGGTTTGCTATGACTGAACAGAAAGGAGGGAAGGAGCCAAATGCAACGTACAATGAAGAGAATTCCAGAGCTGCTCTGGAGAAGGTCCTGTCCAGTGGACTCACCACCCTAACTGCAGATGAAGATGGGATGTGGAACAGGGCCTCATACGTTTTACCACAGCTTTTCTCAACCTGATGCCCTCCAGATGTTTCGGGCTACATCTCCAAGAATTCCTGATTATTGGCCATGCTGACTGGGGCTGATGGGAGCTGAAATATAAAACATCTGGAGGGCACCAGGCTGGGGAAGGCTGCTCTACCAGCACCTCCCACAGTCTCCTCCACCAAGAGTTCTGAAAGCCAGGAGATGCTGATCTGTAGTGGTAATTTTAGGATTAAGAGATTTTAGAATGTTTTCACTGTTTTTTTGTTTGTTTTTTTAAAAAATATTTCTTTTTATATGTAAAACAACTAAAATTACATACATACAACTTATATAGTGCTCCCATCACCACAGGACCAAAGAATACATTCTATCTCTATAATCAATTGTTATTCATTATTCCAAAAATACAACATATCTTGTCATGGCATGCTCCCTTTCCCCTTATTTAACACAAAATCCAAAAATAATCCACAAATATCCTTAAAATTATTTTTCTTAAGTTGTCCCTTTTTACATTTGATATTACAAGTCAACATATCATTTAAAGCCATATCCCACACTTCCTTATATCAGTCAGTAATAGAGAAAACTTGCTGAACTTTCCATTTTCTTGCTATCATTAATCTACCCGCCGTTAACAAATTTACAATTAATTCTTTAACATTTTGAGGACCAGCCACCTTTTCAGTTATTGATAACAATACTAATTTAGGACAAACCTTTAAATCAATACCAATAATTTCCGATATTTCTTCAAAAATCTTTTTCTAAAAATCCAATACATTCTTACAACTCCACCACATATGAGCATACGTACCCAGCTCCTGACAGCCTCTCCAACACATTGGAGAACATTTATTATCTATTTTGTTTAATCTATAGAAATTCTCTTTTATCCTTATTGACATATTTTTCAATATTCGCCTATCCCATATCTTATTCCACTCTTCTTTTGCTATTTCCTCTTCAAAATCTATATCCCAAACTATCTTAAGATTTTCCGCTTGCTCTTCTGATTTCTGGATCATTTTATATATCATCTTTGTAATACCTCTAGCTGATGCATTCCCTTCTATAAGTTCTCTAGGCATAACCAACTGCTCAAATGCAGTGAATTCTCTTTCATGCTCATGTCTCCTCTTCCATTTCTTTCCCCATTGAACTAATTGGATTAAATTTAGCCACGAAATGTTTTCACTGTTTTTTAAACTATGCAAAACTCTTAGAATTTTTTGTTGCTAAATGGCATATAAATATTCCAAATAAACAAACAATAGTAAAGCAGTAGTGTTAATTTTTTAAAAATTAATATTTTATGACCTTTTTATAGTAGAGGTGTTAATTGTGATGTGCCTTATTATGTAATTAATAACACATCCTTGTAATGAAGACTTTAAAAACAATCATGGTCTCCCATTAGTTCATTGCTTAACATATATCATATTTAAATTTAAGGTGGACTCCCAATACATTGAGGAAGAGCAATCATTATACATATTTCAAGAAGAAAGACCACATTTTTTTCCAAAGTTAATTTTCTTTGTTTAGTATATTCAATTTTCTCTTATCTCACCTGCATAAAAACATCTATTATCTAGTCCTGGATGTTTGTGGATATATCTGATTTCCGGCGTGTGTGTACGTTCACTAAGAACACCCAGTTAAGCCATGGTTCTGTGAAGTGCTCAAAATACTGGATATATTCCAAAAAGCCCTTCTTTTGAGGAAAATGCACATTCCATATTTAGCACAACATTACTGCAAGACCAAAAAATGCAGCTTAAAGCTGCAATCCTAAACACACATGAAGTGAAATCCTAAGCATGTTTCCCTACAAGTACGGTAAGTTCCACAGTGTCCAACGGGACCTACTTTCTAGTAAGTGTGTTTAGGATTCCAGCCGTAGTTAGGAACAAATTCCATTGAACTCAGTGGGACTTACTTCCAAGAAAACATGCATAGGAGTGGGCTGTAAAAAATTTCCCCCCCCTGAAGCAGGGGAAGAATCAAGTTTTTTTTGTTCTATGTCTTTTAAAGCTGTTAGAAAAATGGGCATGGTGCATATACAGAGTGTGGTCCTACACGTGTATTAAACAGGCCCAGGTACATAGCCGTTAAGTTAAGGCAGGGCAGGCCGGCCGCCCCGTTTCCCCGCCCCTGCCCCGTTTTTTCGAGCGGCGCGCAGCGCCACTCGAACAACCCCTTACCGGTTTGGAGGCGGTTCGGAGGTCCCGTCGCATCACTTCCGGGACCAGAAATGAAGTGACACGACGGGACCTCTCGAACGGAGCAGCCGGTTCTCTGCTGCTGCGCGAGCCGCCCCGAAGAGAAGGTAAGGCCTCGCCGGGGCATGAGCAGGGCCATGCTCGGCCTCGGTCTGCCCCGGCGAGGCTCGTTTTACAAGCCTACAGGTACGTAGCACGCATTGTAAAGATGAAACAAAAAGCCCTAATTTTAAAATGAACAATTCTTGCTTCACACACACACACACTCCGGCCAGATACCAAGAGTCCAACCGGCTGGCAACAGGCCCAGACATGTTCCAGCATGGTTACTTTTTGCTTACCAAGGCCTTTCTCTCTGTGTATCATTTCACAAACAAAGCTTCTCTTTCAAGCAAGCAAAGAGAACCCCCCTTCCTGGCTGCTTTGAGTAAAAGGCAGGCAGAGATGGACTCTGAGAAATCCATCTTTTAATAGGGTCCCTAATTCCATTTTAGGACCCCAGGTGAGAAAAGCACTGTCCTAAGCTGAAAAAATTCACATAGGCTACATAAGCTCAGTGTCAGAGCATCTGCTCTGCATGCAAGCTAGAAGAGGCTCCTAATTTGAAACCCTGTGATGACCTGTCTTGAGTTAAAGCTATGTAAAGGCCAAAATCCTATGCATGCTCAAATAGACAGAGCTCCTGCAAATCCCAGCACTCCCTGGCCAGGAAGGGATAGCAATTTGAGGAACAGCCCACAAGGACTGAAACCCTAAAAGATCACCCTGCTGTCCATAGGCACTTGTTAAGGTAAAGGTCCAGAAAAGCCCTGATGAACTCTGTTGAACCCTCATTGAATGACCTAGATTTCTGCCCATATACCACCTCCTAATTGTACTTGACTCCGCTTATCTGCTTTTGTTGTTCCGGACAAGGAACCTTAGAAAGCCATGTTGCATTCTGCTTTAGTTATGATATTTCTTTGTTCTAAAATGCTTAATAATCATATTTTCACATTAAATTGCTATTTGGTCCCAAAAGCCTATTTCCTAGTGCCAACGCAAATGTAGAAGGCACATGGAACATCAAGTAACCTAAGAAGTCATGAGAAACAACATCTTAGAGATTAAGATTTGCCATGTCTAGAGAAATGTATTTGGTCGCTGTCATATTTGGGGAAATGTATTCAATTGGTTGGCACGGTTAAACGAATGTATTCAATTTACTGAGAGCGAATACACCCATGACTGTAAAAAGGTATAAGAAGGCTTGAATGCCTCACTGTTCTTTGTCCAGCTTTGATTTGGGCACGCACCCCTGCTGGTCCTTTTTGTGCAGAAATAAAAGCTTTAAAAAACTCACTACTGGGTGTGTGCTGCTTCCCTCTTCCTTGAAGTATTGGGTTCTCTGGGAAGAGAACTCTCTAAGCATAGAATTTGTGCAACAAAGCTGACCATGAAATCTTTCTGCTGTCTCTTCTGTGAACTCTGTTTATGGAGTTTTGCTTTAATACAGGCAATGATTGCTCATGTAACTGATAAGCCAGTAATTTACTGTCTTTCCAGGTTGCCAACATATTTCAGTTTTATGCTTAAGGCAAACCTATGTGTTTTGTGACTTGTGTCTTATCTTTATCACTTCCTTCCATAGAATTGTTGGGTTTAAATAATAGTTGTGTGTCAGCATTTGCAGTCTAGCCTTTAAATCTGATTGCTTTATCCTGTTTTATCTTTGACAGATGTCCAAACAGCAGATGTCCAGTACGGTCATTAAAACAACTATTTAGGGAGCAATCCTATGCCCCCCAGACATTGTCTGAGCGGCCATAGGATACTGGGGATTCTCCCCTCCGAGGTCAGAGACAGCACTCCAACCTCAGAAGGGGGAGTTGGAGAGCTGACCCCCCCTCCCCCTTGCAGCCAGCAAGGAAAAACTGCACCAGCTGCCCCCCCCCCAAGGTTGGAAAAGCAACCTTGATTGGAAAAGGGAGGTTGAAAAAGCGAGACGGAAAAGGGGACATTTGGGTGGGCACGGAGAGGATGAGACTGGAGAGGCCAGGATATGAGCTATCCTGAGGCCTCTCCAGCCTCCCCCCCCCCGAAGCACCGTCACCTCCGCCACTCCTCCTGCCCTGCCATTGGATGATCAGAAACCTCTTAAAGACTAAAAAAAACTATCAGCAAACCGTTAAAGTCCACTGGAAGAGCACTGTCATGACCCCGACATTCAGCAGCGACCTGGACACAGACAAAGGCTGGGGACAGTGGTGAGGACTGAGGAAGCACTGGGCCCAAGTCCCACCACTGAGCAAAAGATCCCCAAGCTCAAGATGCCCGGGTCCTCTGAGCCTGGACCCTCAAAAACTGAAGTCCCAAGCCCAGTTCCATCAAGGGGCAGCATACTCTCCTCCCAGGGCCTTGCGTTCATAAGCACAGAAGAACAGAAGAGCTTTACTGTCTCAGACCAAAAACCTATCTAGTTCAACGTTCTGTTCCCACAGTGGCCAGCCAGATGCCCATAGGAAGCCACCCATGCCTTGTAGTGGGAGCAAACGGTGTGATGTTAAGGACTGCTGGTTTTCATCACCTATGTCAGCCTTGGTGTTCCTTGGGGCAGAAGACAACCAAGCACTCCTTTCCAGACTGAGGTGCTTACCCCATTTTGAATTCGTGCTGAGAAGCCTGGAGAAACTAGGGTAGCCAGTGCCCTTGGTGAGTTTCCACGTGACTGTGAACAGCCAGGAAGTGAAATCCTCTGCTTTCCGCTCCTTCGGGTAAAAATATCTGTTTGGACTATTTTCCTTTATTTCTCCTGAGATCACTTGAAATCTATCCTTTCCTCCTGTGTCATTAAAACTCCTTGTTGCACTTAGGCCTCCAAAGAAAGAAGAACATCTCGCCAATTGCCTAGCACTGTCCTTGATTTGGCAAACCATCTCTGGGTTCTCTTTATCTCTCTTTCTCTCTCTCCCCCTCACACCCACACAGCCATAGAGTTATTGGTAATCACGAAAGAAACATTTTGCCAGTCCAGTGTTAAGGGTTGCTATACTAACCAATTGTTCCTTTCTGTAAACAGTGGTGGTAAAAATAAAACTTACACACTTTCCATCGCTGTCAGTGTTCTTGAGCTAATTTCCCCATTCTTCTGGCACAGTGCATAATCAACCATGTGCATGCCACACCTCCACACAAAAAAGATCCTAATATTTTGTGTATTCATGTACACAGTCATCATCATCATCATCATCAGGCGATCACTCGTGACCGAGTAAGATTGTCTTCCGGGATAAAAGGAGGAAATTCTAAAGAAGATTGTGTAGACTCTAGCGATGGGTCCGTAAGTGACTGTGGAGGCCAATTCTAGATCCACACAGCTTCCCACAGTGAGGACACAGGTTACCAGATAGAAGATGGTCCTGTAAAGGATTCATTTGACGTGCTTTTCGCTTAGCACGTTTCTCCCTTTCACCTTGCACTCAGGCTTCTTCAAAGTCCATGGAACCTTTGTGAAAGGCCAACCTCCATTTAGATCGTTCATGGGCCAGAGCTTCCCAGTTTTCGATGTTTATATTGCATTTTTTTAGATTAGCCTTATGAACATCTTTAAACCTCTTATATTGACCACCGATATTCCGCTTTCCATCCTTGAGTTGGGAGTAAAGTAACTGCTTTGGGAGGCGGCAGTCAGGCATTCGAACAACATGACCGGTCCACTGAAGTTGGCGTTGAAGGATCATTTTTTCAATGCTAGTAGTCTTTGCTTCTTCCAGTACACTGACATTTGTTCGCCTATCTTCCCAAGTAATTTGCAGGATTTTCCGGAGGCAACGTTGATGAAACCTTTCAAGGAGGTGGAAGTGACGTTTATAGATAGTCCATGTTTCGCAGGCATACAATAAAGTTGGTAATACAATGGCTTCATAAACCAGTGTTTTGGTCTTCTTACAAATATCCCGATCCTCGAACACTCTATGTTTCATTCGAGAAAATGCGGCACTTGCGGAGCTCAGACGATGCTGGATTTCACTGTCGATGTTAGCTGTAACAGAAAGATAGCTGCCAAGATAGAGAAAATGATCGACATTTTCCAGTATTGTCCCGCCAAGCTGGATAGATGGCATCACCAAAGGGTTGGCTTGCACTTGCTGATGAAGCACTTTGGTTTTTTTGATGTTAAGTGAGAGACCAAGTTTTTCGTATGCTTCTGCAAAAGCATTTAGGATAGTTTGGAGATCGTCCTCTGAATGTGCGGAGACCACATTATCATCAGCATACTGAAGTTCCACAACGGAGGTTGTAATTACCTTACTTTTTGCTTTCAGCCTGCTGAGATTAAAAAGCTTTCCATCTGTTCGATATATAATTCCCACACCGGTGGGAAGTTTCCCCTTGACAAGATGTAAAACCATGGCGATGAAAATGGCAAATAATGTTGGGGCGATAACACATGTATCGCCCCATGTACACAGTATACATGAGTTTTCATGCATGTGTGAACAAAGTCACGAGGAGCTGTCCTGGTAACAAGACTGGTAACCACATTTAGGCTGGCTGCATTTTTTGTTGTTGTTTTGCTTTGTTTTGCTTTTCAGCTTATTTGTGTGAATACTTGACTTTTACTGGTTCTTGAATTTGTTTCATCCTTTTATGTAGGATTTGGATCTTAGGCTGTAGCTCAGTGGTAGACTAGAGCACATACTTTGCATGCAGAAGGTCCCAGGTTTGATCTCCGGCATCTCCAGGTAGGGCTGGAAAAACTCTTGCCTGAAACCCTGGAGAGCTGCTGCCAGTCAGTGTGGACAATACTGAGCTAGATGGACCAAGGGTCTGACTCAGGATGAGGCAGCTTCCTATGTTTCTATATTATTATTATTATTATTATTATTATTATTATTATTATTATTTTGATATAGTATGTCACTTATTTTGATATAGTATGTTACTGTGCAATCCTAAACATGTCTATTCAGAAGTAAGTTCCACTGAGATCAGTGGGACTTACTCCCAGGTAAGTGTGTACAGGGTTGCAGCCTTAGACCACTGAGAGCCAGTGTGGCGTAGTGGTGAGAGTGTTGGACTGGGACTCGGGAGATCCGGGTTCTAGTCCCCGCTCTGCCATGAAACTCACTGGGTGACTTTGGGCCAGTCACTGACTCTCAGCCTAACCTACCCCACAGGATTGTTGTGAGGATAAAATGGAGAGGAGGAGGAGGATTGTGTAAGCCGCCTTGGGTTCCTTGCAGGAAAAAAGGTGGGGTATAAATATAATAAATAAATTCTTCCCCACTGAAAACTGGTTCATGCAATATTGAGGCAAATTCATCATATTTTCCAGAGTGCGCATTTCTTGCTGCAACAATGTATGGAATATGGATTCCTTGCAGGAAAAAAGGCGGGGTATAAATATAATAAATAAAATAAAATAAATATTTTAAACAACTAATAAATATAAGAAACAAACAAACAAATAAATATCCTATACCTCTTCAATCTATGACCACACCACTGTCAATGGTGCACTTTACACCAGCCCCAGACCTGGTGCAAATAATTTCTCTCCTATTGATTTTGATGGGGGGGGGATTAAAAAAATAACCACCCTTGCATTGACAACCACCCCACCTATGTCATCACAACAGCGCATAGGACATGATGGAACTTGGCATCCAATCACAGCACACCACTACCAGTTTATAAGTCTCACATGGGGATTTTTACCTGAAAAGCAGGATAAAAAAATTCACAAACAAATATTAGATAATTAATAGATGAATTAATTATAGAAGAATTCTACTTCTATATAATTAGCTATCAATAATTTTTTTTAAAAGATATTGCAGATCATAATAGTATAAATTACATATACATACTAATCAACACAGGTATCACAATTCACAAAATGCCCAGTTGCTGCTAAACAGAAGCTTCAAGTAATTAATCACCAGTAAGCAGATTTCAGATTTTAATCTACATTTAAACAAGTGTTTAAAGGCTGCTAGCTTCACAATTGCATGTCAGAAATAACTATCTGACTTTTCATCAGCAAGCTGTTTGTTTTTCAGCATTGTGTGTATGTGTTGTAAAAATGGGTCTTGTCATAATCAGATGAATAACAACTGTACAAGTACTTTTGGGTATTTTATTTATTTATTTATTACATTTATACACCACCTTTTTTCCTGCAAGGAACCCAAGGCGGCTTACATAATCCTCCTCCTCTCCATTTTATCCTCACAACAACCCTGTGAGGTAGGTTAGGCTGAGAGTCAGTGACCGGCCCAAAGTCACCCAGTGAGTTTCATGGCAGAGCGGGGACTAGAACCCGGATCTCCCGAGTCCCAGTCCAACACTCTCACCACTACGCCACACTGGCCTGGCCACACAATTTGAATCCAAAGACAGAAACAGGAGGAGATAAGCATCCAAATGCAACGGAAAAAGGGAGAGAACTAGAGGTTCTCAGGATGCAAAAATCTTTATTAAAGGAGCCCGACGCGTTTCGGCCTGTGTATTTTTCAAGGCCTTCCTCAAGGGGCTGTGAATATTCAAAATACATACATTAAATTAACTTAACATGGTTAGGACAACACATAATAAAAATACTTTCTCATTATGTATAGAATTTCTTTACATTCTTAATAGAAATCATTTCAAAACATTTTCTTAAAAATGAGGAACAAGTACAGTAAAGGAATACATTTTCTTTATATAAATTATAACTTACTTGTAAAAGAGTCTGCAGATTACTTAAACAACTAATGTCTTTCACTGTTTCAGTGGCGACTGAAAAAATAGATCTTTTTGAACATGATTATATTATGGTACAGTTTTTTTCTTTTTTCTCGATGTTATCTCGTTGGCAAAATGTCAAGGACACCCAGTCAGGACACAGCTTGTTTTAAAGCACTACAGTGATTTTGCAGTCATATTAATGGGAACAGTTCCAAATCCTCATTAAGACCTCTTGGTTTTAAAGTATTTAATTTAATTATCCACTGTATTTCCCTTCTTAATAATTGTTTTTCATTGTTAGTGTTAATTTTGTCCAGAGCCCAAAAAGTAAGGTCTGTAGGGGAATGTTGTTGTTCTGTAAAATGTTGAGTTAGTGGAGCACCTTGTTTTTTATTTTTTATGTTACTAAGGTGCTCTCCTATACGTTTTTTTAGGGGTCTGATAGTTTTTCCCACATAAACTTTTGGACATTTACACTGGATGACATAAACAACAAAGGAACTGTTACAAGTGGTAAAGCATTTTAGAAAATATTTTTGTTGGTCCGAGGGATTTACAAATGCTGTGGTTTTGTTGGTGTATTTACAATAACAGCAATGTCCACAGGGGTGGTGTCCTATTGGCCTGTGAGAATCAAACAGAACATTCGAAGGGCTTCCATAATTTTCTTTGAATTCACTTCTTATTAGTAGATCTCTAAAATTTCTTGTTCTCTTAAAGGAAACCATTGGTTGATTTTGGCAACCAGGTATCTCTTGTATCATATGCCAATGTCTCCTAATACTGCTCTGTAGGTTATCATTTATTTTATCATAAGTCAAAATGCAATGGATTCGTGTTTGCACTTCAACATTCTTTTTTGTTAGGAGTTCTGCCTGTGTTTTTCTTTCAACCTTCTTGAAACCCTCTGTAATGACAGCATTAGGATAGCCTCTCTCTTTTAATTGTAGTGCCAATGTGTGTGACTCTTGTATGAAGTCTGATGTTTTTGAACAGTTGCGTCTTAATCTTAAAAACTGTCCATATGGGAGATTATTCCTTAAGGAATGGTGATGGGAGCTGTCATACCGAAGATATCTGGGCACATCTGTAAGTTTTTTGTAATTACAAGTAATGAGATGTTTGCCCTCTTTTCTTATTGTCAGATCCAAAAAATGGATTTCTAAGGCATTATACTGGACATCAAATTGGATATCTTCATTCCTAGAATTTATGTATGTTATAAATTGTTGTAATAATACTGCATCACCCCTCCAAATTGAAAAAAACATCATCTATATACCTAAACCATATCACAATATGTTTACTATATTGACCCACAGATGAAAAAAGTTCCCTCTCATACTCAGCCATATATAAATTAGCCACTTCTGGGGCCATAGGGCACCCCATAGCCACCCCCTTAGTTTGCCAATAAAATTTGTTGTTAAATTTGAAATAATTTTTACATAAGGACATCTCAGCAAGGGAGAGTAGAAAATGGGTGGAGGATTTTTTTCTGTTCTTAAATCTAAAGCATGGTGGATAACAGATAAAGCCTCTTCCTGAGGTATGTTAGTATATAAAGATCTTACGTCCATTGTTAACAAAATATCCTTTTCTTCTATACAGATTGCTTTTGTTTTAAAGTCTGAAGAATCCCGTACATAAGAGGGTATTAGAGGTATGAAAGGTTTTAAGAAATAATCTACGTATTGTGAAAGAGGTTCCAGCACAGAACTGCAGCCTGATACTATGGGTCTGCCTGGAGGAGGACAAACTCCCTTATGAATTTTTGGCAAAGTATAAAAAACCGGAATTCTGGGTTTTTCTTTACATAAGAAGCCAAACTCATTTTCTGTAATGAATCCTAGGCTGACCCCCTCATACAAAATGTTTTTAATTTCTTTTGCAATCTCATTAGTAGGGTCGTTTTTGCATACCTGATATGATTCAGTGTCTGCTAATTGGCGTAAAATCTCTTTTTTATAATCTGTGCTGTCTTGGATCACAATAGCTCCCCCTTTGTCTGCTTCTTTTATGACTATGGAGGAGTCTTGAGATAAATTTAACAATATCTTTCTTTCCTCTTGACTGATGTTATACCATGGACGCTTTTTTGTTTTTTCTATCTGTTCAAGGTCTTTTAGCATTAATCTTTCATAAACTTGTATAGCTGGGTCTACAGGGGCAGGAGGCATGAACTTTGAAGGTAATCTAAAACGTGTATGAGTATCTGTAAATCTGGATACATTAGTCCCAAAATATTGACGTAATTTTATGTTACGAAAGAGCCGAAAGAGATCTAGTCTAGTTTGTACAGGGTCATGACGAGGAGTGGGTACAAAAGAAAGTCCTTTATCCAAAACATGTAATTCAGCAGGAGATAGTACCTTTTTAGAGAGATTAACAACTAGCGTCTTCTTTTGGACCATCTGGGAGGTGAGCCAAACCTTGTTGTCTTTTTTCTGTTGCTGCTGGGTTGAAACTCCCGTCTCCGGTTTTCTCTGTCGTCCAAAAAAGATGAGGTGTGCAAAGATTGTGTAGAATCTGATTCATTTGTGCGGGATTCCCACTCAGAGTAGGATCCAGAAGAAGTGTCCGCATGCTGAGCAAAAGTAACATGTTTTTGTTTTTTATATAGCCAGGGATATACCTTTTTGGCATAGTCACTCTCATCTCTTTGAAATTTTTTGTATTTAAATGTTTTTAGCTCTCTTTGAAACTGCTGTAATTCTTTGTCCAAAGCTGCAAATTTATGTTCTATATCACGTGGATTGTCTCGAATAAAAGTTTCTTTTTGTTCTTTCAGAGTTTTTTCAATTTGTTTATTTACTTCTGATGAGGTGTCTATTAAGAGAATCATCAAATCCTGCGAACATTTATTTAATATGGCACACCATTTCTGCATGAAATCCTCATTGTCTTTAAACATGCCTGGTTCTTTCATAATCCTTAGGCCTCTAGGAATTCTTTGGGCCCGGCAATATTCAAGCAAAGTAGAGGCATGTAGTTGACTCCTGATCATTCTTTTGTGTTCTTTTTCAAATTGTTCCCACTCCATACAGGAATTTTCTCTCCCTCCATCGAAGATAGAGGGTTGTAATAGATGCTTGTCCAAATGCTCTTTTGAAAAACTGTAAGTGTTGTCCCACTCCATGGCTCCAAAACAGAAACCAAAGACAGAAACAGGAGGAGATAAGCATCCAAATGCAACGGAAAAAAGGAGAGAACTAGGTTCTCAGGATGCAAAAATCTTTATTAAAGGAGCCCGACGCGTTTCGGCCTGTGTATTTTTCAAGACCTTCCTCAAGGGGCTGTGAATATTCAAAATACATACATTAAATTAACTTAACATGGTTAGGACAACACATAATAAAAATACTTTCTCATTGTGTATAGAATTTCTTTACATTCTTAATAGAAATCATTTCAAAACATTTTCTTAAAAATGAGGAACAAGTACTGCTTTTTTAAAAAAAGGAATACATTTTCTTTATATAAATTATAACTTACTTGTAAAAGAGTCTGCAGATTACTTAAACAACTAATGTCTTTCACTGTTTCAGTGGCGACTGAAAAAATAGATCTTTTTGAACATGATTATATTATGGTACAGTTTTTTTTCTTTTTTCTCGATGTTATCTCGTTGGCAAAATGTCAAGGACACCCAGTCAGGACACAGCTTGTTTTAAAGCACTACAGTGATTTTGCAGTCATATTAATGGGAACAGTTCCAAATCCTCATTAAGACTTCTTGGTTTTAAAGTATTTAATTTAATTATCCACTGTATTTCCCTTCTTAATAATTGTTTTTCATTGTTAGTGTTAATTTTGTCCAGAGCCCAAAAAGTAAGGTCTGTAGGGGAATGTTGTTGTTCTGTAAAATGTTGAGTTAGTGGAGCACCTTGTTTTTTATTTTTTATGTTACTAAGGTGCTCTCCTATACGTTTTTTTAGGGGTCTGATAGTTTTTCCCACATAAACTTTTGGACATTTACACTGGATGACATAAACAACAAAGGAACTGTTACAAGTGGTAAAGCATTTTAGAAAATATTTTTGTTGGTCCGAGGGATTTACAAATGCTGTGGTTTTGTTGGTGTATTTACAATAACAGCAATGTCCACAGGGGTGGTGTCCTATTGGCCTGTGAGAATCAAACAGAACATTCGAAGGGCTTCCATAATTTTCTTTGAATTCACTTCTTATTAGTAGATCTCTAAAATTTCTTGTTCTCTTAAAGGAAACCATTGGTTGATTTTGGCAACCAGGTATCTCTTGTATCATATGCCAATGTCTCCTAATACTGCTCTGTAGGTTATCATTTATTTTATCATAAGTCAAAATGCAATGGATTCGTGTTTGCACTTCAACATTCTTTTTTGTTAGGAGTTCTGCCTGTGTTTTTCTTTCAACCTTCTTGAAACCCTCTGTAATGACAGCATTAGGATAGCCTCTCTCTTTTAATTGTAGTGCCAATGTGTGTGACTCTTGTATGAAGTCTGATGTTTTTGAACAGTTGCGTCTTAATCTTAAAAACTGTCCATATGGGAGATTATTCCTTAAGGAATGGTGATGGGAGCTGTCATACCGAAGATATCTGGGCACATCTGTAAGTTTTTTGTAATTACAAGTAATGAGATGTTTGCCCTCTTTTCTTATTGTCAGATCCAAAAAATGGATTTCTAAGGCATTATACTGGACATCAAATTGGATATCTTCATTCCTAGAATTTATGTATGTTTTAAATTGTTGTAATAATACTGCATCACCCCTCCAAATTGAAAAAACATCATCTATATACCTAAACCATATCACAATATGTTTACTATATTGACCCACAGATGAAAAAAGTTCCCTCTCATACTCAGCCATATATAAATTAGCCACTTCTGGGGCCATAGGGCACCCCATAGCCACCCCCTGTTAAGTTAATTTAATGTATGTATTTTGAATATTCACAGCCCCTTGAGGAAGGCCTTGAAAAATACACAGGCCGAAACGCGTCGGGCTCCTTTAATAAAGATTTTTGCATCCTGAGAACCTAGTTCTCTCCTTTTTTCCGTTCCACACAATTTGAATGCCAATTACCAAAATGGTTAGGAGATGGCCTGACATCAAATCATCAATATGTGATTTTGAAGGAAAGTGTTCAGAAAATATGCCACAAATTAAAACCATTAAAATTAGTAAGTAAGTAACTCTATTCATACATATATCTTGTGTATTCTTTTAAAATAGTTAAATGGGATGGAAGTAGCAGTTTAAGAATCCTAGACATTATTCCCATCCCAACTTCATTCTAAGTTTCCTATTTGCTTTTGTTTTTTTGTTAGTTGTCTTCTCATAAAACCTGAAGCTTAAGCCAATATGGTGCTGTCCTTTGTTTAGCAACAAATATGATATTTAAAAAATCCCTCTAAGATGCTGGAGAATTCACAAGAGGAAAAAAAGTACAGTACATTTTCCTCAGTGAATGGAAGTGACATCTAGTTTTCTCCATATATGAGAATTTGTACTTTGCCATTTGAGAAATGTTGCTATTTGAGTTGTATTCATGAGACAATTATCATATTAATGACCACTAAACAAAATGAACCAAGGAAGAATATGGTTATCTCCCCACATTTTCATGAAATGATCTTTCTGAAGCCGCATCCTTTAAATGCATATCTATTACACATTGGTTCAAACATGAGATTAATTTATTTTTCAAACTGGTCTACAAGGTTACAAGTACGGCTGCCCTGATATAATTCAAAATCTACAGTCAGGCTATATCTTTATTCGGACCAACCAAATTTGCAAAAAATTATGAGCAAGCTGCTATGTTCGTTGTGCTACACATGATGGAGTGAAGTGCCTTAGACTTTCCCAACCTATTTTTTTTTTTTCAAATATCTTGGAATAGGGTATTAGAACAGAATATTTGATATAATTTACAGCCACAACCTTGGGAAGGGAGACCTAACCAGGTGCAATTCTTTGGCAGCAGCATCTGGACAAATGTGTCATACAAAGATGAGCCAGTCCTGATTGTGATGACCGGGCTCCCACAGAATTAATTTAACAAAAGTAGCTAAAGAAAGAAATATGGCTTTGTTTTCCCAGCAGACAGGAAATGAAGTTTAGGAAAGTCTGTATCTGTGCTTTCATGGGGGAGGGGAGGCTGGTGGCCAATCTGACTAGTGGGGCTGAGGGCAGGTCACTGGAGATGGAGCCAACAGGTTAATCATGTAGCACACACTGGGGTGGGGGAGAGGCAGAAGGCCCTCCACGCCCACGGTGGCTGGCCATTAGTGCCCGGCTTTGCATTCACCTCAGCATGACTGGCCTTCTCCTCCCCTTCTCCATCAATTTATGGAGGAGCAATTCTCGGTCAGACCAGAGAGGAAACGTCTCCTTTCTGGTCTGCTCTCTTGGTATGAATAGGTAGGCCCTCTGTAGACCCAGCTATTGTGTTTCTGGACTGGTGGTCTGCCACTTGCCCTCTTCTAAGGTATGTGTTTGCTGCTTTAAGCAAAGTTGCAAATGGCTATAGACTTATGTTAGCCACTGATTAATGGGGTTAGGAAGGAATTTTACCGTCAGTCACAACACAAGTGATTTCACTGGCTGTGTCTTTGTTTGGGGGGCGGTTTCCCTTCCTCATAGAAATTGGTTCTTTACTATCTTTGGTTTTTCCTTCAGGATCTGATGCCTACATCACAACTGTTGCTGTCATTTATACCTGGCACTAGGGACATCCAGCAGGACACTTGGTAAAGAGGTGAGTGGGGTGGGCTCCCTGCTCTCTCACACAAAGAGGGTCCCTCTTAAGGGTCTCAGGAGCTTGGGGCATGGTGCAGACCACCTCAGGGTCTGAAACCATTGCCACACCCTAGGTGTTTGGGCAGCAGTCATAAGACCAGCTCAAGCTGTCAGTGGACGTTGCTTTCCTCCTCCCAACATTTTCCCCGTAGTCAGGCTGGGCCATGCTGCATTCTGAGCGTATGTCGGTTGTCAGAAATGGGATCCTTGCCTATATGCCCTGCCTTGTTACTCCTAAGCTGTAATCAAAAGAGTTATGGTCTGCTTTCCTTCCAAAGGGTGTAGTGCAGCCACTTATGAATGGCTGAAAATGAGGGCAAAAGAAGACACCAGTTTGCATAAAATGTGCACAGGCTAATTCATAATTCTATATTTATTGATACAAATGTAGAAATAATTATTATAATTTAAAAAGAAATGCATCTCACCATAGTGCAGCAGACTGTGACCAGGTGACCCATGTCTCCTCCTGTTCAGCTTGCTGTCCAGGTGCTCACTGGTGATGGGCAACAGGTCCTATGGTTCTTTATCTTTAAACTGGACTTGGACAGGACAGCCCTTTGAACATAGGAATAGGATGCCTTCATAGGGAGGGTGGTCCTATGACAGCTCCTCAAATAGAGGACTGTCCTGTGTAAAAGAAGACACATGGCCACCCGAGCTCCTGTGTGGTTCCTTTTCCGCCACCTGCAGGCACAAGTAAAATTATGGGTGTCATCTAGGGAAACATGTGAACCATTTCAAATGTTTGTTTGTTTCGCATTTCCATCCTGTTTTTCATCACACAGGTGACTGATTATATAGTAAACACAATATATGTAGTTACAGTGTAGTGTACCATGTACCACCCCAGAAGGCAAGGAAAGGGGTTTTGCTTGGTTGAATGCATTTCCACATTAAAAACTCCATTCATATGCAAGGCTAGCATGTCAGAGAGAAGGTGTCTAGTCTAGCTTTTCCTCTGATATGTTAGCTTTGCACACGTCAGGAAGATTTTGACATGAGCACATTCTTGTAAATATGTGACACACACACCCCTGCGCACACACACACACACACAATCACTGCCCCAGAAAAGCAGCAACCAAGGTGTGTGGGATATCACCTACTCTATAGCTTACAGATTTGTACTGGGTGGACTGCTATATAAACCTATATATACATATATGCCAGTAGTGTCACAAAATCCACACCACACAAACTGGGCCTGATTAAAAAATCAGCAGCATCCTATGCTCCCTCCAGGGGTTAGTGTTCCAAGCTTCACCCATCTGAGCCACTCAGCTGTATCTGTTGAAGCTTCCTGCTGCTGGATATTGTAAGATAACCATTACCTTAATACTTAAACGATCATGACAAAATCCCCCATTAGCTACTATGACTCTGAGCAAGGCCAAGTGCTTAAGGGGCGAGTTATTAAATGGGTGAAAGCTTCTGAACGTAAAACAAACACTGCTCCTGTTCAAGTTATGGGTTTCTGATGCTAACAATTCATAGGTACTAAAATACGCACAGTCACTTAAGGCTTGGAGAGGGTTACAGAAATTTCTAGATTGATTATGGGAGGCAGGGGAGAGAATCACTATACAGTTAGGTCCTAGCTGGCATTCCTACTTAGTGAGCAAAGCTGACCTATCTGAGGCTTTCCAATATTAAGCTCAGAGTAAAATAACATTGCAGCATTCAGTTACATTCCGGAAGTAGGGATAGGGTAAGCATTCCTTATGGATTTGCTCAGTACACATCAGTCATAATTCCAATATGTCTATCTGTTTTACATTCATAAATGCTTTCCAAATGCCTTTGTAAGATTTCAGATTTTATTTTGTATGTTTTTGTTTTTAAAACAGTACTTCTAAAAATGATAATAACACCAGTCATTCCCCCCCCAAAAAAAATAATGGCACAAGACAATCCTATATCGTCATGGGAAAATAGATGACCCATATTGTAGGTCTTTTCTGCCTCTGACTTTTGAGATTCCTTTAAGATACATTTGTGCAATACATAAAAGTGAAATATTAAATATGGCAGGATACTGGGAGATGCAAAGAGCAGCTAGTAAATATTTGATGCAGACATTCTTTTCTGTGCTAAGATTACTCATTGTGCAAAAAATAAAAGAAAACTCAGAAAGAAGCCCACATTATTGAATCATAGAATCATAGAATCATAGAAAAGTAGAGTTGGAAGGGGCCTACAAGGCCATCGAGTCCAACCCCCTGCTCAATGCAGGAATCCAGGTCAAAGCATCTCTGACAGATGTCTGTCCAGCCGCACCTTGAATGCCTCCAGACTGGGAGAGCCCACCACCTCCCTAGGTAGTTGATTCCATTGTCTTATTGCTCTGACAGTCAGGAAATTTTTCCTGATGTTTAGGTGGAATCTAGGTTCCTGTAACTTGAGCCCATTATTCCGTGTCCTGCAAACTGGGATGAACGAGAAGAGATCTTTGCCCTCCTCTGTGTGACATCCCTTCAAATACTGGAAGAGTGCGATCATATCTCCCCTCAGTCTCCTCTTCTGAAGGCTAAACATGCCCAGTTCTTCAGTCTCTCCTCATAGGGCCTTGTTTCCAGTCCCTTTATCATCCTTGTTGCCCTCCTCTGAACCCTCTCCAGTTTGTCTATGTCCTTGTTAAAATGAGGTGCCCAGAACTGGACACAGTACTCAAGATGAGGCCTAACCAGTGCCGAGTAAAGGGGAATTATCACTTCCCGCGATTTGGAAGCTATACTTCTATTAATACAGCCCAAATTGCATTTGCCTTCTTTGCAGCCACGTCGCATTGCTGGCTCATATTCAGTTTGTGATCTACCACAATTCCAAGATCCTTCTCACTTGTAGTATTGTTGAGCCAAGTGTCCCCCATTCTGTAACTCTGCATTTGGTTTCCTCTCCCTAGGTGCAGCACTTGGCATTTATCCCTGTTCTTTCTTCTGTAGCCACTAAGTCAGCACAGATAAGGTGACTTGAAGGGCCCCGGCTTCCACCTGGCACTAAAATATCTCTGAACCTACTTTGGCTATTCAGCCTGACAACTTGTCTGTTAAGTAAAGATCAAGTTGTCTTCAGCCTATTGCTATTCGCTTCAAGCCTTCCAGTTCCCTGCTCATTAGCTTGCTAGTCATAAGAAGAGCCATGCTGGATCAGATCAAGGGTCCATCTAGTCCAGCATTCTGTTCTCACAGTGGCCAACCAGCTGCCCACGGGAAACCCACAAGCAGGACATGAGTGCAACAGCACCCTCCCACCCAAATTCCCCAGCGACTGGTGTACATAGGCATACTGCTTCTGATACTGGAGGTAACATATAGCCAATCAGGAGTAGTAGTCATTGATAGCCTTATCCTCATTGAATTTGTCCTTTTAAAGCCATCCAGATTGTAGCCATCACTACATCTTGTGGAAGTGAATTCCACAGTTAACTATGTGCCATGTGAGGAGTACTTCCTTTTATCTCTCCTGACTCTCCCACCAATCAGCTTCATGGGATGACCCCTTTGGGTTCTAGTATTATGGGAGAGGGAGAAAAATGTCTTCCTATCCACTTTCTCCACACCATGCATAATTTTGTATGCCTCTATCGTGTCTCTCCTTACTTGCCTTATTCCCAAGTTGAACAGTCCCAGCTGCTGTAATCTTTCCTCATAGGGGAGTTGAGTTGCTCCAGCTCCTTGATAATTTTAGTTGCACTTTTTCCAACTCTACAATGTCCTTTTTTAGGTGTGGTGACCAGAACTATACACAGTATTCTAAGTGTGGTCATAGATTTGTATAAGGGCAGCATGATCTTGGCAGTTTCATTTTCAATTATTTTCCTAATTACGCCTAACATGGAATTTGCCTTTTTCGCAGCCGCTGTACACTGGGTAGACATTTTCATCATGTGATCCACCACAACCCTAAGATCTCTCTCTTGGTCAGCCACTGCTAGCTGGGATCCCCTCAGCTTATGCCCCAACATACATCACTTCACACTTGCTTACATTGAACTGCATTTGCCATTTTGATGCCCATTCTCCCAGTTTGGAGAGATCCTTTAGGAGCTCTTCACAATCCCTTTTTGTTTTAATCACCCTAAATAATTTGGTGTCATCAGCAAACTTGGCCACTTCACTGCTCACTGCTAATTCCAGATCATTTTTGAATAAGCTGAAAAGCACTGGTCCCAATACAGATCCCTGTGGGACCCCATTCTCCATTCAACAAGAGCAGGTCCTAATTTTTTTTTCTATAGGAGTAAATGGAAGCCAGGTACTTATATGGTGGAAAATAAAGTATACTCGGGGACATTATTGAAATGGAAGCTAAGCCTACTTCTCGTTCCTTTGAACCTGTTCTTTTGTTTTTGGAAGTTTTGCTTCCTCTGGAAGTATCTCTATCAACTGCATAGAGCTACCTTTTCATCTGTCTTTGGTACTGCTTCTTGATCATGCCTAGAATGTCATATCCAGGAACTGGCTTATATATGATGTGGAAATGGAATACTGTGCTAAATCCAGGCAAAGACTGAGATAGTACATCTGGATGAACATAAACTATGTATTACTTGGGAGAGACTCAATCCCCTGAAGAGCATCAAAAATCTACATTATGTCTCATGGTGCCAGATTGTGTATTAAGTTAGATTTCACACTTGAAGATACTTAAAACCACTACTAGATGAAAACTCCCCATTGGCCTTATCTCTGGGGAAGTCTGTGTGCTTTGCTGATTTTACAAAGGTATATGGAATTCATTATGTTAATGAAATATCATCATAGAATTTATATTTCAGATGATAGGTGAGGCTGCATGAAAAAAATCTTTCAGCCTTCCTGTGATCTTTCTGCAGAGATATGATTTAAAATTTGTATCTATAAAAAATACATGTGGAAGAGACCATGGTAACTCTTACTCGTTTTGCCTCAAGGATGTGCCTAGCTCTCCAATTCATGCTCAAAGCTCCAATTATTGATCCTAAACCTGCTGCCTATCCTCATGGCTTTCATTTGACTTTCAGGAGTCTACTTGCTCAACATGCAGAGCAACTTATTATAATGTGATTACATCTCTCCCCCCCCCCCCAACTATCTATATCTCAGGTGCATTACTTTGATCTTGAGTTAGGAATGCAGATTGGATGTGTCCCAGAGTATTTCTAAATAATAGTTGATTTACCAGCCAATCTCAGCAGAATTCATTCAGCTTATCCTGAAGTGGGGAGCAACAATTTATATATTTAATTCTCTTGGACCTCTCAGTGGCTTTCAATACCACCAACCATGATATCCTTCTGGATTGCCTTTGGGGTGCTGTTTTGCAGTAGTTCTGAAGGTCCTTTCTGTCAAGCCATGTCCAGAAGGTGGTGCTGGGGGATTACCGTTTCCCTCCACACCCACTGGCCTGTGGTGTCCCACAGTGTTCTATCTTGTCCCCCATGTTTAATATTTACATGAAACTGCTGGGAGAGATCATTCAAAGCTTTGGAGTAAGGTGTGACCAATATGCTGATGACACCCAACTCTATTGCTCTTTATCACCATACACCAAGGAAGCAGTCAAAACCAATGAATGTTGTTTGGGTTTGATAATGAGCTGGATGAGAGTGAAGAAGCTGAGGTTAAACCCAGACAAGACGGTGTTGTTGGTCAATAGAAAGTCTTACTCAAGGATTGGTATTCAACCTATTCTGGTAGGGGCAACGCTTCCCCTGAAGAATCAGATATGTAGCTTGGGAGTGCTCTTTGTTCCCTATGCTGTCCCTGGATCTTCAGGTGGCAGCGGTGGCAAGCAATGTTTTGCGCAATTATGCTTGGTGCACCAGCTGCAACTCTTCCTGAATTGTCTGACTTGGCGACATAGATTTCATAGATCATAGAGTTGGAAGGGGCCTACAAGGCCATCGAGTCCAACCCCCTGCTCAATGCAGGAAACTAGAGGAGGGGTCTCCCATCCAAGTAATAACCAGGCCTGGCCCTGCTTAGCTTTCCACGCTCAGACAAGCTGAGCCAGCATAAGCCACAGTTACATCATGTTTAGACTATTGCAATGCACTCTACATGGGACTACTCCTGAAGAGTGTCCAGGAGCTTCAATTGGTGCAAAATGTGGCAGCTGGGCCGTTAACCAATGCACAGTATCGGGACCATGTTACATCTGTCTTGAAAGACCTGCACTGGTTGTCAGCTGCTTTCTGGACACCCGTGGTTATCTAAGGGGCTGTCTGATTTCTTATGAACCTGTCTAGTTATTAAGATCAGCAGGAGAGGCCCTTTTGAGCATGCCATTACCAACAGTGGTCCATTTGTTGGGCATGTGTGAAAGGGCTTTCTCCCTCAAGAACTACAATTGGCCCCCACTCTCTTGGCCTTTAGGAAGGGTGTGAAGATGCATGTTTTCAATTTGGCCTTTTAAAATGTGTAGTTTTAATGTTTTTAATGTTCTTGTTTTTATTGTTTTCAGATTTATTGTTTTAAATTATTGTACATCGCATTGATGTCTTTTTAGCTGATAAGGCAGATAATGATGATGATGATGATGATTATGATGATGACGACGACGACGACAACAACAACAACAACAACAACAACAACAATAATAATAATAGGCTCTGTAAAAATCCTATAGTAATCTTGTAATGTCATCAAGCTGTGTGGCAGGGAGGGGATTCCATTTTTAGCTGGAAGGGGGGATGCATAGAAATGAAGTGGAATAAAAATTGGTGGAAGAAAATGGAACAGAGGTATTGTAGGTAATCAGAAAACACATTATTGCAGCAAATATGGAAAAATAAAATAAGCTATTTTTGTTGTTATTTTCCAAATGCAAATCATGGATTCACTAGAAAGCAAAATCTGTCTAATACCAGAGTTGGGTGGTTGAGTGCCTATCCATTTAGAAGTGAAATGAACCCAACTGGATGATGATGATGATGATGATGATGATGATGATGATGATAATGTGGTTTCTGCACATTCAAGTGATTCTATAGATATGAATAAATATGAACTTGTAAAATTAAAAACAAAACAAAACCAAGTACCCCCCCCCAACTCTGTGAGCTTCTAGGATCTGTGAGTTTCCAGGAACTATGGAATACTGAGGACATAGAGGTAAGAAAATATGATATAATTGACTGACTTGTAATCTTATAACAACAACAATTTTAAAAAGAGTTAAGAAAATGCTAGTTTTCAAAAGATAACACATAACCCAGTCTAAAACTCTATCACATGCCATAACCCCATTATGTAGAAAGACTTATCCCATGGACCACCACTGATTTGTTGGTTCTGTGATTGATTAACTGCCTTCTACCTGCAGGAATGTCCCATATGAACCCTTTTCTTTGAGATCAGCTGGAAAGGTCTTACATTGGGTTTCTTTTCTTACATGTCTTGAGAACTTGTGAGGCTTGGGAGTAGGAGTTTCTCACTGTTGGCACTGCAACTTTTGAGCCAGCTACCTAGGAAGACATGTCAGGCCTACTCAGTGATGGAATGTAGATGCAGAATGGACACATCATCATCATCATCATCATCATTATTATTATTATTCCAGGCATTTTAAATGGTTGTGTAGGTATTTTAGCTGTTATCTTTACTAATATTTTATCTAATGTTGGTTATTTTAAATTCTGTTGTTTAAGTTATTTAACTGTCTTCTATGGGTTATACATCACCTTGAGTGCCCTTCAGGCAGAAAGATAATTAATTTTTGAAAATAAATACAAATTTCCCTAAAGCACATATATTATTCACATATTTTAAATGAATACTAGATCAGATATAAAAATGTAGCTTATAAACCAACTGTATAAAGTTAACACAGATCATACCGGTAGAAAACCATGGACAATAAGCCTACATAAAACAGTCTCTGAATTCATGAGGTCATCCTTGTACAAGGTGTCTTTGCCTTTTCAGAAGTAGGACAGCTATCAGCCCAGATTGCATCTGGTGTTCCCAGTGGAATACTGCTCTAACTTTAACTTTCACATAATAAACTAAAACACTAGAGTCCTGTAATTCAGTCAGTGTAGCAAGCAGGTCAATTGCATTCTTCAATCTGGTATTATTTTAATCTGACATGCCTCTGAACATGCATGATTTAGATTCATCTGAAAACTCCCAGTCTCTTCCCATTTCATGGGATTTTGCCTTGTTCTAGCTGGGTTTTTTTTAATTCAACAGGTTGGAGGGGTGGGTGGGTTAGTTCGATAGTAATGTCTTAATTTCAGCAGTCATTGAAAAATTAAATATTCAAATGCAGTTATAAAAACCCGTCAAATAAGATCTTCTAGCGGGAAGCAAATTTGCATGTCAGTGTCTATACCTCTGAACCCCCCCCCCCTTTTCTCACAAACTCTGTTCGCCATATATTCATGTGTGACTGGGAAGTAAATAATTGCTGGCGTTGAAACACAGATAAACCAAGCCTTTCCCCCTTCTGGAGATATATATATATATATGTATATATATTCTTGATTACCAGACAGGAGCTGGAAAAACGGAGGGAAAAGCGTGGTGGGAAGAAGGGGGAGACAATGACTGATCTTTATGTGTGAGATAACAGAAGAGCCTGGAATGACCTGTTCTCTCCCACCCACCCCCCTTCTCTGCTTCATGCGGTAAAACAACGTTGAAGAAAGAGGGCAGTCGCGTACAGCCCATTTCCTTCCATCTGCCTGTAGTCCCAGGCGGTGGCAAAGGGAAATGTGAATAGGATAACTGGCAATGAACGCTTCGATGCAAGGAAGGAGCCGACAGTCTCGCGGATTCGGATCCAGGTAGGTCTTTGAAGTTTGATCTTCCAAAGGAACCGGCAATAACGCTGCGGGCAAAAGAGCCAGACGACAGACATATTCCCGAGGCAGTCCGTTTCAGACGTATCTGGCTGACCGGTTTGAGACCCCTCGCTGTATTCTGCATGTATGTGCGTGCGCAGGGAGCACCGGCAATTGGTACTCTCCTCAGAGTACCTTCCTTCTGCCCCCTTCATCTTCCTCCTCCCCAAACCTCGGTGTCGGCTCCCGGATTCCTGTCCGTCAGGGTGGAAACAGAGACTCAAGGGAGGGGGAGCGATTTGAAATCTGCCTTGCGATAGCGAAACGCATCACCATCGGTTGGTTGTAGGCATTCAAAGCCTGGCAGGAAGGATGGGGAGGAGAAACTGCTACAACTAGAATCCTCTGAATGTATTTCTGCATGTTTTCGGGCATTGGCGGCAGGCTAGCGAAAGGTGTGTGTGTGTGTGTGTGTGTGTGTGTTTATGTGTGAAAGATAAAAGCAGCGAGTGCAAGAAGTTTTTAGGGCAAAGAGCTTAGCATCGCCCCGGAATCGCTGTTCCAGGGAACAGAGGAACTCGTTGTTGGGAATCAGGTTGGCGTGGACGCTGTCCAGGGTACTGAAACCCATAAACCTCCCAGCCCATGCAACAGGGGAGCCAAGGCAGCCAAGCTAAGCCAAACGTCCCTTTCCCGTCAGCAATTAACTCAAACCAGCAGCCGATCGTCTTTTAAATCGCATTAAACTACTTAAACTCTAGCCGCCTGGCTTGTCACCTCTCTCCTGCCCAAAGTCTGCATGAAAAGCAAGCGGTGCCAGAGAAGCACATCAAGACTTTGCCTGCGGTTGCCTTAGTAACTAATATGTATTTCCCACGGCTTGCATAGTTGTGTCTCTTGTCGAACTACAGCTTTTCCTTTCAAACAGCAAAGATTAATCTAACCGGGAAAGGCTGTATCTTGTTTGGTTAAAAAAAAAATCCGTCTTGACCTTTAAATGACATTTTATTTTTCCTGAGGATTTCGCCCCCTCTCTTTTTCAAAATGTTTGAAACCAGGATAGTTTTCTGATCCTTGACAGGATCATTAAGTTGTTGTTGTTGTTGTTGTTGTAGTAGTAGTAGTAGTAGTAATAATAATAATAATAATAATAATAAACTGATTAAACAACCGTTGGCAGTTCTAAAACTTGTAAACCCCCCCCCCCCCGTGTCAGAATGCAGGTAACAGCACCTTGTCTTAGTACATAAAGGATCTACTAAAGGATGCACATGTAGGTGGCTGGGTATGAATGAATTTATCTACTCACACACAGGTCGGCTTATTGTTTTACAATATGTTCATTTATGTATGCAATGGATACATTCACCATTTAATATTATATATCTCTATGTGCAATGTGTCCAGTGGAAGTGTAGCAATGCCTTGCCACTGTCTCCCCCATTATCTTTCCTTGAGATTTGCATTTGAGAGTGACCTGCCATCTGGAGCCAATTGATTTGGTGCCTACTAATATTCCAGACAGGTGGAGAGAGATGCTTATAAAGAATGCGACCTTTGCAGGGCTCTGCTGTGACATACTTTTAGCTGATTGATGTGTTCTGTTCTTTCTTCCTATGTCAACAGGCTACAATTTACTCCTACGATGACTTCTGTTGCCCCTCCAGGCTATTTGCTTTAAGACCACAGTGTAATGGGATTTGGAGGCACTTGAGAAGTGAAACAGTGGAGAGAGTCTGCTACCTTCTTCATGTCCTTAACAATGTGCAGACAGGAAGAGCCCATGAAACTGGTTACCTGGATCTGGATGGCTTCTTGCAATAAAATGATAGGGCTGCTGCTGGTCTTCTTCCCTGCTATTCTCCTGGAGATGGACTTCCTCCCCAAGAATGCTGGCAGAAAGGTGTTGATCTCAGGTGCTTCTTCCCAAAGATCAGTAGCCAGAATGGATGGTGATGTCATTATAGGAGCCCTCTTTTCAGTCCATCACCAACCCCCAGCTGAGAAAGTACCGGAGAGGAAATGTGGGGAGATCCGAGAGCAATATGGTATCCAGAGAGTTGAGGCCATGTTTCACACTCTGGATAAAATTAATTCAGACCCAGTCCTGCTGCCCAACATCACTTTAGGCAGTGAAATCCGAGATTCCTGTTGGCATTCTTCTGTGGCCTTGGAGCAGAGTATTGAATTCATAAGGGACTCCTTGATCTCCATCAGAGATGAGAAAGATGCTCTCGGACGCTGCCTGCCTGACCCTTTATATCACCACCAGATCAGGGCTAAAAAACCAATTGCTGGTGTTATTGGCCCAGGTTCCAGTTCTGTAGCCATCCAAGTTCAAAATTTGCTTCAACTCTTTGATATTCCCCAGATTGCTTATTCTGCAACCAGTATTGACCTAAGTGACAAAACTTTGTACAAATACTTCTTGAGGGTGGTCCCATCTGACATTCTGCAAGCTAGAGCCATGCTTGACATAGTCAAACGTTACAACTGGACGTATGTATCCTCTGTCCATACTGAAGGTGAGTATAAAAAAGCAGTTCATATTATTGATTGCTTCTGTAGGACTGTTCATGTACAAAGCACTTTGCAGTCTTGATCTAACTTTAAATCTAGGAGACAGGTAATGTTATTCCCCATTATGAAGAAACTGAGGCTAAGAAATAGTGACTTGATATCAGAGTCCATGACTAGGTGGGTGTTGAACGTACATCTCTAATTCAAGTCTGCACCACTTGACTTTACTAGAGGTATATGACACTTATGGACTGGGTTCACACAACAAGATAAGCCATGGAGGCTTATAAGCCATGTTTCAGATTGGCTTGTCATGTTGGCTGAACCCAGCAGCATGGTTTATTAACCATGCACAAGCTACTCTGGCCAGGTTCAGACAATACGACAAGCCACTCTGAAACTAACATGGCTTATAAGCCACCATGTTATTGTGCTTATTGTGTTGTGTGAACCCAGTCATGGTCTCTATTCTTCATTTTGCTTTGAACCAATCTTTCTCTTATGACCATGGGCAGCATCCCACAAATCTTCCTAAGTCATGATGAACTGGTTTAAACAGATTTATATAATAGATGTGTTTTGTCTCTTGTCTCATGAATTTTAACTTTCAGGCCATTAATTACTGAATCTTTTAACTTTAGAAGGAACAAAAGAGGCTATACTATAATTTTAGCTTTTTAAAAATTATTATTATTATTATAAATGCTTCCTTGGCGATATTGATCTCCAGGGAGACAAGGCACGGATGGGTTTGTTTTTGTTTAGCAATCAACCTTTCCCATGGATAATAAAGTGAAACTAATTTATACTTCCCAAAGACTATTTAAGCACAACAAGTACCTAGTACAAACTATTAGCTAACAGCTCTTTCGAATCCATGTTGTTGAGATGGAACTATTGTGTATATAAATAAGTTGAAGATCGAAGTTTATACTGAAAGCAGAAACACACACACACACACACACACACACACACATGCCTGACATATCTGGTGCTATTACATTTTGCTTAAAACAACCTTTTTCCTCATCTCCCTCATAGAGTCTGAATAATTCCAAATTCAAGCAGTCTTTCATTTTTAATTAAATAGGTAGCTGATGTGGAAATCTACAGGCAAAGTTAATAATGGCATAGACAAATCTTTCTCACAGAAAAAGTGCCAGTTCAGTAATGAAGTTTATAGATTTTTGATAAGGCAAGTCCTACAGTCTTGCCTTGGAGGGAGAAAAAAAACAAACAATTCTGTCTCTAATGTCAATTGCATTCTTGCTCCAGTGAAGACCAAGGTTGTTAAAAAAAAGAAGAATACTGACCCCAGGAAATCCGTTCTCTGAGTACTGAGCTGCAAAGATGAGTGCAAAAAATATTGCTCTTACATATTTCATAGACTGAAATGATATGGGTAAAGATCTCTGTTTTTGTACAAGTATAGAGAGGGACTAAAAGTCACAATATGTTGGTGTTCTGTGAATTTTATTTATTTATTTATTTATTATATTTATACCCCGCCTTTTTCCCCTGCAAGGAACCCAAGGCAGCTTACATAATCCTCCTCCTCCTCTCCATTTTATCCTCACAACAACCCTGTGAGGTAGGTTAGGCTGAGAGTCAGTGACTGGCCCAAAGTCACCCAGTGAGTTTCATGGCTGAGTGGGGACTAGAACCCGGATCTCTTGAGTCCCAGTCTAACACTCTCACCACTATGCCACACTGGCTCTGTGTGAATTACCAGACAATCCTACTTAGTTTCTAGTGGCTACAAGCAAGAAGTTTAATCCACTTTGAGGGGGAAGGATTATTTTAAATTGGAAGCCTTAATTTTTAGTGGATCATGATGAACAAGATACAAAATAATTGAAGTTGTCTATAAGGGAAAATGTCTTACTGTGATGTCCGGTCAAAATGATGGTCACTGTCTCTTTACCTGCAAAATTTGAGACTGGTTTTGCAACACTTCATTTGGAAAGACCTTTTCTCATAAGGTTTACAATGTCCTTTTATCATAATGAGCAGGGGTTTTCATGATCTTTTTGTATCCAAATTACAGCTGGAGGAAACAAGTATAGGCTAGCTTCATGAAATAAGGAAGCCTTCAATTAGAGTCATGAGTGTGTTGGTTTAGGGTGGCATTAGCTGTTTAAAGTGTGGAATAGTCTATTTTTGAAACATGCTAGAACAAGGAATAATTATTAATTCAGTTCATTTTGTGACAAATCTAGGGATGAAAAAAATTAACAACAATCTGCTCCAATTGTTGCATACTCCTGACCTTGAATTACAAAACTGCTTGTAGATATAGATAGATCTTTTGCCAAGTGAAGGTGATGACTATTCTTTATTTATGACATATGTTACTCCCTCTCAGAAGTAAATTGTGTAAACAAATCATACTGAGAAATGTATTTTAAAATTAATGTATGCTTTATAGGCCAAGGATATGAGACTTCCACTAGTCATTCCCTATATTACTAGGAAACTCTTTCAGTTAGCTGTCTTTTAACATGATAATAGTCCTTAGTTAGCAAGAAGTACACACACACACACACACACACACACATCCCACAACATCCACTATGATACTTTGGGATTTTTAAAAATTAAGTCCACTTTACAACATGCTGGCTCCTTACTTTGCACGCACCATCACAAACATGTCACAGATATAATTGCTGTGTAGATTTTTGTTTATACACAACATATTTTGCAATTATAAGATGTGCTGCCTGATCTTATGCATGTTTACTTGGAAGTAAGCCCATTGAGTTCAATGAGACTTCTACAAAGTGTCCCTAGGACTTAGCTAAACCCAGTTAAGTAAACAAAAAATATTGGATTTGTAAGCATTAGATTCGTTGGGTTCTCCACTCTCCAAACTTCCAGAAAGATTATGTCACCCTTTTCTGTAAAGTATATAGGGCAAGATCCAAATAATAACAGTCCTTTAAAAGAAGAAGAACAAAACACATACCTCTGGAGCTAGCTAGAATGGATTTATCTCCCTTCAGTTTGAAATCATACAGATTCTCTTGTTTATACAGTATACAAGCATCAGTAAAAGATCCATGAGAATTGAAATACAATCTCCATTTTCCAGAATGGAGATATTCTTACTTCCCCATACTTTTGCTCTGGGGGCAGCCCAGTGGACAGGGGACAAGGAAGGGGCATTAATTTGCCAATCATGGTAGATTCAGAAACAACTTCGGGTCAGGCTAGATATTTATGTATTTTTATTTATTTGTTACATTTCTATACCACCCATTAGCTGAAGCTTTCTGGACGGTTTACAAGACAAAGCTTAAAACCATAAAATACAATAACATAGTAAAACATAATAAAAAATTAGTTTAAAACAGAATAAACCAAAGTAGTAACCAAAATAAAAGCCAGCAGCAATGCAAGATCTAAAAAACTTACCAACACATTTTAAAAAACAAAACAAAACAAAACTGAAGGCTAAAAAGCCTGGGAAAAGAAAAAGGTCTTCATCTGGGGCCGAAAAGACCACAATGTAGGCGCCAGTGAGCCAGTCTGTGGAGGTTATTCCACAACTGGGGTGCCAGCTCTGAAAAGGCCCTCTCTCTCCTTGGTATCCTCACCTCATGCAGCAGGGCACCCATGATTGGTTGTCCTACAGTTTTTTTAAAGTTAAGTTAAAAGCAGCTCTCTCTCTCTCTCTCTCTCTGTGAGGGGAATTGGGTCAGAGCCCTTTCGTAATTTAAATCCTTGCCCCAAGCCTCTATTTGCCCTGTAGGGAAAACCATACAGGTTCTCCAGTGTCACAGCACTGATCTGATTTGGGGCAGCCCAGCAGCTCTGGGGCTCCTAGTCCAGAGAGTTGTGTTCAAGTTGGCATCAGGAAGGGAGAGAGCTGAACTTCCTAGGTAAGCCCACAGGGCCGAGTGGGCAGAAAGTATCTTCCCCTGTGGTGATATGGACCAATTGATGGCTTACAAGTTCTCAGTGAGGTTGTACAAGGGTAGATGGTAAAATACCAATCAGAGAAGGATGAAGCAGGAGTGGTGTCATCCACAAGAGCAGGAGACAACCACTTCTGCCTAAAACAGCAGATTAATATTTCAGATGGGGAATTCCAGAACAGCAATACAAACAGGTACAAAGGAACATAGGAAGCTGCCTTATACTGAATCAGGCCATTGGTCTGATCTAGCCCAGTACTGTTGACACTGACCATCAGTGGCTCTCCAGGATTCCAGGCAGGAATTTTTGCAGCCCTTCCTAGAGAAGCCAGGGATTGAACCTGGGACCTTCTTCATGCAAAGCAAGTGCTCTGCCACCGAGACACATAGTCTGATAGCAGACTCACTTCAAACTCACCTCCTCACTCCACCTACGTTTCAGCTGACAATCTTCTAGTGTTGTTGCCCAAACCTGTTGGCTGTTGCAACATCTCCATGAGTCCTCCAGATGGGTCAGTTGTATTCTTTGATCCTGGCTCGATCCAGCCTCCTTCTTTCTTTTCTTTTTTTTTACAGTGGTACCCTACATTAGCCTTCTCCCCACTGAAGGCCAATTTTTATGTTTTTATACTAGAGAGAAACAACTGTGTGGGAATATGTATGAAAATGTTATGGGTTTTAAAAATATATATTTATTTTTAGGTTGGGATGCAGCATTCATATGGATATTGAAGGAATGATCCAAGATGCTTTCTTACGAACCTCATATGGAATGTGAAATGCATATTCCAATACATATTTTTTTAAATAGTCTGAAGGCATATGATGCTCAGCCGCCTTGCTGAAGCTCAGCAGGTCTGGATCTGGTCAATGCCTGTATCAAATACCATCTGAGAACTCTATGGGAGACATCCAACAGGATTTCCCCTTCCTCCCCTCCCCAGTGCACCCTTTCATGCACCACAGATCTGCCCCTGATGGTCCCCGAACTCTCTGTAGCATATTTGGGAGCCATGCAGGGGGCTGCAGGGGAGGGGGAATCTGTTCCACCAGCTGGGTCCATTCTGCCAGTCAACAGACTCAGACCCCACATATGCCACCTTGAATTCCATGAAATAAACACTGGATGCGAAATAAGTAAATACATATATGTTTCTTCATATTTGTGTGTGTGCAATAGGAAAATGTTATCTTGTAATTAGCTCTTAATTATGTCCCCACATGGGATCATTCTGTAGAAGAGAATACTGGTCCTGCTTCCTAAAAAGAGGCATTTTGGGGAGACAACTCTCCAAAGTTGTATCTTTTAATAAGTCGTGGAAAGCCCCCTGCAAACTTTGGGGTGGGGGGGAGATGATACATTCCTTTCCCCAAGTCTGTCAACACAGGCCTGTGGCTCACGCTGGCTTAGCTTGTCTGAGCATGGAAAGCTAAGCAGGGTCAGGCCTGGTTATAACTTGGATGGGAGACCCCTCCTCTAGTTTCCTGCACTGAGCAGGGGGGGGGTTTGGACTCGATGGCCTTGTTGTAGGCCCCTTCCAACTCTATGATCTATGAATCTATGAAACTATAAGAATGTCTCAATCCATTTACTAGTATAAGTGTACACATGTCATTTAAAGGGCAAAACCGACCCAAATTGTAGACACGAGTAATCTATCACAAACACATATTCTATCCTTTTAACATTTTCCATCAAGACAAGTTCAACTTCATTTGGTAGTAATGAAAATTGTGCATAGAAAGTACCTTCATATTCATGAGACATATATGTGTTATTATATTTCTCACCTCCCTCGCCCCAGCCTGCAGCCCAATGAAAATATATAACTTCACTGAAAATGTCAGTCTGCACCAAAAGAGACAATTATGGTTATGAAATCAAGAGAAATTACTGACAACTTATCTTGCCAGGTTATCACATGTCATTGTCCTGCAGCTGCACATCAGGGAGTGTATTATTTCTGAAGGAAGCAACACTCTAGTAACAAATCTGTGCAATTGCCTGCAAATGCCTGTCACCAGGCATCTGAGCTCCAAGACATTTTAATTTATAATTGTTGTATTTTAAAGGAAACATCCCGAGATTATGCTGTTGCAGGTGCCTCCTCTAAATTTCCAGGCTGAATTCAGAAAGCACCTGCATTTTGTCCTCAAGAAAATGTGAAGATGCACTTGGCTTTTAGCTTTAAATGGTTTCTGGGCTGGCATCATGACCATCTAGGCCACCTTTTACTCTTGTGGTGAGGGGTACATTCACAATGCATTCAAGCAGGTGGGTACCTCTCCTGCTGCTAGCTGAGAAACCTGACAAATTGCAGGGAGCTGGTAGATATTAGGAACAGACAAATCTGTCAATTTTGGTTTCTCATTTTCCCCATCTTAAATTTGTTCCATCCTCGTTTCGCATCAGTTGGCCATTTTCTTCTTAAAGTCCACATGAAAACATTTTTGTGTGGGTTTCTCTGGATATGCAAATTTTTGTGTGTGCCTTCCCCGGATGCGCGCATTCATTGCAACATTCAGAGAAGTGCCAATAGCTCAAGTCCTCGGCTTCCCCAGCAGCTCAGCTTTGCGCTACAGCATGGGTGGCCTCAGCAGGAAAATGGAGGCGGTCCTGGTGGTGTGGCGGGGCAGTGCGCACTGCCAGGAGGCTCTCTGGCTGCGCTCACACAGTTTCCCGCCAGCGTGCTTCCCCCAGCCCAATCCGCGGTGCAGTGGGAGGGGGGGTGGGCAGGAGCAGGCTGGGGACAGGTTTTCCCTCTAGCCCATGCCGTGGCTACTTAAAGGGAGCTGCGGCCTGGACTCAGCCTCTCTTCCCACACTGGCTGCCATGGATTTGCCCAACCCACCTTCTGCTTGAACATGGGTTCATTGCTGTGGATGTCAGTCAGCCACTGGTTGACGGGGCTGGGAAGGAATTTTACCTGGCGAGGCTGATTGGCCTGCCTCACGTCACGGCTTTTGCCTTCAATGCAAGTTGGCTGGAAGTTAATGGCCAGGCAGAATGGTCACAACTTTCTAGGTGGATGGCATTGAGCTGGATCCAAGGAGAAGGGGGTACATGCCCCCTCCCTAACAAGGACGGGGGTGGTTCCTGGGGGCAGGGCCACCAGGCTGCAGCCCAGCTCAGTGGCTGTATGCCAGCACCTCTCCTGGGGGAGCAGGGGAGCATGCGAATGATACACGCCATGGCAGGATCTACCCATGCTCTGGAGAAACCTCCCCCGTTAAAGGGCCACCCAGCACATAGGCTGGGATGTGGATTGGACAGCAGGTGGGCTGGCCGATCAAGGGATCCTTCCATATGCCGTGTCAAACTCTAAGCTGTAACCAATGAAGTTGTGGCCAACTTAGAACCCAACACTGTCTCTGCGTATTGTATGGTTGACTTTCCTGGAACGCCTACCCAATTGGGCACTTCGGGCACTATCAAAGGATAACCGTGTTTTGCTTTGTGTCTTGCCTCGGGAAGTGGAAATTAGGTTTGCATTAAAATTCAAGCCAAATGAATTTCTCCCTCATCTCAAGTGGATACCCTATTAAGGGGGTGGGTGAGGAGAAGGCCTGGGCTACTAGTCTGAAGCAACCAGAAAATAGAATGGCTGGCTAGAAGTAGGGAAGGTTGTTCTCTTGTGAGGTCTAGAGAAAAAAAACAGAAAAGAGGGTAAGATGGCCAGATAATGCAAGGAGGCAAATATGCCAAGGAACTTAGTTCCAGTCTCTGGCTGAAGGTGGTATAGCAGAATGATCCTCCTTATTCAGAGTCCATGCACAGATGGTTCAGGGAGCCCTGTTACAATGGGTTGTGAAGAAAGGGAGAGGCCACTAAGACCTGGGGATTTCCTGTTTTCTGTTGGAACTACTGTAAGGTGACCATATGTACTGGTTTTACTAGTACAATACTGGTTTTTGGGACATTGTCCTGGTTAGTCATGAGATGTAACCAGTACAGTTTAGGACTACAAAATCAAAAATTATTAATTTATCAAAAGATTGAGTACATCAAATCAATCCTTGATAAACCAGCCTAAATCAATTTTATTAATTTATCCTAGTTTTAGTTTTATTTTACACGACAGTTCTCGTCATTGGATCTCGGCAATACTCGGCATTCAGCACACGCACTCTCACTATATTGTGGCCGCGGCAACTCTTCGATAATACTCCCGCGCAGTACATACAGCCCGACCGTGGGAACTCGATGATGACGTCATCACACAGAGCCCGCCAAAATCGGCCAATTCAGTGTTAGCTTCGGACTATAAAAGGCCCTCCGCAGCACAAGACAGGCACCAGTGATCTGGCATCTTCGGACCATGACACTGGCCGTCAGAGCTCCACGCTCTCTCGGTTACTCGAGCTTTTCACTCCGCTGTTTTCATGGTGCACCTCGCTGCTTCGCCAGGACTAGGCTGACCATACGTACCGTTTTAAAAGGGACAATATCATTTTTTTCATATTTCCTGACTATCCCTTCTTTTTAATATAAATGTCAATTTTGTCCCATTTTTAGTAAACTATATATAGTTTTTAATTTTTTGTAAAAAACTGAACGCAGCTTGTTTATTTCTCATAAGACTCTCCGCGTTAAGAAACCTCAGGGGGGGGGGAGCCAAGCCCCATGTGGAGCTGCTCCTGTGCTCTCCTTAGCCCTTAGACAGGGCGACTACTGACATAGTCTAGAGCGCCGTGTGAGCCACACCGAAGAAAGGGAACTTCACGGCGATGGGCCAGAGCCCGGAGCCGTTGTCATCTTGCTGCGGGGTAGCATCCCCCTGTGCAAGCCTGAAGTGGTAGAAATCAGACAGGGGCACAGCGCCCTTCACTCGCAGCCAGAGCCAGCTGCCAAGCGCCAGCAGCACCATCCAGCCAGACAGGCCCTGCATTTCTCAGGCGAGATGGCGGAGCTGACACATGGGTGGGTGGCAGGAGGCAGCGCGGAGATGGGCCAGGCCGGGCAGCAGCGCACTGGGTGGGAGCATAAAGACCCGGGCAGGCACCGAAGGGACAAAGACCCCTGTATGCTCTGCGGCAGGATCACGCCAGGACGCGAGACAGGGGTCTGCTGGTGGTTGCGACGGCGGAAGCAGCTGAGAGGAGACCCACATGCACACTGAGCCTCTCTGCATGGCGGCAAGGGAGAGGACAGCGGCTCATTCACACAGGTCAGGGCATACATATTCATGCCCTGGTCAGCCAATTAGGACGGGACCTGAAGGAGGCAGGTCGTGGAGGTTAGGGGCGGGCTTAGGAGGATCAGCCTTTTCTTAAAGCACTAAGAACACTGGATGGTGAGAGCGAAGCTGTGCAGCTCGCACTAAGGAGGAGGCGCAGTGTGTGGCAGGTGGCCAGACGAGCAGGCGAGCTCAGGGCACATTGGACTGCAGGCAAAGCTAAGACACGCTAGTCGCTAGCGCAGCCATTCTCAACCTCTGGATGTGTCAGACTACAACTCCCAGCATATGTGGAGTTGTAGTCCCACATATCTGGAGGGCACTAGGTTGGAGAAGGCTGTAGTAAGGAGTTAGTTAGCCCTATTGAAGCCAGTGGGAGTCACTTTCCAGTACAAACCCCTATCAGATCCCTCTGCAAGCCACTGAGTGCTCTTTCCTTCTGGATTAATACACTGACTAGGTTCAGACAACATGATAACCCACACTCAGGGCTGAGTAAGGGTTGTCGTTGAACCGTGGGTTGTCGTCTGAACCCAGCTGAGATAAGAAACCATGGTGAACAACCCACAGTTTACAGCCCAATAACAACCATGGGTTCTCTTTGTGGGTTGGTTGTGGCTTGTTAGTGCAGGTGGGTTCAGACAACATGATAACCCACATTTCAGCAACAACCCACACTCAACCCATAGTCAACCCCTGAGTGTGGGTTATCATGTTGCCTGAACCCAGTCATTGCGGATAACCATCAGTCCCCACCATGGTCTTTAAGCCATTGTTCCCAGGATCCACTCTGGCTGTGTGCAGGCCTAGCTGTGGGGTTACAGAGTGGCAAGGGAAAGGCGCTGTGTGTGTAGCCAGTGATAACTTCCTCCTTATTAGTACAGTACTACTTAATGGTAGTTCAGTACTAAATTTTGAAGTGCAGGCGCTCATCATTACAGCCCCAATGACCATACCCCAAGGACAACCCAAAATCCCCAAGTCACTTATAACGTAGCACGCTTTTGTGCATCTGCTATCCGTTGTAGGAAGATGATGGTAAATCAAGGATAGCATGCTTCTGAAAGAGACTATATTATTGACATATTTATGACATTCTGTATTTTTGATATGCGACTTGTATTCCTGCTTAAATTGGATTGTTTTTATAAATATTTTATAAATATTGTAATTGTGTTTAATTGTTTTTAATACTAATAGATATTTTAACCTACTGTTCTGCAAATTGTAACTGTGCCCCATTGTGTTTGACTGTTTTAATTTTAATAGCTTTTTAATTGTGTTTTAATTGTTTTTTACTATTAATATTTTAATAACTATTTTAATCTGTTGTTTTACTTGTTTTCCTGCTGGTCTATGACCGTAATAAATAAATTGATTGATTGATTGAACCCAAAATGCAGGCAGCTGTGTTGATCCATTATAGATAGATACCCACAAAGAAAATCAGTCCATAGCATACTAGCTAATTTATTAGGATCAGCTGAAAAAAGTGCCAGAGCTCTGGGACTCAGTGTTATATATATATATACAGCATTTTTACCCCACTCTTCAGCCAAAAAAGGCTCCCAAAGTGGCTTACAAAGATTAATAATAAGACAGTCCCTGCCCTCAGGTTTACAATCTAAAAGACATGACACAAAAGGAAAAGGGATTGGGGGGGGGGGAAGCAAAACTCAAACAACAGTTCTTAGTTACATGGTTCTTATAGATCCCACCACCACCACCACCCCGCAGGGAAGGGCAAAACAAAACAAGCTCCCTGCAGCTGTTCCTTCTTTGGCCGATGTATGGGGTCAGGCTGGTCTCCCCCTTGCCGTGATTTTAATCCTGGGAGGCAGGGGGTGCAGCCTCCCAGTGGTCCTTGGCTCTCTGGAGGATGGATGAGGCCAGGGTCTGCCCTGGGGGAACTGTCAGTTGGAGCTGGGTGTTCCATCTAGCAGGGAGGGGTGACGTGAGCTCCCTGCAGCTGCTCCCTCTCCAGATGATGTATGGGGACTAGGTTGGTCTCCCACTTGCCATGTTTATCTTGGGAGACAGGTTATGGTTATGGAAGTCCTGTTTAGCTATCACGGTGTTCCCACTCCACTACACCATGGCTTCATTATCAGAGGGGAGGGGGCCATTGCTCAATGGCAGAGCACCCATCTTGCGTGCAAAAGGGCCTGGGTTTCATCCCTGGTATCTCCAGGTGAGACTAGGAAAGACTCCTGTGTAAACCCCTGGAGAGCCACAATGAGCTAGATCAAGTGTGGGGAACCTATGACCCTCCAGATCTTGTTGGACTACTGCGAAGGATTAAGGCCTACCCAGGCTTGAGTTAGATTGAAGCCTGAAGGCCCAAATATCTCTTGGTGGGAGGGGGCATTTATGACTTTGGGGTTGCCACAAGGGCAAAGGCCACCCCCCTAACACTGCTGCTTGTTGCTCGGTGCCCTTGGTGGGGGGGATTGTTTTTCCCTGTCTAGGGCCTGAACATGTGCCTTGGAGGGGAGGCATGGGGCCAAGTGGGGGGTTCTGTGGGCCCCCCAATTAGTGTAGTGATGGGTAGAGGGAAATATGGCATTGGGAGGACTAGCCAGGTAAGGGGAACACGGCCCAGACACTTAATGGCTGTGCCTTGTTCCGATCCTCCTCGCACCCGCAGGTTTGGTGGTTGCCCTATCAACCTGCCCTCAGGTCTCTGGATGCTGCTTCTAAATGCCAGATTGGTGCAAAATAAAACCTCCCTCATCCACGATTTAATAGTGGATAAGGCGGCCGATCTGGCATGTATTATCGAGACCTGGGTGGGAGAACAGGGAGGAGTTAGTCTCTCCCAGCTTTGCCCACCGGGGTACTTGGTGCAGCATCAGGGTAGACCTGAGGGCCGGGGAGGGGGGGTTGCCGTGGTCTATAGGAATTCTATCTCTCTCTCCAGGCTCCCTGTCTGTCTGACTACTGGTCTGGAGTGTTTGCACCTTTTGTTGGGCCAGCAGGACAGATTAGGGATTCTGTTGGTGTACTGCCCACCCCACTGCTCAACAGACTCCCTGGCTGAGCTGACGGAGGTGGTCTCGCTGGCGATGCTGAGGTCCCCCAGGCTGTTGGTCCTGGGGGATGTTAACATCCATGCTGAGGGCACCTTGTCTGGTGTGGCTCAGGAATTCATGGACGCCATGACAACCATGGGACTGTCCCAACATGTCATCGGCCCAACACATGTAGCAGGGCACACTCTAGACCTGGTTTTTTCAGCCGAGCATGGAGATGGTGATCTGAAGGTGGGGGACTTTGAATTGGTCCCCTTGTCATGGTCAGATCACTACCTGCTGAGATTTAGGCTAACGGCAGCTTTCCCCCTCTGCAAGGGTGGGGAACCTATTAAGATGGTCCGCCCCCAGAGGCTGATGAATATGGATGGTTTCCAGAGGGCCCTTGGGGGGTTTCCGGCTGATATGGCTGGCGGTCCTGTCGAATCCCTGGTTGATTTCTGGAATAGAGATGACCTGGGTGGTTGACACTCCTGAGCTCCCACTCTGTAGTAGAGCTCGTACAACTCTGTGATGAAGCAAAACAGGAGATGGCTTGAGTGCAGGTGGCAGAAAACTCCTAGTGGATGCAATCGAGCCCTGGTACATGCCTATCCAGATATACCTAGAAACAGTGAGGGTGGCAAAGAGACAACACCTCACTGCCTCTATCCAATCATCTCTTTGCCACCCAGCGGAGCTCTTTAGGGTTGCCTGGGGCCTGTTGTACGCTGGCCCCAGGGACATCATCAATCCATCTGATGCCTGCTGCAATATATTCGCTAGGCACTTCCAGGAAAAAATATCTTGCATCTGCAGGGACTTAGACTCCAATGTTATAGCAGTAGAATCAGGAGAGGTACCCAGAGCACAGCCTGGTCTAGTTATTTTGGATGAGTTTCAGTTGGTACAGCTCGAGGATGTTGACAAGGTGCTTGGATGGGTTCGTGCAACCACGTCTGTTCTGGATCCTTGCCCCTCTTGGCTTATAAAAACTAGCAGGGAGGGAATGGCCGGCTGGGCCAGAGAGGTGATCAATGCCTCCTTGCGAGAGGGAGTGGTCCCATGCCACCTGAAACAGGCGGTGGTGAGACCACTCCTGAAGAAACCCTCTCTGGACCCGGAAGATCTCAACAACTTTAGGCCGGTGGCGAATGTTCCTTTCCTGGGCAAGGTCCTTGAGCGGGTGGTGGCCCTGTATGATGACCTATGTCGGGAGAGAGACAGGGGGAGTGCGACCCTGTTGATACTGCTGGATCTCTCGGCAGCTTTCGATACCATCAACCATGGTATCCTTCTGGAGCGGCTGTCTGAGTTGGGGGTGGGGGGCACTGCTTTGCAGTGGTTCCGCTCCTACTTGGATGGCCAGCTCCAGAGGGTAGTGCTTGGGGAATGTTGCTCGGCCCCATGGACTCTCCAGTACGGGGTTCCTCAGGGGTCGGTCTTATCCCCCATGCTATTTAACATCTACATGAAACCACTGAGTGGGGTCATCCAGAGTTTTGGAGTGCGTTGCCATCAGTACACTGATGACACACAGCTCTATTTCTCTTTTTCATCTTCAGCAGGTGAGGCTGTGGATGCGCTGAACCGGTGCCTGGCTGCGACAATGGACTAGATGAGGGCTAACAAACTGAGGCTTAATCGAGACAAGACTGAGATGCTGTGTTAGTGGGTGGTTCCTTTGACCGGATGGAGGGTGTTCAACCTGTTCTGGATGGGGTTGCACTCCCCTTGAAGGAGAAGGTTCGTAGCTTGGGTGTGATCCTGGAGCCATCTTTGTCACTTGAAGCTCAAGTGGCCTCAGTGGCAAGGAGTGCCTGCTACCAGCTCCGGCTGGTGGCCCAGCTATGCCCCTATCTGGACAGGGATAGCCTGGTCTCAGTAATCTATGCTCTGGTTATCTCTAAAGTAACTACTGCAATGGACTCTACGTGGGGCTGCCTTTGAAGACTGTTCGGAAGCTGCAGCTTGTGAAAAATGTGGCAGCCAGGCTTATTGCAGGGACCGAAAGGTCCGAACACATTACACCAGTTCTGGCCCGTTTGCACTGGCTGCCAATATGCTTCCGAGCCTAATTCAAGGTGCTGGTTCTAATTTATAAAGCCCTACACAGCTTAGGACCACAATACCTGACGGAACGTCTCGTCTCTCCCAACCGCAATCTACCCGGACACTCCACTCAACATCTGGGGCCCTCCTCCAACTGCCACCTCCAAGAGAGGCTCAGTTGGTAGCAACAAGGAGGAGGGCCTTCTCAGTGGTAGCCCCACAATTATGGAATAAGTTCCCCACTGAGACCCACCTGGCGCCAACCTTACTATCTTTTCAGCACCAGGTTAAGACCTCCCTCTATGCCAAGGCATTCAATAGTTAAGAGCTCAAAATAGCACGGGGGGGGGGGAGGAATTGTCACCTGTAGACTTAGTTTTATTAACTTTTGGATTGTATTTTAAACTGTGCTTTTTAATTTGGTTTTTAATCTTTTTAACTATTTTGTATGTTTTTATTGTTGTTTTATGTACCGCCCAGAGAGCTTCGGCTGTGGGGCAGTATAGAAAATAAATAAATAAATAAATAAATAAATGTCCTGGTTTTAAATTTGAAAAAAATGGTCACCTTAAACTACTGTTAGAATAAATTAAGAGAGCAGTAAGTGTTAGGACAGCCTGCCGCAACCTGATGCTCTGCTCTCCTGTTGTGTTGGACTGTAACTCCCATAATTCCCAGCAAACATGGCCATTGGCTGTGTTAGAGTATGTATCCCGTGGCTTAGACAGCACTATAAATCAAGCCGACTATCAATAACATTGAAATAACTATAGGAAGAAGTATCATGGAGAGATTGTCCCCATATATTTTATGAAAGAGCTAAAAACACAACCCACAGTTTTGTGGGGGTTATAATAGGCCATCACCATTGCCTTTCCTCAGTTGACTTAGATGGAGAAAAGGGAAGGGTCTGTGGCTACAAAAGCAACTGAGGGACTGCTGTATATGTAGCTATAGACTAGTTCCCTGGACAGCTGCTGCTTTAGCATCTTCGGTGGACTCAGATGAGCCACTAGTTTTTTTGACGATTATTTCAGAATAATTACCAGAGAGGTTTGAACAGCCTGACATGCATTTCAGAGCATTCAGACAACCGCTCTCCATGCCATAATAATAACAATCTCTTTATGGTTACAGCACCATGTTATTCATTTCATTTTTAAATGGTTATCTTAAAAAATGGTTATTTATCCTTATTTTGAATTCAGCAGGAGAATATATTTATATACTTAACTGTTGGTGGTAACTCATGAAGGGGATTGTCAGTGAGGCTTGTTGGACTGCAAGACTTCTGAGGAGTATGTTGAGCAATCAGAGTCTCAAAATGTCAAGATGGATCCTCACATGTGGGGCTCCCTTCTGATTTAACATAGATAGCTTTAACTTCTCTGGCCAGTAGACACAAATGGCTAAAATGAGACCTTGATATCCTCAAGCAGATAACAGTAGCTCTTTCTGTGACCCATGATTCTTACTCCAGCTACAGAAACCAGAGTTTATGTGGTGTATATACTGCTGCCAGTGGTCCCATGCTCAATTGTATTAGTTTTCAGGATTGTGCCCATTAATATTGGGGGGGAATTGTGGTTTCATATTATTCATGCTTTCTTTTTGCCCATAAAACATATATTTACATATGGAGATTGGTGTCTAAGCACAAAGGATTCCAGTAATCAATCATCCATCTCTCATTCTGCATGTGCCAATTTGCATGTGACAGATTGTGGAATTGTTATGGGCAAGAGTTTTGCTGTACAGAATATATACATATACAGATTTAGTGCAAAAAAGTTTAAACTATCATCTTTACTTGTTTAGAGCACCCCTTTATTTGCGCTGGTCTCTGTTTTCTCCCCAGTTTTCCATGCAATACGTTTTCGTTTTCAATGCATCTAATCCTCGGAAACAGTTCTGATGCAATGTCTGACATCATTTTCAATTAAACGTTGACACTGCAGAATCTCTCTTCATTGCTGTGTGATGGTTCTTCATGGTCTGGCTATCAGCCTACATAGCAGCGCTTCGGAAGAAAATAATATCTATGCATAAATTAATGCATTAGCGAAAAAGATGGAATGTGGCTAAATGTATGCATGATCTCATTTCCAAGGGAAATACATCCTTCTGGCACTGCCGTGTGAGCTTGACATTTCTGGATGCTGAGAAATGTGCTTTTTAATGATATTGCCCTGCTTTGTGCAGTGGGACAGAAACGATCTTTAAATCAGGCTTGCACAACTGTGACCAACCAAGCCGAACACAGTGCATCAGCCATATATTCTGGCCTGCCAGATGCCTGACAACCTCCAGTTCTAGCCAAGCAGTAAAAACAGGACATTTATTGAGCCCTGGTGGCTGCATTCAGCTTGGTGGGTCACATATTGTGCAGGCCTCTTCTTAAGCATCATAGGACATAAAAAGAGGCCATGTCTGCATTCAAAAGTGAAGAGCAGAACTATATTCTAGTGGAATTGCATTTCACTTTTAAAGACGCTCATATATATGGACATGTCCTACTTACCCCATATGAGCAGTTGAACAACTATATCTCCTACTTAAGCCTACTGGGCAAGGATCAGACTGCTCCTAAGTGGCATCAGAACCCTTATACAACATACTAGAAGTTGCACTGTCCAGCTCAATGCAAATTTGTTTTTTTAAAATCATTTAATGCCCTGTTGTTGGACTGGCCTTATTACAGGACCACTAGGATGGCCACTCCATTCACTGCAGGCCTCCCTCCAGTCTTCAAAGGCCCCATGCAGTTGCTGAGGTCCCTTCCCAGTCTCTGAGAATGGCAGGGACCATGGCAGGTGCCATGCTCCAACCAAACAGGAAATTACCCATTTCCAGCAGGGATGTTGAAGAGTCCTTGGTTTCGAGTCATGAGTCGAGTCACGAGTCCTTGGACCCGAGTCTCGAGTCCGAGTCCTTGGTCCAAAATGGTGACTCACGAGTCACGAGTCACGAGTCAGTCATGAGTCACGAGTCACTCCCAAAGCTGACTCCACGAGTCCCTATTAAAATCAATGGGGGTTTTTCCCAACAAAATAAGGCTACTTCAGATGTGTGGCTTAAATAAATTCTAGGCACAAGTGTGCCTTTTTATTTCAAAACTCTGCCACTGATTTTGACAAGAACAGACCAGGCAGACAAACCCAAAATAACCAGGCAGGCAGAGGAGGCAGGGAACCCCAAAGCAGGCAGGCAGAGGCCTTTGTCTTGGACAATTCAAACTGTGGAACTGGTTAAGAAGAGACCAGGCAGGCAGAGGAGGCTGGGAACCCCAGACAGGCAGGCAGAGGCAGCCAAACCCAAAATGTCTGAAAGGTTGCATTTTAGTAAAATGATTTTAAAAAATAAACTTGCTGTACTTCCTAAAACCTATCCATGTTGCATTTGAGGAACATGATTTTTTCTAAATGTTTGCCCCCCCATTCTGGAACGGTAAGGTCTCATCACAATTTCACCCTTACTCTTCACCGGCGATCGCACTCCTCTCCACTCCTTCTGGCACAGCCCAGGGATGTTGAAGAGTCCTTGGTCTCGAATCCCGAGTTGAGTCTCGAGTCCCATTAAAAATATTGGGACTCGAGTCCGAGTCGAGTCAGAGGGGGGACTCAGTCCGACTCATGAGTCGAGTCCCCGAGTCCGAGTCCCCATCCCTGATTTCCAGTTCCTGTTGGATCAAAGCATAGCCATTCCCAGTCCTAGAACCTGGGAAAAGGCTTCTGCAGCCAGCACGAGGTATTTGAAGGCCACAATCAGTGCAATCCTATGTCTTCCTCTTCAGACATAAATCCCATTGTGCTCAATGGGTCTTACTCCCAAATGTGTGCATAGGATTGCAGCCACAGTTAGCTGAAGGGTGGTGGACACGGAGGAGCAGCCAAATATGTGCTAGAGTAGAGTGAGGAGGGAGTGTGTGTGAGAGAGAAAGAGACGGGGTGCAGAGAGAGTGCTTGGGGAGCAGAATGAGGTATGTGTGTGAGGGAGGAAGTGGGAGCTGGTGTAAGGGGGCCCCATAGGATTAGGGTATCTCCTAATGTCAAGAAGGTTGTGCAACTACTTCAGAGAAGAAAGCATTATTTGGCTGACGCACATACAGAAGCTTTGTGGCTGCAGTATATGGAGATGGTAGAACCGAGGAGGAAATTTATTAGAGAAGAAAGGACTGATAAGTGGTAGTTACATCTTCAGACCTTATGTAAGATGCTTCCCCCCCTTTTTTTACTCTAGCTGGCCATAGCAATTACAGGAAGTCGGTATACCTTTATCTCCAGAACATTAAAAATTTAGAACTCACCTTGCCATCCATTCCCTGCCCCCATAACCTTAACACGGAGTGCCTGTTATTAGAAGGTCTGGCAGATTTTAGTCTTGGACAATGAGCAGGAACTTATGTGAAACCTGAAGATTGCTGGTACACCAGCAAAAGGCAGAGGAATGTCTGAAGTTCAACACTCTGTTTGGATATTATTTTGTCCAGCTTCTTTGGAGGTCAGTAAAAGCTGACTGAGGTATCATATAAGAAGTGACCGAATCAGCCTTGGTCACCCTGATGGATGACCTTTATCAGGAGAGGGACAGGAGGAGTGCAATCCCATTCATTCTGCTTGACCCCTCATTGGCTTTTGATATCATTAACCATGGTATTCTCCTGGATCGACTCCATGGGCTGGGCATTGGACGCACTGTGTTACTAGTGCCAGCCTTACCTGTGGAGTCGATTTCAGAGAGTAACATTAGGTGACTATTCCTCAGCTCCTTGGCAATTGAGCTATGGGCTTCTGCAGAGTACTGTCTTGTCCCCAATGATGCTCAACATCTAAATGAAGCTGCTGGGAGCAGTCACTAGGGGACTTGGAGCCAAGTGCGATCCGTATGCTGATGACACACTGCTCTGTCTCCCTGTGACATCTGAATCAGGTGAGGCTGTGCAAGTCCTGGCTCAGTGCCTAGACTCAGTGATGGGCTGGATGAGAGTCAATAAACTGAAGCTGAATCCTGGCAAGACGGAAGCCCTGTGGGTGAGTGGCTCTCGGGTCCATGAGATAGGGTCATTGCCTGTTCTGGATGGGGTTGCACTCCCATTGAAAGATCAGGGATCGTAGTCTGGGGGTACTCCTAGATCCATCGTCACTGGAGTCCCAAGTGACAATGGCTTTGACTGGTTCACCAGCTACGGCCTCTCCTGGACAGGGATAGCTTGGCTTCAGTGGTACAGGTGCTAGCAACCTCAAGACTGGATTACTGCAATGCGCTCTATGTGGGGATGTCCTTAAGGCTGCCCTGGAAGCTGGAGCTAGTGCCAAATCTGAAGCTCAGCTGCCCCCTTTCAGCATGCAACTCCTTTGCTGAGGGAACTGCACTGGCTGCCTATTCGGTACTGGGCCAGGTTTGTACTAGCGTATAAAGCCCTGAACAACATGGAACCAGGATACTTGAGACAGTGCCTTCTCCCTTACCAACCTGCCTGGTCACTGAGGTCATCAGATGGCATGCTCCTGGTGGTTCTGCATGGACCTTTGGCCTGGTTGGAGTCCACCCAGAGAAGAGCCTTCAGTGTGGTGGCTCCATTTCTGAGGAACTCCCTGCCTCTGGAGGTCAGGCAGGCACTAACATTGTGTTGTTTCTGGCGCCCCCTGAAAACAGCTTTATTTCAGGTGGCCTTCCTTGATTGACCAGCCACTGTTTCTATTGATATTCTGTTTAATATAGTGTTTTATTCTTTTTGTCTTTTTAATGTTTTTATTGCATTTTAAATCATTGTACACCACCTTGATGGCTTTTCAGTAGATAAGGTGGTATTTTAATAATAAATAAAATAAAATAAAATAATAAGTGACCAATATAAGGAAAGCAGAGGCTCCAGGCAGGAAAGTGACTGTAAGGATGCTCAGATAGTACTTGAATATTTAACAGAATCATCACCCTTTGAAGGTGATCATCAGCTACAAAGTATAACCTCAAGAATGGTTGCATCAGCAGACATCAATGCTGGCATAGCTAAGGAACTTGGCCAGAAGATAATTTAAAAAAAAATGATGGGACATGGGAAGGACTGCCAGAGATATTTCTTTTAAACAGAAGGACAAAAGTGTACTACTAACTACAAAGCAAACATCTAGAGGGGTGATCAAACAATTGGACTCTGTTTCAAAGATTTTTCCTCATTGCCAGATCCAGTAGCAATTTTGAAGAAGATAGATGGCTTCAGACACGAATTGTGCTCACACATAACATCCTTACTTGACCCAGCGCTTCCTTTTCGGAAAACCAAATAAACCTGAACTTCTTCAGCTCTTCTACATAGAATCCAATGGACTGGGAATGCATCATATTCAGTCATCATGGAATGGTCCTCTCTGTGTACGCAAATATCACCTGGGAGCTACAACAAATGGACCCTCAATCAAGGTTATGGCACATACTAGCAGGTCTAGAAGAGTTGGTCGACAAATAATCTTCACTAACAAAATGAAGCTGAAGATCAACAAACAAGAATGCAATTTATGCAAATCAATGGAACAACAAGATTTTTCTCAGGCTGCATTGCTACACATGGTGGAAGAGCTCTAGGAATCCTGTACCGTGCTCCAATTGAAATAACAATGGATGAATATCACCACTAGTTTTTTTCTGAGGAAGTGGCTAGTTCTTCATAATTTGTTCAGCCTGAACAAGTGCCTCCATCATCTGCTGCTATGAAATATCACAGCTTGAAGGTGTATTACGAGGTAGAGGCATGGACTGGGAAGAACATTTCAAGCATGAGTGTACTGCTAAGGAGTGGGGAATGGAAGGGGCATAATGGTAGGTTGTATCCAATCATGACCGATCTTCCCCCAGCTCCTGAAAATAGTCAAGTGCAGCTGCAAAGGCAGCCATGCCACCCTGAAATGCAGCTGCAGAAAAATTGGACATGAATGCACAATTGTGTGTAAAGCCAGAGACTATTTGAATACCACTGACTGTTAACATCAGCAGGTGTTAATGCTGATAGAGCAAAGGAAATGTACAAGAGTAGCTTTAGAAGTAATTGTTTTGTTTTTCATAATGCTTGTGCTGATAATAGAGACATAAATGACCCTATCAAATGTTTCAGTGTTTGAAATCCTAATTTACCCCCCAAAGGGGGAGGGGATCATTTGACCCCATAGAAATAGAAATATTACAGTGCCAAGTGACTATTACTTTTCTGCCATTTCCAACAACAACTGGGGTTGCATGAAATCTGTTTCACATCGACCTGGATAGTGCAACTTTTAGTATGTTGTTTTTTATGCTAGTCTGACTGTTCTCTAAAAAAAACAAAACAGTTGCAATTATTGTTAAGTTCAACCTTATCTTTACTGGGCATGCTGTCCTCACGTCCATAGAATTGCACCAGTAAGAACTTGGGGAAAGGCATTTCCCCCCCACAATCAGCAAAGGGGAAAGAGCATATTGCTAATACTTGTCTTCTCAGTATGCTTATAGGTTTCTCCATCAGGACTTCAAGACAGTACAAACATTCACCTGGAATCCTAGCTTCACTGCTGCAATGGGGACTGCATTGACCTAGGTAAGTCAGGGAGGGTGAGCTATGCCTAAATATGGGATTCCCAAACACCCTCCCTCCCTCAACATGAGCACCCCAAGCTATGCAGAGAGGAGAAACACCCATAGCTACAGATTGAGTCCCCCACCCCCTGGGACATGATGAAACCATGGACTAGCGTAACAGCCCTCCAAGGTTAGCATTGTCTCCCTCACAGCCCCCCCGGGAAGTATGGATATTGCAGAAGGTGGGGCCCTATTGGTTACAAATCCCCAGCTGTAGGTAAGCATGTGCTATGCAGCAGTGAAGGCAATGGGGAACATGGCGACCTTTGCTGGGGAACACCAAGATTTCTAGTATTGCTGTACTGGAACTGCTAGCCAAACACTCCTGTCTCATTGTAACTTGTAGACTCAGAGCCAGGGCATATGGAGAACACACAACGCTTGGAGACTGAGTGGAGTGCATTCTACTACATGGGATGGGTGAGTATTGCCCTTATTACTACATCATCTTCTCCACCAGGTGAATCCCTGAATGTAGACCCCATGGGGAATATCACTGGAGGAGTGGAGAATTTGGCTGTGGCAAGTAGAATGGGAAATCACCTAGGTGATATATAACCCGTTCTCTGTCACTCAGTCCATGAGAACTCAGTCATAGGTCTGTTCCAGCTGTTACCCTTTCCTCATCACACTCCCTGTGGCTTCTTGTCTCTCAACAGGCAGCTGGACAGCCAACTGGTACTCACAGAAGCAAGCATGTGTCCCAACCTCATACTACACAGACCACCAACATGGCCTACAACAGAAGCCGCCAATGAGAAGCCATCTGGAAGTTGCCAGCTTTGTCCTCCCAGGGCTTCTTTTGCCTTTCCAGAGTGCATGATAGAGAGTGATGTAACAGATGCAGCAGTACCATCCAGTATGCTATGAAGGTGGAAAGTGCACCTTTACCTGCTGTTTGTCATGTAGCAGCAACCGGCAGAGTTGCCCTACAAGAAGAGAATGGTTGGCAACTACAATTCTGTGGCTTGCTTGTAGAATTCAATCCATCACTGAAGTTCAGTAAACACTATGGCTCTTTTAACTATGTCTGTTGTTGTGAGGGTCAACAGTTAGAGACCCCCTGCCTTGTTACTCAAGCAGCACTTGTCCTTACAATGGGGCACACACTGGAAAGGGGGAGGGGAACAGGTTTTTTTTTTTTTACAACAATACTCTATGATGGCTGGGGTTCTACAGCACGGGTGGTCAACTTGAGGCCCTCCAGGTGTTTTGGCCTACAACTCCCATCAGCTCTAGCCAGCATAGCAAATGGTGAGGGATCATGGGAGCTGTATGCCAAAATATCTGGAGGGCCACAAGTTATCTACCCCTGGGCTACAGCATTTAGATCATAGACACCATCTCAATGACCTCCTGACTCTCCTCTCAGTTACCACTGGTGTACTAAACCAAGCAGAGGTCTTCATGATGTGGACAGAGGTGGAGTGATAATAAGGTTCACTACTGAATAACTGGCAGGCCCTGGCAAGCAAATATACCAGGGGATAGTGTCAGGGGCCACCAGGGGTAGAACCTGGAACCTTCTGTAGCTGGCCTACATGGTGAGCTACCAGAACTGCAGCTCAGAATGTGTTCCTGGCCATGAAGTAGTCATAGGCTCTGACTTAGCCCCCCTCCCAGGCCACCCACTAAGCCCTCCTGGACAGGAATGGCTACAAAAAGCTTCCCATTTGGACTGGAGAACAAGGTCTGCCATTTGGAGTGGACAACAAGGTCTAAGCAATAAGGTCTTCCTTGCTCTGCGGTGTTCCTGTACATTCCTCAGCTCTGACTCCCAGCTTAGCTCTGGTTCCTGGCTTGGTTCCCTGACTCTGACCTCCTGGTTTGGCTCCTAGCTCACTGCTAACGATGGGAGGAAGGTATCCTGCAGCATTAATGGGTTAGTTAGTTACCTGAAGGAGGCAGCTGGTTCTTGTACCTCATCCTTTCATTGTCTATATCACATCTCTCTCTCTTTTTCTCACCCCTTTCCCCTGTGGGACCATGGTCAAGGATTGAGCATGGGAGCTGTTGTGTACTAAGGCTGTGTTGCTTAATATATGGGACCTTTTAATATATGGTCTAGGTTAGGAATGCACAAGCGTTTTGGCCCTGAGGGCAGGATGTGATGCTGATTTTGCGATCAGGGCTCGCACATGCATACGTGCATATGCACATATCCCAGCAATCCTGATACAGATGGCTGTTTTCTCACCACTAGCAGAGGCTGGGAAATAGTGATCTGTATGAGCAGCTCTAGGGGAGAGAATGAAGAGTACAGGTTTATTTTATTTATTATATTTATTATATGTATGCCCCACCTTTTTTCCTGCAAGGAACCCAAGACGGCTTACATAATCCTCCTCTTCCTCTCCATTTTATCCTCACAACAACCCTGTGAGGTAGGTTAGGCTGAGAGTCAGTGACTGGCCCAAAGTCACCCAGTGAGTTTCATGGCCGAGCGGGGACTAGAACCCGGATCTCCCGAGTCCCAGTCCAACACTCTCACCACTATGCCACAGGTGATGGGGAAATTGGTGGGGGGAATTCAACAGTGGTGGGGGCTGCCGTACAGGCCTTGGGGCCACATGTGACTCCCGGGCTGCAGGTTGTGCACCCCTGTTCGAGGTGGCTATGCGTCCTTGGTGCCATGCACAAAGGGTGTGCGGTGGTGGTGGCACAGGGAAAGGGCTATGTCATGGGAGGTGACACAGCCCTTTCCCCAGAAGGTGAGTCTGTCTTCTGTGTCTCATTTGACTCTGTGGTTAGGGTTTTTTCTGTATTGAGGGAGATTTGGGTTTTTGTCATTTCGTATTTAATGTCATAGTTGCTCGCAGAACATCCAAAAAGGCCTGGTAGAGGTCACTTCGATATCCCCATGTGGTGCAGCTCCAACGTCTATCTTCTCTTTCCCACAGGGCTGCCAGGCAGCTCTTGCGTGCTGGCTCCTAGGAGCTTTCTGCTCTTTCTTGGGCATTCAGCCATCTCTTCTCACATGGATTGCATTGGGGAGCAACTCTTCCCAAGCTAGGTTTTTTGAAGCCTCCTGGGGAGACCACTGGTTCTCCATGCATGCATCTTCGTCACTGTGCTATGGAGATGGCTGGGCCTTCTGCCTGGCCTGACTGTGTCTTCAGGGACTGACTTCAGGGTGCCCTTGTGTTTGTGGCAGCAGTGCCAGTTGCTTCCTCTTCCCACTGTGTCATGAAGGCCCACATGGGATGGTGGTGTCAGTTTTTCTCAATTGCCTACTTTGTTTGTGAGTGTAGGAAGGATGTGTGTATGCAATGCATAGGATGGTATCATTCTGACATTGGAGCCATCGCCATGTATTGATTAGTCCCTTCTGTCCATGGCTTATTTGGAGTATTATTGGCAGGTCAGCTTGTGATTTGTGAGTGCTAGTGTGGAGTTTCCAAGGGTGCTGAGGCAGTGGCTGTCAGTGTGGTCCTTGTTTCAGCAGCTATGGTGGCACTTCTGATATTGCTTCTGGTTGAGCACAGGATTGTGTTACACCATCATTAGAGCTGGAATAGCAGCAACTGAAGCATAGGATAGGATTACCCTTTCCTACTGCTGTTTGACATTGTTGTTTAATACCTGATGTTTGCTAAGCACTGCGCAGACACAGGGGAGGTGGTCCCTCTCCATAGGATATAAAATAGGAATGGGGGACTTCCAACCTTATCAGGACCATGGGGTTCCACTCCCAGCAACTTCTTCCCCTCAGGGATGTTGAAGAGTCCTTGGTCTCGAGTCACGAGTCTTTGGACCCGAGTCTCAAGTCCGAGTCCGAGTCCTTGGTCCAAAATGGTGACTCACGAGTCACGAGTCACTCCCAAAGCTGACTCCACGAGTCCCTATTAAAATCAATGGGGGGGGGGGGTTCCCAACAAAATAAGGCTATTTCAGATGTGTGGTTTAAATAAATTCTAGGCACAAGTGTGCCTTTTTATTTCAAAACTCTGCAACTGATTTTGACAAGAACAGACCAGGCAGACAAACCCAAAATAACCAGGCAGGCAGAGGAGGCAGGGAACCCCAAAGCAGGCAGGCAGAGGCCTTTGTCTTGGACAATTCAACTGTTGAACTGGCAAGAAGAGACCAGGCAGGCAGAGGAGGCTGGGAACCCCAGACAGGCAGGCAGAGGCAGTCAAACCCAAAATGTCTGAAAGGTTGCATTTTAGAAAAATGATTTTAAAAAATAAACTTGCTGTACTTCCTAAAACCTATCCATGTTGCATTTGAGGAACATGATTTTTTCTAAATGTTTGCCCCCCCATTCTGGAACGGTGAGATCTCATCACAATTCCACCCTCACTGAACACCCGCTCCACTGGTGATGAACTTGCTGGAACCAGAAACACACTCAGAGCAGCCACACAGAGTAATCTCAGGTCCTTCTTCTGCCTCTCCCAAGTACGCAACACATCAATCAAAATAAGTCTTGACACACTGTTGGGGCTGCACTCCTGGCAGCCGTCCATAGTGGCCGAGCAGCGGCACACCTCGCTTCCATGCGCTCTTTGCCGGCAATCACGCTCCTCTCCACTCCTTCTGGCACAGCCAGAGATGTTGAAGAGTCCTTGGTCTCGAGTCCCGAGTCGAGTCTCGAGTCCCATTAAAAATATTGGGACTCGAGTCCGAGTCGAGTCAGAGGGGGGGAGTCAGTCTGACTCACGAGTCGAGTCCTCGAGTCCAAGTCCCCATCCCTGCTTCCCCTTACCCCACCCCCTCTGCCATGGAGGAAAAATCTTTTCTCTCTGGTCAGCAGCTGATTGGAGCTAAGTCTGCTTTCCTCTGCTTAGCTCTGAACAAGGCTCCCTTTCTCAGTGCTTAGCAGGGTAAGGCTTTTATCAGCAATCAGCTGCTGATCAGAGATAAGAGCTTTCCCCTGTGGTACAGAGGGCCCATGGCCAGGGGAGGAAGCTGCTGAGTGATTTGATCTGAACAGTCATGCAGAGGCTTGTCCTGCTTACTTGTGAGTAGCAGAGGCTTGATATTTGGAATGCTGCTGAGTGATATTCAGGCCTACTTACTTTTGAGTAGACATGCAGAAGCCTTTCCTACTTATTTGTGAGTAGACATGCTCATGCTTACTTCTGAGTACGCATGCTTCCTACACCCACACCCTGAGAGCTCCTCCAAAATCAAACAAGGGAGACAAATCAAGAGAAACAAAACAAGGGAGACAAAATGGGAGAAGGCAGAGTTAGATCAGAAGTTGGTCCTGAGGGAAGAGGCTTATTAATCTTGTGCCCTCCAGATGTTTTGGAATACAACTCCCAGCATTCCTGACCATTGGCCATGATGGCTGAGGCTGATGGGAGTTGAGGTCCAAAACATATAGAGGGCACCAGGTTGGGGAAGGCTGGAATAGATTATGAGGCTGTTGAAGCACAGGAAGCTGTATAGAAATAGGAATGGGAAGGAACACGGGGTGCAGAGAGTAGATGAGCTTGTGCAGGCAGTGGGAATGGGAAAGCATTTTGTTCAAGTGGAAATTTACTTCCAAGTAACTTACTTTTAGTTTCACTGCCCTCTGCTCATAAATCCTTAATCAGTCCTGATTTCTCCAAAATGGGTCAGCTGTGCTTCTGGTGTTTTGCTCTACCCTTTACACTTAAGAAGGCAGGTCTTACTATTTTCCTTTGAACTGTGAAATCCGCTGGGTGATTGGTTTTTGGGGGAGGGGGTGTAGCAGATGTTGAAAGCAAGAGAGAAAGTTAGCAAAACAAGTAGGTTCCTCACAACTCTTGAATGCACAGCTGAAGTTACACCCACGTTCTTCGGTGCGCAGATAAAGCAAAGACTCCGAATAGATCAGCATCAGACTTTGCACAATTTCAGTTACAGGTATAGTATGTAACATCCCAGCAAGAAATGGAATTCAGGAGGGTCACTGTCATGCCTGGGAAGTGCATTAGCAATTTAGCGGTACAATCTTCAGCATCATTACTCAGAAATAAAAAGTCTCTCTGAGTTCAATGGGACTTGCTCTGTAGTGAACGTGTTTAAGGCTGCAATGTTGAAATGCAATCCTCTCCATGTTTACTCAGTAAGTGCCACTTGGTTCAATGTGACTTCATCATCATCAGGCGATCACTCGTGACCAAGTAAGATTGTCTTCCAGGATAAAAGGAGGAAATTCTAAAGAAGATTGTGTAGACTCTACCGATGGCTCCGTAAGTGACTATGGAGGCCAATTCTAGATCCACACAGCTTCCCACAGTGAGGACACAGGTTACCAGATGGAAGATGGTCCTGTAAAGGATTCATTTGACGTGCTTTTCGCTTAGCATGTTTCTCCCTTTCACCTTGCACTCGGGCTTCTTCAAAGTCCATGGATCCTTTGTGAAAGGCCAACCTCCATTTAGATCGTTCATGGGCCAGAGCTTCCCAGTTTTCGATGTTTATATTGCATTTTTTTAGATTAGCCTTATGAACATCTTTAAGCCTCTTATATTGACCACTGATATTCCGCTTTCCATCCTTGAGTTGGGAATAAAGTAACTGCTTTGGGAGACGGCAGTCAGGCATTCGAACAACATGACCGGTCTACTGAAGTTGGCGTTGAAGGATCATTTTTTCAATGCTAGTAGGCTTTGCTTCTTCCAGTACACTGACATTTGTTCGCCTATCTTCCCAAGTAATTCGTAGGATTTTCTGGAGGCAACGTTGATGAAATCTTTCAAGGAGGTGGAAGTGACGTTTATAGATAGTCCATGTTTCACAGGCATACAATAAAGTTGGTAATACAATGGCTTCATAAACCAGTGTTTTGGTCTTCTTACAAATATCCCGATCCTCGAATACTCTGTGTTTCATTCGAGAAAACGCAGCACTTGCGGAGCTCAAACGATGCTGGATTTCACTGTCGATGTTAGCTGTAACAGAAAGATAGCTGCCAAGATAGAGAAAATGATCGACATTTTCCAGTATTGTCCCGCCAAGCTGGATAGATGGCATCACCAAAGGGTTAGCTTTCACCTGCTGATGAAGCACTTTGGTTTTTTTGATGTTAAGTGAGAGACCAAGTTTTTTGTATGCTTCTGCAAAAGCATTTAGGATAGTTTGGAGATAATCCTCTGAATGTGCGGAGACCACATTATCATCACTTCATCAGCATACTGAAATTCCACAACGGAGGTTGTAATTACCTTACTTTTTGCTTTCAGCCTGCTTTCAGCCTGCTGTGACTTACTCCCAGCTAATTGTGCATTGGATTGCAGCCTAAGTTGATTAATGTTGTTGCTAACCAACGGCTGGTAGGACCGACTAGGTGAAATGAGCTGGAACTCCGTGTGAGTTCTCAAGGCGGCTGGTGTTCACAACTGAGAAGCCAGTGTCCCAGAAGGCATTAATTAAAACCACTGCTGGCAGTCTCCAGAAAAAAAGTCAGATGACTGACTTGGGCATGGTGACTGAAATACAGTAGTACTGCTGTCGCACCTCTGCAGGTGATCTCTCCCAAGCAGGATTGCTATGCATTCTGTACAGGCTCCCATGATAATTTAGTAGCTCTTTTCATACAAATTCAGCTTCAGCTCTAATGCTCTAATACCGTTACCTTTCTAAACAGGAGCAGCTTAACGTCCATACATCAGTGCTAGGTTGTTCCAGAAAGGCATTTTTGTGTGTGTGGGAACGAAGCTACTGCTGTTCTCGTTTCCTTTGCTCTAGCCTGAGAAGGGGGAAGGGTGGGCTGTAATATTTAGGATCATAGTAGGTGTGGAGGGGGAGAATTTAACCCTTTCCTTCACTGCTGTGGTCCTGGAAATAATCCCTCTTCTGAAATGGGTATGTGTATTGACAGGAAATTCCCCATTGGCACCAATAGGGGATTTCCTCCAAAAGCAAATAACATTGTATCTAGCCTACCTGAACCAATGGTCTGATTCAATATGAGCTTCATCTGCTCATATATGTTCTCATGTAAGGGATACTACTAATAAGGTATTGCACATAGGGATGTTGGAGAAATCTGCAACAGATTCAAATGAGTTTAGATTTCTATGAATCTGACCTGCAGATTCCTCAGCAGACTGGCTTTTTCTTAGTTGCACAGATTCTGCAGTTTTGAGGACTAGTTTTTAAAAAACTTTTGGGGGGGATTTGTGCAAATGTGCACTAGCACAAATGTGCATTTGCGAACAAATGAAATTCTGGTACAAACGTTTTTTGTGCCAGAATTTCATTTGTTTGTAAATGATTCTGTCAACAAGCAGATGATAGAATGAAAGACACCTGACAAACAGCGAAACAGAGATGGAATGGATTTAAAATCTGTACATCCCTACCTACAATGACTTGCCAATATGGTATAGGTTCTGGAGAAATAAAGGATCTCGCTTAGGAAACAGAATGGATGCATGCTCCAACTAAGGAGCAACCAAATATTTTAAAACAGGAGTTTGAAATCCAAGATAATTGATGCCCCAGACAGTACCAGAATACTTGGTATAATAGTTAATCTAGTTTCAGTGAGGACTTTAAGGAAGAACACAATTTTCCTAAGCTTGCAATCCTATACACCAGGGAGTAAGTGCCACTGAACTCAAGGAGGTTTGATTCGGAGTAGACATGCACTGTAAATATATTATTTTGACAGAAATGAAAATTCAGGTATAAATGAATACTTGCAGTTTCTTATACCAACAACTAAGGCAGAACATAAACGCAAGAAAAATATAAATTGATTTTTAGATGTGATTGCAATCACTAGTAACCAGGGTGAGGGTGGCGGCAGTGGGGGGGACGGGGGATCTCATACTTAGTTTAGGTCTAAAAAAAGAAACAAGTCCTGATTCCGGAAATTATTCCGGATGAGTTAATCCCTACATTCTATTTCCTGCTGTTGCACCTGCTTAAAATGAAATCCCATATCTCAGAATTGTAGAACTCTTTAAAGTTGTAGAAGACCTCTGCAACTTTGAAATTTTCATACTCTACAACTTCAGTAACACCTATAGCAGCCATATAATGAACCTTTTGTATGGCCAAATTGGTTAGAACAGATTTTTTTAGTGCCAGCATTGCAGGGCCAGCCCAAGACACTTTGGAACAGCAGATGCCCGACTCTCTCAGGCAAGTTGCATAGTACCAAATGCCCCTCAAGCTGTTTTGGCACCTGGGGTTGAAAATCTCACTAGCATCTCTCCCCAGCCTTGGCAGTAAAAATATAATGAATTAAATAACTAACAATTTGCTGCCCTTTCATGACATCCAAAATCAGCTGCCTGAGGCAGCTGCCTCACTCTGGCTAATGGTAGGGCTGGCCCTGCAGCTTTGGTCAAGATTGAATGGACCACATATCGGAGGCTCAGGGCCTGCATACTGTATATTGCTCATCCTTACTGGACACAGTAAATATTACATGTATACTGTATTCAAGAAAGCAATCTTCTTTCGATGGTTCCAAAACAAACAACCCAGGACATGTGAAAAAGGATCACAAAGCATGCCTGTGATATTTGATTCCTTTTTTTGGCTATGAAATGTATTCTAAGCATGAACTACACCCCATCTAATCATACTAGACACCAGCCCCACTCTGCAACATATTGTGACATGTGGGATGTCTTTTAGTGAAGTGAGAAGTCCTGGGTCTCACAGTCTGTCTTTTCAGCTGTGACATGACCCTGTTTTAATGACATGTCTCAGAGAGAGAGAGAGAGAGAGAGAGAGAGAGAGGGCGGATGGACGGACAGACAGACATTCCATTCATTTCCCTGCAAGGCATTCCACATGCCACAGAGTGCTGCAATCCTGTGCATGACAAATTTACAAATGAAACATTTTCATCTATGTTTTCCTGGCTGTATTTCAAAGGCACTGAACAGCACAGCAGAGACTATCTGCAGCACTATAACAGTTCACATTACTGAATAAGAAATTCTGAATCCTTTGGCTGTCAGCTCCAGTGCAATCTATGGAATCACTATTTTTCAAATATGACCCTAAAGGCAGGTGCACTGCAATCCTTTACTCCAGGAGAAGACTTATTAAAGTCTGTGGGTCTACTCCGATAAGAAATGATTTCCAACTGCAGCTAAACTTAACTAGAGAATTGCCATGTAAAAAATGTTGACAGTCTCTTCCCTGGAATAAATGTGCACCTGTCACTTCCGAGATATACAGCTGTGTAGAAAATGAGCTTAACCTACTTGGCTTGCTTTTAATTCAGTGAAAAAGTCCCATTGGTTTTAGGTGATGCTGAATCAGGCCCGTTATGGGTGTCATGAATTAACCAGTGACAACATTCCTTTGGGGAGCATTCATTACAAGTCCACATGTCACTACTAAGTGCAGGTGTTAACGTTTATATTGATCTTGCAGCCTGATAAAACCACATGCAGGGAACCACTAGCCTCTCCCGCTGCTGCAGGAATTATAGCCAGCTACGCAAGCAGCCGGGTTGACTTGAATTATTCATCCCAAGTGTATTTCCAGATTAATCTGGTTTCCCCAAATGTTTCCTAGTCAATCATTAGTAGATTTTATAGGTTAAGGAAACATGTCCTAGGCAGGTGGACAACCAGACATTTTGTGGTGAGGAGGTCTAAGAGTACACCAGGTGTGTGTTTCAATGGGGGAGGGGTCCCTTCAGAACAGCTGAAACTAAATAAAGGTAAATAAATATGTTGACGTTATGATACGTTTCAATTGCATAACGTCTCCAAATAAATGCTTATTTATTCCAAATAAATGTGGAATGGACACCACTGGTGGAATGGATTCCCCTCCTGCAGCTCCCCCCCATCTGCTCCAGAGGGTTGGGGGACCCTCTGGAGCAGATTTGGGGGCATGGGGTGCAGGGGGGAGGAGAGGAAGAGGAGTCCTGCTGCACTGGTGGAAGTCCGCTTATGCGATGTTGGATGTGGCCCTTAGTGCCTATGTGTTACCCAGCGCCTTTGCTCTCATCAGCCAAAACACTGAAAGGTGGGAGCCCTTCTTACATTGGAGTTACATAGGAAGCCGCTGCTACAACACGGCCCTTTTCACTTTAGGACCAGGCACATAAACCCTTCTCAGGCTAAGCATCAACACTTAAAAGCCTGAGTGGAGGGTCAAATGAAACCTTTCCCCTACTAATGAGGGAAAAGATTAATACTGGTTATTAAGGATCTAGCTTAAATTTAGGATACTGTGGGTACAAAGGTGTGTGTGTGTGTGTGTGTGTAGATTTAAAAGTAATCCAGGTTAATAACACCAAGCTGACACGTAGGATTTGGGTAGCAAACAAAATAAAAATAAGTTTATTTTAGTTCTCAAAATCTTAGTTCCAGAAAATAACTTAAAACCTGCCTACACCAGACACTTGATAATTAACCTAAGTCCCTATAATTCTAAATACTTTCACTCCTCATACAAGCGCTGATCTCTCTTACAACTCCTGACAAGACACGAATAACCTAACTCTCTAACACTCCCAACACACTGCAACCAACACTCTACTTCTTAACTCGACTGCCTTAACTAACTCTGACATCACTCAAGCACTCCTTATATACTCCTCCCCCCACCCTTTCCAAGGCATCACAAACCACACCCACTCGGTTCAACATTCTAGACACACTAAACATACTAATGTAGACGTACACCAGGGGACTGAATTGTGGGGTTACGCCACAGCCGCCTTATACCAAGTAAGACCATTGGGCCATCTAGCTCAGTATTGTCTACTACACTGACTGGCAGCGGTTCTCTCCAGGATTTCAGGCAGGGCTCTTTCCCATCCCAGCCCTACCTGGAGAAGCCAGGAATTCAGCCCAGGATTTCTTGCATGCAAAGCAATAAGCTATGGCCCTTCCCTTACTGAGCAGTTGGGTAGAATCCTGCCCACACACATGCTTTGCCTTATGTCTCAGCAAATAAGAAGGGTAGAGACTTTATTTGAAAAGCAACACTGAAACTTCAGTGAAGGGGCCTAGAATCTTCTGAGGTGGCCAGACCCAAACATCACCCACCCACCCCCGTGGCTATAGTGCTATTCATTTCATTTCATTTCTGTACCACCCCACAGCTGAAGTTCTCTGGGCGGTTCACAATTTATACATAAAAACAACAACAGGAACATACAGTATAGTTAAAAAGATTAAAAACCAAATTTAAAAGCACAGTTTAAAATGACAATACAAAGGTTAATAAAACTAAGCCTACAGGTGACAATTCCCTCCCCGCCCCCCCCATGTGCTATTTTGAGCCCTTAACTGTTGAATGCCTTGGCATAGAGGGAAGTCTTAACCTGGCACCGAAAAGATAGTAAAGTTGGCGCCAGGTGGGTCTCAGTGGAGAGCTTATTCCATAATTGGGGGGCTACCACTGAGAAGACCCTCCTCCTTGTTGCCACTAACCGAGCCTCTCATATGAGAATACTCCAGTTTGTAGACATAAAAGAGTTTCCCACAGGGAAATTGTACATTTAAGAAGCAGACACATAATGCTGTTTGGCTCCTCTTATTTTGTTGTTGTTCTTGTTCTTGTTGTTCTACTCCATCTTTCCTTTCATAAAGCATCCATGGTGTCCTCTTCATTCCCATCACATTCAATGGTATACTCTGGCATTGCCTAAACCAACCCCTTTGTAATTCAGTCTTTTTGGCTCCTGCTGTACCACAGAGGAGTCCTATGTCTCCAAACATTCCTCCCTCCCTCCAGATATTCTAGATGCTTTGATTCGCACCTTGTCTTTACCCAGACCACACACCAACGCACACCACACTGGATCACCTTTGCACAATAGAATCACACACCTTAAGGACCTCTCCCCTCTTTCCTTAAAACTTCTCAGAAAAAAACTCTCTTTCTAATTTTTGCATAGAAGTTTGCAATCTATTCGTAGACAGATGCGTAGACCACTTTTTTTTTAAGTTTCCTAATGAAAACGACACCTCACAAATGCCCAGAAGTGTTTGTCAAAATCTTTCTGCATATTTGAACACTTGAATATTTCTCACCCAGTGCTAATTAACACATTGACTGAGTCCCACATACAGTGTTTTGTGAGAGGAATATGCGTACGACATCTCTTTGAGCAGGAACATGTTCTTTTGGCATTGAGTCATCATAAGGGAACACAAGCAATTTAGGCACGCATCTCAAAGCCCTTCTGGAGAATATTGAAAGACACATTGTTGAGATTGTGGATGTCACTTGTCCTGGAAATTAGGAGTTATTTCTTACTGTTGTGAAAGCACCACACATGGATCTGCATTCAGGTCTGATAGGGTTCTTCCACCACCACCACCACCCCCGCCGCCCTGCATTCTTGAATTCAACATATTAACTAATTTATTTATTTATTTATTTATTTATTATATTTATACCCTGCCTTTTTTCCTGCAAGGAACCCAAGGCAGCTTACATAATCCTCCTCTTCCTCTCCATTTTTATCCTCACAACAACCCTGTGAGGTAGGTTAGGCTGAGAGTCAGTGACTGGCCCAAAGTCACCCAGTGAGTTTCATGGCCAAGCGGGGACTAGAACCCGGATTTCCTGAGTCCCAGTCCAACACTCTCACCACTACGCCACACTGGCTCTGTTTTTCATTTTTATACTTGTGTGAAATTTCTTACTACACTTGTCCTCATTGAGAAGCGGTTATTCCCTTTGCCTGAAGAAAAATCAATGAGGAAATGAAAGTATGCATCTGTGTTGTTCTGCTGGATAATGCTTTGTATTTTGAATTATTTTAAAATAAAATATTTACAATATAAAAATGCAGAGAAAAATTAGTAACAGGTAATTGCAGTGCAATAGTATACATGTCTACTAAGAAGTAAGGCCCATTAAGTTCAATGGGGCTTGCTTCTGGCAGGAATGCCAAACAAAAGAGAGGACGCCCCATTGAATATTGTGGGACTTCCTTGCAAATATATATGCATAGGACTGCACCTACAGCACAATCCTAGTCATGTTTATTTAAAAGTAAGTCCTTGTTTATGAGATTTATGGTGTAATCCTATGCATGCTTACTCAGACATAAATCCTTTTGGACTTAGCTTTGAGTAGAAATGCATATGTTTGCACTGTAAACCTCATTGGACTCAATAGGACTTACTCTCAGGTAAGTGTATATGGGATTGCAGGATATTTTCTCTAGGGATGGGTGAATCTCTCTGTTTCTGGTCCATGTCACTTTCACTTGTGTTTACTCCTAAATCCATTCTATCCCCATTCCACATTAATATGTGAATTTTAAAAAATCTGCATGAATATTTGTATTAACATATGTATCAAACATATATAGTCTCAAAACATGCAATGTAAAACAGATTTGGATATGGGTTTTGAGCTGAAAACTGCAGGGACATTCAGGAAGTGCAAAAGGCAGTGGAGAAGTCAGTTCAGCTACCACACACCCTTGTTCACATGCATATGCAAACTTCAATGCGTACATGTCATGATGAACGTGGGAACAAAGGGAGCTTTTCCGGAGATATGCCATGCACACAGTCAGCAAATTATGCATGGTGCTTCAACAAAGTGGAGGTATGACTACTCCAAGTGGGGAAAATAACCTCAAGAACAACTATTCAGAGTATTACAAGCTTCATTTTATAGCAAATATCTTAAGGAGAAAAATGCTTAGTTAGCATACCAATCCTAACATGTGGACTAGTGTACCACTTCTAGTAGTCCTAATGTACAGATAAAGATGGAGTGGAGAAATTAATGTTTGCCAAATGAAGGGGTTGCTATCATGGAAATGGCAAGGCCGGCTTTGCAAAGCGGTACACTGGGGTGCTTGATGTGGGTGACAATGGTGGGCCATCCAAAGTGCTTCATCAGCAAGTGCAAGCTAACCCTTTGGTAATGCCAACTTTCCAGCTTGGCGGGACAATACTGGAAAATGTCGATCATTTTCTCTATCTTGGCAGCTATCTTTCTGTTACAGCTAACATCGACAGTGAAATCCAACATCGTCTGAGCTCCGCAAGTGCCGCGTTTTCTCGAATGAAACATAGAGGATATCCCGAGGATCGGGATATTTGTAAGAAGACCATTGTATTACCAACTTTATTGTATGCCTGTGAAACATGGACTATCTATAAACGTCACCTCCAACTCCTTGAAAGATTTCATCAACGTTGCCTCCAGAAAATCCTGCGAATTACTTGGGAAGATAGGCGAACAAATGTCAGTGTACTGGAAGAAGCAAAGACTACTAGCATTGAAAAAATGATCCTTCAACGCCAACTTCAGTGGACCAGTCATGTTGTTCGAATGCCTGACTGCCGTCTCCCAAAGCAGTTACTTTATTCCCAACTCAAGGATGGAAAGCGGAATATCGGTGGTCAATATAAGAGGTTTAAAGATGTTCTTAAGGCTAATCTAAAAAAATGCAATATAAACATCAAAAACTGGGAAGCTCTGGCCCATGAACGATCTAAATGGAGGTTGGCCTTTCACAAAAGTTCTATGGACTTTGAAGAAGCTCGAGTGCAAGGTGAAAGGGAGAAACGTGCTAAGCGAAAAGCACGTCAAATGAATCCTTTACAAGACCATCTTCCATCTGGTAACCTGTGTCCTCACTGTGGGAAGCTGTGTGGATCTAGAATTGGCCTCCACAGTCACTTACGGACCCATCGCTAGAGTCTACACAATTTTCTTTAGAATTTTCCTCCTTTTAAAATCTCCTTTTTGTAAATTTTCTTTTTTATCCTGGAAGACAATCTTACTCGGTCACGAGTGATCGCCTGACTGACTGACTGACCTAACATGTGGACTAGTGTACCACTTCTAGTAGTCCTAATGTACAGATAAAGATGGAGTGGAGAAATTAATGTTTGTCAAATGAAGGGGTTGCTATCATGGAAATGGCAAGGCCGGCTTTGCAAAGCGGTACACTGGGGTGCTTGATGTGGGTGACAATGGTGGGCCATGTGGGGGTAGAAATGATAGGTTCAGAGGAATAAAAGAAGATAGCAGAAAATAGAGTCAAAGTCTAAGCAGTTACAGTTATCTTGTTTCAGAGTAAGGGGAACACAATGGACCTCACTTCCTGGTTCATAACAGACACGTGGAAATTCAGTGGACCCAGGCTACCTCTGGTATTCCATCTTTTGGTCACAAATTCAGAACAGAGTAACCTCCCAAGCCAATTAAAGCACAATCCTATGCATGTTTAGACAGAAAAAAGTCCTACAACTCCCAGCAGTCCCCAGCCAGCCATGGCAGGCTTGGGCATGCTGGGAGTTGTAAGACTTTTTTCGGCCTAAATGTGCATAGGATTGTGCTCTTAGGCACTGCTGTTGTCAAGAAAGAGCCAACTGGATGATATATCCAAAGTTGGCTGGACTCTTGGTACTTGTGGTAAGGATGAGAGATGCAACAGAGGCTTGGGCATTTTTAGGGACCCCCACAGCCAAGGCAATTTGGTTGCAGAAACAGAATTTGGAGTGGAAAGCCTGAAAGTGTGCAGCCTTCCTTAGATCCCGACTACTCTGAGGAAGTTACCAAACATGAAGAGGGGCAAGGGTACTGGGGAAAGGGGACAAGCAAGGGGAACTAAAAAGCAAAGGAAGTGTTGCTAAGAAGGTAGTTAGGAGCATACCAAGCTACCTTATACCAAGTCAGACCATTATTGGTCTGCCAGCATTGTTGACACTGGCTGGCAACAGCTCTCCAGGGTTTCAGGCAGGAGTTTTTCCAGCCCTACCTGGATATGCTGGGCACTGAACCTGGGGCGCTCTCTCCTTCTGGTCATACAGGACAACATTGGTCTCTCTGGGCAAACAAGATAGCAAGTAGAAGGGAGAGAAGGACTCTGGCCCTAGAACTGTGGGCTACGTGCCAGAGTGGAGCAGGAGAGTGCTAGGAAAGGATCACGACGAACAGGCCTAAGAGCTAAACAAGGCCCAGGTTGGGGTAGGAGCTGTGCAACAGTAAGTCTGTCCATGTTGAGCCCCAAAAGACAGCAAGAATAAGTGCTGGGTGTCCAAGCTCAAGGGCAGTTATGGACTTCAAAGCAAGGAGTACAAAGTTGTAAATGGCTCTGAGGCTGGAATCAGAACAGAGGGATCCATAATTTGACCTTAGGCAATGAAAGGAGGCCTCAAGCAGGTCCCTTGCTACTTGGTTGTGTTCATGCTAGCTGTCTGAGCATTTCAGAAGACAATTAGGTAGAAGGACACAGAACAAAAGGCATCACAAAAAGTTCCCAGGTGGTACTTTAGACAGCTGATCTATCTTCGGGTGGAGGATGCTTCAGGATTGGACTGTGCTTTTCACCAAGACTCTGGATTGGCCAATTTAAAGGTACCCTCATGGGTTGTCTGGCTGGGGTGATGAACTGGAAGTCAGGAAGTCATTTACATGTATCTGGAGTTCCATGGGAGCAACTCATTTTAATTTAATCAGTGGAGGACACACATAGACAATTAGATACTACTGATCTCCCTGCTACCATGTGGGACTTCTAATTCCTGGCAGCCTTCAAGCTTCATGCTCTCACTGCCTTTTCTGGAACAAACTGGATTCTTTAGGCAAGGTGCCAGGGTGATGCCAATAAAACAAAATGCACACTGCAAATGTATAGAAAGCCACTATGGCTAAGCTCTGTAACAGTTCATTCTGATCTGTGCATTAGTTCAAGAGGTTTTGTTTTTTTAAAAAAAACCCCTCATTTTTGAATTCTTGTTGAGAGATGTGTTGGTGTTGTTTTAAAATCTGTCAACATTTTATACTAGCAAAATGCCCATCGTTATGACATCACTATGGGAAAGAGAGCCCATGTATTGCAGAAGCTCCAGAAAGGTGTCATAAAATATCTCTGTGCATTCTGTACCTAGTGAAGGCGCGTGAGTGATAGCAGAGCTCCGCGTGTGCTGGATGGGAGAATTAAAAACCTGTCTGTGCATAGAGGCCCATTTTTCTACACACAGATTTCCAGATCTCACCCCCCTCTGCGCAGCGTTCCAGCGTGTCTGTTTGCAGCTGCCAGCCAGCTTGCCTGTAATCCGACTCCAGTTTGTAGCTTCCCCGGTTTGCAGATTAATCCAAGTAGCAAGGAAACACTCTGTAACTCCACAGGTCTATTTCTACCTGTTTATTTACTTAGCATGTAATATTCTACAGAGTATACATTTCCTAGTTACAGTCCATGTGCAGAGTACAATGCATAGCAAGCATTAGTTCCAGTGGAGTAGGTTTGAGCTTCACTCCACCTCAGCAAAGACGTTACATTGTTGCTAAGTCCAGCAAGCAATAGTCAGAAGAGAGAAAGAATAGAGAAAGCAGTCCCGCTCTTCTCTAAAATGGCTTCAGACAGAAAAACAAGTTAGCACATCATTCAGAACATACAAACCATGTGACTAGCTCATAAAGATCCTAGGATCTAGCTTTCCCATGAGAAAGAACACAGAAAAGTAGAAAGACACAACACACTTGTTTACCGCCATTCTGTTCCTCTCCAAGTGTAAACAATGTGCTGCAGCTGGTGATTGTGATACACATCACAACACCTAGTGGGTTAGATCCAACATCATGCTAGCAGAAGTCAGCTAGCGGAACAGGACTTTCTCCTTTCCTCCTCCCCCTGCAGCTTTGTGCACCTCCAAAAATCTACTCTGGAGATTTTCGTAGCCCTCTCAAGCAGATTTTGAGGGCACACAAGGAGCTGCGGTGGGGGTGAGTGAGGAAGGTGAATCGCCCTCCAAATTCTGCTAATGGACCTACTTCCATCAGCGGCACGGCAGTGATGGCTCCAACCCTATCAGCCCCGTAAGGTCCCCCTTAATGTGGTCCAGGCCATGCACTGTAAAAGGGGTGTGTGGAGGGATTAGGTTTTGCTCCTCCTTCACCAGTGTACCCAAGTGCAGCTCAACCTTTTCTAGAGGTGCAATTTGTAGTCAATTCTATGGAAGGAAAGTAAAAAGTATATTTGGTGACACTGCTGAGATGGGGTTAAACTTGTCTCTAGAGATTCCTGTTCCTTGTTGAAGCGTGTTTTGCTCCCACAGTCTTGTAGGGATGTGTGAATGAAGAGAAAGCTGCTCCACTAGCGATTTGCAGATTTGGGGGGAACTTTTGCTCTTCCATCTGCCAATTTGTGGACTCAGAATTTGTGCAAATGTATTTGCGCATATTTGTGTAAATTCATGCTCCTGAAAATACACAAATTGGCCAAAAATGCACAAATCCCCCCCCTAATGCGTATTTTCATGTTTTACTCTATTCACATTTCTGATCAGCGGGGGTTTTTTGTGTGCCTATTTTTCTGTGTCTAAATTAATGCAAAAACACATAAAATAAAAAAATCAGTCCACTCTACACAACCTGGGAAAGATGGTCTCTTGCAGAATCCGTGGGGTGGACTCAGAGTAATCCGGACTCATTTGAGTCCATTGCGGATTTCTCCAACATCCCTACATGCTGATTTCAGCTAGTTATCCCATCAGATGTAATGTGAGCCATTGAGAATTCAGCTACCTGCATAGTTTGACCTTCAGTTCCATTTATTGTTTATTGTAGTGTGATAATTTACAATATTTGGTATTGGTACTGTCAAGAGCTAACACAATAAATTGAACTGGATTGTGACAAAGAGACTGAACCCAGGAACTTAAAAAAAAAAAAAAAGGAAAAGGAAAAGGAAAGGCAATAATCAATCTATTATATACATATTGATGTAATATGTATATTTCTTTCTTTCTTTCTTTCTTTATCATATTTATATCCTGCCTTATTTCCTACAAGGAACCCAAGGTGGCTGACATAATCCTCCCCCTCCCCCTCCCCATCTTATCCTCACAACAACCCTGTGAGGTAGGTTAGGCTGAGAGTCTGTGACAAAGTCACTCAGTGAGCTTCATGGCGGAGTAGGGACTAGAACCCGGATCTCCCAAGTCCCGGTACAACACTAACCACAATACCACACTGGCTCTTCATGTTGATCTCCTTCGAGAGTGTTTACCATTGTTAGCACTTAATAAATAGTAGCAAGAGTGAGATAAGCAGGAATAAAAGGGACTACATATTTTCCTAGACATGCCATTATGTTTGACTAGTATTCAGTGATTAATGTGGGTGTGATGTTTTTCTGGAATTCATAATGTTTGCTACTATTTTGAACCTGTCCATTCTCATCCAATTTCACCACTGAGGAGAAGTGAAATTATTTTGATGACTGGGTGCATGATAACACCGTTTCCCCTTTGCTGGACCTTTCCTGTCATCACTTACCTCAGAGATCCCTCCACCCTGCTCTGGTTTAAATATTTGCATAAAGGAGAAGCACCCCTTTCACCATGCAGATGACGTAAAATTATGAGCCAGGGTCTCCATATGGAAGCCTTGTTCTTCTGATTTCTCTTCACACACACACACACACACACACCCCACACACTTTTGTTTTGAGGGACAGATAACATTAGAAAGCAGCCTCCACACAAACAGGCACTAGAGTGGCGGCTCCAGCTTTGTCCTGCTATGGCTGGGTCAGGCTCAGCCATGAGACCTACTATGGGGAAAATCCATTTAGCAAAGCCATTAGGCAGGCAAAAGGTCAAAGCACAGTTTCATCAGTCCAGCAAAAGGGCAGTTCAAACATGTCGGTAGGCAGACAAAAGGTCAAGAGCACAGTATTACAAGTCCAGCAAAAGGGCCGTCCAAAAGCAGGGTCTTATCAGGAAATAACGATGTTGTTCCAGCAGCTACCAGGTCTCAGCTGTGAAGACCTATATAGCCAGTTCTCCCAGCCCACACCAAGGTATAGCTGCAAGCCATTAATCTAAACTTCAGAGCCTCCCTACTTCTGAGGAGACCATTGCTCTCTAGTAGACCTTTACACTCGAGGATCCTGGTTGTTTAGGGTCTTGAGGGGCACACTTTGCCTCCTAGTAGCGGCCTGTGCCTGCATGTTTTTTGGTGCCCGTGCTCTTTCAGGCTGAGCGGTTGCTCAGCCTCCTCCTCTGACACCATGTGTGAGGCACATTCCTCAGGGTCCCTGTCCATGGGTTCCTCATGGGTCCACCACTGTTGAAGGGCCTGATGTAGCCCCCCTAAAGTTGCTGGAGGGGCCTAGGATAACACTAGCATCAGGGGGTTCCACGAGGTCTTCAGGCTCTGCAATGTCAGGCTCTTCATCTGAAGAATCATCCTGACCCGGGTCTGGGTCAGGCATGACCCAGATACATCCAGCTCCATCATCTGCATGGTGGAGAGAGGTTGGCTGCATGTCTTCTCTGCTACTTAAAGGCCTCGAGTGATATATGAACTGGGGCTCTGTCTTACTGAATATCTCTGGCAAACCAAAAGCTAATGCTTCACTTTCTTTGTGATCCTCACAACTTCACAAGTGTATTCAAATGAGGGGGGAGAATCCCTTCTAGACATAAACTTGCTCATGAAGATTGCGTTCCACTCAAGTTTGTTTTGTTAATATTTCTAGTATAAAAGGGCAATTGAATAGTGCTGCTAAGAATATCAGCTGAGGAGACTTACTGGTAAACAAGAATATGAAATTGAAATGTGCGTGTTTGGAAGTATTTTTAAAATATTATTCATTTGTGTGCTTATTTTTTTCTATTTATATAGCATTATTAGTGTACAACATAATTTACAGAATTTCATAAACAAAAATAGATAAGACAACAGAGGGAGGGGATGAAGAGACAACATGGGCAGAATGAGGCAGACACCTCAGGCACAAGAAGATTTTAGGTGTCATGAAAGGGCACCTTTAAAAAAAAAAAAAGCTATTTAATGTGTTGTTATTGTATTTTTACTGCCAGGAAGGGAAAGAGGTGCTCGCAGGATATATTTTTTTACCCCTCAGGTGCCAAAATAACTTGGCTGGCCTTGGGTATTATGCACCCAATTGGGGTGGGACACCATTTGCTGTTCTGCTGACAGCAAAATGTCTTGGACCAGACCTCAAGGGATGAATGTGAACAAGTGAAGTTGAATGTACTTAAATTTGCAAATGAGTATTAAGGCCTCAAGCCAAAGGCCATGTGCAGAATGGCTTCTGATGAAACCTTTGAAGGAAGAGGGAAATGGCACTGCACACATTGAAGGCAGCAAGGGACAATGGCAGTGGCACAGTGGCAGAGAGCCAGCGTGGGCAGTGGTGAGAGCGTTGGACTGGGACTCAGGAGATCCGGGTTCTATTCCCCGCTCGGCCATGAAGCTCACTGGGTGACTTTGGGCCAGTCACTGACTCTCAGCCTAACTTACCTCACAGGGTTGTTGTGAGGATAAAATGGAGAGGAGGAGGAGGATTATGTAAGCCGCCTTGGGTTCCTTGCGGGGGGGAAGGCGGGGTATACATATAATAAATAAATAAATTGTGAAGTGCAGGAGTTCATCATGACAGTCCCCATAGGCAAGTTCCCAAGGAGAGTCCACAATGCAGGCAGCTGTGTTGATCCATTTCTCTGTAGCCTCTGTGGGCTTAAAGTTGCCCCAGGCCTTGGCTGTGCCCGACTAATGATCGGGCACAGCGGGGGTCCAGAAGCACCGCCTCTCCCCTCTTCTCCACCCATTCCTCCCACTGGTATCCCAGGGGACACTGTGGGAGCACTGAGGGAAGTGGAGTGGGGATGATAGCGGGCGAAAAGTGCCCAATCGGCACTTTTGGCTGCTGTCATGGGTTCCCTTTGCTGTTTGCGGCGCTGCCAGGGAGAATCAGGTCCCTCTCCCAACCCAACTAACATTTCTTCCTACTTGGGTTAGGAGAGGGACCTAGTTCTCCCTGGCAGTACTACGAACCATCCCCTCTGCTGGGCTTCCGTAGGAGTAATCCCAGCAAGGGGGGGGACGGACCAATTTAAATCGCGTCCAGAGAAAGGGCTGCTTCTCCGGCAGCGATTTCAAATGCTCCCTTCTGCTGGGATTACTCCTATGGAAGCCAAGCAAAGGGGATGCTTCCCCCCCGCCCTCCTTTCCCCTTCTCCCCAGGCGCCGCTTGACAGCGGCTACTCGCTACTCCTCCAAAAATTCTTGACTGTCAGAGCAATAAGACAATGGAATCAACTACCTAGGGAGGTGGTGGGCTCTCCCAGTCTGGAGGCATTCAAGGTGCAACTGGACAATCATCTGTCAGGGATGCTTTGACCTGGATTCCTGCACTGAGCAGGGGGTTGGACCTGATGGCCTTGTAGGCCCCTTCCAACTCTACTTTTCTATGATTCTATGATTTCTATGATTCTATACTCTTGCTACTCCTGCGGTGGGTGGGGGCTTATTCTCTCGGTTACTGGAGTGCATGCAAGGCAGTGCACAGCCAATCCCCCTCACCACCACCACCACCACCGCTGCTGCGGCACTCGCTAGCAAGGGCGGGTTTAACCTGCCCTTGCTAGGGAGTGCTGCGGTGGCGGCAGCAGTGGCAGCTGTGATGGGGGGTTGCTGCATGCACAGCAAACCCCCATCACAGCCACCGCCACAGTGCTCCCTAGCAAGGGTGGGTTAAACCCACCCTTGCTAGGAAGCGTGGCGGCGGCAGGGTCTGCCGTGCACCCTTCCTCCTGCTTGGGAAGGGGGGGTGCGGCAGACACCACTGCTGCACGTTTCTTCTTCCCTGAGCCCTGAGTGGGGCTCGGGGAGGAGGCGGTGCACAGCAGTGGCGGCAGGCAGGATCCAGGTGCTCGGGCTCACTACCCAAAAGGAAACAAGGCCGGGCGGTTGGTTCCCCCACCATGCGCCGGCCCCCCAAGCCCCACACGGGGATTGAGGGGGCAGCACGCGGTGGACCCCAGCGGCTTCCCCGTGCACTCCTACAGATGCAGGACATCGGCAGGAGTGCGTGGGGAAGCCCATGACAGCTGCGCCAAATGCTGCTTGGGCTCTTGGCCAGCTGTCATCGGCCAGAGCCCGTTGGCCAGAAAGGCAGCCCTTTCCTGCTGCTTTGGCCAAGGGTTTCTGTGCCTTTTTGGCACAGAGGGTTAGTGTGTCATCCGGGTTCGGATGACATGTGAAACCTACGAGGGTTTTCTTAACTCTACAGCAAGCCATGGTTTAGCAGGGTGGTTTATAAGCCACACCAGGTTGCCATATAAACCACCCCGCGGGGCTCAGGTGATCCGCTAAGCCACTCTGCCACTTCACCTACTGAGGCTTAGCGTGTCGTGTGAACCCAGTCTCTCTCTCTCTGTGTATTATATACTTCTTTTGTAAATCTCATGGGTCTTAATTTCCCATTCAAGACCAAATCACCCCAATACTTTGCATTAAGGATAGCTCACAACAATATATTGTTGCTGGGAAAATTCATTTCCCCCTAGTTATTGTGAAGATTGCAGCGAAGCTCAGAGGGAACAAGGGAGTCAGAGGGGGGGGGGGTAAGGGTGGAAGATGACATCATCATCCCTGGCAAGCAAAGAGTCCTGGTGCTTTGACCCTGCGAGCCCAGTTTCCGCTACACCATTGGACAGTGGACTGAGTTTTATTATAGAGCAGGAAACAACAAGTACCCCTAGACACCTAGCAATGTTGTAGTTCATCTGAGTTTCAGAGCCTAAGAAGCAGAATAATACTACCCTTTTCTCCCATGTTAAGTGCTCTGTTATGTTACTTTACGGTTTGGGAGAGACTGATTCTCATAGAACAAGAGGAACTGAAATGTTTGTTCCGAAAAAGATGGCCGTTTTGTGGAATGACAGAGCTTAGGGAGATTTTTGTGCTTGTTCAACTGACCTATTACTTTTAACTGTGCCCTCATTTTCTTTAATGAAACATGAAAGAACATCTTGGTTTCCTAGGAGGGTTTGCGCTATTACGCCTATTATTGTTTCACTAAGCGTGAAGTACTGATGCATAACAGTGCATAGCAACCAGTGTTTCCTCTAGCCAGCACTGGATGAAAGAACAGGAAGGTCATGTGCTGAGCCAGTTTTTGGGTCCACAGGCTCCATTGGCTTATATGCCACACTTCCTCTAACCTGGACATACAGAAGACCCATGCTTCCAGAAACAGTTAGATGGTCTCTCCTTATCCTCCTCATCTCAAACTGGTGTAGAGCGTTCATGCTATTTTTCTTCCACAGTTGTCATGCCCATGCATATGTAATGTATCATCTATTTGTGATATCCTTCACCTTCATATTTAAAGGCGAAATTCATAATTTTTAAGATTCTCAATATATCCCCCTCTACACTGAACACCCATTCTCCAAGGGCGGTATCCAACTGTGTAATTCCATTAGCGCAAATGATGTTGCACTAGCGGAAACTAGATTCTAAACTGGTTGCACAACCGTTTGAGCAAGCATAATGCACAAGAGGAAAATCCAACTAAAGTTACGTTAGCACAAGTGTGGCTGTGCAAGCAGGTGTGCAATCCATTGTGCATTATGCTTGCACAAATGGTTGTGCGACCAGTTGTGCATTCCATTTGTGCAACCAGTTCACAACTGCTTGCACAACACAAAGTCTCAGCAGAGCTCTGTTAGTGCCATTTGAACTTATGGAATGACACCGTTGGATACTACCCAGAGTGTCACATCTGTTTTGTCAGAAAGATGCCTTGGGTCAGCAGTAGGCTAACAAAATAAAACCACAAAGTAAGCCAAAGTTCATTTTGAAAGAAAAGAAGAATCTTTGATTGTATGACTACTTGTATATCTGTTTCAGTGTGTCAAACCATGGATCTAGAAGCATTAGGCAACTACAAGCCCCCACTGTATCCGCTGGCATTTGCTCAACACTTCTCAAAAGACTTACCCATAATATAGAGATTTCTTATGGATTCAGGAGATCCAAAGTGCATATGGAGGCTCTGGAAGGCTCTGCCAATCACTTCAATGGACGGAACAGATGTGTACATATATTAGTCTGGGTATGCAGACATACCCTCTGAAAGCCACATACATCAGAGTTTTCTATAACTATTTCAGTATGCATGGCAGTCTGGATCAGGGTACAGTAATACCTTGGATTGCAAGCATAATTCATTCCGGAACCGTGCTTGTAATCCAAAACACTCTTATATCAAAGCGAGTCTCTGGAGGGCGTCAGCGGGGCCGATTTCAGCCCGCTATGCCCGCTCGAGGCGAGCAGTTACATCCCTACAGTTGTCTTGCAACACCTTGCTCATTTATCAAGTCAAAAATTTTTAAAATTTTTGGCTTGTCTTGCAAAACACTCTCAGACCAAGTTACTTGCAATCCAAGGTATTACTGTATATGGGCTGAGTGAGCCACCACCTATAAAAATTCAAGAAATTGTTTCCAAACTGGAGAACCAATTCTGGATCTTTTTCTGTAATATGTTTTATAATGGATCCTCAGGTGTACAGTGAATTTTGGTTAAATTCAAGAAAGAAGCCAACTCCCAGGAGAGAATTCAAAAATGATAACAGTTTCTTTTGCCAGGTTTAACCAGAAATTCACTGACCTGTACAAACATACAAGCTATGTACATAATTTGAGTTTCTCAAGAATTTTAAAAAATTAAAAATACATTTCTGTTCCTCCCCAGAAATAATCATAGTAGACAGTTATTGGTTACATTGAATTTTCTTCTTCCTCCGGGTGTTTTAGCCTTATTGCAACACTTAGGTTGTGCTGAGAGGTTATGCTGAGAGATAATCTGGGTTCACACGGCATGATACACCATGTTTGTTTCAGAGTGGCTTGTCATGTTGTCTGAACCTGGCCAGAGTCGCTTGTGCATGGTTAACAAACCATGTTGCTGGGTTCAGACAACACGACAAGCCACTGGAAACAAACATGGCTCACAAACCACCATGGTTCATGTTATGTGAACCCAGTCAATAACTTGCCTAAGACCACCCAGTGAGCTTCATAGGTGAGCCAGGATTTAAACCTGAGATGATTCTTGATGCCCAACACATCATTCTATAGCCAGTGAACACCCTGTCTCTTAACTGCATCTACCGCTATAAATATCAGTCTCTCCCTAAAATAACTTTCAGTGAACCACCAGGAAACCCAAGAGATTCTGTGGTACTTTAAAGACTAACTGATTTCTTATTTGTCTAAGGTGCTACAACGCTCTGTGTTATGTTTGCTGCAACAGACTGACACGACCACCCTTCGGAGATTTCTTATTGTATCAGCATGTGAGGTTCAGAGTCCACCTCATCAGATGCACAAAGTGTTGTCCTCAGCAGATATACACACATGTGTTTAAAGCAGTGTTTCTCAACCTTGGGTCCCCAGATGTTTTTGGCCTACAACTCCCAGCATGCCCCAGCCAGCATAGCTGGCTGGGGCATGCTGGGAGTTGTAGGCCAAAAACATCTGGGGACCCAAGGTTGAGAAACACTGGTTTAAAGAAACTGTAATCAGCGGGGCCACAATCGGTGACAGACCTTTGCCCAAATGTATATAAAACCAGAAAACCAGGCATTTCTGCCCAAGCCATTGTGAAGGTTTGCTAGGAAGCAGGCAAACTGGCAGATTAGCAGCTTTGGAAGTTGGCGTAAATCAGGTATTGAAAAGACCATGAAAAGAATCTGTACTGTCACCACAACCTTATTCTTTACAAAACGAAAGCACTACATTTCCCACTAATTCATTTTGACAGATGATCTGCTGACACCTGTAACACAATGTGACTAAGTGGATGTGCTTTGGGAAATGAATATTAAAACATTTCACATTATGATGGCAATGAAGCAGGTAACTCATTAAGAAGAGAAGTTAGCTTTTCCTAGCAATGGATCGCTTTTATCCTATAAATTCTGACAGCTAGTTCATATGCAAAAAGGAGATGGACAAAAAAGCAGATGTCATCTTTTTACTCTTCCAGGGTGACGTGGAAAATGGGATTTACAGATGTCCCATGTGCTGATATCTCTGTGCTCCAGAAGCCCCTCTCCTGTGGGCTTTTACTATTCCCTCTGAAATATACCACTACCCCCAATGAAATCAACTGAACTCTTGGGCTATTGGCTAGCAGATTTCTTTGTACTCTTCTGCTACAGCTCTTTCCTGAATTGACTATGTGGCTATTTATGATTTTCTGCTTCTCCATCTGGACATGGGCATATCCCCTGGAGCAGAGCAATCCACAGATGATAGCCCTTCCAAGATCTGGGTTTATCAGATCAAATTTCCCCTAATTTTAGGCCTGGGCCAAACATTATTACACCTGGGGTCTCCAATGTGGTGTCTATGGGCACCAATGTGCCCACAGATACCTCTCATACCACCCACCTGCCCCTCCTGTTTTTTATTTTCAGACATTTTAATTTAGAAACTGTTTCTTAACTGGGAGGCTGGTGTGCTACAAAATGAAGTGGCAGCCTCCAGTCACTGAAGTCCATACATGTGCACCAGATCCAATCAACTGTGGCACATTGCCTAATACTTAACTGCAATCAGTGTACAAGTTGGGGGGTCTTTCCCCAACTATTATCTTTTTGTGGGTTGCTCCATTAGTTACTAGGAAGGGTGGTGAGATCTGCCCAGTCCCACGGTGAATCAGAAGATGCCTGGATCGCTCCCACTTCTTTTCCTACTTTTTGATACTGTATGAGCCGGTCTTGATTGTTCATTCTACACCTTTGAACAGTCTTCCCTTTCTCTCATTTCACTCTGAGGCTTCTTTTTATTGGTTTTTAATTCCCACATCGCTTACCAGTTTAAGCAGCAGAGGGTACGCAATAAGGGAACTTGAGAGTGCATTCATTTTATCTTGTGAGATTTCTTGAGGGCATTGTTCAAGGCCAAGCCGTCTGTGCTGCAGCTCTATGATAAAAGTTCTTTGGAACCTTTGGTTCTTTAGGGAGAAGCCATGAAAATCATTCCTGGAATAAAATAAGGCTCTCAAGAGCATTCAAAGGGGAAGAATTAAAATCAGTACAATTTGTCTGCAAAGGGTGAAACATTCATCACTCAGTTATGTAAAGCCTCGTTCAATATTTTTTCCCACTTGCCTTCCTAGACATTAAATTAAACTTTGTTTAAAGGTTGGGGAAAATACTCATCATGGCTCCTCCATACATTTCAAATTAAATATGCCTCTATCTGTTTCAAATGGCAGGCCTATGCTCCATCTTTCCCTGCTTCAGGCAGCTGTGAGACTTTTCACTCTCTCTTCAATGCAGACAGATAGTCTGGTAATCCATCCAAAACCTTTTACCAGTGATCTGAAGACTTCTTTGCCTCATTTATAACTTCTAACTTTCCCATAGACCTCTTTTAAAATGTCGATGTGAAGCTGCCCAATAGTACATCTGCCAAATTACTGCTGTTGCTACTACTCTTCTTTTCTTTCTTTCTTTCTTTTTTTTACAAAAGTGGGGGGGGAAATACAAAAATGGTCAAACCAGCTTTAACAAAACAATACAATGCAACATAAGCTTACAACCTGTAGGAGAGAATGAATACCTAGTACATAAACAAATTTGTTATATAAGCACATAAGCTAACATCATCTTGAAATTTGTCACTCCAAAAAGGATGGCAAATTTCTGTCCTCCAAAGAGTACAAACACTGCTCATCTCTGTAGGGATTTGTTTTGCATGACTGTGCTTCCCAAATATGTCAGCCTTGACATACGTTGTGGAACTTCTCCCCAGAGACATTCACCATCTCTCTTCTTGGTGACTTTTAGGTTGCAGGCCAAGGCAGCCTTTGGGGATACTCAGGGTGCTCTTTAAGGGCAACTGCTGCTTTTCCTCATTGCATTGTTCCTTGCGGTTTCAGGGTTTTTATATGATACGGTGATATTGAATTACTCATAATATATTTGTAAGCTGTTACATGAAAAATATATAGCCTACAAACATTTAAATGAATAGCAATGTCCCAAATTCTATGTAACCATGCTGACAACGTTGGTGAAAATTATTTCTTCCATTACTAGGCAATTGTAATTTCCCCAGCGGTTAATAAATTCTTAACCACTTCTAAGTTTCTTCCACAACTAAATTAAGGGAATTGTGGGCTTCTCTGCATGAGGCATTTATTGTGAGCTCATGATTCCTCACTCACAGTAGTTTGTGGGCACTTTACATGACATCGTCATCCTCCAGGGCCTCTCCCGTGCTTTGCAAGCATTTCCACAGCTTTTTTCTTTCTTTTTTTTGAGCAAAGAAAGTATAGTACTATCTGAAAATGGCAGAATGAACTGCAATGAGAAGCTCATGTATTTTTGCAATTCTGCTACACCGCACCACCACCTTGTGGTCGTGTCATGGAACGTATAGAAAGGCAGAAGAAGAAGAAAAAACCCACATGTATAGGAGCCAATCTTAATCCTGCAAAGAATCCAGAAGCAGAAGCCTCAGTAAAGTGACGGGTTAAAAGCCTCATGTAGAGAAGTCCTGAATATTTCTTTCACGGGTCCAGGTGTGAATCACATTTGTTTCAGATATATTTCTTACTATCAGAAAAATCTGGCATAGTTCACACTAATTACGTTGTTCTACTGACTATTGTAAACTGCCTTGGGAAGATAATTTATCCTGCAAGGAAGTTTTTAAATTAGATAGGTACATACATACATAGAAAATGTTCTGCCCCATTGGAAGTATCCCCATAAGTGAAGGCTTGGATTTTGAGAACCACAAGCAGAAGAAAGATGACATTCGCATCCCTGCCTCCCTTCCACACCCCTCCGTGGCTCCTAAGCCCGTCTGGAGTGTTGGGGGATCTGCCAGAACATCAAGGGATGGGGTGCAGGGGCGGCAAATTGGCCAAAATCGGGCAGAGGCGTCTTACACAAGCAGAACTGTGTAAACTGTGTGGTAAAATGGTGTACATAACCATCCCAACACTTACACAAGTTATCGGTTGTTAAACAGTCATCTGTATTCACTCACAATACATCAAAATGTGGTTTCAGTAAAGTCTCCACTGGGGTCAACGCAATGTGCACTTTTTCCCCCCCCTGAGCACAGCGGTGTGGGGGAAAGACCTGCCTTTTTGAAAGAAATTCTTCTAGAGAAGGTTTTTCAAAAAGCTTACCAGTGGGGGAGGGGGAATCACACCCCCACTTATGGTTTTTCTGGTAAGCACCTAATGAGAGAGAAAGAAAGAAAGAGAGAGAGAGAGAGAGAGAGAGAGAAAGAGACTGAATTGTGGAGAAATGTTTTTTTTAAAAGCACCCTGTGAGGGGGGGGGAATCAGATTGCCCCCAACAAAAGATTTTCTCCAAATATGTTAGGCTTCCTGTGAATCTCTTTTATTTAGAACCAGTCTGAGGCTTGGTCTCAATTTTCCAGTATTGCCCTCCCTTTGTTTGTGAAAGTCCAGGGTCAACACTGGATGGGACCTAGCCTCTTAGAGTAACCCTAGTTCTCCTTGGTGCTATAATAACCTTCCCTTGTGGATGCATGAATGAGACAGGCCTGTGGCTCACATTGGCTCAGCTTGTCTGAGCGTGGAAAGCTAAGCAGGGTCAGGCCTGGTTATTACTTGGATGGGAGACCCCTCCTCTAGTTTCCTGCATTGAGCAGGGGGTTGGACTTGATGGCCTTGTAGGCTCCTTCCAACTCTACTGATCTATGAAATCTATGAAACTGTCCTCCTCCCCACAGCAGCAGTGTACTATTATTTATTTAATACATTTTTATACCGCCCAATAGCCAAAGCTCTCTGGCATTTGACTCTCTCCCTGCCATCCCACCCACAGGCTTAAGAGAATTTGGCCATCCCTGGGCTAAGAATAAAGCCATGGGACTCTGACTCAAGAGTTGTGAGTCATTTGAATTCTCGCACACGGTATAGTTTGAGCCTGAGGTTACTTCATGCAAACCATTTTGTTCATTTCTCATCTCTATGTAAAGCATCATTAATAAATAAAGCAAAAACAAGAGAGAGAGAGAGAGAGAGAGAGAGAGAGAGAGAGAGAGAGAAATATATATGCTCATCTAGAGAATGATTCTGTGCCCACAATGTACTGGTGATAAAATATCCCAAGGTTCTGCATTTTTCACATTTACAATGCAATCCTAGGCAGTAAGTCCCACTACATTCATTGGGACTTACTGCCAGTTAAGTGAGCACAGGATTGCTATAAACAGCCATCTATCCAATGCAGCATAGAAGGTTGAATAAAGGTGTAAGGAGGTGCTTGCAGAGAGATAGATGAACTCCTGTATATGATTAGGAACAGACTGGGCTTTAAAAAGAAAAAAAGAGAAAAGAAGAACTAATCCAGTTTCCACAGAGGCCTGAATTTCAAAGACATTTGTTTTAATTTGCGGAGTGTGACTGAGTCCCTCCTGTCCTATTGCAGGCTGGGAATTGTGCCAAGCAGCATGAGCTATCCTGCAAGATAGAATGCAAGATAGTTCACCGATAAACCCATAATAGAGTCATCCCAACAGTTTTGACCATTTACATGACTCTCTCTCTCTCTCTCTCTCTCTCTCCTGTGTAGGAGAAACAAGTGTTTCTCAAACTGGGAAAGCAGGCTAAACATAGACAGCACAGCATGACCAATTAGCCAGCTTGCTGAGCATTCAAGTCAGGTTTGAGTAATTCTAGAAATGCATTATATTACATGCAGATGTTTTGCTGCCATTCATTCAAATACTGAACTTGGTGGTCCATGCCTGTCATCTGGGCAGTGAAACAGAACCACCCATGAACAAGGCAGTGGGTTCTGAATACTTAGGAGACACTCTAAGTATGCAAATAAATAAATAAATAGATGGATCTTCTCTCTCTCTCTCTCTCTCTCTCTCTCTCTCTCTCTCTGTGTATTTTAAAGAAGAGAGTGAAAATGCCCTGAAAGAGCCTATGAGGAAAATACATGCCCATTGCCCTCTAGAACAGTGTTCTCCAACCTTGGGTCCCCAGATGTTTTTGGCCTACAACTCCCAGCATGCCCCAGCCAGCTACGCTGTATCCAGCTACGCTGGCTGGGGCATGCTGGGAGTCGTAGGCCAAAAACATCTGGGGACCCAAGGTTGGAGAATGCTGCTCTAGAAGGCACAGTAGGAGGGTGCTAACAATTTTGGTTAACAATTCTTAATTGAAATATACTTCAGATCCAATTAAGCTGTTATAATATAAAATGCGGTAAAGTCTGCAGCTATCTACTAGAGCGGCAGACTTTACTCCACTCCCTTTACTCTGGGGAGGGGCTGTAGCTCGGTGGTTGGGCACTGGCTTTGCATGCAGAAGGTCCTAGGTTCAATCTCTGGCATCTTCAGGTAGGGCTGGGGGGGGGGGGGAACCCTTCCTGAAACCCTGGAGAGCTGTTGCCAGCCAGTGTGGACAATACTGGGCTACATGGATCCATGGTCTGACTCAGCATAAGGCAGCCTCCTAGTTCCCATGTTACCAGCATGCCTCACTTTCCGCACTCCAAGAGTCAGTCCAGATGGAAAGGCTATTGAGCCAGTGCACACAAAATGGCTGCCACAGGGAACCCACTTCAAATGGCTGCTCTTGGTGTCAGTGTCTATGCAACTGTTTATGTTTGTAGTGTGAACTAAGGGTATTTTCTCCATGTTATCTATGTTGCGGCAATGTTTTGTAAAGGACTGCAATGACATGGAGCAAACTTTCTCCTCTATAGGATGGCCACTTGTTAGATGGAGGCAAACATCGCCAAGAGCCATTTAAAGCAGCCCACATCTGGCAGCACTTTCATGGCTTTCAGACTGTTTGGGGAAAAAATGCTCATCAGATTTGGACATTGGAAATTGAGTTCCATTGTTTGAAGTGGCCACCAAGAATACTTACCTACACACAGGAAGCTGCCTTATACTGAGTCTGACCATTGGTCCATCTAGCCTAGTATTGTCAACACTGACTGGCAGCAGCTCTGTCCAGGGTTTTGGGCAGGGTTTTGCCCCCAACCCTACCTGGAGATGCCAGAGATTGAACCTGGACCTTCTACATACAGAGTATGTGCTCTACCACTTAGCTGTGGCCCCTCCCCAATCTATAAAAAATATTTATGTTAGGTTATATCCAACATAATGCTAGTGGTAGAATTACAAGAGGTGGTGGTGTTCTGCTAGCAGTTGCACAAGCCCTAGTAGAAGAACTAGTCCAGCTAGTACAAGCAACACCCAGGGTAATGAAGTCATAATGAACTGTGAAATGGGTTGTGCAATGGGTTGCACAAGTGCTGACACAAGCAAAATTAAAGTATTGGATTCTACTCTTGTGCAAGGATGAAAATGGGGCTTCTGCAAGTTGCAGAAGCTTTGCGTTAGTGGAATGACACTATTGGACACAACTCCCTGTGTATTAAGAAGAAATTTTCAACACAGAAAGTTCTCTCTCTCTCTCTCTCTCTCTCTGTCTCTCTCTCTCAATAAGTAACATTCTGAAGACTTCCCTATGAAGCTGGGATACAGAACCTCTTTCAGCCTGAGGGCTGAATTCCATTTTGGAGAAGCTCTTGGGGGCCAGTTTCTAATGGTGGGCAGGGCCAAAGCCAAAAGGGGTGCCATATTTTAGTTTAAAGCTTCTACTGCCAGTCACTAAGCCTTAGGAGACACATTTCAGTGTTTTAGAGTGTGGGAAGAACTGCACAAAAACCATAAAACCACAAAAGGATCAGTGATCGGGGAAAGGCCAGGGGAAAGGGGCATGGCCTTCTGGGAACCATGGAAGTCTGGACTGTGACCAGAGGTTTGGCCCCCAGGCTTGACATTCTACACACCAGACTTGCTCATTATTGTGTTAAGGGGTTGATTTACCATACAAGAAACCTTTCTCTATGCAGGAGCAGACAGGTCCATGGCATGAGTCTTCTTCAGGATGAATTAGACCGTATTGAGCACTAGGCTTTTCTGCAGATGCAGGTCACTCAATTTTGGCTGCCAGAATTATGTGAATTAAACACATCCATTTAATATTGTGAACACAGGATTTGAATGTTCTGTCGCCAAGCTTGGTTCTTCTCACTGCAGCATATTCTTGATACAGAAAGGAAAGCTCAGTCTTGCATCTTTCCAGTCTGTTGGGAGGATATAACAGAAACAACCTTGAAGCAGGAAAATATTGTCCCTTTTCAGCTACATTTTCTTCCCAAATATTTCAACAATCTATATAACAATGACAAAAAGTCATCTCTGCATAATTACTTTTACTTTCTTTGTTTATGCCTTTTGCTAAATACAATATAATTATCTACTTGAAAAGCTGCTGGTACTTGGATGCTACATGTGTGTTGATATTCACTTCTGTTTAGTTAATTGTCTTGTGTTTGGACTGGCTATAAGAGGAGGAGGATATTTGGCCTGAAAACATTATGTGCATCTGAAAGATTCATTATCTCTTCACTGTTTTGTTTTCTTTTGTTTTGGGGTTTGTTTGTTTTTTGTGCATCTTGTCACAAGGCGCTATGTTGTTTTATGCCAGCGGCTTGCTAGCAATGCTAACTTATGCAGTGCCACATTGGAATTTGGAAATCTTTTCTTTTCTTTTGGATGCGTGTATCTTTGGCATGGTAGATCATCTGGCAGGATTTTCAGATGGGATAGCTTGATAGTGCTTTCGATGGAATGAATTTGTTGAACTGTATAAACAACTTTCAAGTTTTCACTGAGCACAAACACTGTCGGTCTGTCCCAAATGAATCAAAATAAATGAAACCATATTTACAACAACAGTGAATAGTTGGGGGAAATGTGATGCAGAAAAACCTTTTTTGCCTGATTATTCCAGGGGAGGGGGAGGAGGTCTGAAGAGGCTTTAGCCCAGCCTTCCCTGGTCTCATGCCCTCCAGATGTTTTGAACTTCAACTCCCATCAGCCCCATCAAGAAGAGCAGGAATCTTGGGAGTTATAGTTGAAAACATCTGAAGGGGACCAGGTTGGGGAAGACTGCTTGTAGCCTCTTCTCCGCCCCTATCCTCTGCTTATAAAGTCCATCAATCAGAGTACAATACCAATACAATAGATAAGGTGAATACATATGTATCTTAACAAGGGCTTAATCTGAGTCATTATTATTAATATTAATATTTTCAATCCACCCAATACCAATGGTCTAAACCAGGGGTCCTCAAACTTTTTAAACAGGGGGCCAGTTCATTGTCCCTCAGACTGTTGGGGGGCCGGACTATAGTTTGAAAAAAATATGAACAAATGGATCAAGTAAAAAAAAAAAAAAGGACCCGGGTCCTTTTTTTTTTTTACTTGATAGGGGTGGTTTTTTCCCCCCTTAAATGGAAAGTTATTTTATTTATTTCATTTTTATACTGCCCAATAGCCGAAGCTCTCTGGGCGGTTTACAGCAATTAACAAGACAGTTAACAAGGGGAGAGGGGGAACGAGAGAGAGAGAGAAAGGGAGAGAGCCGAGTGTCGGCAGGAAATTATGTAATTACACTGGATGCAGAATGCCGACAAAAGAATCGGCTTCAAGCATTGTTCGAATTGAAAGAGTTAAAAAAAGTCTGCTTCCGCCAATCGGCTGCTGGGCTGGATAAAAAGGCAAGGCGGGCCGGATGTGGCCCGCGGGCCTTAGTTTGAAGACCCCTGGTCTAAACAGACGGCTAAATGACTAAAAAGCCATACAAAGTAAAAATTATAAAATACAATACAAACAAATGTTTAAAAGAATACAATACAATACAAAACAAAACAAGCAGCAGAGGAATAGATCAAACAGCCTTAAGAACTAGGTCTCTCTACCATGCCTGGGAGAAATGCCTTATCAAGGCTAAACCCTGACATTGGTACCATCCTGGACCAGGTCTCACCGCTAGAATATACAAAGTAGGAATGAATGGGAGGGCCATAGGTCAGAGGCTGAGCACATGCCTGGTATGCAGAAGGTTGCTGGTGCAATCCCTGTCATCTCCAAGTAGGGCTGGGAAAGTCTCCCGTCTGAAGCTCTGGAAAGCTGCGGCCAGCCAGGGTATCGTTGACAATATTGAGCTAGACAGACCAGTGGTCTGACTAGCTGTTAGGCAGCTTCCTGTTAGGGGAAAGACCGTGCACACGCTTTGCATGGAAGAGGGCCCAGGTTCAATCCCTTGCATCTCCAGATAGGGCTAGAAAAAACTTCTGCCGGAAACCCTGGAGAGCCGTGGGAGGGAGACAATACTGAGCTAGGTGGGCCAGCGGTGTAAGGCAGCTTCCTATCTTCCTGTGCTTGAAAGTGTGCTTCAGCAGGTGCAGAGGTGACTTCTCCCACCACAGAGTAATTTCAGACAATCCCCTCACTTTGCAGATTAATGAGAAGGGCTTTGATTAGAACAGAGTTGAACTTGAAACAGTATTGGGTGGGGGATCATTTTCACTTTCATTACTATTATTTTTAAAAAGCCTCTGGGCTGAGCTGAAAGTTCAGTTTTTCAAATGGTCAGAATTTGGGGAGGTGAAAAGGGGGACCAAAATCAGGAAGGGGGGGGGTTAGTAGGTGGTGACAACAGAGCTCCTCTCAGAGGCTAGCATCCAGGGGTCAGTATTTTTCCTTCAGAATGCCCTGGATGTAATGATATTCCAATGTGTTCTGGGTGGAAATTGCAGCAGCCTCTCCCTCCCTCCCTCTGTCATCTGTCTGTCTCTCTCACACACATAATTTTTATCCCACCATTCTGCCAAACAAATGGTGCTCAAGGTGGTTAACAATAATAAAATATAAAAACAATCTTGATTAAAACATAAAAACACAAGTCAATTACAAACTCAGCAATACAAAGAAATAAACAGCATACAGAGATAGAGATGCATGCTGCTGAGAGGGACTCGGTCACCAGCAGGGATAAGTTCACCCAACCCCAAATTGAAATTGAAAACATGCAGAAATGAGACGGGGCATTTCAGCTCTGGTCTATGTTTTTTCTATGCGTCCTTTAAGCACTTCCCTTACAAAGTTCGGAAACTTGCCAAAGCTGTGCCTTGCAAGTTAGCTCAGGGAATCAGGGATTGACCAGAGGCTTAAAGTCAGCCCATGGGGGCTTTTGCAGCACCCAGTCTGAGCTGAGGTGTGATTAGGGTTCATGACTTAGATGAAAATCAGAGAAACACTTTTGATTTTTGTGCTGTGCCAATAAAGATTCTGTCTCATTGAGCGTGCAGATTTTTACTGCAAAATTAACATTTGGTTGAGCTCTAAGAACTTCAGCATCAGTGGGTGGTATTCCAGACAGACTTCAGCCCTGGCGTGGGCAACCTATGGTCCTCTAGATGTTATTGGACTACTACTCCCATCATCCCTGACCACTGGCCTAGGGTTGATGGAAATTGGAATCAAACAACATCTGGAAGGCTACAGGTTCCCCACCCTTGCTTTAGCCCCAGCCTCTTCTGGCTCAGCAACAAGCAAAAGTAGAGTTTGAAGCTACTGATGTTTTAGCACTTGCAGTTAATAACAGGTTCACAAAATAATACCAAGGAAAGGCAATGCTTTGCTAAACAGATGAGCTTAGCTAGTTGTCTTTAAAATGAAATATTTTAAAATGGAAATAATTTCTCTTTAGAGAACAGCAGAAATGTATTAGCTCATAATAATGGCCTGTCCTGTACCTAAGCTGATATTTGCACAGACATTTTTCATTGCTAACTTAATTAACTAATACATTTAAACTAAGAAAAGAGAACAGGTATTCATCTTTAACAAAATTATAATTCTGCAAGCAACCAAGGGAACATGTTGGCTGCAATCTTATACACAATTACTTGAGCAGACATGTTATAGGATTGTGCTGTCTTAAGGCAGTGCATCTGTTCTACCACTTGGGAAATGTTTGCTCCAGCAAGGACATTCCACAATCTTAGACTGCTTGTTCTGTTGTTGAGCTGCTCTTTCAGCCCAGTCCTATGCATGTCTGTTCACTGAGTTCAATGGAAGTCACACCCACATATGTGTACATAGGATCGCACCCTTAAAGCCAGAAAGATGCCCCACTTTTTAACCTACATCTATTTTTGTATATTTAAAAGCCATTGCTTCTTGGGGCCAATTCAAAATGTGCAGAAACTACACATTTGCCCTGGGAAATGTTCAAACAAGAGCCACCACAAGAACATCCAGTGCATGGCTGGGTTAGAACCCTTCTCGGTGTTAAGCTAGCATTTCATGTGCAGGGTGTTCCTTACTTGGCACTGGCAGTGGATTCAAACATGAGATTCCCCACCTGGACAGTAGGGCCAGCCCTAACATTAGGCAGAGTGAGGTGGCCACCTCAGGTGACAGATGCTGAGGGACAGGAACAGTGCTGGCAGCCCTTCAGCAGTCCTCCCGAGCCCCCTTCCTGGACTCCACAGTCATTCACATTCTCCTGAGCTGGTACCCTGGTGGCAGTCATGGTTCCTTGTTGCTGGCTTGGGCTGATTGGCTGTCTCGACTAGTCACCTGCTCCCAATGTGTCACAGACAGAACACCATTGGGAAAGGCTCCTGACCAAGAGAGCAGGCAGAGAGGTGGACCGCCCAGGCCGTGCACTCCATCAGGCACTGTGCATACCCATGCATTGCTCTACTCCCATGACACATACTGATGCCACCATTACTGCAGTGTAGCAAACACTTGACAGCATGCACCAGGCAGCTCAGTGAGCGAGTGATGGCAAGGTCTTGGAAGACAAAACTGTGTATGCCGTGCAGCCCTACCTTGTGTCCCCTAATGTTGCCTGCTGCTCTTGGGTGCCATGGAGGACTTTGTCTCATTGCTAGTGTTAAAATAAGATTCTGCTGCCAGAGGGAGCAACTTTTGTACAAAGAATGGGGGACACCCTATTTTGTCCTTCATTTCAGGTAGCAAAATGTCTTGGGCCAGCCCTAGGGGACAGGCTGAAAGGATGCACCATAAGTTATTTCCTTCTTATATGACAACACTTTGGGTTGGATCCAGGGTCTGCCTTCCTCAAGAGGAAGGGCTCTGCTCGTGGAAGGTCCCTCTGCCAAATTTGGGGAGATCTTTCTTCCTACTACCACAGCTCACCCCATTCAGAAGAGTATCCTGACTCTCTGTGTAGCATTTTCTGGGGGCTGGAAGGGCTGCCATGGGAAGGAGTGGGCAGGGAAGTCCACCTCTGTCAGCACAGGTGATCCAGCTTAAATCAAGATGTGACCCTTGACATTTGTCTCTATTGAATTTCTTTTTGTTTTTAATCCAGCAGCAACCTAGTCATTACCATAGATTTCATAGATCATAGAGTTGGAAGGAGCCTACAAGGCTATCGAGTCCAACCATACCAAACCCTGATTCCTATGGAATGTGGTTTGATACCACTTTCCAATCTGTACTGACTACCCTACGTATTTGGAAGTAAGTCCCATGGACTTCGCAAAATGTACTTATTTCCCAGTTACGTGGGGTTGTTAGGACAGGGGTGTTTAAATGTTAGTCACTTACACAGCTTGGGAGAAGCCATGCAGGACTAGCTGAAAAGTCTTGCTGAACCCAATATTCATCAATTGCCTTCCTTTTATCTACTAAACCATTTACTTTATCAAAAAGAGAAAACCGGGCTGGTCTCAACAAAACCATGTTGATTGCTACTAATCATGCCTTTTTTGTCAAGATGCTTGCAAATTAACTGTTTTATTATTTGCTCTAACGTCTTTGAGGTAAAGTAATCAGGCTAACTTGTCTATAATTCCCTGCCGACCCATCCTTATTTAAAAATAGGTACAATATATACTTGCCTTTTATTTGGTCTTCTGGAACCAGACCAGTCCTTCATTAATTCTCAAAGAGAACAGGCGGACAAAAGGTCCATCAGCATGACAAATTATGAATGCTGTCTAACTTCCCCCTTAATAGTCCTGCACTCCCTCTCATAATGTTTGCTTGTTTTCATCTCTGCCTTTGTCTTCTTGGTTGAATTACCCTTCTTGATACCATTTACATATCTGCTGTGATACTGTGATGTTAGCTGTGACATTGACCTCTATTGGCCAGAGTCTCATGGGCCTGGTAGCCAGCTTGTTATGTCATTGGGAGCAAATCTACCATGAGCCTGGCTGTTGAGAGCCATTTTAAGGCTTAGAATCTGAATTCTGAAGCCCCTGATGAGCAACCTGTGTGATGAGCAAACCTGTGTGAGAGCCAGTGTGGCGTAGTGGTGAGAGTGTTGGACTGGGACTCGGGAGATCTGGGTTCTAGTCCCCACTCGGCCATGAGACTCACTGGGTGACTTTGGGCCAGTCACTGACTCTCAGCCTAACCTACCTCACAGGGTTGTTGTGAGGATAAAATGGAGAGGAGGAGGAGGATTATGTAAGCCGCCTTGGGTTCCTTGCAGGAAAGAAGGCGGGGTATAAATTTAATAAATAAATAAAAATAAATAAATTAACATCCCGTAGCTCTGGCACTATCCCATGGGCTTTTGAATGATACCTTGAGGGTGCAGACTGGATGAGTGATCTCCAGAGGGTGTTTTTTTTGGGGGGGGGGTGGGTTTTTTTTACTGGAAAGTGGCTGATGGCACATGCTGCTAATAAGGTAGGACAATAGTTCTGAGATTTGCCCAGTGAATTCATTAGCAATCCTTGGGGGAAATGTTATTGGAGCCCCATTAACTTTAATGTTCAGAGTGCCCAAGTGTTCTCTGGAACGCTCCTTTGTTGCCCTTTATCCTTTCTCTTGCCTTTGTCGGTGTTGCTAGATGTCTCATCCCAGCTTATTTCCCCCCCCCTTTTTTTTTGTTAAGAGTGAAACAAAGTCAATACTGATTAGTTCATTTGCACAGGTTGCCTGTAGTTGCTTGCTCTGCAAGCCCTTTGTAGAGTGTCCCTGCATTCTGCTTAGGCACACTGTCATTTGGCTTGCCTCCGTTGATCTGAAGGAGAAGGGCAAAGGATGCCTACTTCCATTTGCAGCAGGGGCCTAAAGTAGGCAATCCTTTCTAATCTGACAGTTACAGTACAGGCTACTCCTAAGACAAAATTTCCCAATTCTCTGAAATAATTGCCAGTTCAATGAGCCTTTCGCTAACTAAACTGGACATGCCCATTGCTCCAAAGGAATATTCCGTGATTCAAGGCAGGAGCATCTTTAAGTTAATTGCATTAATTACTAGTGTGACTGGCAACACTATTAGGTTCCTGAAATTAATGTTCATGCATATGTTGCAATTTAGTGGTCAAATTACAAATAAGGTTGAAAAACCACATTAAGTTATCCAATTTTTAAAATTCCTACAATTTTATAACTGTAAAGTACTTATCCAGATTTAAAGATGACAGAATTTAGTAGTAGTAGTAGTAGTAGTAGTAGTAGTAGGCGATCACTCGTGACCGAGTAAGATTGTCTTCCAGGATAAAATTACAAAAAGAAAATTATATAAAGAGGAAATTGTATAAAATTGTGTAGACTCTAGCGATGGGTCTGTAAGTGACTGTGGAGGCCAATTCTAGATCCACACAGCTTCCCACAGTGAGGACACACTTTCCACAGATGGAAGATGGTCCTGTAAAGGATTCGTTTGACATGCTTTTCGCTTAGCACGTTTCTCTCTTCCACCTTGCACTCGGGCTTCTTCAAAGTCCATAGAACCTTTGTGAAAGGCCAACCTCCAGTTAGAGTGTTCATGGGCAGAGCTTCCCAGTTCTCAATGTTTATATTGCATTTTTTTAGATTAGCCTTAAGAACATCTTTAAACCTTTTATACTGACCACCGATATTCTGCTTTCCATCCTTGAGTTGGGAATAAAGTAACTGCTTTGGGAGACGGCAGTCAGACATTCGAACAACATGACCGGTCCATTGAAGTTGGCGTTTGTCGTAAATCCATCCAGTTCCAAGATAAGCTGTAGTCGTTAGCACAGTCCGAGGGTCAAAGCCAAAATATATCATTCCAAAATACAGCAAACATAAACCAGTTCGGGATCAGGCAAAGTCGTGGTCAAGGTCGTTCCAAGGTTCCAAGGTACAAGTCTGAGGTCGGGAATGTCAGGAGCGTCTGGCTGTAACTGTAACAAACAATTGCTTCCAGCATCTGAGTGTGTTTGGGACCTGCCTTTTGAGCAGGCGCTGATTGGTAAGGCTGCCCAGCTGGGTCAGGCTGCACTTAGCCTGGCCCCACCCCAAACACACTCTGGCACGGCTGGTCTCTGTCTGACCCACTGGAGGCACAACAGCGTTGAAGGATCATTTTTTCAACGCTAGTAGTCTGTGCTTCTTCCAGTACACTGACATTTGTTCGCCTATCTTCCCAAGTAATTCGCTGGATTTTCTGGAGGCAACACTGATGAAATCTTTCAAGGAGGTGGAAATGACGTTTATAGATAGTCCATGTTTCGCAGGCATACAATAAAGTTGGTAATACAATGGCTTTATAAACCAACAGAATTTACTAATGCCGACTGCAATATAGGGGTGATTCCAAAGGGAGTATGCAGGAAGAGATCAGGGTTACCTCTTCTCTGTATGCAAATTCATATTCAAATCCCTGCTTGAGTTCTTTTTCTAAACTAATTTAGATTGTAGGATCAAGAGCAGGGACTTTTCTTGTTTGTTTATGTTAGTCTCCAAAGTGTCAGGTAGTGTGTACACCACCCTTCCCCAATCTGGTGTCAGCCATTCTGGCTGGAGCTATGATGGGAGCTTATTTATTGTATTTATATCCTGCCTTTTTCCTGCAAGGAACCCAAGGTGGATTACATAATCCTCCTCCTCCTCCTCCTCCTCCTCTCCATTTTATCCCCACAACAACCCTGTGAAGTAGGTTAGGCTGTCTGTTACCATCCCAAAGTCATCCAGTGAGCTTCATAGCTGGGTGGGGACTTGAACCCGGGTCTCCCAAATCCTAGTCCAACACCCTAACCATTATGCCACACTGGCTCTCTGTGTTAAAAGTCCAAAACATCTGGAAGGCACCAGGTTGGTGAAGGTTGATGTACACTGATGGCACTATATGAATTGTTGTAGTTATTGTTGTATGTTAAAATAACAGCTGTACTAAAACTGCAGTCACTTAATGATTCGGATTATTATGGAATTACTATGGGATTACTGTGATCACAGTGACTCCAGCCACAGAAAGTTCAACCCTGGACATCACTAGTTATTTAATCAACCTCATATACAGGAAATATTGGTTTCCTCAGACTACCACATCAAATATAAATACGCTGGGAGGGCAACACATTCATTTCATATAACAGAATGAGGTTAGTAAAAAAATTTATTCATAGATGCTGTTGTGTTTCAGAATGTGTTTCCAAAAAGGCCTGCATACTATGCTTCTCTTGCCACTCTGAATGTTCAGATAGGAGAATACCAAGTGGTAGCTTCACCGTGATGATCAAGAAGAGGAAATGCACTGTTTTCCTCAACAGCTTCACTCATCCTTCTATTTTATAGATCCTTCCGATTTACAAATTAGCTGAGATTTGGTCTTGACATACAGCTTTCAATTATCTCCAAATTAGCCAACATACTAAGAGATATGCTTGAGCTCTGGAATTCAGAGAGAGGTGGGGAAACAACTCTACCCCAGCTCAACAATAACACTTTATTTTAATGATCTGAGGTTTTCCCCCCACCATACTTAATATAATTTTAAAATTTGCTGAAGGAGGAATAATTATAGGGGACGATTTTAATGGACTAGTTAATCCTTTAATTGATTGACTGACTAAGAAAATTGTTAATCCTCTCCCAAATAGGGTTTCTTTCGTCGTTGTCTTCTTCTACTTTTTTAAGAAGGTGGAAGTTCAGGAGATGTATGGAGGTTTTACAATATTGAAATAAAAGATTATAGCTATTTTCCCATCTCCTAACAAAGTTATTCAAGAATCGGCAGCAATGTATTAAAGAACGTGTGAATTTCATTTTAAAAAGTTATATCAGCTAATCAGCCCAGCCATAGTTTTTTTAAAAATGTAAATTTGCCCAGATGAAATACCCTAAAAAGTTGAACACAGACCCAGAGTCATGTGGCTTTCCAGTAGAATCTTGCAAATTATGAGCGGGCTTCTCTAATACACCCATTGTCTCGTCTAATGAAAGATCCTTTTTTATAAAAACCATCAGATATAGATTCTACTGGATTTGAACAGACCCATTTCCCTTTTACATATTTACATATTTTCAAATCTTGCTTTAAATGGGAAATGGGTCTGTTCAAATCCAGTAGAATGTTTCCTACTGGATTTGAACAGACCCATTTCCCTTTTAAAGAAAGATTAAAAACTATTTACAGCTCATTATGAGTAAACACATTCATTGAGACCAAACAAGATTCATTTTGGGAGAGTTGCCAAATGTGTGTTGGTTATTTTCCCAGGATAGTTGTAGCCTGCAGGCACTTGGGGTGGGGAACAGCATTGCCTTCGTGCATGTGGCATGGCAGTCTGCTTGCCTATAGCAAGAAGAGGGAAGCATGAAGATGGGTAATGAGTCATAGGCAGCAGGTGCAACACACATGTCCTGTGACTAGATGCCCATTAGGGGCCAAAGAGCACTTTGGTGCTCTTCCATTTCACATCTCTAAACCTAGATCCCAACTTGCATGACATCAATTTTACAAGAGCTGCACTGATTTCCCATTTCTGGGAATAACTCCTACTGCCCCCTGACACTGAGGAATGGTCTTTGGACTCCTCTAGTGAACAGGAGACTCTGAAGAGCAGTCACCAACCAGCTCCTCATTCTGCCAACCTTCACTCCCCAGGAGAAGCCAACACCTACAAGAAAAGGCTGCTTGCCCTTTAACAGTCAGATGCAACGCCTGAGTTGGGTGGAGCTTCCAAAAAGACTCCCCTGTCCTGACTATAAATCCCTGCCAGTTGCTCCCAGTCAGTCCTGGGATAACTTGTTTGTATTCTAGCTGCAAGACTGTTTTCTGTGGTCTTGAAAGTAACTCAAAGTCCTGGGCTGGTACCTGTGGTGCTGGCCATGGTACTAAAATGGCTCCTGACCCAGCTACCTGTCCCAGTTTGGGCCTCCTCACCTGAACTGTCACCCAGAACAGAAAATGGAATCCCAGATGGAGCAGAACACCACCATTTATTGAGGGCACTTTTGTTTTGGCGTGCTAAGCTGAATGATTTTAATGCAGTTGAGTCTAACAGCTATGCTGGGTGTTTATTTCTGCTGCATGTGCCTCTCTCTTAGTGTTGTATTGTTTTACTTACATAGTTAATTTTATCTGTAATTTTAATGTTGCCATCTGCCCTTGTGTATTGTGATTGCAATAGAAGGGCAAGGTATTAATTATCTTAATAAATAAACTCTCCCACTGATTGCTGCCCTAATGTCTATGTTTGGGGGGTTCATCTGTTGGAGGACATTATGTAGTCACTGCACTAGTTAAATCTTTGTGTTATTGTTGTATTTTGTTATATTTTGTTTTGAAAATAAATAAAAAATAAAAAAAATATGTAGTCATTGCAACAATAGCTATACATCCACTGTAGGGAATTGATTTGGAACTTTGTAAGCTATTTCTGTTTGTTCTGCTCTCTGTGTTGTGGCTCCTTGGCTGTTTGTTGGAAGTACCCTCTTTTTGTGATGTGCATCATTTCCAAGCTCTGATTTGAATGCTCCAACTTGCATGGAAGGGGAGAGCACAATGATGTCACCTCATGCCTTGATACGTGTACAGTGTTCTGTTGTATCTGTCATCTGTGTTCCTTAGCTGTGGATTACAGATTCCTGCTGGAGTGCTGTGGCTGATACAGTTACTTGAAACCGTATCCTCCACTGTGGCCTAGTTAGCTGAGAGGAGGTAGGTAGAGACAGTTGCTTTTGTCCAGCCTTCCTCACCCTGGTGCCCTCCAGATGTATTGGATTGCAATGATGGGAGTTGCACATCTGGAGAGCACCAGGTTAGGGAAGGCTGTTTTAGCCTTCTCACTTACTCCAGTGAGAGTGCTTTAGGTTGCCTCTTTTACAGGCATAATATTACGAGTCTGTTTTTGATGGGGTTACACTGGCCTGTGGCTCACGCTGGCTCAGCTTGTCTGAGTGTGGAAAGCTCAGCAGGGTCAGGCCTGGTTATTACTTGGATGGGAGACCCCCTCCTCTAGTTTCTTGCATTGAGCAGGGGTTTGGACTCGATGGCCTTGTAGGCTCCTTCCAACTCTATAATCTATGAAATCTATGAAATCCCCTGAAGCTCAGGTACCTGTTTCGGGGGTGGTGGGGCTCCCAGAGTCAACACTTTCAATGGAGACACAGACAACATAAGTAGCTAGGAGTGCCTTTTACCAACATGGGCTGGTCCCCCAGCTGAAGCCCTGTCTGAAGTAAACCAACCACACCACAGTGACTCATGCCCTGGACATTTGAGCTGGATTATTACTGTAATGTGCTCTTTGTGGGACTGCCTTTAAAGACAGCTCAGAGACACCATATGGTAGAGAATGTGCAAGCAAGAACACTTGAATGGCTGAACATTCAGAACATAGAACACCAATTCCATAGTAATTACACTAGCGGTCTTGTCGATTTCGGGCACAACAAACGACAGGGAGGCACCCCTGGTTGCGAATTGTTGTGAATGTGCAGTAAGGAGTTTTGCTTCATGCAGGGAGCACTGGACTTTCTCCAAAACATCGGGCAAGTTGGCACAGAATCAACTGGCACCTCTGTGTGATCCTTTATCACTTTTGCTGTTTCTTTGTTTGTTTCCCAGTTTAAAGTGCTGCAATGCCTTTTAAAGCCAGGAAGAAACATTAAAAATAAACAAAATACCTAGTCTATACATCTGTAGCAGCTGCCTGTTTCATACATTCAGGTTGCTAACGGATGTACGTGGTTGTATGAACAGAGCCTAAAACCTTAATAATGCGAAACAATATTTGCATGCAACAATATTTTACAGAAAAAGCTACAGTGCCTTATGCTACGCTAGCCTTGCAAATTGGTCAGGAAAATGCACTAGGTTATAGGGAGGGCCACCTATACCTGGGTGAGTCTGCCCGGGCTTTACTGTCAGCTGCTAAGGCCCTGCTCTTTGGCCCATTGATAAGGGATGTTGGGTTTCTGAGAGAGGGTCTTTTCAGTGGTGGCTCTGCACTTTCGGAATGCTTTCCTCCAGGAAATGCATGTTGCGGTGTCCTTGGAAATCTTAAAGAAAAAGTTAAACATTGTTTATTTCAGTCTGCTTTTTACTAATTGCTGGAATTAATTAATTACTTCTCCTTAGTTTGTACATTATGGTTGTAATTGCATGGTTTATTTTTTTTTATTCGTGTTTTTATGAAATTGGTGGGATTCTAAATTTCACTCTGCCCAGCCATTCCCTCAGCTCTAAACACTTTTACGACTTACACTGGTGGGTACCCCCCTCCCCCCTCCCCCCCGGCTGTACTTATACTGCTGTTATCTTTGACCTCTGCCCGTGCCAGGGGCCTTAGGAGCGATTCTGTCCCTCCCAGAAAGTGTAACTTGGGGATAGGATCACTCTGTAAATTTCTTTTTAAACTTTCATTGCAAAAAAAAAAAAAAAAAAGTTTTCTTGGCTGAAGACCAGCTCCGTGGGCCTTTCCCTCTTTTCGCTGCATTTGGCTGTTTTGTGAGAGAAAAACAACATACCCACTGACTTTGATGAATCACAGCAGCTGAGGTACCTGTGGTGAAATTTAACAAATTGTTTTGTGAACACTCAGATCACAGAAATGTCAGCTCATTTAATTTGTAATGAAGCCATACTTGTCATGATCTTTGGCCAAGTTGCTATAAATGATCGGAAGTTGTGTGATGTTGTGTTTTTTTTAACTTCAGAGTGTTTATCCACAGTAGGCTCTTCTCTTTGGCTTGCCTTGAGGCATTGTTCAGGTTCTGCAATGCTTGAGTAGTTAGGGTGCACCAAGAGTGAGTGAGTGTGTGTGTGTGTGTTTGGAATGGTTGGAACTGTCATGCTATAACTTTGGCGATGGGCCATTTTGGTTTCTTTGGTATCATGTTTCTATAGTACTGTGCAAATGACAGCCTTCCTCAGCCTGGTGCCCTTCAGACTATAATTCCCATAATTCCCAGCCACCATTGCCTAGAAGGCATCAGGTTGGGGAAAACTGGATTAGGGGGTATATTTAAGCCGTTCACTTTCCCATTCATCTTCTTGCTGAACTAATATAAGCTTGAAATGTAGTTACAGAAACACGTGTGCTTAGTGTTACTATGGTGGTGTCAGTGTTGGTTGGTGTGAATCCAACTTTGTTATTTCTCACTGAGAGGGCCACTACAAAATAATAAAGAGGTGAATTCTGACCTAATAAAATTGTTCTTCAGTGCTACCATGGAAACCTATATATTTATTTAACCTGACTTCTCATTTGAGATAATTTATAGCATAACACTTGTATCAATAACTTTGTCTCCTGCATCAGCTGGACTTCTGGTTTTTGTTTTCTTCTTTTGCTGCTGCTGCTGCTGCTGCTGCTGCTGCTGCTGCTGCTTTGTAGTAAACATTGACCAGCCTGCTGTCCTAGCTGGCTCCAATTGCAATTTTTAAATGTTCCATACCAGTAAAGTCAGTTTTAACTAATATACATATATATCCCTTCCCTTGTCAGTATTCTGGCTGCTGCATGTCCCCAGGCAGCCTCTTCGTGCATTCTGCCATCAAGAGCCATAACTCAGTGGTAGGTAGAGCACATGCTTTGCATGGAGAATGTCCCAGGTTCAATACCCAACATCTCCAGGTAGGGCTGGAGAAATTCCTGCCTGAAACCCCAGAAAGCCACTGCCAGTCAATATTGGACTAGATGGAACCATGGTCTGACTCAGCATGAGACAACTTCCTATGTTCCTTTGTACCTGTTTGTATTCCTGCTCTAGAATTCCCCATTTGAAATATTAATCTGCTGTTTTAGGCAGAAGTGGTTGCCTCCTGCTCTTGTGGATGACATAGATTTCATAGATCATAGAGTTGGAAGGAGCCTACAAGGCTATTGAGTCCAACCCCCTGCTCAATGCAGGAAACTAGAGGAGGGGTCTCCCATCCAAGTAATAACCAGGCCTGACCCTGCTTAGCTTTCCACACTCAGACAAGCTGAGCCAGCATAAGCCACAGGCCTGTATTCATTCCTGCTTTATCTTTCCCTGATTGGTATTTTACCATCTACTCTTGTACAACCTCACTGAGAACTTGTAAGCCATCAATTGGTCCATATCACCACAGGGGAAGATACTTTCTGCCTGTTCAGTCCTGTGGGCTTACTTAGGAAGTTCAGCTCTCTCCCTTCCTGATGCCAACTTGAATACAACTCTCTGGACTAGGAGCCCAAGAGCCTAGGGCAGGGGCTGGCAACTTGTGCCCCTCCCTGATGTTTTGCTCTACAACTCTCATCAGACCTTGCCAGCTTAGCCAATGGTGTTGGATGATGGCTGTACTAGGCTAAAACATCTGGAGAGCCCCAAGTTGCCCACCCCTGACCTATTAGAACACCTGACTTCCTTCAACTTAAAAATGGCCTGAACCAAAGGACTTCTGGAACTTATGCAAGCTGGTGGGATCATACTAGTAATATCATCTTAACTAGTCCAGTAGTAAAAGGTAATTTGCCTGTTATCTTGTTTTTTGCTATTTTGATCCTAGTTTTGTCTGAATGTGATGAAATAAACTACTTTTTTCTGATAATAGTTATCTACAGGCATCAAAACATTGCATCCATGGAGGGATCTACACCTTAGGTTTATTGTAGTACTGGATGGCCTCTGTGACTTGCAAGGCACACGACTCTCTCCCTTTCCCATTCTGGTTGCATTTCTCTTGCATTCTTGTTCTCTTTTTTCCCCTGTAATTTCCTGGACTACCTTTATTACAACTTTTCTTGTTATTACGATTCACTATCGCAGTACGTGGCTATGTGTGTGCTCACTGGGTGCTGTCGTTGCCTGTGTTAGCCAATTGTTTTCAAGGTGCAGGGAAAATTCCTCATTTGTCTTGCGAAGAGGAAGTGTCCTATCCGGGGGGGGGGGGGGCTTTGCAAAATAGCAGCAACTCTTGCTTTCCTGCCTCCCTCCCTTCGGCTTCTCTGACTAACTGCTTCTCCCCTCCCCTCTCCTTTGGAAAAATAAAGTTTGCAATTCCCCTTTCATCCCCTTTGCTCAAAGAAAAACTAGCTGAAAAGGAGTAGAAATGCATTTCTACTCAGAAGTAAATCACATTATTTTCAATGGCCTTCCTCTGAAGTAAATCACATTTCAATGTGATTTCAATGGCCTTGCCATTGTTTGAGTGGACAGGAGTGGGGGTACTGATCCTGCTGGCTTCACCCCATGGGAGGTGGGAGGACGGCAGCAGCACACTCCCCCTCCATCTCTTCCCATTCCCTTCTCCACCATTTTTTGTGTGGGGGCAGGAGGAGCTTCCATTTTTGTTCTTTTTCTTTTTTTTTTAAACTCCTTCACTCACTTGCTATTTCTCACCTGCACATAGATGAGCAAAGGGACAACCCCCTCTCCCACTTTTTCTTAAAGGGCTTTCCTCCCCCGCACACATCTCCTTTCAAACTCCTCCTACTTCTCCCGCAGTTGCATTTATATGTGAGACAAGATCACGTTTTTCAACACACTGTATTCATTGGTCTATGTCCCAACAGGGGTGAATGCGTTTTGCATAAATACCGCAACAGATTTCCCTGATTAAGGAAAGGGACTCTGGTGTAGATTTCCCCTCAGTGTGCAGCTACTGTAAGAAAGGCAAATTCCATGTTAGGCATAATTAGGAAAGGAATCGAAAATAAAACTGCCAAGATCCTACTGCCCTCATACAAATCTATGGTGCGACCACACTTAGAATATTGTGTACAGTTCTGGTTACTACACCTAAAAAAGGTTATTGTAGAGCTGGAAAAGTTGCTCAAAAGGGCAACTAAAATAATCATGGGGCTGGAGCATTTGCTCCATGTTTACAGCAAGAGTCTGCTTTGGATCACTTGGTTACAGCAGCATTCCACAACCTGGTGCCCTCCAGATGTGTTGGATTACAGCTCCTATTGTTCACAGCCAGACTGCCATTGGCTATTTAGGCTGAGGAATAAGGGAGTTGTAGTCAACACCTCAGGAGGGCACCAGGTTGGAGACAGCTGGGTTATATGCTTTCCTAAAAGGGCTTCATGCCCAGGGTAGCAAAGACAGAACTTGTTCAGAGGGAGGAAAGGGCAAATAGGACAGTCCTTCCCCATAGTTTGCATTTATTGTGGGCATCCATGTTCATATTGGGTTTAAAAACATGGCAGTAGCAACCGATATTTATCTGAACTTTTTTGTGATCTTAAAAACATGTTTCAGTGGAATCAGCTGCAGGAATCAGCTGCAGGCGAAAGTATAAGAGGTTAGTAAACATTCCTGCTTGGCACTGAGCTTCCCACACACCCGTGCATTTCTTTTAACAAGAAATAAATCCTATCTGAACAAAAACAACATCCCAAATCCCAATAGGAACACACACACACACACACACACACTACTCAGAGAATGGAAAACATTGGATAATAAGACACAAGTTCAACTTTACCTTCTAATCTAATGGCGAACAATTTAATAGTCTCATAGCACAAGGCAGATTTTTCTTTCTTCTTCTGCAAATGTATTTCTTCATGTTTAAATGACTCTCAGCACATGTATCACAATAAATCAACAAAAAACAACATAATAAGTCATAATATGACAACCAATCGAAAATAGACACATTGCTACAATGGTAGAACTCTGGGTCCTCAAAAGACTGAAGCCAATATCTTAGCAGTCAACTCCCAAGTTGTGAATGGCAGTGTTGCATAGTGAATTGAGTGCTGGACATAGATCAAGGATGCTTGAGTTCAAATCCCATCTCAGCTATGAAGCTCGCCAGATAATCTTTAGCCAGTTGTGCCTAAACTACCTCTCAGGGTTGTCTTGAGGATAAAACAAGATAAACCCCATTTGGGCTGCTCTGAACCCTGTAGGGCAATGGCAGGATACAAATGTGGTAAACACTCCCCCGTTACTAAACTATGTTTCCTGTGTGCATATTAGTTGGATGCCAAAACAGGTCCAGTAAGAGAGTCAGAGTGGATACCTGCAGAGTGGATATTGGGGAGAAGCAGTTTTAAGAATACAATCCTCTGCATGTTTATTCTTGATGTTTATTCCTATTGAGTTCAATGGGACTTACTCCCAAGTAAGTGTGCATAACAGCCTTCCCCAACCTTATACATACACAGATTTGTATATATCCATATATACAAGCTAGCACTCATTCATTTACAATTTTTTTCAGGCGTTCCATAAGGGCAAGAACAGTTAAGAGACGGAGGGCGCGATCCGTTTTCGTCCATCTAGATGAAGTGCTGCAGAGGGGGAAGGAAGGAGGATGGGGTGCTGTTCGGTACAGCATAAGCCATTGGCCCCAGTCTCTTCCCCTCCCCTCCCCCCAGCATGCCCCTTTAGCCCTCTCCAAAGTCAATTTCTGACCTCGGAGAGGCAGCCGGAGTGGTTCTTTCCGTGCTGGCTGCAAGGGGGGGGGCGGGGGCTCCACATTTGAAGTCCCAGCTCTGTGGTCGGAGGACCTCGGAGCTGGGACTCCAAATAACCCTATGCCCCCCCCCGACAATGTTGGGAGGCCATAGGATTGTGCCCCTAGTTATTTTGTCTATTGAGTGTGGACAAAGACAAATTTGGGGAGGTAATTCATGATTTTGCAAAAGGCCAGAAAAATAGAGCTTTAAAGTGTATCATTCTTAGTGGTGGGCGATCCTGCGGTGACCTTCCCCGCTGCCGGCTCGGCAGATGCTGACGCTGCACCCGCAGAGCTAGGCCAAAAGCGGATGTGCGCCGAGCCACTCGGTGGACTTCTGGGTACCCGGTGGACCACTTTTTACGTAGAAAATGCCATGAGATATGTTAAAAGCAGCCGCAGTTTGCACAAGTTACGCAAATTGCGGCCGCTTTGGGCGTATCTTACGGCATGTAAAAACTGGCACAGCAGGTACCAAAAATTCGCTTCTTTGGCTTGACTCGGGAGAACGTGAGTCAAGCCAGGGAAAGAGGCGAGCAGGACAGAGTTTGGGGGGTCGAGCCCAGCCAGTTCGCTGGATTTCCACCCTCCGAACGAACTCCTCACACATCCCTATTAAATGTCTACAGCCATGTTGGTTCACTAGAGAAATCAAAACATCGACAGGATAAAACATTTATTAAGATCAACCAAGAAGTTACAAAAAATAGTCAGCAAGCTTTGTAAGACTCTTCTTCAGGCTGGATGTTATATTAGACACACACACACACACACACACACACACAAAGCGGCAAAAAAAAAAAAGCAAAAAAAGGTGTATGTGTTTGGGGGCATGGCAGAAAAGCCCTAGTGAGATTTCAGAAATGTAGAAAATGTATTTTCTGAATGAAGACAGAAACATTTCTTTCATGATTCATGAGAGTCATGGAATGGGATGGGCCACTTTGTGGGAGGGGCCTGTGTGTTAGAAGCTCGTACTGGGCCCCCAAACATGATGCTTGGACCCTGCCTCTGTGTAAAAAAAAAAAGTGCCACGTTAGGCAAGGTTCTAGCCTAACTCATCCTTGCAATGCTAGTCTTCTACTACAGTAATACCTTGGATTGCAAGTAAGTTGGTCTGAGAGCGTTTTGCAAGACAAGCAAAACAATTTTAAGAATTTTGACTTGATAAACGAGCAAGGTCTTGCAAGACAAGTAGTCGTAGGGATGTAACCGCTCGCCTCGAGCGGGCGTAGCGGGCCGAAATCGGCCTCGCTCACGCCCGCCAGAGACTCGCTTTGATATAAGAGTGTTTTGGATTACAAGCACGTTTCCGGAACGAATTATGCTCTCAATCCAAGGTATCACTGTACTTGCATGGTTTTGTGCATATGTATTTTACATAGAGGATGATGGCCGGTGTCAAGGATAGGCATGGTTGGGCACTTGCCGAAGCCCACTGACAAGAGCCCCTGGAGTTGCTCTTCCTCTTCACCATTGCAATCAGCTTTTTCACCTGCTTCTCACTCTGGCACAGACAATGGTGGTGGTGAGAAGGAGGAGCAGTAGGTGCCATTGCCTGCGTGCTCACCCACTCTCTGCCTGTCAAGCAAGCAAGTGGTAGCAATGATGAGAAAGAGGACGAGGAGCAATGGCACCTGCTGACGATGGTGGTGAGAAGGCAGACCCACTGGGGGGGGGGGCATTGAGGTTGTCTTGTAGAGGACCATTACAATGTGATTCTCTCACGTGCAGACTGAAGCAGTACAATGTATTCTAGCACCCCAGGACTCTAGTACCTTATTCCCATCTCATTTTGATGCATGTGTAAGCCAGGCCCAAAGATGGAAGCAGAAAAGGAGGCTAAATGGACAGTAGATGATGCAGTTCTAATGCATGTATGGTTGTGGCCATGTGGTGTGTGAGACCAATAAAACCACGGTGTTCAGTAACATGCTAGGCATTAAAGTAGGGGTGCAGCAGAACCTCCTTCAGAACGAGGGCCGAATTCCATTTTGGAGGCGCTTTTTGGGGCCGTATTCCAGCGGTGGGCAGGGCCAAAAGCAAATGGGATGGAACCAGATGACCAAATATTCCATCATAGTTTAGCTTGAAGCCCTTACTGCCAGTAGCGAAGCCGTAGGAGAGGCATTTCAACTTTTTAGAATGGGGGGGGGGGACATGCAAAAGCCAGGAAGTGATCAGCAGTTGCAGGGAAACGGGTGAGGCCAGGAGTAGGGGGCATGGGCATCTGTGGAACCTCAGAGGGCCAGACTGGGACCCCAGAAGGGCCGGATTTGACCCTCAAGCCTGAGGTTCTGCACCCCTGCATTAAAGGATGATGGCCATGACTGGGCAAGCTTCGGAAATCAGAATTAGACAAGCATCTAAAAGTTTGTTTATTAGATGGCTCATGTATCCATATTCCCTGGCTGTACAAACCATATGGTCATCACATAACAAGTTTCTTTGCTGGCCTTTCAGCATGTAGCTTAACTCTCTGTCTATGTAAAATCATGAAGGGGGTTGTTTTTGATGGGAGCTTTTATTCTTAAAACAGAAAGCATTTGGAGAATGCTGCTGTTCAAACTTCAAAGTGCCAAATATGCCCCGCTATTACTTATTAGCTGCTGTCTCAAACGTCTGTCCAATGTGGTTCTTTATCAGGCACTCGTTACCATAGTACCAGATCACCTCACCATTTTTCATGTATTTAGCCTTACAATTCCCATATAAGGCAGGATATTACTAAGCTGTTCATTTTACAGCTAAGGAATTAAAGAAAGGGGGATCCTAGAACAGTATGGCTCAAAGGGGCTTGAAGGTTATATAGTCCTAAATCTTCAAGACAAAGTCATTATAGTTAGTGGCCCAAATGATGTGCCACTATGACAGTGATCAAGAAGACCAAGATGCCCCATGCTATAGATGCTTATATAACCAAGGATACTTGACCAAGGATAACCAAAGATGCTTAGATAACCAAGTGAGTGCTTCCAGATGGATGTCTCCTACTGCTACTCATCAAAATGTATTGTGCAGTTAGTCTGTCTTTTCTTCCGTAACAGACTTGTGTGTGCGTGGGCGGTGGGAAAACATGCAAGGGTTATAAATGGGAGACGACATCATCTGGATCCCTGTAAAATTCTGTGAATGAGGCAGGGCAATTGCATGATAAAAGTCTGATCTGGAAGCAGCCAGTGAAATGCAAGTAATCCAGACGACACAAACCCATGAACCTCATGCAACAGGAAAGCTGAAAACTGTAAATGTCCCCAGATACAGAGGATCCATTTTGATGGGGTGTAGGGGGAGGGATTGTTTTCTAATTCCAAATATGTTGATGGCTTCAGAAATGCTTCCAGCCACCTATGCAGTCTCTTCTATATTTGGCTTGTGGTGCTTGTTTATATTGCCAAAACTAGAAGAAGGCATGGCTGACTGGCTGGAACACTGAAAAAGAGTACTGCAACACTTAGTTGCATGTCTCACTTGTGTTTGTTTACTAGGATATTTAAACTCTAAAGGTTGGATTTTGGATTTTAGTGCTCATGTTGATTTGTGTGACTAATATAAAGGAAAACTGAGAAAAACAAAGAAAAACAATATTTATAGACCAATCCTGTCCCTGACCTTAGGCTCAGAGTCTTTAGGATTGTTCCTAAATCCTCCTGTGCTGGCAAAGTCACAAAGATATGCCAGCACTGGGACTCCACACTGCTTACTACCCACAAGTCACTCTGTGCAAGAGGCAAAATGTAGGGCACAGATTCTCCAGATGCTATTATGCTCACTTGGGGCTCATTCTGATCCCTCTGTGACTGCAGAATGTTAGGTCTGCAAAAAAGGTGGCATAGGTTTAAACATTCCCATTGAAGTCAATAGACAGCATCAGATAAGCACCCCCATAGCTGCAATGGAGAATAAGATTTTGACTAACTTTGAAGCCAGCCATGGCACACATAGCCCACCATGGGTAAATTAAGCCCAACTGGGGAACTCAAATTGCATAGGTGTCATGGAATTACTTTACGCTCTTTTCAGGTACAGTGCACAAGTGATAACTTACACTGCTGTTGTAAGCATGGTGGTTACTCTGAAGTAATTCAGTGGAATGGTAATGTGTGGCTTAGAAAATGGGTGGCCTTAGTGTTGCTCTTGTACGATGGATACACTGGTGAAAGTGCGCTTTGCGCAAGTAGCCAAGGATCACAACAGGGTATATCGCTAACACTTGCTTTCTTGGAACTCTTACTGGAACTGTCCCTCAGGACTCCAGATACGCACCAGGAATCCTAATTCCACTGGTGCAGCTGGGACTGCAATAAAGCAACCCATATAGGTAAGTCAGGGAGGGTGAGCTATGCTGAAACATGGAGTTAGTTGGGTATTGCTAATGGAATTGGGTACTTTCTTTCCCATCTGTTCTTGGCTCTTTGTCTGGCAAAATTGTGTGGGGGGTTGCCATTATTTCTGGGCTAGTGCTGTCTTTAAACCAGGATGTGCAAGGAGCCCTTGGGTCTGTGGCTACAGTTGCCCATTTCTGCCCTCCTTACCACTGTCCTGTGGTGGTCTGCCCTAGAGAAGATGCCGTCAGCTCCTGCAATGCTGTTTGTGAAGGGTGTGTGTGTGTGTGTGTGTGTGGTATACTGAATGGGGTAGCATCATTGTGCTGTTAGTGCAATTACCGCACATCTATCTGTGGCTTCCATGTATGGTTATTATGGGGATATGATTGGTGAGTGAGCTTGTGACTAGGACTAGGTGAGCGGAGGCAGAGTTTCTAGGAGCACAGGATCGTCTGTTGGTCTTGCTAAATTAGCACTTGTTTTTGTACTCATGGTTATGTTTCTGACTGTTGGTTGGCTGAGCGGAGCTCTGCCATAATGATAGCCATCTTAGCTGGGCCATAGGATTTGCCCTGCAAGGCTGCAAGGCCATGCACACGTATTGTTGGGAATAAATCCCTTGAACTCAGTGATACTTACAAGTAAACACACACAGGATTGGTCTATACTTATTGTATATATGCATAACATAAGGTAGATGGACAGCTCAGTACTATGATTTGCTGAGCCACCAGGCGTCCCAAAACTTAATACTGCACTGTTCAGCATCTGCAATTGTGCAATTAAATAAAGCATGTCTGTGAATGGGCACTGTAGCAGATCCACAAATCCTGTATGGATTTCGTGCCACTGTATCTCCTTGGCTCCTTCCAGGATCCATGTGCTATTCTATACCTCAAAATGCAGCAAAAACCTTTATAAAGATTAGCCTGAGATATAAACTGAGCAAGCATACTAGTATGTAGGCTTATAGAATCATAGAAAAGTAGAGTTGGAAGGGGCCTATAAGCCCATCGAGCCCAACCCCCTGCTCAATGCAGGAATCCAAGTCAAAGCATCCCTGACAGATGGCCGTCCAGCTGCACCTTGAATGCCTCCAGAGTGGGAGAGCCCACCACCTCCCTAGGTAGTTGGTTCCATTGTCTTATTGCTCTGACAGTGAGGAATTTTTTCTGAAGTTTAGGTGGAATCTGGTTTCCTGTAACTTGAGCCCATTATTCCGTGTCCTGCAAACTGGGATGATCGAGAAGAGATCCTGGCCCTCCTCTGTGTGACAATCCTTCAAGTACTAGAAGAGTGCTATCCTATCTCCCTTCAGCCTCCTCTTCTGAAGGCTAAACATGCCCAGTTCTTTCAGTCTCTCCTCATAGGGCCTTGTTTCCAGTGCCTTAATCATCTTTGTTGATTGTCTCTTTTCACTTTCTAATTCCTTAATGCAAGAAACTGGGTCTGCTTTTCTGACCATTTCCCCTTTAGACTGACTGACTTTCTCCTGGAAAATGTCTCCACTTGTGTGTGTGTTCTCCATCTCAATAGCTACCTGTGTGTTCTTGTTCTCTTGTGTGTTCTCCACGTCAGTAGCTATCAATTGCATAGGTAAAGAATAAATGTAACTTCCTTGTAGCAGACCAATGTTCTTGGCTGTCACACACAATTAATTGCACTGCTTGAGTTTTTCAATAAAAAAAGATCTCTTCGGGGAAGATATTTTTTTGAAAGTGCTCTGTCCTGACCTAAATTTGCTCCCATTAAAGTCAATAGAAGTTTTATATAAAATTTCAAAGAAAAAGACAGTTCTGGACTTTCTGCTCGTTTCCCGACCACTCCCCTACACCTTTCAGTAACACACGGCACTTCAAAATTGACACAGAATCATCAGGACACAATTGCTGAGGGTTGTGAAAGAGCAGGATTTCCAGTCCTGCTACATTTAAGAAATGTATGTGAAGTGACCCGTCATGCTTGTGATGAAAGAATCCCACACCTCTTATTCTCCTGGTACACATGTAGGGGCTATGTGGCCAAGACCCAAGGGAGAAGTACCCTGGGAGGTTGACAAGCCCTGCAATCCAGGGTTTGCCTCCACCTCCCAGGGTACTTTCTCCTTGGGGGAAGTCAAACACACGCAATACCACATGTGTGGTGCAATAATTGGCAGTAGCAAGAATCAGCTCTTCAGGGAAGTGGGAGTGGGATCTCCACCTGACCACAGCTCTGAGCGGGTATCCCTGGCTCTCAGCTGGGCTCAACCTGCATGCACAGGACCTGTTCATGCACACACAGTTCCCATCATCCAGCTAGGGATATGCATGCAGGAACCTCCTTCGGAGCACACAAGGGGTTGAATCCTATGCTGCCATTCTGCAGATGGAACTGCTTCATCAGCAGAACTGGGAGGGGGTCATTCCCCCTGCTCCCGTGCTGCCCCCTCCGTGTCCTCAAAATCTGCTTCAGAGGGCTGGGAAACTCCCTGGAGCAGATTGTTGGGCGGCACAGAGGGCTACAGGGGGAGGAGAGAGGGAGGGAGAAGGTCCCATTGAGCTAGCAGATATCCACTTGTGTAACATTGTATTTCACCCCGGATGTTTCAAGATTGGGTGGGGGTTTTTTTGTCCTTATTGTGCAGTGGCCCTGCCTCATTCACAGAATTTTTATTAGGGGTGGGGGGAGCAGAAGTCTCCTTCCAGTTGCAACCCATGTTTTCCCATTGCTGCTTCTGCCTTTTTTCTTACCACAGAAAGCTCATTAAGGAGGGAAATATGGAATAGCCGCACAATGTCTTTTGACTGGTAGCGCTAGGAGCTATCAGTCTGGAAGCACCCATTCTGCTCTTAACTGGTTGGTGGGCTTTCAGCTCCATTGAGGTGTAAAGTGAAGAAGATAAAGCTAGGTGCAAAAGGGTGAGGTCTAGAGGGAAGGAAATCTTCAGAATGTTCATAGTAATGCTTGAGGGTACCTTGTCTTGTGGTGTTATCTGACAGCCCTCCAAACTTCAGCCACTGTGAACAGCCTGGAGCTTCTCTGTTGTCTGTGGAGATATTCTGTAAATTCCACTGGTCCTGAATTAGAGGGTTGTACACACTTCTGAAGCTGGGTTGCAGGGGTTGTATCCAACAGTGTAGACCCACTGAAATGAATGGATATGTTAGTCTAACACTTAAGTTAGATTAACATTAAGCAGGTGTCTTGTTTCTCTAGCCATATACAAGAAGAACCCAGTAGAGGAGCCATAATGCTGTACCAATTTCTAATTCACTCTTCATACTATTTCATATTAACTAGTGCATTTTCAGGAGGTGTTTGAAACATACCACATTCTCTGCCTCCCTAACTGCACAGGGGAGGGTTTTCCAGTGGGCGGGCACCACCACCAAGAAGGCCCACTTTTCTCTTTGAAGAGACCCAAGGAGTTTTACCACAAAATGATTAAAAACATACAAAATATAAGACAGCTAAAGATGATTTTCATTAAAATACCAAAACACGATATAACAGCTAAAACATCAGAAAACCCATAAGCATCAAAAGAAACCACTGTTGCATACCAAGCCCATCGTATGCCTTCAAATGCCTAGGAGTAGAAGAAAGCCTTGATCTGGCGCCGAAAAGAATACAATGCTTGCGCCAGGCAGGCCTCACTGGCCCTTTTAAAAAGGGAGAAAAGAAAATGGACTATAATGTCATTCTTGCATATTGCTTATCGTTGTTCCAAAAGCAAACCCTATACAAAGCATGGAGGGGACATTGTTCCAATTCCATAAAGCCCTGCAGAAGGGCATAAGAATCTTTGCTCTGAATAATCTCATACCAAAAGAAATCACGGAGAGATGCTTTCATGTAATAAACTCTTTTGAAGATTCCTAAAGGGCAGCGGCGGGTAGCAAAACAGAGCAGAAAAACATAGCTGAGCAACCGGTGAGTTCCAAACCAGATGGAAGGATGCCTTGGATAATGCTCTTATTGCAGCAATTAAGAGGAAAGGGAAGATACCTTACCCATCTGAAGATTGGCACTCTTTGTTCTTGGTTCACTGCTTATTCTTAGTGCCCTACCAACTGACAGCTCCATTGATTTCCGTCTCCTCAGCACAGGCCTGTGGCTTATGCTGGCTCATCTTGGCTGAGTGTGGAAAGCTTAATCAGGGTCGCCTGGGTTACTTGGATGGGAGACCCCTCCTCTAGTTTTCCTGCTTGAGCATGGGGGTTGGACCGATAAGCCCTTGTAGGCCCTCCACTCTAATCATGAATTATGAAATTAAAAGCCACCAGAGTAAGTGCAATCCTTGCTTTCTTGGTTAACCTTTGCACCTCTTTCCTCCCTCTGCCTTCCTTCAGAATGCTTGCTTTTGGTATCTTCTGTTAACAAAGGAAAGTCAGCCTCTAAGTCAAATATATTTTAGACTCTTGAAAGGCTCATTATGTAAAAATGCCATCCCACCCCCACTGAAAACAAAAGCATTGCAAAGATTACTGTAGAATGCATTGTCTTTATCATTCTTGCACCCTTTGCTTTCCAGTAAGTGTCTTCCCAAGAGTAATTAGATACCGGTAATTTGAGCAATGCAGTACAACCTCAGTTACCCAGCTGACTTGGAAATCCATAGGATTTCGACAATCAGATTTGGACAAAAGCAGGGATGGGGACTCGGACTCGAGGACTCGACTCGTGAGTCGGACTGAGTCCCCCCTCTGACTCGACTCGGACTCGAGTCCCAATATTTTTAATGGGACTCGAGACTCGACTCGGGACTCGAGACCAAGGACTCTTCAATATCCCTGGGCTGTGCCAGAAGGAGTGGAGAGGAGCGTGATTGCCGGCGAAGAGCGCATGGAAGCGAGGTGTGCCGCTTATCGGCCACTATGGACGGCTACCAGGAGTGCAGCCCCAACAGTGTGTCAAGGTTTATTTTGATTGATGTGTTGCGTACTTGGGAGAGGCAGAAGAAGGACCTGAGATTACCGTACTCTGTGTGGCTGCTCTGAGTGTGTTTCTGGTTCCAGCAAGTTCATCACCAGTGGAGCGGGTGTTCAGTGAGGGTGGAATTGTGATGAGATCTCACCGTTCCAGAATGGGGGCCAAACATTTAGAAAAAATCATGTTCCTCAAATGCAACATGGATAAGTTTTAGGAAGTACAGCAAGTTTATTTTTTAAAATCATTTTTCTAAAATGCAACCTTTCAGACATTTTGGGTTTGGCTGCCTCTGCCTGCCTGTCTGGGGTTCCCAGCCTCCTCTGCCTGCCTGGTCTCTTCTTGACCAGTTCAACAGTTGAATTGTCCAAGACAAAGGCCTCTGCCTGCCTGCTTTGGGGTTCCCTGCCTCCTCTGCCTGCCTGGTTATTTTGGGTTTTTCTGCCTGGTCTGTTCTTGCCAAAATCACTTGCAGAGTTTTGAAATAAAAAGGCACATTTGTGCCTAGAATTTATTTAAGCCACACATCTGAAGTAGCCTTATTTTGTTGGGAAAAACCCCCATTGATTTTAATAGGGACTCGTGGAGTCAGTTTTGGGAGTGACTCGGGACTTGGGACTCGTGAGTCACCATTTTGGACCAAGGACTCGGACTCGAGACTCGGGTCCAAAGACTCGTGACTCGACTCGTGACTCGAGACCAAGGGCTCTTCAACATCCCTGGACAAAAGAGAGTGGTGTTTCCTTGGATTAACATTGCCACAAGTAGCCAGTAAAGGACAGTGAGTGATTTTGGATGATTAACCATGCAATCCTATATATGTCTTCTCAGCAGTAAGCCCCATTTAGTTCAATGGGACTAACTCTCAGGAAAGAAGGTACAGGATTGCAGTTTTAGTGACCAAGCTAACCAAGAATTACATAACAGGAGGGGATAGCTATACACCTTCAGTTTACTATGTCTGGTAATTCTGCTGCCTTACAAATGCTGCCAGTGTCACACTGGAATCCTAAATAATAATAATAATAATAATAATAATAATAATAATAATAATAATAATAAACTAATCCATTTTACTTTTGTTTAGGAAATTATGGAGAGAGTGGCATGGAAGCATTCAAAGAGTTGGCTGCCCAAGAAGGCCTTTGTATTGCTCATTCGGACAAGATCTACAGCAATGCAGGAGAAAAGAGCTTTGAAAAGCTGTTACAGAAGCTCCGGGACAGGTTGCCGAAGGCCAGAGTTGTGGTTTGTTTCTGCGAAGGGATGACCGTCAGGGGAATACTCATGGCGATGAGGCGCCTGGGAGTGCTTAGAGAACTCCTCTTGATCGGGAGGTAGGTCATTTCAGTCATATTTGTCGTTGAATCAGAAGGAGGAAATTTGTGCCTTGGGTCTTGCTTATCGTGCTTGCTCATTCTAAATGTAGGTTTAATAAGGGACAATGTAACTTGTAAAAAAAAGAAATCACTGTCATAATTATTTCTCATTTCCTACCACAAGCAAATGGTTCACATTATTTATTTAGGGAATTTATACTCCACCTTTCCCTTGAACTAGCACTCAAAAATGAAAAAAAAAAAAAATCAACAGATATTCCAATGAATATAGTACAGATAAACAAAATTCCATATATGCTAAATTTTGTACTAAAGATGTGTTGTATAAGTGCCTTCTGGTGAAATTGAGCATGCTGGTCTAACAAATGTGACTTTAGCTTTACCTAGGAAAAATATCATATTCTTCTATGAAATCTGTTGCAATCTCCCATATTAGTTCTTCACGCCGTTCTTGTTTTACATGTCTCACTGCCACATAACAGTTGGGTCTAATTATTTCATTTTTTATGCCTTGTCATGTTTCATATATCACTTTTATAAAGCCTTCTCGGTTCATAAAGACACAGCAAAGACTCTGCAAAATGGCATATACCTTGGCCTCATATTAATATGTTTGATTATGGCATTGATGGATTCATGATTAGCTGTTCTCAAGCGAAGAGTTCCTTTTACTCAGGACCAAAATACACACGACATGGGAGAGGTTGTGATCAGCTCTCCTGAAGGTCTGAGAGGACTCCAAATTTGATCAGAGCATCAGTGCTGGGGGGATGGGTGTTTAACCCTTTCTGCCCAAGCTGTTTACCTGATCTAACAAACAACCCCCCCATAACTATTACCCCCCACTATGGGGGAGAAGGATACAGGTAGTTTTATTCTGTAAGCCACTTTGGGAAGTCTTGAAAGACAACTAAGAAATGTATTAAATAAATAACACTGTGAGAGTGGTATCTTGTATTCACTCCTCCCTAGTGAGGCTAATAGCAGCTTCAGGAAGTGATTCAGAGCAGGAAAATACTACCTTGCGGTAGAAGGTTAAATACCCTCTCTACCTGTGCTGCTGCTCTGATCAAATTTGGAGCCCTTTGTAGCTGCTTTTAAGCAAAACAAAATAAAGTAATATAAATAATAAAAGTGGAAGATCCTATCACACTCTCCCACAGAACATCTAACTTAGCCCTTAGGGTAAAGGAAAATTAATATACTTTTGTACTCAGATTCTCAGACAGCATTATCTTTTTGTGCTAGAGATAGATTATGCTAGCACAAAGTCATTTATGTTAGCAGTAGTGCAGTGTTGGATACTAACCAGTATAACTACCCATTAATTATTTTATTAGGATATTTTTCTGGGACGTTTTTGTATCTGATAGTAAATGACAAAAGTATAAGAGAGAGAGCCTTCCTGTTTTCCTTATTCAGCATCAATTGATGCAGGCATTTTTAAATGTTGAAATGCACTTTCAGTAGTCTGACTTCTTTTCTGAATGAAAGTGATGAAGTGGTTGCAAACCGCTCCTAAATAAACTATGATCCCAAACATTTTGTCCATGCAGCCATATTTCACAATGCCACCAACGGTGTATATCGGAAATCATTTCTGAAATGACATCTTATCAAAGTGTGCATGCACTTGATAAGTTAAGTTATCTGTAATGTATTACCAAGCTGTGAGGATAATCTTGCCATATTTCTGATCAGATGTTAAGGAAATGGGGAATTGTGTATGATTCACCTCACCTCTTGGTAGGATGTTACAAATTATAACTTCTGACATGAACACTCGTAAGTTACCATATTATTATTTAGTTATTTAATGAATGCATAATGCCACCCTTTTGCCAAGGCACCCAAGGTGGTTTACAGTGTTCAAATACTGAATCAAACAAATGTTACAACAGAGTTCTCTCAGTCTGATGGAAGATGATGACAAGAGATCCCTGGCCTGGCCTTCTGCACTTCTGTCTTTCCTTGGAGCACACAGGTCTTAAGTAGGCCCAGGAAAGATGGGAGAGGGGCTACCCCAACAGTCCTCTCAAGCTAACTCATGGTCCCTTCAGACGCTGATGGCACAAGCTACCTGGCCTGCACTTCTCATCAGCCTGTCTGTGTTGTCTCACCACGTTCAGAAGTAAAGCCCTGTCCAGGAGTTTGCATGACCTTGTGAGGGCTAAAAGCATGTACAGGGATGGGACTGTACATATGGGCCCTACCCACCCCATATCCCTGTGCATGCTGGGCCCCACCCCCTCAGTTCCAGGCCTTGCTGTATTGAGTGGCAAGGTCTAAAGAGAGGTTCTCCAAAACTTCTTTATCAGGGTCTCTGATCGTGCAAAGAGTTCTACTCATGTTCAAGCGAACATAAGTAGAACTCATCTTCAGACCTCTCTCCTCCTCATAGGAAGGTTGGGAACTGTGATGGCAGGGTCTGATGTGCACATGGACATTGTGGACAGGGCCAGTGTATACAGCTCCATACCTCTGTACACCTTGAGCCTTCACAAATTTAGGTGAATGCCTGAACAGGGTTCAAGATTCTCCTCAATGTGGTTGACCAGCTTACCAAATGGCTGCATGTACGCACCATGCCATGTTACCAGTGACCATCTGCATTTACTCTCACCCCACCTACTTCCTTATGGAACCTTTGTAGTGGCATAGTAAATCCTGTGCAGAAAATTGTCATGTGACCACTTTGCCTTGCATCGAGAGAAGACAGAAATGGAAAATTGCATATTTATTCCCTACCAATATCTCACTACCCAAGCTTGCTGAAAGTATTATTTATTTTGAATTATTTCTAGACTGGTGTTCATCCAAAATTTCACCAAGGTTTTTGAAAACACAGATTCCAGACTAAGGGCTTTTATACATACAACATTTATCATGCACTTGTCATTCCCTACTCACAGTTGTTTACGGGTTCTTTAGACGACATTGTGGCCCTCCAGTTTTGCTACTGTTTGTAAACAACATTTTCTGCAAGTTTTTTTGGAGCAGGGAAAATGCAGCATTTAATTGTGAAAGAAAAAGAAAGTGTGATTTCCTCTTGTGTATTTGCACTATCCTGCTATGTCACAGATGCTCCTCATGTAGTGCTCTGATCTCAATTCTGAGACTTAAATATAGCTGATTATCAGCCGATTAACAGCCTCATGTAGAAAAGCTTCAAATTAATTGTACTTCATTCTCATTGAGACCAATGAGACTTCACTTAGTCATGATGATCAGTTCACATTGATTTCAATGGAACCTAAGTGTAACTCCCATCTCTGACATAATCAACCATAAACTAATACAATATAATATATGCTAAAACCAAACTATCAACAATGAAACAGCAGCAGTATAAACCCAACAAGGGAATTCAGGTCATAGGGCATGGCACTGGTCAATCAACAGTTCTTGAAGGCTCTCTGAAAAAGAAAGTTTTTTTACACATCTTGACAAAGACAGCAGGGAGGAGATTGTATGGAGGAGAGTTCCAGAACATCGGGGCTGGTACTGAAAAGGCCCTGCTCCTGAGGAAGGATAATTTAGCCTCCCCATTGGAATCAGCAAATCTCAAGTGTGTGTGCGGGGCGGGGGCAGGGCAGGGAGTCATACTGTATGAATTTATCCTTGGCGATAAATAAATGTACCAAAGCCATAGCTACACAGTAAAGCATAATTAATGGTTCCATTGCAATGAACCCACAGGGGTTAACAACACTTTGCCAGATATGGGACCATATCTATCTGACATTAGTTTCACAGTGTATCCACTTAATGAATGCATGAACTGCAACATCTCCAGTGTTTTCTGCTGCGTATCAATTCTGAACACAAGTCACATTTTATATTAAAGGCCCAAGGACATTTTTCTCAAGTTCTTTTTTGCTGATGACCTTGTCAACATCGTTATTGGCAGTAAATAACAAGAATTGATTCCATGTAAAAATCATGAATGTGTATTTCAAATGGATCAGAGGCTGTGGATGGAATACAGAGGTCCTGAGCACTTCGGACAATTATGATAAAACTTGGGACAAAGGCCAGAGGAAATATAAGCATCCCTAAGTTTCCTTGTAACACAATGACTACACATTGATTGTATCGGTGCTTCCTCCTCCAACCCAAATTGCTCACAGCAATTGCTGCTCACTGTTATAAGCCACAGTTTAAAATGCAAGTAAAAAACAAACCAAGAACAACACATTTACAAAATAATATCAGCAAATACAAAATATGACAAAACAGCAACCGAACAATAAATGTAAAATACCTTTATGAAAATTTTTTCACTATCTGGCAAAACGCATAGACTGACAGGGCTTAGAAGGCATCTCTAATGAGGTCGTTCCATGAAATGGATGTCACACAACTCAACAAGCCTGCTCTGTGCTTCATCAAATTTTACCTCATGAATGGAAGGCTCATGGAAATTTTATCCCATTACCATCACACTTTCCAGAATTTGACGTCTACCATAGCAGTGGGGAAAGAGAAGAATATATGGGAAGATATGGTTTAATGCAGGATAAACTGTGGATGCTGGGGAGCCCGGGGCAGGAGAGCTAATAACATGGCACACTCTGATTTGCATTCAGACATTGAGCTCAACAGAAGCAAAAGGCTTCTGGAAGAGAAATTTTATATCTTTAGTGGAAAGAAGAGAGAGAGAGAGAGAGAGACTTGAAAAATCAGCAGTTTTGTCGTGCTAGGCTCAATGTTGAAGGTTTAAATTTCCCCCCAGGTAAAAAAACAGCCTATAACTTGCAGCAAAAAATAATTTTCCTGACAAAGACCAAACTCCCCAAACATATTTTATACTACTGAAGAATACACGCGGCTTGTGCAGGGCTAGCTAATTTTGTTTGAAGGCCGCTATTAAGAGAAACCAGTTAATGACCTTCCCCCGTATCACGTGCAGCTGTGGGCGGGGAGAAATTTTGCGGACGTGGGGGGAGGAGAAGCGAGACTTACCAGTTCTCGCAGGTACGTCTCAGGTAGGGGGGCGGGGCTACAGGAGCCAATATTAGGACCTGCAGCACCGCCCCACACCCTCTTTGTTCTTCGCAGCTCCCTCCCTCCCGCCCTGTATTCAGTATGGGCTCCTCTGGTCGCCGTTAAGGGGCCGAGTAGGAATTTTGGCTTATCCCTATTAGGGGGGTGGGCACGTTTCGCCTACTCCATACTACTGCAGGGTTGGGAGTATTATAGTTAGGGCACATAGCAAGAAAAATGGTCACAGATAGATAGTTGGCAGGTAAGTGCGGGTTATGGTATTGATAGGGTGAGGTGAGCATCCCTGGCACCATTCAGGTGACAGGCGGTTTCAGGATGCCTCAGATGGATGGGTCAGTAGGCTCAGACAGCTGGGGGTCAGGAACGCCTGTGAGGCCTTTGTTCTCGCCAAGCTTGTTGTCGTGAGACTCCGAGAGGGAGCGATGCAACAAAGGCACCCAACACTGGAAAGTGCAAAATGGGGAGGCGGCGGATTTCCTCGCCACCTCCCGGTTTTGATGCTCCGCCCAAGTGCATAACAGAGCAGCCTACGAGGCCAGAATAGAATAACCCGCACTCGATCCCTTTGCAGGTCATTGTATGTAAATATGTAAATAAACGTGGCCCAGTTAAACACCAACTGAGTGTCTCGATTCTTCATTTCCCACCTGTACGTCCGCAAAATCATCCGCTACTTTCACAGATGCCTTCATTCTTCAAAATGAAACCAGTCTACATAGTTAACACCTGGAAAATTCTCTTTAGTATTATTTTCAGACCCACTATGGAGAATGCCTCACTGACCACATGCCTGGTTCTTTCAACAACACTCCCCCCTTTAAATAAATAGACGAGACACACACATTTGGGGTTTAAATGAGCAACAAGTTGTATTAAGTTTTAAAGGGATCTGCAGTGGGTTCATCTTTCAACCTGATTCCCTCCCTCCACTGCAGGTACCCTATCAGACTGAAGTGGGGAGAGCTTCTCCTTCCTCCTCAGCCTTTTCTGGGTAAGCTCCCCTGGCTCAAAGTGCTGCCTCAAGCATTGGCAGAGCTGCCATGAACAGCCTGTCAGTGTTTCTGTCCCACATGCAACAGCCCAATGGGAATGATGCCACCATGCTGCAGAATAATTTGCAAGGGCATTGTTGGGGGGGGGGGGAGGAAGAAAGCTACCCCCATTATACTAATAACCTCTGAAAATAAATGAAATTCATCCTCCCTCCCTGAACATAGCTTTCAACAACTCCTCCCACCCAATATCGCCTAAAAGGTCTGGGCCAAATCCTTTGGCCCAGCACAAAAAAATCCCAGTATATATTGGAGCAGCCTTCCCCAACCTAGTGCCCTGGCTGCGGCATGCTTGGAGTTTTAGCTCAACACACCTGGAGAGCATCAGGTTGGAGGAGCCTGCTTTTGACTATTGATAAAATAAAATAAAATAAAATAAAATCGCAAACAAATCTCCCACAGAGTGAAAATCGAGATTGCACACACAGTGGAAGTGTCTTCACAAGTTCTTTGGAATACATGGTGAGGGAGTGAGGTTGCATGTGCTCTCCCTGCTCCTGACCTCCATGTATTCATTTGGAGGTCCATTTGGTCAGGGTACCTGCCTGCCTGCTCCATATGAACCTGCCCGATTGCTGACTGGTGTTCCCACCCTCTGAAGTGGCTACTAGAGACAGGGCCTTCTCTGTGGTGGTGCCTCATCTTTGGAACTCCCTCTTCATATCTGTTCATTGGTACCCTCTCTTGTGAATTTTAGGCTGCAATCCACAACACACCTACCTGGAAGTAAGTCCCATTTAACTCAGTAAGGCTTTCTTCCGAGTAGGCATGGATAGGATGGTGCTGCCAGACATCCATTAAAAATGCTTGGGCATTTAGTGCTCTGCTATTTGAAACTGTTGCTCTTCTGTTTTGTTTCTTAGGCAAGATGACTGCTGAATTGATCTGTTGTCGTTATTATATTGTTGTTTTATTTAGCATATTGTGGTTTTTATTTTAGTTTTAGATATGGTCAGCGACTTTGAGAACTTTTGGTTAGCAGGCAGAATATAAAACGTTTAAATAAATAATCTATACATAAAGTAGGTGAACACCTACAACTGCTTTTTCAGCATTCTCGATTGCATGGTGAGAACCTTACACACATGCAGTTGTGCATGTTTAGGTTCTGTTCTTCAGATGGACATCTTGAGATTAGGAATTGGGAAAGCAGGTGTAATTTTTCTACCCCCTCCCCAGTGCATTGAAATAAGGTAGATGTCTTCCAGTTGTTCCCTCTTGCCAATCGACAACACTAACTTTTTAGAGGTGCAGCTGAAATGTAGCATCGAGCATTCTCAGCTAAACTGAGAACTCTTCAGTTTTATTGCTCTCATTAATGGTCTTGTGCATGTTACTTCAATAAGATTTTGTTGTAGATTGTTTTTTTGTTGTTTGTAAGCTGTCTTGGGAGCCTGTTTTGGTGGAAGGGTGAGTTATAACTGGAGGAAGAGAAAAAGAAATTGACAGATTGATGGATCTACTCACCCATTAATCAGCCAAAAATAACTAAAAATGAATCCGCCCTATTCAGTCTTTGTACCTAAACAAAAAGAAAGAGCACAAGAAAGAGGGAAAACTTGCACAATGACATGTTCTTCTTCCCAGGAACATCAGTCTGACATTGCTACAGACAGAGTTGAGGACTGGATGCATCTTTGACCAGATCCAGCAAGACAATTCATAGATTCATGTTAGCATTCAAGTTTGAGAACTGAGCGACTGGAGAGGCCATTTCAAACAATCGGCTCTCCTCTGCAGCTCTGTAAATTCAGGTCACAATTCCTACATCTTAGGGTTATCAAGGATACTGCTGCATTCGGTTGTTGCACTCCACCTAATGCTACTTAAAAAATATATATATTATTATTTTAAATTCAATTTTTATTACATTTCCAAAAAAAAAGACAAAAACAAAAACAAAATACATTCAACAACAGCAACAACAAATAAAACTTAACAATATTAATACATAAACCCACCCCAATCCCTCCCCACTCAATCCTCATTAGATTATTACATTTCCCTTCTTTATAAACTACTTCTTTATAAACTACTTCTTTTCATGAATCCCACAATTTTTTAATACGCTTCTATCAACATTGATCTATTTGAATCTTTTTTTTCATATATTCTATATACTGCCGCCAATCCTTCTTAAAAGTATCTTTTTTTTGTTCCTCTATACAATCTTAACTTTTGTGTCAACTTCTCATTGATTGCTATATCCCATATTTTCTTTTTCCAACTAGATAGTGTCAGCATTCAAGCTGTCTTCCAGTTTGTTTGCTATTAATTGCCTTGCAGCTGTCAACAGATAGCCAATTAATGTTTCCTCTTTTACATCTCTAGTTATAGAGGAACTGTGATGACTTTGGTAGAGGTCATCATGTGTGATGTCGATGGTGCTCCTGTGGACCAAAGCTTGTGTGATCATGTCTTTGGACTCCATATGCATTCTTTTTGCCATGTGGTTGAGCTGATAACTGTGAGTGATTGTAGTTGAGTCAAATTGGCAATTTGAAGAGCACTTAGTCAGGAGGAAAACCTCAGACCTGTCATGTAAAGTCATATCTGTTGGTAAAAGAAAAACTCTGTCTTTGCCTTTCTTTCTGGCTACGTTAATGTTCAGATGGGCTTTCAGTCACATACATCCAAGGTTCCTTCTTCTAGTCTTGCTTCAGGCTAAACATGAAACCAAGGCAGTATTGATAGTATTCCAGTATGATTCTGCATAGTGATAGACACAGGTGAGGCAGGTATGCTGATACTGATCAAAAAGGGTCATGAATCTGGCAAGCTGCCCCAACAGGAGACAGCAGATCTTGGCAAATTGCCTTCACTCATGTCTTCCTATCAGATTTTAAACAGCAAGGATAAGTAGCTACTCCTTCTTCTCCTGGTGCCTGAGGGATTCATCCTGTCAATTTTTCAGTGTATCATCTCTTATGACTCTACATGGGGACCCATCATGATGAAGTGTTGTGGACTGAGCTGTCTGTCAAAGAGAGGCTGATGATGACAGGAAGCTTTGAGTGTTTTTGTTTCAGTTGGTGCAGACACCATTTGATGCCTCAATGTCCTAAGACAGTTGAAGTGTGGGTGATGTGCCGTCTCAACATCTCTGGCTAAATATTTTCCTCACTCAAGATGCTTTGGTCATGAATAACTCATGCACTTGGTATTTGAAAGGCACATGCCTGGAAGGCAGTTGTCCCCATAACTCTCCCCCTCCCCCTTTCCTGCTTTCATTTTATTAACAGAAAGGGTTCCCATGAAATTAACAGGTGCACAAAATTGTAATATCGTATAGATAGGGCATAATTTCATCTAAATAGATTGAAATAACTGGATATTCCTCCAGCGCATCCCTTGATCCACATGGAATTTGCTGCTCCAATGAATCAAATAAGCCCCAAACCACTGCCTCTTTTGACTACAATAGCTACACATAACTGTCACACTAGGTTTATCAGTGTCACTGCCCTGTGTGTTACAAGGGACTCCTCAACTTTATTATTTGTTTTTTATTTCATATGCTCTGCTGCGTTAGAATGCTAATTGCCCCCTTAACTTACCCTAACGTTATAAAAAGCAAGCTTCCTCTTTTACACTGCATACGATTCCCTTCATTGAAGTGGAAGTGATTCTGTGTTTGCCCATGTGAGAAAATAGTCCCAGACAGGGCCAGATTAGAATAAAAGGTTGTGCTTGGGTCTATTTCCTGGAAGTGGTCTATCTGAATCCCAAAATTTTAAGATACATTTTCCAGTTTCCCTCTGCATTAGCATGTTGATTAAAACAGTCCATATGGTGGTGGCACCCTGGGAGCAAACCTTCAAGGAAATCCATTGTTTTAATGAATGTTACCCTCCCTCTGAAGCAACAAGCTTGCAGCCTTATAAGGTTTCCTTTAAAAGCAGACCTCAATATACCCATGTCACCTGCAGTTTAGGCTGGGCCCACTCACAGGGCATGCCAGATGCTCAAGCTCTTTGTTTTTGTCCTGAAGGATGGACCATGAAAAATGTGAGTGGAGTGGCCATGCGGTCTGGGGCTGATGGTAGTTATAGTCCAACAGCATCTGGAGGCCCATAGATTCCCCACCCCTCTTCTAGAAGCTGGGTGACTTATCTACCCTATGACATACTGTAAAATGCACAGAGCAGCCTTCCCCAACCTGGTGCCATCCAGATGTGTTGGACTACAACTCCCATCACCTGCAATTCTGCTGGAGATGATGGGAGCTTTAATCCAACAACATCCTGGAGGGCCCCAGCTTGGGGAAGGCTGGTACAGAGCACTGAACATCTCAGCTTGTCTTATATTTGTCTGATGCAATTTGTCTTGCATCAGACCATTGGTCAACTTAGTCTGTTACTGTCTGCTGCAACCTTTCCCAACTTGGTGCTCCACAGATGTTTTGGACTACAGCCCCCAGCATTCCTAGCCAAAACATCTGGGGAGCACCAGGTTGGGGAAGGCTGGTCTACTCTAACTGACAGCAGCTTTCCAAGGTGACAGGCACAGGTCTTTCCTAGAGATCATTTTAATTGGGTATTGGACCCAGGACTTCTTTTTGTGCAAACTGAGCTGTGAAGCCTCCCTAAAGATTTAAGTATCTAACAATGAATTATTAATGTTACAATTAATACAAATTGTATTTGTATTCATGACAACTGTACAAATTACAGGCTGTACAAATTATGACTGTACAAATTATGCTCTTGATCTTTAAATAATTTTAAAACAATGTTTATACTGTATGCCTGTTTCTGACTGTATGTCAGCCTATTGGAACACATCAAACAACCTCCTATTGTGTGTTACGATATCGTGAAGATGCTGTTGCAGGAGGAGGTTAAGGGAACTGGTCTAGGATCCTGGTAAGACTGAGAAATGTCCATGATTTCAGTGAGGCAATCATCACCATTGTCTAGAGCAGGGCTCTCCAACCTTGAGTCCCCAGATATTTCTGGACTACAGCTCCCAGAATCCCTTGCCATGAGCCATGCTGGCTGGGTATGCTGGGAGCTGTAGGCCAGCAACATCTGGGGACCCAAGGTTGGAGAGCCCTGATCTAGAGGGTAAAAAAAAAAAAGCAAGGGTGGGGAACCCATTCCAGTACTGATAGCCCTTAGTGTTTAGAGCAAGTGTAGGCAACCTGGTGCCTATGGACATCAATGCGCCCCCAAACACCTTTCTTGTCTCCTTCCACATTTTTTAAAAAAGTATAACACATTTTCTTATCAACAGCTGGGATTGCTATGAAATGAATAGATTCCTGTAGATGCTGAAAACTGAGGGTTCAAAGGAGTTGATCAGTGTGTTGGGGCTCAGACCTGATCTCTGTCTTGGACTCAGTCTTTGGGGCAGGTTACTTGTCCTTTGCCACACCTCCTATGGCAGCCATTTTGTGGTGGAGCCCAGGACAATTTCTCAAATGGCCAAATGTGCCCTCAGCCCAAAAAGGTTGCTTTCTCCTGGTTTACAGCTCACTTTCACTGTGGGATGACCCCCTTTTGTATGTGTGATTTTAATAAATCCTAAGATATTATAGCTGGAGTGTACCATAGAAGCAAGTTGGAGGCATTTTCTGTTTTTGATAAACCCTCTGGTAATCCCTGGCCAGCATCACACATTATAAACGACTTCTCAAAGGTCAAAATCAGTAGAGTGAATGAAAGTATGAAATAGTTTTGCACTGACAAAGATTTGGCAGTTCAGCACTTTGAGTATCTGCAAGAAAAACTAAGGGGACAGGGGTATGCAAACAGATCTAGATGTGAGCATAGAAATCCTTGGCAGTCAGTTGGATCCAGAGTTTTATCCCACCAACAGGAACATCCCTGAGTGGAGTTCTGCTCCTGCTCAGAACACTCCCACTGGTGGAATGTGGGGGAAGATGCAATCTTTGCCAATTCCCCTTCCCTCTACAGCCCACATCACCACCTCCCTCACTGTTCTGCAGGGTCCCCGAACCCTCCAGAGCAGATTTTGGGGGAACATAGGGGCTGCAGGGGGAAGGGGGAATCTCTGAAGATTGCCTCCTCTGACATTCAGCAAGCAGAGAAGTTCCAATGGATCAAATGCCTTATGCTAACGCAGTAGGCCAAAAACATCTGGGGACCCAAGGTTGGAGAACACTGTGATAATGGATGGAGCCCTTTTATCCACAGGAGGCTTTTACTGGATCCAATCCAGTCTTTTGCATTCATAGAATCATAGAATTGGAAGGGGCTATTTAGGCCATCGAGTCCAACCCCCTGCTCAGTGCAGGAACCAAGCGGTGAACATTAATTCAGCCAAGGGGTGAATGTTAGTTTTCAGGTGCATCTTTTAGAAGTGTTTGAATTCTTTGTCCTGGCCACATCGAAATTGAGAATTCCATTCATTAGCACTTCCTAAACAAGTGAGTAGAAAAACATATTTCCTACTGTAGTTCACTGAACAGTAAGTTTTAGTTTTTAGCTGGTTTTGATTAACAGTTGACTTTGCTAGTAAATTTATTGTTTCATTATTTTGACTTTTGATTTCTATCAGTTTTTGGAAACCACCTTAAGAGGATTTTCCAAAAAAAGTTGGCATACAAATATCATTCATAGATAGATTGATAGATAGATAGATAGATAGATAGATGAAATATTGCAGCAATTGTTTTCCAGGCCTTGCTCCTATAACCAGGATAGATCCTGGTTCTACCTATGCAGTTATAATAACAATGGGATTTTAGGACTCGTAACATCATCTCAATAGGGATGTACTAATTTAGATCAGCTGGAGAACTGGTCTAGCAATTGAGGCTCTTCACCTCAGCAGGCCTTTGGATAAAAAATTGCTGTTACAAATTTGACTGGCAGGTGCTAATTTGCTGATCAATAATCTGATACACCCAGTGTAAACTTACTCCCAGATCGTAACCACATTGGGCCTGATCCAAAGCCCTGTTTGTACAGTGGTTTCTATCCTGTTCTCCAATGGGAAAGGCTCCACGCCCAGGAATTCTCTATTCATTGCAGCCCACTCTCCTGCTCATAGAAGAGTACAAGAGAGTCCCAAACACTGGAAGTCATTGGATAGTGGCTGTTATGGGGAAGTAGGTCCCATTGATTTTAACATTTATGCCTGCCTAAAGTAATGGGATATCATAGGGGGGGAAATACTACCGGCACTGAATATCAGCCTGTGTTGAATTATTATGATCTTGTTGGAGAACCAATTTAGTCACACTATTTAAAATTAGATCTTTTCTCTGGAGCAAAGGGCTGTGCTATGCTCCCAATGTGTCCTATTACTGAAAGGCATGAGAGCTTTGCTGGGAGTGAGGGCTCCATCCTTTGCTCTGGATGCAGACGATCATTAGTAAAGCATTAATTAAGAGAATGGTTTCCCGTTCACATTGCTAGCTCTAAACCTCCTAATCTCCTTTATGTGACACACTTATGCTTGGTGCTAATATTCCAGTGTAATGTGGGATCACTCTGCTGTATTTTGACAAAATGAAACAAAGAGATGATGGTTTCATGTGGAATTTCAGCAGAGGTTTATCACCATACTCTTTTTTTTTAAGTCATGGAAATATTAGAGCAAGCATGGCTATGTGGGAAATTACCATATTAGTAGGTGGCTGACTCTGTGTGCAGCAGGCAGTATGTTAAATGAAAGCTTGCAAGACTGGGGAATAATATATCTCAAGTTAATGTGTCACTATGAAAGCCTCACTATATAAAAAGGGGACAAAATCTTTAAGGCTTCAGTCCATTTGCATCTCATTTTGGCAAGCCAAACACCAAGGGATAACATCTGTCAATATTTTTAGCCTATCAGTAAAGAAACCTTGAGATTTCACCCCTCTCTCGCCCTTCCCCCCTTTCTCCTATATGGACAGAAATATACAAAATATGGAGTTATAGAGGTGGAGAACCTCTTTCAGCCCAAGTGCCAAACTGCATTTCAGAGACGCTCGGGGGGGGGGGGGGCTGCATTCCAGTGGTGGGTGGAGCCAAAGGCAAAAGGGGCGTGGCCAAAACCAGCAAATTTTACTTTAAAGCTCTTACTTAAAGTTTCCCCTCCTGTTTTTCGATATATCATGGAAAAGGAATTAATATGAAGACAGATAATAATGTTGTCTATGACTTCCTTAACCCTAGGTGTGTATAGAGGGCACAGGGAAGAATGCAGATACTGACAGCATCTCTCTCTCTCTCTCTCTCTCTCTCTCACACACACACACACACACACACACTCTCACGCACGCACGCATGCACGCACGCACTCACGCACGCACTCACGCACTCACACACACACCACTGCACAAAAGCTCTGGCTTGCAATATTAAAACCTGGGAAGAAATATTCATACTGGCTTGGGTCAAATCTCCCAGGCAGGATTTACTATTTGACCAAAAAAGGATGACAAGGTACATTATATTTTTGAATAGCTAATGGGTGGATGTCCACCCTACATGATAATGCTTGGATTTCAAATGGCTTTTGCATAATTCCCCAAAGAATACAAAGGTGAGTTCCCAATCTGTGGTCCATGGTAAGCCCCCAAGTGGCCTGTGTTATCATGATGAAAACAGAAGGACAATTTAGGCCTTTTCTACAGCCAACAAATACAGATGCCAATGCTGACTCCTTCTCCTCCTGCACTTTGATACAATTGTACTGGAGGCCTGGGATGAGGGATGAAGGGGAAATGTTGCTAGGCAGGGAGTAGGCATTCACGTTACTAAGATATTTATCATTCAAGACACTAATGATCTGAATGCAGGTGCTTTCATTTGGAAGTGCTATCCTGCATAAGATAGGTAGTCTGCAGTACAACAAACTTTATGTTATTGTGGGTGCATCATCATTATTGCACTGGCGGGTACATCTTATATGAAATGGGTGACTCTTTAATAAGAACTGTAGTCAAAGTGAGACAAATAAGAATCAACTTGAACGCTTATAAGATGACCTCAAACTATCTAATCACTTCCCTTCACTCATTTCCTCACAGTGAGACCTGCAAGGAGGCTGAGCTTTGGAAGTGTTCCAATACTCATTAGGCAACAACCATTTAAATCTCAAAAATTGGCTTTCACAAGTTAGAGCAGAGATAGGGAGCCTATGATCCTCCAGATGCTGTTGGACTACAGCTCCTATCATCCTTGACCATGCTGGCTGTGGCTGATGGGAGTTGGAGTAAAACAGCTGGGGGGGTCACACGTTCCCCACTGCTGAGTTAAAACAAAGTGGGAACCACTGCCCAGCACCAATACCAGGTGTGTTCATTGGCATTTTTTACAGGCTGTACTCCCACCCCACTCCAAATGTAATTTTATACAAAGAAAACAGGACTTTTTATTTTTTTAAAAAAATGGCCCTTAACCTCTCTTTTTAGGTTGGCCTCAAAATATAGAGCCATCTACTCAAACGTGAAGTGGATGTCTTGACCTTTCTCAACTAGTTTTTGTCTTTGTCCTGATAGAACTTGAAGGCCAAATGACATCCCACATTCTATCCCATGTCAGTATTACATTTTGACTGGTTCACACATAGCAAAACCCCATTGGTTTAAAAACCGATGAGTCGTTGTGCACGAGCAGCTGAGAATGCCTCTTCTGCTTTACTCCTCAACTCCCAGTCAGCTCCTTCGTAGGCTGCTCAGCATGACATCTGAATTCGGAGGGCTGGGTTGTTTAGGGGCAAAACAACCCAGCAACAAACCATGGGTTAACCACTGGGTTATTTAGCCCCTAAACAACCCAGCAGTTTGGGTTTAGACATGAGCAGGGGGTTGGACTCGATAGCCTTGTAGGCTCCTTCCAACTCTATGATCTATGAAATCTATGAAATCACGCTCCACAACTTACAAAGAAGCTGATTGTGGGTTGTGAAGTAAAAGCAGAAGAGGCAGGCACAATGCATGCAACACACCCACTTTCAGACACTTGTGTGCAACATCTCATCATTTTTTAAACCGATGGGTTGTTGTTACGTACAGACTAGGTCATTGTATGTTCCCCTTTTTCATTGATGGTGCTGGAGAACAATAGGGAAGTAGCTTATTATAGGTGTTAGTTTTTGTTCCTGAGTATCTTTTAAGCATGGTATGATCTTAAATCCTTTTGCAGGCTCATATGTCTGTCCTCACTTTGGTCTGCATTCTCTGCCTCTCAGCCAGAGGTGGCAGCAAGGACTACCAGATTGGTCTTTGAATTTGTCTGGCACACATTTAGAGATGTGAAAGCCTGGAAAGAAACTAGAGAATATGGGTGAGGGACCTGAAAAAAACTGAGTCCCCCTTTCCCCCCAGGGATGCTTAGTCTGGTTAGTTTTCAGCACTGCCCGTCTGAAGAACCTTGTGTGCCATGCATACCACAGAGTGGTCCATAATTATCTGTGTTTAACATTAAAAGATATCTTTTAGGCTACAAATGCATCTGTCAAGGACACAAGCCCATCAAAGATCCATAAGCCTTCCCCAAAATGTTCCTGTTTAGCCCCCCAGCGCTGAGGTTAATTTAAAATGAAACACCTATAGGACAAAAATAAATGTGTTGGGCTTATCAAGACTATCAAATGAACTCTGCTCATCAGTGCAATTACAGTGAATATAAAATGAGCTCCAAATGTGCTTGGATGGTTCAAGCTGAATTCACAAGAAACTTGCCACCTTCCATTGCTATATCTCCTGTAAGAACAAACAATGCTGCGAACAGCAATATTTGAGATAGGTCTTCTTGTTTTCCTCCCAACTCACATAATAACCCTTGTGTTATTATAGAAGCATTTGAAACACTTTAGGGACCCAGTGTGTACAAGCAACTCAAGCAACTGCCCCATCTAATGCAAAGATTTGAAACAGCTGGATAAATTAAAGCTTTAGGAGGAGGAAGGTACACAGAAAAGGAAAGAGATGAGCTGAGTAGGCAAGAGCGAAAACTGGGAATGATGGAGGGGAAACATAGTATTAACACGTGCCCCACTTCCCCATGCAGTGAGAAGCTTCAGGGACAGCACACTACATAGTGTAGTTCCTCTTGGAGGAGAGAGTATGGGTGTCTTTGTAATATTTGCCTTATTTACAATTATACAAGCAGAGCATCAGTGGAGGCAAACAGGTGCTCTCTTACAAGGTAGACGATTCCCCCCACACACCCCAGGACAGCCCCTTATGCAGGGGAGGCTGGCGGCGCCGGCAACTCCTATTTCGGCGGGGCTCCTTTTCCGTTACAGGTTTTTGCAGGCTTTATTTGGAGCTTCGTGGTGGCTATCCGCGGTGCTGAACTCCATCTCCAAAACAGGTTCACCGCTGTGGAGCACCATGAATAGCTCCTATGAAGCTCTAAATAAAACCTGCAATGGAAAAGGAGCCCCGCCGAAATAGGAGTCAGCCTCCCCTGCGCCTTATGCTGCACCCCAGAATAATTCCAGCTAAAAATGGTGATTTAAGAGCCAAACTAAACCTCCTTCTAATCCAGTGTTCTCCAACCTCGGGTCCCCAGATGTTTTTGGCCTACAACTCCCAGCATGCCCCAGCCAGCTACGCTGGCTGGGGCATGCTGGGAGTTGTAGGCCAAAAACATCTGGGGACCCGAGGTTGGAGAACACTGTTCTAATCACACACAGTGGAGCTGTGTACAGTGGTGTAGCGGCAAATTTGGAAGTGCGGCTGCTTATCATGACAGTCCCCATGGCCAAGCCCCCAAGGAGAGTCCAAAAATACAGGCAGCTCTGTGCACAACTCTATGATCTATGAAATCTATGAAATCTATGTGTGCGTGCATGCGTGTATTAGATATTGCCTTTTGTAAAGAGAATCGGTCTTAATTGCCCCTTCAAGACCAAGCCACCCCAAACTACTTTGCATTAAGCTTAGCTCACAACAATATATCGATGCTGGGAAAATCCATTTCCCTCCAGCTACTGTCAGGATTGCAGCTAAGCTCAGAGGGAACAGGGGGAGACTGGAGGGAATGGGGTGGCAATCAGATGACATTGTTTCCTCTGCTAATCAAAAGGTCCGGTGCTTCTACCCTGTGAGCCCTGGTGCCCCTTCACTACTGGCTATTATGCATGATTGTTTTCCCTACTCTCCTGTAAGCATGCATGGCACCAATTTAGATCAGGCCCATGGTGCTTTGGGAGAGGAAAGTTTAAGTTTCTTCTCTCACCCACCCATTTTCATCCCAAAAATCCCACCCCACCCAAGGAGGTGGGTTAAAAGAAAGAGAGAGAAGCCTCCATTGATTCCAATCGGAGACGTTTTCCTTTTTTAAATGTATCTTTGAGCGCAATGGTAATGAGCCATTGTTTATGTGAAAACTTTGAAAGGACCGTCTGTCTGCCTTTCTTTCTTTCTTTTTTTAAAATGGTAGGGGGGTAGGATTTTTGTTTTTGAAAATCTTAATGCTCTTTGTAATTACTGGCTCCCCAATAAGACTGTTTACCTCTTTCATCAAAAGGACACATTTACAGATGTTAAAGACTTATTATTCATAGTGAGGAATTGCATCCAATTAATTAAATGCTCCTTAGTCCTAGAATTCAAAGGGAAGCAATTGCCTTTCTTTTAGGAGTTTGTATATCAAAGATTTCACCTCTAAAAGCCAGCTGGCATAAGTCTTTATATAGAGATTTAATTTCTAGAGATCGGGAGTGAGATGAGGGAAGAATGATCGTGGTTATTACATGCATGTGTCTCCCCTTAAGCTGCCCTTTGTTTGTCAGGCAGCATCTTCACCAGGCAGCAATCCAACCTGGAGATGGTTTTTAAAAGGCTGCTAGGATAATGCAAGTCTCACGTAGGGAGAGAGTGTATGTTTAGCCATTTCTGGTGCTGACTCGCATGATGGCAAATGCCACAACTGGATTGGGAAGAGAATGTAGGAGAGGGGAAAGAAATGGATACAGGTCTATGGCAGAAGGAGAAGGTGAACACAGAATGAAATCACACTTAGGGGTACAAGCAGGGATCGAAAACAAAATGTTGCAGTGGATCCTTAACCCCTAACATGAGTGCTCTTGTTCAGAGTTCCAGTCAGCCTAGAACAGGGGCCTTGCACCATCGTTGGAAGCTGCTCACAGAGGACACCCTTCCCTTTTTATTTTCCACTCTCCTGAAGCCTTCCTTCAGTGTGTGCTCTAGTGCTAAAGAGCTGTGGAGGGAGGCAGGACCAGTCTTCAGTTCCAGATGTTAGCAGGAACAAAGTGAAAGAATGTCTGGTCTATGTGGGAAGTGGCAACAGGTAGAGCTCTGTCCTCTGGTGGTGGTCAAAGTCACAAAATGACCTCAGGAACATAGGACATGAAGATAAGGGGCGAAATCCAATGTTGCATGAGTGGAAGATTACTCATGTGATAGGAGGCTCTCCCTCCCTCCCCCCCTTCAGCCCCCCATACACCCCCAGAACTTTTGTCAAGGGCCCCCCCTAGTCTACTGGGGCAGATTTTGAGGGCATGGGGGCTGGAAGGGTGGGGTGGGGTGGGGGAATCCCACTCCCTGCTCCACTGATGGAAGCAGTTCTGTCAGCAGGAAAACTGAATTGGTGCCACCCGAAAAATCGCACAGACACATGCCCCCATACGCACGCACGCGCGCACACACACACACACACACACACACACACACAGAGCGCTTTGGCTACAGCTCTGTTTTAAAATTATAAAGCAAAAATTGGTAGCCAATTCAAAGTAAGTTTAGGGAACATCTACCCTACTACCGTGGATGGTGGGTCATTCAGCCCTATGGTTAAACTTATGTCCCTCCTGGCTTTGTTGGGCTCTTATACTGGCTAAAGAAAATAATGCAAAATGTAAACGCTGTATTAAAAACTAGGGAATGAGCAATAACGATTGCTCTACCACATTTTATAGTTTTTAATTATTTAATGGCACCCACAACGTAAGTAAAAAGAAGAAGAAGCCCCCTACTACTCCAAGGAGCTTACAGTTTAAATTTTGACAGTGATGAGGAGGGGTGAAAAGGATAATGCATAACAGAGAAGGGGGTGGAATAAGAGAGGGAAAAGCAACATGGGACAACTGTGAATATATCCAATGACACTTACTTAGGCTCCATTTTGCTTAGGGTCTGTCATTAAAGGCCAAGTGTAAATGTAACTATTATTGCACTGGATCTGAGCAGGCATCTCTGCTGTTATTTTTGCCATCAGTGCTTATTTAGAGCACACATGCAGTGTTTGAGGCTGTTATCAATCAGCTCGTCATCCTCTGAACAGGCAATATTTACCGACTGGCATCTCAGCTGTGATGAAAGCTTGGAAGATGCTGGCTAGTACTCTGATGGATTGTTTCATTCACTTTCTCCCATTCCCCACCCCACCCCCTGCCCCAATAAATCACTGAGATTTCTATCATCCTCCCTAAAGAAAGGGAAAACTCATTCAGAAATGGACAAGAGTTGACAGCTGTTCATCAGTGATACAACAATCAACATTTATAGGGAAAAGAGGAAGCGGTCTAAAGGGCTGGAATCCAGCTTGTTTTGGTGGCACCAGCTGGCCTCTGAGATGCTTCTCGATATAAATTAATTGGCTGCTGCCATGCACTATCCATTAAAGCTGATTCTCTAAAGCACACACAATGCCATTTGCCATAAAATGAGAATACAGGGAGCCCCTTTACCTTTTTCCAGCTTTATGCTTCAGCACATAAAGGTCTGATTCTTCTAATTATACCCCTGTGCTTGAACACATTTTCAAACCAATTTAGCAAGCTATGCTGAAGGTTTGTGTTTATTAAACATATTTGTGGGCTCAGAATGCAAGTTCACAATCTGGTTTCTGGGGAAAAATTTGGGTGTTTTTAGAATATCAACGTTCACTGTGAAGCTCTCTTGCCTATAGACAAAAGTTTGGGAACAAACAGGTGGTGTTTTGTGAAGGGTCAGGGGACAAAAGGTGTGTATGTATTCCAGTAGTTGGTGTGCATAATTTCATTTGTAGCCCCATATCTACTCTTGGGTTCAGTGGTGATCCACTAGTAGTAGTAGTAGGCGATCACTCGTGACCGAGTAAGATTGTCTTCCAGGATAAAATTACAAAAAGAAAATTATAAAAGGAGGAAATTCTAAAAAATTGTTTAGACTCTAGCGATGGGTCTGTAAGTGACTGTGAATTCTAGATCCACACAACTTCCCACAGTGAGGGCACAGGTTACCAGATGGAAGATGGCCCTGTAAAGGATTCATTTGATGTGCTTTTCGCTTAGCACTTCAATGCCAACTTCAATGGACTGGTCATGTTGTTCAAATGTCTGACTGCCATCTCCCAAAGCAGTTACTTTATTCCCAACTCAAGGATGGAAAGTGGACTATCGGTGGTCAGTATAAAAGTTTAAAGATGTTCTTGAGACTAATCTAAAAAAATGCAATATAAACATCGAAAACTGGGAAGCTCTGGCCTATGAACGATCTAAATGGAGGTTCCTGTATTGGTAATTCATAGAGTCATAGATCATAGAGTTGGAAGGGGCCTACAAGGCTATCAAGTCCAACCCCCTGCTCAATGCAGGAAACTAGAGGAGGGGTCTCCCATCCAAGTAATAACCAGCCAGGCCTGACCCTGCTTAGCTTTCCACGCTCAGATAGCATTGAGTTGTCCAAGTTATCCTGTCTCTGATCTTGGAGATTGCACATACTTATCTTGAAGCCACTAACAGAATTATCTTCTTTGCATTTACTTAATGCTTAAAAAATATGCTTTAAAACACAAATATACTAGTGGTTATCATCACAGTGTCTTGTTGCAATGAATTCTGGGGATTAATTATGTGCTGAATGAAAGAGACTTCCATGGGCATTTATTTATTTATTACATTTCTATACTGCCCAATAGTCGAAGCTCACTGGGTGGTTCACAACAATTAAAACCATAAAATACGAGATCCAACACAATCCTATGCATGTCTACTCCGAAGTAAGCACCACTGAATCCAAGGAATTTACTCCTGGCTAATTGTATATAGAGCTGCATTGAACTCAATGGAGCTTACTTCTGAGTAGACCTGTATAGGACTGCACTAGTAAACCTCACAATCCAAGAAGGTGCACCACATGATCCCTCATGTGTCACAGTGGATTCAAGAGTCATGCCTACCTGCGCAACATTGCAAGAAAGCCCCCTGATGCATCTCTCAGTTTACATACTGCTTCGCTGACCTGCCTAAATTTTGATGAATTATTATTAAAAAATGAACTGAAACTAAATTGTCACCCATTTGCACCCCCCTAAGTTCTATGGGTATAGCCATTCCCAGCATGGAGAGGACCATGGTGTACCTGCCTGCCATGTAGCTGTTAAAGATGAGGAGCTTGTTAGAAAAAAGAGGTGGCAACCCTAACCACACTAACATGGTTGAATACACAGGGATTCAAACCCAGACTTTTAAAACCTGAACACTCATAACTGGACAGATCAGTCAGTTTTGCCTTCTCACATATGCAGATTTTTAAAATATCGGATTCTTTTTGCCCTGAATATGGAGAACTTTGCGAGTTTGGCTAAATTCTTATCAAAACCAAATTGAAATGAAATTCTTATCCATCCATAAAACAACAGTGCAGCTCCTGAGATGTGCAACTCAACTATGAAATACAAAGAGTCAGAGGTCAATGGGTTAACAGGTATAGGAAGATCTCCAAGGGATTTCATGTAGGGTCATCATAGCAGACTGTTGGGATCGGAATCAGATGGAGGTTGATTGTCTGTAAGCCACTGTTCTAATCTTTTCCCATCCTGAAGTGGATTTGATTATGATCTTCTACCTGCAACCAGCTAATTCTCTGCAACAACCATCTTTTCTAGGAAAGGATCTTGTTTCCAGTGGTTTTGGACTTTCATGTTTTCAGCAGCAGCTCTATCTAATCTCGTAATGCACCTTTATTCATTGTTTGGATAGTTTTTGAAATACAAGTCTATTAATTAATTTCTTCTTGCTTGGATGAATTCTCCCTTAGTGGATTTTTGCTCTTCTCGGTTCACTTTTTGACCTCTTATGCTTCCACCTAAGTTGGGAGTCTTCCATGCACAACCATGCACAGAGCCCTTTGCATCTGTGAACGTCTATTAGTGGCTTCTCTCTCTCTCCCTCCCCCCCCCCTGTTCAAAAAAGAACTCCCATTTAACTGTTACCAGATTCACTTGGCTGAATCGTGGCCCTGGGACGAACATCCGGAAAGAATTACTCCTAACTGGAGTGAGGTGGTGACACTGTGATGATTTGCTTTCTCTGCTGTAAACATCAGCCTTCATTTCTCAAAGCACAAGGATGCTATTTACTGGATGCATCAGTCAAGAGCTTATTTCTCCAAAGACGATTATATATGATGAGGTGGGAATCCATGCTATTTTCATTGCCTTTGTTTGGTATCCTAGTTTAGCCATTTCCAGTTTCCTAAGTCCTCCATAGTGGTAAATTCTGAAGTGCAGGCACTCATCATGACAATGTCCATAGCCACACCCCCAGGGACAGTCCAAAATGCAGACAACTGTGTTGATCCATCTCTCTCTCTCAGTGTATCCTATATGACTTTTGTAAAGCAAATGGGCCTTAATTATGCATTCAAGGACAAGACACCCCAACATAATTTGCATTTCAACAGGGATAGCTCACAGCAATAGATTGCTGCTGGGAAAATACACACACACACACCCCACAGCTATTGTGAGGATTGCAGCAAAGCTGAGAAGGAACAGGGAAGTCTGGGGTGGGTGGCAGATGGTGTCTTTGTCCCTGTTAATCAAAAAAATCCTGGCACTTTGACTCTGTGAGCCCTGGTTCCACTAAACCACTGGTCCCAAGAGTAATCAGACTCCTCCCAAACAAGCTGCTCATGGGTTAGACCATCCTCATGTGTGATGTCATTGCCAGCTTGGGAGTACAGTGGAAGAGGAGGAGGCAAGAGCAGAAGTACCTCATCTTCTATTTTTAACCAGCTTCAGCAAGGGCAGCAGAAGTCTCTCTCCTTGTCACCTCCTCCCTTGTCACTCCAAGCCCCACCCCACGGTCCCCACCCCGTAGTTTTTATGTATATTCACAAGCCAAGCCCTTATGTGCCCTCAGGTCTTCTTCCTTTTCTCATGCACATTTAACTGCTAGGCAGCAGAATTAGGCATATAGTTGTATGTATCAAGACCACATGATCAGTCCTGCAGGTTTGCTTGAAGCTACCTGGGTCCCAAACATACTGTAGGTATCCTAGACACACTTACCTGAGAGTAAGTCCCATTGAACTGAATGGGACTTACTTCTGAGTAGAACGTTTATAGGATTGCACCGTAAGTTTCTTTTTAAAGAGTTCATGGGCTGGGATGTTATATGATCTTTAAGATTCCAGCAGTGGGCCTTCAGGAAAATACGTACCAACACTGAAAATTATATGTGGTTCTTTACAAAAACTAGTTTCTAGGCTGCTCCAAAAAGATTACATTTTTAATTTTTATGCCAAAGATGGTATAAGTGTACCTTTGAAAATCCAAGCTGTGAATGCCACAATTGCATGTTTTCAAACAGGTACAAATGTTAAGAGACCACAGATTGGCTGCAGCTCCCCTGTCAAGTGTACATTCAGTGGTAAACCTAGGTTTGTGCCTGTGTGATGTGTGAAACAGCCCTGAGTGCCTAATGAGTAAAATCCATAAATACCGGTGGGCAGAACTGGGGGCTTATAAGAGCTTGAGCAAATCACTTGCATTTTTAGAATGTTATCATGTTCAGATACCGCTTTTTCCTCCCTTCTCGTTCATCTCTGGCCAGAAGATTGCATAATCTAATTTATAATTTTGGGGTATTGGTGGGGGGAAGGAAATAACTTGTGATGCACTCACATAATTACTGGCTGACATAAGCCAGTAGTTTGGCTACATCAGAATAAGGGGGAGAATGAAAAGGTGTTCTTCAACACACTGAGACGGTGTATATAAAGTTCTTACTGGGTGCTAATTGCATGCAGTTGCAGGATTTGTTTTTCTTATGTGTTACCAAGCCACTGTCAAAACGATAAAAGGCAGGCAATTCTCCAGCATTTGTGTATCTGCTAATTTATAAAGTGGATTAGCACTTCCTTTCCATTTTCCTCTCTTGCTTGGGAATACAAGTCAGAAAAAAAAAACCTACACAGATATACAAGATACCAATTAAAATGTTCTAAAAATTAAGACGATGTCAGTGCCCAGAGCAGAGAGTTTGTGACTATCACTATTCTTTACACTTGTAATTGCTCTACATTGTCACCTTATGCTGAATGTACTATGGTGTCATAAAAGATAGAGGAGCCTTGTGTAAAGCATATTTTTACAGTATGAATTGTATAATTAACTATGAATAATGATACTCCTAAAAAAAATCTCTTATGGAACATACAGAAAATATGACCTAGGGGAGAAATGGGACATTATTCCTAGTTTGGATGCTAGAGAACAGTGCATCTTGTAGATTTTTAGGCCAAATGCTATTTCCCTTGCTACGTGCACGTGTAAGGGAACCAGTGTGGTGTGTAGTTGTTGGAGTGTTGGACTGGGACTTGGGAGATCTGGGTTCTAGTCCCCACTCAGCCACAAAACTCCCTGGGTGACTTTGGGCCAGTCACTGACTCTCAGCCTAACCTACCTCACAGGGTTGTTGTGAGGATAAAATGGAGAGGAGGAGGAGGACTATGGAAGCTGCCTTAGGTTCCTTGCAAGAGGAAAAAAGGCACAATATAAATGTAATAAATACAAATTAAATTATTTAATATTGATCTCATTAGTAACAGTGATGCTCCTGAGAGCCACCCGAGGTTTATACTTTAAACTAGGGTTGAGGCATAGGTCAATTGACTAGTCAAATATCACCACATGTTCCACGAAGCAAAGAATGCCCTTGTGTGGATGGCATCCTACTTTTTAAATTACATCCTTGTGTATCAACAAGGGAAGTAGTGGGGAGGAATCAGGGTACAAACAAATGCAGGGCCAGGCTAGATGGTATGTGAAATGTATGATTGCGTTTCACGTTTTTTTTAAATTAAAGAACCAAACAAACAGCAGTTCCAGGGGGTCCAGTTGGGATCAGGACCAGGAACCATGGCATGTGGGGAGGGGGTGTTCATCCCACATCAATCACGGTCCTTGCAAACATTGCCCTGCTCTGAAGTTGCTATTCATCCTAGGTGGGAAGCTGCTGTTGGAGTCAGCGGCAAAATCCACCCAGGGCAGATAGCAGCTTTGTGGGGAGGGTGATTTTTGTCAGGACCGCAGTGCAAGGGAAAGTGTTAAAGACCCTTCCTCACATGCCATTGTCCCTCTTCCTCTCATCCTCTCTTCCTGCTTTTTAAAAAATACATGGAAGGAGCAATCCTATGGCCCCTAGACCAGTGTTCTCCAACCTTGGGTCCCCAGATGTTTTTGGCCTACGCTGGCTGGGGCATTCTGGGAGTTGTAGGCCAAAAACATCTGGGGACCCAAGGTTGGAGAACACTGCCCTAGACAGTTCCTGAGGGGCCATAGGATATTTTGGATTCTCAGCTCCGAGGTCAGAGCCAGTACTCCAATCTCAGAGCAGGGAGTCGGCACTCTGCTCCCCCTCCCCTTGCAGCCGGCATGGAAAGAACTGCACCAGCTGCCTCTCCGAGGTTGGCAACACAGCCTCAGAGAGGGGTAAAAGGGGGTGTTTTGGTGGGCGGAGAGGGGAGGAGACTAGGGAGGCCTGGATACAAGCTATCCTGGGGCCTCTCCCCAGCCTCCTTGCCTCCCCCTCTGAAATGCTTTTTCTAGACAGGCAAAAAAGCCTGTCTGGCAAAAATGCAGCGCGCAAGGACGGGGAGGCAAAGATCACCTCTGCTGCTCCTGCTGCCCTGCATAGGATGCTTGGAAACCTCCAAGTTCAGGGGCTTACAAGCATCGAGGGTGCAACCCATAAGACCGTGCCCTAAATGCAGTCACACATTTCACCTATTGTGTCATTTGGCCCACAGGCACACACTTTCTTTCTATAAAGGAACAGGAGCAGACAAAGCCACACACATACCCAACACTACAGTATAACTGTGAGAGCATTAGATTAGTTTTGTCTTTCGTTGCTGTGTGAATTTTATTTGCTTAATTTCATTTTTCAAAATGTATAACTATTGGGGTTATCCCTGGGGTTCCAGGATAGAAATCAAGAAGTACAATCTTTTGAATATCATTTGCATGCATTTACATTTGCATAACCTAGCTATAAATAATTGATTGCAAAGATTTAGTCATTGTTTCATAACAATAGCTTATTAACACATTTTTTAGCATATTCCCCCCCCCCTTTTATGGTTCTAATAATGCTTTTAAACCTGGCCATTATTGAATATCATATCAATTGGTATATTTATGACTCGTCAAATGACCAGTTGTCACTGTCTGTGGGCCAGCTATTGATGCGTACCAAGTTGTGGAAATGTGCAAAAAACAAAAAACAAACCCACCTTATTCCTGCATGTAAATAGTTGGCTATGTACAGGGGGGAAAGGTTGCAGGAATTTTATGTTGCAATGATACGGTTTTGTGAACTGAACTTCAGAATGCAACTTTTAAAATTCTGCCCCAGTGTTGAAGCCATCTTTATAATGAAGATGGGGCCTTCCATGTCTTTTTAAGACCATATTCAAATCATATTCTGTTTCCTTGATACAAAAATGTAAGTGTAAACAGGTTTTAGCATGTGGACCTGACCAGATGCACAAAAATCAGCTGTACGGGAGAGAAAAACACTGAATCCAGACAAAAGTAGAGTGGAGGGCGATTTGAAAGGCCAGCAGTGGACTGTCCTCTATTTGAAGGGCTCCTCTGTTAGAAAAGCTCTCCAGTCCAAGTCCAGTTTAAAGATAAAGAACAATAAGAGGGGAGAGCAGCACCTGAACAGCAAATTGAGCAGGCACAGAGGTCACCCTCTTCTCCACTATGGCGAGATATATATTACTATTTTAATTATAGTAATGCTTTCTAAATTAGCATCTATACATATAAATTCGCGTACATAAATTTTATGCAAATCTGTGCCCACTTTTGTCCTCTTTTTTGGTGATGCATTTCCTCTCCCCCCCTTTTCCTTTGGTGATGCCAATCTAAGCAGAAGTCATTTAAAGAAGAGCTCCAGGAATCCCACTGATTTTTCCTGTGAATTTACCTATACGTAAGGAAGTGGGGTTTGAACAGCTTTGCCTACCTAAATAACCTACCACCTCAACTCCTGTGTCTTTGTCACAGGGAGAATGTTCTCTTTGGGAATGGGATGCTTAGCTCAAAGTTCCATAACTTGGTATACCTGGACAAGCAAGAATGGACAAGCACGGTAGCTGGTGAAGCAGCAAACCATGGGTTCCATCAGCCCCAGTCAACCCAATGGTTATGGGTGATGGGAGTTGTAGTCTAAAACATCTGGTGTACACCAGATCGGGGTATGTTTGATTAGCTCATGCTTTAAATTTTTCAACATGCGTAATGAATGTATTCACATAATCCGAGAACTCTAGGTTTGCTCTATAGTTAAAAAACAAAAAACAAGTGGAACAAGACAAAGCTAAACGTTTATAATTTTAGAGAACACTGAAAGAGAGGTAAGAATAGAAACCTCCACCACCTGGGATTACTTTGCCCTGAAAAATAATAATGTCATGTCTTTGAACTCTCTTTTATAAACTGGGGCATATCATTAGATAAGATAATGGCATTTATAGGCTTTGTCAGTGTTTGCACTTCTTTTTTTCAACACTCCTGCGCAACTTTTTGAAATTTGAAATACAGATGCTTTTCACAACATCATATACCAGGAAGAGATGTTTGTGTGAATAATCCCTAATGAATAATGGATGAGACTAATTTAGCTTTCTTTTTGTTTGCAAAATTGTTCTGGCTAGCTTGCTATTTCCATATATATATATATATATATACACACATTGAAAACTATTCAGTGTGTGCATATTCCACTAAGGCTGTAGTCACAATAGTTCTCACAGTAGAATAGGAATAGACAATCTGAGGCAGTATCCTATGCTGCCCACATACCAGCAGGACCCATCACTAGCACAGTGGGGAGCTAACGGTTGTGAAACCAACCTGAAACAAGCAGAAACACTTGTTTCCACAACAAGGCAGGTCAGTGGAGCTCGCAGGAAGGAGCTTTCTAGCTCCCCATTGCACTAGCATTGGGTCCCGCTGGTGCAGTGGAATGAGCGGGAGCATAGTGGTCCTGTTGGATACTGCCCTTGGTACCCTCCAGATTTTTGAGACCACAACTCCCATAATCCCTTTCCATTGACCATATTGATGGGGGGCTGATGAAAATTGTAGTCCAAAACATCTGGCGGGCACCAGTTTGCCTAACCCTGCAACAGAGCATAAACAAGGAGCAAGGGATTAGCATTGTCATCCCTGTTGAGTCCCATATCTTCAATGGCAGGGGTTTTGCCATGGTCTCAGTGTCTTATACAGGGCTTAAGGTGAACCAAGGGTCACCTGGGATGAGTGCTGGAATCAGTTTTCAAAATTAAGCCTTGCCCACATCATGTAACAATTATTGCAGAGATGTGATGTTTATTGTCCTGAGCATTAATTTTGTTATCCCACTTGACCAAAATGTAAACTTGCCTTATTATTTTATTTTATTATGTTTTTACCCTACCTTTCCTCGATTATGTCAGCCCACTAGAGTTAAAGATTCAACTTTGAGAGAGTGAGACTCTGGGTTCAGACCACACGATAACCCACACTCAACCCACACTGTTATTGAACCATGGGTTGTTGTTGAAATGTGGGTCATCATGTTGTCTGAATCCAGCTGCACTAACAAACCATGGCTTGTTAACCATGAACAACCCATGAAGAAAACACATGGTTTGTTGTTGGGTTGTTCACTGTGGGTTGTTATCTCGGCCAGGTTCAGACAGCATGATAACCCATATTTCCAGAACAATCCATGGTTCAATGACAACCCACACTCAACCCTTGAATGTGGGTTATCGTGTTGTCTGAACCCAGTGATTGTCTTTCATCATTGTCTTTCATCATCTCTCCGGCAGCCTGGAGCCTCCTTGGCTTCCTTTACTACAATTAAGACCCACAGATTGCAGAGCAATTGAAAGATGTGTAATAGAAAGGAAAACACACACACACAGCACCCTCAGCCATGTCACAGTGATTTGTTAAGCTCAAAATCGCCACCAAAAGAAATTCAAAATAAACTATAAAACACCCTTGCAGAAGACATCTTTCAGAAAGAAGTTCTGAGATTTTGCTTTTCTGACCCCCCCCCCGAAATAAAATGCCACTTTGAGGAATTTTCTCCAAATTTTCTTCACCGTTGTTTTGAGTGTGGGCTGCTCCCACCCCCCTCCACCAACAATGACCCAAAGCAATACTAGGTATGGAGCATTGTGGAGGATGCAAAATAGAGGCTAGGCTTTTGCAGTGGCAGCGCAGTACTGTTGACACTTGCAGTGGCAGTGCAAAAAACTCCAAAAGACCCTAGGGGGAAAAAAAGAAAAAGCTGTGCTACAACCCCTGCCATTGGTGAGCCCTACCTGTGAGAAACTGTTGGACAATTTCTCCTCCCCCTTGAGATATCTGTTGAAATTGTTTTCCTAATTTCTCTGCCTATAAATAGGGTGGAGAATTTCAAAAGGCTATTGGTGCACAGTTCTATGTAAAGTAGGACACAAGGGCACCCTACCAGGAATGCTGCTACCAAACGGCCCACTGGGGGGGACCCTGAGGGCCTTGCCGGACTTTGTGCTCATTCCTGCTCACATCCTGCTACTTATGTGTGATCTGAATCTTAACCTGTTCAAGGATTTTTTGGTCCTTAGGCCAGATACAAGAGACAGAGGCCTAAGGCAGGAGGGGCCCATCTGTAGCTTCATTAGAAGGAGCAGTCAGAGAAATTCATGTTCAAACATTATGATATTGTTATATTATGCAGCAGCAACAACAACAACACTTCACATCATAATTATATTACTATAGTTTCCAGCAGAATACTGGTGGCCTGAGGAGTGGTAACCCCTTGTGCGAGTGGCCCATTCCACTGACAAGCTCCCTTTCCCATTTCCAGGCACAAGGGCCGTCACTACATTCACAGAGCCTGAACGTGAGCCTGGCAGTCTGTGCCCTGCCCTGTGTGACACTGTATGGCAGTTCCTATGAATCACAGCATGGAAACAATGGCATACCAATTAACTCTGCTATGGCACATTTTATTAGTATGGAGTCATTGTTGTTAATACTCCTTACTAATCATGTATTAAGGTCTAAGTTTTCTTGCCCTCATATCTAAGAAGTTTATATTGTTAGTACGCCACTTCTGACTCCTTGCTGTTTTAGTATCAGTGTGATTGGAATGCCCTGGCTGCTCTGTGGCAGGCGTGTTGACTAAGAGAGAAAGATAATTCTCAGGCTTGCTGTACAAGCACATACCAGCAGCAGTGTTATTAGGGCATAAAGCTGTTAGAAATTATTTTTAATTTTTTTTTGTAAGGAAAGAAAGAGGCATTATGGCTCTTGGGCACCATTTTCTTAGATGGTTTTAATTGAGCAGTTGACTGAAGAGGATTTATATGCACAAGGCCCCTTTTAAACAAATCAAACAATAGAATTTTGAGCATATGGGGTTTTTTTCTTTAGCATATCCCCACGTTGCCATCTCTTCTTTCTAAAAGTAAATGCTTTCAGTTTCCATGCCAACAGTTTGTTTGAAAGTTCAAATGTGCTACACTTAATTGTCTTGAATGTGAAGGCCTCTCTTATGAATCCTGTTGGTTTTCTATTCAAGTTTTATAAGAATGCCTAATGGGGAAGACATTAGAGCAAAATATAGCCACAGGAGGTGGGATGGGGTGGGGATGGGGGAACTACCAAAAATACTGAACGGGAAGAGACAGCATCAATATGAAATAAAAGGAAGATGGTTCTTTTAGCTATGTTTGAACATGTTTTCTTTCTTTTTTTAAATTTACTTTTTTAGTCAGAGGTTCTCACTCATTTAGCTTATGAGCTTCTGCCATCTTGGCAGGGATGTTGAAGAGTGCTTGGTTTCGAGTCACGAGTCGAGTCACGAGTCTTTGGACCCGAGTCTCGAGTCCGAGTCCTTGGTCCAAAATGGTGACTCACGAGTCACGAGTCATGAGTCACTCCCAAAGCTGACTCCACGAGTCCCTATTAAAATCAATGGGTTTCCCCCCCCCCCAACAAAATAAGACTATTTCAGATGTGTGGCTTAAATAAATTCTAGGCACAAGTGTGCCTTTTTATTTCAAAACTCTGCAAGTGATTTTGGCAAGAACAGACCAGGCAGACAAACCCAAAATAACCAGACAGGCAGAGGAGGCAGGGAACCCCAAAGCAGGCAGACAGAGGCCTTTGTCTTGGACAATTCAAACTGTGGAACTGGTTAAGAAGAGACCAGGCAGGCAGAGGAGGCTGGGAACCCCAAACAGGCAGGCAGAGGCAGCCAAACCCAAAATGTCTGAAAGGTTGCATTTTAGGAAAATGATTTTAAAAAATAAACTTGCTGTACTTCCTAAAACCTATCCATGTTGCATTTGAGGAACACGATTTTGGAACACAAGTCCTTGGTCTCGAGTCCCGAGTCGAGTCTCGAGTCCCATTAAAAATATTGGGACTCGAGTCTGACTCGAGTCAGAGGGGGGACTCAGTCCGACTCACGAGTCGAGTCCTGGAGTCCGAGTCCCCATCCCTGCATCTTGGAATCATCCCTTTGGCCTGGTTCACACATAACGACAACCCAGAGTATGGGTTGTGTATGGACTGAGTATGGGTTGTGGTTGAATCATGGGTTGTGGTTGAATCGTGGATTGTCATTGCATGCAAACCCTGCACTGACTTATCTCCATTTTTTGATAGCATTAGTAGCCTGGTAAATCAGGGAAATGCTGTGGTCATAGTGTGTCTTGATTTCAGCAAGGCTTTCAACAAAGTCGCCCATGATATTCTTGTTGGCAAGCTGATAAAAGGTGGGCTGAATCATGCTAGTGTAAAGTGGATTTGTAGCTGGTTGATGGATCGTACCCAAAGAGTGTTCATTGATTGATCCTCGTCTACCTGGAGGGAAATGACAGGGTGCTGCAGGTCCTGTCCTCCTGGACCCAGTGTTGTTTACATCCTTCATCAATTCCTTGGACAAAGGGGTGGAGGGGATGGATGTTCATCAAATTTGCAGATGACACCAGAATGGATGGGGTAGCTAATAGCTTAGAAGACAGAAACAGGATTCAAGATGACCTTGACAGGATGGAGAAGTGAGCCAAAACTAACAAAGTGAATTTTCAACAGAGAGTAATGCAAAGGAAGAATCAGGTGCACAAATACAGAGTGGGTGACATCTGACTTGAGAGCAGTATATGCAAAAAGGATCTAGGAGTTTTAATGTACCAAAAACTAAGCACAAGTCAGCAGTGTGATATGGCACCTAAAAGACGAATGCAACTCTAGGCTGCATTAACAGAAATATAGTGCCCAGATTGTGAGACGTAATGGTACCATCCTTTTTTGCTTTGGTCAGACCTCACCTTGAGTACTGCATCTAGTTCTGGGCACTGCAGTTTAAGAATATTGACGAAGTGGGACATGTTCAGAGGAGGGTAATGAAGATTGCGAGAAGTCTGTTAACCAAGTTCTATGGGGAAAGGTTGAAGGAGCTGAGTTGAATATGTTTAGCCTGGAGAAGAGACCATTAAGAGGCAATATGAAAGCCATCTTCAAATAACTTAAGGGCTGTCCCATAGATGACGGAGCAAATGTGTTTTCTGTTGCTCCAGAGGGTAGGACCCAAACCAATGGGTTTTATTATATATATATATATATATATATTTATTTACATATATATATATATATATATATATAAGTTAAAGAGGAACCACCCATTCAAGATGTCCATGTTACAATGAAGCAAGTGTCCAATTCATAACTAACTGAAGTTTTTGCATATTCATCATGACCCTCAAATCTGTTCTGATTCATTGAGGCCCATTTTGCTGAGCCCTTCTAGTTATTTCATACCCTTTCAGTTATGTCCTCTTAGTATTTAATTCATTTGGCATAATGATATCAATCCAGATCCTGATAGCACAGTTGCAGTCAAGGATTCATTAATGCTACACATTCCAGAGGGGTAGGAGCCATATTAGTTTGTTATAGCAAACACACACAAAAGAGTAATGTGGCACCATTAAAGATTAACAGGCACACTTAAAGCCTATGCCACAATTAATCTGTTTCTCTTTATAGTGATAACTGATCATGCTCTTAAGTATGCAAAAGTCAGCTATTTTTGGTTTGCACCACATGAATTATCCACAAAATATTTAAAGTTATTTCAGAGATAATATGTTCAATTATTATTGCAGCAGTTCTCATTTGAGACATTTTCTCTTACTCCTGCTTTCAAAAACGTATTTCTTAGAAAGTAGGATTTGTAAAAATTCTAATCTAATCACTTTCTAGATCTTGTAGAGTATCCAAAAAAATATATATCCCAGTAATGTTTTGGCCAATGTTGAAAAAATGGCATTAAGAATTTGGTTAACTTTGAGAAATAATAAATTATACATAATGGTAATACAAATGTGGTATTGTGACAAAGCACATTCGTTTCAAGGGATATGTATATAAAAAGATTAACACAGTGAATAAAAATGTAAATAGATGTCAGGAAAAAATATGATGGGTTGGTGAATGGATTTAAAGAGCATATAAATAATATATTATGTATAAAAATGTGTTTTGAATAACTATCAGATTATGTTTAAAAGTTAGAGATAATACATGATAGGAAGTACCATTCACAACAGTTTTGCTTATGTAAAAGGGGAAGAAAATCATGCTTTCGCTATGTTCTTTATGGAATTAGAAACAATAAAATCTGTAAATCTTTGAAATTTTTGGTTATGTGAAATCCAGGGGCATTTCCATAGCAACAGTGGTAGGGCCACTACTGAAGTCATCAGCTAATATGAGACAAAATGCATAGTAGTCCTGCTGGATATATACAGATAAACATAGCATTCATCTAATTACTAGTTATAAAAATGCCCCCATCCAGTCTTGCTTAATACTTTGTCATGGGGAACAAAGCCTTGAACATTACTTGTCAAAATATAAGCGACATTGAGTTGCATGGGAAGGGAAAACAGTAGGGGTTTTTTTGTTTTTTTTAATGAAGCAGTTTACAATGAAAATAATTTCTGAAAATTATCTCTAATTGACATCAATCTGAATAGTTTTACCTGAAATTGCCGACAGTAAATTTGAATGAATGATTCTCCAGGTCATAATTTGCGTGGGGTGGGGGTGGGAAGAAACAGCATAGCTACAAAATAAAAATGGTAATTTAATGTTTATAATAAAAAGTTCCATATAAAATTACGTAATAAACATTGGTGGGTGAAGTAATATTTCATAAGCTGGGAGATCCTATAGTCCTGGTAAGACAGGTGGCCACTGGTCCAGAGCTAATGCCAATGTCGCATACAGCGAAATCGTATACCTGTATGCTCACACTTACTTCCACATAAGTTGGTATAGCGGGGGTGTTCGGCCAGAACCAATTTTGGAGAAGTTCTCAGGGGCCACATTCAAATGGTGGGCAGGGCTGAAGGGGAGATGTGGGAGCAAGGGGGATGGGGCCAAAACACCAAAAATACCAGCATATTTTCGCTTAAAGCTCTTAGTACTCCTAAGCTTTAAGAAAAACAATTCAATTTTTTAGAAGGGGGGGGGGGAATGCACAAAAGCTGGGAACCAAGCAAAGGATCAGGGGAATGGGTTGGGGCTAGGGGGCCATGGCCATGGGACCCAGGCCAGGTGGACTGCATTTGGCCAGTTGGCCTGAGGCTCTGCACCCCTGATGTATAGGATTGCAGCCAACAGTAGTGTCAACTGCACAACGATAGCTGCTGCAGAAACAAATGGCAAGGCAGCAACAACTGCAGTCTCCCTGAAAACTATGCTGCCAGCTAGTGTTGAGGAATGTGTGGCCCTCCAGATGACGTTGAACTGCATAGCCAATGGTGAGGGCTGATGGGAGTTGCAGTCCAGCAACATCGGGTGGGCCACATGTTGCCCACCCCTGATTGTGAACAAATCCCACAACACCACACTATTGCTGTCTTTGTGAGGGAGACCAGCATTTTGCAGTTGAGAGGAGCAGAGACCATCCGTACAAAGAAATGCAAAGAACAGAAGCTACAATGGCAAGCTCACAGTCACAGCAGACAGCTCAGTGGGAAAGAATACAGGAGAGAAGGCTTTGAGTCCCACCTTGGGGAAACATGAGAGTGGCCTCATGACGCACAGCAACTTTATGGGAGCTTGTTGGCAATGATACATTCTCATAGAAAAAGCAAGAGGTACTAGGACAAGAACCTGGATTCCTCTTCACAGGGAGACACTCTGACTACACAGCCACATGACCGGAGAGGAGGAAGAGCCTTGAGGGGTCCCTGTAGTTAATTAGAAGTCTTGCAAGCATTTATTCCAGTACCAAAGGAGTGCCATGTGGAGCCATCGCTCTATGGAAATGCAAAGGCTTAGCCTACAAGCAACCCCAGATGTGATTCTGGGTTATGAGAAAGGGCCGAGAAAAGCAAACCATGCACCTGAATCAAAGCAGTAAGGGAGCCATTCAAAGTGACTGGCATACGGACCGACAGTCTGAATGAGGACACGGTCCAACCTGTTTATGCCCTAATGTCACTCCGCCACCTTCATCCAATCCAGCCGCACACATACCCCATGTTCATTGGGATAGTTATCGGTGCCTGCTGGTTATTGCCCCCAGGGCACCTTGTTCTCAGTCTCTGCTATTCCCATCCTCCACATCATGCAGCTTGACTTCTGGGTTTATAATTAGAATATTGTATGGGTGTCTGTTGTGGGGGAGAAGTTGGGAGGACACTGTTCCTCTGAGGCCGGGGGTTCAAATGTGGAACTTGAATCTAGAATTCCATCATGTCTCCAATCACCTGAGGCGCTTTGCTGGCCTGGAAGCCAGCAAGGGAGTCCATTTATTATGCCAGACTTCAAGCCAGAGTGCTTTTAATTTCTTGCTAAATATGCAGCTAGGGCTGTTTCATTCTTTAGGAAACTAGTGGCGCTCAGGCCTTCCTTTGACGCAACCTCGCTCTATTGCACCTGCCAGTTTGCCCTAGGAGGCTGGAGCTGTTCCTGGTCCTGGCCTGTCTGACCCACCCTTAGTTAACTGGAACCTGCTGGACACTTGCGGCTGGACTCATTCTGCAGGTCACTCTCCTCTGTGCCCTGTTCAGCACCTCCCAGGCTCACAGCTTTGCAGGAAAGGGACAAAATGTAGAGATCTCAACCCTGGAAGTTGAGATCTACGGTAGTTTTTTAACCTTTCTTGGATCCCCCGCAGGACTGAACTCTTTCGAGGCACTCCTTTACTCAAGAAATGTGATCTTGGATGCAGATGGTAGTTGTGTGGACAGAATGCCCACTTTTTAGGTGTTGCATTCACAATAAGCCTTTGGTATGTGGGAGTGACAAGCCATAAACGAAGGTGCCGCCGGTTCATTCTTGAACAGATTATGTGCACATTTCATTTCTTTCACATGTCTGTTCTTTCTCTTTTGATGCTCCCTTTTTCTGGGACCTTTTGCTTCCTCAGACATTAACCTCTGAACTCTTGCCTCTCATTTCCTAATCACCTTGTCTTAATTTAAATTGTAAGCCTTCAGGCAAGGGTTTTTTTTTATTTATTTTCAACATAATTACTGTATAGTGCCTGGTGAGTGAGGATGAGGAGGATGGGGAGGATTTCCTAAAGATCCTGCAATTCTGGTAAAGCTCTCAGGGAACCATGGATTCCCCCACCCCCATCATGCTCTGTTTCAGATTCTCAGATTAAAATTATAAAATGGCAATGACATTTCAAAGCATGAGCAATCTGGTGTTGATTCCATTGTAAGTATACATTGGCTTCCTGTCAGGTGCATTTGTTTTGAAAGGATGTGAGTGTTTACAAGATCTAGTCATGTTATTGGTTTTTGTTGGCATCTCTATGAAGACATAATTTAGGCACAACAGTCTACAATTCCATTGAAACAAAAAGCGGGATGTGGCACCAGTGTTGCTTCACCCAGGGGCTGCTCACGAAGAAGGAGAAAATCAGACTCCTTTGCGCACAGATTTAAAACCTGCTGTTTACCACAGAAGTTTCCCTAGTCTCAGCAGTACTCCAATGTAACAGCAGGAAATATATTGTATACAATCCGATTCCGTTCATGCCGTTAGCAGCTTTTTAATTCACCCTTTTCATATCTGTGTAAAATTCCTGTACAAAACCAAATGTGTAACTATATTCTTACTGGTTTCTGGCCATCGGAACTCTTATTAGATTGCAGAACAGAGGGAATGAGGGATAATAAGTCACCTGAGCTTTTTACTGTGAGTTCACCCCTCTCAGGCCTGCACAAGGGGGGAGCCATCAAGCCAAATGCAGCCGGCAAGCTGTGTATCGCTGCAGGCAAAGACAAGAGTTCTACTGACCCCTGGGGGGGGGGGCTCCTTAGGCCCAAGGGTTACATTGCCTCAATAGGAACTTATCTGTAACAATATGAAATAACTGCTGGATTCAGCTTGAATGGGTTGTGCTTCCTGGGTGGAACCAGGAAATAGTTAAGGGCAACACCCACTCCTTCTGGCCTGAGGAGAGAGTGGCCACAGCCTGAGAGAGCTCTGCATAGGAGTATTTGTTTAAATAAAGCTTGTAAGTTTGTTTGGAAGCAGAGCCTGTTTGAATCCACCGACTTTGAAACATTATCGGAGCCTGCGTCAGCAATGGGTGGGGGGCCACACTCTCTTTCATACATGTGCGCACATGCACACACACACTGTTCTGATAAGGAAACATACACATACCATTCTGATTGGGAAATGCTGATCTCTTCCTGGATCACGACCTGGCTGCATTTTCTCTCCATGCACTGAAAAAGGGGGACCCTTTTTTTCAGTGCATAGAATCATAGAATCATAGAAAAGTAGAGTTGGAAGGGGCCTACAAGGCGATCGAGTCCAACCCCCTGCTCAGTGCAGGAATCCAGGTCAAAGCATCCCTGACAGATGATTGTCCAGTTGCACCTTGAATGCCTCCAGACTGGGAGAGCCCACCACCTCCATAGGTAGTTGATTCCATTGTCTTATTGCTCTAACAGTCAGGAATTTTTTCCTGATGTTTAGGTGGAATCTAGGTTCCTGTAACTTGAGCCCATTATTCCGTGTCCTGCAAATTGGGATGATCGAGAAGAGATCCTGGCCCTCCTCTGTGTGACATCCCTTCAAGTACTGGATGAGTGCGATCATATCTCCCCTCAGTCTCCTCTTCTGAAGGCTAAACATGCCCAGTTCTTTTAGTCTCTCCTCATAGGGCCTTGTTTCCAGTCCCTTTATCATCCTTGTTGCCCTCCTCTGAACCCTCTCCAGTTTGTCTATGTCCTTCTTAAAGTGTGGTGCCCAGAACTGGACGCAATACAAGATGAGGCCTGACCAGTGCCGAGTAAAGGGGAATTATCACTTCCCACGATTTGGAAGCTATACTTCTATTAATGCAGCCCAAAATAGCATTTGCCTTCTTTGCAGCCACATCGCATTGCTGGCTCATATTCAGTTTGTGATCTACCACAATTCTACCATAGAGAACAATCCAAGTGAACTGGTGATCCAGGAAAAGTTCCCTCTCTTCCTGGATTGTCAGCTGCCTGCATTTCCTCTCCATGCACTAAGAAAGAGAGCCCTTTTCTCAGTGCATGGAGAGGAGTTGTGAATCTATTAAATAAATAATACATATTTCTAAGATTATTTACCTGTTATTTAAATTTTGCTTCTGGTTTCTGCTAGACAGAATCAGGAAAAGGGTGCATAAGTAGCATGCTTATACACTAGAAATGCAGCTCAAGGTGAAAAAACCTACAATTACATCTGTACAAAAAAAAAGTCCAATATTATTACATTTGGGTTGAGGATGAAATTACTATATGCATGAACTTCCAGTGGGAAGAGAATAAACAAAATAGATCCAAAATATGTACTTTAGGCAGTATCCAACTGTGTCATTCCACAAGCACAAATGGCATTGTGCTAGTGGAAACTGGGTTCCGAACTACGCGCAAGAGGAGAATCTAACTAAAGTTACATTTGCGCAAGCGTGGTTGTGCAGCTGCTTGTGTGCATCATGTTTGCCCGACCACTTGTGTATCCGGTTGCACCTTGCAGTTGCACAGCCACTTTTGCCACAGAAAGATTTAGCCGTGCTCCGCTAGTGCTGATGAGTTTGTGAAATTACACCACTGGATACTTCCCTTTGCATTTTTATTCTTTGTAAATATAGGGCTGTATGCAATGGTGCTGTTTTGCTGATGGAACTGCAGCCCCCCCAGTCCCCCGGCACCCTCAAAATGTGTTCCAGAGGGCAGAGAAACCCTCCAGAGCAGATTTTTTTTTTAGTGGGCTGCAGGGAGTGGGGAAGGGAGAAGGATTTCCACTAGTGTGATGCTGGGTGTAACCCATTACTTTTTTTAAGAAACCAACTACTGAGACTTTTTGTGACTGGGATAGGCTGGCCCCATCACATTATGTATATTGTGAGACAAAGCAAATGACCTGAAACATCTGCCTTCTTCCGTGCAAAGTGTTTTGTTTTCCAATGCATTTCTACTTGGATGGTGATAACTGCTGCCATTGAAAGTGGTTGTTGTCTTTCTGCGAAGAAGCAGACATCACTGGTACTTGCTCAAAGCATGCTGAGCCATTTGTGCTTTGAAAGGAAAAGAAACAAATATTTTTTTTCATGATCACACAATCATTGCTTATGAGTAAACCAGAATTCCTATGATCCAGTTTTCTCCTCACAATAGTGAATGCGAATTGAAATCACCATTCTTCATCAACGCAGACAATTGAACGAATAGAATAAAAGCTACCATTTCCCACTCTCAAACGTTTTATGTGGACAAAAGGGTGGTTAATTGATCCATGTCAAGCAATTCTAAGGTTTGGCTGTTACATAATAAAAAAGCACTGCCTATATTTTTATCAGAGAGAAAAATAATATTGCTTCCAATTTTCCTTGCTTGCTTTTCTTTTCTTTCACACATGTGGGCTGGATGCTTTGGCCTGTTTTGAGGCTTCCCTGTAGTGGGGCCTCGCTTGTAACGGGTTAGAGGAAGGGAATAATGCAAGTGGAGGCTGCAGAGTGTCAGATGTGCTGCAAAATCAAGTCTGTGGAATTTGTGTTGCATTACAATCCCAGCAGGGCACTCAACCCCTTTGGGTGATACTGTTCCTTGTGAATACTTAAGAGCAGGGCCGGTGCTACCATCAGGCCAACTAGGCAGCCGCCTAGGGCGCAGGGCTAAAAGGGGCGCCAGAAACGCCTTGAAAAAAAATACAGCGCTCTCAAGTGGGAAGGGGGGACGCTAAATATCTGATCTTGCCTAGAGCACCAAACTGCCTTGCACCGGTCCTGCTTAAGAGATCACCTCACCCTCTACCTGCACTCATCAGACGATACCCTCCTGGTGGTGCCCAAGGTTTCAGATGTCCGGTCCATAATGGCTCAGAATAGGGCCTTTAGTAGTAGTAGTAGTAGTAGGCGATCACTCGTGACCGAGTAAGATTGTCTTCCAGGATAAAATTACAAAAGAAAATTATAAAAACAGGAAATTCTAAAAAAATGTGTAGACTCTAGCGATGGGTCCGTAAGTGACTGTGGAGGCCAATTCTAGATCCACACAGCTTCCCACAGTGAGGACACATGTTACCAGATGGAAGATGGTCTTGTAAAGGATTCGTTTGACGTGCTTTTCGCTTAGCACGTTTCTCCCATTCTCTGGAACTCTCTACCACTACAAATTAGGCAGGTACCAACCCTACAGCATCACCAGTGGATGTTGGAATTCTTAGCGGATGTCCAGCTAGCTGCCTTTGAGAATCTGGTTTTCACATTGATGAGTGATGCACTTACCTATAATATTCTATCATTTAATAGGTACCCGAACAGTCTGCCCCATAATGACCACCACACCTCCCTCATCTTCTGGGTTTTCGGCACCTACTTTGTCCAGCAAGCTTTCCTAGCAAATTTAGTTTGGGGGCAAACTAAATGTTCTCGTAATCATGCACAGTGAAGCTATGCGGGATTGTTTCCCCTACTCTCCTGAAAGTGCTTATGGTCCCAATTCATATATGGAGCATGGTGCTCTGGGAGAGGATGGTTTAAGCTTTTGCTGCACCTGGTCCAGTCCCCAAATTCCACTCCCCACTGGCGGGGGTGTTAAAAGAAAGGGGGGAGGCGTCTGTTACTTCCAATTGAGACTTTTTTCTTTTTTAAAAAAAGATTTCAGTGGGATTTGGGGGGGAAATGGGTGAGGGGCGAGGCTTAAACCTTCCTCTCCTGAAGTGCCATGGTTATCATCCAAATCAGGGCTGCATGCGTTTGCCTGAGAGTTGGGAAAACAATCATGCATAGCTCCACTATGCATGATTAGGAGAACATTTAATTTGGCCCTTGTCTTCTGTATACAGTAATAACTTACAGTATCTAATTATGATCTTATCCTTTATTGTTTTGTGCATCACTTAGAAATTTCTGTTAATGTAAGCGATTCATAAATAATGTTAAGTAGATAAATAAAAATAAATCTCTACAGTGGGGTGAAAACTTCCTTCACAGTGGGCAAAATGTTGCATCAGCTCACCCTAACTTGGGATGATTCTGCAGGGAGACATGTGTGTGTGTGTGTGTGTGTGTGTGTGTGTCTGAGATTGCAAAGATCAGGAATATTTCCTGAACCTCTTCTTTTGGGATGCTAGGATAGACACACATTTTCATCACCCAGCTGGATTCACTATTGACTTGTTTGTGGTTGACAATTCCACTGATTTTTCGTGTGTGTGTGTGTGTGTGTGTGTGTGAGAGAGAGAGAGAGAGAGAGAGAGAGAGAGAGAGAGATTCATGTTCCCTAAGAGTAGTTGGGTTTCTTCCATAAGACTCAGCTTTGTTTCTGATGGCTACAGTGATTCATACAAATTCTGTCCCCTTGAAGTCAGATAGTGGCAACCAGAAAGACATCATATGCCATGTAAATGGGGGCATTTGCACTATTATTTAGTGCCGTAATTACTAGATTCTCTTCCGTTAGTTCTACTCTTTATGTTTTGTTTTAAGGAAGGGAGAAATAACAGATTGTCGCTTGGAGAGCAAATAACACTCTTTAAAAGCTGTTACTAGGCAACCTTTCAGTTTGGGTGGGATACTGCATGTGAACTCATAACAGAGCAAATCCAAACCCCCAATTAATCTTTGAATTTTATGGGGATAATGGCATAATCTGATAAGGAAGAGGAGGTTTTCAACATTGTATTCAGGAGGGGATTGCATAAGGTGAGGAAAATGGGTGAGGGCAAGCTGTATCATACTACATTTTTTTCCAGAAGCAGTCTCTTTTCAAAATTAATTTGTTCTCTTGTCACAAATCTGAAGGTGAAGAAGAGGAGAAGCTAATGAATTCCCAAAGTAGAATAATTACAGAAGTTTCTCTGCAGTGAAACATTCTGGTCCAATTGGATTGGTTTACTGAACAGCTGAATGAAACACCAGTGACAGCTTCTCACGGGCTCGAGCTATAAGGCTGATAAGCTGCAGTTGACAACCAGAGATGAGGGAGGTGTGGTGGTCATTATGGGGCAGACTGTTCGGGTACCTATTAAATGATAGAATATTATAGGTAAGTGCATCACTCATCAATGTGAAAACCAGATTCTCAAAGGCAGCTAGCTGGACATCCGCTAAGAATTCCAACATCCACTGGTGATGCTGTAACACCTTTTCCAGATGTCTGCAGGATGAACTGTGAGACCAGGAGACTTCATATTGGAGGATCTGGAAGTGGAAGAAGGGAGTAGAGCACCTCTCTCCAGGATTGTGGCAGGAAGCCGAGCCCCAGTTTAGTGGCTAGGAAAACATGGCACAATGAAAACGAAGTGCAGGGGCACTGAGCCTCTTTCAGCTGGAGGCCCGAGTTCAGTTTCAAAGAGGCTGTCGGGGGCGGCATTCCAGTGGCAAGCAGGACCTAAGGGAAAAGGAAGGGTTGGGACAAAAAAATAATAATCCCAAGACCAGCATATTTTATTTTAAAGCTCTTACTGCCAGTAACTAAGCGTTAGGAGAGGTATTTCAATCTTCTGGATTGGGGATGGGGGGGGATGACATAAAAGCTGGGAAACCATCAAATGATCCGTGGTTGAGAGGAAGGGGTGGGGCCGTGGGAAGGGGCAGGGCCATCTGGGGACCCTGGAGGCCAGACGTGGCCCACAAGCAGGCTGGGTTTGCCTCACAGTCGTGAGGCTGCATGCCCTTGGCACAGTGTATGCGGGCGCTAGCAGGTGGGAGATTCCGTCAACATGCAATGGGTGCAGAGACACACAATGTAGTGCCCAACAAGCGTACATGCCTCAAAACATTTATTTGCCATGGAATAGGCAAACTGTGGCCTCCTGGATCTGGCCACAGCAGGGATCCATGCCTTACTCACTTGGCATTTAGATTATTACAATGTGCTCGATATGGGGCTGTCCTTGAAGAATGTCCAGAAAGAAACCGGCTAGTGCACAATGTGGAAGCCAGGCTGTTTGTGTGTTCTGCAGACCGTATAACCCCAGTCTTGAAACAGCGGCACTAGCTTCTGTTTTGTTTCTGAACTCAATTTAAGGTGCTGGTTATTACCTATAAAGTCATAAAGGTCTTGGGACCAGGATATCTGAAAGACTGCCTCTTCCTATTTGAGCCTGCCCAAAATGTGCACTTATCATCTGAGGCCCTGTTGTGTCCCACTTCTTCAGGGAGTTGAGCTTGGTGGACACTCATAACAGGGCCTTTTGTGTAGCAGCATCCCACTTGTGGAACACCCTACAGCTTCCAGCTTCCTTAGTGTCCTTTAGATAGCAGGTGAAGACGATAGCGTTCCACTGTGTTAATTCCGCTGTTTTTATAATTAATCCCCAGTTTTAACATAGGTATGTTTTAGCTTTTTGTACTTTTTTGTATTTTAATCTTTCTTTCTTCTTCTTTTTTTTTTTTACTGTAGACCACCTTTTCATAGATTTCATAGGATTCATAGAGTTGGAAGGGGCCTACAAAGCCATCGAGTCCAACCCTCTGCTCAATGCAGGAAACTAGAGGAGGGGTCTCCCAACCAGGCCTGACCCTGCTTAGCTTTCCACACTCAGATAAGCTGAGCCAGCGTGAGCCACAGTCCTGTTGGATGTTTTGCACTCATTGAATGGAGCAAGGCACCCAAAAATATTCTAAATTTTTTAAAAAATTAAAACCTAAATGATACATATGGTAAAGCGTAAGGTCCCGTGATTAGCCTCACTTCACTCCCCACTGCATCATCACAAGAGCCCTTTACAGGATACAACAAAATTGTAGATGAACCCATGGCAACTGCTCATAGACTTGCGCTACAAGGCTGATAAGCTCTAGCTCACAACCAGGCAGGGAGGCTATGGCATGGCAGTCTATTACATTGGCCTTCCTCATTTGGAGAGACCAGTGCTTTTTTTCTGGAGAAAAAGGTACCGGGACTCTTGGATTACATTTCCTCGGGAGTAGATGGCAATTAAATTGTAATGCAATTAATAGAAGAAAAGGTGCTGGAACTCAGTTCCAGTGAGTTCCACCAGAAAAAAAGCCCTGGGAGAGACCAAGGGTAGGTGTGCAGAATGGAGCTTTCCTCAAGCAGGAATGGAAAGTGTGGAGCCTGAAGGAGGCTCGAGGAAGTTCCATTAAAGGGCAGTTGAGAATCTGCGTTTAAAGAAAATATTTTCTTTACACTCTGTTTGTTTTCCATAACAACAGGAAGTCTAATAAAATTCGTAGATTTCTTCCTAGTACAGTATAGCTGTAAGTCAGTGACCTAGTTCGGATGACACGACAACCCATTGTGGGTAATTGCCCACAATGGGTTTCACGTCATCCAAACCCAGCCTGGGTTACCCACAGTGACTTGTTTCTCCCCCCCAAAACAAAACACCCTGAGAACCCATGGGCTGTTCTAGAGGTTGTTTTACCCATGGTGGGTTGTCATGTTGTCCAAACTCGGATGACCGATCCCACCATGGATAATGTCCAGTGGCCAGCAAGGTGATCAGCAAGAGCAGCAAAAAACCCTTGCCACTCTTCCTGAGCTTGCCCTGGCCACTACCAGGGCCAGCCGCCCCACAAGTGCCCAAGCAGCACTTGGGGGGGGGTAGCTGGTACTGGCTTGCTGATGCCCTCTCTGCTGCGATCGAGAGCCATTTTCAGCTCTCTGTGCCTTTTGTACACTTTAAACTCCCCCCCCCAAGACTGCGAAAGGTGGCTTGACAGCTGCCTTTCACAATCCCTGTTTTGACAGCCACTGACAGCCTCTTCAAAGTGCCCGAGCGGCACCTTGGAGGGGCTGTTCATGGCTGGAAAACCATTTTTTTTAGCCCCCCCTACTTTTTGCAAATATTTGTGAAAACATTTTTAAAAAATTATTACCATACTTGCGCAACTGTGCAATACAAAGATTAATACAAATACTCTAGGTGCTCGAGAAAGTGCAAAAGTGCTTCCCACCCATTTTTTCTGGGGAAAAGGAGTTTTGACAGCTTTGGTAGCTAGCTGTCAAAACTCTAGGTCCCCTTTAAAGGGGTTTTTTGAAAGGACAATGGGTTTTTTTGGACTGGGACATATAGCTGTATATGTCCCCACTTGCTGAAAATGGCTCTTGATTGTGGCAGGGAGGGAGAGATGACTTGGTCATTTCTTGGTGAGCCCTGGGATACCGCTTGGAGGACTGAGGGGGAAGGAGGGAGGAAGCAAATAACCCACGGTGAGGCCGATCGTCTGTCAGGGTCACTGTGGGATGTTCGCAGAACAACCAACCCACCGTGACTTATTATCAGGGTGGGTTGTTGTGACTTGTAAACCTGCCCAGTGTCAAAAAAACACAAAGCTGAGAGGCAGGCCTACAGGGTACATCTAAAAGGTGTTGTGCTGAAAAACATATCCAAAATAATCCAATGGCAAGGCCTTGCCTTTCCAATCCAAGGGGCAAAAGGACTGTGTTGGTTATGCAAAGCCATTCGAAGGTGAAATCTACTGTTTATTGGGACCTGTCTAATTATGACAGGCTCTTGAAACATCTTCAGGGATTAGGATGGACTCAGCAGACCTCCCATCTCAGGTGGGTTGTAAGGTTCTAGACAGCTCTAAACTGTAAATTGTATCCCATATTAGTCTTACTTAAGTCCCATTTATTTCAATGGGACTACTGTACTTTAGGGCTAACAGTGGATACAACTGTTAGAACCCAGCTGTAAGAGTTAGATGCAGCCTGGATGGGTGTGATTTGAAGTGATTTCCTTTCTAATTATTCACCCAGGTGGTTGTGGAGAATGACTGCATACAGTTATATTGTATCCTATTGCCTTTGTTAGATTTCAATATAAAATGTAAAAGGCAATGAGATTTTCTTTTATAAAAATCCCCCTTTCAAAGCTCTTTTCTTTTCTGTAGTTTGCAACTGATGATGCCCAGGAGGCAACTAATTAACATTTCATAAAAGGGCTTTCCAGATCCTTTCTTTTCATATATACCTTGCACCCTGAAATAAGGGCCCTTTTGCCTACAAAACTGCCAAGTGCCAGCCATTTGAACTATTGTTTTCTGCTAGAACAATGAATGCCACAAGTGTAAATTATAGATCATTAAGACCATGAAATAACAATCTCTCAAAGTTTGATACCATCAAGAAAATGGCCAGAGTCAAAAGGGCCTCATTGGTTCCTTGTATTGAGGGATCCACCAGGTCTGCATTCTCAGATTTACAGATCAACTGTCTGTAAGTGGGCAGAACCTATATAAAGGATTTGGATCCTTCTGGTCAATGCCATTTGCTCCAGCACCACAATTTTTATTTATTATTACATTTATATCCTGTCTCTTTTCTTTTTGCAAGGAACCCAAGGCAGCTTGCATGGTCATCCTCCTCTCCATTTTATCCTCGCAACAGCCCTGTGAGGTAGGTTAGGCTGAGAGTCTGTGACTGGCCCAAAGTCACCCAGTGAGCTTCATGGTTGAGTGGGGACCAGAACCCAAGTCTCCCGAGTCCGTCTGACCACACTAGCTCACAATGACCTGGTTCACATGATCACTGCAGCCCGCTGTGGCTTATTAGCCACGGTGAGTTGCTGTGCCAATGGCATCAGGTTGGCAATCCATGGGCTGTTTTAGCGTTGTAGCTGGCTTGTCAACCCCCCCCCCCCAACCACCTACCCTAACCCGGTTTGCACATAATGAGAAGCTAGAGTGCACCCTTGGGCACGCCCTGAATATTCAAAACAGCCGCCGCCACCACAACAAGAAACCCCATGGGGAAATTCATCCACAGTGGCTTCTCGATACATGTGAACCAGGCCAATGTGACTTAGGGTGCTTCCAGATGGAGGGTTTAGTGCTACCAGAGAAATGACATTTTGCAGCTATTCCCCCCCCCCCCCCACATGGATGTTTTATGAAAAGAAAAAAGACAGAAAATGTGGTGGGGTTACAAGCAGAAGACCCCTTTTCCTGAACTCCTCAGAAAAAATCCATGAATGAAGCAGGGTGATTGGAAGCACCCATGATCTACACCAGGGACATGGCTTCAAAGAACATATGTAGAAGCAAATTCCTTATAGTCAGCTGTCTGTCTTGTCTACCTTAAAAAGATGAATTTGCCACCTGGGAACTGAAAGACCTTATGCAGGACAATATCGGTTAAATACAGTCCTTAGCCAGCATTACAACATATGTATTCTTATAGAGATCAAAATGCATCTCCTGTGGAATATTCAGAATAAATACATTTTATTTTAAATACATTTAGAATTCCACACAACACATGTTTCAGTGTGTCTCGGATTGTTCATCCAAGATGTAGTGAAAATAACTGGAAGCATGGAGGATCCTAGACAGCTCACTACTGCGGATTTACTTATATGGAACAATCCGTGTCTTGATTAAAATAATGTTTTGTTGTTGTTAACTATGCTTTAAAGTTTGGAAAGCCAGCCTGTGAAAACAATATGGTAAGAAACGGCAAGTATTGTTTCATGGTGACCTTATAGTGGGGGTTAGCTATAGCAGCAAGTGACAGTAATTAAGGCTGCGAGCCTCTTTGAGCTTAATGGCACATCTTTCGGAGTAAACACACTTAGGATTGCCTTGTATGGCTGCAATTCTTTCCACCCATATTTGGGAATAAGTCCCATTGAACACAGTGGCCCAGTTTGCATGATCGCAGGGTGGTTAATAAGCCATAGTGGCTCGTTAACCACCCTGCGCATGCTAGTTGCGTGCCAGGAGGATTAGCATAATTACTTTAGGCAGCGTGGCTTGCCCTGTCGTGCAAGCCTGGCCAGGGTGGCTTCTTGCCATGGCAACAAGCCAGCCGGAACCCTACAACAGCCCATGGGTTTTGGATGGGTTGTTACCCATGGCAACAAGCCACCCTGGTCAGGTTTGCATGACACAACAAGCTGCGCTTCCTAGTGTAATTGTGCTAATCCTCCCAGCACACAACCGGCACCCTCGGCGGGGAAAATAAGCCACCGTGGCTTATTTCCTCAGCCACGATCATGCAAACCAGGTGAGTGGGACTTATTTCCAAGTAAACAACATGCACTAGATTGTGCTGGGCCTGGGTTTTGTTACAAATCTTTAGAACCTTTATAGCAGGTTTGATGTAGATTGAAAAGAATGCAGAATTGTTGTTTAAAAGAGTTGCTGAAGAAGACACATCAGTTGTGTATTGTCCCTTTTTGTGTGTGTTTTGCTGAGCATTTGCTGAATAAATAGCTTTTATGTGGTTTCAAAGGGTTTGATATATACACACTATTAAATTCCTATTGCTGACAATATGTCATCCAGACAGCAAGTCATTCTTGTCCCATTTGCAGCATTTTATAGCACATGCAAATGCTATGTTTGATTCACATTGCAGTGACCTTAGGGAGAAAAAATAGCTGTTTCTTGCTGGGAATATTCAAAATGAAGTTCTACAAAATGAAACCTGAAATATAGGAAGTGTACACATTTTGAACCGTATAAAGTGTATACTTTCTATATTTTAGGTTTCATTTTATAGAATTTTCTTTATAATGTAAAGGAAAGCAGAAGGAAAAAATGTACAAACAAATAACTGAAAAAGAAGTGGGACAAATGTAGAGGCAGCCAGTAAAGCATAAAAAAAAAAAACCTCACAGAAGAGGGAAGAAAGGCAGGAAGAGAGAAACCAAAAGCAATCATAACAAATTTAACGCCTTTTTAATGAAGTCAGTAGCAATTAATAAAAAAAGTTCAAAGCAGCATGACAGAAAGGTGTTTGCAAAAAAGACATCTGAGGGAAAATATTGCAGAACACTTCTAAAATCGAGTGAAGGAATGTTGAATGTTGTCAGAGGCATCACCCGGTGCTGGCTCCATGTTTTTGAGGGTCCTTGGGCAACACACCCTCCATGGGGCCCCTGCCTCAGTGAGTCTACTTTCTTATTGCCATTATCACCAGCTGCTATGGCTCCTCATCCTCTGTCCCATCGCTGCTACCACTTGCTTGCTTGAGAGGCAAAGAGCCAGTGAGCAAGGACACAGTTCTCCTTCTCCTTCTCACCACCACCATTGTCTGGGCCAGAGCAAGAGGCAGATAGACAAGCAGGTCGCAATGGTGAAAAGGAAGAGCAAGTTAAGGGGGCTCTTGACCAACAATGCTTCCATCTTGTCTGGATTGAGCCTCAGTTTGTTCACCCATATCCAATTCCTCACTGCATTAAGGCAACAATTTAACGCTTCCACAGTGTCCTTGGCATCAGCTGAAAAGGAGAGTCATAGGGCCGCTGGGTATCCTGCATATTGTTGGGACCCAATCCCAATCCCAAAACTCCAAATGATCTCCCCCTAGCAGCCTCATGTAGATGTTCAAAAGTATAGGAGAAAAATAGAGCCCTGAGGAACCCCAAAGGACAATGGGTCAAGTAGTAGTATCCCTTCACCATCTCCAAAGCCAAATATTACCAGAACCATCATAGTACAATGCCTCCAAGTTCCTATATCAGCCATATCCCAGGAGGACACCATGGTATCAAATGCTTCTGAAGAGCCAGCAGAACCAACTGTGCTGCTCTATAAGAACTTTCCCTCTTGGGGGCAGGGAAACTTTATTCCCCTTAAACTTCCTTTTATAATTCAGATCATACTCTGGGTAGTATACCCAAGTGGTCAGACCATGTAGGGTGTAATCCCCTCCTTAAGGTCTGGTCAGATACCCCCAAATTACATGGAAAGAACCCCGTTATTAGGTAAACAAACTTTATTAACAGGTTAACAGATTAACAAGGCAAATAGGGCAAGGGAGCAAACAGAGGATACACTAAAAATGCTAAAACCTATAAACCAGTGTTCTCCAACCTTGGGTCCCCAGATGTAGGCCAAAAACATCTGGGGACCCAAGGTTGGAGAACACTGCTATAAACTGTGCACTTTACTTAGCCTGCCCTAGGGATGGGTGATACTAGAAAACTCATTTTGTCTGAGTTCTACAGACTTTTTACGCATTTCTGACCTGACAGGCAAAAGCAGGCTGAGTCCGGGGGCAGCGGGGTTCAGCTCCTGCGAAATTGCTCGAAGTATTTCCGCAAATTTGGAGCCGAGACCTGCGTATCTCTCCAGCACAATTTGAGCAAATTGCGTAAATTTCCTCAAATTGCGTAGATTTGTGCAAATCAGGGCCGACTCATGAGATCTGAGTCATTGTTGTTCTTGTTGTTGTTGTTCTTGTTGTAGCATTTAACGTGAGAAGTAGGGACGCATCCTCCTCTCACTGCATACGCACACACTCCACCTTGGCCGCCTTGAATTTTCTGACTCTTAATTTCATATTTATGCAAAATTCAGGCCTCTGCTACACAATTTGCACAAATTTGCACGTATCCACCCCCACCGCTGTGCCTTGTTAGCAAGGCCGGATGATAGCAATGAAGAGAGTATTTGGCCCAGTCCCACAGGCCAGGAACACTTAAAGGGAGAGTAGTGAAGTTTTAGGTGAGAAGCACAGCTCGCCACATGTGCCATCTGGGATTCCCTCTGTGTGAGGGTCCAGTGAGGAGGCACAATGTGGGTCAGGTGACTGGAACAGGAGCAGTGTTAGCACCATGACCAGCACCACAAACACCAGCCCATGACTTGGAGTGAGTTCAGGACCACAGAGAGCAGTCTTGCAGCTAGAGTACTGACAGGTTACCCCAGCACTGGCTTAGAGCAACTGTCAGAGTGTTATAGCCAGGCCAAGAGAGTCGTTCTGGAAGCTCCACCTCCGTAAGTGCCATATCTGGACTTTTTAAAAGGGCCAGTGTCTTTTTCCACAGTCGCTGTCTTCTTCTGGGTGGCGAGAGCTGGGGAGTGAGCAGCTGGTTGTGGAATGTTCCTCAGAGCCTCTGTACTGGCTGGAGAAGTTGGAGGTCCACTCCTCAGAGTGGATCTCAGACTCCAAGGTGGATGGCCCCACTTCTGAAGATCTGACTCCTCCTTGGAATTGCTGCTGGTAGAAACCTCAGCCTCAGAGGGCTCTCAGTCCTGGGTCATAACCCCTACAGGAACACACTCCCTAAGTCCATTTCCCAACTTGGGTCCTCTATCAAGATGATCAAGGCTGTTTCTCTCCCAAAACCAAGCCTGAAGACAGATTGAAAAGGATCCAGATAATCAGCTTCATCCAAGAAAACCTGGAGGTTGGAATGCCACCACCTGCTCCGGGAGTTTACTCAAAAAAGGCAGATTTGAGACTGGCTAGTAATTGTCTACCATGCTGGATGCCAAGGATGACTTCTTCAATAAATGTCTTGAGACTGCCTTCTGTAGTGGGGCCATTTTATTTTTGATACTGTCCACTATAATGCTATGTTACGTTTGGGTGTGTGTGTGTGTGTGTGTGTGTGTGTGTGTAAAAATGTGTGAAAATTGCTTCTAAAACATTTGCAAGCAAAACATTACAAAATAATCTGATTGTGATCCTTCGCTTCTAATCAAACAAACAAAAAGAGTCCATGTGAGCTTGTATTTTAGCTGCATGCACGCACTAATATTTGAACTGGATTCTAATGCTGCTGCTGAAGTTCAGTCTGGGGAGTGGGGGCCTTGAAATATGAATGAGTGCCTAGTGTATTCATGCATTACAGTAGGAGTACTTAAGCTAATAGTTAACTGCAAACCTACTTTGACCAAGGAGGAGTCAGATCTTCAGAAGTACATTGCATCTTGTGGATTCCAAGTCGTAACTCCTGCACTTCAGTGGACTCGTTGATACTGTTGGCTCCACTGTAATATTTTCTTAAGGGCAATAAGGTCACAACTCTTACTGAGAAACTATATCAGAGATTTTCATTCCAAAGTAATTTCACAATTGTTGTTGAAGTACAACTCTTAGTTTCATATCATTTTCAACAGAGCTTATGTAAACATTTGGGTATCTAATAATGAACAAGACTGGAAATTTACAATAGCCCATCTTTGAATCCAGTATGGCTCAGATAATTGGGTACTATATCATTCAGAGCTTGTTTGACCAAGGCTGAGGAAGCTTCCCAATTCTACTGAGCCTGAGCTTAGACAGAGACCCTTTCTGTCTTCTATCCGTCCCGTTGGTAACTGTATGAAGGGCTGGTGTCATGGCCCCAGGCTCGAATGATAGCCAAGGGAGAGAGATGGAGGAAGAGGATCTAGTTAAGACCAAGGTTGCTATACTAACACCTGAGGAACAGAATCAGGTTCCTGATGGTGAACCTGAAGCTGATGATGGTGAACCTGTAGACCATGAGGCAGAAAACTCACAGACACATCTCCCTAAACCCAAATTCACCTGAGGAGCCAAGCACCTCCTGCTCCACAGTGCCTGTCCAGTGGCACAAGGATCAGGACAGGCAAGATGCCACAGATGGATGTTGAAGCACTCACCTTCAGCCCAGGGAATTGTCCCTTTAAGAAGTCAGACTCCTCAAACAGGGGAGTGAAGCCTAGAAGGAGTAATCTGGACAGAGGGATTTCGGCCTCGGACAACCTGGAGCAAGTTTTGCACTTGGATCTATCCAAGTGCTGATGCTGTGACTTGTGGCCTTCCTCATGAGGGTGGGTCAGAAGAGCCAGGGATGTGGCTGTTACTAGTCACATGGGTATAGAGACAGCTTACAGAGAATATTTAATGGGACTAGGCATTAGCTCAACCCATTAGGAAGTATCCCTGAGCTGGTCAGACAAGCTCAGGAACTGCATTGCTCCCTTGGAATTAGACCTTCCCCAAGCTTGGACTTGTAGGCTTGTTCAGGAACTGCACAATCCCCATGAGCCTTAAAAACCAGCTTTGGGGGCTTTTGTTCACATCCTTCGACTGTCTAGAATTTTGAGAATTTTGCCAGTAAAACAAAAGCACCCCAAACTAGAAGTCATTTTCAACCAAAATGAAAATGAAAACAAAACTCAACTCTAATTGTGAGGTTCACATTTAAAATGTAACTTATAACATATAACAAAATAGGATAATTATTTTGCTCACACCACACACACACGTTTCTAGGGGAAGGATACAAAGACAGAACAAAAATACAGAGGAGAGAAATTTGAGAACAAATACACCTTTTTCATTTCTTTTAATTATAAAACAAAATGCTTAGAAATAAAATTCAGCGAAGATTAAAGCTGACATTTAAAATACTTCACAGAGAAAGCTTACCACAGTTTCACTAGTATTAATTAAGTGGTAGGGACATTTTTGTGGGTGAACCTTTATTCCATTCTTTTACAGTTCCACTTGTTCAGTTCCCTGTCCCCTATGTGACTGCATGGTTATGATTAACACAAATAGATAGATCGTGGGGGGGGGGGGGGGATCCAGAGAAAAACATACATTTTCCTTATCCAGTTATTAGTGACCTAGATCAAATGCTAAATAAATTCACATTTTGTCGGGATATATATCTAAGCTAGATATCCCCAAATTCATAAAAGCTTTTTCCCTGGCCAGATTCAATGTCCTACCATCTGCTCTATTGCAGGGTAGATTTGAAGGCAAGCCATATTCTGAGCGATTATGCCTATGTGGTCTGAAAGAAGTGGAAACGGTTACTCACATTTTACTATTCTGCCATTTTTATAGGCCAGTGGACAAGCAGACTGCAATGGGATATACGCACTACATGTATTAATCCAATTAAGCAGCAAACCTCAAACAAATCTGACGACCATTACTTAAAACATTTATTAGAGGATTGGGAACCAGAGGCCTCCTTTAATGTAGCTAAGTTTTGTGTGGCTACAATAAAACTAAGGAGTCAAGTCATGAAGAAATCAAATATATAATGTGCTAACATGTATTTTTTAAATTAGCGGTTAAGGTTTTACCTTACCTTATATGTTTTCATTATTTTTATATTTGTCTTGATCTTATTGCTGTGTCTTGTATCTCTGATCTGTGACCGAAATAAAATTTATCTATCTATTTCGTTGGGATAGGAATCCAGGGAGGAGATGACAGTGTCTGCTAAGTGGACAGATGTGTTATAAGGGGAGATGTTTGCTGAGTAGACACAGGGTACACTATGCCCTGGACGGTATGCAGGAGCATTCTGTGACTTGCAGGCCTCAGTTGGAACTACTGTAAATATTACAAGAAACACAGGGCTGCTGCTGAAAATTGGAGCTTCGTGTCATGTTCTTGCTCCTCCTCTTCAATATGCATTACTACCAGGAGTGGGGAACCTGTGGCCCTCCAGATGTTGTTGATCTATAACTCGCATCATGCCTGAACATTGTCCATGCTGGCTGGGACTGATAGGAGTTAGATTCAGGGCTGGCACCATGGGTAGGCATGGTTGGGCACCTGTCAAGGGCCCACACCCCAGCAGGAGCCCACTTACAAGAGCCTCCTGGACTTGCTCCTCCTCTTCACCATTGCAGTCTGCTTGTCCACTGGCCTTTTGCTCTGGCCCGGACAACAGTGGTGAGAAGGAGGAACAGTAGATGCCACTGCCTACTTGCTTGACAGGCAGAGAGCCCATGAGCAACCAAGTGGTAGCTATGATGAGAAAGAGGAAGAGGAGCAATAGCAGTTTGTGACAATGGTGGATAGGAGATAGGCTCACTGAGGGAAGGGGTCCATTGAAAGAGTCTTGCCCAAGGGCCATCAAGAACCTGGAATCGGCACCAGTTAGTTGTTCTACATGTTGTGGAATGGGGTGGCGGGTGGGGACATGAGACGAGGTCACTGTGTTTGGCAGCATCTCCATATATATTTTTTTAACATTTCGTTCTGTGAGCAGAATGAAATGTTACAAAACAATTAGCTTCTGAAAGAGCATCCAAGACCTGAAAAACCTTGATGCAAAAGTGCCATAAAAAGCAATTATGAAAAATCACTTGGGGAAGAGTATAATAATTTGCAGAGGGGCCACATTAACCTACCTATGGAGAAATATATTCTGTTTATGATTCCACTGGCTGTCAGTAATGATTCTCCCATGCTTGTTAAGTACATAGTATATAAGTGAGGCCCACTTGGCTACAAGGAGAAGCCAGCTAGCAAGATTTGAATCAACTGCAGTGTATAACATGCCTAAATGTTCACAACATGTTAGCATCATACCTCAGGAGGCATTTCACTGATGCAAGAAATTGAACATGGACAGAAGATTATTGTAGAGCCCAGTAGGCATTTGCTACAGCAGACTAATTTTCTATTATAATTCTCATATCTTTTAAAATTTAAACAACATATTTTTTTTGGAGACAGAATATAGTGGGAGATGTAGAAGATTTTAAATAATAAATGATTCAGTACTTGTCAAGATCTACTTTTATATGCTGCTCTTGGCCAGGCAGTTTGCTAAAAGCTACTGTCAAACTTGGAGTAATCCTTTTTTACAAAAACGAACAAACCCTGTTTTTGACCCATACCCACTCCAGAACTTGCTTTCACCAGGTCCAGGAACCGGTTCTGACTCCTCCTCAGACATACTGCCACTAGAAACCTCAGTCTTAGAGGGCTCTCAGTCCTGAGCCATGATACCATGTGTAATATATATTCATGTGCGTTTACATTCATAAGCACTACTGAAAATCCACACATTCCTTTCCTTGATGTCCTCCTCACCATTGTGAACAACAAAATAGTCACTGATCTTTACAACGAACCCCCTGATGCCCACGCTTACATAAAATGGAAATCCTGCCATCCCAAATAAGAAACATCATCTACTGTACAGCTTTGCTCTGAGAATTAAACATATCTAAAACAACAGAGAAAATCACCAAAGAAGAATTGATAGATATAAAGAACTTCTTCCACACTTATTATAAGGATGTGAAATTAGCAAAAAAAACAACAAACCATGTGCATCCATGCACGCACGTTCGCCAGTCCTACCTTTTTCAGGGGGGGCGTGATCCCCCCCGAACACGATAACCGCTCCGCACAGCTTCTGTTCCCCCGCGATTTCCCGGGAACCGGAAGTGATGCGGCGGAGCTCCCGTTCCATCACTTCCTGGTCCTGGCGCTGTGCTTTTAACGTAGGTACCAGGGTAACCCACCTTAAAATGGCCTCAATTTGCCATTCATGGCCGTTTTAGGTGGGTTGCCCTGGTACCTACGTTAAAAGCGCAGTGCCAGGACCAGAAAGTGACGCGACGGGAGCTCCGCCACATCAGTGCTGGAGATGGTAGAGATGGTAGGTGGGGGCAGACGGAAGGTGGGGGTTGCGGTGGGCATTCGTGCACATGGGGGGGGAGGTTGTTCGCGGGGGGGGTTCAATAAGATGAACGGGGTGTGTTCGTCCGCTTTCGAAATTCTCACACATGTCATTGATTGCAACATCCACTGGGCATCTGTCTCATTTAGAGAAACCCTTCTCCATAAAAGTGAGGAGTCAGTCAATAAAGAACAACATATCACATTCATGGTAGATTTCCATCTGGTATCTCCTAATTACCACAGTCAGAAAAGGCTACCCATTGTTAGCCAACTCTGAATGTCTTAGTTACTAAAGCCTCCTGTTATAGCATTCTGCCAGCCTCCAAATCTACGCAGGGGAATGTAGCTGCAGGGGAACATGAGTGCAAGGGTGCTATTGCACTCATGTCCTACTTGTGGGTTTCCCATAGGCAGCTTGTTAGCCACCATGTGAACAGATGGACCCTTGGTCTGATCCAGCACGTTTCTTCTAATGTTCTTATACAGCAATCCTGGATCACATCCTTGTGATTCCAAGTACTGGATCACTCATGTTTATCTTAGGGAAACAGATACCTTCAAGAGCACTATGACTGGCAGAACTTACTGTATCAAACAAAACATCACTTGCAGGTCCTGCAGTGTAATTTACATCACTGAATACAAATGCTCAGGGTGCTATATTCAGTACATGGGGAAAACAACACCTGACCTACACACATTTCTGCAGTGTTGACCAAAAAAATAAATGAAAATGCAGTGTTGACAAAAATAAAAAATAAAAGCACTTCACTTCAGATAATCACAGCCTCTCTTGTTTGTCAATTACTGTAATAGAGATGCCATCTGATCCAAGAACAATGGAAACCAGAGAAAATGTCTGGCTATATAGACTTAAATATATTACATTTTGATACAACATGACCTGCAGGATAAATAACTGATATCGCTCATCTACAGCAAATGCCACACTTTGGAATATTATATATTCTGTAAGTGTTCTGTAACTGCCACCTTGGCTACAGTACCATGCGGTTCACATCAGAGCATCTGAAAAATGCTCATTGTCTTGCAGCCTTAAATGTATTTGCATTGGCTCAATGGCACCAATTAAAAATGCAAGACTGGGGACTGCATGCTTGCGAAAGGAAATTATGAAAAAGAGAAGCAGGAATGTTGAATACTTCAGTATATATCCACTTCCCCATAAACTACAGCAGAATTCCTTCTAATGAATAAACAAACAAATAAATAAATAAATGCTAATGAATCAGTAATTACATGGTGCTCAGGCAGCCTTGAGTGGGTGCATTGCACAGAGAGTGGCAGTCCTAACTTTATTTAGCCAAGCCTATAGGAACATGTTGTACACAGTCATTACTCCAAGCTATTTTAATGTTGCTGTCAGGAATATATTTTTTGCAGCAAGTTCTGCTACATATAATTCTGTATGTCCATGACCTGAATAGCGAAAGGTTAAGCTTCTTAAAACTGGAAGAGAGTAGACTGGATATTGATACTTTATAATTATCTTTCAGTGTGTATGTTTTCTGCACCATTCCACAGCATTCCTGCTGTGAATCCACACAGATTACAAGTGACTCAGGATCTTTAACGCAGGCTGTCCCCTCCAGATGTGTTTGATTTCTTTTCTACTTTGATGGGGGTGGGTGGGGTGGGAAATACAAAATTGTGCTTTCTTGGCACCATAATTGGGCTTCCTTGGCAACCTCCTATCAACCTTTGGAGAAACTTTTTGAGATGATTGTGGGGTGTGCTTTATGGCATTTTGCATGCACGATTAATAATAGAGCTCCTCAGACATATCCCTGGAAGCAAGGATGGAGTTAAACAGGCCTCACAATAGGGGAAAGAGTTTTTGGACAAAACCATTCATTACTCCATGCGATTTTAATGTTTCTGCCAGGGATATATGTTTGTAGCAGGTTTCCCACTTTAGTAGTTCAACATTTAATAAAAGTTAGTGGGACTTGCAGGAGGTCTGGAACAAAGAGTGAAAGGGAGAAGAAAATCATCAGTCCCCTGGTTTTAATTTTTTTTTTAATTTTTACTTCTATCCTTCCCAAAATCTTCTGTTATTCCATTGCTCCTCTATGTAGACTGAATTGTTATATTGCTTTCTATGGGGAAAACTGTGATTTAGAGAAAGGAACTGGACAGTTCTAAGCATGCTCCAGAGCTAGGATTTGAATACTTTGCAATACTTTCATATCAGACAAAATGCAAGTCCTCTCTTTCTCCAAGGCAACGCTTCTTCTGAGTTATTCTGTCTCACTCTTGTGCAATAGTCATTTCATACTCATTTATCAGAGTCCAGTATTGTTTCCTGATGCTGGATTATCCTCACTAGTGCTTTTCAGATGATATATCTGCATTCAGTGAATGTGGGGTGGGGGTGGGTGGAAGCAGAATCAACTTGGACTTATAGCCATCTAAATTTGCCAGATGCAAACTTGGGAAATGTTTCTGTGTATTGAAGCATTGCACTTAAAGAGGTCTGGGGACCATTTTTGCCCCCACCCACCCAGAGGGCTGCACCCCTGCGAAGTGCCCTGCAGAATTCTGCAGGATGGTGGCAAAAAAAATTTTTTAAAAAAATTGCTGCCAATTTTCAGTGGCAAATCTCTATAGAACGTTCAAATGGCTAAATTCAGTTTGAAAACAAGCCACATTTGGCCATTGTACCATTCTGTAGTAGTTTGCCACCAATTTTCACTGGAAAATTATGTATTTTTTCCCCACTGCCCTGAATTTTGGCAGCATGGTCACAGTGGTGGCAGCAAGGGGCTACATGTGACGGCCGGTGCTACCATTAGGCCAGCTAGGCAGCTGCCTAGTGCGCAGGGCTAAAGGGGGCGCCAGAAACGCCTTGAAAAAAAATACAGCGCTCTCAAGTGGGAAGGGGGGGCGCTAAATATCTGATCTTGCCTAGGGCACCAAACTGCCTTGCACCGGTCCTGCATGTGACCAATGGGCCCACTTCTGGTACAGTGGTTAGCATGTCAGACTTTGGCTAAGGGGACCCGGGTTCACATTCCTAACCAGGCATGCAGTTCACTGGGTGACCTTGTTGGGCCACTCATGGTTTGAACGTCGCCTACCTCACAAGGGTAGGGTTATTATGAGTATAAAGTGGGCTACTCTGAGCTCAACAGAGGAAGGGTGGGATACAAATGTGAACAACATTAAAGCATCGTGTAGTGCACAGCCTGCCATTTCACATGCTGGTGGCACCCATCTTGAACAGTTCACAGGTCATTTTTGTGCTTTACTAACATATCTTCAGCATAAAGAACATACACATCAGTGTCTTTTAAATAGCCCTGGAAAGGCCCTTTACAGGAAAATGAATGACTATAGCACACAGCAGGTGGTGTTGAGAGGGATACGGAAGCTGTAGCCTTCCGGACATTGTTAAACTACTATTCCCATCATCCCTCACCACTGGCCCGTCTGGCTGGGGCTGGCGGGAACTGGAGTCCAAAATCAACCGGAGGGCCACGGGTGCCCCAGCCCTGGAGTAAAGTACAAGCCCGGGGTAGGCAGAAGAGCAGGCCGTGAGCCTGGGTACGGAAATTCCAGGCATGTCCATGCTGTAATCTCTGCAGCGTTGGAAAATACAAGGACACAACAAGTCTGACAGAACAAGTCATGCTGGAAGCCCTCTCTACGGTGCACTTTAGCAGCAACTCTTCTCTCCAATCCCCCACCACCACCCACCACCCCCTTTCTTGGTTCACTATCCAGCCTGAGCAGCAGTCCAGTGGAATTGGGAAGTTAGATGGAAGTTAAACATTGGTGGAAGGAGTGGGACAATAAATGAAAAGAAACAGCGGGGGAACATTTCCAGGACACACAGGCACACCATTTCCCCATTTAAATATGAAGGAAGAATCATCAGCTTTTAAAGAAGGAGTCCTCTGTCACCCAGAAAGGCTGCGCCTGTAGGTGGTATGGCAGCAGTCCTCTGCATAGTCACCTGGGAGTAAACTCAACTGACTGCAGTGGTGCTTACTCCTTCTGACTGCATGAGTTCATCCTGTAAAACACATTGAGCCTTAACAAAAGATCTTCAGCCAGCTGGAATGCAACCTCTAGTTTTTAATTAGAAATGCAAACAATCTTGCAAAGAAGTGCTACTGTTTAGACTGCTAGGGTGAAGTAGGAACGTTGTCAAAGGAAAGCGGTATCCAGCCTCTGCTTAATTATTTTCCTTATTCTGTCTCCGTGTATGCAGAACCTTTTCAGCCCTGGGTCACATCAGGTATCCGCTCAGGTGAGGGCCACATAGGTGTACACACATGCATATGCACACACCACTCACACACATTCTCAAATCACTCACACACATTCACATGACCACTCACGCACCACGCCACCCTGAGGCCGTGGCCCACAAGGGAAAAAAACATTCTAGGTTCCTGCCATAGAAAACTCATTCCTACAGTGTCCCCACAGCATCCCAGGAAGCTAACATGATCTTTCAAGGCCTGCTTCCTAGGATGCTCAAGGAGTGAGGTTTCTATGGCAGGAACCATATTTTTTATTTATTATATTTATACCCCGCCTTTTCCCCCCGCAAAGAACCCAAGGCGGCTTACATAGTCCTCCTCCTCTCCATGTTATCCTCACAACAACCCTGTGAGGTAGGTTAGGCTGAGAGTCAGTGACTGGCCCAAAGTCACCCAGAGAGTTTCATGGCCGAGCGGGGACTCGAACCGGGATCTCCCAAGTCCCAGTCCAACACTCTCACCACTACGCCACCACTACGCCGCACACACATAGAGTTTGCTCCTAAATTGGTTTCTCTCCCCCCCTCCTTTTTTTCAGTAGCTGCAGCTGCTGGGGTCTGGAGGCCACCAGTCAAGGTTTTTGGGGCACACTTTTTGTACCCCTGTTCTATGCAAATCTGTTGCAAACAAAAATAAAACCTGAAAGCTTTGTTATCACCTCATTCACTTGCCGGCGCATGGTGGTTCCGTCAGTTACCCCGGCACTCAGGCTGATAATGTCATTGTTCCTTCTCTGAAAATACTGGTCAGCAGACAAAAAGAAAGAACCAGTAGGGGAAGAAAAAAAGGCTGTGCTTCGTGCAGACAAGTGGGAAGAATGGGGATGTTATTGCTTACAGAATTGGAGCAGGGTATTCTTTTCCCTGCTACATTGGTAGTCAATTAAGAGTAAGCCCCGTCCAGTCCAAGATCCTTTGTTTACCCTTTATACCTTTACAGACTCAGTCCTGCATTTGTTGGACTACTGTTGCCTGTTATTGCATTGCTTCTGTGACTTTCTGTCTTTCATTTGGATATCTTAGGAACTCAAACACTTTGTCTTCCAAGTCACTTTTAAACACACACACACACACACACACCTAGGACACTCTTCTTCCTTGAAGGTTATTCTGCTAATTTCAAACTTTCAACTTTCAAAAATACCATAAGGAGAAGGTATTTATATCCTGCTGATATTTTCTGAAGTCTAGTTCATTATTTGACATTTATCTCTGGAACAGTCCCTGTTAAGGATGTATTCCCCTGAAAGCTTCTTTTTTTAAAAAAAAAAATCGCCCTGGATCTCTTTTCTCTTGATACCATCAGGTGATGCTGGCCTGATTTATCTGTTCTTGCTTTTACATTATTTTATAAGATGATGTTAAAGGTCATTCTGCTTTACAGCTTTGTTTTCTTTGCTCAATATTTATCTGTTTGCATGGCCCATATTTTTTTAAATAGTTATACCCCACCTTGATGGGGTTTTTAAAAAAACCAAATAGGGCAGTACATAAACGTTAATAATAAATAGAATAAATAATACAGCTTTGGGAGGAAGTCCAATCTTTCTGTAGAGGGACAACCTAAACCATAGATCATAATTATGTACTAATAGATCCCAATTGTCTGAGTGCCAGTCCTTATGTAGCCACACACAAGAGAAGGGATCAGCAGGCTCACGGGAACTTCAAGGTTTGCAGAAGTACAAAGAAACATTAGGAGGGAAACCCCCAAACAAGGACTGCACATGCTTAGTGGCCACAGAATCCTGACCTATGATGGGGAGACATGCAGAAAACTGAGATGGAGGGGAAATAGAGCATCCTGGAAACAAGATCATTCTATGCTGCAACATTTTGTTGCAGGTTCCACTTGTTATAACACTACTTCACGCTCCCCTAAGTAGTAGGAAATTTCAGGGCCAGCCTCAGATGGGTGCGTACTGGAAACTTCTAGCATTTGGGGGATATCTGTTTATTTACGAATATACAAGTTGAGCATGGCCATGCTGGCCATGCACTTAGTGCTAGTCTTTAAAGCAGCAGCAACAGTTTCCGCAAAAGCAACAGCATATCCCAGGAGCCCCATAAGAGTTCCTTGTCAACCAGCTGCAGATAGGCAAGCTTCTGTCTCCTTCACTGCCCAGTGTTCATTTTCCTGAGAATTGGTTTCTTTGGACCTCTTAAACATAGGTGCTAGACTTTGTTCCTTAACTCTACCTCTGACCTAGCTCTGTACTGGAATATACCATTCATAGCTGAAGCTGAGTAAGACAAAAGTAGTATGAAAAAGTTTGTTCTCTTTTACAGCCATCTTTTTCCTTCATCAGCATCAATGTCTCCAGAATTTTGTTGGTTGTTAATTAATGGGCAAACCCAATTGGCAGTGGGAGATGGAGATGAAAATATACCTCAGTGGATGAGCTTGTGTGGGGGTTAGCAAGAAGAGAGGAAAAGGACAAATTGGAAGGAAATACTGTTAAGCATTTTTCAAGGCCCATACCAGAAACCAGTTAGGGTGAGCAGTCATCTGTATTTTCCTGCCCAATGGTGAGTAGAACTTTACCCCCTTTCTATGCTGATCGGAAATATGGGGAAGTAGGAGATAATAGTTAGGGATGAAGAGATGAGATCTTAAACCAATTGCTTATTGCCCTCAGTAGCTAGTTTGTATTTTTATGGAACTATTTTCCCTGCTTGAAAATGCATGGTGTCTGCCCTTATGCATTCTGTAAGTAGGCCCAGCACATCCAGCTCCTTGGATGCCTCCTAATTCACCTTGCACTCTAATGTCTTATGACGCATTTGCTGGTCTCCTCCAGATCTTCTACATGTCATTTAGTTCTCGTGTGCGTCATCACATTCTCAGCTGCCCTTCTAGGGCTTTACTGTTGTTTTCTTCTGGTTAATGGTTTCTCGAAGCAGAGACTAAGCAGTGGCTATCATATTGCAACTGGGAGTTATTTGGTGACATGGAAAATTGCACAGGAGATGATACATTCAGTTAATTTTTCTTGACTCATTTCTTGTTAGTAGAAAGTCTTTTGTTTTATAAATCAGGGCTAAAGTATTTTTTTAAAGTAGTGGCGGGGAGTGGGGTGACATATAACGCTTGTTTTATTTTGCAATTCACTATAGTGTCCTTCTTATGAGTGTGTTTTGTATTGCCTTTAAGGCTGATTATTAGGGAACAATTGGGCTTAGCCTCACTGGTTATATCACGTTGGTGCAGTCTGGGAGAAGTATGATAGCTAATTAGAATGACTTATGGTTGGGACTACATTGGCTCCAGTGCCTAAAGGCTTTGTGTTCCGCAGCCTGTTATTGGTTTAGTACAGGGGGCTCTGGGAGCGTATTATACAATCAGCAGAGTGAAGACTGCAGATCGTTATAGCTAGATGGGTATTAAGTGCCAGCCTTATGTTAGGCAGCTTGTAGAACACAGAAGTGACATGATCCCTGTCCAGTCAACTTGCATTCTATGGATAGAGCCAGACGACGACTTTAAATTCAGGGGAAGGGTAAACTCTTCTGATGTTTGCTTTCCCCACTATGCACTTCCCTACCCCACGTCATTGACTGTGCCTGGTGGATTTAAAGTAATGCACAATGTGATGAGGTCAGGACACAGATAATAATAATAATAATAATAATAATAATAATAATAGTAGTAGTAGTAGTAGTAGTAGTAGTAGTAGTTGTTGTTGTTGTTGTTTATTTCATTTCTATATCACCCAGTAGCCAAAGCTCTCTGGGCAGTTCACAACGATTCACAAAATCATAAACCACAGATACAAGATAATAAAATACAGCATATAATTTCAACATACAAAATGTAAAACAATTTAAACAGCTAAAAACAATTTCAGTAAAACACTAGACCTGTTAATAAATGCCCATCATATGCCATTAAATACCTGGGAGTACAGGACAGTCTTAACCTAGCACTGAAAAGATGACAGTGTTGGTGCCAGGCGGGCGTCAGTGTGGAGATCATTCCATAATCGGGAGGCCAGTACTGAAGGACCTCTCCTTTGTTGCCACCTTCTGAGCCTCCCTCGGAGGAGGCACTTGGAGGAAGGCTCCAGATGTTGATCGTAGTGTCCAGGTAGGTTCAGGTTGGGAGAGGCACTCCATCAGGTATTATGATCCTGAGCCATTTATGAGCCCACGTTGAACTGGGCTTGTAAACATGCAGGCAGCCAATGCAAGTGGGCCAGAATTGGTGTTTCATAGTTTCATAGTTCATAGAGTTGGAAGGAGCCTACGAGGCCATCGAGTCCAACCCCCTGCTCAATGCAGGAAACTAGAGGAGGGGTCTCCCATCCAAGTAATAACCAGGCTTGACCCTGCTTAGCTTTCCACACTCAGACAAGCTGAGCCAGCGTAAGCCACAGGCCTGTATGTTATATGCTCAGACCTTCTGGTCCCCATTATTAATCTGGTTGCTGCATTTTGCACAAGCTGCAGCTTCTGAACAGTCTTCAAGGACAGCCCCATGTAGAGTGCATTGCAGTAATCTAACTTGGAGGTTACCAGAGCATAGATTACTGAAACCAGGTTATCCTTGCCCAAATAGGGGCAGTAGCTGGGCCACCAGCCAAAGCTGGTAGAAGGCACTCTGTGCCACTGAGGCCACCTGAGCCTCACGTGACAGAGATGGCTCTAGGACAGTGTTCTCCAACCTTGGGTTCCCAGATGTTTTTGGCCTACAACTCCCAGCATGCCCCAGCCAGCTATGCTGGCTGGGGCATGCTGGGAGTTGTAGGCCAAAAACATCTGGGGACCCAAGGTTGAAGAACCCTGCTCTAGAAGAACCCCCAAGATACGAATCCTGCTCCTTCACGGCAGTGAAGGCTGGTGACTCCTATTTCGGTGGGGCTCCTAATCCATTGCAACTTTCATTTGGAGCTTTATACGAGCTATCCATGGTGCTCCATGACAGTGAACATATTTTGGGATGGAGTTCAGCACCATGGATAGCTCCTATAAAGCTCCAAATAAAACCTGCAATGGAATAGGAGCCCCACCAAAATAGGAGTCACCAGCCTCCCCTGCTTCAAGGGGAATTATTACAAGTGAGAAGAGGGTTTCCAGACAATTTCCCATTCAGGCAGATTACAGGGCCAGTTCTTTCAAGGGCCAAACAATATGTTTCATCATAGAGTTCGGTGTAACTTTCCCCAAATGTTTTTTAAATGAAAAGCAGCCCCTGAAGGCAACAATCAGAAGTGGAGAAGGACAAGTGGGCAGAGGGTGTTTACTTGCCAGCAACCTTTCTTCTTCATAATGTTCTCCATGCTGCTTTCCCACCCATTAGGGAATAGAAAGAGGTCCCAATAGGGACCTTGTACAAGAAGCAAAAAGTAGCTTGAGGAGGGCAATTTTGAGTGGAGAAACACTGGGCAGAGAAGGGGTCAAAGCCAACTTTGTCACCTGCCCCATCTCTCTGCCCCAAATTGCAGCCTCCAGTTGCACAAGCATTTTGGGTCACTTTAGCTCAGTGTGAGTGAATGAAACCATGGTAAGGGGGGTGAGCAGTCTACATAGATCTCTCAGCTGAAGCAGCAACGAGAATGATTTCCCATTATTTTGGAAGGAGCTTCTTGGATGTAAAAATGTTCTTTGTTTCATTACAATAACATCACGTTGAGCTAGTTAATTAGATTGGGTGATTCCAGGCAAAATAGGAAGACCTTCAAATTAATCTATCCACACTCTGGTGCCCACAATTATTCTCATTTCCACATAGCAAATTTAGCTTTTGGCGCAAAATTCCCAGAGGATCGCTGGACAATGCTATTCCTGTTATAGTATGGAACAAATGGTTCCCATGTCATCTCATCCCCAGCTAAATAATTTTAGTTCATTCTGGACATTAATTAGGCAGCTCCAAAACAAAGAGAAGCATATCTCCTATTGCTGCTATATACTCTCATGCTGTTTGGAAGGCAATGAGCCAAAGCCCATAGCTATCTATCTTTATTCAGGAAGCTTCACTTGAGAGAAAGTCAGGAGGCAAAATATTCTCAGGACCAAATGATGATGGAACCCCTGAACACCCATGATAACTATCCAAGATATTCCTTTAATATAAACTGGAGTTGGGCAGGGAGGGTTCACTGACAAGTGCTACTATTTGAAACACTCACACACACACACACACACAATGACAGGTAGGAAAGTGAATGGGTGAGGTAGTGACAGGAAAGAAATGTCACTTCAGGCTACAGCTGGAATTATGCTCTGTAGCCTCATCATATACATGAAGGAGGCTAAGAAGTTGTAGCATTTGTCAGCCAAGTAGCAGGACAATTACATAATTGACCGGCACATTGAGTGCTAATTCCAAGTGAAAGGGAATAAGAAGTATGCTTCTGGACATTTGCCATTTATACGGCACACCATCATCATATATTGGTTGAGAGGCACCAATGGAAAGCATGTTAGGTATATCTCAGCAAATACTAATCAGCCTGGTTCACACGTAATGACAATGGCACCCCAGAGTATGGGTTAAGTATGGGTTGTCACTGAATCGTGGGTTGTCCTTATGAGCAAGTCCTGCACTATGGGTTGACCACTAACAACCCAGAGTTCACAACCCCACAACAAATCATGGGTTCCCTTCCTGGGTTGTTCGTGGTTAACAACCCGCAATTAAACCATAGTACAGGGTTCATGCATAACAACAATCCATGACTCAATGACAATCCATACTCAACACATACTCTGGGTTGTTGTTACATGCAAAGCAGGCCATTGTCTGGCCTTAGGAAAGCCCTTACCCCTCATCACCCAGGTCCTCATCAGTGACCCATGTCATGTCTCAGGGTGGATGTGGATGTGAATATACAGAAGATGGTAAAGCATTTTGCACAGCAGTAGTGCAATATCAATGTTCCAAAATTCATGGTCAGGCAGTACCCTTATTAGGATTTTGGGATTTTTCTTATGGGCCAACATGGCTTACATTGTTATGGGTTGGATCTAGGACCTGGCTTCTGCAAGAGGAAGGGCTCTGCTTGCAATTTTGGGCCCCTCTGCCCTAACTGCCTCCCCACACACCACAGCTCAGCTCATTCAGCACAGTCTCCTGACTCCCTACTATTTTCAGAGGGCTGGGGGGCTGCCATGGAAAGGAGGGGGCAAGGAAGAACCCTTCCATCAGCGCAGTAGATCCAGCTTAAATTTTGATCAAACCGTTTATATATAATTATTGTGTCTGGGAAATGGAATAGGATTCAAGTTCGTATCTTCCTTTGCAGGTTTCTGAAGTTCAGAAAGCTCATTTTTCTCCCAGTCTCCTCTATCTACACTTAAGGCAGATGCAACTGCTGCATGCACACCATTGTTTTTTCATGCCACAAACTCATAAAGTGTGGAAAATATAGGTCCCTGTACAGATGTCTTTAAGCACCTATATATACACACGTGCCTGAGAACACTGGCCCAATCATGTATGCACATGGAGGTTTTTTAAAAAAGTTTCAGATACATAGGTAATGTTTTCCACTCTTTACAGCAGCCTCCTCCAACCTAGTGCCCTCCAGATATTTTGGATTTCAATTTCCATCAGTCCCAACCAGCATGGCCAATGTTCAGCAGTGCTGGTAGTTGTAGTCCAAAACATCTGGAGAGCAGCAGCTTGGGGAAGGCTGCTTTATGGGGTTGAAGAGGGAAACACCAATATGGCATCCATGTGCACACATCAGTTGTGTTTGCCACACAAAGTTTGGAGTCGCCTTTAATTTAACTCTATGCTAGTTGGACCTGATGTCTAAATAGCACTCTCTTGGGATTATCCAGAAACAAAGACATAGTCTTCTAGATAAGAAATACTTTCTGAATCTGAACAAATGTTGAAGTGTTACCTACAACTCTTCGCAGGCACAGTGCGAGCATAATGTATTGTATAAACAATTATACTTCAGCACTTACATACTGACTGGGTTCGGACGACACGACAAGCAACGGTGGGGACTCACCATTGCTGGGTGGGCATGTCGTTCGAACCCAGTCGTTGTGACTCACCATTGTGACTTATCGTTGTTTTGAACAACAATAAGTGACAATGGTCTGTTCTAGGGTTTGTTTGTACCATGATGGTTTGTCGTGTCGTCCAAACAAGGACAACATGACCCATCGTGGCACAAACTGTTGTGAACTGCACAGGGAGCTTCGGCTGTGGGGTGGTATAGAAATGAAATAAATGAAAGCCCTAGAACAAGCGAGCCGCTTGGCAAGAGTGGACATCGCCTCTCTTGCCAAGCGGCTGGCCACAGAGCTGCCCCCAAAGTACTGAAATGGTGCTAGGAGGCAGGTGTCAAAGGCTTCCTCTGCCCCCACCATGGAGTGGATCCGGCATCCCCGCCTCCTCCAGTCCAGAGCAGACTTCTGGAAGAGGAGGCAGGAGGCGGAGATCTGCTCCGTTCGACCACCGGGCATTCTGAGCAGCCGCGGGGAACAGAGCACAGCCTCCCACCCTGAACAGTTTTCTCCCAGGGGGAGGCCCTGCTCTGATCACCATGCAGCTCCATGTGCCGAGCAGCTGTGGGACGGAGGCACTTCCCGCAGTCACTGGCACCGCCACCCCAGTGAGTGTAGGAAGCACTGGCCCCTGGAGAACCCGAGAAAGAAAAGGGTGGAGAGTGTGCAGGTGCTTCCTCCCACCCGCTCTGCCAGAGAGGTTTACTTGCTGGAGGCAGGGACTGCGTCACCACCTCCAGCAGGTAAACCTCTTGGGTGGCAGGAAACGCCCACCCACTCTGCCCTTCACATTCCCCACCTGGGAAAGCAAAGGGCGGAGTGGGGGGCGCTTCCTGCCACCCTGCTCCACCACTCAAGAGGCTTGCCGGCTCCTCATTGTGCCGGCATGAGCCCTGTTTGTGCAGTGGGGAGTCTTTGACAGCCGTCTTGAGTTGAAATCGGCTTGTGATCACGGCTGTCAAAGAGAGGAGCCTCATTCCTCCCCGCGGTGCACCATGGCATGTTGCTTATTGCAATCCGGCAAACAATCGTGGTAACGCACCACAATTGTTGCCTGATCGTGTGAACCTGCCGAGTATCTTCTTTCTAATCTTCTCAGAAATTATTTACACACTGTATGATGTGACCTGAAATGCAATGTGAAGATATCACAATTCACAGTTTAAAAACCTTCAAGGTTTCTTCCACTTAATAATCTGCTTATTGTCATAAATTAGTAGCACACAATGCAGCTTAGTAGATATATGTGAAAAATTGAGTGATAAAACAACTCACAATATATAAAACTAGCAAAGTACCCAATTTTATCATGACAATCTTTGCTAGCGGTGACCAACCAAGAAAGATTCTCGGGTTGTGGTGTACAGCTCAATGAAAATATCCAACCCAGGGGCGGTCTACACCTGAGGTTTATTCCAGTACTAGATCGCCTCTGTGACTTGTGAGGCACACAACACTCTTGCTTTTCTGTTCTAGTTGTGTTTCTCCCAATTTGGCCTTCAGGCCAGAGAAGGTTCCCCATCCCAGGTCTAGAGCCTAATGGAACCTATTTTGAACTCACACATCTCACCAGAGGGAATATTTGTGAGACTCTCTTTCAGACGTTACACATGAAGCATCTGCAGACATGAATTTAGCACCTGTGTTTTCAAACTAACAAGACCTTTGTTGATCCTTACCTAAGTTGGGTTGGAACAGCAGTGCTACCACATACAAATGTACAAAAGAAGTGAGTCCCCAAATGTATGTGTGGGATAAAGGTGAGTCCTGAGTCTGGAAAGGTTAAAGATCACTGGTCTAGCTGTATTTTGATTAAAAAGAAATAAGGTTTTCTTATTAGATTTTACAACTTCAGTCCTGTGTACTGGTCATTTTGTAAAGAGAATATTTACTATCAGGCCAGCAGCCTTAATAGGATGTTGTAATTTTGAATGCCAGGGACTTTATGAACCCAGGAGTCTGTATATAATAAATATATATCTAAAAATAGTAAATGTGTTGCAAACGTAAACCTTGGAAGGTTTCTTAGCCAGCCTAACTAAAAGCCTTGTTTGAAAGTTGGAAAAAAAAACGATACAATGTAATTCTTGGGTTTACAAATATTTTTAGCCTGATGCAGCATAGAATGCAATACATAAGATGGATAGCATCAAAAAAATTGGGTCAGTTATGTGAAACCAGTGTTTGGGGAGGCAGAAATATCTACAGGGGGGTGGGCAGGAGGGTGGACTAGGTTTCAAATACCTTAGTAAACATGTCAAATGAAGATACTTACCACTATGTCATAAAGGTACACATACCAAAGATCTGGGATTGGTCAAGGCTGCCATTGTATATGTTGAGGTAAAAGCATTTCTTATTACATAATGTGTGAAGCATCACTAGTGTGTGTGTGTGTGTGTGTGTGTGTTTAAATAAAATACAAAAACCATAACAGCTTTTTGCACATACTGTATCTTATGGCCTCTGTTCTAAGAGCTTTACCTGGATACTCTAATCTAAGGCAAGTAGACTGGATACTCTAAGGCAAATAGACTGGTAGTGTGCAGAAGTGAGCTTCAGTATAGTTATCAACAATTGTGGGAGTGCATTGGGTATGCATCGGAATGCAGAGGTTAGCTATCTGCACTGCATTACTTTCAGCTGGATGTGCATCCTCAGATAAACATTCCCACCCACATTCCGGCACAACTAGCTCCATGTATTCACCTAGAGCTGGAGTGGGGCAATGCTGTCCACATCTTTCTGATTGTTCCCAACCAAAAAGGACAACATAAAAGCAGATAAAATGAAAGATTTTGTAAGCCACTAAAAAAGAACATTGGATTGAAAGTAAACATGTCCACTGGAACATACTTCAACACTTCAACTTACTTAAACACTGTTTAACACTGAGGTGTAAGGCTTCCTAACCTGAAAACCTCTGGAGAAATCAGCCCTGCCTCTCAGTTCTTTCATCTAAACCAGTGTTCTCCAACCTTGGGAGTTGTAGGCCAAAAACATCCAAGGTTGGAGAACACTGATCTAAACAACATGCGCCTGAACAAAGGATTGTGCTTGTGCTTAAAAAGTTGTATGCTGGAATGCCCCAGAACAGCCTTCCCTAGCCTGGGTCCCTCCAGATGGTTTGGGACTACAACTCCCAGCTGGCTGGCTGGGTGCTGGCTGGGGCTGATGAGAGCTGAAATCCAAAACATGTGGAAGGCACTGGGTTGGGGACACAACATCCAGGCCGTAAAATGGCAGCCACTAGGAACGGCTGCCAAAATCCAATTTGCTGCCACTGTCACGTGGGGCAAAATCAAGTCAAGTAATGAAACAAAACAGAAAGCCCAAAAGGCAACGAATATTGCAAAATAAATAGTATTTTAATGAATGAATTATGACGCAACTGTGATTTCAATGAACAAGTGGAACCTACAACTACAACAATATGCTGCAGTGTAGAGTGGTCCTGTTCAGGGTTCCAGCCAGCCAGCCATGCCTTTTTTCCAGGATGCTCGTACTCCATTCCATTTCCACTCCCCTTGGCTTTCCATCCCCCCACACACAGAACAGACAGTCTCCATTCCATGCCCACGAGCATGCTCAGCCCTCATTTGACTGTTTGTGTGTGGAGGGGTCCCCTTGCAGATTTTTGTTCTAATTTATGGTACTTCTGCAAACCTTGGGGTTCCTCCATATTTGTTCATACCTTTCTCTTGCATGTGAATAGTGCTGTTTTGGCTACATAAGGATTGGCACTTTGATTAATCATCATATATACACTCACGATGAACACAATTATCAATGAAATGAGGTCTTCAGCAAAGATGGCTACTACCATTTTTTCCCAAGAGTGCCCTTAAACGACACATTCTAGGAAAATGAAATATCAGTCACCAAAACCAACTCTGTTGCCACCGGCAATGAACAAAAGTATCCCCTCCTCACCTCTGAATGAGCAATGAATGGGAACAAATGTACTTAAAAATTTACCTATTCATTTCCCAAAACTTTCTTTTTGGAATGAATAAAAATTGAACCGAATGGGCCCTATCAGTTCAATTTTCCATTCATTACACATACACACAAAAGCAGAATTCTAGTGGGAATATGGGGCTGCAAGGGAATACAGATCGGCGATTAATGGAGGAACATAGCATTTTTATCTAGTTTTTGTTTTCCTCTTAACTTTTGGTAAATGGTCCCTTCTCAGGTCATGCAGCTTGTTTATGGATTGTCTTCTCATTACAAATTTTGTGAACTACCTGTTAGTCCACTGTTATGCTTCACTTCTGTGCAAGTTAGTTTAATGGGAAAATTTGAACAGCTGAGCAACGCTGTCCAAAAATCATCTACATGTTTCTAATCTTCCAACTGCCCTTGTCAGAGTTAATTGAAGCCTTCTCCCAGTGAAGTCCTGCATTTTCTCAAAGGAGCTCTAATGAGAAGAGAGCAGGTTAAAGTTCTTCCTACATAGGATCATAGGCTTGGATTCAAAGCTCCCGTGAGCAAAAAAATTTCAGATGGAATGGTCCCAGTGGAAAGTTGCCTAGATTCAATGACGGGTTACATGAGGATGGACAAACTGAGATGAAATCCAGACAAAATGGAGGTATTGTTGGTCAGTAGAATATCTGGCTCAGGGATTGGGATTTTCAACCTGTTCTGGAAGGGGTTGCTCTCCCCCTTAAAGATCTGGTTCATAGCTTAGGTGTGCTCCTTGATCCTGTATTGTCCCTGGATTCCCAGGTGGCGGTGGTGGCAAGAAGTGCATTTGTACAATTATGTTTAGCGCACCAGCTGAGACCTTTGCAGAATTGGTCTGATTTGGCATCAGTCATCCATACCTTGGTCACAACATGTGTAAACTATTGCAATGCGATCTATAAAGGGCTACCCTTGAACAGCATCTGGAAGTTTCAATTGGTGCAAAATGCAGCAGCTAGGCGGCTAACTGGTGCACGTTAACTAGATCATATCACTCCAATATTTAAAGATCTGCACTGGTTGGCAATTATTTTGGGGGGTCAATTCAGGGTGTTGGTTTTACCCTTTTAAATGGCTTTAAAGGCGCGATCCTATGCAAGTTTAGACAGAAAAAAGGCCTACCACTCCCAGCATGCAACTTCCTTTTTCTGTCTAAACTTGCATAGGATTGTGTCCTTAGTGGTTTTAACATGGGTATAATCTGATTTCTGTGTTTTTATGCTGTTGTTGTTTTATTTTGACACGTGCACCGCCATTTGTGACTTTTGTGGAAAGTCAGCATAAAAACATAACAAATAAACAAATGGGGAGACAATATCCACTAATTCCTCTCCCCTCCTCTGAACATCGCTCTGGGTGGCTGGGGGATCCGCTGGAAGAGTGTGGGGTGTTGTGTAGTGCTCCTGGGGGATCAGTGAAAATCACCTCCCCCCTGTAGTGGGAGCCTCTTCTGGATTGCAGCCCCTTCCGTGAACAGAAGGACCCCTTCCATTCATTGAACGGCAGCTTTGGAGTCAACCCATTTACTCCTACTCCTTTTTTCATGTGAACTTTATCAGAGTTGAGATTGCTCTACATCTTCCCAGAAGGCTTCTCTCCACCACAGAGATTATTTCCTCTAAAAAGTTGTGGGGTTTTTTGGGGTTTTTTTTAAGAGGAACAGAACTGACTTCACTGAACATAACCCTCCTTGTGGGAAAAGATCTACACTACCACCTTCAGCTGCCACAATGTCTCCTGCTCCCTTAAAAGAACCCCACCAATTCTCTCTTGCTACCCCTTATGCCTGGAACTCCCTCCCTGAACATCGGCATCATGCTACCCCCTTTATTCCTCAAAACCCATATTTTCCATGAACCTTTGGCTTAACCTTGTTGTCCTTATCCCAACTGAAACAAAGCCTAAGTCTGTGCAACACAGCCATCTGCAGACTTCTCCTTTTTGCTCTCTTAGCCTGTACAAAGGTTTTGTTAGCAGAAGGCAATTTATCAGGTTTTACCAGGGTCTCCAAGAACATCCACTGCCTCTGCAGATGAATTCTGATAAATCACCCCCTCCTAGTCTTTGCACAGCTGGCTAAGAGAGCATGCTATTGAGCAGGGAAATGCTGTTGTGTGGTTGAACCTAACCCCAATTTGCCATCTCCTACTGTTCATAGATGGGAAAGGGACAATGGTAACATGATGCCAATCACTACTAGCAGTTCCATGCACCCCTGACTTGGATCTCATGGAGTTTAAGGCTATCATGGCTACTAATCACGATGGCTGTATTTATGTCATGATGCTGGAGTCCAGCAGTGACTTGGACATGGAGGCTGAAGAACCAGTAGTACCAACAGAGGAGGCATTGGGCCCAAGCACTACTGCAGAACCAGAGACTTCTGAGTGCAAGAAACCCCTGAGCCGGACACCCTTGAGCATGGCTCCATGGATGGGTATGCTCACTCAGTGCTGCTCCACTAGCCTATCTCCAGCACTGAGCCAGCACACCCATCCATGATGGAGCCAGTGCACCAATGGTACCTCACATGAGCTCTGGGAAAAACAAAGTAGTGCTAGGCTTCAGGCCAAATGCCTGTCCCTTTAAGGCTTCCACTTTGTGGGAACGGGTGGAGTCTGAGAAGGGGTTTCTGGGCTGAAACATAAGAGGCTTCAGTCTGGTCTCAGACCTTGTCAGAGCAAGTTGCTCACTAGGAGCTGCAGTCTGCCTTCCTGCACTGAGTGTTGTGGGTTCCTGCTTCAGTCCAGAACATAACAATAAATTACCTCCAGAATCAGAGGCTGTATGTCAGTTGCTGGGGTAGATGAGTAGGATGGTGCTATTGTGCTCATTTGCTGCTTTTGGGCTTCCAATAGGCATCTGACTGGCCACTGTGTGAATGAAATGCTGGACTACATAGACCTTTGGTCTGATCCAGCATAGCTCTTCTTATGTTCTTTATAAATTGTTTATGTACAAACCAGCACCATGTAAATCTTTGGCTAATAGATTGCCATCTACAGAAAAATGTAACTGCAGCATGACGAAGATGTATGTGATAATGTCCAACTGCAACACACTTCAAGTGATAAGAGCAAATGTGTGTCATGTGGACATCACTAAGAAGATTGTTCCTGTATACCGGGAATACAAAACCTCTTTCAGCTCGAGGGCTGAATTCCATGTTGGAGAAGTTCTCGGGGGCCACATTCCAGTGGCAGGTGGGGTCAAAGGCACAAGGGGTGGGGCCAAATTACCAGAAATATCAGCATATTTTAGCTTAAAGCTCTTACTGCCAGTAACTAAGGCCGGATCTACACCTAAGGTTTATTGCAATACTGGATTGCTTCTGTGATTTGTGAAGCACACACAACGCTCTCACTTTTCTGTCCCAGTGACGTTTCTCTTGAGTTCTCATTCTTCTGTTCTTCCATAATTTCCTGGACGACTTTTATCACGGCTTTTTTTCATTATTGTGGTTCACTATTGCCATATGCCGCTGTGTGTGCTCACCTGGTGCGGTCGTTGCCTGTCCAAGGTGTGGCCATGAAACTAGTGTCATTACCAGAGTTAGTCAATTGTTTTCGAGGATCAGGGGTGGGAAATGTGGTGTCTCCCAAAGCTGTATCAGGGCTTCAGCAAAGCAGATTGCTTTCCCGCTTCTCTCCCTTTCCCCCCACGGCTTCGCAGAGATTGCTTTCCTGCCTCTCTCCCTTTCCCCGCATGGCTTCTCTCTCTTGCAAAGTGAACTGGAGAGAAAGGGCTTCCCCCCTCCCCTCCCTTTTGAAAAAATAGAGTTTTGAATGCCACTTTAAACCCCCTGCCCAAAGGACATCAAGCTGTAAATAAGCCAGAAGTAAATCACATTATCTTCAATGGCCTTACTCAGAAGTACCGGTAAATCACATTGATTTCAATGGAGCTTGTGCTTGGGAAACTTAGCACGGGAGGAAAACTGCTTTGGGAAATTGGTTTTGGGTGGAGGGGAAAGGGCTGTTCCTGCTGGCTTTACCCCAGAGGAGGACAGCGACAGCAGCAGCACCCCCTAGTCTCTTCCCTTCTTCTGTTTTGTGAGGGGGCAGGAAAAGCTTTCCCCCTTTTTTAAAAAACAATCTTGCTCCTGCACAGGTTCACACCTTCGCATAGCTGATGAACCAAAACAAACAAACCAAAAACTTTCTCTTAAAGCCCCCCCCCCTGAACAAGAAGCTGTAAGCTAGCCAAAAGGCAGAAGTAAATCGTATTTTCGTCAGTGGCCTTACTCCCAGGTAAATCACATTGATTTCAAAGGACCTTGTGCTTGGGAAACTTAGAGTGGGAGGAAGACTGCTCTGAGAAAAAACAATTTCACTCCTGCGCTCATTCACACCTTCACATACATGAAGCCACACACACACCCCAAAGAACCCTTGGATGGAAATTGTAACATTGCCTGCTTAAATCAATGAGGTAATGTAACCACTAGTTAGAGTGGGAGGAAAGGGTTAATTGAACAATCCCCAGGGTGCATGTTTTGTAACCCCTCCTCCCTGCTTCCAGCCTCTCTGTGGCCAGATCCCTCTCTCTCCCTCTGCCTCTCCAACATGATGGACACAAGGTCTGAGCTGGCTTCCAGCCAGTGAACTCCAATGAAGCGGACACTTCACACCAAAGAATCTAATCTGCCTATATGCATCCTGCATATATGAGCAAATGGACTGTAAGTAAAACTAATAAATGTCTTTATTAGTTAAACCTTGTATGGACAATCCGTTCCTTTAAAGAGCCTTTTACCAGGGTTTAGCAACCCACGGGGTGACAACCAGTTTCAATAACCAGGCTGCGCATAAGGGGGAAAACTCTGCTTTGTCCTAACCAGTATAGGACTGACTCCTTTTTCCATATCAGTCCAACAGATTCAGCCCTGAACCAGGTTTTGGCTGAATAGCAAATCACAGCCGTTTTAAGCTAGGTTGCCCTGGTTTTTGCACTAAAAACGTTGCACGGGGTCCCGTCGCATCACTTCCTGGCAGCTGGAAATGACGCGACGGGACCCCACGCTGCTGGCGTAGCGTGGAGCGGTAGGATGAGCGGCGGGCAGGTAAGGCTCACGAGTCTTGAGGGGGCGAGTGGGGCCGATTTCAGCCCCACTGGTTGTCACCCCGTCGGTTCAACAGCCGACGGGGTGACAACCAGTTTCAATAACCAGGCTGCGCATAGTGGGGGAAACTCTGCTTCATCTTAACCAGTATAGGACTGACTCTTTTCCGATATCCTCTAATATCCCTTTCTCTTAAAGGGCCATTTCCCCTGCATGTTCAAGGCAACACCCAGTTCTACCACTACGGAGTTAGGTGTGGGGCAGCAAAACAGGATGATTGCAGTATGTTTAACGACAGTGTGCGTTGTAAGGAGTAGTGACAGCAGAACGTGAATATAGCAGTACTGTAATGCTAACTTGACGAAATACCAGGTAATGTAGCTCCAGCCTAAGCCTTAGCAGAGGCATTTTTCAACCTTTTAGAATGGGGAAAAACTGCACCAATGCTGCGAAGCCACTAAATGATGGGAGAAATAGGGTGGGGCCAGTGCAAGGGGGCATGACCTTCTGGGGGACCCCCCCCCCCGAGGGCTGTATTTGGCCTCTGGGCCTGAGGTTCTGTACCCCTGCTATATGCCCTACACATAATATGAAACAATATTTCATGCACCTCAATATAGTTACCTATTAACTTTATTAAGGGTTTTAAACCATTCTGAATCTAATAATATGGATCCATATGGTCCATTTCAATGTGGACATAACTGGGGCCCCACAGTGGGGTGGGGGGAGCAGAGCCCCCTGGTCCATCTTGGTTCATGGTACCATCAGGATTGTGGTTCAGCAGAGTGTATTTCATGATACCCTGCACACCACTGTACCATCACGTCACCAACAAACTAACAGGCATATGTTTGCTCCTGGTGTAATATGATGAGAGATTCAAACGTTGATTTCCAATATTGGATGCCAATTTGAGCAGATACAGTAATATTAGTGCACTGCTGCACTAATATTACTGTATTAGTAATATTACTAATATTAGGGGGGAAAGCTGCATAGTTCTGAGAAAAGTCAGTCATATTTTAGTAGGATTTATGAACCTTTGAATAGGAAGCTTAATATATTACAGTGATAGTGAATATGGCTCAGCTGGCCCAGATACAGCGTATAAATTGATGATGCGTCTGAATCTGCATTCTTAGCTACTATTAAATATAAGTAGGGCACTGCTCTGAAAAAGTCACACTGAAATTAGTAATCTCAGACAATGTGGCTGAAGGTGATTCTGGTTTTAAAGAATGTACCAGTGAATAAAATGGGACTCTGATGGGAAACAAACACTGCAACCCTATACATGTCTACTCAGAAGGAAGTCCCGTTAAGTGGGTATAAGACTGCAGCCTAAGTAGCTTTCTCTCCTATTGTTTAAAAATTGCAATCGGTACTTTTTTGTTGCTTAGCCTAGTGAGCTCCATGTGAAACACCATTCACTTTTTTAAAGTGAATATTAACGCAATATTAACTATTCCTTTTTTCTTTGTATAAGAAACTAATAGCTTGAAACCCACTGGAGAAAATAAAATATATTTCACTATAGTAATCATTCGAAATGCAAATACCAAGGCTATGATCCATCCTAGCACAATTATTTGTACGTAGGTGAACAATGAAACAAATGGGACATCAAATAAATATGTTTCAGATTGGAGAGTTAGATTTGCTTCTTGTATAGTTAAGAGTAACCTGCTTCACCATGCAACTTGATGAAAGATGTTTACTGGGTTTACACGACACGAGAAGCTATGGTGGTTTGTGAGCCATGTTTGTTTCAGAGTGGCTTGTCGCGTTGCCTGAACCCAGCAACATGGTTTGTTAACCACACACAAGCCACTCTGGCTGGGTTCAGACAACACGATAAGCCACTCTGAAACAAACATGGCTCACAAACCACCTTGGCTTTTCATCTTCTGTGAACCCAGTCTCTGGGTAATTCTTAAGATTCCATAATCTTGCACTTACAGTGCATACATATTTTGTAACTTAAAAGCCTGCAGACACTTGGAGATTAGTGGAATTGAAGCTTTCCACACTAGCAGGTAGATGACTGATATTTCATCATAGATGGCATTTTAGAACATTACTTGCCTATGTGCTGTACTTCCTACAGATTTTTTTCACAAACCTTTTTAAAATATAAGTTGTAACCTTATAGACGATGACAGATAGTCTGTTTTGTAAATATATGTTCAGCAATCATAAGTACCATATGCACTGCATATATTTACATAATGCGTTTTTATCGGCCTATCACACCAGTGTTTCCTTAGAGTTGTCACCATGAGGATCCCTGACACTGCTAGCATCTTCAGCTGCATTTTGTAAAAGCAGATGCTTATGCTGGCATGTTAGCAGTTCTCAAGGGTGGTGCATGCCAAGGCACGTCTTGCATGTAGATGCTATGAGAGTTAACTGACTATTATTCTTTTCTAATCCAAGGTATTATGCAAGCGATCCCAAGCCATCGTTGTTGGGGCAATAATGCACAACATGTATGATGTGCTTGATTACAAATAACTTGTGGAAAAGGTAATTTCTTTGCCCATTAGTATTTTTATGGGAACATGAAGGTGCAGGGGAGGTTGAATGTTCAGTTTTGGACAACTAAATAAGAAGGTCTGCTCCTAGTACATTTTGTAGCAGGTCTACACACCAAGCAAACGTAGGTACTATCCTGTGCACTCAGATGCTTGATATGAATATTGTTGTAAGGATAGCTTTGCACAAGTCTTTAACACATTGTAGCCACTTCTTTTCCTTTTTTGTGTTCCCACCTCAGGCACTCATGGTTGAAAACTGGGCCTCCTTCTCAATTAGCTTCATTTGCCCTTAGTGACATCAGCATGCGCCCAAATCTGATTGGCTATGTAGCAGCACAATGTCATCATGTTTACTATGGGCATTCTGACTGACTGGGTCATGTAATAAAGGAAAAAGAAGCCCTAAAAGGGGTAGGGTGGGGATGGAATACAATGCTAAATCTGCAGCGGACTGACCTTGAACCTGTATGAAAAGAACTGCCATTTTTGAGGGCCTCTCAAGCACTTTATTTTGTCCCAAAAAGAGAAATGCCCAAGCATTTGGCATGGCCCTAATACTCATCTCTTGTATTCATCACAATTCAATTCAGGGTTTGCATTGAACTACAAGCTAACTAATTCTAGTAATTTGGATAGTTACATAAATCATTCAACTGATTAATATAAGTAATATATTAATCAGTTGAGACTTCTGAACCCTGCTAACACCACATGAGTAACACTACAGCTGCAATGAACAGCTTGTGAAGACTTTTCAGATGAATAGCTGAAGAAATTAGTAGGTAGTTCAGAATAATGAATTCATCTGAGAGCCTGGCAATCTGTTCATAAGCAGATAGTTGGGGGGAAAGAAGTCAAGATGAATTTCTCTTATATTTATCTTAGCCTTTCCAGTCCTTATGTCACCTGAGCAACTGTTGCTTTGAACAACCATAGAATAAACAGAGCTTAGGTTTGTTTTTTAATTTCATGTATGAAGTGTTGTTTCCCCCCCCCCCCCAAGGGTGGGATCCATAACTGTTGTTTCATCAGCAGAACTATCCTACTTGTGGAACAGGACTTTCCCATCCTCTCCTCCCCCATGCAGTCCCCCATATACTATTCAAATCTGCTCTGATGGGTCCCCCAGTCCTCCAACCCCAAGTGTTTTCTCCAAAAACTAGGATGCTGACTCAAGAATGTAAAAATATAGACAGTTTGTGTTATATATATGGTTTATCGAAACAAGCCAACTTCAAACTATGGTTGATGATCCTGGCTTATTCCAATAGATGATAGTTAATGCTAACCACAGTTCCCAGTTCGGACATAAACAGCAAACGATGGTTAGTTGAAAATGGAAGCAGATCCTTCCGATCTTGTGATGGCCATGCTGGAAGAAGAAAAAGGACGGGGGAATGCATGAACCCAAGGCTCATGCTCATAGTGCACTAAACTATGGTTTAGCATGATGTGTGAACTGGGCCACTCTCTGCTTAAAGGAGCAATGTAATATTTTCTTTTCTTTTTTCACTGAAAGAGCTGCACATAGCGGAACCATCAGTTTCATGCAGATTGTAGAAGGTATCCGAGATTACAAGCCTACTAACAGTAACAACCTTATCTATAGATATGCAAAGCTGTACCTGAGGTTAGCAGGGCTAGGATGTCTCACCCAATAAATTACAGGATAGCTGCCTGTGTAGATTAGAAGCCTGTACAGGTTCCCTTTTGCAGATCTTCTTTAAATAAATGTGGCCCAAGTTTATGTCATATACTTCATGTCTCATCTCTTTATTTCCTCTCTCCTTTCACTTGCGAACAACACTCAAGGTAGTAAGAGATTATAAAAACGGATTTATGTGATTCACTCAGTAAGATTTCACCTTAAACACATAATCCCAGAAGGAGCTGGCTGCTGCCTCTCTAAACAAAAGGTGCAATTTTAAAAAAAGGGTATGTGTCTATTATTTTAGCTTTTAACCCAAAGGGCTTCCTTCTCTTAGCATAAAGCATGTCAATTTCAGAGTCCTATAAAGCAAAGCCTGGTGAGTGAGATTTCTTCATTGACAGTGCAGCATACAGTTCATTCTGAGATACCCCTCAGGGATGCATTAGATAAAGGAATTCTATATCTGAAGATGACAGGGGAGAAATTGAGATCATACAGATAGACGCTACCAAGAGCCACAACTCTCTGGGGACTAGTTGGTTAATTACAATTTAGGACACACAGAACAGAAGTGGACTGTTAAGCACAAACATAAATGTACTGTTGTGTAATGTTCAGATGCGAGATGCCTAAAAATGAGAGGTATAATCCTTCGGCACCCCTCCATCCATTTTTGTGCATGAGAAATGTGCAGATATAGCACACTGGGTGGGTCTGCACTCTGAGATGGACACACTTCCACCTCTGGTACTGATTTAAAAGTTAGAAAATTGTTGGAATGAAAATAGTCAGTGGGCACCACCATTCCGGTATGTAAATAATAGAGGAACGACTGAACTAATTCTATGAACGTGAAGTGATGCTACACATTGAAGAATCTAGTTTTTAAGAGGGCTAAATGCTGTCCTGCAGAAGTTCTGCGTGAAATCTAACTGGTGCCTCCCACTAACAGCACAGCTTCAGTCAGCAGAAAGGGGGATTTCCACTGCCCCCTGCAGCCCCAGAATCTGCTCTACAAGGTTGGGGATCTTCTAAAACTAGTTTCGGGGACACAGGGGCTGCAGGGAGAAAGAGGAGAAGGGGAAGTTCCGTTATGCAAGCCTAAGTCTGCTCACAGAACATTGGACATCTCCCAGTGGAGATTAGATACTTGAAGGGTGTGAATAATTGGCTGGCAGGCTGAAATGAATATGTGAAATGTCATCCCTTCCATACAATTTCTTGGCTTTTGTTGACTTCTTAGGGTTTCTAAGTCTCTGGCATTGGTTGCAGAAGTCACAACAAATGGCACAGTTCCCCTTCTGGGCAACTTGTAATGATCAAAGTCCTTCCAGGAGTTATAATGCTAAAGCAGTCTTTCCCAACCTGGAGCCTTCTAGATGTGTTGGACTAGCTCCTATCATCCCCAACAAATGCTGTTCAGTTTGCTCCGGAGTCTTCGGTGAGGGACTTTGTCCAAAGCCTTTTGGAAGTCCAAGTAAACAATATCTACCAGATCACTCCAGTCCACATGTTTACTGACACTCTTAAAGAACTCTAAGAGGTTAGTGAGACAGGACTTACCTTTGTGGAAGCCATATTGATTCTTTTTCAGCAGGGCTTATCCCTCTATCTGCTTGCTAATTTTATCTTTAATAATGCTTTCAACCAATTTACCCAGAACAGATATTAAGCTAAATGGCTTGTGATTGCCTGGATCCCTTTTTAAAAATTGCCATTACATTGGCCATTCTTAGGCACATATTACATATTTTGTTAGAAGATCAGCATTTTCACATTTGAGTTCTTTAAGAACTCTGGGATGGATACCATCTGGGCCCAGTGATTTCTTAGCTTTCAATTTGACAGTAAGGTTGGGAACTTCATCTCTTGTTTTGTTACCGTCTCTTGTCTTGCCTCAGTTCCTCAGACTCCCTTCTGGAAAACGCCAGTTCACGCACAGGTATCTGCCCTACAACTTCTACAGTGAAGACAGATGAAAATAATTTATTCAGCTTCTCTGCAATCTCCTTAGCCTCCTTTAGTACTCCCTTATCTCCATGGTTATGCAACAGTCCAACTGCCTCCCTAGCTGGTTTCCTCCTTCTGATATATTTAAAGAATTCTTTATTGATATTATTAGCAATATGCTCCTCAAAATGCTTTTTGCATCTTATTTTTGCATGTTTGTGGTCCTTTTTGTTCTCCTCATTTGGGCAAAACTTCCATTTTCTGAAGGAAGCCTTCTTTTCTCTAACAGCTTCCTTGACACTGTTCGTTAGCCAAATTGGTGACCTCTTGGACTTAGTGGTACCTTTCCTGACCTGCAGTATGCATTCTAGCTGAGCGTCCATTATTGTGGCTTTGAGAAATGTCCAAGCATTTTGGAGAGATTCAACTTTCTTGGTTCCTCCATTCAACTTCCTTTTTACCAGTTCCATCATTTTAGAGACGTTATTTTGAAGACAAATGTGACTGTGTTGGACGTCCTTGGCAATTTTCCACTTCAATAAAAATTAAGTTTGATAGCATTGTGGTCACTGTTTCCAATTGGTTCGACAACACTCATATCTTATAGTAGGTTCTGGACAGCAAATTTTAGGATTAAGTCCAGGGTTGCCTCCACTCTGGTCAGTTCCATGACCAGCTGTTCTAGGGCACAGTTATTGAGGGCATTAAGAAATTTAGGGCACAATCCTGTGCCCTCTGACCTTGTCTGGGGGGGACATAGGAATTGCCATAGAAAGCGCTGCGACCTCAGACATCCTTTCCAAGGTTGCAGGGCCGCAGAGTGCCTGCCCACCTCATAGCCTGCGCGGTTCTTTTTGTGCTGGCAGGGAACCAAGCATGGAAGACCGTGCTCAGTTCCCCCTGGGGGGGGTGTTGCTGGAGGCAGGAAGGGGAGGAGGAAGCCACTGCCGGATTCTGAGGAATCCAGGTGGCACCTTAGCCTCTCCTCCTCGGGAGGAGGGGAGAAACATTTAGTTGGCTGAAATTGGCCGTCCCGTCTAGATGTTTTTGAGAGCAGAAAGAGCACAGAGGATATCCTATCCTCCATGCTCCTCCCACCCTCAATCGGATGCCCGTAATCCTCTGAGTTCAGAGGGTTATGGGCAGCCTCATAGGATTGCGCTGCCCACCTCTTTTTCATGACTGGAATATGCATGTATCCAGTCAATGTGGGGGGTAATTGAATTTGAAGTCACCCGTTATTACAATTCCTTATTGGGATGCTTACCTAATTTCATTTTCCAGCTCAAGCTCACCCTGAGCGTTCTGGTCTGAGGGAAGATACCACGTCTCCCATATTGAATTACTTTTGGAACCTCGTATTGTCCCCCACAGCACTTCTGAGGATGAGTCTGCCCCTTTTAGGGTTTCAGGTCCACCTGGCATTATGCCCTCTTTAACGTACAGAGCGACACCTCCTCCAATGCCTCCCTTCCTATAGAGTGTATATCCAGAGATGACTGTATCCCACTGGTTCTCTCCATGCCATCATATTTCTTTTATGCCCACTATATCTAAGTTCTCCTTTAAAACCAGACACTCCAACTCTCCCATGTCCTACATGTTTACTTTTATGTTGACATAAGATTTTACTAAAAGGCTTGGTGAAATTGGGGCTTCATACTCGGAGGTGTGATTTAAAGGAGTCATATGATGAGCAACCCACATGAAGATGTAGTTAGCAGGGTAGGGGTCAGCAAACTGCCCTATTTGGTTCCACTACCAGGGCAAAACAGACACTAGCAGAGTGAAGTGCTGTTGCCCTTTTCAACACATACTGGGGGTGTGCATTTGCTTCAGACAAATCCGAAATCCAGAACTGAAGTGGGCTGCTTCAGAGAGGTGTGGAACTTGTCTGAAGCAAAGCTAGTGTCTTCAAAATCTGTTTGAACTGAAGCTTTGGGAGCAATTTGGAGACACACAGAGACCCAGATTGTACATCTGCAAAACTTAATAGAGTTGGAAGGGCCTACAAGGCCATCGAGTCCAACTCCCTGCTCAATGCAGGAAACTAGAGGAGGGGGTCTCCCATCCAAGTACCGGTAATAACCAGGCCGTCCACACTCAGACAAGCTGAGCCAGCGTGAGCCACAGGTCTGTATATTTGATACATTTCCCCTCAAGATCTCCATATAAGGAAAACAGTGGAATGGGGAGAGAGGAGAGGAAGAAGAGTTGGGTGTACGTTTGTGACTGACAAACTCTAGGGGAGGAGTTGGGTATAGTTTTGTGACTGACAACTCTAGGTAGTTTCCAAGCAGGGAATAACTTTACCACTGCTCTCCATTTTAGTTCCCATCACAGTACTGTTGGGAAGGATGTAGAAGGAACTTATCACAGGCTATTTCTGTACTTTTTCACTGCAAGCTGTGATTAAGTGTCAGTAACAGCAGAGGCAGCAGAGATAAAATACTACAGTCATGCCTTGGATTGAGAGCATAATTCGTTCCGGAAACGTGCTTGTAATCCAAAACACTCTTATATCAAAACAAAATTCCCCCAAAAAATTTGTACAGAGATTTTTAATTTAAGCCATACTACAGTACTTGTATTGCAAGACGCTGCTTGTATATCAAGTCAAATTTTTTAAAATAAATATTTAAAAATTTGCTTGTCTTGCAAAACGCTCTCAAACCAAGTTACTTGCAATCCAAGGTATTATTGTACCCTTGTACAACCCCCGCTACACCTATCTGTCTGAAATTTGCCAGGCTTTATTTCCTCATAAATGGCAACTATGCCTGCATATTTCATCCAATTCTGCCATGATTTTTTTTTTAAAAAAGTATAGGCTGTTCCCTTTTTAAAAGATGACTTTTTGGCTTAAGCGTGGGTTGAAAATTCTTTAAATAAATAAAATCAAAATGTAAATGCTACTTGCACAAAAAAAGTCTGCACCAATTTGTCTGAAATTTTTCAGATTTCATCCACTTAGAAGTGGATACTTTGACTGCAAAGTTCATCCAATTCTGTCAGAATCATCATCATCATCATCATCATCATCATCATCATCATCATCATCATCCATGATAACTGTCGTATTTTCTGATTGAGGTTCTGATTTGAACCCAAAATGAAGCGGGTGCCCTCCTAAATGATCTGAGCTGAATGAGGGACCTTTCTGAAGTGTTGAAGCAAGGTCCGAACAGAAACTTGCCTTCGGTATACCACTCTACCACATCCACCATGGGTGCACAACCTGTGGCCTTCATGCAGCCCTTCAAGGCCTTAACTGTACCTCTCCCTAGTGCCCTGACCCTCCGTCTCTAGTACTGCCCTTCCCCCACCAATTTCCTCCCTACTCTGAATTTGGCTTTCCACCTTCCTCCCCCACTGATCCTGATCCCTCTTTTTCCCACCATCAGCCTGAAAAAGTAGGCCAAAGGCCTGCCCAGGAAACTTCCTCTTCATATATGGGTTTGAGCTAACCAATTGCTTGGCTACAGTTTTGAATATGGGCATACCAAAACCAGGGAATAGCCGTGACAGAATCCCCAGTAGCTGTCTCCATGGCTCAAGGAATAGTTAAATCTTCTTGAGGTTCTGCCTGTATTAGTCTATCTTTACATTAGGTTTGCTCTAAGGTTGCAAAGTACCCCTTACAATGGAACCCACATACATTTTATCTCCTGGGTGTCGTGAACAACCCTTGGAATTGGCTTCAGGTCAGATGTATATTCTTTATGGTAAGTCTCATTAATTTTGTTGTTGTTGTTGCACTCTTTGCTGTTGTGAGAAGCAAGCAGATTAAGCCCTTTCTGTGGCAGAAAAAGCTACTGGTATCATTCCAGATGGAAGCAGCCACTTCTTAGATGCCAACATAATCTGTTTCTCTAGTGACATGACCATGCATATTAAAAATTACGGTAAATGCAGACTGACTTACATTTGCACTTAAATTAAACTCCAAGCTATTGCTCTTTGGGGACAACAGAAAGATGTGGAGAAAGCTGCTAAAGTGTGATCTTGAGAGTTTATGCGCTAACCTTTTCAAAGCCAGAAACGCCTCTCCCAGGTGATCCATTTCAAAAAATATTGAAATGGCTATTATCAGATAAACACACACACACACACACACACACACACACACAATTTCTGGAGGGTTTAGGATTCTTTTTCATTTTTGGCATGGCTAATTTGCCTTCAGAAGAGGGAGAGCACATTTGTCTATAAGGAAAACCTGTAGGGTTTTCTTGTGTGAGAACAGTAGGTGGATTTTCTTCCAACTGATAATGTTATTATATGTTTCCTCCCAATTCTGTCACATTAAGATGCATGTCTCAGTCCTTGTTTCATTTAAACTAGTTTATCAGCTTCAATCAGTACAGTAATACCTTGGATTGCAAGTAACTTGGTTTGAGAGCGTTTTGCAAGACAAGCAATTTTTTAAATATTTATTTATTTATTTATTTTTACTTGATATACAAGCAACGTCTTGCAATACAAGTACTATAGTATGGCTTAAATTAAAAATCTCTGTACAAATTTTTTTGGGGGGATTTCGTTTTGATATGAGTGTTTTGGATTACAAGCACGTTTCCGGAATGAATTATGCTCTCAATCCAAGGCATGACTGTATGTTGTTGTTGTTATGGTCACAATCTAGTTCTGATTTTTGGGGAGAGGAAGGGTTTGCCTAGCAGATGGGCAGCGTGGCTTCCGCTTATTCCACCCACCCTCCCATGGTGTGCAAAATTCTTTCTAAATTACTTAGAATCCCAAAAGTGGATCTTAAGCTCAGGCAGATAAGTACAAAATTTCTGCTTCCATGGATCTAGCTGAACACTTCTTTCAGCCTACTTTGAGAATTAAGATTTTCAGTGTGACAGACTTAAAAGTGGGGTCTGCAACAAAATGTTGCAGTGTAGAGTGCACCTGTTCAGGGCACCTGTTCAGGTCCCTTGACAACCAGCCATACCTGCTTCCAGGATACTCCATTCTATTTCCCATCCTGCTGCCCCGGTTTTCAGTTGTTTCCAGTCAGCCAACATAATCTGATCACTGAGCATCCTCAGTCCTCATTGGGGTGTTTTGGGTCCCTCCACCCCACACACACACTTTAAAAAAACTTCTGTAAATCTTGGGGTCCCTGCTGATACCTCCCTCTTGTGTGTGGATAGTGCCATTTGGCTACTGGCACTTGAATGACCCAGCTGGTTATTAGTATATATTATAATTCCAGGATAAACAATACCTGAAAGCCGGACTAAATGGAGGGGAAAGAAGCAAATGTGGAGATATATTAGCCACCTTCTATAAAGCCTTCTCTTCTTCCAGTGATTCTGAGTTCTGTGCAACACCTAGCATGCTGTTGGGGGATACATGTTAATTAATATACTATGAAGAGAGATGGTGGAGGGGAAAATTATATTTTCATATTTTTTCTTATATATCACATTGGAATGGTCTTTTGATTGACCAAAGGGCATCTGCTTCAATAAAATCTGGGTGCACTTTGATATACCGGTAAGTTCTTGCCCCTCCTATTATTTTTCTCTTTCTCTTTCTAGTGATGGATGGGCAGACAGAGATGAAGTCATTGAAGGGTATGAGGCTGAAGCAAATGGAGGCATCACAATCAAGTTGCAGTCTCCAGAAGTCTTGTCATTTGATGACTATTTTTTGAAAATACGTTTGGACACCAACACGAGAAACCCCTGGTTCCCGGAATTTTGGCAGCACAGATTCCAGTGTCGCCTTCCAGGACACCCTCTAGAGAACCCCAACTTCCAGAAGAACTGCACTGGTAAACATTTAAATATTTTTCTCTTGTCTGGACAAGCTTGAGCAAGGGTTTTTCATCCTCAATTTCTAATTTCTCTATCCTGCATTGTGATAAAAAATCTTCCTGAAGCCATGAAACAAGCCTGAGGCTCATGCTGGCTCAGCTTGTCTGAGCGTGGAAAGTTAAGCAGGGTCAAGCCTGGTTATTACTTGGATGGGAGACCCCTCCTCTAGTTTCCTGCATTGAGCAGGGGGTTGGACTCGATAGCCTTGTAGGCTCCTTCCAACTCTATGATCTATGAAATCTATGAAATCAAATCATATTGAGGTTGTAGAGAGGGTACTGCTGTGTCATGGGACAACCTCCAGTTTGCTACTGGTTCCTTGATGAACTACTACTAACTACTGATCCTGGCATTCCAGAGGTCAACATTCAAAGATGGGGTGCCACAAAAACTGATGTATTTATGTCCTCTGCCCAAACAATTCTTAATTGGTTTTTCCTCCCTGCTGAAGTGAAGCAGAAGTTTTGGTTTGATTTGAAAATGAATTTGCAGGTGGTAAAACCGTCAAACAGATTAAAACCTGGCAGGATTGCTAACAGAGCCTTAGGCTTCTTTTCAGAGTTTCACACATGATTTTGAAAGTGCCGTTAAGCATCTCTCATGCTGTTTGTGTGCACATTGTTAAGGCAATTAGAAACCAGCCATTTCAAAATCAAGGTACAGTGTAGCCGGTGTAGACTTTACTTGCACATCATAGACATGGGAAAAGAAAACAACACTTTTGGTGTCAGGTGTGAAAATACCAAGCAAAGAGCAATGTAATCATAACGATGTTATCATAGCCTTCCCTCCTGTCCGTGGAAGAATCGGTTAATACCATTAGTATGGCTGAAAGGCCATGCAGATGAAATCCCAAATCTAACTGTGTGTATGCTGAGACTGGAAACCTCTTGGTTTGCAGGAAATCATAATTTGATGTTTCAGCCATCACGAGGCTTGCATTTATTTATTTAATTAATTAATTTTTATGCCACCCAATAGCCGAAGCTCTCTGGGCGGTTTACAGCAATTAACAAGACAGTCCCTGCCCGCAGGCTTACAATCTAAAAAGACACGACACACAAGGGAAAAGGAATGGGGAGGAAAGAAGGGGGAATATTAATTAATACTCCCTGGCAGGGCTGGTGGAATGGCCCTGTGCGCTCCCTCTCTTTTCCCTCTGCACAGCCTGCTGGAATGGTTGGTGGTGGTGGCAGTTGAGGGAGGAGGAGCCTTCAGGAGGGCGGCCTTTCAGCAGGGCTGGTGGAATGGCCCTGCGCTCCCTCTCTTCTCCCTCTGCACGGCCTCCTGGAATTCTGACTTATCGTGTGCAAGCTGCATGAGCGAGCTGCTGATATGTGAACCAGAATGCAATTATCCTTCAAAGTTCTCTGAATTTTGCAATACAGTTCTCTGATTTTAAAAAAATAATGTGGAGAAAAATGTGTACACTATGGTAAATAGCATACTATCAATAGCATATAGGAATTTTGTTCAAAAGTGCCGAGTGCAGAAGGGAATCATGTGTATATTTTGGTTTGATGAATGCTAATGAGTGTTAATGGTTTACCGATGATAAGTGCCTTAGGCATGACACTTTCCTCCATCTGGGCTATGAGATAGCCAGTTCAAATGGGATTGGGTGCACCTTGGATGGTTTGATTGGGTTAAGAACCAGGCAGGAAGTAAGAGAGGCCTCACAACCTGTTGGAGAATGAAGGCAAGCCACTCCTGTTGTACATGCTAAATGAGGATAGCCAGTGTACACTAAAACTTTGTGTACTTGTCCTGGTTTCCCAAGCCTCTGCCTGATTCACCTTCCCAGGCAAAATGGAGATTTCTAGATGTCTAAGGTGTTAGGGGTACACTTAAAATGGCAGAGAGGTTGAACTCCACATTTACACAGTTATCTTATTTATGTATAGCTCAATGCTTTCTTCCCATCTTTGCAATGTTTTTTTTTAGCAAATTAAGATTGACTTGACTTAGTATTTGTATAAGTTGCCATTTGTTTATGCCGGTCTCAGAAATTACCTATGTGAATATATATTACATTGTTCCCCTGCCCTTTTATGGCCTTTGTCTAAAACAAATAAAATTGATTAATGATAAAGGTGCACAGAAACAAAGGACTTTGTTTCTGTAAGTTAGGTCTGTAGGCAAGTCAGGTATCATAGTGTGTCAGGTTGATGTAACTCATTCATCTAAATTCAGTAGTAAAGAAGAAGGAATAACTACACCAGAACCAAAAAAAAAGGAGCAATTTTCACAACCATTTTTAGCATCATCAAAAAGTCCCCCCTTTCACTGATTGTTTGGAGATTGTCACAGTATGAAATGATAATGTTCACCCGCTGAGAATGAAGGAAATGCTTCCTGAAGTCTTGACCTCAGTGACATCATCATGTAGTCAAACATGTTAGGCTAAGTATCATTGTGACATGATCTTGTAATGCACATGATTACTGATTGGCTGGGACATCCCATGTGACTTTTCCAAATAAAGATGGTGTAATAATCGTATGAAAAAATGGTGCTGAAGTAGCTGCATATCTGGAGAACAATGGCAGTGAACACATTAAAAAAAGGTTAACAGTTTTGGGGAAATATTTCACAGACACCCTGAAAGTACTACCTTTGCCCCCCAAACTGAAGCAGGTGAACATTTAGAACAGAAATAATACAGATATTTTTGTTTATTATGATATGATAGCTAAACGGTATATCTATGAGCATATGATGCTGGTAACAAAAATGGTGAGGCATGTGGTATCCAGTTAATATTCTGGGAATGCCTGATGCTGCAGTGCCTGAGTAGATGTGGACTTGATCAGTTCCTTAGATGGGAGGCCATGAGGAGTCCAATGTAAGACTGAGATATAACAATAATAAATACATATTTTTAAAAAAAAATGGGTGGTGGTGGGAGTGCTGTTACAAACTTGCCTTGATATCTACTTAGGACCCCAAAAGCATCTTGCTGCCACCTTTGGAACACCCATATATTAGCTTCTTTCTGCATTCTCTTTTTTAAAGCATTCCGTTTAATTGCTAAGCCTTTTCATTTGTATTTATTTATTGATGGGACCAATTTGTATATTGCCATTAGCTGCTGTCATTAGCAGACCTCTGCTTAGCCAGCACCAAAATAAACTCTAGTTTCAGGATGCTGTGTGTGTACATTCAGATGCTAATTATGCAAATTCACTTGCACATTGCCCCTCTTGCCTCACAGAGAAAACGAGCCTTTAACATGTTGTAAAGTTGGCTCCAAATCAGCTCAAGATCTCAAGAGATATTTGAAAGGCCTATGAAGTTTCCAAAGTCTTCACAGATTAGGAAAAAGAATACCATTATTAAAGTTGTTGTTCTATTTATGACATGCAGTGTATTTACGAAAAGACAATCTTCAAAGATTCTATTCTGTCAATGGCAGCACTGGCTTATGAGAGCATCGGAATTGTCCAGCTGGATCGGATCAAGGTCCATCTACTCCTGCCTTCTGTTTCCAACAATGGCTCACAGCAGAGAATGAAGGTGATAGCTCTCCCCTGTTGTTTGTCCCTAGCATTAGTCTGTAAAGGAGAATCCATATAGCTGTCATGGCTAATACACTGACAAGTGGGATCTGCTACAAAATGTTGCAGTGTGGAGTGCTCTGCGTTCAGGATTTCAGCCTCTCCAATACATTCCCCCCCCCCAGATTTCTGTCTCCTGCCCCCCAGCAGACAGTATTCTGTAGCCACAGAGCATGTTCTGTCCTCATTGGGCTATTTTTGGACTCCCCCCCCCCCCAGCATTCTCACCACAACAGAGAGAACAGTTCTAATAGTGCCCAATAAGACTCTTCAAAAAAAAATGTAGGAAGAAAGACTATAAAGCACGAGGTCTTCAGTGTCTGTATACTAATGCCCAGACCCAGAGTATGGGAAACAAACAGAACGAACTTGAACTCTTAATACAGGAGGGCAAATACGACTTGATAGGTATAACTGAAACTTGGTGGGATGACTCCCATGACTGGAATACAGCAATTGATGGAGATAACTTGTTCAAAAAGAACAGAAGGAACAGAAAGGGAGGTGGTGGTCACACTATATGTTAAACATACATACCTCTGCACAGAAATACAGGAAGATGAGCTTGGTAGCCCCATCGAGAGCATCTGGATTAAAATAAATGGGGCAAAGAATAAAAGGAACATGGTGGTCGGAGTCTGCTACCGACCACCCAATCAAGGAGAAGACGAGGATGAAACTTTTGAAAAGCAAATTGCCAACGTTTCAAGGAGGCATGATGATGTAGTAGTGATGGGGGACTTCAATTTCCCCGATATCTGTTGGGAGACAAATTCTGCCAAACATGCCCCCTCCAAGAAATTCCTGACTTGTGTTGCTGATAACTTCCTCCTACAGAAAGTGGAGGAAGGAACTAGAAAATTGGCTATCCTTGACTTGATTCTAACCAACAGAAATGACTTAGTGGATAAAGTGGCAGTTAAGGAACTCTGGGGGAAAGTGACCATGTTATACTTGAGTTCTTGATTCTAAAGGAAGCAAAAGCTGAGTGTAGCCAAACGTGTACTCTGGATTTTAGGAAAGCCAATTTTAATAAACTCAGAACAATGATAAGTAAGGTCCCATGGCAAGCAACTCTAATGAGAAAAGGAGTTCAAAATGGGTAGGAGCTTTTAAAAAGGGAAATTCTAAAGGCACAATTACAACTCCACCAAGGAAAAAAGGTAGAGGACAACAGAAGTAGCCAATCTTTGAGAAATCATGGAGGAAGGGTGATGTGCCAGATGACTGGAGGAGAGCTACTGTTGTTCCTATCTTCAAAAAGGGCAAAAAGGAGGAACCTGGGAACTATGGACCAGTCAGTCTGATATCAATCCCTGGGAAAATTCTGGAGCAAATTCTGGAGCAGATTCAGTCTGCAAGCACCCTGAAAACAATGCAGTGATTACTAGAAGCCAACCTGGATTTGTCAAGAACAAATCCTACCAAACTAATCTGATCTCATTTTTTGATAAGGTAACCTCCCTTGTGGACTGTGGGAAAGCTGTGGACATAATATATCTTGACTTCAGCAAAGCTTTCGACGAAGTGCTGCATGATATCCTGATTAGCAAACTAGCTAAAAGTGGGCTACATGGAATAACTATCAGGTTGATCTACAGTTGGCTACAGGAATCAGACTCAAAGAGTGCTTATCAATTGTACTTTCTCAATCTGGGGAGAGGTAACGAGCAGGGTACTGCAGTACTCAGTTCTGGGCCCAGTGCTCTTCAACATTTTTATTAATGACTTGGATGAGGAGGTGCAGGGAATGCTTATCCAGTTTGCAGATGTCACAAAATTGGGTGGAACAGCTAATACCCTGGAAGACAGAAACAAAATTCAAAGTGATCTCGATAGGCTGGAGCTCTGGGCTGAAAACAAAAGAATGAAATATAATAGGGATAAATGCCAAGTTCTGCACCTAGGAAAAAGAAACCAAATGCACAGTTACAAGATATGGATACTTGGCTCAACAATACTACAGGCAAGAAGGATCTTGGAATTGTTGTAGATCACAAGCTGAATATGATGTGGCAAGAAAGGGCAAATGCTATTTTGGGCTGCATTAATAGAAGTATAGCTTCCAAATCACGTGAAGTACTAGTTCCCCTCTACTCAGCACTGGTTAGACCTCATCTTGAGTACTGCATCCAGTTTTGGCCACCACACTTTAAGAAGGATGCAGACAAACTGGAAAGTGTTTAGAGGAGGGCAACAAAGGTGATCAGGGGACTGGAAACAAATCCTTATGAGGAGAGACTGAAGGAACTGGGCATGTTTAGCCTTCAGAAGGGAAGACTGAGGGGAGATATGATCGCACTCTTCAAATACTTGAAAGGTACTCAGGTACACATATGATAGTGTCAGGGCTGGATTAAGAGCATTATGGGCCTGGTGCTGCGGAGGGTGCGCGGCTGAAGAGGGCGCAGAAATGCTGCGCTTCTCTTCGCTGCCGCTGCGCCGCCCCCGCCAGGCCTCTGCCTCCGCTGCGCCGCCCCCGCCAGGCCTCCGCCTCCCCACCCTCCCTCCCGCCTGCCCGCCCGCCCGCCGCGCTGCCGCGCCCTCCCGTCCCACTCGCCGCTGCGCCTCCCCCCGCCCTCCCGCTCGCTGCCGCTGCGCCTCCCGCCGCCGCCGCCATCACCCCCCCGACCCCCCCGCCACCTACCTTCTCCGCGTCGTGTCGCTTCCGGAGCCCCGCCCGCGTTGTTTTGGCGGGAGGAACCAGGGCAACAGGGCTTAAACAGCCCTGTTGCCATGGTTTCCCCAGCAAAAAACAGCGCCGGGGTCCCGTCGCGTCACTTCCTCCTCCTCCTCGTGGTGGCGGCGGCGGCGGCAGCGGCAGCAGCAGTAGCTGCTGCCGCCAGGGCGGGGGGAAGGTAGGTTGGTGGTGGCGGCGCAGGGTTTTTTTTTTTGCAGAGCAGGGCTGCTTTGGAGAGGGGGGGGCGCTAAATATTATTTCGCCTGGGGCGCCAAACTGCCCTGCACCGGCCTTGATTGTGGGCCTAATTTGGGGTAGGGGCCTGGAGCTGCAGCTCCAATAGCTCCTATCTTAATCCGGCCCTGGATAGTGTTCTTCAAGTACTTGTTGAAAGGTACACAGAGGAGGGCCAGGATCTCTTCTTGACCATCCCAGAGTGCAGGACAAGGAATAATGGGCTCAAGTTACAGGAAGCCAGTTTCTGGCTGAACATCAGGAAAAACTTCCTGACTAGAGCAATATGACAATGGAACCAATGACCTAGGGAGGTAGTGGGCTCTCCCACACTGGAGGCATTCAAGATGCAGCTGGACATCCATCTGTCAGGGATGCTTTGACTTGGATTCCTGCATTGAGCAGGGGGTTGGACTCGATGGCCTTATAGACCCCTTCCAACTCTACTATTCCGTGATTCTATGATTCTATGTATGCAGGTCTTGGGGTTCTCGCAAGTTTACTAATACCTACCTGTTCTGTGTGAGTGATGCCATTTTGGCTACATTTCCCCTGAAGACTGGAAATAGAGGGAATGGTAGAACTGTCCTCCATAAATTTGTTCTAATTCTTTTTAAAGACTCTCTCTTCTAGGTTATATACTGGATGGGTGGGGGGAATAGATGGTGCCTGTTCAGATCTTGGTGAGAGGCAGTAAATGTGTGTGTGGTTTTTTTCCTTCAAACTAATCGCAGAAACATGCTGTGTTTGTATATATATTGTTCTCTTATGAAAAGGCCTATTGCAGCTGATTTTTATCCTAAGCACTCATTTTAAACCACCACCACCCTTTAAAAAATCAGAAAGGATGGCGTAAGTTACGTACTATTTTGATGAGGGGTATGTCAGTCAGTCAGTCAGGCGATCACTCGTGACCGAGTAAGATTGTCTTCCAGGATAAAAAAAAGAAAATTTACAAAAAGGAGATTTTAAAAGGAGGAAAATTCTAAAGAAAATTGTGTAGACTCTAGCGATGGGTCCGTAAGTGACTGTGGAGGCCAATTCTAGATCCACACAGCTTCCCACAGTGAGGACACAGGTTACCAGATGGAAGATGGTCCTGTAAAGGATTTATTTGACGTGCTTTTCGCTTAGCACGTTTCTCCCTTTCACCTTGCACTCGAGCTTCTTCAAAGTCCATAGAACCTTTGTGAAAGGCCAACCTCCAGTTAGATCGTTCATGGGCCAGAGCTTCCCAGTTTTTGATGTTTATATTGCATTTTTTTAGATTAGCCTTAAGAACATCTTTAAACCTCTTATATTGACCACCGATATTCCGCTTTCCATCCTTGAGTTGGGAATAAAGTAACTGCTTTGGGAGACGGCAGTCAGGCATTCGAACAACATGACCGGTCCACTGAAGTTGGCAGATGGAAAGCTTTTTAATCTCAGCAGGCTGAAAGCAAAAAGTAAGGTAATTACAACCTCTGTTGTGGAACTTCAGCATGCTGATGATAATGTGGTCTCCGCACATTCAGAGGATGATCTCCAAACTATCCTAAATGCTTTTGCAGAAGCATACGAAAAACTTGCTTAACATCAAAAAAACCAAAGTGCTTCGTCAGCAGGTGCAAGCTAACCCTTTGGTGATGCCATCTATCCAGCTTGGCGGGACAATACTGGAAAATGTCGAGGGGTATGTACAATATGGGTTTTCATCTTAGAATCCTACATGCAGCAATAAAGAACAGGAACAGTAAGTTGATTTTACTAGAAATATGGCTGCATTTTTATGATGCAGCACTTATAGGGTGTCCTACTTTACAGCAGACAGTCCTCTATTTGAAGGGCTGTCTGGTCCAAGTCTGTTTGTTTGTTTGTTTGTTTTTTAAAAAGAACCCTAACAAGGGGACGCTGGGCCTTGAGGTTGCCCATCAACAGTTAGTTTTTCGACAGCAGATTGAGACTGAGTAGGTCCACAGGGAGGGATGCACGGATTTTGTTAAATCCATTCTGCCTGTGTTTCGGGGATTGTCAGGCATCTTTTGTTCTGTCATCTACTCATTGACAGAATCAGATTTTTATACCAGGATTTCGTTTTGGTTGCACTAATTTGCATTAGTGCCAATTTGCATTACCACTCATTCACATTAGCACAAGTGTGCATTATTGCTGGTGTGCATGTGCCCACTTGTGCAAATGCACTAATCCGCATTAATGCAAATGAGCACTAATGCGAATTAGTGCAAGTAATGCGGATTAGTGCATTTGTGCACTGCACCTTAGCGTCAATGCGCTAATGCACATTAGTGCTAAATAATGAGAATTAGTGCACACACACCATAGTGAAAAACCTGTCCGCAAGTCCACGGAATCTGTGTGACTTGGAAAAGCCGGTCCGATGTGGAATCCGCAGGGGTCAGATTCATAGAAATCCAAACTCATTTGAATCCTTTGCGAATTTCTCTGGCCCACTAGGGATGTCACTGCGAATATCGGGGGACTGGAGTGAGCTGAAATCGGCCCCGCTCGCAGCCCCCCGATATTCTCTGTGACTCGCGGGCCTACCTTGCTGCCCGCTCAGTCCGCTGCTCAGTGCGCTGCGCTGCGCTGCGCCGCCCACGCTGGTTCCCGTCATGTCATTTCCAGCTGCGACGTGACGGGTCCCTGTGCTGACGCGGCTGAACCCTGTTGCTGAGGTTTTGGCGTAGAAACCAGGGCAACAGGGCTTAAAACAACCGTGATGGAAATGACGCGATGGGAGCCAGCGTGGGCGGCACAGCTGCCCGAGAGAGCGGCGTGGCTGCCCGAGCAGCGCAGAGAGTGGGCAGAGAGCCCCTCCGCGCTGCGGAGAATCAGATCATTAGGGTGGGGCCTGCTTGCCGAGGAGAGGCAAGGCGGAACGCCCCCCCCCCAAAAGATACGAAATTCACCACTATGACATGCCCACTCACAGGTCATGTGGCCACAGTCTTCCCCACTATGGCAAGGTGTATTGTGTTTCTTTTTAAATTACAGTATTTATTTCTAAATTTGCATCTATAGATGTGAAATAGCATATGCAAATTTTATGCAAATCTGAGTCATCTTTTGTCTTCTCCTTGAGTCATGCATTTCCTCTTTTTTAGCAATGTGTCAGTGGCCACCCTAAGCTCTTGTGGTTGATGCGCCTCCCCCCCGACCCCCACTTTTAGCATTAGGTCAACATACCATATGCTGCAGATGGAATCCTCATTTTAAATCTCCTTGGAAATGTGGCTGGTACGGCAGCCTGTCCATTAAATGGAGTTTTCTTTTTGAACATATGTAATTGTGCTGTGGTATGTTTTCTGTACTTTGGCTCCTGGATGGTTTACTTTACAGGCACATTTCAGGAGCCTGATGTTGTACCTTAAACCCCTTAAGTGGTTCCAGAGCTACACAGAGGAGAGATTGCTTTATTCACCATGCAACTTTATGCACCTGTTTGGAAGTTAAGTTTGACCTGTGTTTGCGCACTGCCCCTTAAGCACCACTGGAAAGTGTCAACGTGCTGACCAAAGCAAAGGACAAAACACAGCATGGGACAGATTGTATCTTAGGTCTGCATTCACCGTATCAAAGAACATCTGTTTTGGGGCCTGAGCAAGCTCATCATCTTGAATGATGTGAGCGGTCATCTTGATGGAAGGAAAAGGAGGCCTCGGGAACAGAAAAGAAAGGGCTATTATACACAGGAGCCAAAACTGCTATCCTCCACAAGGGTAAGATGCAGAAACGGAAGAACTGAATTAATTCAGTTCTGAGACTGAGAGTATAACTGGCATGATCACAGTACTCCTTGATCAAATTAATTTTCTGTTCTGTAGATCAGAACAGGGAACTAGTCTGGTAGCTTCATCATGGTGTAGGTTACTAGCAGCAAAGTCCCAGGCTTGCTGTCAGTTCCAAAATTGGAAATGTGGATGAATTTGAATTTCAGATGTTTGATAATATCTCCTTTGCTTCTATAGACTGAGGCACAACAGTTTAATTAAAGTGAGAAATGTCAGGGGAGCCAAAGCACGGAGGATAGCTGCAGCACACTATGTAATCCACTGGTGTAGTGGAACCAGGGCTCACAGGGTCAAAGCACTGGGATTTTTTTTATTTCCTGGGATAATGACATCATCTGCCACCTCTACCTGCCTCAGGCTTCCCTGTTCCTTCTGAGCTTAGTTGCAATCCTCACAGTAGCTGCCTGCACTTCAAAATTTACCACTACTGAGTTTAACCCGGGCTAGGGATGTACATGTACCTCTTTTTGTGCTCGCCAGGTGGTTGGCAAGCACCCCTGCTGCTCAATACATCTCACGGTGGCAGCGGGGGCTCCTGGCGGACCTTCTGGAGCCTGGAAATGACGCAATGGGTCCCGGTGCTGTGCCAGGAAGTGACGCAAAGGAACCCCGGCACTGCATTTTTCACGTAAATACCATATAAAACCACCTTAGAACGGCCACGAATAGCAAATCGCGGCTGTTTTAAGGTGGTTTTCTATGGTATTTACGTGAAAAACGCAGCACCAGGGACCCGGAAGTACCTCTCCCCAGCTCCTCTCCGGGGAGATGTGCCGAGCTGGGGAAAGGTAAGTTCTGTGGGGCTTGGGGGGGCGGGGGGGCGGGGTGAGTTCTCCCCGCTTCCACCCCCCAGTCGAGTCACACATACATCCCTACCCTAAACATGACAACATTCTGGGAAGTAGTAGCAGGCCTTGCCCCTTTCTTATCCTACGCTCCATTTATGAATGCAGCAAATAAAACAAGTGAGGGATTTTCGCTGCAAATAAATAAGCAGGATTTCATAGCGGACCAGACATGAGGGTGGAAACATTTGGCTCCCTGTCCACCCATCAGCTCACTAAGAATGAGGAAGACTCATTTATGTCACCTGCTGCAATAGTCACCCAACAAGCTTGACCTTGATTTTTTTAATTTTATTTTTTGCTTACCTCAATTTGTGGTAACTAATTTTCTTCATCAACTTGCGTTCAGGACTCAGCATTACACCAGTTCTAATATTGTCCCTTGAAAATTAAGGGGAATGAATATTAAGATTCTTTCTCTTTTCTTCTACTGGGGGTGTGACATTCTAATTCTAACATTGTTTGGAGCCTGATATCAATGTTAGTAGCAGCTGAATGAAGGACTCTGAAGTGCTGCTGGATGTTTTGCTTCCCCTAATTTGCAGCCATGAAAGAAAAAAAAAAAACACCACCTCATTTTCAAAAGGCCTGAGAAGAACGATGCACTCCCTCTTGTGGGCAGAATGTATACTGTTCCTCCGTTGTGAGTGTCATTTGAGATAATTAATGTGGGCTATCTGGATCTCTTTCAATATTGAGAGATGAAAAGGTAAAACAAAGTGGGCTTGAGTTGAAAGGACTATAAATCATTTCAAATCATCAGGAAAGTTGCATGAAGATAATGTAGTCGCTTATTTGAATGCTGGCTTAAATTGAAGCTTTAGTCCAGACAGCCTTCCCTAACACAGCTCCTTCCAGAGGTCTTGGACTACAACTCCCATCACCCCAGCCTGCACAACCCAATGATCTTGCTGGTTGGGGATAATGGGAGTTGTAGTCCAGTGCGTATGGAGTGCACTGAGTTGGGAAAGGCTGTTTTAGTCCCACCCTGATGCTTTGGACTACAACTGCCAGCAGTTGAGGCTGGTGCCTCCGATATCAGCGGGGCTGTGTATCCAGTCTCTGGATTGCACTCCGAGCTTTTAAGGAGTTATCCGTGGTGCTGAACCCTATCCCCAAAATAGCTTTGGCACCATGGATAGCGTCTTAAAAGTTTGGAGTGCAATCCAGAGTGGATACACAGCCCCGCTGATATCGGAGGCACCAGCCTCCGCTGACTGCCAGCATTCCTGACCATTGGCCAGGCTGGCTGAAGCAGAGGCTAGCTGGACCATCAAACATTTTGAAGGCTGGTCTATACCATCATGGACTGAAAGTATTCCTACATCTTAACTTTATATAAGTATGACCAAAGTAAACAACAACAACAACAACAACAACAACATTGATCCCATGCTTCTCCATGTTTATTTATTTCAGCCTTCCCCAGCCTGGTGCCCTCTAGATGTTTTGGACTTCAACTCCCATCAGCCCCAGCCCGCATGGCTAATGATCAGGAATTCTAGAAAGTGTTGTCCAAAACATCTGGGGATTTTTGAACCACCCTTCATCGAAAGATATCAGGGTGTTGTGCAGAAGGAGACCCCAAAATGGTCATGTAATCATAAGATACAATAAAAACAAAATAGAATATGATCATAAAACAATTTAAAAGGCAGTAAAATATAAAAGGACAGGCAGGCTAGGTGGTTCACATTCCCATGCCTTATGTCACCAACTAAAATGGTGAAAGCACAGCTACTTGATTATTACAGATATCCTGCTGTAGAAAAATATCTGGTGTACCTAAACGACTGAGGGGAATTGTTCCTTTCTTACTGAACATTAATCTTTACTTCGGGAAGAACTATCTAGGGATGTACAAGAATTTCATTTCTACTCACAAAACATGCGGGCTTACTCTGTTAGCAGCCTTGAAAGTGAGCGCAAGAACGTGTCCTGTGAAAATGCTCACAAATTACTGAACATGTGCTCACATTCAATATGTACCACTTTCCCTGTTTGATTTGCACAAATTTCTAAAGTTGTGCGAATTTCTAAATCAGCCCCACTTTAGTCTATAGAGGGAATTTGCGTAAATTTGGGGATTTTTGTGCAACTTTCACGTCTGATCGCTGTTCATTTTGCGTAATTTCCCCATTCTCCCCATAAGCCCCAAACAGCATTATGAGGCTTCTGGTCCAGGCTGGCTGGAGCCCTGAACTGGAACACTCCTATTAGGGGCTGCAGAAACCCCGCAGTCTTATATGGAAGGTACTCACTTGTACATATCTACCACCAACCAATATTGTGGAGCTTCCTAACTCTGCTTTCTGTGAGATTTAACACAGAGAAAGCTATTAAACATCAGTCACTCTGCTTTTCAGGCTGTAGTGACATTCCAGCCAAACTATTTTTTTAAAAAAAAAACCAATGTGGTTGTTTGATTTTAAAGTCACTTGAAAATAAAGTATTTAATTCACAGTTTGTCTCTTCTGCATTTGTGCTGGAAATGCTGGGATTAACTTTATTCATCAGCAGAGGCACGTGCATCAGGTTCTCTTAGATGTTTGCAGCTTCATGGGATATTATATGACATGACCTATGTGAAGCTGATCTTTGGTACCACTTTCTACAGTAATTTTGTTAGAGGGCAGTGGTGCAGTCGAGGCAGAACTGTAGGGAAGACATCCAGGACCCCACTCAACAGAATGAACAGGAGGACAGCTAAACACAACAGAACTAGCTTCCCACATTTGAAATAAATAAAGTAGTACAAATCGGCATCTGAAGGGGGGTGGTCAGACTATTGTCCAGAGTCTATAATTACCTAATAGCACACTGCCAGAAGGTCTCATATTCAAAGCCTCTTAGAGCTTTTCTGCACAAGGCATTTATTGCACACTCATCCCTACAGCTTGTTTACCGGTGCTTTAGAGCAGTGTTCTCCAACCTTGGGTCCCCAAATGTTTTTGGCCTACAACTCCCAGCATGCCCCAGCCAGCTACGCTGGCTGGGGCATGCTGGGGGTTGTAGGCCAAAAACATCTGGGGACCCAAGGTTGGAGAACACTGCTTTAGAGGACATCATGAGCCTGATTTCTCTTTAACAAGGCAAGCTAGAATTAGGCCAATAGCCTGAATATATGGGGACGGGGGGGGGGTGTTATCTTGAAAATAAGACTACAACATAGAATTGGAATGAAACCTCACTTACTGACATCTTGGATATGAAGTTGGCAGCATTTTGAATTCATTATAGCTTCAGCATCCCTGCAAGCTTCCGGATACTTAATGTGTGTTCAGAAGAACTCAGCAAGGCGCTTGAAAGTTGCACGAGGTGTTTGAATTCTCCATTGTCGCTTTCAGAAAAGCGAAGTGTGTTGTGTTCTGGCTAAACAGGAGCTTGACTCCATGCATGGCAGAGAGTGTAGCTTTTGTTTAAATCTGTGGTATGCCATGAAGAAAGCTTCCTAGTGCAAAAAAAGACATTATAATTGCAAATAATTGCTCGCTTTATACATCTGGCGCTTGGGGGGATTTTTCTTTCAAAACGTATACAATATTTTCTACATACAGTGTTTCCCACTGATTGTCTTGCTTTTTCTCATAGCAAGCTAAGCTGACGTCAACCTCATTTTTTGTAGATTATGAACAACTGAAGCTGCCAGGGCTACCCATTGAACTGAACTGGAGCGCCTGGAAGCTACAAATTGTGCAAACTGTGGTAGCTAGGCTGCTAGCAGGTGCACAGTATCGGGACCATATCACAGCTATCTTAAAAAACCTGCACTGCTTGCCAATTGCTTTCCAGGCTCAAGTCAAGGTGTTGGCTTTAACCTTAAAAGCCCATAATGGCTTAGGACCCAGCTATCTAAGGCACTGCCTGTCTCGCTATGAGCCTGCCCAAATATTAAGATCTGCAGGAGAGGCCCTTTTGAGGGCACCATTGCCTACAGAGGCCTGTTTGTTGGACATGTGTGAAAGGGCAATACCATATACAGTAAAACCTTGGATTGCAAGTAACTTGGTCTGCAAGTGTTTTGCAAGACAAGCAAAATTTTAAAATAAATTTTGACTTGATAAACAAGCGACGTCTTGCAATACAAGTACTGTAGTACGGTCAAGAAAAATGAAGACTTTACACTATCATTCTTTATTGCGGCTTAAATTAAAAATATGTGTACAAATTTCTTATGGGGAATTTCGCTTTGATATACGAGTGCTTTGGATTACAAGCACGTTTCCGGAACGAATTATGCTTGCAATCCAAGGCATTACTGTATCAATAATAAGGACACAACTTAGCACTGCTTAGATAGCCTGAACTTGTGGAGGGAGGGCAAGTGAGATTGCACCAACTTCCATGCATTCATTCAGTATAAGGCAGTATCCCCCAACCTGGTGCCCTCCAGATGTTTTGGATTTCAACTACCATCAACCCCAGCCAGCCTGGCCACTGGTCAGGAATGCAAGGAGTTGTCATTCAAAAAAATCTGGAGGGCACCAGGTTGGAGAAGGCTGATACACTGTATATAAGAAGAGTCCCTGCATGTTCAACTTGGCGAATGCTCTCTTTATATCCGGGTTGGCAACCTGTTGCCCTCCAGATGCTGAATTTAAGACCTTGAGGCCCCAGACCTCATACTCAGGAACAATGGGAGTTTTAGCCTAAGAACATCTGGAGTGTCACTGGTTTCCCATCCCTGCTTTATATGATTGGGAATGCCATTCCAGTTGGAAAAATCCAAACACCTCTGAGAGACAAAGTGCTTAGGGTTTACATGGACATAGATACATGGCATCACAGGGAGACAGGATCCTAAAAATAATATTTTAATAAATTTGTTATTATCCTATGTTTCTTTGGAAACAGATCAAAACTTGTAAATGCTGGATAGGGGTTCAAGGCATGTGGGTACTAGGCCTTTCGCTAGCCCTCTGTGAGTCATAGTATACGGGATGGATGGTTTCCTGGAGTTGACTTGTAAACAACAACACCCACTACCTGGCAGCTGGCACAATATAGGGAACACAAGAAATGTGGACATATATTAATGAGCGTCATAAACACCATGACCATGTTTGTTGTAGAGATTATAGATGGATTAGCGTTTTACTTTAGGAGTAAGGTAGCAGAAAGTTGTGTGTACACAGCTGTGAGTCCATAGTCAAAAGACATCGCTGTACCGGTCAAACCCATCTGAATAATTCTGACTACAGTAATACCTTGGATTGAGAGCATAATTTGTTCCGGAACCGTGTTTGTAATCCAAAACACTCTTATATCAAAGCAAGTCTCTGGCGGGCGTGAGCGGGGGCGATTTCGGCCCGCTACACCCGCTCGAGGCGAGTGGTTACATCCCTACGGACTTGTCTTGCAAGACCTTGCTTGTTTATCAAGTCAAAAAAAATTTAAATTTTTTTGCTTGTCTTGCAAAATGCTCTCAGACCAAGTTACTTGCAATCCAAGGTATTACTGTATAGTGCAATGCTGATGCAATGCCTTGATCTGTAATGGGATTTGTTTCCTGATACTCTCATGAGTACTCTCTCCAGTAAGATTAAATAGAATAGATAACAATTGCTCCACACTTTGTTGGAGAGGATGTCAGGAAATAGGTACATATGCCCATATGTGGTGGAGTCGTAAAAATGTTCTGGAATTTTGGCGAGAGGTTTTTACAGAAATATCGGAAATTATTAGTATTAATCTAGAGGTCTGTCCTAAACTTGCTTTGTTATCAACAATAACCGATAAAGTCATTTGTGCCCAAAATACGAAGGAACTAATTGTAAACTTGTTAACTGCTGCTAGGTTAATGATAGCGAGGAAATGGAAAGTACAACATGTTTTTCTAATAACTGATTGGTATAAGGAAGGTTGGGATATAGCCCTAAATGATAAACTAACTTGTAGTATCAAATGCAAAAAGGGACAGTTAAAGAAGAATAATTTTATGGATATATGGAATCAATTATTAGACTATGTATTAATAAAGGGGAAGGGGAGTATGCCTTGTCAGGATATGTTGTATTTTTGGAATGTGGAATTTAATTGATCAAGGGGATGGAAGTATATTAGTTGGTCCCGAGGTGGGTGGGGGGGGTGCACCTTATGATTTATTTTAGTTGTATGTTTGTGTTTTACAGTTTTGTATGTAGTTTATAATAATTAAATAAAATGTATTTTAAAAAAAAGAAGGGCCCATCCCAGGCCTCACCCTGCAGCAGCTGAGGCCATTACCAGTGGTGGCGGCAATGGTGGCAGATTCTCCTCCACTTCCTCCTCATCCAACCAGCCTACCCCACTGACAAAAGTTAGTGGCAAGGCAGTTGGTTGTCCAAGCCTGCAGGTCCTGCAGTGCAGCATTTTAAAGGGAAAGTTTTAAACGTATGTGTTGAGTTGAGTAGCAGTGAGCTGAACCAATCAGACTCTGCCTTTGGGGGAGATACAGCTAATGAGGGCACAGGAGTGATATAAAAAGACCACCGGGCAGGCTGTTGCAGCACTTCCTCTTGCTAGCGGGGCCGGCCAGGTGGGCAAGAAGGAGGAGCTGCCACCAGGTTAAAAAAAAAAAAAAGGAGGAGGGAAGACTGGCTAGCAGGGCTGCAGGGTGTGGTGTGCATGTGGGGAGGCCTTTGGCAGCACTATGCCTTGGGCTCATGAGGGTCTGGCGCCGACCCTGCCCTGAGCACCTACCAGGGATGTTGAACCTCTTTCAGTTGAAGGGTGAAATTCCACTCCAGAGAAGCTCTCAGGGGCTGCATTCCAGTGGTGGGCAGGGCCAAAGGCAAATGGGGTGGGGCTGAATTACCAAAGAATACATGCATATTTTAGCTTAACTTTGTTACCGCCAGTACCGCCGCGGTGTTGAACCACTTTCAGCCTGAGGACCGAATTTCATTTGGGAGAAGCTCTCCAGTTGTTGCTATTATTAGCTAGCCAAAATCATTAAAGGTTGTTCTACAATAAAACAACAAACACCATCATCACCACCCAAATCAATAACACAATGAGAAGAGACTGTGATAAAAGGCACTGACTAAGTTAATGTTTTCAATTAATCTCGTAGGCTTATAGTGAAGAAAAATAAGAAAGTTCTGACATCTCAATCTGAAACACGTTTATTGTACATCAGTCTCATGGATTTTGATGCAACCTAACTGCCTCCCTATTTCATAGATTTCATAGATCATAGAGTTGGAAGGAGCCTACAAGACTATCGAGTCCAACCCCCTGCTCAATGCAGGAAACTAGAGGAGGGGTCTCCCATCCAAGTAATAACTAGACCTGACCCTTGCTCCATGTCACCTCAGAAAGCCACTTCCAGCCATGTGGCTTTGCTTATGGAACATCAAGCAATGCCCATTCCCTTGGGAGGCGCGATGCTTGCATTGTATGTAAAGATGCTCTGAAGCAGGGTGGGTCAACCAGTGGTCTTCCAGATGTTTCAGCCTACAACTCCCATCATCCCTCACCATTCGCTATGATGGCTACGGCTGATAAGAGTTGTAGGCCAAAACATTTGGAAGGCCACAACCTGCATAACTCCTGCCCTAATGTGAAACCATTATGGACAGAAGCTTTAAAATGTTTCTGGGGCAACATGGGAACAACCATTGAGGTGATGTCATTGGACTACAATCCATAGAACTGAGGTACAAGAAAAAGTGTTTCAGACAGAGATGTCAGAACTTTATTAAACTATGGACAACACAGCTGAATGAAAAGCCATAATTTAGTCAATGCCTCCTAAATTTGAGAGCAACCTTGGAGAAGGCAGCAAGCAACTACCTTGCTTGTGGTGTGTGTGCAAAGCGAGTCTAAGTATGCCGCTGGGTTCCTTTTCTTACAGATCTACATTTTAAGGTCCCAAGTAATAATGGAACTTAGCTCTCTTTTGTACAAAAATAAAAAATTCTGTGCAGAAATGTGGAGGAAGGGGGTGCTGGCTGGCCCGCCACACCCCACCCTTTCCTACCCCAAAGGACCCAAGCCAAGACCCCCAGAGATCTCAGCCTCAGCTGTCTGCAATCCTACTTGAATCTCTGTTCAGGGACTTGCCCCTTGTCTGTAACCTGGATTTAGATGCTGGAACCACAGAGCAATCCACAAACACCATGTGGGGTAAAAAACCAAAAGAAGGTTTATTCAGCTGCATTTTACAACAAGAATGGGGAAATGAGGGAAGCACACGAAATTAGAGAGAGACACTTTGGTACAAAGTAATAGAGCTACAAAAATAACAAAACCTGATTCCTTATATCTCCCAGGCATACACTCTGTTTTCTGGGGGTCAGTTCTCTTCCAGGGTTGGGTCCAGCACAGCCTTGCCACCCAGGGGGACTACTTCACCTACCCGAAGGTCCAAGATGGGTAGCCCTCCACAAGGCTTGCCTTTCCAAAGCCCTCATTCAGCTAATTTCACCAGGAGCTACCTGGGGTCAGATCCTGAGGCCACCCAAAGGCTTGGACCTCTGCTTGGCTTGCTGCCATTGCTCCACAGCCAGGAACCATGTGACGAACAAAGACAAAGAACAAAACCCACACGTTGGGAAATATAGCTCTTTCCCCCTCCCCTCCTCCTTCCTGTAGCTCTGCTGCCTCTTAGCCAATCAGGATGAACTTCACCTGGCCAGGCAGGGAGGGGAACTCATGACTCATGACATTTGCATTTGAAAGCTGGGTCACTGTAGACTTTGGGACGCCCACACACACACCCCAAGCCTTTAGCCGGTTCACACATGAGGGTGTGTGTGTGTGTGTGTGCATGTAGGAACCCCCAAAGGCTCTTTCCTTCACAAGAAATATCACCACCACCGCTATCTAACTCTGTATCTATCTATTCGCCCAAATGCGGTGGAGAAGCACACAGATGTCACACACAGTGGAAATAACACTTTGTCGCTCTTGGGGATGATTGTGTATTTGATGTTAATCCACAGGTGATAGCAATGTTAGAAGACAAGTTTACATAATAGATTCATAATGATCATAATAAAACCATCATACTTTAAGTCTCAGGAAAACAGAGTGATAGAGAGCCATCCTATAAAGGATTAAGGAAAGATGAATGAAGTTTGAGTTTATCTCTTCTGGCATGCCACGCTGCAACGCAGGGATTCCAGGGCCCGAGGGAGGATTTGGGCATTGCACAGAAGCAGGAAAAGCTAACATATGAGTCACTGGCGCATCTATTTTTTGCATTTCTAGTATGAATTGTATGTCGCCCTTTCAGTGATCTGTGTGGGCAGTTCGCAGCTCAGCATAGCGAGATGCACATCCCCCCCCCCCTGCTTTGGACTTTGACTGGGAACAGGGAAAAGAGGTGCAGGAGAAGCTCAAACACATGTAACAGAGCCCTGACACCTTTAAAAGAAAGAGAAAAGAAAAAGAACAGCAGCTTTGGGGATTTGGAGCAGGGAAGCAGTGTGGGGGAGCGTGGTTAACTTGCTTCACCTGCTGGAGTTCCAAACACATGTGTACATTGCATGGTGGAAGCAGCTGTGGGGCAATTCAGAACAGAGGAACAGTGAGTGAAGGGAAGAGTTAAGTGCACTCACATGGACACACACCGACATGTGCCTGTTGCAAATTCCTCCCTTCTAAAGCAGCACTGATTTAGAACAGGAGTGGGCAACGTCGGAGGATCCAGGGGCCAATCTCGACCACCAACCCAGAACCCACTGGAGCCACACACACACACCACTGAAATCGCCTTAATTATATTGCCACTGAATTTTAGCAGTGAATTTTACCTCACAGGGTTGTTGTGAGGATAAAATGGAGAGGAGGAGGAGGATTATGTAAGCCGCCTTGGGTTCCTTGCAGGAAAAAAGGTGGGGTATAAATATAATAAAGAAAGAAAGAAAGAAAGGAAAAGAAAAGAAAAGAGCCACATTTTTGCTTTAAAAGCAGACGCTCACAGAGCATGCACCTTGTTTTAATGCAAAATCATTCTCCCAAAGTCCTGGGGGAGTACGATTTCACATTAAAATAGGGCACATGATTCCTGCGTGCCTTGCTTTAAAGCAAAACTGTGTGTGAGAGAGAGGGGGGGGTGTTTCTAGCTGCCATGTGTCACCAAACTTCGGTGGCAATTTAGCAGCATGGCAGCCATTGGAGGGGGGGGACAGGGGCCACAAAAAAGGACCAGAGGTACATGTGGCCAATGGGCTGCATGTTGCCCACCCCTGCTTTAGAAAAACAAACATGATCTGTTCCATGCATTTACGGATACAATAAGCTGTAGCCACTGAGTCTTGCTATTTTTTCTGCTGGCTACACTCCTCTACAGATGTGAACAACAAAGAGTTGCGCCTTTAATTGTTTTTATTGCGACAGACTAACACGGCTACCCTCTGGAAGCTCTACAGACCTCTCAGTAAGGGCCATTAAATAGAGCAGTACTTACATGAGTAAAGTGGTACTTCTGAATAAACACGAATAGGATCAGCCTGTACATCTCTTGAAATTTTGAAAACCGTTTGCTTTATGAACAACTGACTCTTTATATTGTCATATGAAACTGCCTTATACTGTCAGACCGGTGGCCCATTATTGTCTAGTGTCTACTCTCACAAGCAGCGGTTTTCCAGGGTATCATGGAGAGATATTTCCAATCACCTGTGCATCTGATCCTGGGTTGTTGTTTTTGCCTGGAGGTGCTATGGACTGAATGTGGGAGCCTCTGCATGCAGACCATATGCTTGATCACTAAGCTGTGGACTTTCCCCCAGAAAGCCACCATAATAGGCCAAGGGATGGTCATAGGGCTAAATACACACTGAACCACACTCTAAGGCTTATACTTATCATTATTTAGATAAATAAACCTGCATTATATGTCATCTAGTGAGGAATATTTCTGATCCACCTGTCACATCCCTTTGCCTGCATTCTGCAATGGATCACCTGAGCAGAGAGTTTTATTCTATTTATTAATATAGGGGTGGTTTGCATGCAAATATCCTCAAGAGAAGAAAAATTCAGAGGCAACAACCACAAAGGCAATTTACTTAAGCATTTTTAAGACAGTGGTGGTGGCAGTTCTGAGCCAGACTGCACAAAGTCTTACGGCCAAGTTAAGAGTGACATTTGCCATGAACTTTGCCCTTGTGTGGTTGGTTTTTCTTTGAAAATAGGCGGTGCAGGGGAGAGGGAAAACCAGCGAAGGCTGGTGGCTGCAATGTCAATGGCGTGGTGTATCCACCCCGGGTTTTAGTCTGAACTTTTAAGGACTTGTCCATGGTGCTGAACCCTATCCCCCCAAATAGGATCAGCAGAATGGATAGCACCTTTAAGGTTCAGACTGAAACCACCCCACTGACACTGGAGCCACCAGCCACTGCTGGGGAAACCTGGAGCAGGTTCATGGCATAGAAGGAGGGCCTCCCCACCATAGTCCCAATCAGAATCAGCCCCCCACACCTCCTATTCGCAATGGGAGGGAAGTTCCATTGGAAGGACAGTTCCATTGGAAAGTTCTATTCGCAGTGGAAGGAAAGTTCTGATTCGTGCAAATCGTGTATATTGCTAGTACGTTTTTTAAAGGATAGTTCCATAATTATGTTGCAGGAAAGTATCTAGTCATTAGAAAAGTTATACTGAAGAGGAAAGTTTTTGGGGTGTTTTTGTTTTTTTATAAAATATCTAGCAGTACATAAACACAATGGCAGCACCACCATTGTCTGGGCAAATAGGTGCAGGGTGGTCTGATTCTAATCAGGATTATGGTGAAGGCAAAGGATTAATGCCCACCTCCCCCCACACCGTGGTCCTGATCCAGCTCTGGGGGCCCGTGCCAGTCATTTGTTCAAGAAAAACCAGCCCCTCAAGGGCAAACCCCTGTGACAGCAGCCACCACATCTAGCCGCCACAGGCTGAACCAGCCCAGTCATGCGAGTGCTGACTTCACGTGCTGGATGGATTCGCTTTTGGCATCCAATCACAACCAGCTGGAAAGCTGCAGTTGTGACTCAGCGTCAAACCACCTCCTGGCCAGGCTGCGCTCCGCACGGGGCATCAGCTGCCGTGCCACTGGCTCCGCCCATGGCAGTGCAGCTACGAGTCAGCCCAGGCTGACGGAAGACTTCGGCAGCTGCAGGCTAAAATGAATCTTGTGAATAGGCCTGCAGATATCTATCCACAGCAGAAGCAAGAGAGCTGACCCAGCCATGACAAAAACAAGAGGAAATTGCTCAAAGGGGCCACAGGAGGTTATTTTTAATCTTTAAAATGGCCTAACAACATGCTCTCTTTCAAGGGAGAGTAGATTTTCTCCTTCTCCCCCTCCCCGCCCCTCCACTTGCTTTTTGTCTGGGGAAAGATTAATCTCTATTACAGGGGTGGGGAATGAGTGGCCCAGCAGATGTTGTTGGTCTACAACTCCCATCATCCCTCACCATTAGTAGGGCTGATGGGAGTTGCAGTCCAACAACATCTGGAGGCTATAGATTCCCCACCCCTACTCTATTAGGTCAGGCTCCATTTATTTATTTAAAATCATTTTTGGGCCGCCTTTACGGTTCTTATTTAAAGGTTCTTATTTAAAACTGAAATGTGATTGTGTCTCATATTGTAATGTATTTATCCACTTATATTTTAGTGTCATCCATGTACCTGGCCTTCTGCAAAGCATGAGAGGACAGGCCCCTGCACCAAGGGGAGAACATTCTTGTAACAGACCCAGAGTAGACAGCAGAGGAAGGGGAGGGAAATGGAGGCAGGGAACAGAAGGGGATAGGATGTGTGATTATTTCAGTTACGCATGCTTAGGTTTACGGTAGTTATAGTAGTAGACTGAGTATTGGGAATAGCTGGAAATAAATAGGAGGAAATAACCTCCTGTGTATCAAAGACTTCACGGAAAGGAAGGTTTTGGGGAGAGATTTGAAGGAAGTAAGGGAGGTAGCTGGCCCAAGATATTTGGCTGCCTTAGGCAAAGGGAAAGATGGTGCTCCCTCCCCAGTCCACATACTGGAGTGACTGGACAGGCAGTTGAATCTTACTTTACCACTGGCAATGGGGTGGTGTCCTCCACCACACCTAAGACAGCAGCCTAGCTTAGGGGGCCCAGGGCAGGTTGTGTGACATACACCACTATGTCCTCTAACAGCTGGGGAGTTGAGGAGGAACAGCCGGGAGGCTGTTGCTGCCCCCCAGCTTCTGCTGCCTGAGGTCACTGCCTCACTCTGCCTAATAGTAGAACTGGCACAGGGAAGTAGGCTCAAGGAGGCATTCTGGACATAATGGGCAGCATGTGTTTACATTTATAGTGCTCTAGATGTTGAAGAACGTATACATTAAAAAGTCTGTATTTGTATACCTTTATGCAATACCATTAATTTACAAAGCTCTGGGTTGTTGAGGGCCCTTGGACAGATATGTCCATCCGTCCCCGCCCTCAGTGATTCTACCTTCTCATTTCCGCTGTCACCACCTGCTATTGCTCTTCATGCTCTTTCTCATCATGGTTACCATTTGCTTGCTTGGCAGGTAGAGAGCCAGTGAGCAAGGATGCAGTGGCCTCTACTGCTCCTTCTTCTCACCATCACCAATGTCTGGGCAAAAGCAAGAGTCAGGTGAACAAGCAGGTTGCAATGGTGAAGAGGAGGAGCAACTTCAGGAGGCTCTTGTCAGTGGACCCCTGCTGAGGTGTGGGCCTCAGCAGGTCAGGTGCCCAACCATACCTACCTATGATGCCAGCCCTGATTGCATAAATACTTACATTAAACTTTAATTTAGATTTACTTTGCATTTTCCTATGTAATACATTTAATTTACATTGGGAGTGATACAATTGTCTTCTGCTTTATAGGCAATGAAAGTTTAGAAGAAAACTACGTCCAGGACAGTAAAATGGGATTTGTTATCAATGCCATATATGCTATGGCCCATGGCCTACAAAGCATGCATCATGCCCTTTGTCCAGGACATGTTGGACTGTGTGATGCAATGAAGCCAATTGATGGAAGCAAACTCTTGGATTTTCTCCTAAATTCTTCATTCATTGGGGTTTCTGGAGAAGAAGTTCGGATTGATGAAAATGGAGATGCCCCTGGAAGGTAAGGCACTATTACATTTTGCTTCATCAATCGAAGCAGTAATTGTCACAGTTTATGAAATGCAGGCCAAATCATAGCAAGAAGGTTACACATTTAACCCTGTATACTATCTGCACAGTATGCCAATCCAACAGTTTCAGTGGAAAGAATTCCTCCAACTGCCATCTTCATGAACAAAAGAATACCCCCACTGGGTTCCACTCCCCCTTGTGAAGTTGGTTGGGAAGGGATTAATAAAGAAGATCTGGCATAGTTATGAAAATAGAGTTCACAAGATTGACACCCTGCTGGGCCCACAGATTATGCTGGGCTGCCACAAGGGACTTGGGCTGTTCTTTGAGAAGGGAGAGAGGAAGGGTAGTGGAGGTGGCTGACTCATCAACATGGGTGAGGTGGCTGATAGTTTCAGAAGGGAGGTAGATTGGGCAGTTGTTATTCCCAGCCCTTCCCGAAAATTACAGTTTTCCAATGATACGTAGAAGAGCTGCTTCTCCAATGGTTCCAGTAAGACATTAAAGCCAAAAAAAAAACCAAACCCCAAACCAAACATATAACATGCAAGGAACTGAAAATACGATGCTATGCTATTAATTTCAGCCCACATCTTTTGCTTAAGCACTCCAACATAATAAAACAAAAAGTTAAATAAGGGCACAATCCTATGCATGTTTAGACACAAAAATAAGTCCCACAACTCCCAGCATTTCCCAGCCAGCAAAATGCTTTTTGTATTACAAAAAGAGCAGGGACACAGTCGTGGGGTGGTGGTGGTGCTCCTTGATCTGGAATTGACACTTGAGGGGAGGCCCAGGTGGCCTCATTGGCTTGGTCGCCTGGGCAGGGATAGCCTGGCCACAATGATTCATGCTCTAGTAACCTCCAAGTTGGATTACTATAATGCATTATATGTAGGGCTGCCCCTGAAGATGTCCCAGAAGCTCCTTCAGTTTATGCAGAATATGGCTGCCAGAATCTTGACTGGTTCATATTTCACCTATTCTGAAACAATTGCATTGGCTGTCTATTCATTTCTGAGCCCAAGAGGTACTTACCTTTAAAGCTCTAACTGGCTTGGGACCAAAATACCCGAAGGAGCAACTCTTCCCTTACAAGCCTGTCTGTCATAAGTTCTTCTGTAGATGTCCTTCTTTGCGTATCCTCTTTAGCATCCCCTTGCGTATCCTCTTTCAAAGAGCCCAGGTTGCAAGAAGAAAGCTATACCAATTGCAGGAGGGTCTTTCTAACAGCAGTCTTTTGTACCACTTTGAATCCTGCTCTGGGGGGTCCCCGCATGGGTAAGAGAGGTTGCCGTTAGAAGAGGGACTGAAAGGAACTCGGTGCCTTGCAGAATACCATACACATCCCTTTCCATTCCCAAGCAATGTACGTAAGATAGTTGAAGTGAACACATAACATTGTGGGTCCATTTCAGTGGTAGTAAGACTTGAGAACAAATATTAAAGGGTAAAGTACTGAAGGTGAGAAATAAATAGCCCCAAGTCTTTTTTGCTTGCAGATTATGTGAAGCTAATCTAATGTTCCTTTCCAAGAAGATAACTCCCTTCTGAAAAAGATAAATGTTGTTTACCTAACCAAGGGTTGACAAAACTGAGATAGCATGATAAATAGCTGGCACTTCATGTATAGATGAGAGACCACATGTCTGACCAGCCATCTATCTGGACTTCAGCAAAACACAGGCAGACCCTACCAGCTGTGATATGCCCAATTAAGGTCAGTCGACAGAAGGCCTGTACATTAAGGCAGCATTCCTCTACCCACTTACCTGGCAGTAAGCCCCATTGAACTCAATAGGATTGAGATGTAAGGCTGAATTCAGATGTAACAACAAACCATGGTTGTGGTTCTGACAATGCCTCTCAGGTTCATGTACTCCCCCTTCCCTTCCCCTCTACGCATATGAGTGTAAGAGACGGGACGCTTCTGTTTGTACTTTATAACAAACTGCAGTATCCTATTCCATAATGTGAACCACAGTTAGTTAACAAACCACTATATCAATCTAGGATCTGATTTGGTTTGATAACTAGCTATAGTTTTCACAAACCACAGTTTCCCATGCGATGTATACCTTTATGCAATACCATTAATTGCCAGTGTTTCAAGGAGGCACGATGTGGTAGTAATGGGAGACTTCAATTTCCCTGATATCTGTTGGGAGACTTATTCAGCCAAACATGGCCCCTCCAAGAAATTCCTGACCTGTGTTGCTGATAACTTCCTCCTACAGAAAGTGGAGGAAGGAACTAGAGGATCGGCTATCCTTGACCTGATTCTAACCAACAGAGACGAGTTAGTGGATAAAGTGGCAGTTTTGGGAACTCTGGGGGAAAGTGACCATGTTATACTTGAGTTCTTGATTCTAACAGAAGCAAAAGCTGAGTGTAGCCAAACACGTACCCTGGATTTTAGGAAAGCCAATTTTAACAAACTCAGAACAATGATTAGTAAAATCCCATGGCAAGTGACTCTCACGAGAAAGGGAGCCCAGGAGGGGTGGGAGTTTTTAAAGAAGGAAATTTTAAAGGCACAATTGCAAACAATTCCCACAAGGAAAAAAGGCAGAGGGCAACAGAAAAAGCCAATGTGGCTTCACAATAAACTCAAAGATGACCTGAAAACAAAAAAGGACACGTATAGGAAGTGGAAGGAAGGACAGGCTACAGGGGAAGAGTACAGGCAGGTAGCACAGAACTGCAGGAATAGTGTCAGGAAGGCTAAAGCTGAGAATGAGCTAAGGTTAGCGAGGAATGCTAAAAGCAACAAAAAAGCTTTCTTCAGATACATGCACAGTAAAAGACAGAAGAAAGAACTGGTGGTTCAACTACGCAATGAGGATGGCAAATTGATAACAGAAGACAAAGAAAAGGCAGAAGTGTTCAATTCCTACTTCGGCTCGGTCTTCTCCCAAAAGAGGGTCTATGACCCCCCTGGCAAACCTGAAGTGCAGACTGAAGGGGCAGAATTGCAGCTTGAGATTGATAGGCAAATGGTCAAGGAGCACCTGATTACTCTGAACGAGTTTAAATCTCCAGGGCCTGATGAGCTGCATCCTAGAGTAATAAAGGAACTGGCAGAAGAACTCTCAGAACCACTGTCTATTATCTTTGAGAAATCATGGAGGACAGGTGAAGTGCCAGACGACTGGAGGAGGGCAAATGTTGTTCCCATCTTCAAAAAGGGCAAGAAGGAGGAACCTGGGAACTATAGGCCAGTCAGTCTGACATCAATCCCTGGGAAGATTTTTGAGCAGATTATAAAGAAGTCAGTCTGCAAGCACCTTGAAAACAATGCAGTGATTACTAGAAGCCAGCATGGATTTGTCAAGAACAAATCCTGTCAGACTAATCTGATCTCATTTTTTGATCGGGTAACCTCCCTTGTGGACTGTGGGAATGCTGTGGACATTATATACCTGGACTTCAGCAAAGCTTTCGACAAAGTGCCTCATGATATCCTGATTAGTAAGCTAGCTAAGAGTGGGCTAGATGGAACAACTATCAGGTGGATCCACAATTGGCTAAAGAATCGGACTCAAAGAGTGCTTATCAATGGTTCCTTCTCAAACTGGGGAGAGGTAACGAGCGGGGTACCACAGGGCTCGGTCCTGGGCCCGGTGCTCTTCAACATTTTTATTAATGACTTGGATGAGGAGGTACAGGGAATGCTTATCAAATTTGCAGATGACACAAAGTTGGGTGGAACAGCTAATACTCTGGAAGACAGAAACAAAATTCAAAGTGACCTCGATAGGCTGGAGCGCTGGGCCGAAAACAACAGAATGAAATTTAATAGGGATAAATGCCAAGTGCTGCACCTAGGGAGAGGAAACCAAATGCAGAGTTACAGAATGGGGGACACTTGGCTCAACAATACTACAAGTGAGAAGGATCTTGGAATTGTGGTAGATCACAAACTGAATATGAGCCAGCAATGTGATGTGGCTGCAAAGAAGGCAAATGCAATTTTGGGCTGTATTAATAGAAGTATAGCTTCCAAATCGCGGGAAGTGATAATTCCCCTTTACTCGGCACTGGTTAGGCCTCATCTTGAGTACTGCGTCCAGTTCTGGGCACCTCACTTTAAGAAGGACATAGACAAACTGGAGAGGGTTCAGAGGAGGGCAACAAGGATGATAAAGGGACTGGAAACAAGGCCCTATGAGGAGAGACTGAAAGAACTGGGCATGTTTAGCCTTCAGAAGAGGAGACTGAGGGGAGATATGATCGCACTCTTCCAGTATTTGAAGGGATGTCACACAGAGGAGGGCAAAGATCTCTTCTCGTTCATCCCAGTTTGCAGGACACGGAATAATGGGCTCAAGTTACAGGAACCTAGATTCCACCTAAACATCAGGAAAAATTTCCTGACTGTCAGAGCAATAAGACAATGGAATCAACTACCTAGGGAGGTGGTGGGCTCTCGCAGTCTGGAGGCATTCAAGGTGCAGCTGGACAGACAACTGTCAGAGATGCTTTGACCTGGATTCCTGCATTGAGCAGGGGGTTGGACTCGATGGCCTTGTAGGCCCCTTCCAACTCTACTTTTCTATGATTGATTCTATGCTCCCTGTTTTCCTAGTATAGCCCCACTGTGACCCATTTAACAAACCCTGGAGAAACCACCACCCCCCAACACCTGTAATGTTTTGCTTACATACACGGTGCAGTCCTAAGCATACGTTACATTCCCCTTGAAACCTCTGGATTCTGACTCTTCCACAAATACAATTTTCAATTGACCTGTAAAAGTATGAAACATGAGTGATCTTATTTCAAGCTCAGGAGAGAGAAAGAGTTAGCTATTGCCCTTCCACTTTTTAGAATCAGTTTGATTTGCATGTTCATCCTCATTACTATTCAGGGCACAAATACCTGTCTGGCATTTTCTTGTTCTCAGCCTGTGCATGGTTGTGATACTCAAGGAAAAAAATGCCCTCACCTCAGTCTGAAACCACCAAGCAGATAAGACAAAGCAGCTGCCCAGAAAGAAGCCTGCCTCTTGCAATTTTCTAGACAAAATCAGTTTCTAGCTGCAGCTTTCTCCTCATCCTGAATTTCAATCAAAACACTCCTCTGCCTGCCGCCCACAACAGTCTTTTCTGCTCTACCTCACAGCAGGCAGCTTGTCTGTCTAGACTCGCCGGTGATTCCTCCTCCTTGCTTCACTCTGCTCCGTTCAGTCCTACTTCTTTCTCTCCCACCTTGAAATTACTGCTGCCAGTCAGTCGTCCCATTTGCACAATTCCTTCTCTGTGTGAGAAAAAGCAACCTAGCAAGGTGGCCCCGAAAGGCTTTTGCAGTGGTATGCCTGGAATATACCAGCCTGGTTATACTAGGCTGTTATGCCTCAGAGAGGCACAGTAGTGGTAGGCAAGGACTGTGGGTGGAAGGTGCTGCTTGAAAGCCCACAGAAGCGTGTATGCAAACTTTGTTTTGCTTTTGTGCGAGCATATCCAATTTCCCTTGAGAGCCTGTGCGAGCAGCAGATTTTCCACCTGGGTTGCTAAATGTTCATGAGATACTTGCAAAGCTGCCTTTCATTCATTATTAAATGCAACCTGGTGGTTAATTTATGTCAAGGGTTCTCGGAGTCCATCGTAAGAAACCTTCTTAAATCAAGGAGAATATGGTTTGGGCCTCCATGGGTTACACAGGGACAGGTGGCTCATCTGGCAGATCAAGTTAAAAGGACTAGCCTGCTGCTCCCTGAGGGAAGGGCCCTAGAAGAAGAGAAAAACAAAGAACGGCCCCCAAACAGTCAGGCTTAACCCACACATAGATGTGAATCCTAACTAAAGCTCCATTGGCAAAAGCATCCCATCAGCAGAGTTCCACTCACAGGACGCTCTTGTCAGCAGAAGAGGGCTGGTTCTGCTGTGTCCACACAGCAGAACCAGTGGCTTAAACTTGCGACTGCCCCATTCACGTGTGAAGTGGAGAGTTGGAATGCAGTTTATTTATTTATTTATTTATTTATTTATTATATTTATACCCCGCCTTTCCCCCCCACAAGGAACCCAAGGCGGCTCACATAATCCTCCTCCTCCTCTCCATCTTATCCTCACAACAACCCTGTGAGGTAGGTTAGGCTGAGAGTCAGTGACTGGCCCAAAGTCACGCAGTGAGTTTCATGGCTGAGCGGGGACTAGAACACGGATCTCCCAAGTCCCAGTCCAACACTCTCACCACTATGCCACACTGGCTCTCGGTTGGGATTATAGGAGGGGCTGGACCCTTGCCTGCCTGCAGCTCCTTCCCCTTCTGCCGCCGCTCCTCAGGCAAGGCACTTTTGTCTGAGCTCTTTGATATCAGAAGTGAGCCTTACTGGCAGAAAAGTGTCTGGCAGACAGATTGCAGCGGTAAGACAGAGGGGCAAATAAGAGGGGGTTTCAGCACCACGCCAGATATGCTTTTTTGGCTTTTTAAGCCACACACTCCCTGGGCTGGGGAGTACACCTACCCCAGTAGTAACATATTGCCATGCTTCATTAGGGAGCTGTAAAAACCATGGCTTGGATCCTGACTAATGCTCCATCTGCAGAAGGGACTCTGATCAAGCAGAGGCTTCTGGTGGAGGGGGAGAGGCGATTTTAATGGATTCCCCTCCCCTCTACAGTCCCCTGTGCACGCACACACACACACACACACTATTCCAGAGGGTCTTCCAATCCTCTGGAACAGATATTCAGGGGTACAAGGGGGAGGGGAAATTGGCAAAAATGGCCTCTCTCCCCTCTTCTGCTGACAAGAGCGTCCTGTGAGTGGAACTCTGCTGATGGGGTGCTTTTGCCAATGGAGCTTTAGTTAGGATTCACATCTATGTGCTTATTATGTCATCTTGTTTCAGTTAGCACAAGTATCATTTCCTCCTGATTACTTGGAAGTACTGGTATCCTACACTTTTGGATTGCTGTGTCTGCCCTGCAAGGGATCCTGGTTAGCTTTTGTGATACTTCTGTTAACATTGTTGACAGTACTTATTCCGAGAAAGCCCTATTCTGGCCTGTGTTGGGGAAATTCAAAATGGTGGCCACAATTAAAAAAAAATGACTATCTCTTTTGCCACTTACTGAGGCTGCCATTATAGCGGAGTTGAGTATGTACAACAGCTGAATATCTACAGAAAGCACACTTTTACAGAATGGGTGGCTCATTCCTCCAGGCCCTTATTTTATTTGTGAGGTACAGTGTTAAATACTCCCTCCAAAAAAAGGGGGGGAGGGAAGAACCGTTATTGAAGCAGGTTTGTTAAAAACATAAGAGTCATGTTTGTTTGTTTATTTATTTCATTTTTATACCGCCCAATAGCCGAGGCTCTCTGGGCGGTTTACAGCAATTAACAAGACAGTCCCTGCCCGCAGCCTTACAATCTAAAAAGACATGACACACAAGGAAAAAGGAATGGGGAGGGAAGAAGGGGGAATATTAATTAATACTCCTGGCAGGGCTGGTGGGATGGCCCTGCGCTCCCTCTCTTCACCCTCTGCACAGCCTGCTGGAATGGCTGCTGGTGGTGACAGTAGAAGGAGGAGGAGCCGTCATGAGGGAGGCCTTTCAGCAGGGCTGGTGGAATGGCCCTGCGCTCCCTCACTTCTCCTTCTGAGCAGCCTGCTGGAATGGCTGCTGATGGTGGCAGTTGAGGGAGGAGGAGCCGTCATGAGGGAGGCCTTTCATATGTGCCATTCCATGCAACCCTGTTTTAAAACTGAAATACTAGGAAAAACTTTTCTTATGTTTGCATAAGCAAACTGATGTGGAAATGGGATGGAACTAACATGCTTGAAAATATGAGAGTGCTATAGAAAGCCAAACAGATAGATTCATCCAACCCTACCCTTGACCAGACTGTCTGGTGACAGCTCCAGATCGGTTCTTCCTTACTCTTCCCCTCCACATGCAGGGAATTTAGAGCTTTTCTACACGAGGACTTTATTGTGCATTTATTATTCCTTATTTATTTGTTTATTTATTATATTTGTGAATCACCCATCTAGCCAGTCATCCAGCCACTCTGAGCGATGTACAGTCCAATAAAATACAAGAAAAAAACAGAGTGTCAGTTAGCCCTGGGAGGGGCAGTCCAGCTGGAGCAGGCCCTGATGTTCCCTCTGCCTGCTCCTGCCGCCTTCACTCCTTCTGGCTCTTGATGGTTGTTTACAGGTTTTTTAGACATCATGATCCTCCAGTTTTGCTTCTGCTTTTTAAAGAGCATCCCCCCCTTTTTTTAGAGTGGGGAAAATGGGGTATTATTTCTGAAAGTGAAAGAAAAAGTAGTTTCCTACTTGCATATTTGCAGTGCACTATTCCACTATAACACCTAGAGGTTATGTAGCAGAAAAGCAGGAAAGGAAAAGCTCTGTGTAGAGCTCAGATTTCAGTTCTGTGATGAAACTGAAAGTAGATTCAGCAAATAACAGCCTGGTGTAGAAAAGCTCTTATACAGGGACCAGCAAGACAAGCCCAAGTTGTTGTTGCTTGCTGTCTTACAAAAACAAAAAACCCATGCAGGAGGATGATTTTGCTTGAAAACAAAGTGTGCATTCCCCACACACTTTGTTTTCAAGGAAAATAGCCCCTCTTTTCAACACTGCACCATCGAATTTCCCATTGCACTTGCAAGTGTTATTGATGTTGCTTAAACAAGCATTGGTTTATGCTAGCATGACATCTGATGCACTAGCACATGGACACCATTGGATCCTTCCCTTGACCTTGATTAATAAATGAACCATCCAACAAATGTCAGACAAACTTCTGGGCCTGGCTTTGAACTTTAGAATTTTTAGCTCTTCATTACTCAAATAACCCTTTCACCCTAATAAGTGATAGGGGTTTAAAACTCAATATTCCTTCCCTGTTTGTAGAAATCATCTAGACTACCTTGTGCATCAGATTGACATAGATTGCTCAGAGTTCATTATGAACTTGCTTTGTGTCTCATATCTCCTTTTAATATGATCACCACTTTATACTTATTTAAATCTCCTAATTATTAATTGTTTCTCAAATGACATTTTCAGTAGCTTTTCACTTGGCATTTCATAACAAGACATCTTATGGAGCTTTTGAGGGGAGTGAATTAGCACAGTTCTCAGTAGACTTTCCCAGCAATTCTACAAAAGCTAAATCAACCATTCTCCAAAAATCTTAGACATCCTGAGCACATCCTGAAATAGGATGGAATCCCTATTTCAACAATAAACATACACTGAAAAAAACGGATACAACTATAAGTTTAGACTGACAGAGATTTATATAGCACAGGCAGGTGCCCCTGGAATTTTGGCAATCTAGGCAGTTGCCTAGTTTGCCTTTATGGTTGGGCTGACCCTTGGGACCATCCTAAATTGATTTTGGCAAACCAAAGGAAGTAGTGGCCAGAACAGACAACTTTAATTACTTGATTTTACATAATGAGTATGACCAAAGAAGTTAAATGGCCTGTTGGGAGAGAGGGGCTGGGTTCAGACAACACGAAAACCCACACTCAAGGGTTGAGTATGGGCTGAGTGTGGATTGTCATTGAACCGTGGGTTGTTGTTGAAACATGAGTTATCATGTTGTCTGAACCCAGCCGAGATAACAAACCATGGTGAACAACCCACCATTCACAACCCAACAACAAACCATGGGTTCTCTTCATGGCTTGTTCATTGTTAACAATCCATGGTTTGTTAGCACTGCGGGGTTCAAACAACATGAAAACCCACGTTTCAATGACAACCCACGATTCAATGACAACCCACACTCAACCCTTGTGTGTGGGTTATCATGTTGTCTGAACCCAGTGTCTCTTCCATTTCTGAGTGGGAGAAGTGAAGGAGATACTACTCATACTGGCAATGTTTAATTTGACATTTTGCACTCTGCTCTTGTTCCCTAGGTATGACATCATGAACCTGCAGCACATAGAGTCTAACCATTATGATTATGTCCATATTGGGACCTGGCATGAAGGGGTGTTATATATTGATGATAACAGGATTCAGATGAACAAAAGTGGAATGGTCCGCTCAGTGTGCAGTGATCCCTGTTTGAAAGGTCAAATTAAGGTATGTTGCCATCTCTTGCTTCTAAGGGGGTACACTATAGGAAAAAAAGTGGTGAGAGATGAGATGAATACTAGACCTTTCTTGGGCATGCATACAATCTGTGCCTGGGGTGAAATCAAAGGCTAAATTCTGCATCAAATCAAGCTTCTTTAAGTTTCTGCACTTAGAATAAAAGGTAGGTAAATGTGAATATATTTGCAAAATTCTGATAGCAATAATCAAGTGTTTTAAACGTGTGTGTGTTTTGCTGGCAAAGGACCATATTTCACTGGTAGAGCACAGCAAAAGGTCAGAGGTTCAATTGCTGGCATCTCTGGGTAGGACTGCAAAAGGTCTGAAACCCTGGAGAGCTACTGCCAGTCCAGTATTTGAAGGGATGTCACACAGAGGAGGGCAAAGATCTCTTCTCGTTCATCCCAGTTTGCAGGACACGGAATAATGGGCTCAAGTTACAGGAACCTAGATTCCACCTAAACATCAGGAAAAATTTCCTGACTGTCAGAGCAATAAGACAATGGAATCAACTACCTAGGGAGGTCGTGAGCTCTCCCACTCTGGAGGCATTCAAGGTGCAGCTGGACAGACATCTGTCAGAGATGCTTTGACCTAGATTCCTGCATTGAGCAGGGGGTTGGACTCGATGGCCTTGTAGGCCCCTTCCAACTCTACTTTTCTATGATTCTATGATTCTATGAATGTAGACAATACTGAACTAGTTGGACGAATGAACTGACCTGGTATAAGGCAGCTTCCTATCTTCCAAATGGGTGATGGGTAGAATAAGGGGAAGAAGAAAAAATTAGTGGTTTATTGATTCTTTGCATGTATTAAATTTATATTCTGTCCCACCTGGAAGGGCTCAGTGCGGGCAGCCATCGGTTTAAAACAGGGGTAGGCAGTCCTTGGGCTGCCTGCGGACCGCAGCACTCTGTGTGGCCTATGAACCTGGGAGAGCCCCACCAACTTTTCCCACAGCCCAGTTGATCAGCTGAGCTGCAGAGAAAAGACCATTGCTCCAGACAGCGATCCCAATCAGGGTTGCGGTGGGTTTAGCCTCCCCCTTCCTCAGTGACCCCAATGCAGCTGAGATCACTGTTCCAGCACTGCTGTTCGTAGCACCATGACGGTGATCCTAATCAGGGTCATTGGGGCAGGGGAAAGATCACTGCTTCCTCACCGCTAATGGCAGCGGGGAAGCAGCAGTCACGATCAGGGTTGCTCGGGGGTGGGGAGAGGCTTTAGCCTTTCCCAGCAATCTGGATACTGGCGAGGCGTGGGAGGGCCAGAGGCGAGAGGCATTGTCAGGAATAGGCAAGGGTCGACTGCAGGGACCAGAGCAGGCCGAGGTCAGATACAAACAAGATGGGGCAAGGCCAGAGGCGAAGAGTTAGTCAATCACAGGCAAAGTCAAATACTGGCAAGGCGTGCAGGGCCAGAGGCAGAGGCATTGTCAGGAATAGGCAAGGGTCGACTATCAGCAAAGCATAGCAAGACAAGAGACAAACGCACAGTGCTGCTGCCACCAGCTCTAGCCCTGCAAATGTTTGTGTGTGGCCTTGCCTACCTTCTCCCTCAGGCCACCAGGTGGAGCTGCAGCACTGAACCAGCCGAGCAGATCCTGACACTGACTAGGCGGATGTCCCCGTCCTCCCTCACTGCTCCATGTGCATCTCTCCTGAAGCTGTGCACTCAGTGGAAGAGGGCAATCATCCCAGATGGAATATTTATCTCCATAACTTGGGCAAGGGGGAGGCTTAGATGGTCATGTGTATTACTTTATTTACTTCAAAATGTGCCCTGCCAGTCCTGCAGCATTTGGGGGCCCTCCTGCTCATTCTCTTGCGTAGGATCTTGGACTGCTTCCCTCAGATTCTGCCCTGATGGCACCACTGGGTCCAGCAGGATCAGTGCAGCTGGCACAACTACTATTCTATCCAAACTGTGTCAGTGGCAGTCCCAAATCCATCTGTTGGTTAGTACCTTTTCCCTTGAGGCCTTGCTCCTCCTAGTTTGGGGCTACTTCTGACTAGGGATGTCTGTCCATTTCAGTTTCTCTTAGCTTTCCATTTTTCTAGTCTTAGTTTCAGTTCATCTAGAACTTTACAAATTCTTCCAGTCTTAAGTCTGGCCTGGCCTGAACTTTGTGTGTGTGTGTGTGTGTGTGTGTGTGTGTGTGTGTGTGTGTTTTAATTGCATGAAAATTCATAAGCATTTTTGTGCACATTTTTCCTAAGACATTTTTTGTACACTTTCTTGCCTAATATACACATTGTTGCAAGCCATTCTCCTAATATAATGCATTTTTTAATTTCATGTTCCCTGATACATACATTTTGATATGCATTTTTTTTTTTACTGGACAACTCCATTCTAAAAAATTCAGTGCGATCTCGAAGGATAACAGAGTTTCAGTTCACATAATGGTTCGAAAGTGAGAAATTCTGTAAGTTTGCATTAAAATGCAAACTGAGCAAATCTCTCCCCCATTCCAGTTCTAACAACATCTGGAAACTCCTTAAAATTTCACTGTGTCTCCCGTGTGGCGTCGTGCCACTGTCGCTGTAATTCTTTCACTAGCATACTCTGTTTGACCTGCTAATAAATTGATTTTGTCCCCTCCACTTTTGGATAAATGAAGCCCTATTGTGATCTTGCACACATTCTAGCTTTCGTTAGTATAATCACAACTTTGTTTCTTGCCAAATTGACTTGCCTTAGTCTTTTCTCAAAGGGCAGACTTCATCATATGCAGGTGATGTGAAATTTACCGAACGAGATCAATACCCAGCATAATTCTAATATGTAACAGCAGTTCCCTTGGGTGGAGACAGAAGCATGTGCTACTCAGTGTTTGTCCCCTGTGCTCCCACATCACAGGCCATTTTGAACTGCAGACCAAATCTCTACCTGCTGACTCCATTTGTATCTTGCTGCCTGAAAGCAGTTTGTCACCCGCCATGCTCATACGGCATAAAGGGGGGGGGGGAATCATGAGACTCAAATAACATGTATAAATTTAGCTTGCAAGAGTAAAATGTTCCACCTGGCCGGGGGTGAGGTGAGGAAATTAAAAAAGAGAGACTGCAGTTTTAAAGGCTAGCAGTTTTTGTCCAAACCAGCAATGTGCTTGTCAATATTGCTCACTTTATTTATTTTCTCATATAATATCAAATGACTTCTTTTATTTATTTATTTATTTATTCATTCATTCATTCTATTTTTGAATCGCCCATCTGGCCAGTCATCTGGCCACTCTGACCGATGTACAGTCTAATTAAATACAAAAAACAGAGCGTCAGTTAGCCCTGGGGGGAAGGCAGTGCAACCAGAGCAGGCCCTGATGTTCCCTCTGCCTGCTCCTGCCGCCTTCACTCCTTCCTCTTGCCCACAGGGCCCTTGATGTCTGTGCAATCAATGTCACCATTGAGTTATGCGGGGAAAATAATGGTGCTGCAATCAATGCCACCATTAGGTGTTATGTTAATGTTATGCTATAGTTTATTTTGATGTTGCCTTTCGGCCAAAAAGGCCCCCAAGTTTGCTCATAAAGATATACAAATATATAACATTCAAACAGTGCAATAAAATGCAAGTTTCAAGCAGCAATACCACAATGACTATTCAAAGGTAAATTGTTTTACCCCAAACCTCCTGACAGTGGTGATCCCACGGTCTGCAGGGAGGGCCAGATTTAAATCTACCTCAACGAGGTCCCTCAGTTGCAGACTTACTGCCTCCTCCTGTGGAGTGAATGGGTCCCTCTCCTACTTTTCTGGGAACAAGCTAGCAGGCTGCACTTGAAGCTACAGTTGTGGTGACCCTGGCTGAGTCCAGACATGGGCGAGGGAGGGCCCTTAACTCTTTCCCCAATTGTAGCTTCTTTACTTTCTCCTCTAAAAGTAGGGTGCTGTGTACCACTTGAACTAGGAGGATTGCATAACTGCTGCTTGCATAATCACTGTTCTGCTGCACATCCTTTTGTATTTCTTTTTAAATACACAATACTGAGTGTGTGGTAATATAGAAATCAAGGTACATTTTTGCTTTTTCACCAATTCATTTTACTCACTAAGTGCATGGAAACTGCCTCCTACTGTGTCAGGCTAATTCACTCTATTTAGCTTAATATTTACATGGAGCGCTCCTGTCAGTCAAAGCCCGCAAGAAGTGAGGGAGGGGGTCTTCCCCAGTCCTGCAGTCTTGGCTCCTTTTCACCGGAGATGCCATGGGCTGATCCTGGAACCATCTGCATGCAAGCTATGTGATCTACTACCAATGAGCTACAGACCTTTCAAAGCCAGAAGCACTGAATTGGTATCCATTTTAGGGTGGTGGGGACATTTTTGTAAATGTACTGAGAATGTGTACTTGTAAAACTTTATTTTAGCCCAGACAAGTTGAGACAAGAATATAGGTTTTAAAATTCACCGACTGCTATTATTTCCTAGGACTGTGCTCATGGTGCTGTGTATTATATTATCTTGGTGTAGGGAGACGGATTGAAACCCAGATGCCGTTCTGAAAGGTTTTTTATGGTTTTCATTTTTAAAAAGAGTGTTCTGTATTGTAGGTTATAAGGAAGGGAGAAGTGAGCTGCTGCTGGATTTGCACACCTTGCAAGGAGAATGAATTTGTGCAGGATGAGTTCACGTGCAAAGCGTGTGATCTAGGATTGTGGCCTACTGCTGAACTGACAGGTGGGAACAATATCTTGCTATAACAGTTATTTATTAGTCATGGCAACTGAGAGTTACAGTGTGTATAGTTAGAGTGCAAAGGCAGAATTCCAGGACATTAACAAAATTGTGTGTGTGTGTGTGTGTACACACACACACACACACAGGCATACTTACCCCTCCTTCTTACTTACTTGCATTCTCCTGCGTGCAGTCATAATCTCGTAGAAGAAGGGAGAGGAATCACAGCTACTGCCGTCCACGTACAGGCAGGGGGAAGGTCAGAAGAGAGGCGCCTCCGATATGTGTGTATGCTCCCTCCAGAATATGGTCTTCCCCAACTTGGTGGCCTCCAGATGTGTTGGACTATGACTCCCATGGCTGGCTGGGGGATGCTGGGAATTGTAGTCCAACACTTCTGGAGGGCACCAGGTTGGGGAAGGCTGATTTAGAACCTAGGGTAAATTGAATGTGAACCAGGCTGGTACAGGAAGAGACAGGCCCTCAGTATTATGGACCCAAGCCATTGAGGGCTTTCAAGGTAATTTCCAACACTTTGAATTGTACCCAGAAACAAATTGGCACCCAGCGCAGCTGTTGCAGAATAGGCATAACATGATCCCATGGGCAAGCGACCACTGAACACCAGCTTGATCCATGCTGTCACAGCTATGCTTGCCCAACTCACCAACTCGATGCAGTTGTAACCAGTTCACCAGCCCCACCTACAGATCACCTAACCAGATTTCACTGAAAGCCTCCAAGACATGAATGCCATCAGGCCTGAGCAGCTCTGTATATTTAAAGATGATAGATGGGTGTACTATCAATCCCCCACCACCCAAGCAATGGCAAAGCAATGGCTTTGTTTATTTTTTTCCTGGCTCCATCAGCCTTTGTGGGATCAGTGGCCCACCACCACACCTGTTGTTCCAATTGATCCAACCGCAGGAATACACCCACATGGTGCAGGTCCACCAGGTGAGGGCTGGGAGTTGAGCAAACAGAAGCCCTATTCAGGGACAGCCCATCCAGTGACAAAACAACATCCATTGGACCCCTGTGTGGACTCTTATAGCAGGGAAAGGCCCAAAGTGGGGAACAGGCCTACAAAGGACCACTGGCTTTGTGTGGCCAGGGGAAAAATGGAGAATGCCCCCACACATGCTCTCTCTTCCACATGCCCTTTCTTCAGCAAGTCTCATTCCCCTGCATGATCTCAGCCTCCCCTCCCCCGACTCCAAATATCCAGGCCCTGCTGTAGGCATCCTCTCCAGCCAGCAACCTAAGAACATGGCACAACTAAATTTTATTAAGCAGTTGAAGGTTTCCACTATCAACATTGTTGGGGTTAAAAACTGTGACACAGCAGTGACCTCTTTTCAAAGCAGCTTGATGTTGGCATCTCCAACAATCCTTTTCCTAGGTCCAGGAGCTATTCTCCACCACTTTAGTCTGAGGGACAGGCCACAGTGTCCTCTCTGTGTGTGGGAGTTCTTCCTCCAGAGGTCCTGACAGTGAAGTTAGCAAAGACACTGCCGAGAACACTGGTCAGGCCCTCTGTTTATGGCCTAAGAGTAGACCAGAGGGAAAAGGTTCTCCCTCTGGTCTGCTCCTGGGCCCTCTGGGTCAGGCCCAATCCACAGCATAAACTGGACAGCCAGCTACCAGCCATGCTGCACAAGGGGAACAGGGTTGCTCCCTCCCGCACCGCATGCAACCACCACAAAAAGAGACTCCCCATATGCGGAAAGCCGAGGGTTGTTTTCAATACTTGTTGTTTTTTTACTGTTTTTATTGTAATTTTAGTACTTATTGTAAACCACCCTGGAAAAAATATAATAATGAACATATAATAATGAACATAATAAAATAAGGGCCAATTCTCCTTGCATCATCAATGCAAGGTTATACAACTGCTCTGCTCCAAAAGCTTGGAACTGTTGCATATTTTTAATAGCCTAAAATAGCAGGTCAAAAGTTGCACTCTGTTAAAAGTACATGTGTCATTATGCTTGACTATAGTAGCATTGAGTCTATTGGAACATTGTGAGGGAGTAAAACTGTGTGTGACAATTATTTAAAACACCCAACCCATACATTTCTTGGAAACTTATTTGGTTTTTTCTTGTGCTCAGCAGGCACATGTAATGTAAGTATGCAGATATTACTACTCATACTGATGCCTATACTTTCAAAATAATGACTTTTCGCCAAATATGTTAGCAACTGCAATGAACATGCTAAGAGAACAAAAATGTAGCTACTTTTAAAATTAATGAAGGAGAAATAAAGTTTTCTGGCTCTGCGGCTGATCTAGCCATGTGTGCAACATGTTGCCAGTCAGAAGAACAGAAATGTATGATGTCTTTTATATTTGAAAGAAAAACAATGTCCGTAATCAATGTTGCTTTTTTTAGCCAGGAAAAGGAACTTTGTTTAATAATAGTAAAAATGTTCAACTGTTTCAAGAGCAAAACTGCCTGCTAACCCCCGCTCTCTCATTATGTGTGTGTGTGCGTATGTTTCAGAAATTTTAAAAGTATGTAAGCTTCCACCCCACACAAGAACTTTCTGTGTATAATACATATAGAGATATTCACAGATATAAGCTATAACTTACTAATATTTATTTTGTTTGTAAGCCACTTTGGGAGTCCTGATTGTCACTGAAGGTGTAAGGTATAAATTTTAGAAATAAATATTTGACTCTTAATTCAGATTTATGGTTCCAAAAATGAATTAAAAAAACTCCCCTCCTTATATAAATTACCACCTTTTTTTACCATCCTTTGAATATATATAATAATTAATATATATTTTATGTCAATGTAAGATTACACATCTTGTCCAGCCACTCTTTAAGGAGGTATATAGCCATAGGTTTTGAAAAGGCTTTATATTTTGCTATATTTTAACTAATTCTGTTTCTCTTCTGTATCCTGCAGGCTGTGAAACCATCCCTGTGAAATATCTCCAGTGGAGTGACATAGAGTCCATTGTGGCTGTGGCCTTCTCTTGCCTGGGTATCCTGGTCACCATGTTTGTTACCCTTATCTTTGCACTCTACAGGGACACCCCTGTTGTCAAATCCTCTAGCCGAGAGCTCTGCTACATTATACTTGCTGGGATTTTCCTCGGCTATATCTGCCCCTTTACTCTTATCGCTAGGCCCACTGTCACTTCATGCTACCTCCAGCGCCTCCTTGTGGGGCTTTCCTCTGCTATGTGCTACTCCGCCCTTGTAACCAAAACCAACCGCATTGCACGCATCCTGGCAGGGAGTAAGAAAAAGATCTGCACCCGCAAACCGCGCTTCATGAGTGCTTGGGCCCAAGTCGTTATTGCCTCCATTTTGATCAGTGTGCAGCTGACATTGGTGGTTACCCTGATCATCATGGAGCCCCCATTCCCCGTCCTTTCCTACCCCAGCATCAAGGAAGTCTTCCTGATCTGCAACACCAGCAACTTAGGTGTGGTTGCCCCAGTGGGCTACAACGGACTCCTTATCATGAGTTGCACTTACTATGCCTTCAAAACTCGCAATGTGCCCGCCAATTTCAATGAAGCCAAGTACATTGCCTTCACCATGTACACAACGTGTATCATCTGGCTGGCCTTTGTACCTATATACTTCGGGAGCAACTACAAGATCATCACAACTTGCTTTGCGGTGAGCCTGAGCGTGACAGTAGCCTTGGGGTGCATGTTCACTCCCAAGATGTACATCATCATTGCCAAGCCTGAGAGGAATGTCCGCAGTGCCTTCACCACTTCAGATGTGGTGCGTATGCATGTCGGGGATGGCAAGACACCTTGTAGGTCCAACGCTTTCCTCAGCATATTCCGGAGGAAGAAGCCAGGCACTGGAAACGCAAAGTAAGTAATTTGGCTCTGTGTTATCTGCCTGTCTCTTATTTTCTCTTTCTCATTTTCTTCCTGTCTTCAGAAACCTGCTACATTTGCAACAAGGTCTGTAACCTTGCTACAACTTATATGCCTTAGGGAACAATGGAGGAGAGTAAGGCTGAAGCCATCTAAAATAATGATCTATTCTTTCTCCCTGCTTCTTCTGTGCTGTTTGTCAGGTACAATATGCCAACATGCCTTTGTACCATTGCTCTTCAATTCTACATACCCATTCTGCCTCCCTATTCTTTTCTGCTTCCTGGTCCATAGTCACGTGTATATCCTAAACGATGAGCCCTTTTAAAGCATGGAATCAGGGCAACACTATAAAGTATCATCACATCCTGGTAAGTGTATTTCTGTTGAAAGAATATTTTATGCCACAGTACCGCCACATGTTTAGTAGAGTATTGCCTGTTATATGGAGCTATGGGCCCCTTTCCGGTTGGCTGCCATCTCATAAGAGCCATTTTGTATAAATAAGCCCCATCATCATCATCATCATCATCATCATCATCATCATCATCATCATCATCATCTGTAGTCCAATGTATGGCAGATAAGTAAACTGGAAGGAAATCAAACTGTTAGTCCAGATGCCATATTTTGTCATCTCTTGCCCTGTGTAATATGAATACCTATGATGAGTACTTACTCTCACCCAAACCATTTTGCAAGTCATCTGTGAAAGTTTTTGAAGTACTGGCTGTGCACTGAACACCTTTATAAGGTGTTCTACAACCACATTCACAAATCGGTTAAATCAAAGTGTTTGAATTTAAGCCAGTGTAGTCTTTAGCTGACTGAATCTTTCCTCTTGAAATAGAAAAGCTTACACTGGTTTATGAATCAGGGTACAAGACTCCCCAAGGAAATTACATCTCCTTGATCTGTGTGTGGATATGGCAGAGCATTAGGATAATTTAGCCCATTCGTTTTTTTACACTGCAAGATGAGCAATCCCAGTAATTCTTCTATTCAGAGGTACAACTACATGCAATCCTTCCAATGGAAATTAACAGTTCCTTTTCTATGGTTGTCTCTTTATTTAACCAGATGGAGGGGGGTGGGATGGGAATTATATGCATGAGTAACTGAGGAGCGATTACAGGGATTTCTCACCTGGAAAAAAACAAATATGTGCATTCAGTTTTCTGTTATAAGTACATGATTTTTGAGACCATTGTGACCATCATTATCATAATTAGACCCATTTCCTCATATTATATCCATACTTGATTAAACTAATAGGCTTCGAGCCAATCTTATTTCAAGATTGCACCTGTTAGCAAAGGTTGTTTATCTTGGAACAGAAGGTAAAGATTAGTAGAATCGTCCTTTTCAGCTCTGGAGAAGTTTTAGCTGAACTGGATGTTCTATTCTAATGTTCATCAAAGTTTCAGATTTGAAGGACCCACCTCTTTTGGCTCTGGAAGTTTTTACTGATGTGGTAAAAAAAAAACTTGCCATGATGGTAGGCATGTGGCTGCAAGTTCTGAATAAATAGCACCATACCAAACGCCTTGTAAACTGTTTCCTGAATGCTATTAAACCTTTTCATTTTATGTTTAATATCACAATAGGTGTGCAAAAAAAAAAACACTACAAGGTGCATAGATGTAGGAAGAAGGAATTACTCCAAGGTCTTTTAACATCAATTATGTATTCCATAATAAACTCTTTTCTACCTTTTTGCACTTATGCTCAGGATGGTTAAACAGAAGTGAAAGCTGTTTCTCCCCTAATTGTCTATGCTTATGAATGGAGTGAATAATCAAGTTCTCATTACCATTTGTGAATATGGAACCAGTGGGTGGTAGTTATTCAGGATGATTTATTTGACATCCAAGTGCATGACCTTCAGCATGTGCCACAAAAGAGATCCAGTCCGTGGCAGGTTGAGACAAGATCAATGCACATGAAGGGAAATGTGTTTAAAGGTATTGAGAAGGGATATGAGGAATTTGATTTTTGCACATTCTGAAGTGAATTGACCTGATCCGCATCTTCTGGACTAACATGCGGATTGGAATGCAATGGTCCTTTGGATTTTGCACTTCTCTGAATTTCACAATACAGATTTCAGCTTTAAAAATGTCCCAAAATGCATTTTTAAAAGCATTTATTTTGGGATGAAATATGATTAGAAATGCATATTTTGAAATAAATAAGAAATGCATATTTTGTGATTAAATCCAATCAAAAATATGTATTTCAATATGTATCTAAAAATACTTTTTGTGCTGATTTTTTTTTAATTGCTGATGAATGAGGAACTAGATGGATCTGTCATATGAGTGAATACATGCAAAACTGACAGGGACCAGAAACAAACTGATCCATCCATCCTTAGCACAAAGGTGCTGGATAGTAGCAGTGGGAGCAAGTAACTGGACAACACAGAATAAGATCTTTTCATAGACTCATGCAACTAGAGGAAACAAAATACCATATATGCCAGACCATCCAGTCACCATCCCCGAGTAAATGAACCAAAACAGAATAAAGTACTATTAAATAATTTGACATTGAAAAATCTGACCTTTGAAAATTATATGTATGATTATCAGTCTGACTCAGAATGTAACACCAAACCTGCCCACTGAGTCATCCTGAAACAAGATAAATGATGGGTACAACTTCATTCCACCCAGCTTTGAGATCATGTCATTTAACACCGAAGTTTCTTCCGTTAGTTCAGCTTTTTCCTGCTTCCCATGAAGCTTCCATCAGTAGGGAAGCAAGAAGTATCTCCCCAGTAGCCTAATGTTGGCATATTGGCATAGTGACATATGACAAAATGTGTACCACTGGTACGTTGGTTTTGTTCAACTTGGACAGCTCCCCTTGTGGAAGTAAAGTTATGATGTTGCTACGGACTTCTCTGAGCATCCTGGACTTGAAGGAAAGCTCCAGTCCTTCCCTCTCCTATGACCCTTCTCCTGCTCATAATCTTTCAACATCTTCCCCACCTCATTCATCACCACAGTTTTTCCTTCACTATCTTGGTAAGCAGATAGGACAGGGCCTGGTGTGGAGAAGCAGACATGGCCATGGCCCTTGTTCTGCCCACAGCAATGGCCCAAAAGATGGATGGGAAGGCAAGACTATTGAGGGGGACTATTCTCCCCACCCTCACACTGTGGCCATTGTTTCAGGAAGAGCAAGATTCAGCCATGCTCCAAAGCAACAGCTACCACCAGATTGAGATGCAGGCAAGGAATGTCCCTCTTGGCAACTAAGGAGCATCCTTCCCTTCCAGGAGCCAGCTTCTGTGCTTCTGTCCTTGGGATAGGATAGTGTCATCTTCTCCCCGACCAGTTTACTGCTTCCTGCTCCTTTGATAGGTTCTGCTATAAAATGTTGGGAACTGACTAATATAGATTCAGGCTTTTCATTTAAAGGATAACAGGCACAACCTCATTTTCACAACAGCCTCTAGATCAGCCTTCCCCAACCTGGTGCCCGCCCGATGTGTTAGACTACAACTCCCATCATCCCCAGCCAGCTGGGGATGATGGGAGCTGCAGTCTAACACATTGGGAGGGTACCAGGATGGGAAGGCCAATCTAGGTCATTTTGTTATATGATAGCTTTAATTTGTTGCATGAAGGCCATGAGTAATCTCAGTGGACTTTTTGCAGTCAGCTATAGGCTGAGATCTAAGGCTTCATAACAAACAGAGCCTGTACTGAACCTTTCAAATAACATTTTGAATGACAGGGAATGGAATTACACTTGAGGAGTACTACAGTCATGCCTTGGATTGAGAGCATAATTCGTTCTGGAAACGTGCTTGTAATCCAAAACACTCTTATATCAAAACAAAATCCCCCCCAAAAAATTTGTAGAGATTTTTAATTTAAGCCATACTACAGTACTTGTATTGCAAGACGTCACTTGTATATCAAGTTAAAAAAAATTAAATAAATATTTAAAAATTTGCTTGTCCTGTAAAACGCTCTCAAACCAAGTTACTTGCAATCCAAGGTATTACTGTATTTGCCTTCTGCACGCACAGTACATTCTTCACTGGCATTTTACACCCAGTGCTGAGTATGTATTACAAGACCATGTTTTTCTTCATTGAACACCCTCCCCAAACAACCCTGTGTCTGTACGGTCACAATCTGGCACGGCATTTTTCTTATCTCTCTCCTAATTTTTTAGCCTCTCCTTTTGGCTCTTCTCTGTCTGGGAAGTATGCAATGCTTAAAAAACAAAAGGTCTCATTGTACTTTACCATTACCTGGGCATGAACTAGTTCATACACCCTCTGTATTTTGTGTTTGTTAGGGGCACATGGATCTTTAAAACTTAAAAAAAAAATAATATGGCAGCACTATAACCTTGGCCTCCTAATAGGCTGTTACTACAAGCTTTAACATTAACATGAGCTTGCTTGCAGAGGAGGAATAGGCTGCTGCTGCTGCTGCAGCAGATCCATTTTCCAGTGGAGACCCATAGACATGCCATTATTCTGCACAAACATTAACATGTCGACGGGCATCGCAGAAGATGACATTGGCTTCAAGGTACTGTTTCAGCAGCCAAGCAGCTACATTTGCACTTCTGGAGACGATAACCATAGAGGTGGGAGAACTCAATGATCACCTATGACAAAGAGGCAGGATTTGCCATGACTAAGCCATCTCTGACTGATGTTTATCCAGCTTGATTTTAGAAAAGAAAGCCCACAGCTTCTCTCTACCTATTTCACTGGCCAGTGGATCTCCAGTTAGGAAACTGTCCAAATGTAAAATACACAATCTTCTTGTCATTTGAACCTGCTGCCTCTTATGAGGAAAAAGGCACTCAACCTCTCACCGATTCCTCGGGGAAACAGCAATCCTGCTAGGAGGATATATGGGACCAGATGACCTAAGGATGCATTGCAAAAATGTGGGCGCAGTAGTGGACCTTGTAAATTTTCTATGGATTATTCTCTGTTTTTTACTTCTAGATGTTTTGGTCTACAGCTCCCATCATCCCTTCCCAATGGCTATGCTGGCCAGGGCTGATGGGAGTTGTAGGCCAGAACATCTGGAGGGCCACAAGTTGCCCACCCCTGCCCCAAGGTAAAGCTACATTGCAAAGTGTCTAGAAATGTGGGATTAGTTTTAAACTACAGTTTAGCACCAGTCTGAGAACAGATAAAAGGAAGTACTTTTTCACATAGTGGCAGTGCCAAGGGCTTCCCATGGGCATCTGGTTGGATGCTGTGTGAAAAGAGTGCTGGACTAAATAGACCTTTGGCGTGATTTAGCATGGCTTTGGCTATTCTCATGCTAGCGCAAAGCCACCACTGGATACAATACATATTTTCCAAGCAACTCATTAAGTCTTAGGGACAGGTCTGCAAACTAACATCAGTGTAGTGCTAGAATAGAGAAGTTAGAGTGAACGTTTATGGTTTTATTTGCCTTTTTAAATTGCCTGTTTGATTGAAGCCTGTCCTTCTCTCTTTTTTACAAGTCACATTTCCTTAATTGATTGAACTGTAAGAAGAGCCATATTGGATCAGATGAAAGGCCTATGTAATCCGGTATTCTTTTCACACAGTAGCCAATCAGTTGTCCATGGGAAGTCCACAAGCAGGACCTGAGTTTCAACAGCACTCTCCTGCTCATGTTCCCCAGCAACTCACATACCACCTCTGATTCTGGGCAATGGTAGGGGTAGGAGTGGACAATGAATAGGGGGTTAAGGAGAGGATGTAGTTTGAGCTCTTCTGGGAAGGCAAGTCACTGTGAACCTAGCTCAGTGTGCACTTTCTAGACTTAAACTGTGGTTTTTAAAACTGGAAAGAATAAAAAAGCTGAACTCTTAATTTGGGCTGAAGTCTATACCTATACTTTCATTTATGGGCTGCAGTTAAAGAGCTGCTCCCTACACTGAACCTGAACCGAAAGCAAAGCCTACACTTTTTGTTTATCAGCAGACCTTTTCACTAATCAGACTGTTGGGGGGGCGGACTATAGCCCCTGAGGTGCCGTCGATGACTTCGATGGCGTTGAGCGCTGGGTGGTAACAGAGGCTGCAGAGTCCGTCGGCATTGCAACGCAGGCAGCTGCCCGCAGCAGCAGCCACTCGCAGCAGCACCGGCGCCGAGGAACAAGACGTTCCCCCGGCCTCCTCCACCGCCATCGCACAGGACAAGAGGCTAGGCGGAGCCGCTCAGTGACGGACCCGAGAGGAGCCGCCACAAGTCAGCATCTGGGTCCGGAAGAAGGGGGAGGGAAAAGGGGAGAGGGGGAACGAGAGAGAGAGAGAGAGAGAGAGAAAGGGAGAGAGCTGAGTGTCAGCAGAAATTATGTAATTACGCTGGATGCGGAACGCCGATAAAAGAATCAGTGCTTGAAGCGAAAGAGTTTTTAAAAAGTCTGCTTCCACCAATTGGCTGCCGGGCCGGATAAAAAGGCAAGGCGGGCCAGATGTGGCCCTCGGGTCTTAGTTTGAAGACCCCTGATATAGAGGGTGTGTGAGAGGAGGAGAAGATTCATACATTATATTCAAAACATGGAATGGGTTTTCCTCAGCAGTTAACAAGGTACAAGCATTTCTTTCTAGCTTCATCTTCCAACATGTGACTCTGCCTAATAAAATCACTGAAAACTCTCCAGACTCTTCACTCAATAAAAAAATAATCCCATAAGGAGTTTCTAGTTTAGTATTCAGTGAAATTGGCAATTTATAATCTTGAAATTAAGTGATTTAGCTAATGTAACACGCTGTATGTTGAAAAGGCACTCGCTCATTTAAATGCCCATCTCAGCAATTAAACGCAGCATTCATCTTTCCTCTTTCTGCAGCTCTATTCATTATAAACTATTTACCACAAACCATGCATTATTCACTATCTCATTTTGTGCACAGTCTTAAGCAAGCATCTTGCAGATTGAATAATATGTGATCAAGTAATCACATATGATCAATCCCTTCCTGTGGCAAGGGACATATCTGTGTGTCACTGGAGTTTTCAAATGAGGCAGCGGGCCCAGCAATGTGCCTGTAACTCTCTTCTTTGGCCATATCTGGCCAACACATCATCCCAGCCATTTGAGTGCAGGTCTACCAGCCTGTAATTTCCTGGATCCCCCTGGATTTATTTTTATTTTTTTTAATTGGTGTAACATTGGCTGCTTTCCAGTACTCAGAGGGCAATCTTAGGGACAAGTTACATATTTCTGTTAGAAGATCAGCAATTTCATATCTGAATTCTGCCTAGCTGATTTCCTGCTTCTGATGAATTTAAATAATTTTTCATTGTTGATTTTATGGTGCAATTCTATGGCCCTTAGGAGGGCACCCCAGGGGCTATAGGAAATGTCAGATCTCCCCCTGAGCGGGGAGCGCTGGGAGGGAGAAATCCAACTTTAAAGCAAGAAAGCTTCCTTTGGAAAATGGAAGTCTTGCCCAATGGGGACAAAAAAGAAACACAAACTTTTACACACAAATAAGGAATGCAAAAAATAAATAAACTGGAGATATCGTATTGCTGAAAACATTAACAGAGCGATCCTACTGTTAGGTGTGGATAATTCCAGTGTCTGAACCTGTGTTTCTCTTTTGTTCTCCTCATTTGGGCAAGACTTTCATTTTCCAAAGGAAGCCTTCTTGCCTCTAATAGTTTCCTTTACTCTGTGTGTTAACCATGCCAGCATCCTCTTGAATTTAGTTATATTCTTGATCTGTGCTGTGGTATAGCACCATATCAGGGCTGTAAACAGACTTTAACACCCCCCCCCAAGGAAAGGGGTTTTGAGAGCCCTCTTGCACCCTTGAAAACCTACTTTTCACTAGAGCCTTGTGCAAATGGCCTCTCAAAATTATCCACCCAATTTGTGAGCAGGGACAATGTCACCAAATTTCTCCAACCGTTTCTCATAGGTAGGGCTCACAATTGGCAGGGGTTGTCACACAGCTTCTTTTCTTTTTTCTAAGAATTTTGGGATTTATTTTTTTTTACACTGCCACTATGAGTGTGAACATCATCAACTGTGTTGGCAGCCTGACACCCATTTTGCATCCTCCACAATGCAGGAGTGAGGGGTGCAGATTTGTGTCTAGCTCCAGGGAAGAGTGGGAGCTAGTCATGTGCCAAAATCTATCCTCCAATTTCCTGAATGTTTTCTTCTCCCATGAAAGAGCCTTCCATTTTTCTGCCTCATTTTCAGGATGTTTTATAATATATTTTGAATTTCTTTTAGTGGTGTTTTTGAGCTTACCTAATCACTATGAGGTGACCAAGGGTGCTGCATGTGTGTTTTCTTTCTATTACACACGTCTCCATTGCTCTGCAGCCTCCCAGACTGTCTGCACTTCCTGATATGAAAAAGCTCTGTGGAAGGAATTACCTCATGATGTCTTCCCCTGGGCTTTAATTGAGCACGAGAAGCCGAGAAGACTATAGGCTGCCGGAGAGATGACTATGCAATGAAAGACAGGACATTCATGAACACTCCTTGGCTACCTCATAAGTAAGGCATGCACAAGAATCTAGAAACCAACCTATGAACATTTCTCTGAAATTTTCTTCTCCTTTGAATTTCTTTTCGAAAGCAATTTCCTTTCTATCAGATTGAATGAGAATATTAAAAGAAAAGTGTGGAATAAATTTTTGGCATAGCACTACTTTTCACTTCAAAAATTCAGTATGGCACTATTTTCTCCTAGGTTAATACTCAGCAATTAATGTTCATGCTTCTAACATAATTGCTTGACAACTGTACTGTGTTTCACTCTGGGACTTAAGCTCAGACAGAAAATTGTGACCCATCGTAGTAGTAGTAGTAGGCGATCACTCATGACCGAGTAAGATTGTCTTCCAGGATAAAAATTACAAAAATAAATTTTTTAAAAGGAGGAAATTCTAAAAAATTGTGTAGATTCTAGCGATGGGTCCGTAAGTGACTGTGGAGGCCAATTCTAGATCCACACAGCTTCCCACTGTGAGGACACAGGTTACCAGATGGAAGATGGTCCTGTAAAGAATTTGTTTGACGTTGACGTGTGACCCATCGTATGAGTGGGTAGACTATTACTCTGGTATTCATGCCGGCAGTGGCTTTTGGAAGCCTTCTGGTGCTAGTTTTGAAAAGCTCTAAGCAGCCTGAAACTTGCGCATACAAAAGTCTGAAAATACAGATAGCAAAGACATACGGAGGCAGTTCCATTGGCTGCTCCATAGATGCATAACCATGATTTCCCTTGAAACAAAAATGCTTATCTTCTAGAAATGTTGTTTGGAAAGGGCTACAACAGCTGTGTGTGTTAGAGACAGGCTCAGTGCCAGCACCTGTCATGGTGCGGCAAATGCTGGTGGCCCAGGCCCCACCACCCCTGGGTTACCAGAGCCACCCTTGCAGCAGATGTGACTCAGTTGGATGGCAGCTGCTCTGAGTGGAGCTGGACCAATTCAGCGCATGTGTAAACACTCTGATGTGTGCACATTGTAAGAGGGCTGGCATCTTTAATAAGGTGGCACTTGCTGAACCATGCACACCACATATGGCCAGTGCTCTGCTCAACATAGCCAGGGAGTCCCCCTCCCAATCCTTCTTCAGGACACCAGCCCTGTTAAGGATGCCAGAGAGCATGTGTGAGGTACAAAATGACTGCTCTGGTCCAGCAATTAGTGAGAAGATTCCTTCACTCAATTCAGTATTAATGTACATACCGTAATCATTTCTGCAAACATTTTGCTCCATGTCTTGAAGCAAAATGTGCACAGTTTAGACACACCAAAATTTAAAGACTGAAGTGCCAAACATTTACCCCTGGACTGTGGCATTGCATATTTGCTGGCATTGCTGGCTCAGCTTCAGTCCCTTTTGTGCTTCACACAGGGCTGTGTCAAATAATGGCCATTTTACAGCTCCTCCTTTTGTGCGATACAAATTTCAAGTAACAGGTTCAACTAGCGTAGACACATTTTATATTGTCAGGATATAGATTTAAGAAAATGTTTCAACAGTGCCAACAAAGACAATTTACAGCCTTAGATCTTCTTCCTTCACCTCCACCCACAGTTCTTCCTCTTTCTCCTCCTGCTCCCCCCCCATTTTTAAAAAAATTACTAAAAAATGTAGCCCTTCAACAAAATCAAATACTGAAAGTAGTCTTTTTTTTCCTGAGGCAAACCATAGTATCATATGAGGAGACAAAATATAAACAGGACTGGCCTGTATGCCATTTTTTTTGTGTTTTTGTTTAATTAAAATGTGATTCCACTGTGGGCATTACTAAAGCAGCTGACAAGTTCTGCAGTGATCCTCAAGGGAAATGAAGCAGTCAGGAGAAGAGGCCAAGCAAAGAGAACCTGCTTTCCTTGTGAAACAGGGAATATGTGACCAGGTTGCATAACATGTGGCAAGAGCCCTGAAATGGGTCCCGCAGGCATTACTGTGCTGTGGCCTACACATATTCATTAACTTGTCTGTAAGACTGCCAAGCTAGTCCCTGCTCAGTCTTCAGATGTAGCATCCATTTATTTAATCACGCAGTCCTTGGCTCTAAGAAGCAAGCCTCCCCCCTCCATCGCAACCAGTAGCTGCTGCATACTGTGAAACCTGGGAGTAAGCTGAGCTTGGCCTGTCACTGATATTATTTGCGCTTTGCATATGGAATCATTTGCTATGATGTTCAGGAGTAGTATTAAAACAATGCATACCAAGTCAGGCCGGCATATACTTAAAATACATTCATGTTCCAGTAACTTTCTATTGACATCGTTTGATCCAACTGAAGTAATAAGGGAAACCATTCAGTTTATACATGATTTCAGAAAAGTATAAAGAAAACTTGGAGAAAAGAGGAAACGAGGTATAAAGGCAAGGTAAGATACAAAAAAGGGGGGATCTTATAAATGTATGGAGTTCTTAGGAAAAGGCTTGTTTAGATATTTAGGCTTTGATCTACTTTAAGAACACAAGAGCCCTGCTTGATCGGATAAAAGACCTATCCAGTGTAGCATCCTGCTTCACAGTAGCCACCCAGATTTCATAGATCATAGAGTTGGAAGGAGCCTACAAGGCTATCGAGTCCAACCCCCTGCTCAATGCAGGAAACTAGAGGAGGGGTCTCCCATCCAAGTAATAACCAGGCCTGACCCTGCTTAGCTTTCCACACTCAGACAAGCTGAGCCAGCGTAAGCCACAGGCAGATGGCCATGGGAAGTTCACGAACAGGACACAAGGGCAGCAGGCCTCTCCCACTGTTGTTTCCCAGCAACAGGTATTCAGGGACATGCTGCCGCTGACCCTGGAGGTAGCATGTAGTCATCATGACATGACTAGATGATAGCCTTATATTTATTATTTATTTATTAATTATATTTATACCCCGCCTTTTTTCCTGCAAGGAACCCAAGGTAGCTTACATTATCATCATCCTCTCCATTTTATCCTCACTAGGTTAGGCTGAGAGTCAGTGACTGGCCCAAAGTCATCCAGTGAGTTTCATGGCCGAGCGGGGACTAGAACCTGGATCTCCCGACTCCCAGTCCAACACCCTAACCACTATGCCACACTGGCTCTCAGTGTTATAGTCTATGAACATTGATAGCCTTATCTTTCATGAATTTATCTGATATTTAAAGCTATCTAAATTGGTGGCCATCACCTCATCTTGAGGAACTGAATCTCATAGTTTAACTGTGTGCTGTGTGAAGAAGTACTTCCTTTTGTCTGTCCTGAATTTCCCACCACCATTCAGCTTCATTGGATGATTCCAGGCTCTAGTATTATGAGAGAGGGAGAAAAACATCTCTCTGTCCACAGTGCCCTGAGATGTTTTGGGCACTGTTTCTACAAATTTCTACAGTTCCCTGGGGAAGGCCTTACTGTGTAGCAGAGCTTTTTAAATGTGCAGCCTGATACTAAATGTGCAGTTCCGGGGGAGAGGGGGGATGTGCAGTTCCAAAAGAACATTTGTACAGTTCAAAATTCAAGTCTTGCAAAAGTGGTATTATGTTAGCTAATGTAAAAAGTGACTGATAATGTGAAAGATAAAATGAGTAGTCCAGGCTCTTCTCAAACCACAAACTCTGATTAAGCATGCTCATTTCTCCTCCCCCTGCCAAAGACGTTCCCCATGGACTTTACTGCTACCCTCCACAGAATGTTGGCCAATGTTTCCAAGATGAAAGAAATCATTCAAAAACATGGGGAACTTTTTCTTCACAATGCATGTGAAGTTGTCAGTGCTGTAAGGGCAGTGAAGCCAGAAAATATCCAATATGACGTTCTTAAGACTGCTGTGTTTGAGTGTCTGTTGTTGTTGTTGTTGTTGTTGTTTTCCTTGTTCTTATGTTTTGTTTTGTTTTGTTTTTTAATATCCTTCACTTCAAATAAAGTTTTATTGGAGCTCATGATGCCTCTACGTTAGTGCTGTCAAATTTTTGGTTCTGAGGATATTTTAACACTCAAGTATCGGCTTCTAAATGTAATGGAATGTGGCTGTAAGTAACAATGGATGTGTGCACATACAAGGAAGACACACAGGTGTGTTGCGGTGGTGCATGCTATGCATTGGAAATTACAATTACATATTTTTGTGCAGTTCGACATTTTCCTTAAGAAAAGTCCTGCTATATAGCAAGGGGGATGGGTTGGGCCCTGTATATCCACTGTAGAAAGCCCTGAGTGTGTAAGGCTCTGCCACGATCCCTTAGTCTCCACACAAAACTCTCCCCATAGTAGATTTCAAGAAGTGTGCATGTATGTACATGTGCACATTTAGCCCAGAAACAACTTGTCCCAGCAAAATACATTTTCTGGATATACCCCTCTTCCAAATAGTCCCAAACATTGTAAGCTTTCCTTGTAGGGGACTTGCTCCAGTCCCCTGATCATTTTGGTTGCTCCTTTTTTACTTTGAAATATTGAGGATCTGACTAAAAACAACTGTATTTCAAAATTGCTCAAGAGTTGTGGACATTCCTGAGGCTGTTTTGGAGCATGATTCTGTCCCTATCAAGGGCAAAAAAGAAGATGTTGCCCATGACCCTGATCTGGTCACAGAAAAATAAGGACCCCATGCCTCCTAGTAGGCATCCAGGGCTCCCCTCCCACATTGGTTGCTTACGCTTAGAGCATGTGGTAGGATCCATAAGGACCAATGTCAATGGCTTGTGGATACTCCTTCCAGCTCTCCACCATTGCCTCATCATCTACAACAGGGTTCCCCAATCTGGTGCCCTCCAGATGTTTTGGACTAACCCAGCCAGCATGGCCAATGGACAGGGATGATGGCAATTGAGAGAGAGAGCCAGTGTGGCCTAGTGGTGAGAGTGTTGGACTGGGACCTGGGAGATCCGGTTTCTATTCCCCGCTCGGCCATGAAACTCACTGGGTGACTTTGGGCCAGTCCCTGACCCTCAGCCTAACCTACCTCACAGGGTTGTTGTGAGGATAAAATGGAGAGGAGGAGGACTATGTAAGCCGCCTTGGGTTCCTTGCAGGAAAAAAGGTGGGGTATAAATATAATAAATAAATAAATAAATAAATTGTAGTCTAAAACATCTGGGGGCAACCAGGTTGGGAAAGGCTGATCTACAGCAAGTAAAGAGCAATTGTAAAGCATGGAATGGTAGGGTAGAGTGGAGAAAAGGGTTAGTTGTGTGTTACACAGCTGTTATAATACAGTTGTTATTATTATTATTATTACAGTTCACTAAGGTCACTAAGTCATTATTACAGTTCACTTCGGTCACTAAGCGCACAATCCTATCATGATGCCCGGCCGTAAGCCTCCGAACTTGGAGGCTTACGGGAATCCTGTGCAGAGCGGGAGCAGCAGCAGAGGCATGCTCCCTGCCTTGCATTTTCTGCTAGATTTTTCACCCGTCTAGCCGAGGTGCTTCAGAAGGGAAGGGAAGGAGGCTGGAGCAGCTGCAGGATAGTCGTATCCTGGTCTCTCCAGTCTCCTCCCCTCCCCACCCCCCAAAATGCCCCCTTTCCCCCTCTCCAAGGTCGCTTTCCTGAACTCGGAGAGCAGCGGGTACGGTTCTCTCTGCACCAGCTGCGAGTGGGGCGGAGCTCCCACTCCCAGCTCCAAGGTCAGAGCACTGGCTCCAACCTTGGATCTGGGAATCCAAACTATCCTATGGCCCCCTCAGACACTGTCTAGGGGCCATAGGTCTGTTCCCTAAGACCATTAAGTCCAGGGCCTAAAATTATTATTATTATTATTATTATTATTATTATTATTATTATTATTATTATTATTATTTACAGTATTTGTATACCACTAGCTGCACCACTATATGTGGTGTGCAGGAAGGATTTCATATGTAAGTCTCTAACCATAATGGATGCTAATGAGGGTTAATGTGTTTACAGTAGCAGTGCTTTGTGGCATGGAACTTTCCTCCTCAGGCCGTTAGGCAGCCAGTGAGAGAGGTGTGCCTTGGATGAATCAGATACATTAGGAACCAAATGGAGATAAAGGCATATATGCATATTCCAGAGGCGGCCAATGCATGTTGTGACTTATCACTTATTGCTTTATTGTCCTGTATCCCTAAGTTTTTGCTTTGCATGCTTTTCCAAAATGGAAATCCAGGGTCAAGGTGCTTAAGGTGATACTTTAAAATGGCAGCATGGACATGCTCCCTGGCAAGCGTTAGCACAAGCCCCTTTGTGAGCTTAAGCAGCCCTTGATGCTGGCTTTTAAACTTTCACATGGAAATCTAAAGGCAAACATAAGCGGACACTCTCTTGTTCCTGCAGCAACATTTTGCCACAACATCATCTCATTTACTTCAGAATTCCATAGCACCAGACAAAATTGCATAATGAATCTCAATATTTAGGGGGAAAGTTAGGATGCACAATTACATGCGAGAGACTTTTGCAATTACAAGACATTTCAGTAGTTTCCTGAGTTGGAGGATGCAAATGCATTACTGGGAGAAATGCATCTTTTTGGCACAACATCTCAGGAATAAAGTACATCCCAGCTATAATTTCTTGCTCAACTAGATCTCATATTGCATTTCCTTGTGAGAATACACTTGTACATATTTATCATTCATTTCATTTGAGCAACAGGAAGAAAGTTACAACAAGTCAGTTAGTTGACATGCAGAAATATATCCATATAATATATCCATGTTTTCGCCTGAATCCAGTGTTCAGTTGACTTCAGTGGAGAGCAAACTTATTGATACCTTGCCATCCAATTTGGAATTTAATCTATACATGTCAAAACTTATATTTCCCTTTTTATTGGCTCAGATAAAACCCCAGTCTTGAAGATAAGTATCTGATGCTTAGGAAAAATGAGTAGTGCAGTGATCAAATAAGAAGTGGGGCATTTTTCTTTTTTTTATGGGGTCTTTTTGACAGAACTTGCAGTGACATCATCCTTAGGTATGAACTATCATAAAAAGAGCCTATGATTTTAAAAACATGTTTTTTCTTACTGAATAAACAGACTAGTAGTGCAAAGATCATGAAAATTACGCTTTCTAAATGTTTGTTCCCAGAAGTGGGATGTTTCATCACTCCTCTTAAGGGATCCCTGCACGTACTCGCCTCAAAACAAAGACAGATGTGTCACAATTCATGAATATGGATGCTTGCTGCAATAAATAACACGCAAGGAGATTCATGTTTTAAGAGCTTTGGATTTCCTTTCACATCTTGCTCAGGTACAAGAGATACTACTTGAGCATCTTATGATGTAGTTTCCTCAGAGCCAATTTGGTTCCAGGCTTCCCCCCACCCCCAGAAAGGATGCCTCCTCCTCCCTCACCCTGAAATGTCTATTTGGCAACAAGATCTTCTTACATGCAACCTAGTTTGGAGGGCTTCCGCCGACAACTGAGGATACCCTTGTCTGCCCAGGTGCTTCCCTGACAGCTAGCATGGTTAGCTATCCCAGATTATTTTAATGATATTTTATTGTATTGTATCATTGTTTTCCTATTTTAATGATTGGTTTTATTGTATTTTATCATGATTTTATTTTGTAAGCCACTTCGGGCTTTCTTTGTTTTGTTATTTTTAAATGAAAAGTGGTATAGACATTTCCTGGAATAAATAAATAAACCTGCTTCTGGATGTGTGGCTCCCTAGACAGGGATTTATATAACCCTGAGAGTTCAGCATGGTCAAGGCTTATCAAAATCAATGAGACTTGCTATGACATTATTGTGATAATGCGGTATTAGGAAGACACTGCATGCTGTGCAAATCTTTAGGGTCAAAGTTCCAGAGCTAGTTTTTTCAGTTTTATGTTCATAATGACCATTTCTTCCCCACCACTCACTATAGAGCAGGGGAGGGCAGAACGGAGATCTCCAGGAGCTTTAGATTTCAACTTCCAGCATTTCTGATCACTGTCCATGCTGGCAGGGGCTTCTGGGAATTGAAGTTCAGAACATCTTTTGCCCACCCCTACATAAAGTCGGGCCATTTCCTGAATTCCATCTCTTCATCACACTCTAGTACAGTGATGGCGAACCTTTTTGAGCCCGAGTGCCCAAACTGCAACACAAAACCAACTTATTTATTTCAAAGTGCCAACACTGCAATTAAACGTGAATACCGAGGTTTTAATTTTAGAAAAAGAACTCATACAGTTGTCCGAACTAATTAACATCTTTTGTCTTAAAAGAAAAACACAATAACAGAGCTTTCAATGATACAAACATTTTTTGGTGGGGAAAAAATCAACTCAACAAAATATTATAGTACTACATTGTACACATAGCCTGAAGGGAATTTATACAAACTTTTAAAATAATTAGGCACATGTATTTTTGGATAAGGGATTCTCAACTTGTAATATGATTATATGCCAGACTGAAATTGTATGGGGCAAGCTTTACCCCGGGTCCTTTCCCTGCTTCTACAGCTGTCGGATTAGTAAAAGTAAAAGTCAACCTGTACTAGGATGAGCAAGATAAACAAGAAAACTAAACGTGCTTAACACATTTTACACACTTTATGTCTTGGACTGCAAACACTGCATTAGGTAAAAGTTTGCATTGGGCATGCTTTTGCACAATTAATGTGATTTTTCCTATTGCATGCATGCTGATAATTTGTCAAACCTTGGCTCATACTCCATTAGTTTGAGAGCAACACATGCAGCACTCAGGTCAACTGTTAGGGCTTTACATCCAAGCCATGCTCTGTGCATCATTCTTCAAAATCTTTTAAATGTGTTAACAATGTAGAAAAGAATTCTGTAACAGGAATTCTAGAATAAAATCATTCTGTTCCACACTGTGAGAAAGAACAAAATCATTAGTGTTTTGCAGAAGGGGACAGTCTTTTCACGATCTGGTGACCAATGGCTCGAGTGCCCACAGAGAGGTCCCTGCGTGCCAGCTGTGGCACCCGTGCCATAGGTTCGCCATCACTGCTTTAGTATCTGCACCGTAGAGTCCATGTCAATGACAAACTACCCTGGGCTAACCTCTTTAATCCTTGGTCATCTTAAATTACAGGGGAGTAGATTTCAGTTCAATATTAGGAGTCACTTCTTGATGATAAGAGCAATTTGACAATGGAACCAATTACAGCAGGCAGGGGGGCTCTCCTTCACTGGAGGCCTTCAGGCAGATGTCTGACAGACAATTCCTGGAGATGCTCTGGCTCTGGATTTCCTGCACTGAGTATAGGGTTGGACTAGATGACTTACAAGGCACCCTCCAACTCTATGATTCTATTATTCCATCTTTTATTGTTTTGATTTTATTCATTTATTTATTTTGCTGATTAAAGGGTCTGCAGATTGAGATTTGTTCGGTATCCTGGATAAATTAATTTTTAAAAGTGAGATGTGGAGGATAGGCTCAGTTTGGGCACTGAGAGACAAACCTTATAATAGGCCGATTTGCACAACATGGCTGGCTCATCAAGGGTTGTGTGAGGGTTGTTTAACCCTTGAATAACCCACAGTGGACAAGTTCAGATGACATGCTCCAACCCCACGGTGGGCCAGTGTGACATGTGAACTAGGTCATACTCTCTCCTGCTGATTCACAAACACATTGTGTCAGATTCCTTACCTGAACATACTGTTTTCCCTGATTTGAACCAAGACAAGTAGAAAATGAGACACAATGATGCACACTGTTTCTCCACAGGGAGTTAAATTATCTTCCTCTATCAGACTTCTTTTAAACTTGGGATATTTAATCGGAAACATGGTAATTTTGGGAAGGCTAACAAAAGCGGTGACATTAGCTAAGCTTCAAACTACCATTGCATTTATAATTTCTTGTTTTCGAGTTTCTGTCATTGCCAGTAAAGATTGAGTGCAATGAAACAACCCTGAAACAAGTCTGACCTGCATGTTTCAAGTAGATCATGAATTCAAGTGGTAATTTCATTGAATAATTTTTATTTTGACTCAAATAGTCTGATTACTATGTAGAATTATTATTTCATTGAGAGTAAAAAAATGTTTTGTTCTGTGCACTCTTTCTTTCTTTCTTTTTGTTTTTAAAAGCAAACTGACATTTTTTTAGAGTTCTGTCTGGTAGATGATCTGTGCCAGAACCCAGCAGTGTTGGCGCTAGGTAAAAACACTTTCTGCTCCACTCTTTCTTCAAAATCTAGGACCAAACCTTCCACAACATACACAACCTGCCAGAATGACATGGGTTGCACACCATATTCCACTTCCCCTTCTCACCTTGTTGATAGCCCCTTCCAGTCCTGTGAAACAAACTCATCAGGGGTATACAACATAGAATCCTCACACACACTCACTCACTCACACACGCAGCACATTTCATGGAGTCCTGCATGAGCCAATTTCCAGCTACATAGAAGAAAATATTTCCCCAACTCCAATGTGTTCATTCACTCCCTGCATCTGGAGACATAGCAAAGTAAGTGCTAGAGTTTCACTCAGGCTTATTTATTTATTATATTCATTATATTTATACCCCACCTTTTTTCCTGCAAGGAACCCAAGGTGGCTTACATAATCCTCATCCTCCTCTCCATTTTATCCTCAAAACAACCCTGTGAGGTAGGTTAGATAGGCTTCTTTATCCCTCATGACTAGTGTTGAGTAGAAAAGGGGTTCTGAAATTACCATTCCACATCATCATACATACCCCTCACCACAGCTGATTACACACTGCCACAGGCGGTTCCATCCACAACCGCAGCCTAAGTTTCCCCGTGGGCCATCTGTTAGGCAGCTTGCTGTCACAAGGCCTGCAGCCTGGCCTTGCAGAACACCTGTGCCATATACTTTCAGGTGGCAGTACAGCTCCTGACTCTCCCTCCCAGCTGGCAAAAAGCAAGAGAACTGGGCCTGAAGCAGCTTTCTCCTGCTGAATAATGCCCCCTCACTTTAGGGGCCCCTTCACCTTAATGGGTGGCCACTTTTGCACTGCCAAAACAGAGGAAATGCATCATCCCAAAATGAGGGCAAAAAGAGGACACAGATTTGCATAAAATGTGCATATGCTCATTTATATGTATAGAATCAAATTTAGAAATAGTTGCTATAATTTAAATATGGATTAAATACATCTCACCATAGTGGAGGTGGGGAGACCTTGACCTTGCCCGTCCACAGTGAGCACCTGGACAGCAGACTGTGGAGGAACCACCCGGGCACAGTCTTACCCACCATGGTAGCTGTATTGTATTTCTATTTTAATTATAGTAATTATTTTGAAATTTGCATCTATACATATTAATTATCCTGTGCAAATCTGTATCTTCTTTTTTGGCAAAGCATTTCCTTTTTTTGGCAACGTGCATATGGCCATCCTACTACTCAGTCTTCTGTCCATGTGCTCACTGTTGATGGGCAACTTCAAGGGCCTTTCTCTCCCTTGTTAGGGTTGTTTATCTTTAAACCAGACTTGGACTGGACACCCCTTCAAACAGGGTACCGACCTCTGTAAAGTAGGGCACATGGGCCATCCTACTTGGACCCTCCCAATGCAGCTGCACATGCTATGTGGGTTTATGCTTGAAATAGCCCATGGCTACTCTATCAACCTTCTGCTAGTTGACATTAAATATCCGATGAGTCTAATAATGGATGGTCCAAGCCAGCAAAAACATAGTATTCATTACTTCTTTTTTTTCCCTTTTCTTTTTTTAATGTTCTCTTAACTTTGGGAACCTTACTTTGGCAGCTTGCGACTGTTGAACTATACATCCAAGAGAAGAAAAATGAGAGAAAATGTAATTAACATATCTCCAGATACAGCATTCCAATCAAAACTTCTGAGACAGATGTATTAAAAGAGTGAAATCTGTTTAAATGTCAAACCTAACTTTACAGGACAACTTTTGTATACACGAGAGCTAAAGAACAGTCATGCCGAAAAACAGTGATAGCTCCTATTTGCAAAGATGAAGGGTAACAATGTGAAAGCCCAAGAAACTGTGCAGCAAGATATTCTAAAGGGGTTTATTTTAAATTCATTTCTCCTCACCTCTTCACACCAACAGCACATACATCCTTCTGTTAGTAGCCCCCCCTTGCTGACAGTTTACCTCCAGAGTAGCAAGAATATCTGTATTAGCACTACTAATAGTAGTAGTAGCAGCTGTTTGTTGATTGTGAAGTCTTCACAGTATAATACAAAACACAAAATATTTATTACATCAATAATAACAAATTAATATCAAAAGCTAAAGCAAAAACTGAGGTGGGAGGGGAAAAGGAGGAAAGAAAAGGAGCAGGACCTGGATACCCTGACCATCACCCATACAGAAAAAAAAGTCCTATAACTCCCAGCATGCCCCAGTCAGCTATGCTGGCTGGGGCATGCTGGCAGTTGTAGGACTTTTTTTTCTGTCTAAACATGCGTAGGATCTCAACCTAAACCAACAAACTGGACCACTTTTAAAGCTTCATATTTATATATGTAATTTAACAAATATGTTGGAGAAATGGCCAAGATCCAGCAATTCCTCTCTAGGAGCTCTGTAAAGGGAGCATAGAATGCTTGTCAGCATGCCATAATATCACACTAGCTCAGCTTGTGGCTGAGGCGGGGACTCTCAGACTGACAGGTAAGTGCCAGCCTATGTTTACTGCCGGGGCTTTCCTTCCCCCCCCCCCCCGGTTCCTGTGGCATTTTTGATTATGGCATAACTGCCATTTCTCTCCTCCCTTGCCCCACCCCCAGTAAACCTACCTATGCTCGAATTTCTCATCTCGACATCTCCCTCATTACTATGGCCTGAGACAGCCTTCTGCAGCCTGGGGCCCTCCAAATGTTTTGGACGACAACTTCCAGCATCTCTGACCATTGGCTATGCTGGCTGAGGCTGATGGGACCTGATGTACCAAACATCTGGAGGGCACCAAGTTGGAGAAGGCTGCCCTAATATGATACCCAGGCTGAAAGCCTGAGTTTGGCAATAGAATAAAAAACACGTTTGAAGAGCCAATTATGACCATGTCATAAAGGAAAGGAGCCTGTGCACTGAAAGGAGTTATCGGCTCTCTGAAAGAGAAATGGCCAATATATGTGCAACTCCTTCTGAACATTCAGGCAGTCAGCGGGCAAGAAAACCTCCATACATCAAGCAAATTCCGGGATTAATGTGGCATGTAAACTTACCTTGTAAATAAATCCACGAAACTAAGTTGCCCAATTCCCCCCCCCCCCAAGGCCTCGGTCCCAACATATGTTAATTATGTTAGTTACTTATGGCACATCAGTAACCCAGGTGAAGAAAATAACTTACTCTTTTCCAATGTACAAATGCTTCCCTGCCTGGTTGCCCAAAATTGGGTCTTGCTCACTGCAGCAGACAATCTGACAAATAGTGAACTGCAAGCTAGTAAACCAAGACAGAGGAATTTCCGCTCGCATACAGCACTGTTATCATTTGCTAGACTTACCTATATTGTATTTAGATTTCTTTTCTGCTCTGGTTTGTCTGGGCCACAAGGGTACCTTTCTCTCATTTAGCACCACAACAGGGGCCCCATGCTAACGCAGCTGCATGGCCACACTGGTTTTTGAGCGCATAGCAGGTCAGTAGGTGAAGAATAAATTAGTGGGCTAGTAAATTGCCTGGGAGAGTTTCTTCGGAGAGCAGGGATTTCAACCTAGCTGTCCCACTGCCAGCCTTCCCCAACCTGGCACCCTCCAGATGCGTTGAACCACAACTCCCATCATCCCCAGCCAGCACAGGGTGTTGGCTGGGGTGATGGGAGTTGTAGTCTGGCACATCTGGAGGGCACCAGGTTGAGGAAGGATGCCCCCATGCTAACGCAGCTGCATGGCCACACTGGTTTTTGAGCGCATAGCAGGTCAGTAGGTGAAGAATAAATTAATGCTGCACAGAGAACTTTTGATCTCAGTATATCAAACCAAGGAAGCAGTTAAACCACAAGCAATGCAGACATGGAGAAGCAGTCCGAAGAGGCACAACCAAGGCTGGACGTAGATGAGGGACAAGCACCCGACTGAGTGGTACAACTGCCATGAATGTGCATGTGGATAACCACTCACTGGGTGTCTTTTTCTTTTCAATCCTCAGGAAGAGGCAGCCAGAATTCTCGCCCACCAGCCAGTGTCCGTCGGCACATGTGCAGCTTTGAAAACCCCCAAACTGCAGTGAATGTGTAAGAGAAGCTGCATGACAAACAGTGGTGTATTTTTTTAACCCATTGCTTTCTCTTTCTCATGACTTTCTCATTTCTGATAATGGGACAAATGTGGTGCATGCCATTAATGATGGAACGCTTGCGTGTGTGTCCCATTTTTCACAGTGCCTTGACTCTTGCTTGTCCATATATTCTTCAAAGGACACTGTGGAATAATTTTTTGAAAGAGCTTTTTGTTTTTCATGGTTGTCACTTCAGCATCTGCTGGCAGAATTGCAAAAAGAAAAACCAAACAAAAAACCCTATTTTCTTGTTCATTTTATCTTTTCCACATTTAGCTAATACACTTTCCCCATTCACAGTTTTGCATGGAGTTGAAATGACCCTGTCTTCTTTCAATGACAGCTTTACATTTTCTCTAGTGGCTGCTGCATCTTTGCTGTGCCAAGTTCTTCCTGCAGCTCTGGTTCATGAACTTTGGCTGCACATTGGGAAGGGTTTCACAATACACTGGTTTGGTGGAGTGTACAAAATACAGAATTTCATGTTGACTACCATTACAGTAACTAGTTGGCCACACAGGAATTTTGGAAGAAAATTAATGAGATGGAAGATTTTAATTATTACTTTTCAAAGTAGTAATTAAACCCTGTTGATTTTTTTCTTTCTCAGCAGATTAAAATAGGTTTAAAGCTTAGTAGGTGCTAAAAGTCACAGATTTGGGGCTGATGAAATCTATTTAATAGGTAGAATTGTGTTCAAGGTGGGGGAAACATTAATTGTAGTAGAAGTATATGTTTTCTAATTTTATGTGTGTAGTAGAAAGTGGGTCTCAAGTAGGTAACTGAAGTTCAAATCAACCTTCTGTCACTAGAAGGTTTGAAAGTTGGCCTGGGAAAAGTATAGCAAATTGAACACAGAAGAAACTGATAGAGACTAAAGAAGTGAGGGGAAGGAAATGCCACTGAAAGGAACAAAGTACAGATATTATCAATACAATAAGGAAGCGGTGAAACAGCAATTAGCCAAAATGAAGATACTTCACAGGTACAACTTTCACTTAAACATTTTAACAGTGTTGCTCTCAAATTTTACCTGAAGCAAAATTTCAAAGCAAATGTTGAGTTTCCTATCCCAACAAAACTTTCAAGGAATTTGGAGTGAAACAAGGGGGGGATCGAGGGGGGGGGTTGTCCATGCGTCGCAAGCTGGAATCTGAGGTAGCATGTTTGCAGTATTGTGGCCAATGTCAACCTCAGCACTGAATGCCCTGTTGGGAGTCCAAAACGTGTGAAGAACCTCTCCGTGCAATTGGCAAAGTTGATAAGATCTAGAATCTGCAGTTGCCACCAAATTTCACCTAAAATAAAATTCTGAGCTTACTTCTGAGGAGAAGCATCCCAGAAGGAAACAAAGAGTTTCAATGAGGCTAGCAAAATTTCTCGAGTCTGGAAAACTTCTAAATATGAACCAGACTGACCACTCAAAAAAAAAGTTGCCTGCCTGCCTGAGTTTTATAGCTGAAAGTCAAACAAGCTCTCCTATATGGTTTTATAATATAAATATGAAATATTTATAAAATATTCAGAATGAAATGAATGAAGCAAGTACTGGAATATTTACTAGCTACCCCTAGATTTTCAGCATATAATAAAATGCCAGTTTTAGCATAACTACCATTTAGCATAACTACCTAGCTGCAACTATAACACAACATTTCAGCTATATAGAGTGTAATCCAGCAGGTACTGCTTTTGTGCAAGGTAAAATATAGTTTGCTAGGAAACAGGTCATGGTGCATTTCATTTACACGAACCTATATAGGACCTTTTCTTATTATAATATCATTCCTGCCATTCTTAACTCCGTTAGGATTTTCCACCCCAAAGCATAGGTCTGTTGCAAACAGATTCAACTCTCAAAGCAGCCTTATTAATTAACATGGAATATTAGGAGTGTAATAATTCTGTGTACCTTGCACAGGTAGGTTTTCTGTTCATTTTTATATGTATTAGTTGGTATAATCATTCAAAAATGTTTTGTACTGCTGTGTATTGTTTTCCATTGAATGGCCATGCTGGCTGGGGGATGATGAGAGTTGTAGTCCAGCTCACCTGGAGAGCACCAGATTGGGGAAAGCTGATATAGTCCCACACATCCTATAGAACATCTTTCCTCATTTTCCTCCATATTAAGTATTTCCTGCTAACACAATTCATTCCATTGTTCAATCAATACCTGGAACTTAGTTCTTTTTCTCATACAGAATAGTTTCCACTGCCATAAGTTAGAAGTCCTGCTATTGTTGTACAGAGTAGTGAGGTATGTCTCTTAAGAATGCTGATTCAGAACAGGACAAGGAAATCAAGGCTTCTTCAAGCTATCCATTCTTAGAGTTACGGTAGTATTGCTTTGCCCCACACACATACCTCCCCATTGGGAGCACAGAGTTTTGATCCTTGTCTAAACAGTTACAGTCAGGTTCTGATCAAGCACCTAAGCTGATCTAAGGCTGGATTCTCAGGTCAACTTTTTTCCAGCACTGCTACCTGATATACTTTCAATGGAGAAGGGGGAACTAAACCAGACACGTTCTACATGCAAAGAATGCCTTTTACCACTGAGCCCACTTCTTCTTGGTTCCTCCGTCATAGATTCATAGTTCATAGAGTTGGAAGGGGCCTACAAGGCCATCGAGTCCAACCCCCTGCTCAATGCAGGAAACTAGGGGAGGGGGTCTCCCATCCAAGTAATAACCAGGCCTGACCCTGCTTAGCTTTCCACACTCAGACAAGCTGAGCCAGCGTAAGCCACGGGCCTCCTTAGCTCTCCCCAAGCCCTTTCCCAACTGAAATGCACTCCACCTTTTAAACCACATGCTTCAAGCCCATTTTCTCAGAGCAATCATACCCTGCCTCACCACCATGCTAATACAGAGAGGAGGGGCTGTAGCTCAGAGGGGAGGGGCCGTAGCTCAGTGGTAGAGCACAGGCTTTGCATACAGAAGTTCCCAGGTGTGATCCCCAGTGTCTCCAGGTAAGGCTGGAAAAACTCCTCCTTGAAACCCTGGAGAGCTGCTGCCAGCCATACAGTAGTGGGCAAGATGGACCAACGGTCTGACTCAGTACAAGGCAGCTTCCTATGTTCCTATTAGATGAGACAGATCACTGAGCCATCAATCTCCTTAGCACAAATAGTTTGACAGGGTTACTCACTCATGCCTCACTTCTGAGGTCTCCAAAGAAATAAGATACCTAGTTGTGGCATTTTTTTGTAGAAGCCCTGACCGTCCAAAGCTGCCACTGAAACCAGTGGGAGGAGTAAACCCTCTTCACCTCTTGGAATTGGCAAATGTTTCAAGAAGAGTCCTGCTTAAAGTCATGTGAACGCTGTACTTTGCTTTGCTTTAATCTGACGTGGTGTGACGTGATTCTCATTGTTTACAGTGCCTTTGTATCTGATTACCTCAGTCATCTGCGTGCTTCCATATTTTATAAGCATACTCTGTTTCTAAAATATTTGGGTTGTCCCAAGGCAACTGGGCATTTACCTTCTATCCTCCTAGCTTCTCTTCCACAAACCTTTACACTCTTTTACACACACACACCGAAATGTATTGTGTATTTACAGATACCAGTGATGTCTGCATTTGTATTTCAATATACTTTTCATCATAGTGATTATTGGGACTGATTTTGTGCAGTGGAATCTGTGCAATTGTACTAAGCATATGTCTAGGGTGGTAGAAGGGGAGGAGGGGAATTCCTCAAGTTCCCATGTTTCTAATGGGGGAGGTGGTATAGATAAGTGAGAGCATGTCTGATTGGTAGAATTCTAGTCTACATATAGTTTGGACCACAGACATTTTCCATTACTATTTTTACCACTTCCAAGCCAATTTCCATATGTTGTCATGGCAGGTGATATGTCAGATGCAGGTCAAATGCACACCATAGATGTTGCAGACTGCTGACTTGCACTGGATGCCCTAAAGTTCTATTTACATGACCCTAGTTTTAATTTGGTATTTGTGTTATTGCATGATAGCCAAGACGTTGGAAGTCTCCATCTCATCTTTGTTCTAAGACTTTTCAGAAGTTTCAGGGGCAGTAGCCACCATCGGAAGGAATATTTCTGATGGACTTACCTCTACATGCATAGGTTGCCAAGAGTTTATCTGAATTCACTCTAAGGCTGCTGGAAGTAAGTCTCATTGAAATAAATGGGACTTAAGTCCAAGTGAACATGGTTAGGAGGTTAGGGCTGTTAGTGAAGATTTGAAGAAAGTAAGCTAGTATATTATTGCAAGTTCCTCCGCTTTAGTTAACATTCTGGCATTCACTTTAAAATTCTAATCATGACTGGCCTGAATCCTTTTTGATGCCTAAACAGAAGAATAATAAACACTGCCTGTGGTAATTACAAGGCATAGAGGTTGGAAAGTATAATGGAATATGATAGCAAGTCTCAACAGCTTAAAAGCTTCCACTTTTTGTGATAGATTCAAGTTGCAGCAAAACAGATTTAGTATGACTACCTGGAAGCCATTTCTATCATATAAAGTAATTTGGGCCATGGAACAAGTTGTTTAGAGAAATGGTGGTACCTTTTCCTTTGAAGCTTTTTGAAAATATTACATTAACATTAATCAGAGATGGTTTAGGTCTAGGAATTTAGAATATTATGAACACGAGTGAATTGAACACTTCCCTTTTAACCATTTAATTTTAAAAACAAAAAAAGAATGATTAAATAAGCTGGGATTCTATATCACAGTATTGCCTGACAGGTGTGAGAGATAAAACACATAATAAAGCTTGAATGGCACTTGGGCATATATCCTTGAACGTTTAATGATGGGAAACAGATTACAATAACTTCAGCTATTTATATTTTAAGACCTAATCTAATGCAATTCCAAATCTAATGATTTTGATTTGCATCTGGCAGAACTTTCATGAAAGATGTCAACAATGATTAGAGATTGCTTGGTGCTGCAAGAGACTTTGAAACCAAAATAACTACAAGCATCCAAATGATTCCTAACATTTTCAGTTCCCTGCCCACTCTTAGGATCAAGTCTTTTGACTTTAGCTATAGATGTGACTACAGTACACATAAAGAAGACATGCTGCTGTAATTAAAAACAAAACAATATCTCTTACTCAGTTCACCCCTGGTATCATAGAGTAAAAAGAATGTGTGGTTGTCATTGCTGTCCACATTTCTCTGCCCCACTTCACTGGATGAAGTAAAACTGGCAATAGGGAAACTCAGAACATATGGCATTATGTCATGTGCCTTGCCTTACTAACATCAAAGGGAGAGGGAAGGAAGAATTGCCCGGCTTCTCTTTTTGGTGACAGTCACAAAGTTTCTGTCACATGTTGCTTCACCCCCACAGCATCTGAAGCCAACAGGGAATAACTGAGCTTTAGTTACAAACATCAAGAAGTGTTAGACTAAAGATGGTTTGCTCATTGTTTCTCATTGTAGTTGCTTCTGAGAGGAGCCAATATTTCTGAACACGTCTAACCTCTAGGATGGTTTTGTTATTGCTGCCTCCATGTGCCTAATGTAAATGCAAATAAACCCATCTTTATTTTATTCATAGTTCTAATGGCAAGTCTGTGTCATGGTCTGAACCAGGTGGAAGACAAGTTCCCAAGGGACAACACATGTGGCACAGACTCTCGGTGCATGTGAAGAGCAAGGAGCCAGGATGCAATCAGACCGCAGTGATCAAGCCCCTTACTAAAAGCTACCCTGGCCAAGGCAAGAGCCTGACTTTTTCAGACATCAGTAGTAAGACTCTGTACAATGTGGTGGAGGAAGAAGAGAGCGAGCCAGTCCGCTTCGGCCAGCTGAACAGTCCTTCCATGGTTGTGCATAGGCGAGTGATGGTGACACCTCCGCTGCAGGCAACAGCAGAGGAAACCCACCTCTTCTTGTCCGAACAGAGTCCCAAAGCACTACCACCACCACCACCACCACCACCACCACAGAGATTCATTATGGAGCAGCTGCAAGGTGTGGTCAACAAATATGCCACTGGCATTCCTGACTTCAACTCTGTGATCCCTGTGCCTGGTGCAGGGAACGGAGTGAGACCTAGTATCTATCATCCTCCAGTGACGCAGCAGCAGGTGCTGCCGCTCCCAATGGGCACGTTCAGTAAAGAGCCAGTTTCACTCCCAGCTGAGGAAGAAGAGGAAGGGGAGGAGGAGGAGGAGGAAGAAAGTGAAAAGTTTAAGCTCATCCAAGAGTATGTGTATGAGAGGCCAGGGAACTTAGAGGAGGATGAAGATGAGGAAGAGGAGCAGGCAACCAGCAAACTGACTCTCGAAGACTCACCAGCACTGACGCCTCCATCTCCTTTTCGAGATTCGGTGGCTTCAGGCAGTTCTGTGCCCAGCTCCCCTGTGTCAGAATCAGTGCTTTGCACACCTCCCAATGCAACCTATGCCTCTGTTGTCCTGAGGGATTATAAGCAAAGCTCATCCACCCTGTAGAACAGAGGATGTTGTGATGAAAGTAAGAGGACTATGTCTCTCCTGTCAGCTTTAATCTGGTGGGGCAAGCCAGCACAAGCCATCAGAGGGCAAGGGAAGGCGAACAAATGTGGTGGTGTGTATATGATGGGGGGAAAATAGTATCCTGCACTAAATCCATTAGAGGGTTCCAGTTCTTTACCTGTTGTGTGTGCGTGTGTGTGTGTTTTGTTTTGTTTAAAGGAAAGTATTGTATTATATTCAAAGTATTGTATTCTGAGAAGACAATAGGAATCTTGACAAAAGCACAAACCCCATATACAACTTCTATAGCAAAAAGGAGAGTTAAAAAGATAACAAAGTACACAATGCTCTCACACACTGTCACACACTCTCTTGGCAACACTTGAATATGACTCTGCGTAACACAACCACAGAGAAGACATTAGCACATCTCATGGCTGTGCATCGTCATTAAATGCAGCAGACTCTAATGCAGCAACATTCGCTTTGGAAGGAAGGCAGGAAGGAAGGGCTCTCTGTGCACTGTACACATAGGTATATCTTTTGCTATGCTTTCTTAGGTGGGAATAGCAAGTTGTCTTCTGACATTTGTGTTGGAGAAGCAAATGTTTAGAACATCTGATTTAGATTTCCCCCCCTCTTGTGCTGATTTTAAAAGGGCCAAAATTAACACAACAAAGACACAAAGGTCTGCTGATACGAACAGAGGAACAGAGGCTAAAATCCCTGTAGTACTGAACCTTAGATTTGCCCTTTTTTAAGAAGATTGCAAGCCAGGTGACTGTTAACACAACATTCCCTTTAGCAAAATAATATTTACCAACTGAACTTTCATAATCTGATGCATCTGCCATGTGGTTACATTGTCTGTGTTACTATGGAAACAACTACATATAAAATAATATATATTTTGAGCAACAATTACTACTTAAAAGCAAAAAGCAATTCTTAATGGTGGCTCATTAGATTCATGGTAGAGGTAAGAGAGTGAGTGTATGTTTGTGTTGTGTGTGTGTGTGTGTGTGTGTGTGTAACTGTACAGAACATGTGATATCTGATATGTAACATCTAATAACTGCCACTGGATGATTGTCCTACAAGTATATTATTGATATTTTTATGTTTTAGTTATGTTTTATATTGCATTGTTTAAAAATATATTATAGATCTTTGAAGGTTTGTATTCTGTGCTGAAACATTTTTAATAAGCTGCGCCTTCCCTTATAATAGGGTCTTGATTATGCTGATATTTTTGCCATGTGGAATTATGCTGTTGAGAATAACCTGTGCTCCAATAATTCATTATTTCATGTATTTTAAACAAATGTGGTTAATAAAGGATGCATCTCTTTTAGTAATCTTGCACATGCCAGTATTAAAACTGTAAATGCAAACCTGGAAAAAGTATTTAGACCATTTCTACTTACTGCATATAATTTAAGGATTTTTTTTCCCCATAGCAAAGAACTTTCTTTGGTGCTTTATGTGCGGCCCTTGTGCCTGACTCTGTCTACCGTTGCCACTCTTCTTCCCATGCTCCATTATGCCTCCTTCCATTTCAGTCTTTTGTCCTTCCTTGATTTCCTTCCTAATAATGGAAATGATTTCAGTTTTTATCATGCTTTAATAGCCTTTTGTCCATTATATTTCTATTCTGCATTATCTCTTCATTGTTGTCATATATGGAAGAAGTGAAACTGAAATCCAAATAATGGAAGAAGTGAAACTGAAATCCAAATAATGGGAGAATGTGCCATGGAAAAACACAGAGTTTTATTCAGAGAAGGGTGAGTGCATGAATGCTTCTGCAAGGGGATTTTCCTGATCCTTCCTCCCCACTGCAGCCTCCTGTTCCCCCTTAAAAGCCACTCCTGAGGTGAGTGATGTCGTGTTAAATTTTGAAGGGCGGGAGCTCATCATGACGATGTGTTTACACATAGATTTTTCATAGATCATAGAGTTGGAAGGAGCCTACAAGGCTATCGAGTCCAACCCCCTGCTCAATGCAGGAAACTAGAGGAGGGGTCTCCCATCCAAGTAATAACCAGGCCTGACCCTGCTTAGCTTTCCACACTCAGACAAACTGAGCCAGCGTAAGCCACAGGCCTGTTATATGCATGCACATACTCCCCCAAAGGGCAGCGCTACATAACATAATACCCAGTTTATTAGTATCAGCATGACTGCAACCCTATATAGTTACCTGGGGGTAAGCACCACTGAACCCAGTGATGCTTAATTCTGACCTAATGGCTTCAACTTGTGAAACACATTGAGCTTTAACAAAAGATCCTCAGCCAGCTGAAATGCAACCTTTAGCTTTTTATTAGAAAGAAAGGCAAACAGCCTTGCAAATTGCTAGCATGAAGAAGTAGGAACCTCATCGAGGAAACGGAAAAGCATGATCCAGCCTCTGCTTAGTTATATTCCTCATTCTCTGACTTCCTATATGCTAATCTGTCACGAACAATAGTAAAATTGGGAACGCCTCGTTATAACTTAATTCATGGACCAAAGCAAAGACGGTCTGCCGATTCCCCTGCCACTCCGATAGATGACATCACTGCTCCTGCTCTGAAAATAGTCCCGGAGCTGGGCTCCCCCTCGCTCCTCCTCCACTACACCACTGCCCGAGGGTCAGGGGAACCTCCAGAATACAGATGGTCGGGGCTAGAGGGGGAAGGGGAAATCAGCTGAAATCAGGCAGAGGTGCTTTGCTCCGACTCACCCAATTTTGGCCAATTCCACCCTCCCCCTGCAGCCTCTGCACCCCATCCCATGCCATTCTGAAGAGTCCCGCAGCTCTCAGAAGCAGCTTCTCTGGGACTCGGGGGACCGCAGTGGGGAAGAGAAAGGGGGAAATTTCCCGTGCACAACATCCCTGCACTTGCGCTTCTTTAGATGCAGTCTATTGTGCTGACTGTGGTAACCTAAGGTTAGCCTGCTTTTAAACGATCATCCATCCATTTTGTATCTGCATCAGCTCAGGACTGGTAACAAGCTTAAAATACTAGAAAGCCAACTCAAAGCCCCTTTCTTGCACCTGGTCACTAGATGATTCTTCAAGTGATGCAGTCTTGTATGAGGATATTCCAGGTTATCTTTGGCAAACCTAGGGAACAAGCACTGAAAATGACTTTCAAGATGGCCTGGTTCTTTGAACAGGGCACCCAGGTGATATTACCAGGACTGAGCTAAAACCAATCACAGTGTGTGTGTGTGGGGGGGCTTTTGGGAAACATTTTTGGCAGTGTTGAAAACTGCACCTCTTTTAATTTTCAGTGATCTTTTTTTGTGGGGGGGCACTCCTAGGAAAAACGTTAGTCTATTCATTTACGTTGTCCTCTCTTATTTTCACTCTCAATTTACTTCTTATGCCCTCAGTGATGTCATCATGCAGCCAAATCTGATTGGTTTTACATAGCACTGTGATGTAATCCCATTTGTTATATGATTCCTGATTGGCCTGGTCACCCACTTAAATAATTCAAGAAGGGAAAAGAAGCACCAGCTAGACGGGAGGAAATGGCACTGAAGCAGCAGCAGCCGCAGCAGCAGCCAACCAGCATGTTGCCACTGAACAGGACTGGTAGGAGTGAATGTTCACACAGTCTAAGGGAATTTTAAAAATTGTGGGGAAGCCCACTGGAGAACATTCAGGGCAGTCTGAGAGGATGCACATGTGATTGTGATTGTGACAAGGCTATATGCAGCCCTCGACCTAATATCATGTGGCCCTCACCCTGATCTCAAAAGCCCTCTACAAACTGTTAGTACACGCTTCTAGAAACAGTGATCTATCACTCTCCAGGCAGCCCATTGGAGGAAGAGGGAGGGTGCCAGAAGTAGTGAGAGAGAGAAAGAGAGGGGGTAGGGAAAGAGAGAGAGAAGGGGCATCAGAAAGAGAGGTGTCCCCAACTACCTTTGGCCCTGGCCCTGGCCACCACTGGTTCCAGCCCTGCATGTTGGTCCTGTCAGATTACCCGAGGGAATGCAGCCCTCAACAGAAAAAAAAGGCCCCTCACCCCTGATGTAGAGGTAGTCTCTGAAGCATGTTGGCACCAAGCCACTTAGGCCTTTCGGAGTCAAAACTAGGGTGGTTACATATATATTACCAAAAGGGAGGAAATGTGTCACCCAAAAGGAGGAGACACATTTGCATCAAATTTGCATATGCTAATTTTTATGTATAAATGCTACTATAGAAATAATTACTATAATGTAAATAGAAATAAAATGCATCTCATCATAGGGCAGAAGACTGTGACCAGGTGACCTGTGTCTCTGCTCAGTCTCCTGTCCAGATGCTAAGTGCTGATGGGCAGCTTCAAGGCGCCTACCTCCCTCTTCTTATGGTTCTTGTCCCTGCTCCCTTTAAAGCCAGTGTGGCGTAGTGGTGAGAGTGTTGGACTGGGACTCGGGAGATCCGGGTCCTAGTCCCCGCTCGGCCATGAAACTCACTGGGTGACTTTGGGCCAGTCACTAACTCTCATCCTAACCTACCTCACAGGGTTGTTGTGAGGATAAAATGGAGAGGAGGAGGACTATGTAAGCCGCCTTGAGTTCCTTGCAGGAAAAAAGGTGGGGTATAAATAAAATAATAAATAAATGGGGGGGGGGCTTCAAACAGAGGACTGTCTTCTGTACAGGAGAACACTGGCCACCGCCCTCAAAACTAGAATCTTGCATTATGACCAGAAAACTATAAGCCAGTGTAAATACTAGAGCACTGGAGTAATGTGCTTCTGGCACTCTGCCCTTAGGAGGCCAGCCGCCATATGCTGGGTAGCTGAAGCTGCTCAGCTGTCATTGAGCTCAGCAAGTGGGAGCAAGGCTGAAGCACCTTGCTCCTGCCCATGCAAAGTGTCTCTTACCCGTTTTGGCCAATTCCCTCCACCCCACCCCACCCCACTCCCATGCCTGGGTACAAGACGTTACAGTTGTCTGTCTTGAGGTTATAGATCTGTTGCAAAAATATGCTCAGAGGAGTGCCTTTCCCAGAGAGCCAATACTCAAAGAAAGAGACGCAGCTGCACCAGAGATGAGTTTTCAAAGTCTTGTTCTGCGCAGAAGATCCAACTCGAGAGGCTCACGCCACAAACAAGAGTTGAACAAAAGGAACAAATATGGGGTTCACCTTTTATAGCAGGGAATTATGGAAACACATCATACAAAGCACATTTGTCTGATTATGCTAACCAAGTGCTTTATCACCCCTCCCTCTTGCTAGATTTGATATGGGGCATTCTAAGAGTTTGCTATCTTTGAAACTCCTTATCAATCCTTGCTAGGCTTCAAAGAGATTCTAATTGTTGCATTTTGGACTGGCGGCGGAAGAACACATCTGGGAGGGGGAGACGGCATGTAACATTACAAGGAACAAAGCAATCTTTCAGAGGCCTCTGGTTAGGGTAGGCAAAAAGCAGATGGGTAAGTTAGGCCAATGGGGAGGGGGGCAGATTTTTCAAACAGATCCAACAGATATACTGTTCAAGTATTAAAATCAATCCAGGAAGATCAATTCAAAAAGACCATGTCTTGATTGATATATGGTCTTTACAATTTACTGCATTTATTTTGATATACATACTCAGTCCTCAGTTTTTGTCCAGCCACTGCAAATGGAGTAAGTGTAAACACAATATATAACATATAATAATAATAAATAAATAATGGGCAAGAACCGATATCACAGTATATAGTATATAACAACCTAAGTTTTTAATTGAGCTCCACAAATACAGAGACATTGCTTGATCAGAACTTTGCAGTTACTGTGAGGACATCATTTGAAATTGGGTAATTGTAATTGTATTACTGTTATGAATGATACAAAATCAGTAGTGTAAAAGATGTGGAACAATAACATCACACATACCCACACCTACTGAAAGGTGGCAACTTGTATTCTGTCCTGGCTAATCTCAACATAATAATCACTCATTTCACGTAAATACCCATGATTAACATTTTTATTGATGCTCTATATATTAGCTCTTAGTCTGTAACTGTTGAAATTCGAAACTTGACACATAGCTACTAATGTCTATCCAAAGGGCAAGATCTCACCAGATATGTGGTTGTACAAATGTTTAAGATTTCTGTAAAAGTTTTCTTTGGGATCTATCATATGATTCATTAAAATTGTCTTTATAATACTGTCTAATAAGTATCTTATGTTTCTTGTGAAAGAAGATTTTAATTTTCAGTTCATGAGATTATCATAATTTAAAATACAAGCTGCATATCTGGAAAAAATATCATTCCAGGACTCCGGTCCCTCTGCATACTTGACTTCTGATATTAGGGGCTGAGTCACACATGCGCGTACATCACTCAGTACTTCATCACCTGATGGCTCACCATGCAAGCCCCACCCGACACACACTTACTGAGCTATGCTGAGCCACTTTTCTGTGGTTCTGTCCCATGCAACTGCAGTTTCTGTGTGAAAACTAGAACCATGTGTGTGGGGCTGAGCATGTGGGTCCTTCCTGCATTGGGATGTACCCATGGATTGGCCCCTGCTATGCACTAGTAGTGGCATTCACAGAAACATACCCCACTGCGCATAGGCTAGAACAGCTGGCTGGGGCATGCTGGGAGTTGTAGGCCAAAAACATCTGGGGACCCAAGGTTGGAGAGCCCTGGGCTAGAACCACAGAGACACGGCTCTGCTCCTGTGTGACTCGGTGAGTGTGAGAGAGAAGATTTAGCTCAGACTTCCCCAACCTGGTACCCTCCAGATGTTTTGGACTACAACTCCTAGCGTTCCTGACCATTGGCCATGCTAGCTGGGGCTGATAGGAGCTGATGTTCCAAACACCCAAAAGACACAAGCTTGGGGAAGACTGACTTAACTCAATGTGCAAAACTGCCTCTGTCATGAACATATTCACCTGAGAGAGTCTGATGACTCCTTTTTGCATACCGTCTGCTGAGTCCTGCCTAAAATCTCCTCCACAGGGATTCAGCACAGAGTTGCTTCTCTGCCACCAAGCCTGTATTGGGATCGTATTTGGAAGATTATTTAGGAGGGTTACCCCTATGTCAGGGGTAGGCAACGTGTCACCTGTGGGCACCACTGTGCCCTCAGACACCTTTTTTGGCACCTGCCAAGGTGCCCCTTTCCCTCCCACTTTTTTTTTTTAAATAACAAAGTTTCTTACTGACAGCTGGGAATGCTTCAAAGTAAAGTGAGGGCCTCTAGCAGTTTCCACCTTCTTTTCCCATGAATGCCTCTAGGACACACATGGGGCTCAGAGACATTCTTAGGAAGTTGGCAGCTGGCTGCAGGCCAATGCGTTCATCTGCAACATGCCCATTTTGTGGTGGTGCCCAAAACAGTTACTCAAATTGCCAAATGAGTCCACAGGCCCAAAAAGGTTGCCTAACCCTGTCCTAGGTATAGGTAACCCCCCCTCCAAGGGGAAAGACCACAGCTCAGTGATAGAGCATATACTTTGCTTGCAGAAGGCCCCAGGTTCAATCCCTGGCATCTCCAGATAGGGCTAGGAAAACTCCTGCCTGAAACCCTGGACAGCTGCTGCCATTCAGTGTCTACAATACTGAGCTAGATGGACCAATGGTCTGACTCAGTATAAGGCAACTTACTATAGGTTTATGACCTTCACTCTCTGTATGGGGAGGGGGCTTCCCAACCTCACATGGTACCTATTCATCTTCAGACCCGTAACATTACTTCAGCATCTGTTTGAACAACACCAATTTAGAGCATTTAAACACCCCCCAAAAATATTATTGGTAAACACCAAGAGCAACAGCTACTATGAATTTGCAAAGCCCCCCCCCCCAAATAAACATCAATTTTCTGTTCTGTCTTTGCATGTAAATTTGCACAGCTGGCTCAAAGACTTTAAAAGTTTCTAGATCAGAATTCAACATTCAGACCCTCACATGTGCATATGAGCCACAATGGACAGCATTTTTCCAGGATGGGTGATGATTTCTAAACCATCACAACACCCCATAGAGGACCAAGATCACTGTATTAGTTATGATTGACACTTGTGTAAACTAGATCTGAAAGAACAGCAGTGAAAGCAGGAGTATCAGGTTCCTGGAATTTAAATGTAATTCAAATCATCATCATCATCATCATCATCATCATCATCATCTATCTATTATTAAAAAATATTGTTTGTGAGGAAAGGAAGCATTTTAATAAAGGTTGAAAGAACACAAATGCTAGACTTTGCTTAACTACTTGAGCTGAAACCTTTGGAAGTGTATCTTAACTACCTCTCAAAGGGTATGTTTAAATAAATGGATCGGCGAAATGATACTTGGCAAGCAGCAGTCTGCAAATCTATCAAGGGAAAGAAGCAGCCAACCTGTAGCAAGTCTCTCTTAATGAGGTATTTAACAGGCACTTTAAAAACAAAAACAAAAATGTCATGCTGGCAAGTGATCTATTTTATTATTACATCATCGTCTTCTGGAGAAGAGCCCAGAGACTGTGAGAGCCCAGCTACTCTCACAAATGAGATGCTAAAGAGAGCTCTCTTTGAAAGCTTGCAAAAGCAGTTGGTCTAATAAAAGGGCTTGCCTTTTCCATTGCACGTCTTGCTCATTGTCTGGATGAAATGACTAATTGAAGTACAAACAGTCCACACAAACCAATTTGCAGCATTAAAAGGAAGTCGAATAATTCACATATGAACAGATGAAGCTGTCTTATGTCTAGGGGTCCCCAGTCTTTTTGGGTCAGTGGGCACATTTGGAATATTGAGAACATGTCATGGTCACTCTCAGAAAATGGCTGCCAAGGTGGGGGTGGGGCGGGGGTGGGCTTGGCCATTCATTAAATGGCTCTGGCATGGCTGGTCACACAAAACACTCATTTTGCAAAAGGCAAACTGGTGAGACTAAAAGGAAAGTAACTTGCCCAAGAAACTAATTGCAAGGCACTGGTGGAGTCTGAGCTCCAAAACACAAAAACTCTCTTTTGAACCCAAATAAAGATGGCACTTGAGGGCAGCCCTTCGCTTTGCAGCATACCCTCCTCCCACTCTAAAGAAAATATACTTTTAATTTAAAAAAAATATCTTAAGAATTAAAATAACAACAGGAGAGCAGGAAGCCTAGCAGGCACCAAGAAAGGTGTCAGTAGGCACCCAGGGGTACCACTTTGGAGACCCTAGCATTAGTCCATCTAGTTACATATTGTGTATTCTGACTGGCAATGATTCTCCAGCATCTCATGTAAATAAAGAGACTGTCATATCAAATATTTGATGTAGTCTTACAACACACACACACACACACATCGTATACTGATACAAAAAGAGGCTTTAAATGTTCTGGATCACTAGATTTCCATTCTTAAAGAGAGAGAAGCATGGTCCAGTATATGTTGAGTTGATGTGGGAGAGGGGAGGCCTGGGTTAGGTAAATACACAGCATAGTTGGCTCCTGGGCTAGAATCCTATGCACACTTACCTAGGAGTAACTCCCATTAAATTTAGTGGGACTTATTCGAAGAAACATGCATACGTTGAGCCTACATATCAGCATGATTTCCACAATTGCAAAATACATACAAGAATGGTTTATAGTAATGAGTTGTTATAAAAAAAAAAAGAAGAAGTGATTGTAACAGACTACTGCTAAACTGGATGTCAACGCATACAATTGACTAGGATGGCACACCAATCAATGGGCTGTATTCAATTGTGTTATTCTGCTGCTGTGGAAATCCTCTTTTATCCTTGCATAGGTGTCAAATCCAGTACTTTGATTCCACCTGTGCAAGCCATTGTACAAAGGCATTGCACAACTCATTATGAGTTATGACTTCATCAGACTAGGTGTTGCTTGCACTAGTTGTTCTAGTTCTGACTGAAGTTGTGCAACCAACAATGCCAATTTTTCTGCTAGTGTAACATTGGATATAACCTATTGTAACAGCACAGCCTCTTGATATTTTAACACTATACACAGACACACACACACACACACACACACACACAACTTCTTAATTTGATCATGGTTTTGTTTTATTTGCAGCAAATGGTCAGTGGATTCCAACATATAAACTTGACTTATTGGGTCAAAGTATTCTGTTTCTAATACAAATTCTATTTCTAATTATCAGTTCATTATAAAGATCCTGAGCCTAAGTAATAATTTTAACAAGGCCTTAAATTCAGGAAACCAAACATGTTATTAAAGTGCAATGGTTTCTCAGAGTAAGTTCCAATTAAAAATTAACTGCTGCAACAACACAAGCAATCAAAATATGGAATATATTAATTATATTGTTCCACTTTCACACAAACTGTCCTACTGTGAGACTGACTGATGCATTCCAAACTTTCTAAGTTGACTCCTTAAGGGAGATAAACACAGCTGGTCTCAGATTCAGATACCTGTTACCAGATGTTAGCAATGTGACCTCCTTCAGAAGGGCCCACATACCCACATAAGACACAAATTCAGACCAAATTTGTTTGCAAAGCAGAAGAAGCAGACCAGATCATCCACCTGTCTCCCCACTCACCCCTGCCCCCCAGTCTAGAACTTTGCCTGAAAATGGTTGCAGTCTGTTATCATGACACCACAGAGAATGTACTAAGACTCTCTGTCTGTTATCATGACAGACAGAGAATGTACTAAGACTCAGAAAAGCATCAGACAATTAGCAGAATGGGACATTGTAAGGCCAGGGAAAACCCAAGAAAGTTATATATGTATGCAGAGACAAATTTCATTTTAATGTAAGGTATGAAGAAATCAAGAAAACAAATGTCAAGAATGTCATTTTTAAAAAAAGGTGTGTGAAAATGTGTTGTCCATTAGTGATCATTTTTTAAAGATCTACTGGCAATAATTTTGAAGGGGGTCGATTGTCTCCTGAGGATCAACTCCTGACATGCCAAATTAGATCACTGGTCCATCTACTGCAGTTTGGTCTACACTGACCAGCAGTGGTTCTCCAGGGTTTCAGGCAGGAGGTTTACCAGCCCTACCTGGAGATGCCAGGATTGAACTTTGGACCTTTTGCATGCAAAACATGTGCCTTACCACTGAGCTACAGTCCTTCTCCTTATTTCTGCTTATAGAGGAGTAATCACCCGTGAAGCTCTTGTAATTTATATGCTGCGTAAGACAGTGTGGGTTGGATCCAGTTTTGTTTCCACCAGCAGGAGCATCCCCAAGTGAAGATCGGTACAAACACGCCTGCTGGTGGAAAGGGGTGAAGAAGTCAATTTTTGCCATTTCCCCCACCCTCTGCAGCCCCTAGTGCAATCTCCACCACAGTTCTGGAAGGTCTTCCAACCCCCTGGAGGATATTTTCAGAGGTCTGAAGTGGAAGGGAGGAAGGAATCAGCCAAGGTCGCCTCCTCCATTCAGTCAGCAGAAAAGCTCTGCTGGATCAAAAGCCTCTCACTGATGGAAGGAATCCTTTCATCTGCAGGAGGCTTATGCTGGATCCAACCCCATGCAAATTGGCAAGACAGGCTGCATGCTAAATTAAAATCTTGAGCTGTCTGCACTGTGTACACTTATTGCATAACTAACCTGTGCAGAATCGTTGCCTAAGTGGTACTGGTATGTCCCATGCTGCATTGCTCAATTGAACAGGTCTATTTTCTCTTGGCCAGTACATTGACTCTCTATCAGAGTTCCCCATTTCTCTCTGGGAAACATTTTTAGCCCTCGCCTCCTAGTGCATTCTGAGAATATTGCAAGTGGCTTAGAGGTTGCAAGAAGATGGCAGGTGGCAGGTGTAATATTCATGTATTGCTGCCATTCTTCACCAGAGCTCCATGAAGAAAGGCCCAGAGGTATGATCCTGGCGAATGTGCCATAAGAAGTAATTTCATTTAAAAATTAATTCTTAGGAATTCAGAATTTGGCTTGTAAATTACAGAACCTGTGTCATTCAAGATAAGGATCCCCAGTAACAAGCCAGCAAATAAATAGACCGGGTTCGCACAACAAGGAGGTAGTTAATAAGCCACAGTGGCTTATTTATCGATTACTCGAGGCAACTTACAGAACCAATTAAAATTGATTTAAATAATACATTAAAATATAATAAAGCATAACAATAATTTAAAAAATTATTAAAAGCAGCACCCAACCCAGCAGATCCACTTACAAGCTAAAGTAAAAAAGCAGTCTTTGTGTGCTGGCAGAAGGACAGAAAAGAAGGAGCAAATCTAGCCTATCTTGGGAGGGAGTCCGATAACTTGGGAGCAGCCACCAAGAGGCCCTCTCTTGGGTCGGCACCAAACGCGCCTCTGATGATGGCGGTCTTGAGAGAAGGGCCTCTCCAGAAGATCTTAGGAGCCAGGCAGTCTCATAACCACCCCCCGCGTGCTGGCTGATTTCCGCAATGCAAACACCCCACCCCACCCACCCAGGGTTCAGACATCACGGCGACAACCTGTGCCCAGCGAGGGTAATTAGGGAAACCAGCCAGCAGGCGATTCGGCACATGCGGGGGTGGCTAACAAGCCATCGTGGCTTATTAACCACCCTTGGGTTGTGCGAACTGGCCCATTGTATAGGGGTGCCCTTGGAATTACAATAATCGGGTGAGGGACGGTACTTTCATGAGCTTTCATAAGGAAGGGTGCTCCCCTTTTTCTTGCAGATGAGGATTCCTGAACTTTTAACCATTTCATCAAAGGCAGCAATTCAATAGATTTATTTATCACAGTTTTATTCCACCCTTCCTCCATAGAAAGCTCACAGCACCATACACAGAGTTATCCAATGAAGGGCCAGCTCCAGGTTTGGGGGTAAAACAAAGGTGGAGGGGGGGCTCCTATGTTGGTGGGCTCCAACAGGCTTACCTGGTAGAAATGGACAACCACAGCAACAGTGCTGCAATGAGAATCCAAGCTGCTTGGAGCCACCATTTTAATTTCCCACACAGTGCCCCAGAGCAACACAATACCCTGGTGGCTCCCCAACCCAGCAGTCTGAGTGGGAGGGCAGTGGGCCCTGCCAGGCAAATGCCTGAGGATATCACATCATGCTAGCGCCAGGCCTGATCCAACATTATCCTCACAATACCTGTGTGAGTTGTAGACTCTTAAGAGACTTTGGTCCAAGGACACACAATGAGCTTCACAGTTGAGCCAGGGTTGGTTTGAACCTAGCTTGTCCCTGCCCTAAGTACCACACTGACTCCACAGACAACAGATTGTGCTTTCCCCATCAGTATATTCCATACTGAGGGTAGGGAAAGAGCCACACCTGGATTTCTTTCTGTCAAACTGTTGTTAAAGGCACCAGACTCCTATCAGAAAAAGGCTTTTGAAAAGACTCCAATCATATAATGCCCCAATTGACCTGAAAATGCCCTCTTTGTTCTAAAAAGTTCACCTTCATTGTGAGGGTGGCCATGTGTCCTCTTTTACAGAGGACAGTCCTCTGTTTGAAGGTGCCCTCCATTGGAAAAGCTGTCCTGATTCCTGTGCAAGTCCGGTCTAAAGATAAAGAACCATCAGAAGGAAGAGCTGGGCCTTGAAGTTGCCCATCAACAGCACTTGGACAGCAGACCGAGCAAGGCACACCGGTCACAGGTCACCTTCCTCACTGTGGTGAAATGGCATTTCTATTTAAATTATAATAGTTATTTCTAAATTTGCAGGTATACATATAAATTAGCATATGCAAATTTTATGCCAATGTGTGCCATCCTTTGCCTCTTTTTTGGCAATGCATTTCCCCTTTTCTGGTGATGCATAAGTGGCCACCCTATTCACCTCTCATATGTTCCTCCAGAATGCTCACAGGAAAAACATATTGTTCCTGCTGAGAGCAGCAGACGGGGCATAAGAATGTGTACAGTGAAAAGCTCTGGATAAGACTTCTTTCTTGTCTTTCTTTACCTTTACACAAACAAACCTCAGGCTCATTTCTCAGCTTCTTGCTTCCTGTTGCCTTGCGGGAAAATCTTCAGCAATTCATGCATTGAAAATATCTCCGGACATTTGTGCTTTCCCAAGAGGTGGGCTGTTGTTACTAGGGCACTAACAGTCAAAAAACAGATTTGATGGTTTGAAAGCAGGAGAGTTTCAAGGCTAGATTGACACTCCTGATGAAAATCTCCCCCTCCTCTATCACCATCCTCCACCACCCCAGCTCAGCAGCAAAAGATTGGCAGGATTTCCAAATCTCCAGGGCAATTAAATGAATAATTCACAACACTTTTAAAAAGAGGATTGAATTATATTTTATTTACACAGAATACTAGTTTGCTCCTCTCTCTAATATATTAAATAAGACCTCAATGGTTTATTTCCCCATTTTAAAAAAGCAGTACAAGTGAAGCAAAATGTGAAAAGGGTGTTCAATAAGATAAATTGAGTCTGACTCATTCACCATGTGTTAACAATGAGCTGCTTTCCTCCAGCTGGTTACTCTGCCCCATATCATGTAAGTTTCCACACTTCAGCAAATGAAGGGTTGAGCAACGCCCACTTGCAGTTTGTGGGTTGCAGAATACAGAAAGTTGCAATCTACAAACTTCACAGCACAAAGCCCCAGGGGCTCTTTCATACAACCCAATGTAAGAATTCTAAGAGGCCCAGCTTTCATTCATAATAATACTAATACTAATACTCTTTCTAGTTCTCATGGTTACACAAATAAGTTTAATTATTTGATGGCAGACCTTTCTGATACAATGCAAACATATTGACCACCTCTGAGATACTCACAACATGATGCTATATTTAAAGAGTTAGTAGAACACAAAAATGCAAGTATTTACATTTCACAAGTCCTGTTTTTATTTCTTGTGTCCTTCACAATCCAAAGAGCATAAAAGGAACAGCAGCTATTACAGCGGTGGAAAGATGACCAGTGTGTCTTTCTCCAAAGGGCTCTGTGATGGTAGTCCTCATAAGCGCTTCAGGTGCAAACTGCAAACTTTTCTCTGTATGTCCTTATCTGTCCGTTGGCAGGCACTAAATATGCTGAAGTGAAGCTTCAGATTAGGCAACCAGTTAAGCCAGTTTTACTAACACTCTCTCTTTGTGGTAGCTGGTAAAGCTAGCACAGATTTCTACACATATTTTCAGAAGAAAAGTGTCTTTTCTTTTTCCACAGAAAGGTTTTCAGTTTACTGTCATTCGCAACTCAGACATCCCAAAATTTCTGGATTCAGGCTTATTTAGGCTGTGCCCTAAGGACCCTTGGGGTGAAAACAGAAAGGCATTTTAAGTGTGGATAGAAATGGTTTTCCAACATAAATTTTCATCCCAGGAAACAAATGCTTTGGGTCTAGTTCAAATGATATTCTTCTCAATTGAGAGCCAGTGTGGCATAGTGGTTAGAGCACTGGACTGGGACTCAGGAGATCCAGGTTCTAGTCCCCATTCAGTCATGAAGCTCATTCGGTGACTTTGGGCCAGCCATGGACTTTCAGCCTAACCTACCTCACAAGGTTGTGGGAATAAATGGGAAAGGAGGAAGACTCTGTAAGCCACCTTGGGTTCCTTGCAGGAAAAAAAGTGGGATATAAATATAATAATAATAAATACTTTGTCTTCTCTCCCTTCTCATAGCTCAGTGATAGACCACATGTTTTGCATGCAGAAGATCCAAGGTTCACAGCACATGTCTGCTCAGAGGTAAGTCACACTGAGTTCATGTGTGAGAATGCTTGGCCTTCCAGATGTTGGATTGCAATTCCCATTTTCCTTCACCATTGGCTATGCTGGCTAGGGCTGATGGGAATTGCAGAAAAAAAACTGGAGGACCACACATTCCCCATCTCTGGAGTACTTCAGAAGAAGATATTTCTCAAAGTTTAGGGGATCCTATCAATTGTGCCCTCAATGTTCATAAGCCCCTGAACTTGGAGGCATAAGAGCATCCAATGCAGAGTGGGAGGAGTGGCGGAGGTGATCTCCACCTCCCCGTACCTCCCACTCTACATTTTAGCTAGATGGCCATTATCAGCTATCTCATTGAGGCGCTTCAGAGGGGGAGAAAAGGAGGCTGGAGCATCATCAGGATACCTCATATCCTGGAGGCCCCAGCCTCCTCCCCTCCCCTCCCCTCCCCCACTCCCCAGAATGCCTCCTTTACCTCCTCTCCAAGGTCGATTTCCTAACCTCTGAGAGGTAGCCAGTGTGGTTCTTTCCACAGCAGCTGTGAGGCAGGGGAGGGGGATCAGAGCACAGATCCCCAGCTCCGAGGTCAGCGCATCATCTGACTTCAGATCTGGGAACCTGAATTATCCTACGCCTCCCCCCCCCCCAACAGTGTCTAGGGGCCAGAGGATCACTCTCTAATTCAATAAGATCTATTTCAATCATTCCCCCCCCCCGCCAGCTTTTGCTTGATTTTGTCAAGCAGTGGAATTGGTACTCAGACAAGGTTCCAGTTTCAATTTAATCTCATATGGCGTCTCCATCCAGTGAAAACCTTGGAAGAATGTGGGATGTTCTGGTTGTGGGTTAACTGCTGCCATATTTGCTGCTATTTGTCTCAGGCATTTAGTCAACTCTAGGTCCTCACATGTTCTGAATCCTAGCAGAGGTAGTTCTAATCTAAGCCTTTTATCACATAAACCAATCCCCTACTTTCTTTCCCATTACATTGCATGTTTGCTATGAACCTCCCCACGCTTGCTAGGTGTTCTCCCAATGCCCCCTTTAAGTTCTTGTCTGACCCCTTTAAGTTCTTGTCTGACTTTAGCAAATTACACCTTGAGTGTAGTCTAAACAATCTGTGGGATAGCAGGGACATCCATCCCAGAGTCCAACTTAAATTCCATTGGATGTCTATCCATCTTAATCTTTGCTGTCCATTTCTGTATCCTCATGTCTTGACTCTGCCACAGATCCAAGGAAGCCAGTTGAGGTAATTGCAATTTACCTTAGTGGCACGCCTGAAAAACATGCCTTTGAAAATGCTCATTTTTCATGCAATTGTAGCAAACTGAATCTTTTGATGGGCAATGTGGCTTTTCAATGTTTCTTTCCAGTACACCACTATGTTCTGCTATAGCTGGATCAGGCTTAGCATTAGGCTAAACTAAGGGGCAAACCAAAAGCAAGTCAATAAACAGGCAATGGTCAAAGGCACAGTTTTACCAGGCAAGAAGGAGAGTTCCAAAAGAGAGGTCTGAAGAGCAGCCAAGGTCAAAACACAAACAGTCAGATACAATACACATTCCAAGAAGATGAGTCAAGCAGGAGTCCACGGGCAATACTATAGCATGAAGGTTCAATTACAGAGCAAGGTCAGATGTACAAGGCACTAGAACTGGTAGAAGATGTTGTTTCTAGCAATAGCTAGAGCTAGACTGGTACTGCAGGCTTATATTGCCAGAGTTTCCTGAGCCCCACCCAGGGCTCAGCTGCAGTTCATTACAGGCCTTGCTCCTGAGGACTCCTTTCCTCTTGAGGAGTCCTTATTTCTATTTGAGCACTTCTCCTTAACAGAACCCTATTGGCCTGCCTCTTGAGGTGACAACACTCTCAGGGGCTAGGTGGTCACCCAGCCTCTGCCTCAGAGCTGGAACTCTCCTCCTCCTGTGGGGATGGGACAATGACCATCTACCCTGAGGGCCCAGGCTCCCCCAGGTCTCCAGACTTGGGGGGTTCCTTGGTGTTGGCCATCTCTGCAAGCTCTAGCTCCTCCTCAGAGAAGGATTCCTCCAGCAGGGACATGACATACTGGTATTTTTCTTTCAAGTGTTGTAGGTTCACCTTCTGAACTGTCCCAGTAGCTCTCATGTGATGTATCCTCTTCTTTTGTGAAGAAACACTGTCCACCTGAGCAATAACGCTGCTTCTATGGAGGTCTGGTTGTTGTTTCTTAGCACTCTCATGTTGCCTTACTGTGATAACGGCTTTTTCCCAAGTGAGTCCCTCATTTAATTATGGTTTTTCAGATACCGTGAGGTCTCTGACCCACGCAACAATTCTGTCACAGTGATCGCCTCATCATGAAGAGCCCCATATTCACAGGGCTTAGCCAGCAAGTACAGAGAGATAATAAAATTCTCTACCGATCCATTTTCTTTCTGTACATGTGAATTAGACTCCACCCGTTCATAAACCGTGTTGTGCTTCATAACGAAGCACTTTTCAAAATTTTCCATCACTGAATTATTAATTTTTTAAATACAGTAATACCTTGGATTGCAAGTAACTTGGTCTGAGAGCGTTTTGCAAGACAAGCAAAAAAAAATTTAAATTTTTTTGACTTGATAAACAAGCAAGGTCTTGCAAGACAAGTAGGGATGTAACCACTCGCCTTGAGCGGGTGTAGCAGGCCGAAATCGGCCCCGCTCACACCCGCCAGAGACTTGCTTTGATATAAGAGTGTTTTGGATTACAAGCACGATTCCGGAACGAATTATGCTTGCAATCCAAGGTATTACTGTATCCCTCACTCAGCCTGGATGAAAGCAGGATATCATCTGCCTGGTCCCCCTTGAGTAAATTTGTGTATTAATCTGACCCTCTTCCAGTTTGCTTTATAACCCTGAAGCTATCCAGAACCTTTCAAATCTGCACCTCCATTTAGGCCATTCACTGGGGATTGGAACTGAACATGGATCAGGGAACTGGGCATTAAAGGAAGCTGCTGCCATTTTCTCAGTGCCAGAGGCCTCTGCTTACCTTCACAGTTCTTGGTTGCAGTGTCTCTTGGTAGTCCTTTTCTTTTCTTTTTCCTTTCTCTTTTTGTTTCAGATAGTAGGTTTGTGAATCTGTACTGCTGCCACCATGTGCTGTTACCCATACCTTTGGGCACCTTTAACCAATAACTTCCACAACTTGGCAAAGTGAATAACTGCTTATTAATTGTCTGTACATTTCCCGCCAGCTCCGATCTGCTCTGACTCCTCCCCTTCCTGGCCTTATTTCTTTACCCCATAACCAGGAACATTCTCACAGTCTACTTACAAAAATGATGGCTCTGGTACTATCCAATATGCACCCACAAGAGTCATGCAAATGTTGCAGAGAGCAAACTAAATTTCAAAGTCCCTTCTAGCTGGTGAAAGCATTCTATTCTTACTAACAATATAATGCAATTTTGAATGCTGGAAAAACATGACCCCACATAGTAAATTAGTGTTGTGCCTCCGTTTGGAAGACATGGGGCAGCTGTGCCAGAGTGTGTTTGGGGTGGGGCCAGGCACATGTCATCTGCAGCCTGGCCCAGCTGTGCTGCCTTGCCAATCAGCGCCTGTTTAAAAGACAGGCCCCAAATACACTTCGGACGCTGGAAGCAATTGTCATTGCCACTCGACTGTAGCCAGACACTCCTGCCAGCCCCCGGACCAAGACTCATGCTTTCTTGACTTCAGAACACCCCTGACCACGCTTCAGCCTGCTCCTACACTGCTTCGTTTTACCTTGGTTTCGGACATATCTCTTGGCTTTCAACCTTGGACTGTGTTAATGACAACGGCTTATCTGTGGACTGGACTGATTTAGGACAATGAGCAACTGCTGTATATTGTTGTGCTATAAACAGATTGTCTGTTAAGATCTTAATAAACCTTTTTCTTCTTTCATTTTTTCTCAAGGAGAGAGTTATACATGCAGATTACCATGGGACTTATTATGTAAAATGTGGATTTTCTGTTTTTTTCTGTTATCTATTCAGCACTCATTGTTCCTTTGGGAGTTGTTTAAGAAAGGAAAGTTATTCATCTTAGGATGATTTGACAATATGAATGATGTTATTTTGTGCTTTTGTTGTCATCACAATTAATCAAGTAAGACAGTCTGACATACTTTGTTTCTATCATAGACCATCTTAAAAGTCGAGCAAGTAGATAGGATATTATCCATAAACTGACATTCAGAATTGGCTTCCTCCACTTAGCTACAGATAATTCCCAGGAAGGCTTTTTTTAAAAAAGGAAGGGGGAGACCTTAAATATGCCCTATGAGGTAAAAATATGAAATAGCAAAAGAAGATGAGTAAAACTACAACCTGTGAAAACCAGTTACAGGGTATGTTCATCATTCCAAAAACAAAATGGTGTTCTGTGTAAGAATAATGTGGTATTGCATCAACCCCTGAAGAAATGACTTTCAAGTACCCATTTGGACTCTTCATAACAACAACAACCAAGCAAACAAAGGTGCTCAGTTCTGGGACACCTGAAACAACTACAGCTACTAGAACAAGACAGAAATGATTTGGTACCATACCTCACCTCTGAAGCATCCATATTCCAGGCCTGTTTCCAGCAGCAGCTAAAAATAATTAACAACCCAAAATCCCTAGTTCTGCTACACAGGACTAAATGGTGCCACACCAACACCTTGAAGAATTCAACTTCCAGCGCTGCCCTGAAAACCAAACAATTTATCAAAAATAATGTCCCAAACTACCAAATCTCACACAATGCACAGGACTAAGTGGGTAAAAGGCAGTGCTGCACTCAATTCTGGGGGGTGGGGGTGGAGGATGCAAAGGCCCATTTCAGATGATAAACATTTAAAAATAAACAATCTCAGGATGCTAGGTTCTAAAATATCCCAACAACCAAACTGACATGCCTGAAAGCTCTATGTGAGAATAATACAGAGCCGCACCAATATCACCAAAGAATTAACCATGCAGGGAGGGTCCATTCTTGGCACTAAATGTTATTGTTTAGTTATTTTAGTTCCACAGATTCCAAAATCATTGATGCCATGAATGGTGTGGACTAATGATAACCATGTGAGCCCACAATGCATGTGTGTTTTCCTCTCATAAACATTGATAGCCAATTCCACATGCAAATGTTATTGCTGCAGCTCTTCAGACATGCCCAAAAGTTTTCAGATGCTTAAATGCCCTTCTTGGCAAATTGCCTCATGACAATGCCCATTAAGTTCATGAAATGTGTATTGTTTATTAAACAGATGCCTCCTAAAGCTATTAATGTTAAAGAGATTTCAGTATTTGGCATTCCAGTTGCTTCTTCTTTCCCATTATGGGTTTCATTAAACTCCAAATGCCATTCAGTCAGAGCTATTTACAAAAAAAGACTTTAAATAAACCGGGTGTATTGCTAAATAATTCTGGAATATTTCCATATACAGAAATCATGAAAGTAGGTAGTATTATCTATCGAGCCAGTGTGGCGTAGTGGTGAGAGTGTTGGACTTGGGACTCAGGAGATCCGGGTTCTAGTCCCCGCTCAGCCATGAAACTCACTGGGTGACTTTGAGCCAGTCATTGTCTCTCAGCCTAACCTACCTCACAGGGTTGTTGTGAGGATAAAATGGAGAGGAGGAGGAGGATTATGTAAGCCACCTTGGGTTCCTTTCAGGAAAAAAGGTGGGGTATAAATATAAATATAAATATAAATATAAATATAAATATAAATATAATAATATAATCTCTATTTTTCACCAATTGTTGTTATAATACAAGTAATCATAATGCCCAAGTATGTTGCTGCTGTCTACAACTGAGGTGGGCAGAAGATCAGGATCTACTCATAGATTGCTAGGTTATCTACAGTAGTTTTGCTAGGGTTTCTGACTTCTAGTTGTTTAACAATCGCAACTGAAATGCTTTCCCACCCCCTTAAATCAGGTTGTTAGAATCTTTGATCTGTAATACCTTAGATGTAGATTTGTACTTGTATATTCAATTAGCAAAAAACTTTTCAGTTTAACATGTTGTATTAAGAGATTTCCATGTTCACTCAAGCTCCGAAATGCTGGGAAATTACACCTATTAAGGGCCACATTCTTAATGGACATGTTATTTCGGCAATACAGTCATGCCTTGGATTGAGAGCATAATCCGTTCCGGAAACGTGCTTGTAATCCAAAACACTCTTATATCAAAACGAAATCCCCCCAAAAAAATTTGTACAGAGATTTTTAATTTAAGCCGTACTACAGTACTTGTATTGCAAGACGTCACTTGTATATCAAGTTAAAAAAAATTAAATAAATATTTAAAAATTTGCTTGTCTTGCAAAACGCTCTCAAACCAAGTTACTTGCAATCCAAGGTATTACTGTATGTGTATGGTATGGTATCCAATGGTGTGCTTAGTTGGAGCCAGAGCCTTGGAGCCAGAGGCAGTGTTAGTGGGCAGCCCACTAGAGCTGGAACCCCAAATCTTTCATTTGGAGCCCCGAATCTCTGGGAGGCCATCTATCCTACCACCCTGCTGTCCATGGGCACATGCTGAAATAAAGGTATTATTTATTGAATATCTGTGTTGCCTCTGACCCCACCTGGATTAGCCGGCTTTTTGCCCACTTGTGGCCACACTTGAATCTTTCTGCCTAAGATTTTTTTTTTTTTTCTGAAATCAAATGTGCTCCTCTCCCCTGTCCATACATCCTTTTTGACAAATAGGGGTGTCCTTAGGAGACAGGGTCCTTTAAAGACACACACACACACACACACACACACACAGAATTTAGAGCATATGTAAAGTAATATGCAAATTTGTGTTTTGTTTTGTTGTTGTTGTCCTGTAGGCCTGAGCTCTGGGTCTTTTTGGCACCTAGCATCACCCCTGCTTGGAGCTGGATGGCTGTCAGAGTGGTGGACCGAAGTCCCAGATTTGCCTGTTCGCAGGAATAGACACATGGAGTCTAGGCAACTGAAGCTGTCATGGAACTTAAGCTTGCATTCCACATTACAAGCAACCAGCTAACAACCAATACCATCCACATAGAATGATAGAGGTGGAAGGGATCTTGAAGGTCATTAGTGCAGCATAGACCATCCTAAAACACACCTCTCCTGCATTGCCAAGTTATGGATGTCTGTTGAGCGAGCCTCTTTCTTGGTATAAGCCATAGAACCTACTCCCTTGTGTCCCCCCCCCCCGCCCTAGGTTTCTGGTTATAATGGCAGAATGCTATTCAGCTGACTCACCATTAACATTGGGCCACTGCAGTGGCCCTATAATATGTAGATCATACTACTGTATGGCTCATGGAGTGTGGTGGTAAGGAGTTGGCTCCGCCTGCTAACCCACCATTTCATATCTGGCTCCATCCCTGGCCAGTATTCTGTGTCTGGCTCTGATTGGCAATTCTTAGGGTTCTAAATTAGATTTCACAAGCCTGAAGTTTGTCCATGCTTGTCTACAATTGACCATTGATATTAAACCTTAGAGTTGAGCATGAAACTGTTAGTTAAGAAAAGGACATTCCAAGGCACTAGCTAGTAAAACTGTGTAGGACTGGGTTAAAACAATGACAACACAGCCCAACTCTTTCTACAGTTTTTGCCAACTGGGAGAGATCCTGCCTCACTTCACATCTTCAAAGAATGACGAAACCTGGCACTCTCTTATCTGCCCAAATACTACCCTCTCCTTGTGTACCTTGTGAGATGGTATTAATGAAATGAAGGTGTGGCTTCAATTAATCAGTGTCAAAACAAGAGACTCCTGGCCAAGATCATTTTTAAAGGTAAACCTCAATACTGTCGTTTCTTCTGGTAGTGACAAATTCCTCATTAGCTGGAAGAAGTGGGGAGCTGCAGAAAAGCATTTGTATCCACTCTGAATCACAGTAAAGATCACCCTAGCAAACAATTAAAATATATGGCATTAAGGATGGAAAACAACACACTAAAAATCCAAGTAATCCCTCATCTATGTATTTTGACAAATTAAGGGCGCAATCTTATACATGTTTAGGCAGAAAAAAGTCCTACAATTTCCAGCATTCCCCAGACAGTTGCACCCTAAACCATCTTGTAAACCATCAGTGCTCAAAGAGTTGCACTGGCTACCAGTTGTTTGCCGAGCCGAATTCAAGGTGTTGGCGTTGACCTTTAAAACCCTGTACGGCTCCGGTCCAGTTTATCTCAAGGAGCGCCTCCAGCAACATCAAGTAGGCCACTCAACAAGATCTGCCACGGACGGCCTTCTCCCTGTCCCATCAGCCAGAGGAACCAGGCTGGTGGGGACTAGGAGGAGGGCCTTTTCTGTGGCAGCCCCCAATTTATGGAACTCTCTCCCCAGTGACCTCCGCCATGCCCCTTCCTTGATTAGCTTCCGCTGTGCATTAAAAACGTGGCTTCTCAGGCGGGAATAAGGGGTGGGTTAGGATTTTTAAGTTTTGTACTGTTTTTAATTGTGTTTTGTACTGTGTGTGTTCCCCCCCCCCTCTTGTATTTTATTGGATTGTACATCGCTCAGAGTGGCCGGTTGTCTGGCCAGATGGGCGATTCATAAATATAATAGATATAATAAATAAATAAATAAATATTATACCATTTTACATCTCTGTGTTCCACATTGATTTGCATTTAACCCAGCAGTAACCACTGTCTGCCTAGTATTAATAATGATCTCAGGCAAGCTCCCTGAGGATTCCTTCCAGAACTTTCTGAGCACTTGTTACCTCAGTATACTACTTCTCTAAGCTTTAGAGGTCATTCCCCTACTTGTTGAAATGAAGCAACTTGGAGTTCTGGTGATAACTCCTCAGCACCCTCCTGCTGAATTCACAAGAGGAGAGCTGCTATGTGAGCATGGGGCAAGATATAACAAGTTCACTCCGCTCTGCTGGTCTCACGCCCTGTTCCTTCCCTTTCCCCCCAACAACCATACTACATGCCCCTCTGAGAGCTTTCCTGCATCCATCAGCAGTGTCAAAATTAACCGTTTATGAGGCAGAGAACAACAATGATCAGTGTCCGCTGTTGATGGAATGCCTTTGCTGATTAATGGAAAAAAGCAAACATGTCCGTACCAGTGGGATAATTTGTACAACAGTGTAGCACTGCAAGGGAGGGTACATAGCAAGGGTGCTTTGCTGGCATCAGGTCTGAGATTCAGTCCCTGGCATTTCCAGTTTTGTTTTGTTTTTAAATGCACATAACAATGCTGAGAAAGACAACAGATGCTAACCAGAATAGACAATACTGAACAGGATGGCCATGTCTGTATTGTCAAAAAAAAGAGAGGAGAAAAAGGAAATACATCATCAGGGAAGACACCGACTTGCATAACATTTGCATATGCTAATTGATAGGTACAGAGGCAAATTTAGGCATACTTTAAATAGAAATAATGTACAATACATCTCACCAAATTGGGGAAGACTGTGAACAGGAGGTGGCGGGCTCTCCCAAGGTGCAGCTGGACATCTTTGACTTGGATTCCTGCATTGAGCAGCGGGTTGGACTCGATGGCCTTATAGGCCCCTTCCAACTCTACTTTTCTATGATTCTATGATTAAGCTGGGGAGGGAAATTGGTGTCTGTATAAATGGAGTGTCTCTGTGCATGAATCGGTGTGTGTGCGACAGAGAGAGTGTAAATGGGGGTGACATTTGTGGCTTTCAATCACACACTGGGACCAGAGCAGTAATATTAGTTCTCAAAAATATTTGTGCGAATTGCCTTGATTTTTAATAGAAAGGCAGGGTACAAGTATTAGAAAGAAAGAAATGGTGCAATAAGATGACTTTTGTTAACTTTTCAGTGAGGATTCCAAGTGAAAATGCAAAAAGTAAGGCTTGATTTTTGGAGAAAAGTTACATTTCTTTTTCATTGTCTATTTTGACATTTTCCACTGCATTCTGCATATCACAATTGCAGGAAATTGAACTGGAAATTCTCTAACATAGAATTTCATTTCTTTATAAAATACTTTAATGCTTTGAGGTGCTCTTTCTGACTGCTTCTGAACAAAATAGTACTTTGAAATTATGTAACTTGTCTATTAATGTTTGTGAGAATACCTATCAGAGCTGTAAAAGAAAGCTAGTAATCCAAACAACCATACATGTATCTGGTGTTTCTCTTCTTAAAGAGATTGAGAATGCCTGAGTGTCTGTGTGAATGGTGTGTGTGAACTCCTGATCTTAAAGTCACTTGATTCATTGTCTTTGCATTGGAAGTTGTTGCTGAAACAGGAGAATGTGGGTCCAAAGGGATTCCTGCCCCCCTTTGCATTCATGATCTTAAAGTCCATGTGCCTCAGTTCCTCCTTTCTGTGGTGTGAGTTGCTGGGGATTCAAAAGACTGCTCTGCCTCTGATGACACACTTGGCTCTGCCTCTGATGACACACCCTCTGCCTGCCCCACCAGTCAGATTGTCCACCAGCCGCCACTGCTGATAAGAGCTATAATACCACTCAGTTGGAGCACACATCTTTGTAGCACATGGGAACCATAAGCACCAGAAAAACTGTTGTGAAGGTAGCTTTGGAAAACAATGGAATATTGAAGTAGAAATAGCATGCGGAGAATGGTTTGGGATGTGTGTCGTGGGATGTGCCAGTGAGCCGGGCTTTACAAAAACCCTTCATGTAGATCAGCCCCAGATGACATCTGTGCCTGCTCAGTCTTCTGTCCTGGTGCTACAGGTTGATGGGCAACACCAAGGCCCTTGCTGCTCTCTCTTCTCATGGTTCTTGATCTTTATACTGGACAGCCTTTTAAAAAAGAGGATGCCAAATAGCAGACTGTCCTCTGTAAAATAGGACGCGTAGCCGTGCTAGATGGCCCCATAGGCAGCACAACCTTATACATGTGCAACGGGTCTGTGGAGTCTTGGAAGTGCATTTGATTTCCAGTACCCCCTTCCCTGCTGAGACTGGCGTTTATGAGGGTTGCCTTCCAATGAGGGAGGAGAGTAAGGAGCAGGAGAGCCCACACAGAGAAAAGAGGCTACAGCTTGGGTGGTGGGGTGAAACTCAGGGGTGGAGCAGAAGATCCTTTTTATCAGTTTGGAACAGAGGTAATTCTGAGACTGATGCTATAAAATCTGATGGTAGGAAAAGCCCTGGAATAGTAAGACCTAACATGCTATTGAAACTGCACAGGCCTGCTGTTTAACTGACTTTTTTGTTTGTTTGTTTGTTTAACGTACATTTTAACTAGCAGCCAGCAATCTGAACCAATCAGATGCTGCCTTTAGGGGGGACTTGGCCAATGAGGGCAGTGCACAGGAGCGATGAAAAGAGCAGTCTGTGCCCTCATTGGCCGTGTCCGCACCCCATCCCCCAGGGCAGCATCTTATTGGTTCAGGTTGCTGCTACTCAAAATGTATGTTAAAAAAAACCGTTTAGAATGGGGCTCCACAGGGCCTGCAGCCTCAGCCCTGGCACTTCCTTTTGCTGACTGCGTTGGCGAGCAAGGAGGAGGATGGTGGCAGCTGTTGCAGCAGGCTCAGGGGCAGGGATGGGCCCTTCTGTGCCTTTGGGCCCTCGGCAGCTGCCCACCCATGCTGACCCCTGAGGCCAGGCCTGGTTGAAGGCTCTTTTAGTAAAGCCCAGCAGCCGTAAGTAACATTATGGGTGGAAAAACCGACTCCTTCTGGTGTCTTTAGTGATTTTTTAAAAATCAAATTAGCATTCCAGACAACTTACCATTTGTGGGGTTTACTGCTCAACAGTTAGAAAGCTCCTGGAGGCTGTGTTATTACAGATAAGTGAATAGATGTAGACAGAAAATAGAAGTAATCAAAACAAATCAGCTCCTTGGATTCCAGACCCCAGCTGTGAGATTTGACAAGATGCTTCTTTTAAAAGGCAAGGGACTTAGTGATTAAAGAGCAGAACCTTTCCCTGGTTTGGGTGAACATCTTCATACAGTGTAGCAACAGTTTTATTATTTTTCATGGTAGCTGCCATGTAGCACCATTTGACTCCATGGTGCTTTGCTTTAGGCAGGCATAGGGTGTCCACTTTTGAATCGCCAAAGAAGAAGAAATGCATCACCAAAAAAGAGGGCACAGACTTGCAAACTTTGCATGTATTCATTTATATATGTATAGAGGCAAATTTAGAAATAATTGCTATAATTTAAATAGAAACAGAACTAGGAGTGGGCAATCCACCCAGCACTCGACTCGGGGTGCGCGAGCCGAGCGCTCCTGCCATGAGAGCTGAACTGAGCGCCAGCGCCAGCTGAGGTGCTCGCCAGACTTCCAGGTCCCCGACTCTATATTGTTTACAAAGAAAATAGTGTAAAATACATTAAAAATGGCCACGATTTGTGCAAGTTACACAAATCGAAGCCGTTTTTAACGTATCTTACACCATTTTCTATGTAAACAACGTAGCACCAGAGAAACCGGAAGTTGCCTTCACGGCTCAGCTCACAAGAACACGAGTCGAGCCAGGGGAAAGGAAGGGTGAGCGGAGCTCAGGGGGTTGAGCCCGGCAAGTTCGCTGGACTTCCACCCACCAGTCGAGCTCCATGCACATCCCTACGATCTCACCCTTTTAGGGAAAACTGTGAGGGATTAGGTACAGGATGTCAAGTTCCATGAGCGACTCCAAATAGACAAGGGGCATTCCCTTCACAAAGGAAGAGGCACTCTGCCCCTGACCAGGAGCCCATAATAAAAATAAAATGTTTCTGTTGGAGATGGGAGAATAATACTATACATGTTCAGAGGCATGCAGCTTGAGGAGCCAGAATTGTTGACCACCCTAACTGTGAGTTATAAAAAGATAAGTAACATATCAAAGTACAATGCTTTGTAGAATTTAACCTTGAATAAACCTTGCTGGATCAAGCCCCAATCTAACTGACATCTGAACTTGCACTGCTAAATTAAAGTAGTCTTCACTGGCATCACATACACCTTTTTGGTTTATGTGACTAACAGATACTGCTTTTCGTATGTTCATAGATTATACAGGGCCGGCGCTACCGCTAGGCCAACTAGGCGGTTGCCTAGGGCGCGCGGCTGAAGAGGGCGCGCGGCTGAAGAGGGCGCGCGGCTGAAGGGCCGCGAAACGTGCGTCCTCTTCGCTGCCGCTGCGCCGTCCCCGCCAGGCCTCCGCCTCCCACCTACTGCCTGGCCGCCGCCGCGCCTCCGCAACCCGCTCGCTCGCCCACCTGCTGCGTCCTACCACCGCCACCGCCATCGCCACCCCCAACCCCCCGTCACCCCCGTCACCTACCTTCGTCGCAGCAGCCGCAGCAGCAGCAGCAGCCGCCGCGCGCCCGTCCACGCCCACCCGCTCGCCTCGCCGCTAGCCCGCCGCGCCATCACACCGCCATCGCCACCCCCCCAAACACCCCCGTCACCCCCGTCACCCACCTGTCGCAGCAAGGCCGCAGCGCAGCCGCCGCCGCAGCCAGGGCGGGGGGGGAAGGAGGTGGTGGTGGCGGGCAGGGTTGTTGTTTTTTTTTGCTTTGGAGAGGGGGGGGCGCTAACTATTTTTTCGCCTGGGGCCCCAAAGTGCCCTGCACCGGTCCTGAGATTATACCAACATGAATTATGGATTAAGAATATGAATTAAGATGATGATGATGATGATGATGATGATGATGATGATAAGAACGATGACAACAACAGAGGTAATTTGGTTTCAATATAGCTGTACCAGCCTACATCAACTAGCAGAATGCAGGAGGATAAACAAATTCTAAAGCAGCACAGTTTATATATAGAGAAAATAATTTCACATTTCTTTTGGTAGGTTGCTGGAGTGAGTATTCCTAAAATATTGATGCAAACCCCATTAAATAATTCACTAAGTAGGTCCATATGATGATACTACTTTTGGAGTCAGCAGAATTATCACCCTCTCTTCAGTGTTGCCCAATTCCTGAGAGTAATTAAATGCAGCTTTTTAACTGTATCCTTTAATTTGTTGTCAATAGAGAATGATTTCATTTTTATTTGATATTAAAGTGGAGGAGCAGCTAGAAATATCGTTCTCTTTAAATAACTTTTGGTACTTTTCTTTACATAACTTCCACAGGTTGGCATCAAAAACAGGAGGACAGAATTAGTGTTAGACAAGCTCCCCTGTACTGGACTCGCCTAAAGGTGTATATATTTGTATGTGATTAAAATGAGAACATTTGGGCTCTGTTTGGATCAGGTCTAACTTAGATTGTTTTTGCTTGGTCCTCTTCCAAGCTCAAATGAGCAGTGTTCGAGATTGCCAGGATTCCCTGAACATCGTTTTGCCGCTCGTCTCTTGCCTGATTCCCATTCGCGATCACTGCTCGTTCTGTGCAGACAGGAAAATTGTGCAAGTGACAACTCAAGCAGCAATCTAACTTGTGAGATTCTTGCAAATTTCCTAATTTGCACAGCTTTCTTCCATAGACTAAAGCTGGGCTGATTCAGTCTATGGGGGAAATTTGCCCAAATTAGGAAATTTGCAGAAATCGAACTGGGAAAGTTGTGCAAATCAAATGCAAGCACATGTTTGGCATTTTATTAACGTTTTTGGTGGAGACGTGCTCATGCTCAGAGTTTCTAACAGGGCATTATTGCATGTTTTGCAAGGAAAAATGAAATTCTCATACATCCCTAGCCCAGGTTTCATTGTGCTCCTGACTATGAAGACATCAAGGTCCGTACTTTTCTCCACCCCAACCTCCTCCAGAGCTCCAGCCCCTAGCCTTCCCTCCAATGACCCATTTCCTTTCCTGAATCTTGATTAGGCTTTAAAATATTGCTGGGACATTGTCCTGGACACTGTGGTGGTTTTTCTTAGGAGATCCAAAGTCCTAATAAGTAGCCAGAGGCACTTGGAAAATACATTTCCCAGAGGTCTTGATGCCCACTGCTGCAGGGCCTGATGAATGCAGCAGCCCTTTGCATCAACATTGGTGATAAGTTTCAGCAGGAGGAAAGGGAATCTTTGGCGGCAGAGAGGGCTAGGCTAAATATAAACCAAGAGCAATCTGCAGAGAGGTTTGGGCTTGGCTTATGATTAGGTTCAAAATTCTGAAAGAGGGGCATTCGTACTGTGAATTTACAAATTCTGAACATCAGCTAAACACGGCCTCCAAAGAATTATTCTTTAGCTAGACCAATTTAGGTGGGAAACCCTAAAACCTGCATGGGCGTGGGGAATTTTACTCACTGCTGTGTACATCACAAGCAATATCCAGGAGGCAGCCATGCCACTTGAAAAAACACATTCCACAGAGCAATCACAGCAACATTATAGCAATGAATCTATAGCCGGAGAAAATATGGCATTTTCTCAGGTACACAATATTTTGGTTTTGAGTGCTTATAAAATGTGATATCCACCCAGCAAAAATGCCCCTTTGAACAAAGGCATGTAGGCCATGTGGAATAAATGAGGTGGGGGTGGGGATCTGATGATGTGGTCTCTTATGGGAATAATCAGTAAAGATGTGAAAAAGCAGACCTTGGCCTGCCTGTGAGTTGCTGGGGTTGTTCACATGACACGATAGCCCACCCTGGGTTATTTAAACTACGTTGAGGCTGCAGTGTATGCAGGGTGTGTCATTTTGAATATGCAACCATTTTGAATATGCAATCCCCACTTGGGGGTTGTTGTGTTGTCTCAACCCGGTAAGTGTGGGTTATGTGAGGGTTAAACAACCCTCGCATAACCCATGGTCTGTTTTGGGGTTATGTGAGAGTTGTTTAACCCTCGTATAACCCATGTTCACCGGGTTTGCATGACACAACAACCCCTGAGCGGGGGTTGGATATGCAACCTGGTGCCTGCAGGGCGCCATGCCTCATCATGTGTTAAATAACCAAAGATGAGCTGCAATGTGTCATCTGAACCCAGTCACTGCTTTAAGCAGACCTCTGCTCTGGATCTACACCATGGAAAACCTGTGCACGATGTGATTCCAATCCAAACCAATGAGGTTTTTTTCTTTTTTCATTCAAACATTTCTTGACAGTTTAGTCACTAGAAGCCCATGTACTGCAGGTTTCAGCTGAAGCTTGATGGGTTTTTGAAAATGCTAGTATTTTGGTTAAAATGGAATAAATGAAAATCACAAATACAATGAATGTACAAAATGCACCATCATGGATTGTACACAACCTCCATATCTAGTATGGGATTGGTAGCAGCTCGGGCGTGACTTTGATTTATGGCCAGAAACTATTGGAAAAGACGGAGTTGGTAATAGCAACCCGAACTGGACTCTTACTTTTGTCTATATGTGCAGAGCATAATCTCACTATTACAAACACGCTCTTTCGACAAAAGAATAAGTTTAAAACATCATGGCAGCACCCACAGTCAAAGCACTGGCATCTTCTGGATTATGTAATTGTCCGTGTTAGAGATCGCCGCAATGTACTTCTTACTAGGGCCATGGTGAGTGCCGACGACTGCTGGACAGACCACCGACTAATCCGGTCCACAATGGTTATCAACATTGCCCCCCAACGTAGGCTTCAAGGAAGGAAACCAAGGCGTAAAATGAACATCCAAGTCCTTCAAGATCCTATTAAGCAAACTCGTCTTCAATCACTTCTTAAGGAACATCTACCTACGGAACCTCCTGACAACATTGAGGACCATTGGTCTAAGCTGAAAACCTCCATTACTGCAGCTTGTGAACAAACTATTGGATATGAAACTAAGAAACATCAGGATTGGTTTGATGAAAATGATAATGAGATTAAATATATAACTGACCAAAAAAGGAAAGCCTTCCAAATATGGCAAAATGATATTAACTGCGCTGCCAAGAAAAAAACCTACGCTAGCGCAAAGGCTGAGGTCCAAAGAAGAACAAGACAACTTAAGAACGCTTGGTGGAAAAAGAAAGCTGAAGAAATTCAACAACTTGCAGAATCTCATGATGCACGGGGCTTTTTTAAGGCCACAAGGGCCATTTATGGACCAAAAACCTATGGTACAAACCCTTTACAATCAAAAGATGGCACCAAACTCTTAAAAGACAAAGAGTCTATTGCACTGCGTTGGAAAGAGCATTATTATGACCTTTTAAATCGTAAATCTAAGGTGGATAATGAGATTTTTTCGCAAATCCCGCAAAAACAAATTAAAGAGGAACTTGCAATACTCCCCACTTTGGATGAAGTAAAAAAGACCATTAATCAAATGAAGAACAACAAAGCTAGTGGACCAGATGGGATTCCTGCTGAAATCTTTAAAGAAGGGGGCCCCGAACTTGTACAACATCTTCATAAACTTATCGAAAAAATCTGGATAAGAGAAGAGATCCCAGAAGACTTCAGGGATGCCATAATTATCACCCTCTTTAAGAAGGGTGATAGAACAGACTGTGGAAACTATCGGGGCATTTCTCTCTTAGCAACCGCAGGTAAAATATTTGCTAGGATTCTCGCAAACCGTCTTCTATTTCAGAAGAGATCCTCCCTGAAACTCAATATGGTTTCCGCCCCTCTAGAGGGACAGTAGACATGATTTTTACTGCACGTCAGCTCCAAGAAAAATGCCGGGAGCAAAATCAACCCCTTTATATGGCATTTATCGATTTGGCTAAGGCCTTTGATACTGTAGACCATACAGCTCTCTGGACTATCCTTATGAAAATTGGATGCCCCAATAAATTTGTGAATATCTTGCGACTTCTCCATGACAACATGACGGCAACGGTTTTGGACAACAATGGCTCTCATGGTGCTCCATTTAAAGTGGGATCAGGTGTTAAACAGGGATGTGTTATCGCCCCAACATTATTTGCCATTTTCATCGCCATGGTTTTGCATCTTGTCAAGGGGAAACTTCCCACCAGTGTGGGAATTATATATCGAACAGATGGAAAGCTTTTTAATCTCAGCAGGCTGAAAGCAAAAAGTAAGGTAATTACAACCTCCGTTGTGGAACTTCAGTATGCTGATGATAATGTGGTCTCCGCACATTCAGAGGATGATCTCCAAACTATCCTAAATGCTTTTGCAGAAGCATACGAAAAACTTGGTCTCTCACTTAACATCAAAAAAACCAAAGTGCTTCATCAGCAAGTGCAAGCCAACCCTTTGGTGATGCCATCTATCCAGCTTGGTGGGACAATACTGGAAAATGTCGATCATTTTCTCTATCTTGGTAGCTATCTTTCTGTTACAGCTAACATCGACAGTGAAATCCAGCACCGTCTGAGCTCCGCAAGTGCCGCGTTTTCTCGAATGAAACATAGAGTGTTCGAGGATCGGGATATTTGTAAGAAGACCAAAACACTGGTTTATGAAGCCATTGTATTACCAACTTTATTGTATGCCTGCGAAACATGGACTATCTATAAACGTCACTTCCACCTCCTTGAAAGGTTTCATCAACGTTGCCTCCGGAAAATCCTGCAAATTACTTGGGAAGATAGGCGAACAAATGTCAGTGTACTGGAAGAAGCAAAGACTACTAGCATTGAAAAAATGATCCTTCAACGCCAACTTCAGTGGACCGGTCATGTTGTTCAAATGCCTGACTGCCGTCTCCCAAAGCAGTTACTCTACTCCCAACTCAAGGATGGAAAGCGGAATATCAGTGGTCAATATAAGAGGTTTAAAGATGTTCATAAGGCTAATCTAAAAAAATGCAATATAAACATCGAAAACTGGGAAGCTCTGGCCCATGAACGATCTAAATGGAGGTTGGCCTTTCACAAAGGCTCCATGGACTTTGAAGAAGCCCGAGTGCAAGGTGAAAGGGAGAAACGTGCTAAGCGAAAAGCACGTCAAATGAATCCTTTACAGGACCATCTTCTATCTGGTAACCTGTGTCCTCACTATGGGAAGCTGTGTGGATCTAGAATTGGCCTCCACAGTCACTTACGGACCCATCGCTAGAGTCTACACAATCTTCTTTAGAATTTCCTCCTTTTATCCCGGAAGACAATCTTACTCAGTCACGAGTGATCGCCTGATGATGATGATGATGATGTGTGTGTGTTGCTTTATGTACATCAGTGGGTTCAGCGGAGTGGAAACTGTGTTGACTGGCAAAGATGATTTCTTTATTTAAAGCATTTTTATCTTGGTCCTCAGCCAAAAAGGCTCCTGGAGCAGCTTACATACAATCAATGAAACAAGACAGTCCCTGCCCACAGGCTTACAATCTAAAAAGACATTTATTTACTTATTTATTTATTTATTATATTTATACCCCGCCTTTTTTCCTTACAGGAACCCAAGGCGGCTTACATAATCTTCCTCCTCCTCTCCATTTTATTCTCACAACATCCCTGTGAGGTTGGTTAGGCTGAGAGTCAGCGACTGGCCCAAAGTCACCCCGTGAGTTTCATGGCCGAGCAGGGGACATGCCACAAAGGAACAAAGGATGGGGAGGGAAGAGGAGAAAAACAAGAAGTCTTTCAGCAGAGCTGGTGGGGTGGCCCTGTTTCCCATCTCATCTTCCTCTACTGCAGCCTGCTGGAATGGCTTCTGGTGCTGAGTTAATAGCAATATGGAATTGCTGCTTGCACAGGGAAAGAAATCTTCATTTTCTCATTCAAACGGAAGAAGAAATGCAACATTCTGACCATCTTTCCCTTCACAGTATATGGTTGTTAATTTGTTACCTGTCCCGGCTTTTTCATTAGGCAGACTGAGGCCAATGAATCAATTGACGGAGAGGGAAGACTGATGAATTGTGCCACTCCCCCTGCCCCCGCCAGGAGGGCCCACCGCCACCTCCAGGGAGTGCTCATCCATTTGCTGCAGTGAGAGAGCGGGCAGCGGGCTTCTCTGGAACAGTCACCCACCCTCCTGGCGAGCTCCACACAGCCTGGAAAGCAGCGGTGGCTTCTTGCCTCAGGCAACAGATAGGCTGAGCGGGGCCTGATTGCTACAGGTTTCCACATTCACACTTCCTACAAAGCACTCAGGAACTGTGTTCTCCCTTTCACAGATTAGTATCATCAGCCTCTCTCCTAAGGAATCCTTTGTTTGGAGAGAAGGGGCTATTTCATTAGTGTACAAAATACTCCCACCCACTTCCCAACCCAATTAAATCAGGGCACCAGAAGAAGTTTCTCAGGCATCTGTTCAGAAACTTTCTTAATTCAATGGGAGCTTGACAAATGTGGTTATAGAAGTTATGCCATTAAAGGGCAGTGCAAATAAGCATAACATTCCTCCAGGAAGCTGCTAGAGATATGGTCTTGCCCAAAGGCCCAAGAACACACACTGTGATACGCTTTCAGCACATGTGATGCTGTATGATTACATTCAGTTTCAACTGGTCAGGGATAGACCTCCAGACACCAAGGGTGCCCAAGCTTACAACAGCATTCTTTGTCTTATGAAAGACACATTTTGAGAACATGATGTATCTCAGTAAAGTCACTATAGAATTTAGAGCAGCCATGGTTGGGGGTGATGGGAGTTGTAGTGTCAACACATCTGGAGGGTGTCAGCTTGGGAAAGGCCAATTTAGAGGTTTCTGCCTCTGTAAAATTTCTGAGGAAGTTTGGGAGAAGCCTAAAGAGTTTCAACAAAGTAATGACGTGTGTGTATGTAGGGAGGGAGCCTGTACACCTTCAGATTGCCACCAAATTTAACCTAAAGTGACATTTAATGTGAATCTAGAGCTAGCTGCTTAGACAAAGTATCTGAGAAACTTTAAGGGAAAGCAAAATGAGTTCTATAAAATTAGTAGAATTTCTTGGGACTTGGATGGACGTTTATTTATTTATTATATTTATACTCCGCCTTTTTTCCTGCAAGGAACCCAAGGCGGCTTACATAATCTTCCTCCTCTCCATTTTTTCCTCACAACAACCCTACGAGGTAGGTTAGGCTGAGAGTCAGTGACTGGCCCAAAGTCACCCAGTGAGTTTCATGGCCGAGTGGGGACTAGAAGCCGGATCTCCCGAGTCTCAGTCCAACACTCTAACCATTACACCACACTGGCTCTCCTTGTGTGTGTTATACTCCAAGTACACAGTTCACCATGCACATATGCCAGTACACAGCTTACTGGGTGATAGCAGTCTTTTCTGAAAAGCTCCATGTTAACAAGCATCAGCTGCTACAATGATTGCAGTGGAAAGTTTGCTTGGGAATCTCTCTAAATAGCATCAGTATTCCATTGATCAGCCTTTCTGTGTTATTATTCTACAGGGTGTGCAGATGGTGATTTGCTTAGTACTTATTTCCTATGATTCCCATTTCAAGTAGAGTGTCTTATCTCATATCATTCAAATGCAGAAAAGCCATATTTATATTTCACAACATTTTTTAATGCTCCTGGGTAAGAGTGAATGGACAACTGGTGAGATCTTTTGAAGTTTTGAATGAATTACAGAAGCATTGGAATTTGTCTACCTGCCCGGACACTAAGATCTTCCTCAGTGGTCCTTCTCCGAGAGCCCCTGCCAAAGGAAGTGAGGCAGGTGGCTACTAGGAGGAGGGCCTTTTCTGCTGTGGCACCCCAGGTTATGGAATGAGCTCCCCAAAGAGGTTCGCCTGGCGCCTACTTTGTATTCTTTCCGGCGCCAGGTGAAGACCTTTCTGTTCTCCCAGGCATTTTAATCATTTTAATCTTGTAATTGTTTTTAATTCTGTTATTGTAACTGCTGCTGCTAGCTCTGCTGTTTGTTTTTAATCTGTGTTTTTAAATTTTATATTTTATATTGTATTTTATGATTTTAACTGTTGTAAACCACCCAGAGAGCTTCGGCTATTGGGCGGTATAAAAATGTATTAAATAAAAAAATACAGGACAGAACATCTAAGGCTTTAGGCTTAGGGATGCAACACACCGACCTCCAAAATTCTTATCACTTTCTGTTGTCAAGCAAATGGCCATAATTAAAAATGGCAAGTTTGTACATTTCTAATTTGTCCTCAAGTATATATCCCTGCCACTGTGAAACTAGCTCTCAAATGATGCTTTTTGTGGCAGCGATACACAACAGAAGTCATAAGCAAATTCATAACATTTGTTAATTAAATATGACAAGTGCAAATTTTCTAAATAGGCAGAAGAGTATTATACTCTGTTGCCTAAGGTTAGACATGTCAGCACTGAACAGTAATGAAAAGAAAAATGAAGTTGAGACCAAACATTCGGTCCCTACTCTAGCGGACAACGTCTCACTTAACTTCATCATTGGGAACACTTGGTTGGGGCCCTTTTAAACACAACCCCTAGCTGCACTTTCTCATGTGTTTCCTAAGCACTTTCTCATGTGTTTGAACTGTGAAAGAGTGAGCTGATTGACTGAGGGTTTAAGAGGAAACTAGAGAAACAGATGAGACAGAAGATAGCCCTAGCTGTCACATTAGGAGTATGAAATTGGCCACAAACACTGAAGTGCCTGTGGGGCTGTTCACATGACACAATAGCCCACTGTGGCTTATTTAACCCACAGTGAGGCTGCAGTACACATTGGGCATGTTCAGCCACCATTTCGAATATATATCCCCCACTCAAAAGTTGTCATGTTGCATAACCTGCACTCACCAGGTTTGCACAATAACCCATGGCCTGTTAAGACCCTGAGGCCAAGTTACATTAAAGGAGTGCAAAAAAGCTCTCTTGGGCTGCCCAACCTGGTCATAGGATCATAGAGTTGGAAGGGGCCTACAAGGCCATCTAGTCCAGCTCCCTGCTCAATGCAGGAAACTAGAGGAGGGGTCTCCCATCCAAGTAATAACCAGGCCTGACCCTGCTTAGCTTTCCATGGTCAGACAAGCTGAGCCAGCATGAAAATAGTGGTGTGGGGAACCTCCCCCACCCCCAGGGCCACAGTCCTTTGGTAGTAGGGGAGCCCATGATGAGCTGTGGCACCCATAGGTGCTAAGTTGCATATGCAACCCCTGCTCAAGGGTGTCGTGTCATGCTGTGTGAACAGTTGGAGGTGTTGGGATGTTGGAGAAATCTGCAATGGATTCGATGGCCTTGTAGGCCCGTTCCAACTCTGTGATCTATGAATTTAAAAATAGGTTCGGAGTTCTGTGAATCTGATGTGCGGATTCTGCAGCAGACTGCCTTTTTCAGAGTCATGTGAATTCCATGGACTTCTGAACCATTTTTTTAACTTTTGGGGTATATTTGTGCAAATGCACATTAACATAAGCAAATGCACATTACCACTAGTGCACATGTGCAGAGATGCACATTAGCGCAAATGTGGATTTGCAAACAGGAATGAAATTCTCGAATCCGTCAATGAGGGAACAATGCCTGAGAATCTGCAAAACACAGATGGAACAGATTTAACAAAATCCGTACATCCCATTTATTTATTATTTATTATATTTATACCCCGCCTTTTTTCCTGCAAGGAACCCAAGGCAGCTTACATAGTCCTCCTCCTCTCCATTTTATCCTCACAACAACCCTGTGAGGTAGGTTAGGCTGAGAGGCAGTGGCTAGCCCAAAGTCACCCAGTGAGTTTCATGGCCAAGCAGGGACTAGAACCTGGATCTCCTGAGTCTCAGTCCAACACTCTCACCACTACGCCACACTGGCTCTCCTTAGTCTACTACACATGATAGGACTCGGGGTCTAACTACCTATGATGTTAAAAACATACGTACTTTAAAAGGGTGGTTAACCCTGCTACTTCTTTCTGAAGGAAAAGCGATTTATTAGATGAGGAGAGGCAATCAAACAGTAAACAGTCAATAGCAATGCCTGCTTCCTTCTGCTGCCTCTTCAGAAGAGGCTGGAAAAGAAGGGGGGAAGGATGCTCCAGCCAGGAAACCCTCAGGTTCCCCCTCCCCATGGTGCTTCTTCCTCTGAGCTTTGGTACTTCTTTGGGTGGGTAGTAAAGTATGCAAACGAGAAGGCAATGGCTGGAGCAAGGAGGATTGGGCTGACAATGCTGCTTGCTTCCAGGAGGCTTTTATTGTGCCATCGTCCTGCCTCCATCTTTTTTCTCACCACAAAAAAATACCTATCTGTTAAGGAGATGAAGGCAGAAGAGCTGCACAATGTTTTTCAGTTGGCACTGCTAGTAGCTGTCCATCTGGAAACATCGAGAGTGCAAGCAGCGCTCTCTCTCTCTCTGGGCAGTGCAGCACAGAAGATTGGTCATTGAAGTAGCAGCCATTTCATCCCTTTGCTAGTGCATTCTGTGCTCTCCCTCTGAGTGGAAACACCACCAGGTGAGAGAGGTTGAGTGAGCAGGGAGAGGGGGCAGCTCCACCTCCAAGAAGCAGCCACTTTGTGCTCCCTCCCTCTCTTCTGCACCATCTAGGACAGTGTTCTCCAACCTTGGGTCCCAGATGTTTTTGGCCTACAACTTCCAGCATGCCCCAGGCAGCTACGCTTGCTGGGGCATGCTGGGAGTTGTAGGCCAAAAACATCTGGGGACCCAAGGTTGGAGAACACTGATCTAGGAAGAGAGGGCAAGCGAGCACGCCGAGGGCAAGTGAGCAGACCGCCACCTCCTTTTGCTCCCTCCCTCTGGATGGCCCCACTAAGCCCAATCCTTCCTGCTGTGTTGCCCAAAGAGAGGATGAGCAAGCAGGTAGACCACTGCAGTGAGAGGGGGAAGGTGAGCAATCAGAGATAGCAGCAACCATGACTTTCCCAGTCCTTGGTGCAGAGAGAAAGGCCAAGCAATCATGTGGAGGTGGCACCAGCTCCTCTGCGCTTTTTCGCAATCACCTTCTCCCTCTGGGTGCAGGGCAGGCAGGATTTGGTTCACAAGGTAGAATCCCCAGAGGGAGAATTCAGGTGAGCAAGTCATTAGCTGGCTGTTCCACCCATGACCAAGCTTGTATGCTGCACTGCCCATAGAGGGTGCTATGGTGCCCAGAGAGGTGACCAAGAGAGAGGAGGTAAGGGCAGCCACTGTTTTCTCTTTCCTGCGCACTTCCTCACTTGCCCCCAGAAGCACACCACCCAAAGAGAAAACGAGGGAGGGTGGGTGAGTGGTAGCCGCTGCTGCCACAAAATGGCTCAGCTTTTCCTTCTCTCAGCAGGGCAGGGCAGGGCAGGGCAAGTGATGGTTGCTGCTCTCTCATTCACTTTGGACAATGCAGTGTGAAGAACTGTGCTTCCGCACCCAGAGGAAGCAAGTGAGTAAAAGGTGCCTGCAACTTGGAGGAGCAGCCGCCAGCCACCTTGGCCTGATCACTTGTTCTTAGTGGTGTGGAGGAGTTGGCCAGCTGGGCCCAGTCCCCACCACCACTCCACGCAGACAGGGAGAGCGCAGGTGCCTGAAAGGATGGGGCAGCTGCTCCTGCAGTGACCAAGCCTCTACGCCGCACTGCCCGGAGAGGGTAAGTGAGCGGGCGGTGGTGGCGGCTCCCGCACACGCTCTCTCTCTAGGCAGCGTGCGTGATGCGCCCAATCCTCCCTGCTGTGGTGCCTAGAGAGGGTGAGTAAGCGAGAGGAGGTGGGAGCCGACGCGGCTTTCTCTTCCTTTGCACACTTCCCCCCAGAATTGCTGGCTGGGGCATCGCTCCCCGCCGTTCTTTTCCAGCCTCTGCGAAAGGAGCAGAGATTGCTCTATTGACCCTTTCCCGATTGATTGCCTCTCCTCACCCAATCGGCTGCTTTTCCTTCCCAAAAGAAGCAGCGGTGTTAAGCCCCCTGTATGTGTTTCACGTCATCTGCAGTTAAGCCCTCAGAGGCAGGGAGGGGAAATTGAACTTCATCGAGGGGGTGGGGGCTACGATGAGTTTAGCCAGCCGCCGCCACGCTCCTCCTCTCCGCCTTGGCTTCCTCCACCCCCTTTCTGGAGTTTTATAACTTTCAGGGTTTCCGCGTCCTGTGACTCCAGTCAGGTGGTTTCCTCGCTCCTTTCCTTCTTTCGCGTTCCTTGTTCTCCGCCTGTGTAGAAGGACGCACTTTCCCGCCGAAGCACCAGAGTAGGACAAAGAAAGTTCCTTGCCCTGCCAGAGGAACGTTAGCGGGCGCCCCCCTTTCCCTCCTTTCTCGCTCCTGCGTGGTCTGCGTCTCCCCGCGGGGTTCCCCTCAGTGCTGGACCGTGGAGACTGTGAGGGAAGGCGGCAGGGTGAGAATGGCTGGAGGGGAGAGAGGCGGCGGCGGCGGCAGCTCTGCAGCATCTGAAAGTCGGGAGCATCTGTTCAAGGTTCTAGTCATCGGTGAGCTCGGAGTGGGCAAAACGAGTATCATCAAGCGCTACGTCCATCAGCTCTTCTCGCAGCATTACCGGGCCACCATCGGAGTGGACTTCGCTCTCAAAGTCCTCAACTGGGATGGCAGGACCCTGGTGAGGTTGCAGCTCTGGGACATCGCAGGTGAGGATGCAAGAGAAGCTAGGCTGGGGCGCGAGCGACGCAGCTCGCCCTCTGCAATAGCAGCACGGCTCCAAAATCAGTCTAGAGCTGTGTGACCTGTGAGCTGGCTGTGATTATCTCAGTCGTGAGGAAAAGGCACTCTGCGTATGTTCAGAAGCAACTGCTTATCTTGTTATGAGTTTGTATGTTCTTTGGGTAGAAACTTGCTTTTTAAATGTGATTTTCACAGTGGATAGGCAGCATGGTAGAGTGGATAGGCTACTGGACTTGGACTGGTTAGAGTTCAGTTTCCTGCTCAGTCATGAAACTCGCTGAGAGACTTTGGGCAACCACTTTCTCTGTTTCTTTCTCAACCTTAACTCCCCTAACAGGGTTAAACATGAGGATAAATGGGGTAAGTAGAAATCATATACACTTGTCTGGACTCCTTGGAGGAGGGAAGGGCTTTAAACACACACACGCACACACACAGAGTAATGATGTCCTGGGAATAAGAGCCTCTTCCTATGTGCTATTCCTTCAAATATATATGCACAACACTCTCTCTTTGGATGAATCTCAATGTCTGTTTTGTTATGTCAGTTGGCAGCTTTGATTCTGTATAGATTTACATAATGTGTATATTGACCAAAGTACATGTGGGGGTTTCCACATGTGGTGTGTACCAGATTTCCCCCAACCTGGTGCACTCCAGAGCTTTGGATGACCACTCCCATCATCTCTGACCATTGGCCATCCTGACTGGGATTGACAGGAGTTATAGTCTAAAGCATCTGAAGGGCACCAAGTTGGGGAAGGCTGGTGTGTTCCCTTCCATCCATGTCTTAGAAACAGAAGTGACATTCATGTAGGAAAAAAGTCAAAGCAGAGGCCCAAAGTCCTCATGAGCCTTAGCACAAAAGTAAAACATGGACACAGGCATTGGATTTTCAAAGCCATTGTAACATTCTGTTAAAGTTGGATTTTAATTTCTTGCATAGCTTCTGTTTTCCCAATAGCTATATGGCACGCAGGATTTCAAGAAGTTAAACAACTCGCATTGATAGTGATGGGAAAACTTTACCTGTTGAATGTTTGCATGTCGTGCAGTTGTGGAAGGGGGAGATGTTGCTAATCTTTTGTGTTGCACCTGCAATTTTCCATACATTCTCAAGAACAGTTTAACAGGGGATTTCCTTGTGGGCTCTTCAAAAAACAAAACAAAAGACAAAACAGAGTTCAGGTGGTCTGGAAAATAGTGGATTTCTGAAATGAGGTCCTTCCATTGTGATCTACTGTAACTACTACTATGCTGTTCAGTAAAGGGTAGTATTTCTTTTTTTAAAAATGGTTTCTTTTTGGTTTTGGTTTTTAACTTCTTGCAACTGTAAGTTGCACAGAGTTTTGATGTGGAATTTCTTTAGTTACATCACTATCTTGAATACGTAAATACTATCTTCTGGAAGAGAAGCCCATTTTTACAATTCATTTAAACTTTCTCTGGTTCCTCTTTTCCTTTAGAGTCTAGATGGCAGCTTCCATTTTGCTCTATTTTTAGAATTATTAGCCATTTTATATAGCAGCTGAATGCAAGAAGGATTATTTTCCCTTTCTTTTACCAATCTGACGATGTTCCAGTATAGAGTCAGCATTCTCTTCCTAACACTGCCCCCCCTCCGTAACTGGATACAGCTGTTTTGGGGGCCAGCAGCTATTTCTCACACAGAGAGCAGAAAGATTAGGGCTAACTGCTAAGAACTACATTTTTTAAAAAAATCATTTACTCTGTGATTACTGCAGAACCTTTGCTCTTCTCACCAGGGGCGGTGCTAAGTACCGAAAAGATCCTGGGCTCACCAGGCCCACAGGACAAAAAAAATGCACAAATTTGCATATGCAGATATTTGGGCATAATTAGAAATAATTACTGTAATTTAAATGTTATAGAAGGCAAACTAATTAACCTCTTGCTGGCTTTCAGGACAGAACTGTGCAATGTGCTAATCTGTACTTAAAACTTACCCTCCGTGGGCCCACACTTTTCCTTGGTCTAGATGGGGAGGATGGCGTGCCTGGGACCAGCAAAGAGCTGTAGGGCACCTTAAACATTTACAGATTCATTGCAAACTGAACATGGCACACTGGCAAGGAAGATTATGGCAATGTATTTTGGACTATAATAACCCCTGCTCTTAGGCTGCAAACGTACACAATTACTAGGGAGTAAAATATCCAGGGCCCATGCCTTGGTGAGCCACTCACTAACACCACCTATGAATGGCAGGGTGGTGGGGCAGATGGCCTCCCAGAGATTTGAGGCTCCAAATGAAAGAATCAGGACTCCAGCCCTAGCAAGCCACCCCCTAACACTGTCTCTGCTTCTCACTCTTAGTTTACTGAACTGATACAAGCAACTTTGGGTATTAGGTAATGGGTAGGTAACCCATTTGTAGGCTTTCAGATGGCATATTAGAATAGCACAGATTGCTTACAGCGCCACTAGAGAGCTTCGTTATGTGTAAGAGCAGTATACTTTCACCTGGGTGCAATTAAAGAAGTTGCTCAACTTCAAATTCTGGCCTGTAAAAAGAAACATGACTGATTTAATGAGGTGATTAGTTGATTTGCAGATTGTTCTACATTCCTATTACTAAATTTTTTTTGAGTTGCTTCAAAATGGGGGCTACCAACTTCCCTTTTTGTTTGTACATTTGTGTTACCAACGCTGTCATTAATATAGGGAGCCCTTGGGTTACAAGTCTGTTCCCCTTCCACTGATAGAAATAGCACTTGTTACATGGATATTTACACAACCAGCAATATGTAATACTGCTAACAAAGCACCGCCTTTAACACCTGAAATTCTTGTATTACAGCTACTGCCTAATGGAAGAAAAATCATAAAAACTGTGCTTAGTCACATGCATATCTAAAGTGACAGCCAAACTGTTGCAAATCCTTCTGTGGTAGTTGCTGGGTTGCTACAAGGAAGAAGTATTGCTTGTGTGCTTGCAATTTTCCTTGACAGATGAACAGAAAATGAACTGAATCTGACAGCAGCATTAATGATACTGATGATGTGTTTTGGTTATATTTGGATTACAGGAATGGCCTAGGGCAAGTCTCTCATCCTGTCAGTTCCAGTGGTGGCCCTATGCTGTGAGGGGGGGCACCACTCCCCCCAGCTCTTGCAGTCCACAAAAGAGTAGACACTCCCCCTCCCAGCCCCCTCCCAGTGAGTTCTAATGTAATCATTCACCATTGTGCAGTGCTGGAGCTCTTGTTTGCTTCTTCCCTGCCACACTCTTTCCTCTTTTCCACCAGTCTCTGGCTCTGGACTTGCTGGCTGTGTTAGTGAGCATGTGCATACCCAGAACATTCCACCAGCCAGCGATGCAGCCAGTGGAGTGGGCAGGGAAGGTGTCTATGATGACTGCATTGCCTGTCTTCCAAATATGCACTGCCTGTGCGAGGTACCCAGCACTTAGTTTTGGAATAATGCTTAAGAGTTGAATTCTCATAGCCAATAGTACTAGCAGTTGTTTTTTTTTTTTTAAATACTCCTGTATGGTGAGAGCAGTGAACACACACTAAGCAGCTACAGAGGAGTGGGGTGGAGGGAGCCTTCAGTCAGCCTCCCTCAGTCTTTCTTGACAAAGTGTGTGTGTGAGAGAGAATGTATTCCCCCTCCCCTTAGTTTTCCTTTTGGGCAGAATGGGGATTGTTGACAGAACAGAAATATTTGGCTCCAAAGGAGAGCTTTTGTGTGGCTGTCTGTATCTCCCCTCCCCCGCTTTGCACTCATGATTTTCAAGTCACTTGCTTCAGCTTCTCTTTTCTGTGTAATTGTTTGTTTGTTTGTTTGTTTTTACCAGAACAAAAAATACTGGCTGCTAGGGAGTGCTTCTGTGTGGATAACCGCCCTATGTTTTGAACTCATGATCTTGAAGTTAGTTTATCACAGTTTGCATTTTCTATGCGTTGATGCAGAAGACTGCTTTCCTGTGTTGCTCTGAGGATATCTCCCCCCCCCCCCCCGCACACATACACTCTGTTTACAGGGAAGCAGCAGAGTAAGGTGCAGAGGAATAGTAAACTGCAGCTGCACCTAGCTGCCCATCCTCCTCTCCTGCCCTACCACAATCCTCCTTGCTAGCAAAAGCCACATGGGGCTAGCTGCCATTTGCTGTTGAAATAACATGCAGCTGGGATAGACTGCTGCAGGGCATGGACTATTGTCACCATCAAGCATGAGCTGCTACAATGTATCTGTGCATTTCCCCTTGTGTGCCTGGACATGCTTTGTTGCTTAGAGTCATATTCCATGACATTTAGAAGCCTATACAGAGTGGTAGAAAATCCTGGACAATTTGACAGCACTAGCTGAGTATTCTTGTCAAGCATAATGAACTCTTAACTGAACTTTTTTTGGAGAGGGGGATATAAAGAAAATTAAGAATAAGAGGGGCGGAAAACCAAATGCACAAACACAGAACAACCATTTTAAGAATGTCATATTAGATATTTTATGGGATCACTGTCTTTATCATAATATTGACAACTTCACATCAGTTGTCCTAGAACAGTGAAGGCGAACCTATGGCACGCATGCCAAAGCTGGCACACGTGCCACAGCTGGCACGCAGGGACCAATCTGTGGACATGCGAGAGGAGCGAGATCAGGCAGGGATCGCAGCGAGGATTCCCGAGGGGAGGGGCAGGAGAGCAAGCGGAGAGAGGGGAGGCGGGCAGCTTCCGCTTTAAATGCTAGGTCGGCTCCTCTCCGCTTCTCTCTCTCTTGCGCGCGCGCTGGCTCTCAGCCCTGCCTACCTGCAAAGGAGTGGCTGGGCTGCTCCTTTAAATCCCTGCGCTCACGCACACTCCTCCTCTTCCTCCAGCGTTGCCTACCTCAAAGCTGATTCTTCAGGCCCAGTTGCTCTGAAAAGTCTCTCTCTCTCTCACACACACGCACACGCACACGCACACGCACGCACGCACGCACGCACGCACAAGAAAGAAACAGAGACTGACCCACTGCCTCATTCAGACACAGCAGCCAAACAGGACACACATACATACACAGCCAGTCCTGGCCCAGGACATTTTGCTGCCTGAAGAGGACTGGCAAATGGCTCGCATTTCTCACTGGATGATCTGGGCCAGTCACTACCTCTCAACCTAACCTACCTCACAGGATTGTTGTGAGGGTAAAAATGGAGAGATCATTTGTTCCTGGAGGAAAGGCAAAACAAATATGAGAGCCAGTGTAGTGGTAAGTGACCTGGGTGCTAGTCCCCACCTGTTGCTGTGTTTTTAATGTGTTTGAATGTATTAGTTTACTGTTTTTATCAAGTTTATTTGTGATTGTAAGCCACCTTGAGTGCCAATTTTCTTTGTACCCCTTGAGTGCAGGGTACAAATCAAATCAATAAATAAAACCCAGCCCATTAGCAGACTGGATAACTCTGGACTACGCTGTAGTGCTGTCATCTGCTGCTCTCCCAGCAATATGGGTATGACAACCCAGCATACCCCACTCATGGGTATGTTTAAAATGTGTTAAGCACGTTTAGTTTTCTTGTTTATCTTGCTCATCCTAGTACAGATTGACTTTTACTTTTACTAATCTGACACCTGTAGAAGCAGGGAAAGGACCCGCGGTAAAGCTTGCCCCATACAATTTCAGTCTGGCATATAATCATATTACAAGTTGAGAATCCCTTATCCAAAAATACATGTGCCTAATTATTTTAAAAGTTTGTATAAATTCCCTTCAGGCGATGTGTACAATGTAGTACTATAATAATTTTTTGAGTTGATTTTTTTTTCAACAAAAAACTGTTTGTATCATTGAAAGCTCTGCTATTGTGTTTTTCTTTTAAGACAAAAGATGTTAATTAGTTCAGACAACTGTATGAGTTATTTTTCTAAAACTAAAACCTTGGTATTCAGGTTTAATTGCAGTGTTGGCACTTTGAAATAAATAAGTTGGTTTTGTGTTGCAGTTTGGGCACTCGGGCTCAAAAAGGTTCGCCATCACTGTCCTAGAATGATTCCCTTCATTTTGAAAGCATTGGTGAACACTAGCAGTGGAGTCTGTTGAGAGTGTCTTTGGCAGGGGGAGGAGAACTGGGTATGCTTGATCAGGGTTTAGGTTTCTACATGAGCCTGGACTACTCACTTTTCACATTGTCATCAACTACTTTTTACGTCAGCATAATATAACTTTTGCATGACTTGAAGTTATATGCAAAAACTGCGGGAATGTTCATTTGGAATTGCATATTTTTTCCTGGAGCTGCACATTTTGTATATGTTAACAAACAAAACAGAAGTAGCCATGCTGGTCCATGAGAAAAAAAATAAATCCAATATTCACAGTTGGGCAGTACCTTTATGGGAACCAACCACAATTCCACAAAATTGTGCAAGCTTGCAAATTTTCCAGAACTCTTCATCAGGCTGGTACAAAAAGCAGGGGATGGGGGAAGAAACAATGTCCAAAAATTTGGCCAGCTGTTATGGCCATGAGTTCTGCAGTTTAGATAGACCCAGTCTCAAAATTCATTTACAGTCTGAATGAATTGTAGGGATGGAACCAGAGGAACCTGATATGTGCAACCCCTACTGACTAATTCATTCAGAACAGAAAAATTTCCATTTTAAGACCGGGTCTATCTAAACTGCAGACCTCACAGTCACCACATCTGGGCAGGTTTTTGGAGTTTTGTTTCGTTGCCCGGGAAGAATTTCTTGCAGGATCTACTTTTTCACTAGAACCCTGAGATCCATCAGCTGGAGACTTATGCGAAATATATACACTTAGAATTAAATAATTCTGAGCCCAGGAACTTGTTTTCAGTACTAGGAACTGGGCCTCACAGTCCTTCCACACACAAATCTGCTCCTGGTTATCTCAATAGATCTTCATTTCAGCAGGACAATTTGGGAGTACAGTGGGGATTCATTTTGTTGTTGCTTTTGTTAAACAATTGGTTTTCAGAAATTTAGATCTTTAGATTTACCACAAATTGCCCAAAGATCTACCAGTAGATCCAGATCTATCTTCTGTCCACTTCAATTTCATGGAATTTTTTGGTTGATCCAAAATACACAGTAAATTTTGTGTGTGGTTTCACATTTTTTAAAAAGAGGCCTGACAGCATCAAAGAACAGTATCCCTCATGCTAACAGGAAGTGATTGAACAAAAGTTTTCATAGAAAAAGTGCAGAGCATGAAATATAAGTAGATAGCAGTACACTTGATTTATTCCATTCTCAGAAGTACCGTTCCTAATGATGATAAACGAGGCTGCAGTATTGTCCAGTAGTCTCATTCTAAAAATGCTCCTTCTCACTTGAGGTTTAGAGGCCCAAAATAGTGTTAAAATGCCACACTTTGAGAATATCCCTTGAAGCGCTCTTGCAACCTACAGTTATTTATTTATTATTTGTGATGCTTATATATTATTAATATTATCACATTACATTCATATCCCACCTTTTTTCCTCCTGCAAGGAACCCAAGGCGGCTTACGGGTCATTCCATGTAAAATCAACCAAAAAATTTACCTCACCATCTGCGATTTTTTAAAAAACTGGCATACTGGTAGACCAGCATGAGAAATGAACATACACCAAATTATAGGTCATTATACCTCACGGTTCAAAAGTACAGTGTGCTCAAAAAATGCCCCAAACATGATTTTTCAGCATTTGTAACTACACAAAAAGTATCATAACTTCCTTCAAAACTGACCTAGAAAGTAAATCATGGTGTCATATGAAAGCTCTTGAACTACCTTTTTATTTGGTATGTAACATGAAGCATGCATGTGAAAGAAAATATTCAAGGTCATAGTTTCTTTAATTTGACCTTGAATTCGAAAAAAACCAAAGGGGTTCTTTTGCTGATTTTTTCCCTCAGATAACCCATATTTACCTTGAGTATATGTACCGATTTCCAGAATGGGGTTCCAAACAGTTCAGAAGATGTGAATGTTCTTATACATGCACAGTACCTCCCTACAAAAATTCCACCCTCTTATACATACTAACAACAGAACTTTTTGCAGGGAAATGAAACTTAAGCTCGCCCCCTCCCTTCAGGAGCTTCCTGGGCCTTCAGGCTGAAACCAAACCAGGCTTGGGTAGGCCTCAAACCTTCATGATCCTCCTCTTCTCCACTTTATCCTCACAACAACCCTGTGAGGTAGTTTAGGCTGAGCGTCAGTGATTGGCACAAAGTCACCCAGTGAGCTTCATGACCGAGTGGAGACTAGAACCCTGATCTCCCAAGTCCCAGTCCAACACTCTAACCACTACACACCCTGGCTCTCACTGTCTTATACTGTTAGATATAATAAAATCCCTAAGTGGTTCTACAGTTAGAAGAATTGTAGATTGCAATTCTAACCATACCTACTCGGATCAGTGCTTAGTTGAAATACTTTCTGCATTAAGAACTGTCAATTGTGCTAAGCTACCTGCACTCTAGATGTTTTACAGCAGTAAATCTGTTATGTGATTTTATATTGGGGCACATAAATAGATTATCAATGAAAGGTTCCAAATACTCTTATGACTGAGTTTCAGTAGCAAATGCCTTCATGAACTAAATGTGTCAACTCTTACTAAAGCTTGTCGTTTGGTAAAAGGGTGTGACGCTCTAGCTTCAGCATGTGATGGTCATTCTTTTTAACTTTTCCAATCTTCTGTCATTACAACTCAAACAAGAATTGAGATATGTGGGAACAGGCAAAAGAGAACTTAAGATTTTGTTTTTGAAAGGAAATGTAGGTCTCTGAAGCAAATAGGAGAATGGCTCTTTTTTCATACAGGCAGTCCCCAGGTTACGAATGAGTTCCGTTCTTAAGCATGTCTTTAAGTCGGATTTGTATGTAAGTCGGAACATACAACAGCATCACAGCATCACATTCTACACGTTAAAATCGGCATTTACGCAAATGGCGTAAATTACGCAAATTGTGTATATGTACTCTACGTAAATGACGTAGTACCAGGAAACCCAGAAGTCCATTCTTAAGTATGGGTTGTCTGTAAGTCGGACGTTCTTAACTCGGGAACTGCCTGTATATAAAATCAAGGTTGCGTATCAGGAAAATGTCCAAGTTCATATTTATAGCTTGCTTAAACGTGACTAGTTTCTTTTTTTCTTTTTTAAAAAGCTTTTTAAAAAAACAACTACCAACAATTTATTTTCCAAAGGAAATGAATGACTAAGCTATTAGCTGGGAGTAGAGACTTCCATTACAGGAGTCAAGAGTGAGATGAGACTATTTATTTCAATATCCTTATGACAGTCACTGCTGGCATATGAAATGGGCCATCCTCATGCAGAATTGTGTTGCCGTTCTTCAGGGTGCTGTCAAAGTAATTGGCCTCCTCCACATAACAGCAGCCTCTGAAGTGTTTACCACATTAAGGGTGCAATCCTCTGCAAAGTTTAGACAGAAAAAAGTCCTACAACTCCCAGCATTCGCCAGCCTGCCATGCTGTGTGTGAAAGGAATGCTGGTAGTTGTAGGACTTTTTTCTGTCTAAACATGCAGAGGATTGCGCCCTAACTCACAGAATCGGGCTCTTTTGAGTGGGCTTGCGTGTTCCGATGAATCCTGTGAGCAATGCCGTCGGGAGCTATGTACTCCCAGTAGGGTCACCCATGGCGGTAAGGTCCGGGGAGAGGAACCAGACAAAGAACGATCCAAAACATAAAGTCCTCAACGGCAGAACAGGGGCGGAAGATAATTAAACCTAAATTACAACGGCTGTGAAGGCGGATGAAGGCTGCAGCAGAGAATGGTTTTCCAATCGTCAGGGTAACCGTGCCATTGGATCTCTGCCGTACTCTGTCAAGTTTGTGTGGTGATTCGTTGTGCACCGATCTCCCCACATAAAACAGTTTCACGCACAGGCGTCTTCCAACCCAACCCATCCAACCCAACCCAACCCAACCAACCAACCAGAATTTCCTCCTTTTATCCCGGAAGACAATCTTACTCGGTCACGAGTGATCGCCTGATGATGATCCCTTACGATTCTGGCCAAGGAAGGGGGAAGCTCCCTTCTACAAGACATTGTGCCCCTTGTTGCAAACGGAGGTGCATGGTAGTGTCAGCATTTGTTCCCGAGAGTGATAAACTTCCTATATAAAAAGGTGTGGTGGGGATAACAACTGTGTAGTGGTGCCCCGGCTTCCCACTGGCGCACTCAACAGCACAATACAATCAAATCCTCTGCGAAGGGTAGGGATTTTATCTGGTTGTTTAAGCCATTGAGACAGAACCAAGCCATACTGGTTCGCTTTTTCAGAACTGCCTTCTTTAGGTCACTCGCTTTTGACACTATATCCAGACAAGGTTTATTTTATTTATTTATTATATTTTTATCCTGCCTTTTTTCCTGCAAGGAACGCAAGGTGGCTTACGTAATCCTCCTCCTCTCCATCTTATCCTCACAACAACCCTGTGAGGTAGGTTAGGCTGAGAGAGTCTGTGACTGGCCCAAAGTCACCCAGTGAGTTTCATGGCCGAGTGGGGACTAGAACCCGAATCTCCTGAGTCCCAGTCAAACACTCTCACCACTACGCCACACTGGCTATCAGGACCATTCCTGGTATGTTGTATATCCCTATTTTCTGAGCTGCTCTCTCCCATCTTTTTCAGGCCTCATTGGTGGTGGTGGTGGTGTGTGTGTGTGTAGCTTAAACACAGTTGCATCCCTAGCCCTGTTGCAGTGAGTTCAGGCAATGTTCTTACTCTGCTCATCAGGAATACCGTTTCTTTAAAAGGCTTGCAGCTTCTGCCTAATGGCTTCCTCTTTCCTTGTGGTGAGAGGATCCCTGAATGAGCAATTGCTTTGGCTTCAAAGCATGCAGAAAGACAAGGAGGGGTTGATTGGTGGTGAGGACCCTTTGAGTAATTCCCTGTACATCTGGGGGGTTGCTAGAAGGAGCAAGAAGCCCAGGGTGGGGGAACCAGGTATGTTTTCCCCCCATCATGTTTGTCTTCCTCTAGTCTTTGTGTTCCTTGCTGTGCAGCAGCACAACCACCAATATTTTTTATAAGGCAGTGATCCTAGCACACTGTCTAATGATTAAATCCTATTGCACTGAATGGGACTTACTCCTGCATAAACATTCTTAGGCTCTTACTGTAATGGGCACCACAGGATGCTAATGTGGAAATTGTTCTGTGTGGTGTGAAGCCCCACAGTGATTGAGCTTCCAGCTGATGGTGGAAGAACAATGCTAACTCTAGGGTGGATGCTCCCCATTATCTCCCTTCTAAGCCTCTGCAGAAATGTATTGGTGTGCTATTTTTAAATGTAAAGAGGGAGGAGGAGTGAAGTCTAACATCTGAGGAGGGGTTCAGTCCCAGCTCCCTGTTGAAGTAAAGTCCTAGCCAAGATCCAAAGGACCATGCAACTAGAGCTACACTTACCCTGGACTTTAGACTTTCATAGATCATAGAGTTGGAAGGAGCCTACAAGGCTATCGAGTCCAACCCCCTGCTCAATGCAGGAAACTAGAGGAGGGGTCTCCCATCCAAGTAATAACCAGGCCTGACCCTGCTTAGCTTTCCACGCTCAGACAAGCTGAGCCAGCGTACAGCAATCTCACATGTGCCATATGGGAAACCACATTTCTGAAACTGAGGGTGTGCATGAACACACATTATGCCAATTGGGACTCCTTGTAGTCCTGTTCAAGCACAGTTCAAGCCTGGCTCTGCTAGATGCTGGCGAATGTAATGAGGACAATGCCTCATTGAGGAATATGATGTGGGCGTGTCCTGTAGTGGCTTCCTTTTGGTTGGAAGTCATTCCTCCTATAAATTTTGTCCTTGAAAAATCTGTGATAATAGTGGATGTTCATGTGCTTTGAAATTATATCCCCGTGATCTGGAGATTAACAGATGGACAGCAAAAGTGGATTCTGAGAGCCCTTACAGCTGCAAAGACAGTTATACTTCAAGCCTGGTCGGATAAACTCCCACCACCTATCACTCAATGGACTGAAGTTCTTGCTGCCTTTGCTGCCTTTGAACTCCTGAAACAATCAATTTCATATGGATGCTTATTTAGATATGTGGACTGCTTATATTTGAGATGGAAGTGTTAAATTCTTCTTTCCCCCTCTTTTTCTTTTTATATGATATAAATGATTTTTCTGTGTGGATATGTTTCATGTCATGTTCGTTTCTCCCCCCCCCACTCTTTTTTGTGGCTCCCCCCCTTTTTGTTGTTGCTATATTTGTAAATACCGGTAATACTAAAACCTGGCTTCCTCTCTATCTTGTCAATTTATTTGACAGATATAGTGGCCAGTGAATTGAACAGTGACTCAATAGTTGCATGTTCTCCCCCCCCCCCCATCACACATGGTTCAGGTAGGTTGTAAATTGCTGTGTGCTTGTTTGCCTCGCTCCCCATTTGAAAGTTCTACTTGGGGGAAAGGTGGGATAGTGACATCACTTTCTACCTTTTCCTGCTGTAAAACACTATGGTTTTCCTCCTGTGCTTCACATAGAATGAAGATTGTACATTTACATAAATCACTTCCCATCTACATTGGATTCACAGTTCAAATTGCATAGGTCTCTGTGCACCCTGAGTGTCTTGCTATGGCATAGGAATTGACTGATTGGGGAAACTCTTTCTGGGTGCATGCAAGCTCCCAAATATGCCTAAACTAGCCCTTTTGATCCTGGCCCAAATAATGTGATGGTGGACTCTGCAGATTATACCTGAGCACAGATAGCTGCTGTCACAAAGGGACCTCCCCAAATGAGGAGGCTGCACTAATGGAAGATGACATAATTGAACAATGATTGCATGCAGTACCAAGAAATTCCTGTGGCTTGTAGCTTTACGGTCAAACTATGCAATGACTAGATTTGCACGACACGGCAACCCATCGTGGGTAACTAGCCATGGTGGGTTGTTGTGTCATCCGAACCGTGACCACTTCCCGCAGGGTGGCTTATTTTCAGGCAACAAGCCACCCTGAAAATCCATGGCTTGTTCTAGGGGTTGTTTGACCCATGATGGGTTGTCATGTTGTCCGAACCCTGGAGTCTGATTCCATTGTGGGTTGTGGAAAGCGGCTAACGAGCCACTTGACAATAGCGGCAAAACACCCTTGCCACTCTTCATGATCTTGCCTATCACCAGTGACAGTCCCTCCACTGATGCCCAAACGGCACTTTGGAGCGACTGTCACTGGTTCATCACCTTTTTGGAGGGGGGGCATTAATGTGTGCAAATGTCTTAATATTTTTTTTAAAAAAATTGTCCATCTTTCAGAAGCGCATAAATGTGCACTTACAGATGTCCAATATATGTAGCCTTGCCTGGTTGATGTCCTTGTAAGTTTCAGTAGCTGTCAGTTGAAAATTACTGGGAAAGGGGAAAAAGTAGGTGCACCAAAAAGGGGTTGGCAACAAAATCTCACCCTTAGCAATATACAGTGACTTGCAGACATATTCACACACAACCTTTAACTTGTCCACATTTTGTTGTGTTACAACCTGGAATTGAAATGGATTTAATTGGCATTGTTACCATTTGATGTACTCAAGTTACTCAACACTGTGAAGGTGCAAAATACTTTTATTTTGGCACAAAAGTTAGGTAAAAACAAACAGGCACTTGTCGGTTGCATAAGTATCCTCCCCCCCCCCCCATGCTGTAAATAAGCTTTGGTGCAACCCACTGCCTCCAGAAGTCACATACTGTAAATACTGTAGTTGAACGGAGCCCACCTGTGTGTAATTCCAGTGCCACATGATCTCAGATTAAATACACCTGTTTCTGGAAGGCCCCAGAGTTTGTTGGAGAACATATCTAAAAAAAACAGCATCATGAAGACCAAGTTGCTATCAAAACAACTCCAGGATAAAGTTGTGCAGAAGCACCAATCAGGGTTGGATATATAAAAAAAGAAACATCCCAAACTATGAACATCCCCCAGAGCACCATTAAATCCATTATTACAAAATGGAAAGAATATGTTAAACTGCGACTCTGCCTAGAGAAGGCCATCCACCAAAACTCAGTGAGTGGGTAAGGAGGGCATTAGTCAGAGAAGCAACCAAGAGGCCAATGGTAACTCTGAAGGAGCTGGAGAGATCCGCAGCTGAGATGGGAGAAACTGTACATGGGACAACTATCATCTAGATGCTCCACAAAGCTGGGCTTTATGGAAGAGTGGCGAGAAGAAAGCCTTTGCTGAAACAAACCCATATCAAAGCCCGTTTGGAGTTTGCAAAAAGGCATGTGGGAGACACAGCAAACATGTGGGGAAAGGTTCTCTGGTCTGATGAGACCAAAATTGAACTTTTTGGCCTTGCCACAAAACATTATGTGTGGCGTAAAGCCAACAGTGCTCATTGCCCTGAGAACACCATCCCCATGGTGAAGCATGGCGGTGGCAGCATCAGGTTGTGGGGATGCTTTTCCTCAGCAGGGACTGGGAAACTGGTGAGGATTGAGGGCAAGATGGATGGAGCCAAATATAGGGCAATTCTAGAGAGAAATCTGTTTCCGTCTGCAAGGGACCTGGAACTGGGGTGGAGGTTCATCTTCCAGCAGGACAATGACTCTAAACATACAGCCAAAGTAACACTGGAGTGGTTTAAAAACAAGAACCTGAAAGTCTTAGAATGGCCCATCCAAAGCCCAGACCTCAATCTGATTGAGAATCTGTGGCAAGACTTGAAAGTTGCTGTTCACCAATGGTCCCTATCCAACCTGACAGAGCTGGAGCAATTTTGCCAGGAAGAATGGGCAAACGCTGCAGGATCCAGATGCGCAAAGCTGATAGAGACTTACCCAAGAAGACTTGCAGCTGTCATTGCTGCCAAAGGTGCTTCTACCAAGTATTGACTCAGGGAGGTGAATATTTATGCAACCAACAAGTGCCAGTTTGTTTTTGTTTATTTAACTTTTGTGCCACAATAAAAAATATTTTGTACTTTCACAGTGTTGAGTATCTTGTGTACATCAAGTGGTAACAATGCCAGTTAAATCCATTTCAGTTCCAGGTTGTAACACAACAAAAATGTGGAAAAGTCAAATGGGGGTGAAGGCACTGTAATCCTCTGGATTTCAAGTGTTGAACTGACTGTTCTCAATGTCCTCCACATTTTCAACATTTCCTGGGTCTCCAGCTACTCCAAAAAGGTGGAGATATTAACACACCATTTTGCTGCTCCTTTATGGATAAGCTACTGCTGCGATTACTGTGGTTTCCTGACAGTTCTAAAACCAAAACACAAAACACAACCCTGAGAAGGCAGCTGAATGGGACAGAGTGAATGGGGCCTATTTGTGGAGGGTGTGTGTGTGAGTCCTGCTGGTGCTGGTGTCCCATTTGCTCCGTCCTGTTTTGCCACCTCTAAGGGTTCTGCTGCAAAGGACACTGGGATACCAGCTGGAGGACTGGGGGAGAACAACCCATGGTGAGCCTGATTGTCTGTCGGGCACATCGTGGGTTATTCCGCGAACAACCAACCCACCATGGCTTATTCGCAGGGTGGCTTAGCCATGTCATGCAGACTCACCCAATATGTTAAATATGTAGTGTGCAGCTGACCCTCTCTTTTTTTACTCACAAGTAAGTGCATGAGGCCCTGGTCCGGATTAAGACCACCATGCATGGGTACAGGAGGCTTAAATCTGCTCGTCTTTTGAAATCCCCCTCCCCCGTGCAGGGGCTAAAAAAGAAAAGTGTCTACCCCTACCACATGTGGTGTTCCTGATCCATGGAGGCTTCCCCACTTTTTAAAGCTCCCGTGCATTGGAGGGGGGAGTAATCTGGCAGTGTGTACGAGCATGATGCTCGTGAATGAAAGGCAGGATTCTCCAGGAGTCCAATTTACAGTATTGTTAGCTGCAAATGTGGTTGAGTCTGGGAAGTGCAGAACCCTCAGTCTCTCTTAACCATCTTCCCGTAAAAGCACTGGCAACCTAACCTGTATGGCCGCTTATTCTGAGAGGTCACTGCTTTCTAATTCTTGCAGCGAGCTCCTGTTGGGCTCCCTCTTCCCAAAGTTGGGGCTTGTGTAGTTTTTGTGCAACTTCCTGATTGAACTTAATACAAAACCCTGTATTTGTGTCAACTGTTTTGGCAAGGCGATGATAGCCCTGGCGGCAGGAAAAGCCCCACATAATTCTTGCCCCACAGGTCTTCTGCTAGACACAGAACTGCCAGATGACTTCTAGAACAGTGCAGCAGCTTATTTGGTAGCTAAAGAAACGGAGAGGAAGTGCACACTGGAGGCTTACAACACTCTTCAGTAAAAATTGGGTCATTCCTCTAACCGTTCCAGCCAATATTTCTGTGTTGCTTCAGAACTTTAATAGCCTTTTAAATTTCATCAGGCAGAAGAGAAATAAATTTGTGCTGTGGCATATCTGCCAGTTTAGAGGTTAACGTCTCTTAAAACCTGTGATACAGAATTGTTGCTGGAGCAGAATAATAGAGGGCTGCTTCAGTCTGGACTGTGAAATGCCACATAGTAATGTGCAGAGATGTTGGATTTACTTTGCAGTCTTGGCTGGTTCCCAGGCAAATTTGCAGAGAGCAGATGGGGAAAGGGAATGTAATGAGAAGAGGAGGCGTTTGGAGCGCTACTTGTTACGCTGCAGTTGTCACTACTCCTCACTGGGCCTAGATACTCCTTTCAATTTGGGGTTTAGCTAAAACAAGTAGGTAGGACACAATGACTTGCAAAATGGAGTGGGGGGGGGATGTTAGTTTGCTTGTAGCCAGTGATGATCCATCAGCATTTCAGACATGTGTGCATGAGAATTTTTAAAGGGGGATGCATGTTGTTGCTACTGCTTACAGCTAACATAAGCTCTATTCAGTAATTCTCCACACGGAGAAGCTATGCGTGGAGAAGGAGGCAGTGGATCCACACGGCTGGTCCTGCTCACAGTGCCACACTGCTGGTCCTGCTCACTGGCCCTGTCCTCTGGATATTTTCGCTGATCCGTGGATTTCCAGAGGCCAGGGCTATTGCTATGCATGATGGTGTGAAGCACAGTGTTAGCCACATATTTTCAGGAATGACGGTAAAGGCAGACAAGTGAATAAATATGGCTTGTGAAGAGTCATAATTACAGTGTCTGGTTTCAAAGATAGAGGTTTGGTTTTGTGTGCAATTGGGTATTTAAGTAATGTCCGTGTTAGTATGTGGGCCTGCTAAATAAGATTGAAAACAGAAAAAATCCATCAAAGAAGATCTGAACACTTCCATAGTGACAGCTGTACAAATTCCATGCATCCTTGAAGTAACATTCTGGTTTTATGCAGGCATCCTTTAAATATTGATAATGTCTGTTGCTATTGCTAGCTTTATTTGTTTCAAAGTCGATTGGCTAACAATGCAGAAGTATGTTCAGAACAAGTACAGCAAATCAAGTTTTGGCAATGTTCTGTAAAGGTTTAATGATGTAGAAAAGAAATTGTGTTTTTTTTTTTAGTTACTCTTCATCTCCACTCAGAGCTGGTCACAACACTTGATTATTTGCATCTAAACTGCCTCTGCTGAAAGTATTCTGCAACTTGAAGATGAGGCATGAATTCTTTTTGGGTCTTTTGATCTATGATGGCTACACACATCATCATGAAAGTGAAGTTATTGAGTAGTGAATGTGCATATGAGAACGTGCTGTCAGAGTTGGTGATTGCCCTTTTAATAGCCCAGTATGCACAATGGCCAGCCGCATGTAACATGGGCTTGCTTTTTTTCTTTCAGGCACCTGATATTGCAGAGAACATCACAGGTTACATATAGCAAGGCATTCTGTGTGTGCTGGTCCTTGGCTTCATCTGGGAATGGATTTGGGTACATGCTGGAAGCAATGGGCAGTATCCAACATTGCCCATGTGCCAGCAGGATCCATCACCAGCGCAACTGGAGACTAGTGCTTCCTAAAGCACTCATTTCTGGAACAGAACAAGTCAGTGGAGCTTGTGGGAGGGAGATCTGCTGACCAGTCCCATTCCAGAAACTAGTGTTTCAGCATTCAGCTTGTTTCTGGGGCTGCTCTAAGAAGCACTAGCCTCCAGTCGCGCTGGTGGTCGGTCCTGCTGGCACAACATAATCAGCAGAGACACATGAGCAGCATTGGATGCTGCCCAATGTCTGTTTCACTTTAGGTGAGAGACCTTGTTTCAACTGATGGCAAAAGGCTGAGTTGTGGCCATGTATGTGTGTGTTTTCATGGGAAGCCGAAACCTGCCTGAAATCCATTTGTGTGTCACCAGGGTTGGCCCAAAATGATTTTCAGCCTAAGGCGGAGCAGCAAATGGCACCCCTGCAGGTTTTTCTCTTGCACACATCCACTGCCCCATCCCTCCCTCCCTCCCTCCCTCCACACACTCACCACAGCCAGACACCATGTTAGGGGGCAGCCCACTAGGGCTAGAGTCCCGAATCTTTCATTTGGAAGCCATCTGGGAGGTCGTCTGCCCCACCACCCTGCCATCCATAGGCGGTGTTAGTGAGTGGCTCACCAAGGCATGGGCCCTGGAATCTTTTACTCCCTAGTGATTGTGTAAGTTTGCAGTCTAAGAGCAGGGGTTATTATAGTCCAAAATACATTGTCATAATCTTCCTTGCCAGTGTGCCATGTTCAGTTTGCAATGAACCTGTAAATGTTTATGATGCCCTACAGCTCTTTGCTGGTCCCAGGCACTCCATCCTCCCCATCTAGGTTTGGGCCTGAAAGACCAAGGAAAAGTGTGGGCCCATGGAGGGTAAGTTTTAAGCAAGCACTGTTTGGCACATTGCACAGTTCTGTCCTGAAAGCCAGCAAGAAGTTAACAGTTTGCCTTCTATAAAATTTAAATTATAGTAATTATTTGCATATGCTAATTTGTGCAATTTTTTGCCCTGTGGGCCTGAGCCCCAGATCTTTTTGGTACCTAGCACCGCCCCTGACACAGCTCCCATCCGTCATTCCCATACCCTCTCCCTTATGCATGCGCGTGACATATACACACACTCTTTCTCTGTTCCATACATCTTATATATCAGGGGTGGACAATTTGTAGGCCAAAACACCTGGAGGGCCAGAACTCCCATTATTTCTCACCGCAGGCGATGCTGGGTAGGGGTGATGGGAGTTGTAGGCCAGAACATCTGAAGAGGCACATACTGCCCACCCCTGATCTACATAAATACCCCTCTCCCTTCTCCTCTCTGCAGTTGCTCACGGCTCAGTGAAACGGTATATGCTACCCTCTCCAAAGTACAAAAGAAACAGCACGCATTAGGGCTCTTCTTTGCTCCCAAGCTTCTCTGTGCCTCATGCTTGTCCCAGCATTCCAAAAAAAAGAGCAAGTTCCTGCAAAGCCTCTTGCTTCACCCCCAGCACCCTGAGACTGACTAGGCTCTCCACCCGGGAAAGTCTTGCTGCTGGTGCTAAAAAATCAGTGGCCTGGGTGTCAACAGGGTTGTCTGGACCCAGCACACGGTAGGTTGATTGGGTCCTCTCCCCACCTGCTTATGGGGATAATACTGGCCTACCATGCAGCACTGTTGTAAGGTTTATTAACATAGTGTACATGAAGTACTCTGAACACTTGAAATATGCCATATAAATGTGAACCATCATGTGTATTACTTCGGCTGTGATGTATACAAGTAACATTTCTAAACCCCACCTGCTAGCCATTCCATGGTTGCTTTAGAACTGTTGCTACATATGTTAGAGTAAACCAACAACAGTTTGGTAACCCTGATAGTATATATTAAATAAATATAAAATGAGCATCTGTAGCCATGCATATAGGTTGGACGATATGATGGTGGTGATCATGGCATTACTTGTGTGATACTGAATTGCAGTTAAGTGTGATTGTAGGAAAGATGTTCTGCACATGCTTAGAGGTGCTCATATTACAGGGGTATTCTTTATTTGAAGAATGCCAATAAATAAAGCTATATGCTTATATAGCAACATGTGAAGGTACTTGAACATGAAGGTAATCTCTCTCTTACAATGAGAGAGATTTAAAAATTCTTCACTGCAAACACCCTTTTCAGAAAACACCCAACAGCTATGTCTGTGCCCAAATAAAAAATGTGATATGTACATTTCAGTGTCAACAAACTCAAGAACATCTCTTAAATTCCTTTATGGTGCAATCCAATGCATATTTTCTCAAAAGCAACTTCCACTGGGTTCAGTGGGTGCATAGGAGCGCCATCTGTAATCAGCTAACAAGAACTCTAAAGGACCAAGAAGATATGCACGTTTACTCAGACGCAAGCCAGATGGGGACATGTCACGATTTGACTAAAAGCGAGCAGGAGTGGGGAGGAATTGCGGGGTGGCTTGTGGATTTCATTAAATCAGTACAGGTCATTTGATCAGGGCGGTAGCTGGAACACTGCCAAGGTGCAGCAACCCTTGTACGGAGGTACTGCCGAAAACAAAACTGCGTGTAGAAGTCTTTTCCTCCTGCAGTTTGCATTTGCAGACCATTTACAGATTGTAAATTTAAAGCCACTCTCTGTCACTATCCCTGCCACGGATTTTGACCAAATTCTTACAGCGAAAACTCTCTCTTTTCTGACCCTTTTCTTGGTGGGTTCAAGAAAGGAGGGATGCCCCTTTCCCTGTCCCTTTCCTCCCACCCCCGCCACAAACTTACTTCCTGTCCTGCTCTAAGAGCTCCAATGAGTTCAGTCCAGAATCTCTGCTAGACTTAAGGATGCTTTGTCTTTACAAAAGAGAAGCCATGTGTGCATATGCATGTGAGTGTAAGAAGGAATGCTTAGAATTGCTTATAATTATACAGGTTTTACACTACAGCATGGAATATATAATCAGGAGGGCAGGATTGGCTGGTGCAATGGCTCTTGTAAGCTTTAAAAAATCCAATAAAATTTAAATTGGGAATGAAAGAAAAGGCTTGCATATATTTTTTTTAACAAACTGTAGGGAATCTTGTGGAACTCTTAACTCCAAGGTCACTGGGGCTATCAGCTACCTAAATCCACTGAGTCCAAGCAATTCCCTGGCAGTGGAAGAAACGCACATACAGTCATGCCTTGGATTGAGAGCATAATTTGTTCCGGAAACGTGCTTGTATACACTGAAGCCTGTATGAAATAGTATAGTAAAACTTAACATGCCATCTCAAAGACCATGTAAGATTCATGTTGTTTTCTCTTTTTACATAATACTAAATCCAAATGCTACCTTGAACCTTCCATATATCCTGGTTACCAGGACAGACAATACTGCAAGCTGTCACTTCTTTCTTTCTTTTTACTTTAATGGCTGTACAAGCTACATACAGGTTGATAGCACTTATACAATTTGCAATAGAAATAAGAGCTCCCCTACTTTGCCCCCTCCATTTCCCCTTCCCTTGTGTATCCTATCATCTTGGTTTGTAAGCCTGAGGGCAGGGACTGTCTCTTACTGATGTGAGCAATTTAGGGAGATAATATTTGTCTGAAAAGCAAGATAAAAATAAAACACCATAAACCTCTAGACTAAATTCTTGCAAAGTCAAACCTTGATCATATACGTTGAACAAACCTTTTAAATTCATTTAACATATCAGAATAAAACACTAAAAATGATGACCGCTCTTTGCAACTTGCTGGGCCAACATGCATCTGAGATGACAACAGAGGCATAGGGTAGCTTCCAACTGTGTCCCAGCGCTAGCACGAATGGCATTGCACTAGTGTAAAGTAATGCTAGTGCAACATAGTTAGTGCTTGCTACGGCAATGGGAAAAAGCTGTGATTTGCCATCAGGTATAGTCCAGTGTCCTCTGAACAGGTCCAGGGTGGATACCTGCTGGATTGCTGGGTCCTCCAGTTCCATCAGTTATCTCCCCAGAATCTTGTGTTGCTGGGCTTCCACACAATTCTTTTGCCTACCTCTGGCTCTTGTTTGCTAGCACAATAGTAAGGCATGCACTTACTACTCTCTCTCTCTAGAGAGTTGGCATAGATATTCTGGAGAGCTACAATTGGCTCCCTTCAAGATGTCCACGTACCTTGGTTATTGATATTAAATAATAAAAAAAATAGGACAACTTTTTCATAAATATTCTGCCTTGGCCACTTTAAGAAAACAAGGCTTAGTTAGTACTGTCCTCCATAATACTTGCCCATTTTGTCTTTCAGGTCAAGAACGTTTTGGCAATATGACCAGAGTGTACTATAAAGAAGCTGTAGGTGCTTTTGTGGTCTTTGATGTCACAAGAGGATCAACATTTGAGGCAGTTTCCAAATGGAAGCATGACTTGGACAGTAAAGTGCTTCTCCCAAATGGTAGTCCGATCCCTGCAGTTCTACTTGCCAACAAATGTGACCAGAAGAAAGACAGTGGCCAAAATCCTTCTCAGATGGACCAGTTCTGCAAAGATGGAGGTTTTGCTGGGTGGTTTGAAACCTCTGCTAAGGTAAGAATATTCCTAAAATGGATGTCAAGCTTTTAAGTGTGTATCTGTGATAAATAAACCTGGCCTATTGTAGCAGCACAGACATGCTAAGTACTCCACAGAATGTTTTAGCCTATAAAATGCATGTCCATGGCTATTTGTTACATTGGTCCAAATATGGAGTTTGGGGAACTTTCAGGCTGCCCAATTTTAGGAGAGGAGTTTAAAACTGGCTCATTTCAATTGCTTTAACAAATGGATATTGTGAATAGACTCTGTGCTGTTGCTTTTTTACATTGCATGGTATTGTCTGTTGCTTTTTTAATATGGTGGTAAATCTTGTGAACACTGCCTTGGACTCCCATTAGAAAAGGCATTAATTCAATAGAACCAGGCTCTTTCCTATTTTCCTAATAAAGGCGTGAATAAATATCCAGCTCCTACTCGAGTTTTTTATGTTTGCCTAGATCATTTTTTCAGATGGGCTAATTTCTGATTAAATGCCTTTTAGCACTGAGGTCAGTTTGGTAATGTGAAAAGCCAAATGTCCAAGATGTCTTTGCGGGTAAAGATCATTTTTTAGTTTTTCATGTTGTCAGCATCTTGATTCAGCATGCAAACTTCAAATGATATTGGTCTGATAAGGCTTTTGTGGAATTTTATGCTATCCGCCTCCATCTTTTGTAGTTAGATCATTAAACATTGGGCGAGATGTGAATGAGTACAAGATTAAGTTTTAAAATGTATAGCAGGGCTGGGCAACCTGGCCTTTCAGATGTTTTGGCCTACAACACTCATCAGTCCTAGACGCATCGCAATGGGGAGGGATGATGGGCATTGGTAGGCCCAAAACATCGGATGGTAAAAGTATTTATCATTTATTTTCATTCATTTTTATACAGCCCAATAGCTGAAGCTCTCTGGGTGGTTTACAACAATTAACAAGACAGTCCCTGCCCGCAGGCTTACAATCTAAAAAGACATGACACACAAGGAAAAAGAATGGGGAAGGTAGAGGGGGGGAAATTAAATGGCTCCTCCTCTTTCCTAGCATTATGCTGGTTGGTGACAGAGGAGGGGAGCTCGGAGGCGGCCTCAGGGCGGTAATGGCCCTGCCTCCCTCTCATCTCCCTCCTCTCAGCCTGCTGGAATGGCTGGTGGTGGTGGCAGTTGAGGGAGGAGGAGCCTTCAGGAGGGCGCCTTTCAGCAGGGCTGGTGGAATGGCCCTGCACTCCCTCTCATCTCCCTCCTCTCAGCCTGGTGGAATGGCTGGTGGTGGTGGCAGTTGAGGGAGGAGGAGCCTTCAGGAGGGCAGCCTTTCAGCAGGGCTGGTGAAATGGCCCTGCACTCCCTCTCATCTCAAGTTACCCACCCCTGATGAATAAGGACAGCAAGGAAAGTAGAGCACTAACTGGTACCTGATAGACACCATTACTGTATCTGTCTTGCCCTCAAATTTGTCAGAACAGTTGTTTAAAATCTTTACCCCTTGGTTTAAAAATGTACTAATGATTAAATGAGCATTGCCCAATGCACTTAATGCTGCTTGACAAGCATATAGAGTGAACTCGTGCCAGCCAGAGAGTTAGCAAGCTATTCTCTCGTAAGATTTCATCTGATATCGTCAATTGCTTAACTTTTCTTTATGCTAACTTAATGCTTATATGTTGGCTTAGTTACTACAGACACGTCAGGGATGTTGAAGAGTCCTTGGTGTCGAGTCACGAGTCTTTGGACCCGAGTCTCAAGTCCGAGTCCGAGTCCTTGGTCCAAAATGGTGACTCACGAGTCACTTCCAAAGCTGACTCCACGAGTCCCTATTAAAATCAATGGGGGGTTTTCCCAACAAAATAAGGCTATTTCAGATGTGTGGCTTAAATAAATTCTAGGCACAAGTGTGCCTTTTTATTTCAAAACTCTGCAACTGATTTTGGCAAGAACAGACCAGGCAGACAAACCCAAAATAACCAGACAGGCAGAGGAGGCAGGGAACCCCAAAGCAGGCAGGCAGAGGCCTTTGTCTTGGACAATTCAAACTGGAACTGGTTAAGAAGAGACCAGGCAGGCAGAGGAGGCTGGGAACCCCAAACAGGCAGGCAGAGGCAGCCAAACCCAAAATGTCTGAAAGGTTGCATTTTAGGAAAATGATTTTAAAAAATAAACTTGCTGTACTTCCTAAAACCTATCCATGTTGCATTTGAGGAACACGATTTTGGAACACGAGTCCTTGGTCTCGAGTCCTGAGTCGAGTCTCGAGTCCCATTAAAAATATTGGGACTCGAGTCTGACTCGAGTCAGAGGGGGGACTCAGTCCGACTCACGAGTCAAGTCCTCGAGTCCGAGTCCCCATCCCTGACACACGTTATTTTCGTGCCACGTAATGCTGTGGCTTCTGATGCTCATGTGCTCAGTCACATGTAGAAGGGTGAGAATAGACAATCAAATTCTGACAACAGAAAATACAAACCCAGCTTCATAGTCCATGCTGTACTTTTGGTTAAGGAGCCTGAAACACTAGTGGCTGGTTAAAAGCTCAAATACATGTGTGTCTTAGAAGAAGTGGTAACCACGCTTGTGCTTGCTTTGAACAACTATTTAATCACAATGAACAAACATGTAAGGGGACTCAGATTAGTGGTAGAGCATTTGACTACAGATAAAGAGATTTCCAGTTCAGGTTTGGGTGTTTACTTTGGCCTGTTCTTGAAGAGGGTGTATAGCTCAGTGCTAAGCACATCGTTGGCATACCAAAAGGGCCAGTTTTAGTCTTGATGGCTTCAGGTAGGAGGGCTGGTGCTCCCAACTGATCCAGCCACACCTTGCTGACTAATTGGGTCAGAATGTGGACGGGGATTCATATCTCTGCATCCTATTGAAAGATATGCATGCAGCTACAGATGTGGTCCATCCACAGTGCATTACTTTCAATGGAACGTGCGTTCGGATATAAGTATACATCCATATTCTGCCCCAGCTACTTACACATAAACATGCAGAACAACAGTTTTGTCCCCCACAGCACTGGCAGCACAGCAAGATGGGGATGTTTTCCCTTGCTCCGACTTCAAAATGTGGGTACTAGAGCATATCTTTAGTAGTCCAACTCAAGGTCACAAAAATGTGCAAGCTTTCAAGTTCTCCAGATCTCTTCTTCTGGCAAGATGTTACAAAAAGCAGGTCTCTGGGGGAAGGCTGAGAAGATGTTGATGTCATGAAATCTGATCATGCCCTCCTTGGCTGGGCTCATGAAGTGAAGAAGTCTTAAAAATGGTGCTACAGCAACATATGGGGGGGGGGGGTGACTTACAACTGTTAAAGTGTTTTTTTTCCCATGTGGCATTTTGCACCCCTCCAAAGATTACTTTCCATGTGGAAAATCACACATTCAGCAGAGCACTGGTTATAAGTCAGGTTCCAGGCCTTAACCCTAAGCCAATTGCACAAAAGCCAAAAATAAGGATGGTAAAGTGCTTTGTTCATAAGTTAGTATCAAAGCACCTTTTACAAAGTACAAATGTATACAAGACCTATGTGCTGAATGGATGGCATTTTGGACCATCTGGATTCTTCTGTACAGGAAAGCATTAACTTGTCTCATGGTCTCCTCAGGATAATATCAACATTGATGAAGCTGCTCGGTTCTTGGTGGAAAACATCCTTGCAAACCTCAAAACCTTCCCTAATGAAGAGAATGATGTCAGAAAACTAAAACTGGACCCAGATCCGCTGAAAGCAGAAAGTAAATCTCAGTGCTGTTAATTACATTTTATCTTGCGTTGCCGTTGACACACTCTGAGACAGCAGCAAGATGCTTGTTCCTCATATTGGACAGCTGCTATGGTGCTTCATCATGACAATCCTAGTGGGGTTTTGTTTTATTTGAGTTGGTCACGCTCCAGGGTGTTTACACACTTTTTTTTTTCTTATCAAGTAGGACTTCAAAATTGCCTTGTACATGATGTCTTTGTTTGTGAACCATTTAACACAGTCCAAAGCTGGCATCCAACAAAAATAAGGTAATACTTACCCTGCAAGGTATCAAGGCAAGGGTCAGTATGAGAGACTCAGTCCTAGCACTTATCCTTCACAGTGCAATTTCCGAACTAGAATAGTAAAGTCAGTTAGAATGGAAGTGTTCATTTTGATAAGCACTATTTTTTCTTATATTCCTTTTAATATACATAATTTCCTTTGCCTCTCTTCTCTCTCCTTCATCCCTTTTCAGCACCAGGACCCCCAAACCAAGTCCTTTTGGGATACCTGGCAGCCAATAAACCCTTTATTTCTGAGTAACACAGGACTGATATTAAGCAGTGGCAGGCATTCCTTATTTATACTGTCTCTTTACCTACGAAAGAGTCCATGGCTTGGAAAGTAGGGACAGGAAGTTTAAGCTGATGTAAAAGTATTGAGGATAAGTCAGTGTTATCTCTCTAACAAACCAGCAACAATTAATTTCTGACTCTTCTTCAGATAGTGGAAACAGTAAACCTAGTACACTTGCATATGATAAGTAATAATGTGCACAATTAAACCTTAATGACAAATTATCTCTCCTTGCACAAGCACAATCCTTTTCGAAATTTCTTACATCTGGGCCGAACGTGAAAAATGCCTTCAATTACAATGTTGTGTTGTTGTTTTATGGAGCCACACAGAAAACTGTCTTCCTCTTGACCTCTAGTGTATAGGTGGTGGTATTAGTAAAGTTCTTTTCTTAATCATGCTACTTCTAGAGTACTTGTATCTTGCCACATAACTATTTAACCCAAGTATCCAATGCTACCCATGTACCAGCAGGACGCAGCGCTAAGGCAATGGGAAGCAAATACTTCCTAAAGCAACTGGAAATTAGCTGAAATGTTAGTTTCCGGAATGGAACAGATCAGTGGAACTCCACCGATCTGCCCCTATTTGGCTCGTTTCTGGGTTTGCTCCTGTTGTGTTAGTGGTGGGTCCTCCTAGCGCAACACAAAGAGCAGATGTGCAGTGGTAGCATTGGATACTGCCCAAGGAGTCATACTTGATAAGGGAGTGTCACCTTCATGCACCAGAACAATTTGCTAATGTATTCTTGCTTTATAACTATTGCTAACAGCCCTAAGGTTGTACAAAAAAAGAAAATGATATGTTGTATCTACCTTGAATGAATTCTTCTTGACTACTGTTTCTGAAGGCATCTGTGAAAGTTTGGAGGAATGACTCCTGCGAAATACTTTCATTTTCAGTGTATGTTAATGTTAAATCTGTGAATCCTGTTTTGTCCTCAGCACATTATGTGCTCATATGGCACAGCCGGCCAGCTACTACAGATCCTGAAATACTTTGGCCTAACCTCCTTCAGTCTTAAAATTGGGCACATTTTTATGTGCCTGAAGCTAGATTTAATGCCATATGAGGGGTTTTGTTGTTTTTTTTGCAAGGACCTAAGGTTTTTATGAGGTACATTCAGGCACTTTGTCACTTAAAAAGAAGAAAAATCCAAAGAGCACGTCTCATGTTACTAATCTTCTAGGCCTGCATTAACTCTGTTGAAATTCCAAAAAGGTCAAACTCCTTTTAATCTTGATTTGCCTAACTGTTCTATGATTCCCATTTACTCTTTTACTTAAAATAAAGGAAATGTTGAACACGTCTGCAACACATTAAGTGTATACTCTAAATTGAACATAAGTAACTCATGGTAGCTTCTTCTTTTTTTTAAATCAAAATGTTTAATTTTAAAGGAAAATGAATAAATGCAGAGACCGTGAAAAAAACAGAAAACTCTTGCAACCTTTCTATGTATCTTGGAAAAAATGCATGTTCACTTTACCTCAACTTAAGTCCTTGAAGCTCAAATGTAGTTTTAACAGAGTATATAAAGAGCCCTTTACCAGGTGTCCATTATGCTACTTAACATTAGCAGTCCTCAGGGCAGAAAAGATCTATAGTTGTATAGCCATAGAACCTCATGTACTGTGAATGAGATGGTTACATTATACTACTTGTTGATACTTGTCTAACTGTTACTCTTTCAATCTATAAGGAGAAAATCGGTTTTCTGTGCTTATCTCCAATGTGTATTTTCTTCAGTGAGAAAGTATTATGCCACCCTTTCTTAATAAGGAAATCTATCACTTTTTAAACCACATGATTAACTGTTTAAATGAATTTTGTTTTGTCCAATTACAAGTTTAAATTTTTCCAAAAATCTATCTGATCAGCTTAAAAATTCTAAAATACCTTAGTATTCAGAAGTGTAATACCTTGTTGCTGGAGAGATGAATATAGTACTAAGAATCTTAGAAGGGAAGGGAACAGTGTTTGTTCCCAACTTAAGGAAAGAGTGGAATAGTACATCTACCTTTACCAGCCTGTATCATCTTGGGAGCCCTTACATCAAAAATGTGTGCCTTCATCCTGGCAAGTTCTAAAAACTGCACAAAACAGATGGAGAAAGTAGAACTGTGGCATATAAAATGGTGAACACTTGGCAGCTGAACAGACTTCTGTACTATATAATTAAAGGATCACTTACTCATTAGAAACGTACCAAATAGAGAGAGAAGCAGCTACTGTTTCCATGATAGGGGCATGCACAGGTTATCAACTCATACTTACAAAATAAACATTGATTAGTGTGCACATTTAATTGTTCCAAACCCATTTCTATTTATGGTAATTTCTATGGATAAAGTAACTTTCTAGATAGGTGCGGGGCTTTTGCTCACAGGAGCATAATGGTCTATTTCAGAACCAGAGCTTATAGTACATATTGCCCTCTTGCCCAATGTCACAATGTCAATTTTAAAAACAAACGAAAACTCTATAATTATAACTATGTTAAAAGTTTGTGAGTAATGTCTGGGGACTCTCAAGAGCCAGAAGTGCTATAGCATATGTTTTCTAGTTGGCAGGTTGGAGGAGTTCGGTGCCGTGCATGGCTTCTTACCCTTCCCTATAACTAGCAGAATAAGGGCACAATCCTTTGCATGTTTAGACAGCAAAAAGTCCTACAACTCCCAGCATGCCCCAGCCAGCAAAATTGTAGGACCTTTTTCTTTCTTTCTAAACATGCATAGGATTGCACCCTAAGTGATGTACAAGCTGTTGATAGATCAATCCCTTTCTATACCTTTTAAGCTTAATTTCAGAATCATAAACATAAATTGCCGTGTGTGACTTGACGTCGTAATCTTGTCCAGTGAAGGCAAGTGGCAAGCATGGCAACAGTTCCACCAGTGAGCCGCTCTATGTCAAAATCCAGGCAAGCCTCCCCCACTCATAGTTTCAAATCACCCTTCAAATCTTACTAGATTTGACATCACTCTCCACTTAATCCAATATTTTTCAAGCTGCACAATAAGTCTTCCTTCACACCCTTGGTGAGGGGCTGAAGTGTTGCTAGTTTGGCCATCAGTAGTCGTATGCATAAGGTCACCAGAATCTCCAATTAAGGGCTAAAACAGACATTACTTTAAATCCATATTGAGCAATGCCTCCCTTTTATTTTTACTCTAGAGTAGGCACAGGGCACCCAATCCAGATCTTTAAAGCCTTTCTACCCCCCATGCTAGGGGTATGATCCAGATCAGGGCTCTGTGCTTACTCTAGAGGAAAACATGGAAAGAAGACATAGCTGCTAGATATAGGTTTAAAGTTATTTTTGTTTTGTCCCTAAATCTCCAGTACAAGGGGCTGAGGAGGCTCTGTACCTGAAAGCTTGGGCGGCAGCTGCTGTTGCTCTGTGTAAACACTAACAGGAAAAATAGATCAGTGTTCTCACGTGGTATAAGGCCAGTATACTGTCGTGGAATTACGGTAATCTTTGTCTGATCTGGAGGTCTACTGGAAAGATAAACCACTCTGCTTTCAGTAAACCAAGTACTTTATTGTTAGTCTGATCAGAGGTAAATTCTTGGCACAGATACAAGGAAAGTACAAACTCACAAACGTAGCTCTAGGGTTTTATAGGGGGGAGCATATAAAACCCATGCAAAGAAAGAATCTGTTCTTGGAAGAAACCCATAACCTTATTTGGGATATCTGGTCATACACACACACAAAAGAACAATATGAAATTCTATGTTGTCAGCACAGGAACAACGCATGATCTATCTTTATAAGGGAGTGCTTCTGAATGGTATGTTTACATAAACATATGTTACGTTGACTTTTGCTCTACAGACATTCTGACTTCATTTTTTATCTTACTTTCAACAATCTTTCATATATTTTCACTCCACAACTTTCACTCTACATGGGTGAAAGGTGGCTACTTTCTTTAAAATTTCCACATCAATACCGTACATCATCTTACATTTATTTTTTAATTTCTAAGCCACTTTTCTGCCTTAAAAACTCCCTCAGCATGGTGTACATTAAAAAGCAAAAGCACTTTGAAACCACAGTTAAAATGGTCCAAGTTGATGAATGAAACCCTATTTAATTAAAACACTAGTCAGGATAAACCTCAAGAAGCCTTAAAGGATGGATGCTATGAAGTTTTAAAATCATTTTCTAAGGTTAACAGTAGTATACCCCAAGGTATCTCCTTAGGAAGAGTGGTGCTGAGTGCAGGCACCTCAAGTGCTATGTCTCCTTCATGATCGTACCCATGGGAGAAGGTACTCACAAAGGTATCCAGTTTCAGCTGTTTAGGGCTCTAAGGGTCAAGACCCCACTTAAATTTAGCCTTGGAATGCACTAGCAAGCAAAAAAAGTTAATATAGTGAACAAGAGATGTGCCCTAACGTTCTGCCACATTTTGGACAAGTTTACATTTCCAAACTCTGCAAGGATGGTCATCAAGTTGAGAAGGGCGTGCAAGGCAGTGGCTAGATCTTTATTCTCCAGATAGGGAGCAGTGATCATATCGGCTGGAGCAGAGATAGCACACTCTAGGCCTTGGGTATCACCAAAGTATTCAAAAGTGTGGCGTAGTGGCGAGAGTGTTGGACTGGGACTCAGGAGATCCAGGTTCTAGTCCCCGCTCAGCCATGCAACTCACTGGGTGACTTTGGGCCAGTCACTGCCTCTCAGCCTAACCTACCTCAGCCTAAAATGGAGAGGAGGAGGAAGACTATGTAAGCCGCTTTGGGTTCCTTGCAGGAAAAAAGGCGGGGTATAAATATAATAAATAAATGAATAAATAAAATAATATAGTAACAGGAGCATTCTCTAGCTGGAAGTGTGATCCTATTCAGAACAGAGTATCCTCCTGTGTCTTTATCAATAAGTCAGCCAATCATTGCCTACCCACATCTTAGCTAGATTGAGCTTTGGTTTATTCACCCTTATCTACTCCATTCCCAAACTAGTTATTCATGAAGGATCCTGCTACACCTGACACCAGGGCAGAAGTTGAGCATAACTGGATGTCATCTGCATATGGATAACGCCAGGCACCAAATGTCATCAGCCAGGGATTGCAGGTAGATATCAAAAAGAATGGGATGTGAGACAGAACCTTGGAGCACCCTGCAGATCTAACAGGTCTGAGTAGCACCACCTTCTGGAACTGACCACTGAGAGTGGAGAAGCAGAACAATGGAAAATTAGTGCTCCTACTCTCAATCTGTGCAAGCAGTCTGGAAAAAATTGACATTATTGAAAGCTGCTGAGAGATCCAGTAGAATCAACAGAGTCCCTCTCCCCCTGTGTCTTTCTTGCTGTAGATGAGAAGCATGAAGTTGCAATACAGCCCTGACTACAATCCTGTTACGGAGGTGGGTGGTGGGTGGGCAGGTTGTCTTTCTCTCATTGTGGTGCGATTAAATGTGACTACAAGCAGCAGTCTTATAGCCTGTCTAAAGTTTGCATTTCTAGTACTTTTAGCCCATTAAATTATTTCCACATTAGGAAAGGTTTTTTTCAAAAATCTATTATGTTAAAAATGGGGAGGGGTTGTAGCTCAGTGGCTGAGCACCTGCTTCGCATGCAGAAGGTCCCAGGTTCAATCCCCGGCATCTCCAAATAGGGCTGGAAAAAACCCTTCCTGAAACCCTAGGGATCTGCTTACAGTCATTGTCAACAATACTGGGCTAGATGGAACAATGGATATAGATGGAACGACTCGATATAAGGCAGCTTCCTATGTTCATATCTCTTCTCTAGCCTTTTTGTTTGTCTTCAGGATGGATAGAATTGTGACAACTTTATATAACTTTTTAAAAGGAATAGTTGTTGCCTTCAGTTGCAGCATTTTATTTCTTATGTTCAGCAATTAAAAAAAACAACAACATTTGTTAATAACAAACTAAAATTCTTGGTAGAGGAGGGAGCAAAATGCAGAGGCTTAAAAAGAGGGCCTGAGACCAAAATGTTGTTGAAACATGCCTTCATTCATTTATCGCTCTCTCGGAGCAGACAATATGTGGTAAAGAAAGCCCTTCCTGTGCAGGTTTGGGTATTTTCTGCTCTTTCAAATCAATACTGATTCAAAGAGTTGTGTGGCAACTTAGGCCAGCCTTCTACAATCTGAGGAAGGGCATGCTGGTGGTGGAAGATGGGAGTTGCAGTCCAACACATCTGGAGGGCACTAGCTTGGGGAAGGTTGCCTTAGGCTAACCAGTTTAGTGCAGCACAGGCTTTGTAAGTAAGAGCTTACTAACGCTTCTTATTCTGCATTAAATCAGTTTGTCCTTTAAGAATGGCACTTTGTCTCCAAACCAACATTTACAGGCAGGTGGGGCATGTCTGGGCAAATATTAAATATAGCATGCAAGATTCTCAATTGGAAGCCATAAGTTAAATCACCAACAAAAGAGATTAGTAGTACCCCACATGTTAAAACATTGGATACCCAAAGTTTAAAAAGCATACATATGCACATACAGACAGGCTAAAACAGTGACATCATTACAAATATGATTAAAAATTTCACATTTATGGGTGTCAGAGTCCCCTTCACGCATGAATTGCATGAAGGGAGCATCACAACAACAACAACTTTATTGTATCATAGCAATTTGCCATTATACACGATCAAAACTTAGTTAATAGACCTTCAGAAATTAAATAATTTCCCGTATAACATTAGGTTTTTACAGTATACATTTGTAAAACATTTACAAGGAATTTGGATGTTCTATAGGATATATACTTGTCAACATTAGACAACAGGAAACATACCTTTGCAAATGATGACCTTCCCTTCAATGGTTTTATCAATGGAGAAATATATTTAATTCTAAGATCATTATAAATTGAACACTGTAAGAGTATGTGAGTTATATCTTCAACTGATACTGAATTGCAATCACATACTCTATCCTTCTTAGGAATCCCTTTAAGACGGCCCACCCAATCAGCCAAAGGAAAAACATTTAATCTTGCCCGAGTAAAGGCTACCCTCATTTTAATGTTTGGCAAGTCTACCAAATATTTTGGGAGGGATAAATATGATGGGATAAAAGAGGCATAAAAAGTGTTTGACTGACAGACCATAATCCCAGCAATCTGGGATTGCATCTCAGTGTCCTTAAGTCTTTGAATCAATATCACTTTGGCTCTATCATATCCTTGAGTTAAAAGAAAAGAAGTAGAGAATCCCAGACTCATAACAGCCAATTGCATCTTTTGCTTCCATGAGTTTTGACCCATCTCTTCTAATAACCCCAAAATAAATTCTGACACCCGCTTAAAAATGATTTTTAACCAAAAAAGCAAGGCTAATCTGAGGGCTTCAGCCTTTATGGTCATTACACCCAGTTCTGCACGAACCAATTCTAGTTTTGTAGAAACAGGAACTGCCAACAGTCTACGCAAAAATTTATTTTGAGCTCTCTCTAGTGGATCTAAATTGGCCATAGCCCATAGTGGAGCTCCATATAATAATTTTGGCAAAACCCTGGTCTTGTATATTTCTAAAATGGGCTGGACCAAATTACCCCCTTTTGTATGATAAAATCGTAATAATCCATTTAATGTTCTTCCAGCTAGCAGGGTGTTTGACTGAACCTGTAGGGACCATGCCCCCGTCCACTGGAAAACCACACCAAGATACTTAAAAGAGGACACTTGCTCCAGTTTGTTCCCATCTAGTGACCAGTTAAGAATTTTCTTGGATTTACCAAATATCATGATTTTTGTTTTTTGGTAGTTGATAGAAAGAAGCTCGTTCCTGCAATATAAACTGAATTGGTTCAACAGTCTACGCAAGCCCACCTGGGTACATGAAATCAAAATGGCATCATCCGCATAAAGGAGGATTGAGTACTTCCGATTTCCCACTTTAACTGGGAAATAACAGTCACCTCTTAAAAACTCTACTACATCATTTAAAAACAAGTTGAAAAGAAGTGGTGCAAGTAAACACCCTTGTCGCACTCCTTTTGTGACTGGTACAAAATCAGATAGATATCCTCCATCAATTCTAACTTGCAGGGATGTCCCAGAATATAAGGTCATTATACATTTTAAAAGCTGTGGGTCAATATCCATTAATTGTAGTTTACTCCAAAGGCGTTCCCGTGAAATAGAATCAAATGCAGCCTTCAAATCAATGAAAGCTACATAAACATGTTTTACAATTCCAGCCAAATACTTATCAATGATGTATTTCAACATAAAACAGTTATCTAAAGTTGACCGACCTGGTCGGAAACCTGCTTGTTCTGGGACGAGCAAAGCATGATCCTCCACCCAGCCCTCCAATTTTTCTAGGAGAAATCTGGCATAGATCTTCCCTGGAACATACCCCACATGTATAAAGGATTTTAGAAAAGAGTGAAGAGCAAATTATATTTAGCAAGTCAAGACCTACTTCGAGGGCATTATAGGGTTGTAATCTTATGCCACTTCCTTTGGTGCAAATCTCATTGATCTTGGATAGTTTTCCTTGTGAGTAAATAAATTTTGCAGCATCCAGCAGAAAGTTGTCTAAAATACACGCAGTTCATAACAAGATATACATGACTAATTTTAACATTTAAAATAATTTAATTGAGAGGAGCCTCTAAGTGAAGGGTTTTCAAAATGGTCAAGTGTTGCAGAATGCTATAACTACACATTCACACTCACACCCCTTTATGTACACAAAATCAGTGCTATGCCATGTAACCTGTGCTGATTCCTAGTACTGGAAAGTCAGTGAAACAACAGTCTCTTCCTGAGAAGAATTTTGTTTTCTGATTACAGTATTAGTCTTCCCACAGATATTAAAGTGGGCAAATTTACCTCTCTTTATTTCTCCTGTTCATCTGAAGGCAAGCAAGTCAAAACCATCTATCTTCCTTAGGTTTTAACAGCACAATCCTAGGCATTTTTACTCAGAAGTAAATCCCAGTGAGTTCAATGACACTTACTCCCAGGTAAGTGTATGTGTAGAATTGCAGCCTTAATCCCACATGGATGCTCACTTAAAAGGGACCTGCTATAATAAAGTTTGAGACCTGTTTTGAATTATATACATGAGTGAACTGAGGCAACAGTTGAAACAGGGAGAATATTTAGGTCAGCAGTCCCCAACCTGGTACCCTCCAGATGTGTTGGACTACAACTTCCACCATTCCCAGCCAATATGCTGGCAGAGTTGATGGGAGTTTTGGTCCAACACATCTGGAGGGCACCAAGTTGGGGAAGGCATATTTAGGTTGTGTCCATACCAGCTGTTTTTCACAGGATATGTCCAATGACATACCAGCAACAGCTAGTATGTTCGATACGTCCTCGTGTGTTATCCCTAATTAGGGCTCTGCTTCTGCATTTTGTTGTTAACCACATGACAGGCATAATCCACTCCCTAAATCTATGAAATAGGTGCAGTATCCCCACATCGATTCCCCTATGTTCAATAGGGCCATGTCTTCCTGCTCAGAGGAACCATGTGGGGGGCATGAACAGGCAGTGCGCCAGGCCGTTTCTGGGAACACCTTCCATACCCATATCCAGCCCATGGCTCCCAATAATAATAATAATAATAATAATAATAATAAATATTTCTTACCCGCCTCTCCATCTAGATCGAGGCTGGGAACAACAAAAATATAAAATACATAAACTAATCAAAACACAACACATACTATTAAAACATCTTAAAACAACTTTAAAACATTATAAAACATCTTAAAAACATCTTAAAAGCATCCTAAAATTCCGCCGGATAGGCCTGCCGGAAGAGATCAGTCTTTTAAATGCATCCACTCTTGAGCAGGGAAATATGTCTGAATTGATGCCCACGGGAAACCATGATGTGTCGGTTCTGCACCTATTTAGGGACTAGAATACACCCTATATTTTTAGGGAAATGCTTTAAAGGGGATAAAAGATATATTTTGATAATTTTCTACTTTGAATTTAGTATTAAATGTTTGGTGCACAATTGTTGGGTCCAATTTTTGTCGTCGTCCCCCCCAAAAGCAGTTGCACTCAACTGCACAAGAAGCAGCACAAGAAACAGACTTGCAATCAAAACACTATTTTTACACAAACTAAGGATGTCTGGGTCTTGGATAATGGGATCACTTCTTCTGTGCTCTAATCCTTACTTCTACCAGCACTATTTTGTTTAGTAAAATGTGTTTTCTTGTGTGTTCTTTATATTTTGTATAAATAAACGTTTTAGTCTATGCATTTGTCTCACTTGTCTTCAGTGGTAGGATAATCCTTACTCTGTGGGTAGCTGGGAGCTGATATTTCAGTAGAAGTGGCCTCAGAATTGAGCCATATGCCCACATTATTGCTTTTGGTAAATTGGACCCATCGCTCTCTACAGTGATGGAGACCTCTTTACTCCTGGCAGTGACTAATAAGTGGTCATTGCGCCCTGCAGCAGGTGCTATTTCTGACTTTTTGTATTTCAGGAAGGCAGTAAAATGATGCCATGACCTCCACAGGGTTCATATTTTATTTTATGTTATTTTATTGGTGTTTACAACATAAAGGTCCCGGTGGACCCCTTGTATGAAGAAGGAGAAAGGCTGCACAGAGACACACAAGTAGAGAGTGAAGGAAAAGAGTAACATCAGACTAATCGGTTGGATCCAACAAAAGCTTCCCACACACAGAAGGACTCCTTTAGTCAGCAGGAGGCTTTTGATCCAGTGGAGCTTTTGATTGAATGGGAGAGGAGGTGATCTTCACTGATTCCCCTCCCTCTGCATTCCCTTATGTCCTCTGAAAATCTGTTTCAGATGGCTGGAACGGGGGAGCTGGTGCTGGAAGCTGCAGAGGAAGGGGGAACTGGTGAAAAAACCTTCCCTAATTTTTCCACCAGCGGGATCATTCGGAATAGAACTCCTCTTGAGCACATAGCCAATGGCAGAATAAAACTCTGGATCTAACCCATCTTGATACATCTGAAGAGTTTTGGCAGAACTAGAACACCTGTATCCTGCATACCATTTGTCTGTCTCTCCTTAAGCATGGACAACCTGTGTTCCTCCAGACGTTGGACTCCCAACTCCCACCAACCCCACCCAGTATAGTCAATTGACAGGGATGATGGGAGTTGTAGTCCAACATCTGGAGGGCTGCTCCCACTGGTTATCATCATCTGCAGAGGTGTGTCTTTAGATGCAACCTACTCAGGAAATTCATCTTCTAGGGTACAAAGCTGGGCCTCCTTTATGGTGGTCCCTGCATTGCAGAGCACTTTCCCAGAAGAGGCCTGAAATGCCCAAGATTGCCATGGTTTCAAAGGCATTGTAAAAACCTACTTTGTTCACTTAGCTTTTGAAGATGTGTTATATAAGCTGGCTGCGAATGGCTGGAACAACTATTATGAACAGCCCCATGTGCCTCTGAATCTAGGGAGAGGAGGAACGTTGAAGATACAGTGATCAGACATTTCCACTTCTACTTCTGATGTGTTTGGGTGGGCCTTAGATGTTTCCACAAAGGTTTGGAAAAGGCCATCAACAGTGGGTACGTATTTGAAATTTCCTCCAAAGGGCTGCAAATAAGACATGGAAGGTACTACAATTGGCCATGGGCCTGTCCTTATGTTGGACAGGCCTGTCACTGGTGTAGAAGGGGAATACCTGTACTGATGTCATCTTTTGAATTTTGGGTTTTTTGGTGGATTATTACATTTCACTGATTTGCTGTAAACTGCATAGATTTTATGTAACAGTAGAGATAAATGGTTAAAAAAATAAATCAAACAAATCATGTATGGATGCCTGGCAGAATACATGCATTCAGTTCTGCACAGACCCTTTGGATTCCAACAGAATCCATGTTTAACATTTTGTATGTCCTCACTTCCATCTCCAATTCCCTTGTTAAGGCTGGATTCATGAAAAGTAAAATGGAAAGTACTCCTGAATATATTGAGGAAGTAGTCTTTTTTAAAAAAATAATAATAATCACAAACATTAGCACATTATGTTTTAATAAAAGTAGTGTGGGCAGGACAAGTTAGCTGCTTCTAGCACAAGTTAGTTTTATTTTCTTTGTAACATCTACCCATGTTGGCTTAAGCATTGCAGCAATTCTGCCTGGAGTGCTACTGTTTTAGGGGCTGGGTGGGCAGGTTTTTGTGTTGTCTGAAAATACAGGTTTAGGAATTCAAATACAGTACATTTTGGAAATGAAAGGTCAGAAGTGAACATAAACTGGATTTTTTTCCTATAAAGTCTAACTGGCTGGGAGCATATCTGTATGTGTATATGCTGTTTCCTGTGCTAGTTTCTTAAATATCATTTCCAACTGGGATGACTGGTGAAATTTTGCCCAGCATAATTTCAGGGGTCTGGGGCTTTCAGGAAAGGATAGTAGTAAAGAGCTAGTCCACACATCATGTTTTAGGTGGGCACCTAGTAAAAATGTAATGTGAATGTGATGCATGTATTTTCAAACTAGGACTGGTGTAAGACATTTTCTATCTTAGGCAAAGGACAAGATGCCACCCACCCCATATACAGAAGCTGTCCAGACTGGCAGCTGAATCTTATTTCATCACTGGCAATGGGAAGACATCCTCCAGCACACCTAAGGGCAGAAGGCTAGCTTAGGCGGGACAGGGCAGGCTCTGTGGCATGCAGAACTCTGTCCTCTGATACGCTCCAGCCTGCAGCATCTGTCACCTGAAGTGGCTACCTCACTTTAGCTGTTGGGCCAGTCCTGTTTCAAACACCAGCTTCCATACACCAATTGACCACAACTCTTTGTTGGGTATACACCTGTTGGCATAACCAGGTTTGTGACTGCATAATGTATGAAACTGTCTTCTGTGTAACCGAAGAGAAATGAAAGTGTTGCCTATGGGAGAGAAAAGTGTGGAGCCGTGGTGTACGGATTTGCTTGGGGCCTTCATTTGCTTCAATCCATTGCTGGATTGCTTCAATCCATTGTCTGGAGTATTGTTATTAAAATGAGTGGGGATATTCTGAAGTAGCCTTATTATTTCTTAAAAGCTGCACTATTTCCTTAAAGTTCCACGAAGGCTTCAACTGAGTCATCATGAGCTATCATTGTACAAGCTGCAAAAAGTAAGCCAATTTGTACTTTTCCATACCCTCCAATTGCCCCGAATTTGCCTGGACAGTCCCGCAAACACTTAAGCCATCACCCATCACGGCTTCTTTGTTATGCAGATTCCTGATTTGTTATGCAGAGCCACGAATTCCCCAGCCTCCTCCCTTAAGTACTTACTTCTGAGTAACTGTGCGTAGGATTGCACTGCTTGTTTTAACTTAATTCAAGTTAGTTAAATTCTGTAAGATTATTCAAGTTTCAGTGTTTCTTTAAATCTAAATTGTGTGAACAGAACACAAAAAGTGCTTTAAACTGGGGCCTTTCCACAATAACAAACAACAACAAAGCTGTTCAGCCCCTCAAATTTACTCCTTGTGCTTAAAAAACAGAGCTGTAGCGGTGTTGGAGCAAAACGCTGAAGGGGCTGAAAACCCCACTGTGTATTTTTGTATTTTCCCCCACCCAAAAGCTCCCCCTCCTCCGCATCTCCTTTTCTTCTCCTTCTCCAACTGCCCTGAAAATGCAGGGAGCAATCCTGACAATTTTAAAACAAAAAGAGATTGCCCTGCAAGCACTGACACCCCCCTCCCATGAAAAACACCAGACATCAACAATTAAAGGTTTAAGTAAGGTTTAAAAAAAATTACAAAAGCCACTAATAAAATATTATAAAATAATGTATAATATAATAATGTAATAATTATAACATATGATTATGTGTGTTTCTTCTAATAACTTTTGTACTTGACCATGCCCTTTGGTTGCCTGGCCATACCCTTGGCCACACCCTCATTGCCTGGCCACACCCTCTTGATCACACCTTCATGTTGCTTAACCATACCTCTTATAAATTCACAGGTGTGTCCCTATTTTCATCTGTGAAATGTTGGAGGGTATGCTTTTCTCACTCTTTCAGTTAACTACAACTGTAGCTGTGACTGTACAAAACGAAGTACAGCAAACAAGTCAAACAAGTAATTCACAATATACAGACACTCATTTTACACAAAGATGGAGACGGGATCAGTTAGAAAGCTGGGATTAGCTGTGACTCCATTGTATACCTTCAGGACTGGTCCACACATGCAGCAGAACCAGGTGGCAGCATGTTGAGGTTCTAAAATGGATTGCGCTACTTCAGAGTGGAGGTGGGAGAAATCACATTTTTGAATGCTGCCCTGTGTTAACATCTCTATGAAAAACAGCACAGCTGGCAAAGGATTGAGCTAGAACCTTTCTCTGCAATATGCTAGTTTTCTGTTTGCAGGCCATTTCTTGTTTGTTTTTTCAGTGAGAAAATTTTCAATAGTGGTATCCCACATGTGCAGTCTGCGTTGGTGCACTCCATTCTGTCACCGCATTCTGCTCTAGGTGTAGAGCCAGCTTCAGTGGCAAACCTGTCAGAGTGTTTAATTATTATTATTATTATTATTATTATTATTAACAACAAAACAACAACAACAACCTTTCGGGGCAGAAGCTCTCCTATATTGGGGTACTGACAAGATAACTCATGCCACCTACCATGTCACCATATTACATATGTGCATGAAGCACAGACACACACAGAGGATAGGATCATAGAGTTGGAAGCGGCCTACAAGGCCATCGAGAGTCCAACCCCCTGCTCAGTGCAGGAAACTAGAGGGGGGGGGGGTCTCCCATCCAAGTAATAACCAGGCCTGACCCTGCTTAGCTTTCCACACTCAGACAAGCTGAGCCAGTGTGAGCCACAGGCCTCTATGTTCTCTAATCATGGATTAGTTAGTGTCTACTCTAAATTTTTTTTAAAATTTATTTATTATATTTATACCCCGCCTTTTTTCCTGAAAGGAACCCAAGGCGGCTTACATAATCCTCCTCCTCTTCACTTTATCCTCACAACAACCCTGTGAGGTAGGTTAGGCTGAGAGTCAGTGACTGGCCCAAAGTCACCCAGTGAGTTTCATGGCCAAGCGGGGACTAGAACCCAGATCTCCTGAGTCCCAGTCCCAACACTCTCACCACTACGCCACACTGGCTCTCCAGTTAAATGTAATTTAACAAAATTTCCTAGTCACGAAGAGTTGTAAAAGGATGGATTAATTAATCAGCAAATAAAAAATGGTGACCTTGTTATGGACCCGGAGTCTTATATTTTCTTTCGTTACTAGCTCTATGGGCGCGGAGTGGTGCCGTTCTCTCCCTTGGCGCCTCTATGGTAAAATCTCTGTTTTGGAATTAATTGTAGAGCATATTCAGTTCACTTCCAGACCGGAAGTGCCGATATGGACTGCGATGGGATGGCGGCGTGTGAGTACTCCTTTCCTATCTCTATTTTACCGGCAGTACACGCTGTGTGTCACTCTACACTCTTTTTTGTCTCTGTGGCCAACTCAGCCCGGGATCGTCTCTTAGCAACAGAGCAGACGCTGATGCTGCCGCCTGAGAGAGACGGACTATCGCGGGGCTAAAATCCGGCCATGTCGAAGTTGCCCAAAAAGAAAGAGCTGGTGAAAAGCAACAACGTTCTCCAGACAGGCCCCCCCACTAAAGAGTAAGACTCTTATCCTCTCTTGAGAGCGTCCTTCCCCCCGACCCCCCTTTCTTACTTTGCAGGGACAAACTCCCCCCCACCATTTCTTGCCCTTCCCCCAAATTACAGAATCCGTTCCCCAAAATAAAAGCTTTAAAAAGTACACCTTTGTTTTTCAGGTGAGGACTCACTCCAGGAACTTGGGGAAATAATAATGAAAAGAGTATCTCTGAGTTTGTGCAGAGTGTATTATCTAGTGCTCCTTTCTTTCTTTCTCCCCCCCCCCTTCCTTCCTTCCTTTCTTCCAGGTAGACATCTTTGTACTTAGATATAGAATAACTAACAGTTGCTTATGAACATTTCTTTGATTCTTGTTGCTAAGCTATTTGCTATCCTTCATATACGTTGCAGCTCTTTAGTGGAATCCTTTCTTTCTTGAGAATCTCTCTGGCACACCTGATCACTTGGGACTCACGTGATCCTTGAGTGATTTTGGTTAAAGGGCTTTAAAAGTGTTTTTATTTATCAGCCCTTCCATCTTCCTTTCCTTCAAGCAGTTTGGAAGAAGCTCAGGGTGATATACATGGCTCCCCTCCCATTTTAATAACAAAACCGTGGGGCAGGTTAGGCTGAGATATAGTGACTGGCCTCAGTGAGTGTCATGGCTGAGTGGGTAGTTGAGCCTGGGTCTTTCCAGTCTATGACCAGCTCTTCTTCCAGTATGCTACTTTTCCTAAAAGGTAGATACTTTTGACTTCATGTCTTGAATATTTAAGCCTTGCCATAGAAGTTCTGCTCTGCTCCAAGCAAACCTAGTCAGGATGGCTTCTAATCTATGGTATCTGCCACATTCTTTAGGTCAAACGGAGAGAGTGTTGCAGGACTTATTAAATAACCAAAATCTTTACTTCTTCTTTATTAGACTCACTGACTGATGGCCAATTCATACTTCAGAGCAATAGCTGTGTTTGCCATGTTTGTGGGGGTTTTCCTTGAGGGTTATATACAAAGTGGGAAGGGGAGGCTCTTAACTGACTGGCAGCAGGTTCAGGATAGATAAAAGCATAATTAACATATGGATTTCATTACCACAAAATGCAGTGATGGTTGCTTGCTTAGATAGCTTTAAAACAGTTTCTTCACTGAGAAATAGAAAAACATATTCTATAAGCTAGAAGAGGAGATGGCACATCAGTCTCTAGGGACCTGTGGATAAGTATTTATACCAAGCTGGGGTTTAAAAAAAAAAAAAAAATGGATCCCTCTGGGACTTAATTATGCTACACAGAAATAGCTTGACTTTCAAAAGGTATGGATAGTACCATCTTTGTTGTTGATTTAAAGTCACATGATATTCCAGTACTTTAATGTTAGTGGAGATCGCCAGCCCTTAATTTCTTTCCTGGTAGATCGCTTTGCTTTCCTGCTCATTGAAAATTGAGGAAGTTACTAAATCAGAAAGCTCTCTTGTACATTCCTTGGGCCTTGAATACGAATGCCTTCTCATGCAGAAGAAAGACTTGCCTTATAGACTGACCATGTGGCCAGGAGGCATATCAGGAAGGTCTCCCTGGAAACTGACCAACTTTGCAGTTTTCTGGAAGTGCTGGACCAGGCTCAGGCCAAAGATCCATTGATTACAGCACTCTGGATCTGACAGTAGCCAAATGCCCTAAGACAAGATGGGGATAGCCATTCCAGAGGTTTGAAAATGGAAAATGCAGTTCTAGCTATCATGCATGGTTGCCATTGATACATCAATCTTCTGTCTATTTATTCCCTCCCCATTTCAAAAATGTAATAAAGAAATAAATGCTACTTAAATGTTTTGCCATCACAACACTTTCTGGTTTACTGAGTTCCCAAGGTTGACTGGATTATGTATAGTGTATGTATGGCTGAATGCAATTTTAACCTGGGACTCCCCAGTTCTAATCTGATACTATAGCCGGTCACTTTACCTCAGAGGTTGTGAGAATAAAACGGGCATGGGAGTACCATGTGCACTGCCTTGTGCTCCTTGGAGGGAAGGTGGGATATAAATGTAATGAATCATCAGGGATACTCTGACGGTTTGTCTTCGGGTAAGGAGAATTCTAAGAAATTTTTCGGATGAGCAGACTGTGGGCCATCTAGATACAAGCTTCCATGAGGCACATTACCAGATAGATGGTCTGTAAGGTTCTTGCGTGCTTGCTAGCTTTCTCCTTCACTGTGACTCGGGCTTCTTCAAGTCATGACTGGAAGACCTCCCTTTAGATCATGGCAGACTTCCCTTTTTCGATGTAATTGCTTTTTTTAGAATATGAACATCTTTAACCTCTATATGACCCCGATTGCTTTCCATCCTTGAGTTGGGAGTAAGTAACTGCTTGGGAGACGGCAGTCAGGCATTCGAACAACATGACCGGTCCACTGAAGTTGGCGTTGAAGGATCATTTTTCAATGCTTGTAGTCCTTTGCTTCTTCCAGTACACTGACATTTGTTCGCCTATCTTCCCAAGTAATTTGCAGGATTTTCCGGAGGCACGTTGATGAAACCTTTCAAGGAGGTGGAAGTGACGTTTATAGATAGTCCATGTTTCGCAGGCATACAATAAAGTTGGTAATACAATGGCTTCATAAACCAGTGTTTTGGTCTTCTTACAAATATCCCGATCCTCGAACACTCTATGTTCATTCGAGAAAATGCGGCACTTGCGGAGCTCAGACGATGCTGGATTTCACTGTCGATGTTAGCTGTAACAGAAGATAGCTGCCAAGATAGAGAAATGATTGACGTTTTCCAGTATTGTCCCGCCAAGCTGGATAGATGGCATCACCAAAGATTGGCTGCACTTGCTGATGAAGCACTTTGGTTTTTTTGATGTTAAGTGAGAGACCAAGTTTTTCGTATGCTTCTGCAAAAGCATTTAGGATAGTTTGGAGATCATCCTCTGAATGTGCGGAGACCACATTATCATCAGCGTACTGAAGTTCCACGACGGAGGTTGTAATTACCTTACTTTTTGCTTTCAGCCTGCTGAGATTAAAAAGCTTTCCATCTGTTCGATATATAATTCCCACACCGGTGGGAAGTTTCCCCTCGACAAGATGTAAAACCATGGCGATGAAAATGGCAAATAATGTTGGGGCGATAACACATCCCTGTTTAACACCTGATCCCACTTTAAATGGAGCACCATGAGAGCCGTTGTTGTCCAAAACCGTTGCCGTCATGTTGTCATGGAGAAGTCGCAAGATATTCACAAATTTATTGGGGCATCCAATTTTCATAAGGATAGTCCAGAGAGCTGTACGGTCTACAGTATCAAAGGCCTTAGCCAAATCGATAAATGCCATATAAAGGGGTTGATTTTGCTCCCGGCATTTTTCTTGGAGCTGACGTGCAGTAAAAATCATGTCTACTGTCCCTCTAGAGGGGCGGAAACCATATTGAGTTTCAGGGAGGATCTCTTCTGAAATAGATAGAAGACGGTTTGCGAGAATCCTAGCAATATTTTACCTGCGGTTGCTAAGAGAGAAATGCCCCGATAGTTTCCACAGTCTGTTCTATCACCCTTCTTAAAGAGGCTGATAATTATGGCATCCTGAAGTCTTCTGGGATCTCTTCTCTTATCCAGATTTTTTCGATGAGTTTATGAAGATGTTGTACAAGTTCGGGGCCCCCTTCTTTAAAGATTTCAGCAGGAATCCCATCTGGTCCACTAGCTTTGTTGTTCTTCATTTGATTAATGGCTTTTTTACTTCATCCAAGTGGGGAGTATTGCAAGTTCCTCTTTAATTTGTTTTTGCGGGATTTGCGAAAAATCTCATTATCCACCTTAGATTTACGATTAAAAGGTCATAATAATGCTCTTTCCAACGCAGTGCAATAGACTCTTTGTCTTTTAAGAGTTTGGTGCCATCTTTTGATTGTAAAGGGTTTGTACCATAGGTTTTTGGTCCATAAATGGCCCTTGTGGCCTTAAAAAAGCCCCGTGCATCATGAGATTCTGCAAGTTGTTGAATTTCTTCAGCTTTCTTTTTCCACCAAGCGTTCTTAAGTTCTCTTGTTCTTCTTTGGAACAAAGGTCCTTGTTCAAAGGAACTGAAGGTCCTTGGCCATAACTTCAGAGGTACTGGGTACCATATAGAGAATCCATCGGACTGAGCAGACCTCTGTTGCATCCATCTACTTCTATAGCATAGTCTTTCAAAGGCCTCACATCTAGACCTCTTGAACATGGGTGCAAGGTGGGTCTTGGGTATGAACATTAAATACAGAATGTAGTCCTCCTTTTGTTGTAATAGCTCAACCTTCAAGGGAGAAATTGTATTGCATTGTATTTTATATCCTCCCCACTACCAAGAATGTGTGCAGACGTTAAACTGGAGTTCATACTGGAAAGGCAGAATGTTGTCCTCATAGTGTGCCAAATTGCATTCTGATATCTCTATGGTCAATGAAGTTACCATGTTACAAACAAGCTATCAGACTTACAAAGGAATACCAAACAGGCCAGTAGTTAAGCCTAAGGCCTCCCTCCACTTAGCCAGTTAAAACAAGCCCACATCCCTCAAGAAAATGAACTTTTCCAGGTATATTAAGAAATTTTAAATTCTACCACCCCTGCCATATACACTAATGGGAAAAGGAATTGTTTTTCCTTTTCTTTAGAAAGCTTATCTTTCTCAGTCCTGGTTATCAGCTTGTTTGGGACCAATAACTGATGAGCATCTTCAGTAGTGCTTGGTTATTGTTTTGTTTTACCATTAAACTTTCCTCATATTTTTGATACAAAATAGATACATGTGTGTTCATCACACAAATATATGTTCATTATAAAGAACAGGTTTATCACTGGATAGTCCTTGTTCTTTTTCAGCATTTACATTTCCCAAGTATTGCATATACAAAATTGGCATTTTAGTCATACTTTGGAGAAAACAATACATAATGGCTGTTAAGTACACAATTAAGTATGGCTGTAGTCTCTTCTAGCTGGTATATACATTAAAGTCCTCGTGCTTGGCATTTAAATTTAAAACTTGTTCATATGACTTTTTGAGCCCATGGGGGGATTTTTGGTCACTCTGTCCTGACTTTCAGCCATGCTGCCCCAAGGTGAGCTGCTTCTGTGACTGACAGCATCACATACTAAACTCAGCACTAGCTTGCTTTTAACACTCGCTTACAACTTCAGCTTAGAGTGTGTCACAAGCGGATCATTTCAGTATGTAGTGCCAGCAGTCATACAACTGTCTCACTTAAGGGCAGTGCAGCTGAGAGCACAAATTGACAAAAACCATGGTTGCCATGGCCAAAAAATGTCATGTGATGAGGCTCTTAGGACCAAATTAGGTATGACATTTGTCACACAGTTATCTCTGGAATGCAAGATTTAAAAAAAGAATAGCCAGAACCAGGGGGCAGGGAGCTGGATCAGGGCCACAGTGTGGATGGAGGGGGGCGTTTGCCCCTATGGCGGTCCTGATTGGAATTTAGCCACCCCACACCTGCTATTTGCAATTGGAGGAAAGCTCCCATTGGTGTCAATGGGAGCTTTCCTCTCATTGAAATGGAGTTTCCATGTGTGCAGCCAGAGTTTCCCTTCCTGTCCTCCCTTTGCAGCTTCCTGCACCACTAGCCCAATCTGCTTTAGACTGTCCCCCAACCCCCTAGAGTAGATTTGGGGAGCACACAGTAGGCTGCACGGGAAAGGGGCAATTTGATCCACCAGCAGTGCCCAGTCTGTTCATGGAAGGACACAGTTTGATACAAACCATAGAGCTGAAGCGGTTATAATTACCTTGTTCCAAACTAAAAAGAACACAAATGACCTAATTTCCTAGTTGGTCTCAGATGCTTGGAAATTCACAGTGGATGCAAGCCTACCCCCATTCTTCCAGCTTTTGGTTACAAAATTAAAAATGGGATGATTGCCCTCAGTTATCAGTCCATAGTGTGCACAGCAGTCTTTGTTTCTATATGGGCAAAGGCTCCAAGGCCATGATGGGGAATCCAAAGAGAGACTTAGCCGTTATTAGGGGACCCAAGAGCCAAACCAATTTGGTTGCAAAAATATAATTTAAAATGAAGAGACGTAAAACAAGGCTTCTCCTTAGATCTTGACTATACCAAAGAAAATATCAAACACAGGAAAACTAAAACTAAAAAGTGTGGTTTAAATGGTTGCTCGACTCAAAACACTTGTTCCAGCTTCTTCAGTGTTCTAAATTCCCTGATTGATCACCACCATTGGATTCAGAGCCAGCAACTCATATGGAGGACACAAGGCCCTGTGAGACACCAAAAGGGGAAGCCAATTCAAGTCCAATTGCAATGCGTCCAGATTATTAGTATAATCCAGATGTGGTCTGAAGTTGTGAGGCCACCATCTTCTTAATCACCTTGGCTAGAAATGGTACATTTGAGACTGGTCTGTAATTACTTAACTCTATGGGGTCATGGGGAATTTTCTTTAATAAGGGTCTTATTGCTGCCTCGTTTAAGCAAAAGGGGAAAATCCCTTCCTGCGAAGAGACATTAACCACCTCCCTTAACCCTGGAAACCATCATGCCTTGGCTGACTTAATTAGGCAGGAGGGACAAGGATAAACAAATGGTAGCCCTCATCACTCTAGACACCCTGTCAACATCCTTGAGATCCACAAGCTGAAAAGAATCCAGCACAACTGGACAAGTAGTTGCCAAAGTCACTTCAATCTGACCTGTCCCAATATTGGAGTCCAAATCAAGGCAGGTCCAAGTGACTTTATCTGCAAGAAATGAAGCAAATTGTTCGCAGCGACTAACTGCTCTGGCTCCCCTGCTCCAAAATCCTGGTGAAGGAGGCCCTGCACAGTATGGAAAAGCATGGCCTCTCTATTCTGTGTAAATGCAACAGTGGCAGAGAAGTGAGTTCTCTTCACTGCTCTCACCACCATGGAATAGATCACCAACTGAACTTTAGTAGCCTGCATTTGGTCTGATTTGTCCTATGTTTTTCTTCATCAGCGCTCTCTAGTCATCATCCTTCCTGTTTCATTGCCCTCTGCTCCCTGTTATTTCCTCTTCAGCCATTCGGGGCTCTCTTCTCATTCCTAGCACCCTTCAAACCTCTGACTCTGCTACCTTTTCTGGAACAAAATGGATTCTTTAGCCAAGGTTCCAGGGTGATGCCAATAAAAATGCAAGACACAAACTACCAATGTACACAGAGCATTGTCTGAACTCTGTATCAAAATAGCATATTTGCATATTACTCACAATGTCCTTGGTCACTTTCACCTTCAGCAGATATAAGTTTCTAAGCTCAGTTTCTTCATTACCAATAGATTGCATCACTTTCTTCTAGTATGGTAACCTAATGATAACAATAAATTCTGGCATTGCTTTGCAGATTGACCTTAACCAGGTTATTGTATGTCAACTTCTAACATTATTAAGATCTTAGGGATATAGGAAGCCTTTTCCAAAGCAGTACTTGAAAGAATGTCAAGTCAGGACAGCATCTCTCTCTTTTTCTTCAACAAACCACCAGCTAAGCCTTCTGGCCCCAGATGTCAGGAAATATTTAAGTTTAGCTTCTGCTGAACTGTAGACAGTGAATTTAAATCAAGAGGTTGATGGCAGCTTGTTCTCATCTATTAAGTGACATGTTTTTATCTCTAAAGACATATTCAAAGAAAACTGTTTTTCCCCTTGGCAAAAAAAGGAAATTTATTTCTCCAAGTTTGTTGGTCTATGCTTGTATGCATATTATTGAATAGCTAACAGTGTGATCCTATACATGTCTACTTAAAAGTAAGTCCTATTGCGTTCAATGGGGCTTACTTCGAGATAAGTGGGTATAGGATTACAGCCTGTTTACGGGAATGAAAAGTTTTGGAGGGCTTTTAGTTTTTTTAAAATAGGATTAGTCAACATGCTGTTCTTTTAAGTCTGAAAGCACATGATACAGCAATCTTGCTGACCCTAAGTAATGAGTTAATTCGTAAAGTTGTGCATCTTGTCTTTTTAGTTTGTAAGCCTGATGGCAGGGCCTGTTTCTCTCTTTTAATCGATGTTTGTCACTTTGGAAGACAATGATTGCCTGAAAAGTGAGATAAAATACAATAAATAAATTATAAGTAGATCGGTATGGTCAGTGCCTGGAAGTTATACCTGTGAATCCTGTGTATGTTGTCTTGAGAAGAAAGATGGAATATAAATGTAATAAATATATCAACATTGGGTAGAAATGGCGGGAAAGGGTGTGAAAATAACTACCTATGGAATTATATAGAAGGCAAAACTATTTCTTAGAAGTACCTTAGAAATCCCCCCTTTAAATGCCTTTTTCTTATGAGAAAAGCTTATGAGAAAGGGGAGATACTAACTCCCCCACCCCTTTTAGAGCAGTTATTGCAGATGCACAAATTTCCCCTCCATTTACTTCCCAGCCCTTAAACTGACGCAAATTTTCCCTTCGTTTACTTCCCATACATTTGTGTATATTTCTGCAGGGTTTTTTTTAGAACTGTTAGGAAACAGCAGTAATTGCAGCAGTAAGTGTGCCAAAAAGGAGCTGCGTAAAGTTGGGGAGAGTTAATATCTCCCCTTCCTGGAGTAGCTGGAGACTTGGGGATGTGTTGAAAAGATGGAGGGCACTGAGAACTGTCAGGAAAGCAATTCAAATCAAGAGGATTACATTCAAGAGGTGATACTGCCGCCGCCTGCCACCCCCCTTGGTCCACCTTCTTTCCCCATTTTCCCCCTATTTACCAGTGCTTTTCAGTTGACAGCTAGACAAATGACAGCTGGCATCTGTGCACAGCTCAGCCTATATGCAGTCTCACCTTGTCCTCCCTTTGACAGATGAAACAGGCAAGGGAATTGACCAGGCAAGACTACACATATTGGATAGCTGTAAGTGTGCACTTGTGCACCTGCGAAGGAACGACAAAAAACATTTTTTTAAAAAATACACAATTTTCAGAGGTTAAAATTAAAAAAAATGTGATCCCAATTGTGCTTTTGGAGAATTAGCAAGAGACCAGAGCCAGGGATTACCGTATTTTTCGCTCCATAAGACACACCAGACCATAAGACGCACTTAGGTTTTAGAGGAAGAAAACAAGAACAAAAATATTCTGAACCAAATGGTGAAATGACGACAAAACCCTGCCACTGTCACAGAACCGAGCGGGGAGGGCTTTCCCGACCCTGTACTTTCTCCGCTGTTGGTGGTGCTGCTGCTGTTGCAGGCAGCTGGGTCGGAGAAGCTGAAAGTTGAAAGCAAACATCAACAGCTCAGGGCACAATCCTAAACACGCTGAGGCAGAAAAAAGCCCCGGGGCTTTTTTCTGCCTCAACGTGCGTAGGATTGCGCATGGCTGGCTGGGGAATGCTGGGCGTTCTAGGACTCCTCCCCCCCTCCAAACACGCATAGGATTGCATCCTAAAACCATTTAAAACCAAAACACAGAAACAGCATGGTAAATAATTAAAACATTGAAGCCCCAGCTAGCTTAAAATACCTTTCCCTCCCTCCCTGGTTGCTGGAAATAACTGCTTTCAGGGGACGTTGAGCTGAGGAACCTGAGGCGCGCGCCGGAGGGAGGGAAGACGAAGGAGGTGTTTGCAGGTGCATCCTTCCCAGAGGGAGGGAAGGCGAAGGAGGTGTTTGCAGGTGCATTCTTCCTGCCGCCCGCCTGGCCAAGCCGCGGGCCCCGCCAAACAGCTGAGCGAAGGATCAGCTGTTTGGCACTCTGGCGCAGCAGCAGCAAATCTCTTGCTGCCGCTGCACCACAGTGCCAAACAGCTTATCCTTCGCCCAGCTGTTTGGCGGGCCCCGCGGCTTGGCCTCGCTCCATAAGACGCACAGACATTTCCCCCTCTTTTTTTGGGGGGGGAGTGCGTCTTATGGAGCGAAAAATACGGAGTTTGTTACAAAAATAGAAAGAGTATACACATAAGCAACATTCAGATATGACAAGCATGTATTAACTATCAGACCAGACCAGACCTTTAGATTTCAAACCAAGCACAAAGGGCAGATAGCATTTCATTTTTATATCTTCATTCTTTTTTTTTTAAGTGGTCACATTAATTAGACTACCCATTGACTGCACAGTGATGGATCTTTAGATTTCACACTAAGTTTGTATTTTTGTATTATATTTACATTGGGTTGGTTCCAGCGTATTGTTTTGTTGGCTGTAGCATCCCCTGAGCTGAGTTTTGCTCAGAACACTCCTGCTGGTGGAAAAGCGAGGCAGGGGGGAGATGATTTTTGCTGTTTTCCCCCTCTCCCTGCAGCCCCCAGCTCCCCCACTTTTCTGGAGAGTTGCCCAACTCTTTTCAGCAGAGTTTTTGGGATCATAGGACGCTACAAGGTGAAGGAAAAATGGATGAAAATCACCTTCTCCCTCTTTCCACTAGTGGGAATTCCTCCACTGGATCAGAAGTCCTTCACAAACAGACATATCCGTTCTATCCACGGGATGCAAATTCTGGATCCAACCATTGCATTTTTTGTTTTATTTTCGTATTTTATTGACTCTTGACTGTGAGCTGCTTTGAGTGGTAGAAAAGCAGCTTGTAAGTGTTGTTGTTTTGTTATATTTGCAGGAAATAACGAGTGAGTAAAACCCATTAGTAGCCAACCTTTTTAGCAATTGTGTCTCAAGTCAAATTCAAGTATGATACAGTGCCACTTGTGTGAACAGCCAGCAGCCACAAATCCATCCCATAGACCTGGTTCGCACAGCACACTAAGCCACGGTGGGTTGTCACTGTGGGTAGTTGCAGGATGGCTTAGTGTGACGTCCGAATCTGGAGCAGCTTTTCTGTAGTGGATTTGTTTTTTGTTTTTTTGCAAACAAGCCACCCTTAGGAACCCTTGGCTTGTAGTAGGGTTGTTTAGGGTAGCTTGTTCTCAGGGTAGCTTGTCATGACCTCTGAACCTGACAAAGTTGCTTCAGCATGGGTTGTTTAAAATGGCAAGACAGCCACCTGGCAAGAGCAGTGAAAAACCCTGCTGTCCACTCTTCACATTCTTGCTAATGATATCCCCTCTCAATTACATCTTGAAATGACATTAGTCAATTTACTCTTCTACTTCATCGCCTCCCTAGACAGCAACACTTTTTGTTTTCACCTTCTGGAATATTTGTGCATATTTAACTTTTTTTTCCTGCACTTTAGTGGATTTGCACAAATCTCCCCAAAAGTTAAGTTTTTTATATTAAAAATAAATAAATAAAATTGTGCAAATATTCCCGAAGATTAAAAAAGTATTCTACAAGAAAACCTCTACTCAAATGCCTGTACGCAAATGCACTCATTAGCAGAGTAGGCTGCTGAGGTTGTGTTGCAAAGGCCCATGAGATATGTGCTGGGAGTGGGCAGGAGGACTAAGGGGGAAACAAGCCACCACAAGCTGCATAGTGCCTGATTGTCTGTAGGGAGAAGTGTGGGTTAGCGAGCCAACAACCAACCCACTGTAGCTTATTTTCAGGGTGGCTACGTGCGAACTTGCCTATAGTAATAGGAAAATTTTCCATGTCCATGAAAGCTTATGCCAGAATAAATGTGTTAGTCTTTAACGTGCCATGAAACCTTTTGTTGTTTTTTCATGAACTGACCGTTTCTGCAGGAGTAAGGGCTGGTTCACACAATAGACACTTTTTGTTCATGATCACCTCTGCATTGAATCAAGATAACTGAATAGAGATTAAAGCTACAGGTAGCTAGGATGTTTGCATTATCATTAATTACTGCTGCTGTGAATGGTCACTGTGCTTATTTTGCATACATTTAAACTTTAATATAATTGTCAGAGACTGTATTTTTTGCATTGCAACGTGTTCACATTTTTCTCTCTCTACACCAATGTGTATATATATCTGACAACTGAGGATAATATTTCATGCATCTAATTGTGATGGAATATGCAATGTAACGTGTATTGTTGATAAGTATTAATTGTATTTCATTGGAGTGTTATTCATTCTATTCTGTGTGTGCTATAGAGTGATTAGCTTTAAATGTAAAATTTTGTTCTTGGAACTGGGGCAAAGAAGCTTGCCACAGGTGGGTTGGTTAGTTCTTGGAAATAAAGACCTCCTTGTTCCTTCTCTGCGCTCCAACCACCACTGTAATTGTTACTTTGTTTTCAATGTATTGTTTTTGTTTCTTTTATCTGTTTTTGTCTTTTTATTGTTCACCGCTCCGGTATCTACTTAGATATGGAGCAGTATACAAATACTGATGATGATGATGATGATGATGATGATGATGATAATAATACAGTAATACCTTGGATTGCAAGTAACTTGGTTTGAGAGCGTTTTGCAAGACAAGCAAATTTGTAAATATTGATTTAATTTTTTTTTACTTGATATACAGTACAAGCAATGTCTTGCAATACAAGTACTGTAGTACGGCTTAAATTAAAAATCTCTGTACAAATTTTTTGGGGGGATTTCGTTTTGATATAAGAGTGTTTTGGATTACAAGCACGTTTCCGGAACGAATTATGCTCTCAATCCAAGGCATGACTGTAATAATAAACAACAACAACAAGAACATGATTACCTGAGCTCTGCCAACCATGCCTACCAGATAGGTATCTATAAGATCACAGTGATGACTGCTTTGTGGATTACAAAACTTTAATTTTAATAAGAAATATACTAGCCACTATTTTTATTATGCTTCTAATCATCCTAATTGTATTGCATGCGGTGATGTGTTTTGCTTGTTTCATCATTGCAATGTTTTGTTATTTTCTAATACTGTTTGAGCAACAAATATATATTTTGTGGTTCTATTTTGTGTTATCTGACTTCAAGGGTGCTTCAGGGACCACAACCAATAAATTAATTCTTGAAGCCCAGAACACTCAGCTGGGATTTATAAAGCTGTTGCTGAGTGGGGTCTGTCCATATAGCCACTGTTTTCTCTCTTGGTCAAGTGAGTCACAAACACACCTGTTCAAGTAAGGGAAATAAGCTAGTCGAATGGATTGGGAATGTTTTACCCATCTCATGATGCAGTGGACTCTAGTCCATGAAAGGTTGTGCCACAATACATTTGTTAATTTTTAAGTTGCCACAAGATTCTTTCTTTTTCTGACAGTGGAACTGATAACTGTGTATGGCCTTGGGGTGCACTACCTATAAGGGACTTTGATGCTTGTATCAGACAAAAGGAAGACACTTAAGCGAAGCATGCCTTAACTGTATTCCTGTTTTACTTATACAGATAGTAATTACATTGAATTCAAAATAGAAATAGAAAAAGAAATTGTACTTAGTAACATTAAATCAGTTGACATTGGAATAAGCAAATGTGAAAGTTTATTGTTGGGTAACACTCAAAATGAAATTCAACTTATTTTCATGTGCACATTTTATTTTAGCCTTTGGTTTCTTTCTGGATCAACCTCTGTTGTAAACCCGCAAGGTGCTTCAATTGAGGCAAGAAGGGGAAGATTTCCTATCTGGCCAGAATGGAATGAAGCAGACATCAACATAGAAAAGTGGGATGCAGGAAAAGGTGGAAAGGAAAAAGATAAAGCTGGAAGAAGTCCTATTTTTAGTAAGTTTGCTCTAGTAGATTCATGGGAATTTGTTGATACTATACCTTCTTAAGCACACTTTTTAAAGCTTGGCACTCTCTAGAAATAAAGCATTGACATTCTCCAGGTTTCCTGACCAATTGAGTGTCGGTCTGGAGTGTTTGCATCTTGTATTGACTGTTCAGGACAGATTAGGGATTCTGCTGGCCCACCCCTGATCTTCACAGGATTGATCTTTCTGGTTTTATGACAATGGGACCTAGGTTATGTGAAAGCAAGCAGTTGGAGACACATGTTTAGTAAGTTTGGGTTATGTGAGGATGATCAAGAAAGAACAAACTGTTGCAATATATTTATGGTGGAGAGCTTTTGAAATAGATTTTTCATTATTCTGAATATCTTGTGAATACATTGGGTAGGATCCATCCAAAGTTAAGCATTTTTAAGTCTCACTGATTTCAACTGGAGTGATAAAGATGTTTATATCTGTATTTTGATCTTACATTAAAATAAATGAAATTTAAAAGCAGGGCTCCACAAATTTTGGCTGTTTTTTGTGGCCAAGCAAAACGCTGAAGGGACATAAGAAGATGCCTTATACTGAGTCAGACCCACGTGTTGTTGTCTGGGTTGTTTAACCCTTACATAATCCATGCTCACCTGGTCTGCATGACATGACAACTGCTGAGTGTGGGCCGGATATGCAAAATGGCAGCCAACACCTCCCCCACTGCATGTGCCTCAGCTTCACCATGGGTTACTATATTAGACATGCATCTAAGAAATGACATGACTGGAAAGTCACCACTTTGCCTTTGAATTGTGTTGAATCTATTAAGGATAAGCAGACAGGGTTGGATCCAGACTTAGTCATGCTTAGAGTAGAACTATTGAAATCAACGGGACAAGTTAGTCATCATGACTAAAAGCAGGGATTTCAATGGTTCTGCCCTAAGCATGATTAAGTCTGGATTCAACCCATAATAGTTTAGATATTGCATTTTGTAATTTAATGCTTTATACAGCATGTCTTTGAAGATCCAGAAGGAAAAATTGAACTTCCTCCTTCTTTAAAAGTGAGTTCCTGGAAAAGGCCACAAGAAATTTTAATCAATAAGGTAAGAATACTAGTTTTAATCTGTAGAAAACAAACACCAAACAAGTAAGAAACATGATAATAAAACAAACAACCGCCTGTAATCATCTGTTTAAAATATTGATCTCCTGTTTTTTCACAAAAGTAATTCAGGAACCAGCAGGGAATAGTTCCTGTTGATCAGAACCCTGGTATAACCAGGCACGTGTCACCATCATCAGAACAATTATGTGAGAGTAACAAAATAACAGAGCAGCATCCAGAGTAGATTACTATTTAGCTGTGGCAATCCACGAGGAAGGGATGGAAGGAACAGAATGTTGACCTCCAAGCAATCCTTGTTCCAAGCCCAGCATATCAGTTCCTGGATGATGTAGGAAAGGGTTGTATGGGGGTGATGCCAGATATGCCTGCCCCTTAAGAACAATTTGTTAGTGGTAAAGGAATGTTTTAAAAAGGAATTCTGTCCAGTTAGCAGGAGAGTCCATGTCACCATCACCATTATTACTACACAAAGAGTTTAATTGCATATATTCTGCCTCAAGTGCCATTTTTGGTAGAAATGCTGGGTACAAATCAAATAAATAAATAAATATTCCAAAAGGATATGTTGACAACTGAAAGGATATAAAATGAGCGAAGTTTAGCAAGATGGGCTATTTGCTTGGTAGATCATCAGCATTTGGTATGGTATCTTTCTAAACTAGATTGTGATTTATTGTGGTCAAAGGGCTTGGTGTAGCACAATGCAGTATGACTCAAATTTGCAATTTAGTCCAGAACAAATATATCCTCAATGGAACTGCACCCAAAGGAGATTTTACAGAGACAGGGTATAATTTAAGTTAGATGACAGTTTTGCCATGTATAACTCAAGCACCATTCTTTGCACCACCATCCTTATGGCTTTGCTCATTGATTTGCTGCAAGATTGCATATTTCTTTTTGTTTTGTTATTGGAGAACCATTTGCTGTGTATTTATGCTAGATAAGACTTTTTAAATGAAGATATATGTACTGAAAAATATTTACCCTGAAAAATGATCTTTTAGTTTGATTTGATAGTATTTTTGGCTGAGAGAGAACCATTCCTGTCTCATCTAAGGCTAGAGACAGACAATATTTCTTTTCAGAGATTTCAGGGTAGAATGACAGAGGTACTGTTGCCTGTGGTGTGTATACTCATCTCACTATCATCTCTGTTCAAAGGTTTTTCTGCTTTTTGAAGTACTTCCAAACCTGTCTTGCCAGAGTGTAACCGTGGAACAAAAGAAAGGAACATGTATGCCAAGGGAAACATTGCTTCTAACATTTCATTTTCAACTCTTTTAAAAACTCTTCTCTCTCTCCAGCCTAAGACTTTGTCTGTTGCCCACTGACAATTCCACTAATGACTTATTGGTAATGGGCAGTGCCATCCAATGTGTCTGCCCGTCACCCTCTGAACTCGGAGGATTACGGGCATCCAATCGAGGACAGAAAGAGCACGGAGGCAACTGTCTAAGTATTTTGCCCCTGCTGGTGAGGAGGAAGGGCTGAGGTGCTGCCAGGATGCATCGTATCCTGGTGGAGCCTCATTCCCCCCCTCCCTGCCCCCCCAACGCCAGCTCTGAAGTCGGTCTTGTGACTTTGGAGCCGCAGCTGGTGCAGAAAGAACTGTGCCAGCTGCGAGGGCAGAGGAAGGGCGCTCCAAAGTTGGAGTTTACAGCTCCGACCTCAGAATGCGTTTTTGAGGTCGGAGCTGGAACTCTGACTTTTCCTATGGCCATCTAGACAACATCTAGCAGCTTATAGGATTGCGCCCTTAGTTCAATTTCACAATCTCTTTCAAACTTTTAACGTGATTTTTTAAAAATTCACTTACATTATTTTGAAATGCATTTTGTAGGATGTTAACAAGTTATTTCTAGACCCGAAACATGTATAAACTATCATTCTGATATCATAAATCATTGTTCATAAATATTTTAATGAAAAAATTAAACCTCTTATTTTTTTCTTTTAGGTGCCTGTGATAGTAAAAAATGAAACTTGGTTTGACCTCTTTTCAGCCAATGAACATTTAATGGGCAGTGAGGTTTGTTTAATAAACAATAAAGCATATTAATTGTGTAGATGAATGGAAAAGCCATTTGTTGTTACAAAAGAGGAGATCTGACAAACAGGCAGGGCCGGCCCTGACATTCAGCAGGGTGAAGCAACCTCCTTCAGGCAGCACCATGGAAGGAAGGATAGATGAAGACAGGAATGGGCTCCACTTCAGGCATCAAAATGCCTTAGGCTATCACTGAAAGCGGGGTGAATGGGAATTTGTTTTTGTGTTACAGCATACTTAAAACAATCCTGTTAAAGGAAAGATAAGAACTTTCTGGTCAGAGGAGTGCATCCGCTGCCTCCCCACCACTGTACCTGACTTGTGCTGGAGATCCCATCTGCACAGTGGCCTAGAGATGCCAAGGGCCAAGAAAAAATGTTCCCCCCCCCCCTGGGTTTTCCCTTTTTTTCCAGGGCCTTTACATCTCTTTGTCTACACTTTTATATCCCAATATGCATAAGCTGACCTCCAAATATAGGATCTATAGCCTCCATTTTTCATGAGTATGGAATATGCATACAGAGCCTACACACATTCTGGTATTCTATGTAGTATGGGAGCTACACACACTGTGCATGGTAAGAGATATAAATATATAAATAATATAGATAGATAGATAGATATAGATGGGTTAGGCAGAGAATGGAATCCAATTTCCCCCATATGTAAAGTTATACAAGCTTTGTGACTATCTCAACAGGGATTAAAAACTTGCCACATTGGCTGCAAGTCAGAGGTGAACAAACACTGTATTTTTCTGAAGTTTTCTTTTCTAAGAACTTCCCTTTTAACAATATGATCCTTTAAACCACTCAAACTGCTTTTTTTAAATTGCCTGAATTTTTGCACTGTCTAGTCACTAGATTCTAACTGAACCTTCAGTGTTCCATGTTTGACTATGCTGTTGCCTAATTTTATTACTGGCTGTTAATTTTGTTTTTTATGTTCGCTGCTGCTTTTAACTCATTAATGTGTTTGATTAGTTATTGTTTTTATGTTTTTATATTTTGTAAGCTGTTTTGAGCTACTCCTTTTTTCAGAGAAGTAAGGATCAAAAACAGGAGCAAAATGTCTAAAATAAAAAAAATAAAAAATAATGCAGTCAGTAGTGATCAACTCTTCGGTAATGCACTCACAGTACAGGAGTACAGTAATACCTTGGATTGCAAGTAACTTGGTTTGAGAGCGTTTTGCAAGACAAGCAAATTTTTAAATATTTATTTTAAAAAAAATTGACTTGATATACAAGCGACGTCTTGCAATACAAGTACTGTAGTACAGCTTAAATTAAAAATCTCTGTACAATTTTTTTGGGGGGGGATTTCATTTTGATATAAGAGTGTTTTGGATTACAAGCACGTTTCCGGAACGAATTATGCTCTCAATCCAAGGCATGACTGTACTCTGTTCTCCCAGGTGAATCATGTGGGGTTCTGCTCCTTCTCCGTCATGCTACTCTTCTGCAAATGGATTCTTACTACTTTAGGGTGACTATATTCTATGTTCCAATTTTCTCAGAATTAATGTTTCCTACTGTCTGATGATACAGGAAGTGGGCCCATAATAACTGGAAAAGCACTCCCTGCTTCTTTTTTGTACATTTTTGCCCTTTTAGGGCACAATCATATCAAATAAATGCCCAAAGTGTTCCAATGTCAGAGTGCTCTGAGAATCTAGCACCCTACTGGTCTCTTGCCAGCAGGATGGGAGGAACGGCAGAGTCTTCTTTAGCCTCTCCGTCCTACAAAATAGCACCTTTATGTTAGGTGGGCCTCTGAGTCTGTCTAACCCTCCCACTCTGCCGGGGGCAGGGGCATGAGCTGAGAGGCTTTTGGATCTGATGGAGCCATGGCTTCTGTCCACTGGCCTTCCCCACCTTCCTGAGGTCGCAACTGATGAGCTTTCCATGGTGGCTGGGTAGGGCTTGGGGGGGAATCCACTGTTGGATTTTCCCTTCTGAGGTTGTAGCCCTGTCTACAGTCTCAGAGGGGCATCTTATGGTCCCTCTGGTGCTGTTTGGGGGCCATAGGAGTGCTCTCTTAATTTTTAAAAATGTTAATAAGAAAACTATTTAAACACTTTTAAACATCCAGAATACATTAATCTATATTTATAATAGGATTTATACAATTTGGAAAAGTAGAATATTAGGAATATCTATAACAAAAGACTAAGACGCACTTAGTCTTAGTCAGTGTGGCGTAGTGGTGAGAGTGTTGGACTGGGACTTGGGAGATCTGGGTTCGAGTCCCTGCTCGGCCATGAAACTCACTGGGTGACTTTGGGCCAGTCACTGACTCTCAGCCTAACCTACCTCACAGGGTTGTTGTGAGGATAAAATGGAGAGGAGGAGGAGGATTATGTAAGCCGCCTTGGGTTCCTTGCAGGAAAAAAGGCGGGGCATAAATATAATAAATAAATAAATTGTCATTATTAAAACTTCTTTAAAATATTATACTAAACATACAAAAACTTATTAAGGGTGCAATTCTATGGAGATGAACATAAACCTTCAATCTCGGAGGCTCATGATCATCCAATGCAATCTTTGCCTCCCCGCTCCTCCCGCTCTGCATTTTTGCTAGACAGCCGATTTCGGCCATTTAGCAACAGCATTTCAAAAGGGGAGGGAAGGAGGCTGGAGTGGTTTCAGAATATCTCATATCCTGGCTGCTCCAGTCTCCTCCCCTCTACCCAAAACGCTTTCCTGACCTCAGAGAGCAACCAGTGCGGTTATTTCTGCGCCAGCTGTGAGGAGGTGGGGGAGGGAGTTGGAGCTCCGGTACCCAGCTCCAGGGTCAGAGCTCTGTCTCCGACCTCAGAGCTGGGAATCCAAATTATCCTATGGCTCCTCAGTCAATGTCTAGGGGCCACAGGATCGTTCCCTAAGCATACAAAACTTTAAATATTACAATTACACACACAAATTGAGATGCATCATTCTTAAGTCTGATTTAAAATCTTTATATTCTGATTTAGATTATAATAAAGGAACAGCTTACATCTTATTATCCTTTGTTTTTTATTCCAAATTCTCTTAAATGGTTCCTATTCCTGCCCAAATGTATTCACTTTATATCTACCCTGTTTCACCCAGACTTAGATTGTGAGGTTTCAGGCATGGACTTGTATTTGCTTACTCGTCTTTGCTTACTTCTCTTTGTAGCACTTAGTTTATTAGCCTCTATACAAATAAATAAAATATTTTTTATCATTGCTATTGTGTATAATGTATATTGTGTATAATGCATTCCATTATAAAGAAGAGCTGGAAATTATAGGTTGTGAACACAGCTCATCTGACCTTTGATATTTCCTCCATCACCATCCCAAACCGGGCTTTAGCTGATGAGATGGATAATAAGTGAAATCTATGCCGTTTGGAGACTACATAATGCAAGTGTTTTAAGTGCGGATGCTAAAGCAGCCAATGAAATATCTCCACTTTTGTGGAAGCCGTGGGAACATATCTATTCATTATGCAAAGCTGTCAAGGGACACGTGCCATTGTACAACAGCTATGGAAAATATGTAGTAAAACTGTATTGGATGGTAAGTACTTTTCTATCTTTTTAGTTTTTGCATACAATTTATTTTGTAAACTGCACAGGACAATTTCCCCTATAAAACAACCCACCCACCTTCAAATTAGAGAATGGTGACCGCTGTTAAGAAATTATATTAATATTAGGCTATAGCTTTTATTTAAATAAAAGAAGGGCTGAACTTAACATGCAGAAAACATTTAGATCATTACAATTCTCTATATAATCCTAAGTATCAAAAAGAGCTTCTTAATGCAAAGCAGTAAGATGCATTTGTCAAGGTTCCGCTACTGCAGGGACCCCTTGATCTGCCTTTGGGAGATCTCTAGGTTATCAAGTCCTTTGCCTGCTTCCAGTAACGTGGGTGTAGGCTGTAGACGTGGTGAATAAGTCACTCTAAACTTTCAGGGTAAACAACAACACTTTACTTATAATATTAGGGTTTTTACTTAATAGAGTGGTTATAATCCAAAAGCAAGTATGATAAAATAAAACAAACAAACAATTCAATATTCTCTAGTATAACTTCAGACTACCTAGTTCCTATGCAGCCAGTTTCTCTTTCTCTTTCTCTCCTTCTCTCTGCTGTTTCTGTGCTTCTAGCTGACTCTCAGCACACACTGACTGCAAGCTGACCACACCCCACATATATAGCCTTCCCAAGAATGGAAGGTTATAATCATGTGACCTTGAATAGGAGATCTAATTCTTAACTTCTATTGGGTAACTTAAAACTCTCAAACTCCCCCTCCCATCCAAGTGTTTGGACCTTCAGGCTTCACTTACTCAAGCCTGAGTAGGCCTCAATCCCTCACATCTTCCCCCCCCCCTTCTTCTCAAGTGGAACAATTTTCCTTTTACAGAAGAGAATTGTGAAACGTTAACCTACACCAGAAGGCAACTGTTTTTCAGGTTATTTCCTAGACAAAGCATCAGCTATCACATTCTCCTTCCCAGGCACATGTTCAATGTTCATTTGAAATTCCTGCAATTTCCAAGACCATCTCTGAAGCTTGGAGTTGGTATTTTGCATTGTTTGTATCCATTGCAAGGCATGATGATCAGTCCATAAAGTAAATTCTTGTCCAAAAACATAAGGCTTGAGCTTGTCCAGAGCCCACACTACTGCCAAACATTCTTTTTGGATCGTAGACAGGTTTCTCTCCCTGGATAGAAGCTTCCTACTCAGGTAGGCTACTGGGTGTTTAACAGAGTCATAGTCTTGTAACAATACTGCACCTATGCCAGTCTCAGAGGCATCAGTAGCTACAATAAAGGTTTTTTCAAAGTCAGGTGCTCTTAACACAGGCTTTGAGCTTAACATGTCCTTTAGTCTATCAAAAGCTCTCTGACATTCATCAGTCCACACAATTTTGTCAGGTTTACATTTCTTGGTTAAATCAGTCAAAGGTCCAGCAATTTCACCAAAATGGGGAACAAATCTCCTGTAATACCCAGCAAATCCCAAGAATGACCTGACCTGTTTCTTGGTTGTAGGTATGTCCCAGGTTCTGATAGCTTCAACCTTGTCCCATAAAGGTGTGATATGGCCATTTCCAACCCTGTGCCCTAAGTATACTACCTCTGGCATTCCAAACTGACATTTGCTTAGTTTTACTGTTAGACCCGCCTCACGTATAGCCTGCAAGACTGTTCTTAGGTGTACCAAGTGATCCTCCACATTTTCACTAAATATGGCTCTATCGTCGATAAAGGCCACTGCAAATGCACTTAATCCATTTAACAATCGATTGATTAGCCTCTGGAAGGAGGCAGGACTGTTCCTCAATCCAAAAGGCAACACATTAAATTCAAATAACCCATCAGGTGTGACAAACGCTGTTTTGGGTTTGGCAGCTTCATCCAAGCTCATCTGCCAAAACCCCTTGCACAAATCAAGAGTGGAAATTATTTTAGCAACTCCCAACTGATCTAAAAGGGTATCAGTTCGTGGCATGGGATATGCATCGGGCTTGGTTATCTTATTTAATTTCCTGAAATCAATGCAGAACCTGATGGTGTTATCTGGTTTTTTCACCAGGACCACTGGGGCAGACCAGGGGCTCAAAGAGGGTCTGATTACTCCTAACCTTAACATCTCTTCTACCTCCCTGCGTATGTCTCCCAGCACCTTTCCATTTACCCTATAAGGGAGTGACCTTATGGGGAGATTGTCTCCTGTATCAATGCTGTGTACAGCCAAATCCGTTTTCCCTGGTCTGTTCTGAAAGACATCAGAAAATTCTGTTACCACTGACAGTATTCTCCTCCTGTCCTCAAGGTTGAGTTGTTCTGACCATCTTAGCTGGTCTGGATTGCACTCTTCTAACCAGTGGTCTAAGATGTCTACTATCTCTTCTCCCCCTGTCTCTAGGTTTTCTTCTGGGACCTTCTGCACCTGTAAAACTACTCCACTCCTCTCATAGTGTGGCTTCATCATATTTACATGTACTACCTTGGGTCTTTTTTCAGATTTTTCTTTAACCACCACATAGGTTAAATCATCCATTTTCTCTCTGACTGTGTAGGGGTCTTCCCAAGCAGCCTTAAGCTTGTCTTTGCGCAGAGGAAGAAATATCATTACCTGATCCCCTACCTCAAATACTCTAGAGCGTGCCTTTTGATCATACCAGAACTTTTGCACCTCTTGGGCTTTGGTTACATTGGCTTGAACTAGTTTACAGAGTGTATCAAGGGTTTGTCTAAGTTTTAACACATAATCCACCACAGAGGTTTTGTTTTCTACGAGTTTACCTTCCCAGTTTTCCCTCAGGAGATCAAGAGGGCCTCTCACTCTTCTGCCATACAACAGCTCGAAAGGTGAGAATCCCGTTGATTCCTGTGGAACTTCCCTGTAGGCAAAAAGCAGGTGTTGCAATTTGTCATCCCAGTCATTTGGGCGTGTGTTTACATAAGCTCTAATCATTCCTTTGAGTGTGGTGTTAAATCTTTCCACCATTGCATTGTATTGTGGGTGATAAGGAGTGGTTTTCAAGTGTTTTACCCCACAACACTTCCACAGACATTCCATTATCTCGGAGAGGAAATTTGACCCACAATCTGTTAAGATTTCAGAGGGAAATCCAGTTCTGCAAAATATAGTTAGCAAAGCCTCAGCTACAGATGGAGCATCTATAGAGGCTAGTGCTACAGCTTCCGGGTATCTTGTGGCAAAATCCACCACTGTGAGGATGTACTTTTTTCCCTTGTGGGTGGGTTTAGTGAAAGGCCCTACAATATCCATGCCCACCCTAAAGAAAGCTTCTCCTATAATAGGCAGAGGCTGCAAAGGAGCTTTACTGTGATGCCCTGCCTTCCCCACACGCTGACAGGTTTCACAAGACCTGCAGTACTCTGCTACTTGCTTAGCAATTCCAGGCCAAAAGAAGTTTGCCATGAGCCTTTGTTTAGTCTTGTTTTTCCCCAAGTGTCCTGCGCATGGCACATCATGGGCTAGTTCTAGCAACCTTAGCCGGAATTGGTGAGGTACTACCAGTTGCTTTAGTGGTTCCCAGGTTAACTCTTGGGTTTTTGGTAACCACAGCCTATACAGCAATCCTTTCTCCCAAATAATCTGCTCCCTTCTTTCCTCAGAGAAGGGTCTCTCTTGAGGGAGAGCAACTCTTTTCAGAGGCTCCAAACTAGGATCACTGAGGACTCCCTGCTTGAATTCCTCTACTCCTCTTAAATCAGGAAAAGGGGTCTCTAGTGCCTTCTCCTCTACAGGACCACCTGCCTCGGTTGTTTCACTGGCTTTCAGGTCTCCAGGTTGCATGGAGGCTTGTTCTGTTGTTTCGGTTTGGGGAGGGTCTGGGGTTGGTTTTGGACCTTCCGGAATCACTGTGGGTTGTACCTCTAGTACCTTTTCTCTTACCCCATCAGCTTTTACCTGGTCCTGTCTTGAAAGTTCCTCCCTTTCCTTTTGCTTGCGGGTTACCACACATATTTGAGCTTCTGGTCCCATTATATCCCTTCCCACAATGATAGGGGCAAATTGGGTTGGAGGTTCCATCACCCCAACTTCATACAGACCCCTCCATCCCCTCCATTCTATGGATAACCTTGCTACTGGGACTTCAAAGGAGGGACCATTCACTCCCTGAATCTCAATAGACATTCCTGGTACCAAATCGTCAGGTCTCACCAAATCTGCTCGGATCAGAGAAACATCAGCTCCAGAATCCAACATTGTCATAATGGTCTTATCCTTTACATAAACAGGTTCTTTAAACTGATTATTAACCTCTTCCCTGTTGGTGATCACAAATCCACAATTATAAGGTTTTTTAATACTTGCTACACCTTGTGGTTTGGTTTGTTCGGGTTTAGGACTACCTAGGTTAGCTGGTGTTATTGCTTGTAACTTGGGACAGCTACTCCTGATGTGGCCTGTCTGACCACACAAATAGCAGGCACGGTCTCTGGGGTGAGAAGGATCAAAAGGAGGTTTTTTGATCTCTTTTTTACTTGGGGCTTCCCATTTCCCCCCCTTCTTCTCAGACTCAATCCTGGGGCCTAACCCTTCCCGGTTTTCAATCAATTTGTCAGCCATTTCTGCCGCTTGGTTTACAGTTTCAGGATCTTTATCCTTAACCTTCAGTTTTATTTCTCTGGGCAACCGAAAATAAAACTGATCCAGAGCCATAAGCTCTAACACCTTTTCCCTGTTGTCAGCTTTTGCTTCATCCACCCATTTTAATAGCAGGTTTTTTAATTTTGTTGCAAACTCTACCATAGATTTACCTGGTTGAGGTGTTAACCCTCTGAACTTTTTCCTAAAGTGCTCAGGACCTAACCTGAACCTTTTAAACACAGTTTCTTTGAATTGAGCATAGGAAACAGCCTCCCCCTCTGGCATGCTATTATAAATCTCTGCCAGCTCCCCTTTGATTAAATTAGGCACAAACTTCATGTAATCACCCTCCTGCAATCCCCACTTCTGTGCTGCCCTTTCAAAAGTGGTCAGGAACACTTGTGGGTCTTCTCCTGGGGTGTATGCTGTGAAGTCCTTCGGGGTAACTCTGACAGGCTGCTCCTCTTTGAATTTCATCATCCTTTCCTCGTGTCTGCGTTGTTCCTCTTGGGCTTGCAGTTGCTCCCTCTGGGCTTGCAGTTTCTCCTGGTGCAGCTTTTCCTCATGTCTGCGTTGTTCTTCCTGCACCTTAAGCTGCTCCTGCCGCACCTTTTCCTCGTGTCTGCGTTGTTCTTCCTGGGCCTTAAGCTGCTCCTGCCGCACCTTTTCCTCGTGTCTGCGTTGTTCTTCCTGGGCCTTAAGCTGTTCCTGCTGCAGACGAAGCCTTTCCCACTCTAACCTGGTCTCTTCTTCCTTCTGCTTTGCCATTAGCCGCAGTTCCTGTTCATGGAGCTCCCATTCTTTTGTTTGGGGTCTTGTTACACTAGGGCTAGAGGGTGCAGCTCCTCCTATTGCCGCCTGGGAGATCAGCATAACTTTTAGTTCCTCTGCTGTTTTGCTCCCATGGCAAATTGTCCTTTTTACACTGCTCTATCAGGGCAGTTTTATTCATAGAAAGATACTGGCTCATTTTACTAGCCTCACTGGGTCCCTATTCTGCAGTCCTGAAGTTCAAACATACACTGCTTTTTGCCAGCTCTATTAGTAAAATACCCAATTTCCGTTTGGAGTGCTTAATCTCACTGTTCAGGATCGCTCCGCTGCCACCATCTGTCAAGGTTCCGCTACTGCAGGGACCCCTTGATCTGTCTTTGGGAGATCTCTGCCTCTTCCCAAAGCCTCTCCCTCTCTAGGTTATCAAGTCCTTTGCCTGCTTCCAGTAACGTGGGTGTAGGCTGTAGACGTGGTGAATAAGTCACTCCAAACTTTCAGGGTAAACAACAACACTTTACTTATAATATTAGGGTTTTTACTTAATAGAGTGGTTATAATCCAAAAGCAAGTATGATAAAATAAAACAAACAAACAAACAAACAATTCAATATTCTCTAGTATAACTTCAGACTACCTAGTTCCTATGCAGCCAGTTTCTCTTTCTCTCCTTCTCTCTGCTGTTTCTGTGCTTCTAGCTGACTCTCAGCACACACTGACTGCAAGCTGACCACACCCCACATATATAGCCTTCCCAAGAATGGAAGGTTATAATCATGTGACCTTGAATAGGAGATCTAATTCTTAACTTCTATTGGGTAACTTAAAACTCTCAAACTCCCTCTCCCATCCAAGTGTTTGGACCTTCAGGCTTCATTTACTCAAGCCTGAGTAGGCCTCAATCCCTCACAGCATTATATATTTTATGTACTTTATAAATGTACATTATATATTTTATGTATGCTTGACCCAGGCCAGTTTACAGAAGTAATCAGTATGCACCCTGTATACTGAGTATACCTAAGGAGTGTGCTGTAAGCATCAGAGCTTTATCCATCTTTTTATGACTGAATGTACATCCTACAGTATATACATATTTCAGGGAAACATAGTTGGCCCTCAGTCCCTGGATCAGAAAAAAGATGGGTATGGCCCATCACTAGAGAAAACATACCACAAATACACTAAGTATAAAGGCCTGTAGCCATTGGAAACAGCCTTCAGCCTCCATGCTCCAGGCACACATACAATTCTTGTTTTCAGGTCTCACTTAAATGTTTTGAAATGAGCAACTGTTTCTCTTTTGTTGTTTTATCACAGTCCTATTTAGTCAGGGAAATAGACTTCAGTAGTATGTTCCCATTTAACACTATAGTGGCAGTGCACATAGATGGTGAGGATGGATTGCACTGCTTGGCTGCTGCCACTGAAACCTATATGGTGGGAGGAGAGCTATGCAAGGGAGGCAGGGGCAGGCTAGGGCTGCATAGTGCATTTGTCACAACAGCAACTGGAGAGTGGCCAGAAGTGCCCAGCATCAGCTCAGTCCAATGACATTGGGCCGATTCGCACTACACAACAGCCCAGCATGGGTTATTTAACCCACGGTGAGGCTGCAGCGCGTGCAGGGCACGTGTGGCCACCATTTTACATATCCAACCCCTGCTTAGGGGTTGTTGTGTCATGCAAACCCAGCAAGCGTGAGTTATGTGAGGGTTAAATAACCCTAGAACAGACCATGGGTTGTTTAACCCTTGCATAACCCACACTTGCCGGGTTTGCACAACATGACAATGACAATGCTGGATATGCAAAGTGGTGTCTGTAGGTGCTGCAGCTTGTTATGGGTTCAGTAACCCACAATGAGCCACACCATGTTGTGTGAACCAGGACATTATCAACTTGCACTGGGAACTCTTGGAAACTTTCCAAACACTGCCTTGCAGCATCTGTACAGGTATATATCCAGCTCGGCTCCCTGCCTTCTACCATCTGTACTCTAATAACAACAGAGCCCCAGTCTCCATCCTAGATTGTTGTTGAGTGGCATTATCCTACCAGCACACACTCAAGCATTTCCACTACATAATTGTAATAATGATAAATAATGACAAACTATTTTCCTCATTATGCTTTTATAACATGAGAATGTTCCAGCTAGTCATTTTAGTTCTTAAGTATATTCTTCCCTTTGCAAAGCCATATGAATGGTGCCAATTGAGAATAGTTCATTGATACTTTGCAAATGATTTCCAAAGTACTAGCTGTATTGTTGTCTGATGGATTCTACTGGTCTTTCAAATCCGTTCTCCCTATTTATTAACATTATCTATAATGAGGATTAAGTTATTGGAAGGTCACACAGATTTTCATACCAACTATTTTTCATTGTCACACCCTTTTCTCTTTTATAGGGGAGCTGGCGAAAGATCATTGTGGATGATAGTATACCTTTCAGTGAAGACAATTACATGCTGCTTCCAACTACAACATGTGAAATTGAACTTTGGCCACTGATATTATCTAAAGCGATAATTAAACTAGCAAACAATGAGTATGTTTTCTAAGTTTCCAGTCTGTTTGGAAATCAAAATAGAGCAATAAGCAAAAAACAACAACCCAGAATCTAATATACAGGCTGAATGCTTGTTTGTTATTAATTAGTGTACTGGTAGTGGGTTTTTGAACCTTGTAATAAACAAAGAAAGAACCTCATGCAGCAGAAGGCGGTGTTTATTTGTATTAATGAACAAAAAATATTGACTTTGATCCATCAGGACCCTGGTAGGGGTGGAGTGGGGGAGCTCTGATTTCCTGCTTTCATGCACTCATGCTACTTCACATGTCCAGGGCCAGCCCACCCATGAAGCGGAGTGAGGCGCTCACATGAGGTGATGTTGCTGGAAGAGCAGTGAATTGTTCCACTCCACCAGCCCCAGCCCGGAGAGCTCACCGCCACCTCCAGTGGGTGCTCTAGAGAGCCCCGCCAGCCACTTTCCCACTGCTGGCATTTGCTTCAGTGAGAAAGTGGCTGGTGGGGCTCCTCAGAGCAGCCACCGGCCCTCTGTTGCTGTGCAGCTCTCATGAGATCTTGGCACATGGCTGACACCTCATCTCGGCCATGTGCCGAGATCTCACGAGAACCTTGAGCCACAATATCAGAGCTCCCTGCTGCTGCTGCACAACCCTCTCTCCCTGCTGCCAGCCCTAGCCTGGAGAGCCCCCATGCAGCAGCAAAGGAAAGGCGATGGGCTCTCTGGGCTAGGGCTGGCGGTGCAGGGAGGGAGGTTGCACAGTGGCGGCTGCAACAGCAGGGAGGGAGGTTTCTGCGGCAGTGGCACAAGTTCTTTTGATTCAGACATCAAGAGAGCTCGTGCTGGGCCTACACATGCCACATTGAATATCATTCTTGAGGGCCCCTTAACCATCAGGAATGGCCTTTTGGGGTACATATGAAACTGCAATAGGAAGAAGGAGGTGTGAAAGCCCTATTCCACTCCCCTTGCAGTTTTAAGTTCCAGGCTTCTGTTTTGTTCAACTCAAGGCCACCAAAGCAAGGAAATAATCGTAAAGTTGAAAATATTCACGGTATTAGAATTAGTACATGTTACAGGTATCACAGTGTATCTTGGCATTGTGTTAGTGATTGGGAAGCTAACATAATAACCATAGCATCGAGTCTTGTGGCTTTGCCATCCTGCATATTTATCCATGTTGACCAATAATTCCAATATTTTATGCCTCTCAGTTACTAAATATTTCAGGTACATAGCACTGAATTACATAGACTCGGAATAAATATTCTGCCATTAGTATGACGGCATCAAAGAAAAGTAGATTTCATAGATTTCATAGATCATAGAGTTGGAAGGAGCCTACAAGGCTATCGAGTCCAACCCCCTGCTCAACGCAGGAAACTAGAGGAGGGGTCTCCCATCCAAGTAATAACCAGGCCTGACCCTGCTTAGCTTTCCACGCGCAGACACGCTGAGCCAGCGTAAGCCACAGCTGCAGAATTATACCAAGAGGATGCAGACTGACAATATAACATCATATATACTTAAGTTGAGACAAAATGCAAACAGATTTATTATGGCATATGTTTTGTACACCAGAGCCCATATACACAAAAATGAGTGCCTTTATATAAATCTGTTCATTTCTCAGGTACCTTAAAAATCTGCTTTTTGCAGCAACTGACGAACAAGAACACCCCTTTGGAATTTGTCATAATGGAGTCTGTGCAGTAACTTGCAACAACTCATATTTCCAAGAGATAGACCTTGGTCCTGTTTTCCATTCTAATCTCTTTAGACCTATGAGAACCTGAGTTGCTGAAAGCTGCATTTTTGTCTGTTGCAATCTGTTGTTTCTAGAAAGATAGGAAAAGAGACCTGTAGTCCTTTAACTATTCATAACTATGCAGTTATTAGATTTCTGAGTATTCATGTTTACTTGCAAGAAAAATGGCTCAGCAGTGAAAATTATATATGAAATATGGAAAATTGGGAAGGACACTATATGATAAATGCTGAGATAGAATTAAAATCTGAATATTATATTGGTGTGCTTATATGCTTATTTGTATTTGTTGTAGTATAAATGAAGTTGGAAAAAGAGAACTGGGGGAATTCACAGTTCTACATGCACTTACTGGATGGATACCAGAAATTATTCCTCTCCAGTAAGTTTACTTTTATGAGGAGGTTCTTTCTCTTTGCTTCCCATGTACTTGATTCATCAGGCCTTTGGGGGTGGGGGAATGGATTACACACTCGGACCTTTAACACAATCAAAATCAGTTCTGTGAAAGCCATATTTTTTTAACTCAACTGCTTTGTGTCTTTGAAAATCAGGACTTCTGAAATATGTTGCTGAAGTTATTTTAATTGGTTGGATCCAGACTTAGTCATACTTAGAGGACACTTATTGTAATCAATGGCTTATACTATGTTTGGATCCAACCCAACCATAGTGATCCTGGCTGTCTACTCTACACTCATTTGTGAAGCTATCACTGTTAAAGCTCTTTTATGCTTGCTTTAGCCAGATATTACCTTTTAAAATCATTATTGTACACATCAATTTGATTTGTTGAGTCTGTCGTGGTAATGTGGTGTCCATTTGAAATTCATTTAAAGTATATTGGGGGGACGGCTATATTTTATTGTATCAAATTATAGTTTTTAAATATATAATTTTGAACCTGTTTGGTTCAATTTATTTGATGTTCATGTATTTCTACGTTTTGCTTATGTTTTAGCAAATTCTTCCCCCCCCCCCCCGTATTCTAGAAAAAAATAGATTGCTTCCATGCTTTCCTTTCTTTTTAAAGAGTAGGTACCTTCCTGGATTACAGTAGAAGAAATTGCTGTCAGGAAGATGAGGATGATTACAAGTTATTACAATTATTCCAGTCATTACTGCCCCACTTAAATAGTAGCAAAATATAGTTTGGATATTTCTTTTGTTGACTCCCATAGGTCAAAAAAAATATGAAACTGTGGGTAGTGCAGTGCATTTGCAGTAAATGAACAGAAGGTGATAATTATGTTTTAAAATGATGTTTGTTTATATTTTTAAAGGTCTGGATATTTGGATAAAGTTTGGGAATTCTTAAAAGATGTAGTGCCAGAGTTTAAGTTACCAGAAGAATTACCTCTTGAACCTGAAGGATCACTTCAAGATACAAAAAAAGATCTAAAAGGTTCTGAGATTAAAACTGATACCATTCCTATAATTAAGCAACCAGAGAAGCCAGAAAAAGCTGAGAAAACAGGCAAAGGTATGAAATTATACAGACTGTAAATGATATGCAGCCTTCAAAGATGGATGGTCCTAAGTGTATATGTGGGGGAGTGAAATGGCAGGTCCTGGGCCTCCCTCATGAACAAAGGGGCTTTGGAGCCAGTGGAGCCAAGGCCACCACCACCCCACGCTTGCCCTGCTCCTGGAATACCTCGGTTTAGGGCTTTCTGGTTCCTACTGCCAGTAGAAACAGCACTGATAGTAGATTTATGCTCACAGAGCTGTGAGCGCAAATAGAGCCTCTGGGGTGGATACACGCAACACACACACACACACACACACACACACACACACGTTGCTGGTGGAGCTCCTTTCTATCAGCAGAGGGGAACCTCCACCATATCCTAACAACCCTTGGACAGCCACCTGAGTGTTAACAAAACACTTTGTGTTCAGAGATAAATTTTATTTCTTTGCTTCTCCATATACCTTCCAAGTAATCGTACTAAATACTTCTAGGTATCCAGAAGGAGATACAAGTCTTGGAAGATGTTACAGGGAGGTGGATCTTGGGCTCAATATTCCGGGGTATTATTAAGTGCATTTAACTCCCTTTAAAATCAGTGGACTTTAAACATGCAGTGTACTGGATTAAGGAGTAACTCTGCAATCCTATAGTAGTAAGCCCCACTGAACATAGTGGAACTTACCTCTGAGTAAACATGCACAGCAGTTCTGCAATTCAGGACTGAGTAGGTGGCCTTAATCCTCACTGATTTCAATGGAATTTAAGTGGGAATAATTTTGCACTGGATTAGGATGTGTATTTCTAGTTGTAAAAACAGGGATAACTTCTAATTCTTTCTAAAATTGTGCCCTATTCTGCATCAATTTGATTAACCAACTCTCTAATACTGTATTATGTGGATTTTTCTCTTTGAAAGTCTTACTTCAGGGCCAAATTCCCTATGAGGAAAGGTTACAACATTTGGGATTTTTTAGCTTAGAAAAATGGTGAGGGTGTGTGATATATAAAGTTATGTATGCATGGGGTGGAGAAAGTGAATTCCAGGGTCATCTTGGAGAATACTGCTCAGTCTTATCCCCCATGCTATTTAACATCTACATAAAACTGCTGAGTGGGGTCATCTGGAGTTTTGGAGTGCATTGCCATCAGCTCTAGTTCCCCTACTCATCTTCAGCAGGTGAGGCTGTGGATGTGCTAAACCGGTGCTTGACTGCGAGAATGGACTGGATGAGGGCTAACAAACTGAAGCTCAATGCAGACAAGACTGAGATGCTGTTAGTGGGTGGTTCCTCTGACTGGATGGAGGGTGTTCAACCTGTTCTGGATAGGGTTGTACTCCCCTTGAAGGAGAAGGTTTGTAGCTTGGAGGTGCTAGAGATGTTACCGCGAATATCGGGGGGGGGCTGGAATGAGGCCGAAATCGGCCCGCTTGCAGCCCCCCGATATTCGTGGGCCTACCTTCCCACCTGCTCGTTCTGCCGCTCGAGCTGCCGTGCCACACGGGCTCCCACCGCATCATTTCTGGCTGGTCGGAAGTGATGCGACGGGACCCTGCGCCGACACGGCGGAACCCCATGCCGCGGTTTGGCGTAGAAACCAGGGCAACAGGGCTTAAAATGGCCACAATGGTGCGGGGTTCCATCGTGTCGGCGCAGGGTCCCGTCGCGTCACTTCTGGCCAGCCAGAAATGACGTGATGGGACCCTGCGCTGCCGGCACGGCTGCCCGAGCGGCATGGAGAGTGGGTAGAGAATCGCTCCGCGCCGCAGAGAATCTGGGCTTCAGGGGGGCTGCTCACTGAGGAGAGGCAAGGCGAGACGAGATGAGCCCCCCGAGATACAACCCCCATCTCTAGGAGGTGCTCCTGGAGCCATCTTTGTCACTTGAGGCTCAAGTGGCCTCAGTGGCAAGGAGTGCCTTCTACCAGCTCTGGCTGGTGGCCCAGCTACGTCCCTATCTGGACAGGGGTAGCCTGGTTTCAGTAATCTACGCTCTGGTAATCTCTAAGCTAGACTACTGCAATGCACTCTACGTGACACTGCCCTTGAATACTGTTCAGAAGCTGCAGCTTGTGTAAAATGCAGCAGCCAGACTTATCATTGGGACCAGAAGGTCCGAACATATACCAGTTCTGGCCCATTTGCACTTGCTGCCACTATGCTTCTGAGCCGAATTCAGGGTGCTGGTTTTAACCTATAAAGCCTTAAATGGCTTAGTAGCACAATACTGGATGGAATGCCTCTCCCAACCACAATCTACCCGGGCACTGTACTAAACATCTGGGGCTCTCCTCTGACTGCCACCTCCGAGGAAGGCTCGGTTGGTGGCAACGAGGAGGGCCTTCTCAGTGGTGGCCCCCCAACTGTGCTCCCTACTGAGGCCCACCTGGTGACAACTTTACTATCTTTTCGGCACCAGGTTAAGACTTCCCTGTATGCCAAGGCATTTAATATTTAAGAGCTCAAAATAGCACATGGGGGGGGGGTTATGTCAGCGGCTAGCTTAGTTTATTAACTTGTTTAGTATTTGTCATTTTAAATTGGGTTTTTAAATTTGGTTTTAAACTTTGTAAAGTTTTTATTATTATCTGTACTTTCTTATGTGTTTTATTGTTTTTATGAATTGCAGTATACCGCCCAGAGAGCTTCAGCTGTGGGGCGGTATAGAAATAAAACAAACCAACCAACAAATAAATAATCCAAATTAGCTAAATGATATGAGATTCAGGACAGATAACACAACACATAACTGAACTATGGAATTTGCTGCCACGAGGTACTGATGGCCACTAACTTGGATGGCTTAAACGAGGAATTAGACAATTCATGGAGGATTAGGCTGACAGTGACTATATAACCTCCAGTATCAGAGGCAGTATACCTTTCAATACTAGTTGCTGGGAAGCATGAGTGGGAGGGTGCTATTGCCCTCATGTCCTACTTGCAGGCTTCGCATAGGCATCTGGTTGACCAATGTGGAACAGAATGCTGGACTACATCAGCCTTTGGTCTGATGCAGCAGGGTTCTTCTTATTTTCTTAAGCATAGTATTCACACATGTATTTATTTTCTTTGGCAGAAAAATCAGATCTTCTTGGAAAGAAGAAAAGTAAAGATGGTGAAAAGGATAAAAATAGGTCAGGGCTTCATTCTGGACAATTGTCTTCTGACTATCGAAGTTCTATTCAGATGTTTCTTGATGGTAAATTATAAATGTTCCTAGGCATATGAAACAATTCATTTTAATATTGTACATTTAATTGATTTTAACTCATACTAATATACATGGCTGATAAAGAACTGCAGCGTTTTGTTTAGCTAAATAAGTCCACAAAAGGTGATAACAGACCACAAGAAACACAAATGAATGTAAAACGCAATCAGAAAGTAGTTCACCGATGTATTCAGCCTCATGGAATATGAATATTGACCCACATTTCTATATGTGATGAAGTTTACCCCTGGTTCAGACATACAATATGTGCACTGCTATCTTAAACGCATTGCTAATGTTTTGGATTTGCCGAGATTGCTGCCCTTCAAATCATTTGGAATTCTGTAGACTTCCTCACCTCTCTCCTTAGATAGGAAAGATTGGAGATGCTTTAAGTGCTCATTTGCCTTTCACTCTTTCCCCCACTCAGCTGTCAATTATGTATCCTCAGCAGTAGCTATAGAGATCACTGGTCTGATTCTTCAATGTGGTTATCTTCTCTGCCCTTTCCCCTTCTACTTGCTATGTAAGGTTAGCCATTAGAGATAGCAAATGAAATCAATGGACCCTAATGTTTTTAATAGTAAATAATTCTCAGTTATGTTTCATTAATAGAAAATTAAAACAACACACGAGAAAAAATATTTGTTCACTAAGTTACAGGAAATACTTTTTTCTTTTCTTTTTTCCTTTCTTTTCTTTTTCCGAAGTTCCAGAAGTGAAAGCATATATAATGATTTTAACTAGTATAACAGTTAAATGTATCCATTCCCTCCCACCCCCTTCATAATGCACTTGTACTCTCAACATGAATGAAATGTGTGCAGTTTAAGTGAAAAGCCTTAACTGAGTATGACTGGTACCCTGAAACCAGTTATTCTGAAGTAGCTCAATACTTCTGTTTCAGAATAGGTTTCTTAATTGGAACCACATAAAAGAAAGTTATTTTCATGACTCTATTTCTTGCCTTTGTAGCAACATGCTAACTAAAAAGGAATATTATCTGTTAATATTATGTTATTATCTACAGCATTATTTCATTTTTTAACTGTTTAATAGGTTTAATGGTTTCTTTTTAATAGGTTCTGCAGGACCACTGCAGCCACAGATGGTAGCGTATGCTTGCTATATGCCTCTTTATGTGTCTGAAAAAAAGATCTTTGTATTAGAGAAAATGGTAAGGATGTATATTCTTTGCCTTGTAAATATGAACTAATAACTAGATAAATACAAGGGATATATCAATTCAGAAACATAATTTTGAAAAGGGCTGCTTTATAGGCAAGTTTTCTGCCTTTGTATAGTTCAGGTTTTCAAGAAACCTTAAAGCACTTTGACATGTAAAGGTAAAATATATATATCATAAACATTTCTTTTGCAAGCATTCTACAGCAGTGTATGAATACCTGGAAGTCCATTGTTTATAGTACCCTTATTTTTGACAAGGAGATCAGCCCAGTATTACTGGAGATTTCCCATGTTGTGTCCTGCTATGGCTGAATCAGACTCAGCATTAGAGCAAATTAGTATGGGGCAATCCAAAAGGCAAGGCAACAAAACAGGCAAATGGTCAAGCACAAAGATTTCAGTCCAGTATGAGATCAGGCTAAAATACAAAGATCAAAGCACAGTTAAGCAGTCAGATACAATATACAGTCCAGAAGCAGAGTCAAGCAGGATTCCAAGGGTCAGAAGCACAGAGGGTCAATCATAAGGCAAGGTCAAGAAAACAAGATACAAGACACTGGAGCTGAAAGAACGATGTTGTTTCAGCACTGGCCAGGCTAAAATTGAAGGCTTCTCCTCAGGGGTCAACTTTGGTCGGGCTCGCCTTAGTGGTATGGGTTTGTGGGAACATGCAACGTTCAGGATGTTCATCATTATGAAGGATAATGCAAAAGTAGACTATAGTGTAATTAATCTGCTGACCAACCATATTTGCTGACCATATTTAAGAGAAATTGTCAATTCAAAATTACTATTTTATTTACACTCCAATCCTGGGCCTAGGTATAGCTTTTGCATGACTGCCCAATTGTCCCTACATGCCTCTGTAACTCCCTTTTACTTGCTACTATCTTGCCAATGCTAGAAGGATAGGACCACTCCAATATATCTTACAGTTGTGGGTAGCCCCATGTTGAGGCTTGTTCTGAGCATGGGCACAGCTGCAGTGATATAGTATCTTCTTGCCCAGCTCAAATACTTTTTCTCTCTGTTGCAGAGCATTGGATTGAGCTCTTAATGTCCTAAGAAATCTTATAATGCCCAAACTAGAATGTTTTCTTATTTTATATTTTTGCACATAACAGAGCCTCCTTTGTGTATTCTTCAGGCTGATTCTTCTGAGAGGTTACGAGAGTATGGTCTTTCCCATATATATAGCCACCCTGCACTGCTAACCAGAATAAGGTCAGGTCCCCTGGTAGCCCCTCCAAAACCACCACCGGTACCTCGTTGGAAACTTATCCGCCAGAAAAAGGAAACTATTGTGACAGATGAACCCCAAGGTTTGTCTTTCCAGGCTTTGCACTATATTTTTTAACTAACAATATGCCAATGTTTAATATTTGTATTTGTTTCCATTGATATCACCCAGGCTTCCATTTTGGGGATCAAAATAATCATATAGGAAAATGAAGAATGTCTTCTACTGTATTATATCAGTGGCCTAATCTGGTGATGAAATGATACTACTCTGTGCTTCTTGCTTCTAGTCTTTTCCATGTTCATGTTTTAGCCACAGGATGGATTATGTCTTCAAAAGAAATTAGAGCTACAGTTATTTAAATAGTTAAAGAAATAGTATAGGACATATTAAAGCCCTGAATAGTTTAGGACCAGTGTATTTGAAGGACTTCCTTCTCCCATTTGACCCTATTGAGATCATCATTACAGGTCCTCTTGCATGTCACAACATCCCCTGAAATATTTTTAGTTGGGGCTACAGCAGAGATGGGGAATCTCCCTTCAACATTCTAGAAAACATTCAAGCCGAGCAGGGAGAGGAATTCCCACCATTATCTCCAATTGTTATCAGAAATAACAGTGGACATTAGCCTGTGTCCCACTCCCACTCCCAATTGGGAGGGAAATAATAATCAGATAACCGGGGGGGGGGGGTTCCCTGTGCGCAGCTACCACAAATGGCCCTCTCCCTAGTCCAAGAGTGGGGAACTGAAATTGGATGGGAGACCAGATTACATCCCACCCAGCCTTCTGCGAGCTGGATGATGTCAGGGATGGGGCCATCCACATTGGGGAAGATGCAGGGCAGGAAAAGCTGCCCTGGCCGAGGCATTGGGTAGAGGAGCTTTATTCCACTCAATGCTTTGGTCAGGGCAACTTTGCCCACCCCACATCTTCCCCAGTGTGGAAAGGCATGGGGAAGGCGAAGATGGGCCTCTGCTCGAAGTGTCAGCTGGAGGTGCTGCAGCCATCACTTTAGCCAGGGACCAGATTCAGATGATGTCGGACAGGATGGCCCCATCCCAGGCATCATCCAGCTCACAGAAGGCTGGGTGGGGTATAATCCAGTCTCCCACCCGTTTTCAGTTCCCCACGCTTGGACTTTGTGGTGGCTGCACATAGGTTCTGGAAACTTCTAAGGGAAGCCCATCTCACCTCCTCATTAATGACCTTCCAGAAGCTGATAAAGATCTTCCTTTTTAGGAAAGCATTCAGTATGCTTTTTAAATACTTTAAATATCTTGATTGCTATTGTATTGTTTTCTCCTGCTCTTTTTGTGTTTTATGTTATGTTGCAAATTGGAAGGATGTTTTTAATTTTTAAATTATTGACTTTGTTGGAAGTCACCTAAAACTCCTTGGAGATAAGGCAGGGCATAAATGTTTTAAAATAAATAAATGATATTTATGGTCTGGCCCAGATACTAGCAACATGAAAAAATCATTCACATAACAAGTGCATTAATGTTCTTAAATGGTCACTACTATTATGACACATGTTGAAAAATTATACTGTTTGGTCCAGAACAGTATGAGAGAACTGCATACACAGCTGGCCTGATGTTTCTTTTTCTGACAGCTGCACGTGTTCTCCCTTTGACACACAGTGAATTGTTTTTACACTTTCCCAGGTGCTTGGTGTAGCATGGATTAAAAATGTATAGGTAGTTCTCATATGAAGTAGTTTTAGCAGGTTTAACCTTGGTTCATCACTTGAAGAGAGTCATTTCTCTAATGAAGATACGATGTGCTAGTGTAGCATAGTAGCTAAAGCTCAGATTATGTGGAACAAGAAATTGATGGGTTCTACTGACTTGCATCTTCCCCTGTTTCTCTCCAGTAACATATAGCTGTGAGGGGTGAGGACATTATTGTGTTGGCATACACAACTCCCCAGATTCCCCAACCATGCTTGCCTGGCTGGGGAATGCTAGGAACTCTAAATATGGATAGGATTGCACTTTAAGACCATCAGATTCCCTTCTCTGGGTTTCTCTACCCTCTGTCTACCATCTAAGGTATGGTGGGTGGCTTCTCAGTGGTGGTACCCTATTGTGAAATGCTTCCCAGGGAGGGTTATCTTGCACTTATTCTGTTATTTCTTGGTTCATTTTATTCTTTTTATGCTGTTCCTTGTGGTTTTACTTCCTTTAATATATTTTTATATGTCTTCATTTTTATGTTTCTAAAATTTATTGAATTAGATAAATTTTATTACGGTCAATTGACCAGCATGTTAGCTAGCAAAATAAAACAAGATCCACAAAACAATTGTTAAACTGAAAAAGAGCACATAGTATAGATTTACATAAGTAAAACCTCAAATTAAGGCCTGGTGTGTTTTAATCGCTACTGCACAAAATTTTAGCAACATTTAGAGTAATATATACTTCAACATCAGAAAGGAGCAAATAAACATAAAAGGTATCTGAACGTTCTGGCAAATTAGACATAATTGGTTCAATAGGACTTGTATGTATGTATGTATGTATGTATTTATTTACAGTAATACCTTGGATTGCAAGTAACTTGGTTTGAGAGTGTTTTGCAAGACAAGCAAATGTTTAAATATTTATTTTAAAAAAATTTGACTTGATATACAAGCGACGTCTTGCAATACAAGTACTGCAGTACGGCTTAAATTAAAAATCTCTGTACAATTTTTTTTGGGGGGATTTCGTTTTGATATAAGAGTGTTTTGGATTACAAGCACGTTTCCGGAACGAATTATGCTCTCAATCCAAGGCCTGACTGTACATATTTTATTTATATACTGTCCAATAGCTGAAGCTCTCTTGAGTGGTGTACAACAATCAATTAAAAAGTACAATAGAGTACAATTAAAAAACAATAAAAACATTATAAAAATTTAAAACCAATTTTAAAAATAACACAAAAACTAAAAACAAGTTAATAAAACACGACCTCTAAAAGAATTTACCACCCCACTGTGTACCATTTAGTTGTTAAAAGCCTCAACGTAGAGGGCAGTCTTAACCTGGCGCCGAAAAGATAGGGTTGGTGCCAGGCAGGCCTCAGGGGGGAGCTTGTTCCACAGTTGGGGGGGCTACCACAGAAAAGGCCCTCCCCCTTGTTGCCGCCCTCCAAGCCTCCCTCGGAGGTGGCAGTCAGAGGAAGGCCTCAGATGTTGAACATAGTGTCCGGGTAGATTGTGGTTGGGAGAGACGTTCCATCAAGTATTGTGGTCCCAAGCCATGTAGGGCTTTATAGGTTAAACCCAGCACCTTGAATTGGTGCTTTTTGAGCATACTTCTTTTTCTCCCTAAGTAAGGTTTTATAATGTTTTTCCCCAGAGATTAAATCCACTAATGGCACCGCTAAGTTATTTTGCTTATATGTGCTAAATTTTGCGCTTAAGGCCTTCTTCGCTTGGATGCAGTCCCAATCAAATCAATGCTGAGAGCTAGAGTTATGAACCTGAGGCATCCCCACAGTTCTTACAGTCAAATGAGCCCTCAATTAATTAGCCAGAGACTCATAAATCTAGAATTCCCTCATTAGAACCCAGCACAAGGATAGAAGAATGGATCTTATAAAAATGGTCCGAATGTAACAGCTTTGTAAGCATCCCATCCACCTTCTCAGACCATCCAATCTTGGCGGTTCTAACTTCAATTTTGGGATTAGATATAAAGTCAGTGGCAATATACATCTGCCGATCCAGAGGTTTCAGAATTAGGGTCAAAGGAAGATGGTCGCTATCAAGCTGGTTGTCTACTTCTAGGCGGTCCACTAGATGAAACAGATTTCGAGAAGTAATTAAATAATCAATCACACTCATCCTGGAGCCTGGCCAAAAGGTGAATTCTCCAGTTACATCCCCGATGCAGGTACCATTTCGTATACAGAGGTCCAATTGATAATACATTTGAACCACATGTAGTCCAAACATTGCCAAAACATAGGTTTAAAAGAAGCATTAGCTGCATTGCACCGCCAGCAATTAGCCAAATTAGACAATCCCTTATTAAAGAGACGTTGTGGTGTCTAATAGACATGAAAGAAAAGTTTTTGCTGAATAAGACGCAGCCTAAGATCCATAGACGTGATAGGTATAGGCGCCAAAGCTACGATCCACTGATTAAGCAGAATGGGACAATCCAATTCCCTATTCCATTCCTGCTAAAACCCTGTATATCATATTTATTCACCAATAACAAGTATTTATAGACATGGATCATGGGCTACTTTGCCTGACCAGCCAAGTGCTTCCAATAATGACATACTCTGATGCTATAAAAGTGGCTGGGCCAAACCTAGATACTAACAAATGCTGCAATTGCAAGTATGCTTTGTTAATATAAAGATTGCATAATTTCTCTGTGTGATCCACCGTCAAAAGGAGCCTGCATGTTTGACCAGGATGGAAAACACTCCTGGAAAATAGGTGGACTTTGTATTCCCCAGAATAAGGTTGCAGCATTTTCCACCACACCACCCTCGCGTCTTCCCAGCATAATTGGAGGCAGAGATTATAACCTTATTGTAACCATCACATAATTGGCTGATATGCAGACTGCTCCCACACTACACCTGGAACTAACTAGTCTGGACTTGTAGACAATGTGACTTCACAATCTAGTCACTTCCCCCCCTCCCTGTCCCACCCCCTGCCTTTTGGAACATCTTGGCTGACAAAGAGATCTGGGGATCTCAAAAGCTTGCACAATTTTGAGGGGTGATCTTCGCACAGTAGCAGCATTAAGACTTGAAAATCAAAGGTGTACCTCATCTATGAGGGAATCCATTGGCTGGAAAAGGCAAAGAGCCTGTGAACTTTTTTCTACACAAGGCATTTATTGTGTGCTCGATTCCTTATTCACATTTGTTTATGGGTTCTTTAGACATTGTTGTGATCCTCGAGTTTCGCTTCTATTTTTTAAGAGAACTTTCCTGTTTATTTTTAGAGTGGGGAAAATGGGGTGTTATTTCTGAAAGTGAAAGAAAAGACATTTTTCTACTGTGTAATTGTGATATTCTGGTATAGCACAGCTCCACCTAATGGTTATATAGTGGAAAAGCAGGAAAGGAAAAGCTTTTTGTGTAGAGCTCGGATCTCAGTTATGCAACAAAACCGAAAGTAGATTCAGACAGTGATTAACAGGCTCATGTAGAAAAGTTCTGCCTCTCCACCTATCCTAACTGCAATCATCATCCACTCTTAGAGACTGCTAACTTGTTTTGCCTGTCCCTGCTTCACTCTTCATGGCCATACCTGCAAGTCCTGGTCTTCTATATAGTCTTGGTTGGCCTTGGAGGGCACAGTATAGGATGACATGTGTGTGTGTGTGTGTGTGTGTGTGTGAAGGGGAACTGGGACTCTTGCAGGAATCACCATTGGGCATCACTGTGGAAAACAAGAGGAGAATTTTTAGCCTACTCTCCCCCCCCCCCCAAATATTTGTCAGCTGATTCTAGGAGAAGCAGTTTGCAGTAAGCAGGCATAGGTCTCTCCTATTTAACTGATAGTTACCTGGGACGGCACAATAAACTCAAAGATGACCTGAAAACAAAAAAGGACACGTATAGGAAGTGGAAGGAAGGACAGGCTACAGGGGAAGAGTACAGGCAGGTAGCACAGAACTGCAGGAATAGTGTCAGGAAGGCTAAAGCTGAGAATGAGCTACGGTTAGCGAGGAATGCTAAAAGCAACAAAAAAGCTTTCTTCAGATACATGTACAGTAAAAGACAGAAGAAAGAACTGGTGGTTCAACTACGCAATGAGGATGGCAAATTGATAACAGAAGACAAAGAAAAGGCAGAAGTGTTCAATTCCTACTTCGGCTCAAGTTACAGGAACCTAGATTCCACCTAAACATCAGGAAAAATTTCCTGACTGTCAGAGCAATAAGACAATGGAATCAACTACCTAGGGAGGTCGTGGGCTCTCCCACTCTGGAGGCATTCAAGGTGCAGCTGGACAGACATCTGTCAGAGATGCTTTGACCTAGATTCCTGCATTGAGCAGGGGGTTGGACTCGATGGCCTTGTAGGCCCCTTCCAACTCTACTTTTCTATGATTCTATGATTCTATGACTCCGGCCTCATCCATCAGCCAGAGAACCAAGGGCCACTGGGAGGCTGCTCCCCATGCCTCCCAGCCCCAGGATTAACATCATGGCAAGGGGGAGACCAGCCTGACCCCATGCATTGGCCAAAGAAGGAACAGCTGCAGGGAGCTTGTTTTGCCCTTGCCTGCCAGAAAAAACTTCTATAAGAACCTTGTAACTAAGAACTGGTGCCGGAGTTTTGCTTGTTTTGCTGTAAATAAATAAGTAAATTCCAGCTTAGCGTGGGCAAGGCAAGCTGCTTCTCTCAAAATTAGGTGATGAGTGTTGTTGGGGGCAAATGAAGTTAGAATGCCCAACTTGCTGTGTTTCTCACAACAATGTCCTACGCCGATTCCTCCCTCCTAGGGTCCCCACTCAGCACCATGCATGCGAAGTATCCCAGGCAACATTCTCTGCACAAGAACATTTTCTTTTATCACCAGTACCTAGTGCCTAACCCACCACAAAATAACCACTGCTATCCCACATTGTCTGATATTTTTAGATGTTCTGCCTCTGAACATGGAGCTTCCATTTAGCTGTCATGGCTAGGCAATCCAGATCTACACCAGACCACCCTTCACGAGAAAGGATTGGGTCACTTTAGTGCATGATGAGCTGCTCACTTCTTCAGCTCAGCTGTCTGTGCTCCCTTTGATTTTCACACCTAATTCTGTGGCTGCATTCTCAAACACTATGAATATAAGTATAAAATGGATGGGGACATAAAGACACATAGGTGCCCTTGGGACATTACTCTGGAGCACACATGCATAGGGGATTGCACTGTTAATCTGGCTAAAAAAAGATATTCAATAGAAAAATAAAGATGTAAAACTTATGTAGACATTAAATAGCCTGCATGGGTAGAAACCTTTGTGGAGTCTGGTAAGTAAGTAGCATCCTGTTTTTTCTTTCTGCTCCTCCTGGAGGAAGCAGTTGATAAGGTTTATAAAGCTGCTTTAAAATGTAACCCTTTCTCTTTTTAGAGAGTGTTGAAAGAAAAAGTAATCTCTCTCTCTCTCTCTCTCTCTCTCTCTCTCTCTCTCACACACACACACACACACTCACACACACACACACACCAATGTATTTCTCCATATTTCTTAATCCTGCCCTGCCCTGCCTTTAAACCAACACATTTCTTGGCTGGGGATTTAACAGTGCAGTCCTATGCTTGTCTACTCAGAAGTCCCACTGTTTTTAACAGCATATTCCCAGGTAAGCATGTATATATGTATTGCAACCTGAATCTATGGCTCCACCCTCATCCCGCCCCCAAAAGAAAGAAAGCAAGAAAGAAAGGCATGTGATACCTTTTAAACCCCTGTTGCTGCTTTTAAACAGCACAACTTTGGATCTTTGTGAGAAACTCTAATATTTCTCTCCCTTTTTTCCTGTACGTACACACACACACACACACACCATCTTTCCCTTCCTCACTCTTGCGATCGGGTTCACTGGCACTGAACATAGAAGGGTTTTGGACCTTTTCAAGAGAAAAGTGAATGTTGTCCTCCCCTTCCCCTTCTGTTTCCCCCCCTAAACTAACATGTTTCTTGGCTGGAGATTAAGGCTACAATCCTATACCCACTTAACTGAGAGTGAAATAGAAATTCTGAAAAGACATGCATAGGAGTGCACTGTTAATCTATAATCTCCCTCTTCCCAAATTTTACAGCATGATACTTTTAAACCTCTGTGGTTGATACTCAGTAACATATTTTTGCAAAACTAAAAGAGAATTCATTTAAAGTTAATTTGGGGAAAAGGAGAGAGTGAAACAAAACTCAAACCAGAAGTAAAATCACTTGGAATACATAGAACTATACAGGCAGGAAGATGCAAACACACACAATGGAAGATCTGTACCAGTATTTCTTTAAAGCATTTACTTAGTACTTTAAAATACTGTATACCAGTATACTTTTCTGTCCTTTGCTTGCTCAGTACACACCCACTAAACTTCCCAGCAGACAATGTTCCCAACAGATATCCTTGGCAAATAAAGCAGCCATTTTTATTTTTATTTTTTTTATAGTAGTGGCCATTTTGATCCCCTCCCCAAAACATCAGAAAACATGGCATGATGAGAAAAACAAAATGGTCACTGCAATGAAAACAAGGCCTACAGAGGCTGCAGGGTTTTTTTTCCTTCTCCCTCAACATTCTAAATCAACAGCTGATAGGCATTGGGCAATCAACATATGTCCATTCAATGCAAATCTGTTTCTTTTGGTGATGAATTTACTCTTTTCTGAGGAAGTGTCCACCCTAGAATCAGAGGCACCATATGTGTGAAGCACTTCCAGAAAACATATTCCCCAGATTGATTGAGCCCATTACCTTATGTGAGTTTTATTTCTTGAATTACAGATATCTCCTCTTTTGGTTCCTTCTTTTACCTTTCAGAACCTGTGATCAAAAAGCCAGAACAGTTTATTGAGCTTGCTAGTCCTTTTCTGAACTTTAGACTTTCTCCAATACCTATTCCAAGAGATACGTAAGTAGATCAATCAGTGAAGTTAGCTCTATATGGAATTGTGGCAATTTATACAATAAGAAAACAATCCTAAACTCTCTGATGGAGCACTCTGATATCAGAGTTCTGACCTCAAGAAGGAGGAAACCGGCATTGAGGTTTCCAAGGTAGCTGGGAGGGCCTGGGTGGGGGGAATCTGTGGTCAGATCTCCCACTCTGGGGGTGGACCTCTCTCCATCATTGGAGGGGGAAATCCGCCATATCCCATGGCCCCTGTGACCATATGATTGCTCTCTAAAAATGATTCTAATAACAGTACAACACTGACTGGAAAACATGAAAGAGGTGTGTGTGGTGGGATGCAGTGGGGTGTGTGAGACAGAGAATTAGTGTGCCATAGGTTAATTGTATTCCAACAGTGTAAAAATATAATTAAAATGATGTTCAAAAATTCTATCGAGAAATATAACACTTCCTAAATGTCCAAAAAACCCCAGAAATAATTGCTCATAATTAAGCTTCACTATTATTTGTGCATTCCAACAGGATGTGTGGTTTATATTTTTGAAAAATTGAAATGCTGTATGAATTAGCTGCCTGGGGAAGGAGTTCTTCAACTCCAGATACTTATATACCAATATGGCATTTGGGGGGGGGGGGGGTTGTGTGTGTTTTTAAAGATCCCTTTGTTTTCAGAATATAATACCTTTTTCAAAAATACTTTTTAAAGTACTGCAAGAATGCACCAACTCTGGAAACATATAAAAATATTAAACACCCCATGAGTAAGGCACATGCAAAAAAATAGTATTGACTGACATCCCATCAGTGTGCAAGGCAGTACTTTTGAAGCATAATGGAACATGGTTTCTGAAGTTAATTTCATTAAACTTAAGGATAAAATGAAGAGAAGGAGGATCATGTAAGCTGCCTTGGGTTCCTTGGAGGAAAAGAAGGTGGGATATAAATGTAATAATAAATTAAATAAATAAATTATCACATAGGATTGGGGGGGGGGTATTTCTCAGTAGGACTTTTTAAAATTGTATTTTACACAGTTGCTGGAATAGAATTACTCTGTGCCAGATATTATCATGCTGATTCAAGTCTTCCCATGTTCATGGAGCTGGAGCCACAAGCACACTACCCACATGCAAGAGAGAAGTATCAGCAGACTCCACATAACCCCAAGGTTTGCAGATACAGTACTACAAAAGAACTAAGGTGGAGAACCCTCCCTCCCCACAAAAAACAGCCCCATAATAACTCAATGGCACAGAAATGGGTGGAAGAGGGACACACACACACACACACACATATATTAAAGAACCTTCTTACTGTCTAGATTGGTCCCTAAGATGGAAGGGTACAACCTCAGAACAGGCCAATGAAGGCTGAGCATGCTTTAATTTTTTATTTTTAGAGATGAGAGTTGATTTATTTGTGTTTTATTTAGCCATTTCCCACCATCTATCTTCAAAAAGGGATCTCTTCCAGTCTCCAGCCTTTCTTCTGTCTCTGAAAATGATGAAAGCATAATTGACAGTTATGGAGATACTATCATGAGCACAGAAGATAATTCTCAGGTTAAGATTTTATTCTGTGATTGTTGTCATCCCATCCTATCCCATCTCCCTTCCAATTGCCCAGTTGTACACTGGGAAGGTTGTGAAAGATGTATATTTCTTAATTCCTCTGGGTCAAAACCTGTTTCTCTTGCATTTGAAAAAATCTTAAGACTCAAATTTGTAATCATAATGACATTCACAAAAAAACTTTATATGTGACCTGTTAAGGTTTGTTAATGCCTCTGTGTTTGTTGTTGTTTTTGCAGACCCAGAGAGGCAACAAAATCGGGAGATTTTATCATGCTTGGCTGCATTTAGCTTAAGTTGTGCAGGCCTGATCATTAAACAAATGTTTTGACATTTCTTATAGTAAGACAAGAGTACCCTGATTTTTTGAGGTCAACTTCATGAGGAGACTGACTCTAGATAAAGACACACAAAAAAGAACAAGAATTGATTAAATGCAATACACTTTTTAATGTCACAATGAACTACTGTAATTTATTTCACTTCATACGGTTATGTCAGCATTGATCTAAACAAGCTTTTTTCCATTCTGTAGGAATCGACTTTCGTTCCACAGCATACTATAGAAGGATCCACTAAAGGTAAACATGATTGTGATTTATGTTCACTTTAATATAAATAGATAAGAGTATTTATTTATTCAGTTGATTTATCTATAGAATTTTTACCTCTTCATATCTAATGTCAAGGTGGCTTACAATACAAAACTAAAAAGCTGCAGCAGGTGTGGGCTGGGAAATCAAACCATAAGAACAATAATAAAAAACAGCAGGAAAAAAGAGTTTAAAAGCATCTAGTAAAAGGATTTCATGGGTGAAATCCAACAGTATCTGTCTATAGAAAGTGGAGGAAGGAACTAGAGGATCGGCTATCCTTGACCTGATTCTAACCAACAGAGACGAGTTAGTGGATAAAGTGGCAGTTTCGGGAACTCTGGGGGAAAGTGACCATGTTATACTCGAGTTCTTGATTCTAACAGAAGCAAAAGCTGAGTGTAGCCAAACACGTACCCTGGATTTTAGGAAAGCCAATTTTAACAAACTCAGAACAATGATTAGTAAGATCCCATGGCAAGTGACTCTCACGAGAAAGGGAGCCCAGGAGGGGTGGGAGTTTTTAAAAAAGGAAATTTTAAAGGCACAATTGCAAACAATTCCCACAAGGAAAAAAGGCAGAGGGCAACAGAAGAAGCCAATGTGGCTTCACAATAAACTCAAAGATGACCTGAAAACAAAAAAGGACACGTATAGGAAGTGGAAGGAAGGACAGGCTACAGGGGAAGAGTACAGGCAGGTAGCACAGAACTGCAGGAATAGTGTCAGGAAGGCTAAAGCTGAGAATGAGCTAAGGTTAGCGAGGAATGCTAAAAGCAACAAAAAAGCTTTCTTCAGATACATGCACAGTAAAAGACAGAAGAAAGAACTGGTGGTTCAACTACGCAATGAGGATGGCAAATTGATAACAGAAGACAAAGAAAAGGCAGAAGTGTTCAATTCCTACTTCGGCTCGGTCTTCTCCCAAAAGAGGGTCTATGACCCCCCTGGCAAACCTGAAGTACAGACTGAAGGGGCAGAATTGCAGCTTGAGATTGATAGGCAAATGGTCAAGGAGCACCTGATTACTCTGAACGAGTTTAAATCTCCAGGGCCTGATGAGCTGCATCCTAGAGTAATAAAGGAACTGGCAGAAGAACTCTCAGAACCACTATCTATTATCTTTGAGAAATCATGGAGGACAGGTGAAGTGCCAGACGACTGGAGGAGGGCAAATGTTGTTCCCATCTTCAAAAAGGGCAAGAAGGAGGAACCTGGGAACTATAGGCCAGTCAGTCTGACATCAATCCCCGGGAAGATTTTTGAGCAGATTATAAAGAAGTCAGTCTGCAAGCACCTTGAAAACAATGCAGTGATTACTAGAAGCCAGCATGGATTTGTCAAGAACAAATCCTGTCAGACTAATCTGATCTCATTTTTTGATCGGGTAACCTCCCTTGTGGACTGTGGGAATGCTGTGGACATTATATACCTGGACTTCAGCAAAGCTTTCGACAAAGTGCCTCATGATATCCTGATTAGTAAGCTAGCTAAGAGTGGGCTAGATGGAACAACTATCAGGTGGATCCACAATTGGCTACAGAATCGGACTCAAAGAGTGCTTATCAATGGTTCCTTCTCAAACTGGGGAGAGGTAACGAGCGGGGTACCACAGGGCTCGGTCCTGGGCCCGGTGCTCTTCAACATTTTTATTAATGACTTGGATGAGGAGGTACAGGGAATGCTTATCAAATTTGCAGATGACACAAAGTTGGGTGGAACAGCTAATACTCTGGAAGACAGAAACAAAATTCAAAGTGACCTCGATAGGCTGGAGCGCTGGGCCGAAAACAACAGAATGAAATTTAACAGGGATAAATGCCAAGTGCTGCACCTAGGGAGAGGAAACCAAATGCAGAGTTACAGAATGGGGGACACTTGGCTCAACAATACTACAAGTGAGAAGGATCTTGGAATTGTGGTAGATCACAAACTGAATATGAGCCAGCAATGCGACGTGGCTGCAAAGAAGGCAAATGCAATTTTGGGCTGTATTAATAGAAGTATAGCTTCCAAATCGCGGGAAGTGATAATTCCCCTTTACTCGGCACTGGTTAGGCCTCATCTTGAGTACTGCGTCCAGTTCTGGGCACCTCACTTTAAGAAGGACATAGACAAACTGGAGAGGGTTCAGAGGAGGGCAACAAGGATGATAAAGGGACTGGAAACAAGGTCCTATGAGGAGAGACTGAAAGAACTGGGCATGTTTAGCCTTCAGAAGAGGAGACTGAGGGGAGATATGATCGCACTCTTCCAGTATTTGAAGGGATGTCACACAGAGGAGGGCAAAGATCTCTTCTCCTTCACCCCAGTTTGCAGGACACGGAATAATGGGCTCAAGTTACAGGAACCTAGATTCCACCTAAACATCAGGAAAAATTTCCTGACTGTCAGAGCAATAAGACAATGGAATCAACTACCTAGGGAGGTGGTGGGCTCTCCCAGTCTGGAGGCATTCAAGGTGCGGCTGGACAGACATCTGTCAGAGATGCTTTGACCTGGATTCCTGCATTGAGCAGGGGGTTGGACACGATGGCCTTGTAGGCCCCTTCCAACTCTACTTTTTTATGATTCTATGATTCTATGATACCATTGGAACGAATTCCCTCTCTCCCCTGCAGTCCTCCCAACACTACCATAAAATCTGCTCTGGTGGTTCAGGGGATCTTCCAGAGCAGATCTGTGGGCCATGTGTGGAGTTGCATGGGGGAGGGGAAGTCACATTGTATAAGCAGAAGTGTGCTGGTGTGGTGTTAGATATTTCTCTATGATATTAGAAACCCTTAAAGGCATAAAAGAACAGGACAGGCTTCATCTGACATCTAAAAGGAATGGGGGAAAGGGTTCCACAGTTTGGGTACCTCCACTGAAAAGTCTCACTTAGGTGGTGTAGCACAGTGTCTAAGAGCTTTTCTACATGAGGCATTTATTGTGCTCTCATGATTCCTCACTCAGGGTAGTTTGCATGGTACTTTACATGGCATTGCCATCCTCCAGGGCCTCTCCCATGCTTTGCAACCATTTCCACAGATTTTTTTAGATCGAGGAAGGTGTGGTATTATTTAGAAATGGCATCATCATCATCATCATCATCATCATCATCATCAGTGTTTGTATACCACTCCACATTTAAGCAGATTCTGGAGTGGTGAACAATAAAAAGATAAAAACAGATTAAACAAACAAAAGCAATACATTGAAAACAAAGTAACATTACAGTGGTGGTTGGACAGCAGAGAAGGCTTCCCGGAACAAGGAGGTATTCAGCAGGCGCCAAAAGCAGCACAATGTCGGAGCCTGCTTGACATCCAGAGGCAGGGAGTTCCACAGAAATGGGGCCACCATACTGAAGGCTCTTCTCCTGGTGGACTCCACCAGGAGCATGCCATCTGATGACCTCAGCAACTGGGCAGGTTGGTAAGGGAGGAGGCGCTCTCTGAGGTAACCTGGTCCCAAGTTGTTTTGGGCTTTGTACACAAGTACTAGAATCTTAAACCTGAGCCGGCAGCGAATAGGTAGCCAGTGCAGTTCCTTCAGCAAATGAGTTGCATGCTGAAAAGGAGCAGCTCCCAACAACAGCTGAGCTGCTGCATTCTGCACTAACTTCAGCTTCTGGAGCAGCCTTAAGGACAGACAGCCCCACATAGAGCGCATTGCAGTAATCCAATCTTGAGGTTACTAGCGCCTGTATCACAGTGGCCAACCTATCCCTGTCCAGGAGAGGCTGTAGCTGGTGAAGATGGTAAAAGGCACTCCGAGCTGCTGTAGTCACTTGGGATTCCAGTGACAATGATTAATCTAAGAGTACCCCCATACTACGAACCTGATCTTTCAGAGGGAGTGCGACCCCATCCAGAACAGGCAATGAGCGAGCCTATCTCCCAGACTCGGGAACCACTCACACACAGGGTTTCATCTTGCCAGGATTCAGCCTCAGTTTTAAAGGTCATGTATGTATTTACGCAATTCCACTATACTGCAGCACCACCTTGTGGTTGTGTAATGGAACATATAGAAAGGCAGAGAAAGACACACACACACACCCGAAAAACAATGGTGTGTAAAGGAGCCAGTCTAGAAGTAGAGGCCTTGGTAAAGTGGTGGGTTAAAAGCCACATGTAGAGAAGCCCTAAGAGACAGAGCTGCGAATCAAAAAGTTGACTCTCACCTCTGCTATAAACACAGTAGGTGGCTTTAGGCAAGCCACAGTCTCTTGGTTTCAGTCCTCCTATTGGTAATATGGACCATAGTAATACTTACTTACAACTAGATAATGTATGTGAAGTTCTTTGAATACTTGAAAGCACTATACAAATGTTAAGAATTATTAAGTATTATTATTAGAGGCAAAATTAGTAAGCAGCCTATAGCTCCCAACACCAACAATCTTACATATATTTAAGCTTTCACTCTTAAATGCATGCACATATTGGTGCTGCTAAAACCAGTGGAACAGCTTATTGATGGCTTTTTGGTAATAGGTTTTAGTGTGCTTTCCTGAAGTAATGTACTTGGTTATTTTTTCTTAATATTCAAATAGCTATCCACTGTTCTAGGCTTTCCTTTTCTAAAAAACACTATTTTTAAATAGTGTTTTAAAACTATTGTGTTATTTTTAAATAGTGTTTTAAAACTAATGTGTTATTTCTAAAGAATATACAAGGCTTCTTTCTTAATGTATTTTGACTTAATGGTGTGCATTGTCATATTATATAACATCAGGCTGAATCAGGCAACTGGTACTGTTTCAAAATACTTTGCTGTAACTATTTCAACTTCATAGAAAATGTTAGGGTAAAAATCAGAAACAAAATTTAAAAATGGAATAATGTTATTTTACTTTAAGTAATCATTTATTTAAGAGCAATGTTCTGAAAGCAACAGTTTAAAAATTAAAGAAGTGTTCAGTCAACAATTAATGGGCTCAGGCTTAATTTGCAACTGATTAAGAATCCAGTTCTCAAATACCTCAGTTACTCATTGTTCAGTTGTGCAGGATTACAATCCATTATGGAGATCACCCATGTGCTGGTTGAAGGCTGGGTGCAAGCCACTTTGCTTCAGTATCAGGTGAAAATATTTTTTTAAATCACTCATTAAACTTTGTGCTGCAGAAATGAGTTAGTTCTACAAACACAAAAACTGAGGTTGAAGAAATAATAATAATATACTTATCCTGAGGTCCCCAACATAGTGGCCATGGGGCTCGCAGATACCTACCTTGGTGCCCACCATTCTCCCTGCCCCCTCCTGATTTTTTGAAAAAACGGTTAGATTTTCAAATGAGCTATCCCCATTTGGAAATACTTTTAACATTATCAAGGAAATGAAAGTCTAAGCTGGCTTTCTCTTGATATTATCTAAATGAAGTTGGTTTTGAATGTTGTTCTTTAGTTTTTCCTATATGAGCAGAAAGTAGAACCATTAATAACTTGTTTTCAGTCACAGTTCAGGTTTATTAGTATTTTTAACCACTGCTGGGATGAAGTATTGGGCCCAGCAATTTTTGTAGGTTTGGGATGCCAAAAATGCCCCCAAAGATTGGAATAATCTTCAGGGGCCAGGTGAATTCTGAGAATTGGGGGGGGTTTCTTAGCTTCCCCCCAAACCCCCCCCCCCACCTTGCCACCACTTTAATCAGAGTAGTGATTTTTAATTTTGCGTCTGGTATGAATGTTCTGTGGCACAATCCCTCAGGAAGTTTTCCTGCACAAATATTTATTTATTAATTATTTTTAAAACATATACCCCACATATTTCAAAAAAGAAATGAGAGAAGTTTTTAGCAATAAAATGGCCAAACAATATATATTATATATATAGATCAACAATACATAAAGATCTTCATGGAAAACAGCAGGTAATATAACAAGCTTAGAAATCATTTAAATAAGGAGGGAAGCAGTTCATAAATTCACAATAAAAAAGGGAACAGCAGTAAACATCATTGAAAAGAAAGAAGTTGTGTGAGAGAATGGTTGTCATGAACAGCTAGTGTTCATATGTGCTATGAACACCATGCAGGATAAGGAAAATAACACTAAGTTGTACACTTGCTTGGTTCTGAGCAAAGGCCACTCATTTCCATGACAACCAAGTATGATTATCTGGCTTGAGGAGAACACATTATTTGAGTCATTTTGGTTCTATTCATTGTCAATTGTACTCTACATCCACTTGGCTGGATGAGAGGCCCTCTTATGGGATTAAAGATCTTCAAGTGGGGTGAGAAAAGTCAAAGGCCAGAAGAAGATACATCTAGCAAGTACAAACTATAAAGGAAATAGTACGGGTTAGATGCATTTACTTTGGAACTCTGTATTTTAACCTCTCTAGCTTCTTTTAGAAGTGATTGTTTGTAAGCTTTGAAAGAGCATATACCCACAAAGATTTTGTCTAGAAGTGCTTTTGACGCACTTCTGAACTCTGGAGTATCCATGCTCAAAGATGCTGGTTCTGGGATGATTTCCCTCATGCCTCCTGACAGTCTACAATACAACAAGAGATCAAAAATGGTCATGCTACTTGTACAACCAGCATTTAATCCCTAAAATGTGGGAAATGGCCTCTTCCTGAAGGAGTTCTCTTCTCTCTGTGCTACAGTGCTACACTGATAACTGAAGTCTGGTAAGCACACATGCCTTAATGCACCTCTGCTGAGGCTCCAGCTGTTTTCGGGACTGTGATAAGGCAAGCAGGCTCCCAGAGAGCGAACAGAGCGAGCGAACAGGGAGAGCAAACAGGAGTTTGGCAGCGGAGTAGTACAACAACAGGAGCAGCACTACAACTTGCTGGAGTGCAAGGACAACTAAAGGAGCAGCACTACAACTTGCTGGAGTGCAAAGACAACAGGAGCTGCAAGGAAGGGTGTGGCCTGAGAGCTTAAAAGGAAGGGAGAGGCCTGGGAGCTCATTCTGTTCCTGACTCCCAGCTGAGCAGGAGCACAACAGGAGAGAGGCTCCAGCTGTTTTCGGGACTGTGAAAAGGCAAGCAGGCTCCCAGAGAGAGAGCGAACAGAGTGAGTGAACAGGGAGAGCAAACAGGAGTTTGGCAGTGGAGTTCGGTGGGGGAGGTCAAGGGGGAGGTCCCTAAGAAATTTCCTAGAAAGGCAGAAACATAAAGGGAACAGAGCACTATGGAAGGAAAGGAATCTGCAGTGGTGGTGACATGCAATATGTGTGCAATGTTTGTTTTCCTGCCTGAGGGCAACATGGCCTACACGTGTAACAAGTGCAAGCTGGTCACGCTGTTGGAAGAAAAGGTCAGAGGACTGGAGCAGCAAGTGTCAACCTTCAGGAGTATAAGAGAAAGTGAGGAGTTCTTAGACAGAACGGTGGATCTACAGCACCAAACCGTAGAACAGGAGCCAGAAGGGCAACGGCAGGATGAGGCGGAGGTGGAGACTGCAGAGGCAAGGGAAAATAACGTAGGGGGAACTCCCTGGAAAAGAGGTGACTGTTAGGAGCAGAAGAACTAGAAGACATTCTGCGTCTGTGGAAGCAGTGGAGCTATGGAACCGCTTCCATGTACTTGAGGACGAGAGCAGAGGACAGCCTGCAGAGGACGAATTACCGGGCACCCAACGTGACAGTTAGCAAGAGGCTGGAGGTCAGTCAAGTGGAGGCAATCAAACCAAGGCCTACAGCAAGAGAAAGAGAAGAGTACTCGTAGTGGGAGACTCCCTCTTGCGTGGGATCGAAGCCAAAGTATGTCGCGAAGACCCATGGACTCGCCAGGTGTGCTGTCTTCCCGGGGCACGGATTAAGGATGTGACAGAGCAGCTGCCGAGGCTCATACAGCCCACCGACACATACCCTTTTCTTCTCTTCCATGTGGTACAAATGATACAGCCAAGCGGAGTTACAAAGAAATCACGGCAGACTTTGAAGAGCTGGGAAGGGAACTCAAGAACTTTGGGGCCCAGATAGTTTTCTCATCCATCCTTCCAGTACTTGGAAGAGGCATAGAAAGGGAAAGAAAAATACTCCGAGTGAATGACTGGCTACGAAGGTGGTGCCAACGTGAGGGATTTGTATTCTGGGACCACGGGCTACACTTCCTAGAAGATGGACTTCTGGCAAAGGATGGATTGCACCTCACAAGGACTGGGAAGAATGTGTTTGGCCACAGCATGAGGAACTTAATCAGGAGGGCTTTAAACTGAATCCAACAGGGGAGGGAGACATAAACTCGGGGGTACCAATGGAAGAAGGCCTCTGTGCCACAACGGAGAGAACAGCTCCAGCGGTGCCCATTGATAGTCTACCACAAAATGCGGGGGAAAAGTCAGACTATAAAGCACATAGTCTTCGATGTCTCTATACTAATGCCCAGAGTATGGGCAACAAGCAGGACGAATTTGAACTCTTGATACATGAGGGCAAGTACGACTTGATAGGGATAACTGAAACCTGGTGGGATAACTCCCATGGTTGGAATACAGCAATTGAGGGGTATAACTTATTCAAAAGGAACAGAAGCAACAGAAAGGGAGGTGGAGTTGCGCTGTATGTTAAAGATACGTATCTCTGCACAGAGATACAGGAAGAGGAGCTTGGCAGCCCCATTGAGAGCATCTGGGTTAAAATAAAGGGGGCAAAGGATAAGACGAACATGGCGGTTGGAGTCTACTACCGACCACCCAATCAAGGAGAAGATGAGGATGAAACTTTTGAAAAGCAAATTGCAAATGTTTCAAGGAGGCATGATGTGGTAGTAATGGGTGACTTCAATTTCCCTGATATCTGTTGGGCGACTTATTCAGCCAAGCATGGCCCGTCCAAGAAATTCCTGAGTTGTGTTGCTGATAACTTCCTCCTACAGAAAGTGGAGGAAGGAACTAGAGGATCGGCTATCCTTGACCTGATTCTAACCAACAGAGACGAGTTAGTGGATAAAGTGGCAGTTAAGGAACTCTGGGGGAAAGTGACCATGTTATACTTGAGTTCTTGATTCTAAGGGGAGCAAAAGCGGAGGGTAGCCAAACACGTACCCTGGATTTTAGGAAAGCCAATTTTAACAAACTCAGAACAATGATAAGTAAGGTCCCATGGCAAGCGACTCTCATGAGAAAGGGAGCCCAGGATGGGTGGGAGTTTTTAAAAAAGGAAATTTTAAAGGCACAATTGCAAACAATTCCCACAAGGAAAAAAGGCAGAGGGCAACAGAAGAAGCCAATGTGGCTTCACAATAAACTCAAAGATGACCTGAAAACAAAAAAGGACACGTATAGGAAGTGGAAGGAAGGACAGGCTACAAGGGAAGAGTACAGGCAGGTAACACAAAACTGCAGGAATAGTGTCAGGAAGGCTAAAGCTGAGAATGAGCTAAGGTTAGCGAAGGATACTAAAAACAACAAGAAAGCTTTCTTCAGATACATGCACAGTAAAAGACAGGAAAGAAATGGTGGTTCAACTACGCAATGAGGATGGCAAATTGATAACAGAAGACAAAGAAAAGGCAGAAGTGTTTAATTCCTACTTCGGCTCGGTCTTCTCCCAAAAGAAGGTCTATGACTCCCCGGGCAAACCTGAAGTGCAGACTGAAGGGGCAGGATTGCAGCTTGAGATTGATAGGCAAATGGTCAAGGAGCACCTGATTACTCTGAACGAGTTTAAATCTCCGGGGCCTGATGAGCTACATCCTAGAGTAATAAAGGAACTGGCAGAAGAACTCTCAGAACCACTATCTATTATCTTTGAGAAATCATGGAGGACAGGTGAAGTGCCAGTCATGACTGGAGGAGGGCAAATGTTGTTCCCATCTTCAAAAAGGGCAAGAAGGAGGAACCTGGGAACTATAGGCCAGTCAGTCTGACATCAATCCCTGGGAAAATTTTGGAGCAGATTATAAAGAAGTCAGTCTGCAAGCACCTTGAAAACAATGCAGTGATTACTAGAAGCCAGCATGGATTTGTCAAGAACAAATCCTGCCAGACTAATCTGATCTCATTTTTTGATCGGGTAACCTCCCTTGTGGACTGTGGGAATGTGGTGGACATAATATATCTGGACTTCAGCAAAGCTTTCGACAAAGTGCCTCATGATATCCTGATTAGCAAGCTAGCTAAGAGTGGGCTAGATGGAACAACTATCAGGTGGATCCACAATTGGCTACAGAATCGGACTCAAAGAGTGCTTATCAATGGTTCCTTCTAAAACTGGGGAGAGGTAACGAGCGGGGTACCACAGGGCTCGGTCCTGGGCCCGGTGCTCTTCAACATTTTTATTAATGACTTGGATGAGGAGGTACAGGGAATGCTTATCAAATTTGCAGGTGACACAAAGTTGGGTGGAACAGCTAATACTCTGGAAGACAGAAACAAAATTCAAAGTGACCTCGATAGGCTCGAGCGCTGGGACGAAAACAACAGAATGAAATTTAATAGGGATAAATGCCAAGTGCTGCACCTAGGGAGAGGAAACCAAATGCAGAGTTACAGAATGGGGGACACTTGGCTCAACAATACCACAAGTGAGAAGGATCTTGGAATTGTGGTAGATCACAAACTGAATATGAGCCAGCAATGCAATGTGGCTGCAAAGAAGGCAAATGCAATTTTGGGCTGCATTAATGGAAGTATAGCTTCCAAATCGCGTGAAGTGATAATTCCCCTTTACTCAGCACTGATTAGGCCTCATCTTGAGTACTGCGTCTAGTTCTGGGCACCACACTTTAAGAAGGACGTAGACAAATTGGAGAGGGTTCAGAGGAGGGCAACAAGGATAATAAAGGGACTGGAAACAAGGCCCTATGAGGAGAGACTGGAAGAACTGGGCATGTTTAGCCTTCAGAAGAGGAGACTGAGGGGAGATATGATCGCACTCTTCCAGTACTTGAAGGGATGTCACACAGAGGAGGGCCAGGATCTCTTCTTGATCATCCCAGTTTGCAGGACACGGAATAATGGGCTCAAGTTACAGGAACACAGATTCCACCTAAACATCAGGAAAAATTTCCTGACTGTCAGAGCAGTAAGACAATGGAATCAACTACCTATGGAGGTGGTGGGCTCTCCCACTCTGGAGGCATTCAAGGTGCAGCTGGACAGCCATCTGTCAGGGATGCTTTGACCTGGATTCCTGCATTGAGCAGGGGGTTGGACTCGATGGCCTTGTAGGCCCCTTCCAACTCTACCTTTCTATGATTCTATGATTCTGTCTATAATAACCTGCTGACAACAAGGAGGAAAGACAGTCACACAGCAGGAGATGGAGGTGACTTCCTCTCCTTTCCATGTGTCTAAACTCAGTAACAGGGTCTGAATAGGGGCTCTGTCATTATCTCTAGGCTTTTATATTAGTTCTAAATGCAGAGAAAGATGATGACAATGCTTTTCTTTTTAAAAAGCACTGTTACTTGAAGTGAGAGATAGTGATAATATGGAGAATTAGTTAAATATTTGATATCAGGACTAGGCTGACTAGTCTTCTGCAGTGTACTTTCTTTTTTTAAAAAAACTACTATTAGTTAGTTAGGTATTGTTCTGTCTTTCCACTAAAATAGTGCTCAAGGAAGTTAACTATAATAAAATACATAAAATATTAAATAATTACAACTTACATTAAAACACATTAGTTCAAAACAAATTAAAACACATCAGTGAAAAGAAATAAGAAATAAACAGCACCTACCAATTAAAAACCTTGTTCAGCAAATAAGTCAGCTTAACAATCCAAAGCTTGCCTGAATATAAATGTATTTTCCTGTTGGTGGAAGGACAGTAAAGATGGAGCTAGCCTTGGTTCCCTTGGCATGGGGTTACAGAGCCTATCATGAAGCCTCCGCCAAATGTGCCTCTGATGGTGATGGCATGAAGAAAATGATCCTCTCCAAGGATCTTAAAATCTGGGCAGGCTCATAAGGGGGAATGTGGTCTTTCAAATAGCCTGATTCCAAGTCATGTTGGGCTTTATAGGTCATAACCAGCACTTTAAATTGTGCCTGAAAACAGACTGGTAACCAGTGAAGTTGTTGTAACAAGGGGATCACATGCTCTCTAAAACCATCCCTGGTCATCAGTCTGGCCAGTATTCTGGACCACTACTACTACAGATGATCTTTAAATTTACAAAGCTACAGTACATACTTAGGATCTCTTATCCATAAAGTTTAGAGTGGGTGTACTTCTGGATTCTGTTGGAAATTGTAATATTGCCTGTTTAAATCAACAGAGTAATGTAACCACTAGTTACAGTGAGAGGAAAGGGTTAATTGAACAATCCCCAGGGTGCATGTTTTGTAACCCCTCCTCCCTACATGGAGCAGCAACAAGGCTTCAAAGACCCAAACCATCCTGAATTAGTGTGCAAGCTGCACAAAGGACTGTATGAAATGAAACAGTCTGCACACGCTTGGAATTGTAAGCTTGATGCCATGCTGCAAGCACTAGGCTTTGTACAGAGCAAGCATGACCAGTGACTGTACACAAAGCAAGGAACTGGACACCTCACTGTCATTCTTCTTATGTAGATGTTTTGATTGTAGCTTCACAGAGAAAGCAAGACTACATGGAAGTAGTCATCTTAACAAAGAAGTGGAATTCAAAGAATTGGGCGATGCTACGTTTTATCTAGGCATATAAATTGGAAGGGAGAAAGATGGGTCATATCTCCTAAACCAGAAAAACAAAATTGTGGACTTGCTAGAGACTCTTGGACTGAGTGAAGCCCACACTGTAGCCACACCTATGATTGCAGAGTTCCAGAAAGATATCCAAGAAAGTAAGCCCCTGCCAGCAAACAATATATACAGAACTGCTATAGGAAAACTTTTGTACAGTATATAAGTAACACTTGCAGACCAGACATTGCCACTGCTGTAGGGATCCTTAGTAGGAAAAACAATAATCCCAGAGAAAGAGATTTGGTCGCAGTAAAGAGAGTAGCAAGATACGTAAAGGGAACCATGGATTACAGATTAAAGCTACCAGCCACCAGGAATCCAAAGTTAGTAGGCTACACAGATGCCGACTGGGCAGGAGACAGAACAGACCGCAGATCCACGCATAGACACTTGTTCTTTTATGGTGGAGGACTAGTCTCCCGGTCCAGCAAAAGGCAAACCGTTGTTGCGCAGTCTTCAACTGAATCTGAATATGTTGGAGCAGCCTACGCATGCAAAAAAGCCCTATGGTTGGACAAGTTGCTCAGAGATCTTGGCATAGAAGAGCAAAAGGCCATCCAGCTTCATGAGGACAACCAGAGCTGTATTCACATAACTCAAACCCAAGGTTTCGTTGCAAATCTGAAACACATAGATGTGAAGTACCATGTCGTTCACGAAATGACTCAGAGGCAACAGATCCAGATGGTGTGCTGCTCTACCAAGGAGATGCCAGCAGACATCTTGACGAAACCACTGCCTCGAGACCATTTCCAAGAACTAAGGAACAGACTAGTTTTAGTTGATTAATGCATGCAATATTAAGAAGGGGTGTTGGAAATTGTAATATTGCCTGCTTAAATCAATGAGGTAATATAACCATTAGTTAGAGTGGGAGGAAAGGGTTAATTGAACAATCCCCAAGGTGCATGTTTTGTAACCCCTCCTCCCTACTACCGGCCTCTCTGTGGCCAGCTCTCTCTCTTTCTCTCTGCCTCGCCAACCTGATAGATGCACAGTCTGAGCTGGCTTCCAGGCAGTGATCTTCAATGAAGCAGACTCTTAACACCCAAAGAATCTAATCTGCCTATATGCATCCTGCATATATGAATAAATGGACTGTAAGTAAAACTAATAAATGTCTTCATTACTTGTTAAACCTTGTATGGACAATCCGTTCCTTTAAAGAGCCTTTTACCAGGGTTTAGCAACCCACGGGGTGACAACCAGTTTCAATAACCAGGCTGCACATAAGGGGGAAAACTCTGCTTCATCCTAACCAGTATAGGACTGACTCCTTTTTCCATATCACTCCAACAGATTCAGCCCTGAACCAGGTTTTGGCCATGGCCAGGAGTGCACTTGTACAGCTGAGGCTAGTGCATCAACTATGCCCATTCCTAGAGAAGTCTGGTCTGGCCATGGTGACTCATGCTTTAGTTACATCATGGTTGGACTGCTGTAACGGGCTTTATGTGGAGCTGCCTTTGAAAACTGTTTGGAAACTTCAGCTGGTCCAGAATGCTGCAGCCAGACTATTGACTGGAGCTGGTTTTGGAGAACTTCTGACTCCCTCATTAGAATAGCTTCACTGGCTACCATTGTTTTTGGGTGCAATTCAAACTACTGGTTATGACCTATAAAGCCCTATATGGTTTGGGACCAGGCTACCTGAAAGTCTACATTCTCCCATATGTGCTTACCTGGGTCTTAAGATCTTCCAGGCAGGCCCTTCTCTTAGTCCCCTCACCATCCAGAGGCACATTTGGTGGGGATGCGAGAGAGAGAGGGCCTTTGCAGTGGCTGCTCCTGGGCTCTGGAACTCCCTGCCAAGGGAGGCTAGGTTGGCTCTCCCCCTGCAAAGACATTTTTATTCAAGCAGGCCTTTGGCATGTAAGCTGTTACTGAAGAGGGTTTTATTGGGTTTGGTGCTGTTTTTATTTCTTTTATTGTTGTGTTTTTTAATTTTGTTTTTAAACTATTTGTTTTTATGATTGTTTTAACTAAGTTTATTTGTTTTAACTAAGCTTTTGTTTTGCTTTAACTAGAACTGATTGTTTTAACTAAGTTTAACTTGGTTTTTATTACTGTTAGCCATCTTGAGCACCACTTTTTTTGGTGGAAAGGTGGAGTACAAATCAAATAAATAAAGAATAAAGAATAACTAATCTGTGTTGAGTGACTCTCAGTATACATGAGAAGTGCTTGGCTGGCTCAGACCAAGTTATACCAAGTCCAACCTCCTTCACAAGAATTTCAGGAAGCAAGACTAGGTAGTCCACTAGAAGCTGGCCAGTAATCCAGTGGTGGAACCATGGTCTACCTTCTGCCTACCTCATTTATACAATGGACCCACTAATACATCAGAACATAATGAAATTTTCCCCCACAACATTTTAGGGATACACAAGCTTTGCACCACTGTCCTTGAGCCTGCACATAGCTGCCAGTGCCTGTCCTACAAGGTAGGCCTGCGGATAAAATATCCCCATCTGCCGCCCACCTCCCGGTCCCTTATGCCAAAACTGGCGTAGCAGCCCAGCCTTAGAAGACCAATAATTGAACACAGAACTGTGAAGATGGAGACTTTATTAAACGAATAAAGGTTAAGCAGCGTAGGGTCTCCAATGACTAAAATACACATTAAAATATCCCTTATAAGAAAGGGCTAAAAGGGGGATGGGAAAAGGGGGGTGAGGTAGGAATGTGCAGGGAATAGGAAAAAGGAATAAAAAGGTACACTAAAAGGACATCCAATCAAACCCCAAATTTACTTAAAAAGATATCCATCAGACCCCAAGTCTACTGAAAACATCTCGAGACAAACCAGGCCTAGCTAAGGTAGCTATCCTGACACCCTTGACCATACTTGCCAAGAAGGAACTCCGGAAACCCAAATCCCGAGGAGAACAACCCCTCCCTTCTAGCTGGGCTCTTTTATCCCTTGCTCAGGCAAACAATCTCCCGCCTAATCTCCAGACCAATCCTAGCTTTCGGCCTCAAGGGGATCCACCCTCCTAAGCTGCTGAGGAGGGCCCCTCTGCTCCCTCCTAGCTGAAGACACTTTCCCAGGCTTCTCCCAATTAGCTGCATCCTTGAAGCTGCAGTCCCACTAAATAACTGTTTCTTCCCAGGTGTTACCGATAACAGCCTGTCTCACTAACTCACAGGCTGAAACAAGGACACAGAACAAAATACTGAAGAAAGGGGGAAAGGGAAACTGCTTGACCTAACTGCAGTCATGTTCTTTCTTCACACTCATTACATGCAGAATTCACTGTGGGTGAATTTCCCCATGGGGCTTCTCATTGCAACGCCACCCACCCTTCTGAAAATTCAAGCTGCAGTGGGGAGTGCACCACGATTTCTCGTTATGTGGAAATCCAGCAAGGGTGGATTTGTTGTTGGGGTGGTTAACAACCGTAAAACAGGCCATGGTTTCTGGGTGTTTGTTAACCACCCTAACAATTCACCTTTGCCAGGTTTGTGCATAACAACAAGCCACAGTTTCCCCATTCCATGGCTTGAATCTTCACAATGCAAAACCACAAGCCCCATGGAGAAATTCACCCATGGTGGTTTGCTGTTATGTGTGAACCAGGTCTATGTGTGTGTTCCAGTCAAATGTTTACAAAATGCTCAAGCACACTCACAAAGTGCCGCTGCCACTGCCTCTCCCTTCCACTACCTCCAATTCCAGAAACTTAGCTTGGGGCATGGGGAAGATGGAAGTGGCAGACTCATTGGAGCTGGTGGCAGGTGTTTCTTCTTGGTGAAAATGACACATATAGCATCAATTGCCTACTGGGGATATTGACATTTACACTCCCAGTCCCTGGTGGATATGCTCTGTTGGAGGCCTAAGAGCACTGCTAGGGTCCACCTCTGCTGCCATTTTCCTCTGCCCCAAGGTATGTTTCTGGTCCTTGAGGCAGGAGAAGGGGTAGGCGGCAGCAGTGACTTGCACAATCATGGTGACCATAGGCTGTGAGCAGGGCTGTGCTTCTCCTGATCCTGCTCATAAGAATTCAAGGAGGTATACTCATATATGCAAGCGCCCTTGCTCAAATGCTTGTGATATCCCTACAACATTTGAACTATAGTAAAGAATTGGAAGGAACCATGGTGTGCTAGCTTCGTGAAATGGGTTTTCATCTCTAGCTGACAGAAATGCATGCTGTAACAGCCACATTACCCAGAAGATTACCATACCTTCTGGTAACCGCCGCAATACTAGAAATGCTTTCACAAAATAGTACTTTTATTAAATTTCATCACATGTGGCCCTTGGGGCTGAAAAGATTGTACACCCCTATTCTAGGATAATAAAAGCATCATATAATAGCAGTAACATTAGAGATGATCAGTTCTTTCTGGTCCATTCCACTTCCATGTATGTTCACCTATAATTCTGTTCCATCCCATTTCTACAGTAATCTGCAAATGCTTTAAAAAATAAATACGTTTTTTTCTAAATAACATTTCAAAACTTAGTTTGATACAATTTTTTGAACTGAGATCAGAACATTGGGGAAGTGCATAAAGCCAGTGGATAACTAAGTTCTGATGTGCACATTGGTCAAGAGATATGGATCAGATCTGTTGTTATCAGTATTTGCAAAGATTAACCACCTCAAACATCTCTAAATATAATACATTCAGAACATCAGTTGGGCATATTTAGAGGATGTAACTTCTTGAAAACAAATCATTTTGAAATATGGTATATGAGACAGTTTTAAAGATGTGTACTGACATCGCTATATTCTGTAACTTACTAGAAAATAGGTAATATGAAGAAGCATTGTCAGTATGCTTCATTGCTGACATAGAGAGACCTCTAGAAGTGAAAACATAGTCTGTGGGTTTTCAATCATTTATTTAGCACTTTTGTGCATTGGACCTAATGTTCTTAACCTTTATTTCAGTTTGTTTGTTTGTTTGTTTGTTTATTATATTTATGAATCGCCCATCTGGCCAGACATCTGGCCACTCTGAGCGATGTACAGTCCAATAAAACACAAGAGGGGGGGAACACACACACACACACACACAGTATAAAACACAATTAAAAACAGTACAAAACTTAAAAATCCTAACCCACCCCATATTCCCACCTGAAAAGCCACATTTTTAATGCACGGTGGAAGCTAATCAAAGAAGGGGCATGGCGGAGGTCACTGGGGAGAGAGTTCCATAAATTGGGGGCTGCCACAGAAAATGCCCTCCTCCTAGTCCCCACTAGGTTTCTCTGGCTGATGGGACAGGGAGAAGGCCATCCGTGGCAGATCTTGTTGAGCGGCCTACTTGATGTTGCAGGAGGACTCCTTGAGATATACTGGACTGGAGCCATACAGGGTTTTAAAGGTCAACGCCAACACCTTGAATTCGGCTCGGCAAACAACTGGTAGCCAGTGCGACTCATGGCCTTCAAAATAAGGACAAACAGAAAGTTTCTTCTCTTTTAAAGATTATGAATAATCTTCAGTGTAAGGACAATATGGTAGTTCTAGAGTCCTGTTTCAAGTAGTGATGGGGGAATTCTCCTTGGCTTAATTAAGATCAATATGGAAGCTTTTGTGGTGAGCATTCAGGAAAAAAAGTGTCCGTTTCTGAGAGTTCTCTACTGACTTGTAATGTTTGTACATGTGTGCTTATGGTGATAAAGATGTATGCCTTATTGCATGGGTAGGCAACCTTTTTGGACCCATGCGCACATTTGGCAATTGGAGAAACTGTTGTAGGCACCATCACAAATAGGCTGCCATGAGAGGTGTGGCTAATCACAAAGGACAAGGAACCTAGCCAAAAGACTGAGTACAAGGCAGAGGTAGGGGGTCTAAGCCCCAACACACTAAACAACTCATTTGAACACATACTTGTCAGTGCCAAGAGAAACCTGAAGGCAAACTCCTTTTCTCCCTCACCCCTTTCCCAACCAGCTCATTCCTCCTCTCCCCTTTTCTCACTCTCACAGGAGTCCCTTTTTCTTCCCCCCCCCTTCCTTTTCTTGGTAGCTGGGCATGCAGAGGGGAAAGTGACAATCTGCAGCTAGTCACCATCTTCATTTCCTAAGAACATATCGGAGCCCCACCTGTGGCCCAAAATTGGGAAATGAAGATGGCAGCAGACCCTCACTTTGCTTTGAAGCATTCCCAGCTGCTGGTAATAAATTTTGTTAATTAAAAAGAGGGAGGGGTATGTCACCTTGGTGGGCACCAAAAAGGAGTCTGGAGCAAACTGGTGCCCATGGGCACCACGTTGTCTTGCCCTGACTTATTGAATTAACTCATGGGCATTGGAAATTTAACAGTGAAAACAAGCACATATTGAGGAACAAGATTGGGTTTTAGATTTGAAAACTGCGAACATTGCAGTTTCAGCAGGCATTGTTTAGTTTATTCTCTTCTGGTTGGTTTATTTCCCTTCAGCTTCTGCCATTTTTATTCTTATTGTTAGAATCATAGAATTCCAGAGTTGGGAAGTACTTGAAAGTCATCTAGTCCAACCCCCTGCTCGATTCAGCATCGGCAGTGCAGGATGCAGCTACAGCATCCCTGACACATGGCTGTTCAGTCTTTGTTTAAATACCACTGGTGAAGGAGAACCCACACCTCCTGAAGCAGCCTATTCCACTGTTAAACAGCTTTTACCATTAGGAAGTTTCTCCTAATGTTTAGCCAAATTCTTCGTCCCTGCAGTTTCCACCCATTGATTCTAGTCCTGCCTTCTGGAGCAACAGAGAACAACTCTGCTCCCTCTTCTGCATGACAGCCTTTCAGATATTTGAAGACTTCTATTATGTTTCCCCTTAATCTTCTCTTCTGCTAAACATACCAAGTTCTTTCAACCGTTCCTCATAGGACTTGGCTTCAAGACCCCTCATCATCTTGGTCACCCTTCTCTGGATGAATTCCAGTTTCTTGATGTCATTCTTAAAATGTGGCACCCACAACTAGGCACATTTTTTTCCAAATGTGCCCTGACCAGCACAGAACAGAACAATTACTTCTTGTGATAACACTATGCTGCTGTTAATGCAGCCTCTGATCACAGGGTGGTTTTGTTGTTTTATTCTCTGTTTATATCTCATCTTGTTTTGCTATATATAACATTGTAACCCTCCTTGAGTAGACATTTTGCCTAGAAAGGAAGGATATAAAATCTAAAAGAAAGAAAGAAAGAAAGAAAGAACTTCTGTCCATGTACCTACAAAAAAATAGCTGGCTCACGTAGTTTCAGAGCAAACAATGAGAGTTTAGGCTTTTGCAGATATAGATATATTGGACATCTTATTAGGTGAATAATAAGAATCGGACTCAAAGAATGCTTATCAGTGGTACCTTCTCAAACTGAGGAGGTAACGAGCAGGGTACCACAGGGCTCAGTCCTGGGCCCAGTGCTCTTCCAACATTTTTATTAATGACTTGGATGAGGAGGTGCAAGGAATGTTTATCAAATTTGCAAATGACATACAATTGGGTGGAATACCTAATACTTGGGAAGACAGAAACAAAATTCAAAGTGATCTCGATAGGCTGGAGGGCTGGGCTGAAAACAACAGAATGAAATTTAATAGGGATAAATGCTAATTTCTACACCTAGGAAAAAGAAACCAAATGCACAGTTTCAGGATGGGGGATACTTGGCTCAACAATACTACAAGTGAGAAGGATCTTGGAATTGTTGTAGATCACAAGCTGAATATGAGCCAGCAATGTGCTGTGGCTGCAAAAATGACAAATACTATTTTGGGCTGCATTAATAGAATTATAGCTTCCAAACCAGTGTTTTGGTCTGGTTTGAAGCCATTGTATTACCAACTTTATTGTATGCCTGCGAAACATGGACTATCTATAAACGTCACTTCCACCTCCTTGAAAGGTTTCATCAACGTTGCCTCCGGAAAATCCTGCAAATTACTTGGGAAGATAGGCGAACAAATGTCAGTGTACTGGAAGAAGCAAAGACTACTAGCATTGAAAAAATGATCCTTCAACGCCAACTTCAGTGGACCGGTCATGTTGTTCGAATGCCTGACTGCTGTCTCCCAAAGCAGTTACTTTACTCCCAACTCAAGGATGGAAAGCGGAATATCGGTGGTCAATATAAGAGGTTTAAAGATGTTCATAAGGCTAATCTAAAAAAATGCAATATAAACATCGAAAACTGGGAAGCTCTGGCCCATGAACGATCTAAATGGAGGTTGGCCTTTCACAAAGGTTCCATGGACTTTGAAGAAGCCCGAGTGCAAGGTGAAAGGGAGAAACGTGCTAAGCGAAAAGCATGTCAAATGAATCCTTTACAGGACCATCTTCTATCTGGTAACCTGTGTCCTCACTGTGGGAAGCTGTGTGGATCTAGAATTGGCCTCCACAGTCACTTACGGACCCATTGCTAGAGTCTACACAATCTTCTTTAGAATTTCCTCCTTTTATCCCGGAAGACAATCTTACTCGGTCACGAGTGATCGCCTGATGATGATGAGCTTCCAAATCACGTGAAGTACTAGTTCCCCTCTACGCAGCACTGGTTAGGCCTCATCTTGAGTTCTGGGCACCACACTTTAAGAAGGATGCAGACAAACTGGAAAGGGTTCTGAGGAGGGCAACAAATATGATCAGGAGACTGGAAACAAAGCCCTGTGAGGAGAGACTGAAAGAACTGAGCATGTTTAGCCTTCAGAAGAGAAGATTGAGGGGAAATATGATAGCGCTCTTCGAGTACTTGAAAGGTCACACAGAGGAGGGACAGGATTTCTTCTCTACCATCCCAGAGTCCAGGACACAGAATAATGGGCTCAAGTTACAGGAAGCCAGATTCCGGCTGAATCTTCCTGACTGTTAGAGCAATACGACAAAGGAACCAATTACCTAGGGAGGTGGTGGGCTCTCCATACTGGAGGCATTCAAGATTCAGTTGGACAGCCATCTGTCAGGGATGCTTTAATTTGGATTCCTGCATTGAGCAGGGGGTTGGACTCGATGGTCTTATAGGCCCCTTCCAACTCGACTATTCTATATAGGGATGTAACCGCTCGGCTTGGGGGTGCGTAGCTAGCCGAAATCGGCCCCACTCATGCCCCCCCGAGACTCGTGGGCATTACCGCGACCGGGACCCTGCTCGCCTCTCTGCAACAAGCTGCTGCGCCTGCCACGCCGGGGTCCAGTTGCGCCATTTCCGGCTGGACGGAAGTGACGCGATGCAGCGCCGGGACCCCGCAGCGGCACGCTGGGACCCCGTGCTGCGTCTTTTCCATAGTAACCAGGGCAACAGGGCTTAAAACGGCCGTTTTAAGCCCTGTTGCCCTGGTTTCTACGGAAAAGACGCAGCGTGGGGTCCCGGCGCACCAGCGCAGGGTCCCGGCGCATCACTTCCAGCCAGCCGGAAGTGACATGACAGACCCGTCGCTGCCGGCGTGGCTGCTCGAGCGGCACGGAGAATCGCTCCACACCGCGTAGAAACGAGCAGCAAGGGGGACCCTGCGAGGAGAGGAGAGGTGGGGTGAGGCGCCCCCCCTTAAGGTGCGTTACACACTCCTAGTCTATGTTTCTAGGTTTGTCTTATTTTATTAAAATATTAAGAGTAACAGATTTTGCCCTGTTTGTGTTATGCAAGTTCACCAGTAAAGCATATATTTTTTCTGAGCATATTGTTAACTTGAAGAAATCTCTCTGAATTTTTTTCCTGTTTAGGTGAATCAGCTGAAAAAATAAGCAGTGAAGCAGCTCCGATGCCAGAATCAACAGAACCTGCTTTCAGCAGCCAAATAGTAAATAAATCTCAGGAAGAAATTGAGTCAGAAAAGAACCCAATTTCCAAGGAAATATGGATGGACTATGAAGATTTCTGTATTAGTTTTCAGTAAGAAGTGCTTTTTTTCTTCTTCTTTTTTGGTTATGGAGCCTGTATATCTGAAAAGGTAACACATTGCACCATTTTACTGAAAACACAGAGCAAGTTGGTTACACTCGGGTCCCACCGGAAAAAAAATGTAAAAAGTTAGTCATGGCTAATTTGTCCCATTGATTTTGATGGGAGCTGTGTGACTCACTTGCTCTGGATACAACTCACTGAATCTTCTGAACAGGCAAATTTGTGAAGGCAGCTCACAACTGCTATATAAAAAGCATTCTCAGTCCCTGCAGTGCATGCCAGCAACACAGTCCCGTTGCAGTACATACTAACAGATTTTCTTATAAACCCACAATACTGCTTTCTGCTGGCTTTTGGCTTTTTATCTTTTGCTTAAAGTCAACAGAAGCCATGTCTATGATGTCAGGTGAACTTCTCTGTTAAATGTAACATCAGTTTTCCCAAATATAGGAATTATATTTCTATTTAAGCTTGGTTTGTTCAATATTAGCAAAATAAAGTAGCTTTTCTCCTTGGTCTAACCTTGGGAAAGTTAATAAAAGCCCAAAAGTTACATAAAGCAATAGTATGAGACACATCAAGTCAAGTTCGTTTTGTATGAGTGTAGAATGGACCCAGTGGGCCACTCACACATTCAGTGGTCCCAGGGCCAGCATCAAGAATTGGGCACCTGCTGAGGGGCCTCTGGACTTGCTCTTCTTCATCATTGCAACCTGCTTTTTCACCTGCCTCTCTGCCCGTCAAGTAAGCAAGTGGTAGCAATGATGGGAAGAGGGTGAGAAGCAATATCAGCCGGTGACAATGGCAGCAAGAAGATAGGCTCGCTGAGGGAGGGGACCCATTGAGGTGCCCTCAAAACCTGGAGCTGGCCCTGAGTGACTGGGCTGCTACAGAGCCCTCAGCTGAGGTCTCAGATATCTGGGTCTGATGTCATAGGTGTGTGGCACAGGGCCACAAGCTAACATGCAAGTTGAGAGTGAAGTAAAAGAACCTTGCTGTAAGGATGCGATAGAGGGACTAGACATGCAGAGGCACAAGAGCTCTGCATAGAAGGAGAGGAGTGGAGATTGCAAAGGCAAGGGTGATTGTGTACCCAACTAGGCAGACTTTCATGCCTAAGGGTGGAGGCAACACCTGCAGTATTAGAAGCTCAATTATTGGGTCAGTGTAGCTTTCTCCCTAAAGACCAATGGAGGGTGAGACACTTGGGGTTGGACAATTGCTCTGAGAATTTAGCAGGATGCGCTGAACAATAAGCCTGAACCTCATGTAAAGGCAAGGGAAGTGGTGTAACCCTCTAAATAAAATTCTAAAATCCATGTTGTTGTAATATCATTATGGTGCCAACCAAAAGATCATCTCCCAAAACTGTGCAAGTTTTCAAGATCCTCAGATCTCTTCTTCAGGCAAAATGTTAGAAAAGGCGCAGAGGAATGTACAGGGGAAATTGTGACATCACCATCTAGTCACCTTCCTCCCCCTCCTCATCCCCCCACCTGCCTTTTATAAGAGCTTGCCTGAAGAAGAGATCTATGGATCTCTAAAGCTTTTGCAATTTTGGGGTGATCTTTTGGTTGGCCTAATAAAGGTATTAGAGCAACATGAATTTTGGAATTTTTCTTATGGTCAACACACAGCTACCTTTGCTTTTTTCTCTAAATGAAATAAGTCCTTGTTGCACACTTCTGGCTGGAAATCCTGTTATTGGCAAGATATGTTTAACCACTCACACATGGATGTGCCTTTCCCAGACACCAGACAATGAGATATTTAACATTTCAGGCCAAACAAATAACGACAAACTGTGAAAACACTGTTACAAAGAAGTGAAATCAATGCACAGTGATAGGGCCATTTCACATAACATTTTTAGCATCTGGATGAACTTAGTTGGTATTGGAATTTTACCCATCATAAGCATATGTTGAGCACATGACTGCATTTTTTTAAAATCAGAGTTAATGTTTATTATGATCCTGAGTTTAGCCTGAACATGATACAAGAGTCATGGAAATTTTTTGTCATGGATGCAATCACTGTGATATACAAAACTTTAGTTTGCATCCATGACAACCTAGCTCAGACAACCAATTTCAGCATGAGTATACCACAGTTATTCTGTGTAAACCCAGATAGAATAGAAACTAAGCAGCCAGCCACAAGTCCAGACGTTTCAGATCAGCACATTCATCTTGGCTACCTGAGTTCATGGTGGCAAAGGTATTCTTAGTTTGAATAACATGCAATGCAGGGTTTTTAGGACCTAGGTAATATTCTTCCAAATGCAGACAGGGGTACACAGAAACAAGTTCTGTATAAAGAACAATCCCCATGATGTTGCCTCTTTCTATATATCTGTTTTTAGATACTAAAGCTGAAGAGAAAACTGAGAGCCAGTGTGGTGTAGTGGTTAGGGTGTTGGACTAGGACTCAGAAGTTCCAGGTTCTGGTCCCCACTTGGCCATGAAGCTCACTGGGTGACTTTGGGCCAATCACTTACTCTCAGTTTAATGTATCTCACAGGGTTGTTGTGAAGATAAATAGAGAGGAGGAGAACCATGTAAGCCACCTTGAGTTCCTTGCAAGAGAGAAAAAAGCAGTATATAAATGTAATAAATAAACACATAAAATAATGCTACCGACCCAGATAGGATTTAAAAAATACTGTTGCTAAGACTCTAGATAAACAATAGGAATTTAGAACAAAAACAAAGTAATTTGTCTGTTAGTAGTTATTCATGGACACAGATTATTGACATGTTTTCCATTTCTCTAGGTAGCATATATCTGCAAATTAATTACTACTACTATTACTAATAATAACAATAATAATCTAATACTGAGTAATTATCCAAGAAATATGGAGGAACTGTTAGTTTCAGTGTTCTTATTATTCAACAAGGTATGAGGGAGAAAATTCTTTATAATTGATGCTAAAATTATCATGTTCACTTTTTTTAGAAACTTGTATGTTTTCCACAAAACAAATACCTATATCTACACCTATCAGAAGTCAGATTTTAGGGTAAGTGAAATGACTTCACAGTTTATTTTGCTCTTTGTAAATTGTAAGGGTCACTTACAGTCACTTACGGACCCATCGGTAGAGTCTACACAATTTTTTACAATTTCCTCTTTTTATAATTTTCTTTTTGTAATTTTATCCTGGAAGACAATCTTACTCGGTCACGAGTGATCGCCTACTGACTGGCATGTATAATGTATTGTATATGTTATACATTCCAATACATCTATAATGTATTGCAATTTTGCATACATTCTGTAAACATTTGCATTCACCAGTAAAATATTACTCAACAAAATGCTACTTCAGAAAAAAAAATTGATACAAATACTAAAAACACAAATAATTTGCATTAAAAACATTATCATAATAATTTGGGATCAGACATACTGCATGATTTTAATTTTAATTAAGATCTAATAGTTTGATATGTAATGCATCAGTAATATACTTCTGAAAGCAAATGTCAACAATATAATTGCAAATTACATTTGTAATACAGTGGAATAAAGTTAATAATAAGTTAGGCACTCAACCAATTCAATTACTCTGCATCCCAAGAGCTAGTTTAGGTTCTTACTGCCAAATATTAGGAAAAGTTAGGGTGTCTCAGGGGCCATAGGATGCTGTGGACTTTCCCCTCCATGGGCAAAGATGGAAGTCCACTCAGAAGAAGCTCCACCACTGTGGCTACTTCAAGTGGCTGCTCCAACAGTGGTAAGGATGAAAATGGGGCACTCTTGGGGGGTTGTCATGGGTGAATTGGGGTAGGCTGGGAGGGACTATGCCAACCCTGAAGTTGGAATCGTTATTTGTTCTCCTATTAGAAGCAATGGGGAATTTAACCAACAAGAAAAAAGTGTTTAAAAAGTAAAAAGATGTTCCCTTTGCTCTGGCTGCTGCAAGCTTCACAGGGCTTAGGAATTGGTGGTTCCGCCACCACAGATTCTCCCTCCCTCACCCTGTAGGATTTATCTGTTAATTATACAATTTATAACTCATTCCTATATACTACCATTCTACTAACTGATTATTGATAATCCACTGCTGTTATCTTTATGCTACATTTGCAGTGGTTTTACAGCATTTTTATATACTGCACCTTTATTTGTGCACAATAGATTACTATTTATTCTGAAGTAAGTTATATCAAAACATAATATCACAAATTCTTATCAGAATATTGGGTTGGATTCAGACTTAGTCATACTTAGATTAGGCCCTTTGAATCCAGTGGGACTTTAGTCATGACTGTCTTCAGTCCCACTAATTTCATTGGGTCTACCTTTAAGTATGACTAAGTCTGAATCTAACTCATTATGTCTAGGTCCTGTTCTGTGGTTGCTGTCAGCTATGATAGCATTGATTCAGTTTATAAGGAGGTATCCTTCCATGCCCCTACCTGCAATGTACACAGAAGCTCCAGTGCCCATATAGAGTTTTCCATTAGCTGGAATTGCAGCGTTCACTCACACATCCTCACTGTCTGCATGCATCTCTCAAGTTAACAAGTAATTTTACTCATATTCTGCTTTCAGTTCTGTGGAATTAAACTACGCACCCTAATTTTACTTTACAAGAGCATCTCTCATAGTATTTTAAGTTAATCAAAATAATGAATTTGCCAAGATTGAAAAAAATTGTGCTTGTGCAGAATTCAACTTGTGTTGAATTTAAGCAATATGTTCTAATTAATTAAAATCCAGTTGCAGAATTCATAAACCTGTTACTTCATTATGATAACTAGTCATCTTGGTGTTTTTTCTTTTTAAATACATAGGGCAGTGTCCAGTGCTGGCAATTCACCAGCTCTAAACACATTGCGCTAGCAGGAATGACTGCTAGTGGAACGGTAAAGTAGTGCTTGCTAGCGCAACCCAAAAAACTACCCAAAACTACCACTTCCAGAATGGGACACGTCAGTGGACCTCCCTTCTGCAATCTTCAGTGACGTATCCCATTCTGGAAGTGGCAGTTTTGGGTAGTTTCTGGTTCAATCCTACCCGAATGGGTAGCATTGGATATAGTATTGGTTTCCAGTATTGGATACTGCACTAATATTCAGTTAAAAGCAGAAGCTTAGGAAGGTATACATAAAATGCTTCAGATAAGAAATTTAACCTTTTTGTCACTAGATTAAAAGAGAAGCTAATTGCTATGGGAAAACAAAACCCAAAGCTTTGATAAAAGTTTTAGACACCTTTCATTCTTCACTGTATACCATACTTTGAACTATAGAGTTTGAAATACAACTCAAATGCAGTCAAAGACTAGTTGTTGCAAGGCTAGATAAAAATTAAGCATGAATCCATTTTTCTCCTTACAGATGCTAGATGATCGTTATTTATATTATTTATGTGTGGACAGTTTGAAGCCTACTGATATTCTGGTTAGCTTTTCTGCATTAGTACACTGGGGAGATTCAGGAGGTAAGATCAGTACAAAGCAGAAAAAGAATGTTAATATTGAATCTCTTGGATTTCTTCCAAGAGGTCCTCAAAGATAAAGAAAATTCCATTAGAGCCAGGGTGGGCAGAATGTAGATCTGGATCTGTTGGTAGATCATCAGGTGATTTGCAATAGACCACCAATATTTTCTGACTCCCAATCATTTAACAATAGCACCAACATATGTCTTCCCTCCCAGCCCTAAACTATACTCCTGAAATGAAGAAAGCTGGGGATAAGCAGGAGTAGGTTTTTGTGGGAAAAGACTATGAACTGTATTTGTTTTTACCAGAACTGAACACAAGTCACAGTCCCTCCACACAGAATTCTGGGTTCTTCCTTGTCTCAGAATTCTTTAATTTTAAGTGTATGTTTTTACAGCAGGCTCCGGTTGGTGAATCTCAGGATTTTAGTAAGAAATGAAAGTAGATACTGCAAACCTGAAGCCTGCCTACCATTGCATGAGTGCTGCAATATATCTTCTTTCCTATATGTTGATACATAGTTTGTCCTTTTTACCAAGAATATTTGGTGGAAATCCTGTTCACAATTAAATGTTCTTAAGCTCAGAGCCTTTAGTGTGTCCCATTTGCAATCCAGAAAATTAACAGAAGAAATTTTCTCAGGAAATTTTTGCAATTTCTCGAGCTTGAATTTGCATCCAAAAGTGTGCACTTGCATAAGTGAGCACTTCTAAAAATGTGCATTCCACCCCACCCCCCTGCATTTTCATGCTTTAGTCTATGCAAGAACTGCACATTTGAGGTATGTGCTTGGAAAAGTACACATCTTTTGTATTAGAAAATGTGCACTTTTTCTGTTAAAAAAAAAGACACTGTTATTCAGGAGTGAGAATAAGGCGAGACAAGCATTGAAATTCAAATTGGAAAAACTCAACAAGCTGAACATCACTCTCCCATCCCTACACAGTGTAATTGCACTGTGAATTTTGCGTTAGACTAAAGATTTAGTTAAACCCTATCCAATGTGTATTTTCTACATAGATCTACTATTCTGCTATACTGGTATTTAATGGTGGAAGGAGCTGGTTGTTTTTGTTGATTTTGGCATAAACAACTAAGTATTCCAGGGGTAGGTACGGTACAGAACTGAAAGGGAATTTTCAAGAAGTAAAGTGCCTCTGTGTTCGAAGTGTATACCTCTGTTTTAAAGAACTTCACTTATGAATGTATGATATTTTAATGCTCTTTAAAAATTTTAATATGTGAAAACATATGCACATGATAGCCAAATTGGTAATACAAATGACTACATCCCTGAAGGTTTTTATTCATTGTTTGATTTGATTTAAAATATTTCTATACCACCTTTCATGAATGAATTCCAGAGTGGTATACAAAATTTGTTAAAACAACATGGGTTTGAGTCTTTCCCCCCCTCTCACTAGAGAGTTGTCTCTGTATGACATCCAACTATAAATGAAGACCTTCCTGGCCTAAGGATATCAAAGGGGGTTGGATGTGTTACTGCCTTTCTCACTGCCTTGTATAGAAAAGATCTTAAACTGTTCAAAGCAAGAAGGCCCTGAAGAAAAATGTGCTAGGTTGTAATTCTGTACTCATTTCTAGGGAGTAAGCCCCATTGCATTCAGTGGAATTACTTCTGAAAATACATTTATTTATTTATTTATTCATTCATTCATTCATTTATAGTATAGAATTGCACTATAAGGCTTTCTTATTCCTGAGTAGACCATGCTTCCGAAGCTGGGAGAGTGCTTACAAATTTAATTCACAGCTGCTTCTGGCATCATGCCTTAATATCTTCTAGGCAGAATGAAAAAGAAGTCGATGAACTCTTTCTTTCTTTCTTTCTTTCTTTCTTTCATTTTCTTTACAAAATTAGAAGACAAATTACTGGTATTTATCAGCTAATAATTATATTCCTTAATATTTAAGAGCAGCAAATTCTGGGTTGCATCTTGGCATATATATAGATATGATTATAGTTCGATCATAAAAATAAGTTATCTATACACTATTTTTATAGGTATTGCACAGAAAGAAGGCCATGTTCTGCCCAAGGGATTACTCATGGTTGAAAGTTTCTCATGGAAGAATCTAGCTCCGGGACAATTAATCCTGAAGATCCATACGTATGCCACTAGAGCTGCCGTGATCAGTCTTCCTGCTGGGTATGTGCCAGTCTGCTACACCTTTCCAACTCAACAGTTAAAGAAATAATAATCCTTAGCATTAGTGTTTTGAAAGGTAATATCCTTTCTAGTTATAACTGATGTAATACCAAATTAATGTACTGTGTTCTTAATATATTTGTATTTTATATATTTGTGTGTTGTGGCCTGTAGACCAAAATAAACTGATTGATCGATTGATAGTGTTTTGAAGTGTTCAAAGCCCTTTCCACACATTATTTCATAATCCTTACAACAATCCTCTGAGGTAGGTTGGTGCCATTATTCCCATACTGCAGGAGAGAGGGGTGCTAAGGCCAAGAAATACCGGTAAGTGTTTTGTCTAGGACTATCTTATGAGTTCATGACAGAGTTGAGATTTGGACCAGAAACTAACTGATTCCCGGTTCAGTCTTTTACAGCTCAATCTTACGTGTGTTTCCGGACAAGTAATTCCTATTGTGTTTAATAGAACAAACTCCCTTGTAAATGTGTTTAGAATTGCAGCCTTAGTCACTGTTCTGCATTAGTTCTCTACCTTAGTAATAGTTACAACTCCCCTTAAGATAGGCTTAAGATGGGCTATTATGCCCATATTGTAGATAGAGAAGACGAGGCTGAGAAAATAGTAACTTGCTTAAGATCACCTAGTGAGTAGCTGGCTGAGGTGACATTTGAATTGGGCTTTCCAGGTCACACTCTTAGCTGCTGCACTAAACCATTAGATATCACATTTATATAGCTACAAATACTTACTTTGCAAAATGAGCTATATTTGCCAGTAAGTAGATGAATTACCAGTATGCCTTAGTACATTGTCACATATAGCTTCTTTCAAGGTGTACAAAGATCTCTGATCCGCCAAATACTTAGAACAAAAGGAAGTGTTCTGTCTGTTAAATATTTTGCAGTCCAAGCAACTAGCAAATAAAGAATAGATGAGAGTGTTTTACTTGCACTGTGTTTAGAATTACTGGTAAATTTGAGTTATTTGGCTCATTAGTGTACTTATTTTTTAAATGTAGGCGCCATGTGTTACTCTTCACTGCGAGTTCTCCCATAGGGCACCATATCCATCTGTGTAGTATGGTGCCATGTGTGTTTGGTGAAGAGGATATTGTTCTGCCAAATCTTGACAAGGTATTTGTTACCATAGCAATTTGAGCTATTTTTCCATTGATCACCATTGACTTTAGAGAACTCCTAAGTTTTCATGCTGCAGTATTCACCATTTTATATTAAACATAAGGAAGGATTACATACTATGATAATCACTTTTAATACATATATACACAGTAATAGAATATAAGTTTTGATACATGTATAATTAATTTATATTAAAACAGAAAAATATAATATCATTGGAACTAGTGGAGAGTTTTTCTTAATGGTTAGATGTTGCAGTAATACATTTCACAATAATTGATTATCTGCAAAATATCCAGTGGCATAGGCAGAGCTGACCCTAAAAAATGTGGTTACGCCCAGGTCTCTTTCTTGTAAACTTTGCAGTTTTAAAATCAATGAGTTTATTTATTTGCAGTTTTAAAATCAGTGAGTTTATTTATTTAATTCATTACATTTATATCTCACTTGCAGAAAAGAATTGGTGAGGGTGCAACAGAATCAGCAGGGGCACCACACCCTGTTGGATCTTGCCCCATGAACTGTATTTGTTTTTCAAATAAAGAATGAATAAATACATTTTATCTTGATAATTTGAAAATAACCAAAACGCCAGCTTCACCAGGGAGAGGGTGGTATAATGGCTCTGGAAAACCAAAGTAATGCAATCTGCTATAGATGTGGCAGAATAAGAAAATAAAAATCCATCATCATCGTTATGGTGATAGTGGAAGTACAGTCACAGAGAAATGCCAGCAGCATCTAGAAGGAATTAAAGCCACAGTAGATAAGTGAGTTTAAAACATGAAACTGCGCATGTGCAGGGTCTCATTTATGAGGGTTGCCAAATGTTGTTTTTGTTTTTTTTGCGCTAACACAGGAGTGGGCAGAAGGTAGTTCAGGATCTACTGGTAGATCACTGGATGAATTGAATAGATCAACATGGATTTCTGACTCCCTACTTTTTAACAATAACAAATCAACAAAAAGGCTTCTCCCACATTCTTCTAAATTAGGTTATTAGAATCTCTAATTTGTAATAACTCAGCTTTAGCTTTAGATTTATATATCTGGGTCATTGTAGTATATGGCTCATGATGATGTGCAGAGTAGGTAATTAGGTTCACCCCTTGAGCTACCATTTTGCATCGGGCTCCATTTGGTGGATCTCAGAATTCTAGTAAAAACCAAAGTAGATATCACAATCCCACACCTCCTTTAACATATCAGGAATCTAGCAGTTGTAAAGCGTGGAATAGGGAGTGAGAAGGAGAGAAATGGCTGCCATTTGAAGTCAGTGAAGTAATACACATCACTATCTAAAGTGGGGGTCCCTGTGAGACCATTAAGTCCATAGTCTAAAAATACTTAACTGCACCTCTGATGGGAAAACAGAACCATAACTATCCTGCAATTTCATTTTAAAATGGGAGGGATTTAGAAGACATTGGCATAATGGCAGAATACCACTAAGATAGGAAGTTGTTCGTGCAAACTGCAATGGGAATTTAAAATTTGGTTGCTGCCTTTCTTAATGCTATTGGCCAAACACAAGTGCGCAGCTTTTCCGCCTCCAAATCCCTGTGCGAAGAAAATCCTGCAGAGTGATTACAGAGCAAGGATCTGTAATGAGGATCTCAATGAGCTCAACAAATGACTTTCTGCAGGATTTTCTTTCCAGAGGATTTGTTCAGTAGCATCGACTGAGTGAGCAAATAAATTTGTATATAGAAGATAGCTTATGCTGCCTTTCATTCACTGCAGCCTGTACAAATACCTTGGGCTCCTTTACATGCTAGTAATTATGTATGACTAGCTGTTGCCCACAGCTTCATTCGCGTGGATTTTAGGATTTGGTACAATTGTTTTTAAAAGAAACATGATGGAATCCCAGCTCCCCCGGGAATCTCAGCTCCCCCGGGATTATACAATGAAATCCCAGCTCCCCCCCCCCTGGGACTACCAGCTCCCCCGGGACTGCACAATGAAATCCCAGCTCCCCCCCCGGACTTCCTGCTCCCCCCCCGAACTGCACAATGAAATCCCTGTTCCCTTTCCCTTGGGACTGCACAATGAAATCCCTGCTCCCCCCCCCCCGGGACTGCACAACAATGAAATCCCTGCACATACACCCCGGGACTACACAACAGTGAAATCCCAGCTCTCCCCCCCCCCCAGGACTATGCAACAATGAAATCCCAGTTTGCCCCGCCCGGGACTACACAGCAATGAAATCCCTTTCCCCCTCCCCCTCGGGACTATCCAACAATGTAATCCCAGCTTGCCCCCCCCAGGACTACCCAACAATGAAATCCCAGCTCCCCCCCCCCCCCGGTGTAGTCCCCAGCTGCAGTGCATATGAACATTCTGTTTTGACGTAGGAGAGATTTGCATATCCGCTCCTGATTGGGCCCCTGTGGCGGCAGTTCATACGAACATTCTAAATGTAATTGGAGTGATTTGCATAACTGCTCCTGAATGGTACCTGCAAACATTCCAAGTGACGCCATTGGGCTATCATCTATTTTGGGCCGTACAGGCACGGTGAGGGTTATTCGGAGATTTGAACTCGCCAGTCTTTGTCCTTGGGTGATGGAGAGTATGCGTGCCATGTTTGGGGCGGATCTGTCCAACTGTGTAGGAGCCTATGCGATGCACGCAAGTGCCCGTACACACAGACACACAGACACACAGGATTTGGGATGCCCCACACACAACAGTCATTCTCTGACTGAAAGTGTAACATTTAGGCTGGGTGCTGGCAGCAGAAAACTTTTCTCACAGAAATATCTGATCTTAAAGAAAAATCAGGTTAAACCTGAGAGTCCTACACTACAGGAGATGAAGAGTGACCGTGCCAAGTTTGGGGTAGATCCGTCAAAATGTGATGGAGTGGAGCCTATGTGACAGTCCTCCACACACACAACAGTCATTCAGTCATTTAAAAAGTTTCCCTCCCTTTTCACCCCCTCAGAGAACATTCTAAATGGCCTAGGGGAGATTTGCATACCCACCCCTATTGGCCCCTGCAGCAATTATGAAGTGAGGCCGACTTGCATAACTGCCCCCCTGTTGTTTTGTCCATAGGAAATATGAGAGTGGGGCTATTTCCCCCCTTTTTTCACCCCCTTAGGTACGGAATTTCCCAAAATCTTCCTTAGTGGGGGTCTACATCATAAAAGCAATGTTCCTTCAAAATTTCACGTTCCTAGATTAAACGGTTTGAGCTGGGCATTTATGAGTCAGTCAGTCAGTCAGGACTTCTTTTATATATATAGATTTAAGAGCAGAATAATCAGTAACATAGGGTTAGTGTTGCAGTAATTCCTAATGGATTTTATTTAAAATATGTATGCTATTGGAGTATTAATAAACTTCGAATAGTTATGTCTCATGATAGTTCAATCATTTTCTCCCCAGGAGAGCTACCGGTTTATGGAGCAAGCTGCAGCCATCATGAAAGCTATTGGAACTGTGCTAATTAATTTCGGACAGGCGGATAACCTTCCCAAAGCCATGAGGGCCCTGGAATTAACACACTGCCCTCCTGGCCTCTGTGGTACAGGAATAGCTAGAGAACACTTCAAGGTGAAAAACAAGTACCTAAGCTTTCTGTTAAACTGTAGAATAGCTTGCATGTGCTCTCTAAATGAAGTTTTTGTAATGAAGCCCAATAGCTGAATCTCCTGATTACTGAAATTCACAGTTTGTCTCCCATGTAATGCCATGTAAACATGCACTCAAGTAAACATGCTGTTATTATTAACTGCATTCCAGATAATTTGAAATGTCTAGAATCAGTGTCAACAAAAAGCCTAACCCCGTACCCTGTTAAAATGAACTAATAGGGCTGTAAGTCAACTTTGCCCACTTCAGTGGACTGGTCATGTTGTTCGAATGTCTGACTGCCGTCTCCCAAAGCAGCTACTTTACTCCCAACTCAACGATGGAAAGCGGAATATCGGTGGTCAATATAAACGGTTTAAAGATGTTCATAAGGCTAATCTAAAAAAATGCAATATAAACATCGAAAACTGGGAAGCTCTGGCCCATGATCTAACTGGAGGTTGGCCTTTCACAAAGGTTCCATGGACTTTGAAGAAGCCCGAGTGCAAGGTGAAAGGGAGAAACGTGCTAGGCGAAAAGCACGTCAAACGAATCCTTTACAGGACCATCTTCCATCTGGTAACCTGTGTCCTCACTGTGGGAAGCTGTGTGGATCTAGAATTGGCCTCCACAGTCACTTACGGACCCATCACTAGAGTCTACACAATTTTCTTTAGAATTTCCTCCTTTTAAAATTTCCTTTTTGTAATTTTTTTTTATCCTGGAAGACAATCTTACTCGGTCACGAGTGATCGTCCTGATGATGATGAAGTCAACTTGACCACACTAATTTCTATGCTCTGGCTGCTCAGTGACAGATGAACATAGAATCAGATGCTATGCTCCACTGACAAGGTGATACCTTGTCAGCTCAGCTAATTCTTAGACACTTAAGAAATGATAAATAATAATCTTGCTCCAGTGTGCCATACAATGGATTTCTGAATAATGCAGACAGGGGGAGGACCAGTTGCAGCGTCTTCAGAACAGGTCCTTGTCCTCTACCTGCTCAAGACATTATTTCAACAATAAGGAAGTGAAGTAAGGTAGGATATGCCATACTGGGCATGTGGGGAAAATGTCCCTTTAAAGGGATTATACAAATTCATGGAGGACAAGGCAATCAATGGCTACTAGTCATGATTGCTATATATTACCTCCGGTATCAGAGGTAGTATGTCTCTGTATACCAGTTGCTGGGAAACTGGGACATCTGGTTGGCCACTGTGGTAAACAGGATGCTGGACTAGATAGGCCTTTGGTCTCTGAACCAGCAGGCCTCTTCTTATGTTCTTACGTTGTGGTAGCTAATGGGACTGAACGGTATTTTGAATTGACTGGGTTTTAGACAAAATATTTTGAATTAACTGGGTTTTAGATTGGGTTTTAAATTATTAACATTATTGTTATAATTACTGCTAAGTTGTCAGTTTTTTTAAAAAAGGCTACATGCCTCTGGGTATCAGTTTCTGGGGAACATGAGCAGGAGGGTGCTATCACACTCATGCCCTACATGTGGGCTTCCCATGGGCATTTAGTTGGCCACTGTGGGATCAGAATGCTGGACTATATAGGCCTTTAGTCTGATGCAGCATGGCTCTTCCTATGTGTTTACAGTAGTGCCCTGAAATTTGAACTGCCCCTACCCTGTGCCTAGTATTGAAATGGTACATTTGTTTGTGCTGGTTGCTGTTTAGTAGTTATGCTGATATTAATTAAAAGTTTTGGTAGCAGTAGTATATATCTGATACTGTGAACTAATATTATATACATTTTCATTAAATCTTAAGATAGTAATCACATAAAATGGCTATTTTGAAATAAAGTGATATCAAAACAAAATATCATTTAGTAGGTGTAACCCAGGTGTAACCTACTCATCCACTCTGTCTAATGCTCAAACATATAGGCTGCTGTGTCCATCTTTGGCTATATTACCTCTGAAAATGATGAGTAGAAAAAATACAAATATTAATTTAGAAAAAAATTGCTGACAATTTATCTTTTATATTTTAGGCTTTCAATAATGCTTTTTGGCATTTGATGAAACAAATATTAGGGAATATTCCTCCCCACTATGAATTTGCTTACAGAAGTTTCACTTTGGATTTTAAACACAGTGATGTGTCAGTTGAAGATACTGAGTCCTCAGGTAATATATGAAACACTGAAAGAATTTATCAGCAATATTTGTCTGTACATATTCTATTGATAATATAGGGTTAAGGACAAATTCAACTGAATGTTGCAAAGTCCAGCCATTCCTAAATGTCAAAAGCCAGAGACACAACTGTTAGGCAGCTATTTCCTCATGAAGTTGATGGGCCCTTCCTTTTTGCACCACATACAGCAAAACTAACATGATGTGGATAATTTAATTTTGTATTAAAACAACTTTATGCCTTTAAACCTGTTTGTGTGTGTGTGTCATGCCTGAAGTTTGTCATTCTTTGGTTACAAAAGTCAGTAGTGATTCTCAAGCAATTTCCCTAGCATCATCATGGAGATGGAAATGAAGGAATACTAGGCAACATTAGCAATTGTAGATCTGGAACCTCTGAACATTGCTGATGCTCTTAGCTGTAATGATGGAGCAAAATCTCCTTTTACAAAAATAAAAACATCATACTTATCTTGTCACCCAAACTGCTGAGAATATTAGTGATCCCTCTCATAGTATTATCGTCAGGATGCATAGAACACACTAGACACGATAAATAAATTATTAGTAGTAGAACTAAGAATAATTACGGTAAGCCATGGCCTTTTCAATGCAGTATACATGGAATAAACATCCATGGAAGTTAATTCAGGTCTTGAAGTATGACCTTATGATCTTCTTACATTGTAGAATATCTCACCATTTTTTCCTATTTTCTTCGAACTTCAATTATTCCATCACCAATGCAATCATTCAAGTACTTGGCAAGACCAAAGGAAGCATATATATGTTCTTGAACTTTAATTCAATTTCAGCTTTAATTAGTTCCTGACACAAAGAGAACAGCACATCACTTGCCTAAACTTGCAAGACATGAGTCTAGCACTCAATACGAAAGTAAACTTAGTGAAAATTCAATTTGCATTTTATGTTCACAAACTACTAAGTGTGAATACATTTCACCTGATGTGAGCATGAAACTGTCCAAATTGACTCTTTTGCGGTCATTTGGATAAAGCAAAAGGTCCAACCCTTTGTGTCTAGTAGTTACCAGCCAAAGCTCCACAGTCAAATGCACCCACTGTTTTTTGATAATCAACAGTGTATTGCCTTTGATCATGCAGGTTCTATTTAGCAATCACAGCTAATAGTCACTAATAGATTTGTTTTCTGTTAATTTGTCAAAACGCCATTTAGCTAATGGCCATCTAATTTGGATGTGTGGATGATCTTCAGTTTTAAATGAGATTAATATGTCTTTGTTCATTCTTTGCGCGCGCACACACACACACACACACACGAAAAAGCTAGTAGTCCATTTCTGTCAAACTCTAGCACTTCTACTATACCTGGGTATGAGCCTGACTAAAATGGAGAACTGAAAAGGCTAGAACAAGGGTGGGCAACACATGGTCCATGGGCCACATGTGGCCCTGCTAGCCCCCACTGCAGGCTATGCCCCCTTCCAGGATACTCCATTCTTTTCCCCAGCTCTGGTTTTCCAGCTTGCATTCTGTGGCCACTGAGCATATTATGTACCCCATTGGGCTGTTTTGATAGTTTCCCTCCCATTAGGGATTTTTCCTTTTAAAAAAATTGAACTTCTGCAAACCTTGGCATTCCCTTGTGTGTATAGATGGTACTGTTTTGGCTACATAAGGATCCAAACTCAGAAAATTGATTTTGTATTACATCATAAAACTATGGTATAGCACTTATTTGACTGGATATCTTTATATTGACCTGGTTTGCATGACACAACTGCCCGCCATGACTTAATTTACCCATGAATTGTTTTAGGGTTATTTGAGGGTTGTCCAACCATCAAATAACCCCAGCTGCCTTGGTTCACACAACACAACAAGCCTCGGCAAGACGGGCATCCATGGGCACCATGCAAAAATGGCACCCACGGCCACAGGTGCCCAGCATGATGTAACAGCCCCCTCCCAGATAAATTAAGCCATGGTGGGCTATATCATGTCATGCAAACCAGGTCAGTAGTATCTTTCTGGGCACAAAGTCATCTCAACGTGGTTCACCAATAAGAATATAGAACAATTTAAAAGATAAAATACAATTTAGTATAACAGGAGGAGGAGGATGATGATGATGATGATGATGATGATGATGATGATGATGATGATGATGATGATAAAACCATACTGTTCCAAACCACACCATTGCTTTTGGCAAATCAGACATCAGTGTTGTGATTTCACTGGCAGTTAACTTTTGTACTGATTTATTTTTCAGAGCTGGCAGACATGAACGCTGTTCTCTGGCAGAACAAAGATCCCACACCTGAAGAAGAGGAAGCTGCAGTTAAACTTCAGGCTGCTTGGAGGGGGACTTATGTCAGGCTATTAATGAATGGCAGAAAACCTGGTCAGGATTCTCCACCCTTGTCTGCTAACCACCTATTTTTAAAGTAGATGTTTAATGTAGGACCATTCCGATAATTTGGCCGATTTTGATTTTCAGCTATTTGTGCATGTGGGGGCTTGGGGTGGGAAATCAGTCTGAAAATAAGGAATGGGAGAATTTTCAGAGAAATGTTGTGGTGGGTGGGGCTTGTGTACTCAGCTTAATCATTAAAGTTACAGATTAGCCGAGAGTTGTGGGTACTCTTGCTTTGAACCTTTTAAAAAGCGCTGCTCTCAGGCACTCTGCAGCTTCCCATGCTTTCTATAATGCACATCATGACATCCTCCCATTGGCATTACAGGAAACCTGTAGATTTACTCTTAACTTTAAAAAGGCCAACTCTCAGGCACTCCACAGACAGCACGCTCTCTCACGAGCATTACAGGAAGTTGGGGGAAGCTACAGAGTGCTGGTGAGCGGCACTAAGAATTTTTTTAAAGAACACTCACATTTCTTGGACACCTAGTAATATTATAAATGTAAGGAACAAACTGATTTTTTTTTTTTGAAGGAACAGGTACAGCAGAGTAATCTCTTCAGGTATAGAACACCTTGGAGCAGGGGTGTTAAACCTCAAGCCCATGGACCAAATCTGTCTTACCTCCTGGAGTGCCAACCCAGCCCTCCAGGGTTACCGAGATGGCCATGCCCCTGGAAGGTTCTGCTCTTCTGGTCTGCATCCCCATTACAGGGAAACCTCTCTCTAGCAAATGTGCCAAAATGTTAAACTACTATACATACATAATTTCACCTTTAACAGATCCTGCAACAGTAATGTATTTATTGCTAGCCCCCTTCTCCCTTTCGCTTCTACATGAAACAAGCCACCAGTAAGTCCTAGTAGGACACAAAAGCAAGGTTTATTAATGACCTGCTTGTGATCATGATGATGTACAAGGAAGAAACTGGATTGATATGCATGTGTATGCACAAAGATGTTCATATATTTTAAAGTCAAACTTAGAATCTTGAATTACAGAATGCCATAGGAAGTAACTTCAGACTATATGGTACTTGCATAATGTGGTTGACCATTATAACATAAACACTGTTTATGTTAAATATGTGTGCATGTGTAAAACATGGTCTGGTGGGCCACAGATGGCCTCAGGCTATATGTCTCACAAATCTTGGTTAGTCTCTACTCATATAAACATGTTTTCATCCCCTTTACACAAGATGCTTCACACTAGATAACTATCAAAATTAAAACGCATTCAGAGCTTTGTATAGCACAATATTTCTTCTTGCCAGTTTTGAGGAATGGTAAGTATAATGAATATTTACTAATGACCTAACTTTTTTTGGTTAATTTTTAGGTACAAAGGAGAATACTAAAGTCAAAGAAACACTTCAAAAGTTGTGGGCTCTCATTGAGCCAAATTTTGAACAATGTTCCTTGATGTTATTGAGGTAATACGCCCCATCAGGGATGGGCAACACATGTAGCCCCTGTCCTTTTCTGCATTCCCAGCCACCCCTGCTGCAGCATGGTAGTGGCAAAATAAAAAATGGCAGCTTGCTGCCAAATTTCAGCAGTAAACTGCTAGAGACTTGAAAAGGATAAATTTAGCATGTTTTCAACTTTCCCCTTTCTAAGGCTCTGTAGCAGATTGCCACTGAAATTTGGCAGCAACCCACCATTTTTTTTGTTTCTGCTGCTGTACCCCCACCTAATTCAGTGGCACAGTACCAGGAATGCAGCCCATGGAGGGGTTGGGGGTTGGGTGGAAATTGGCCACTGGACCTCCTAAATTTGCCAACCCCTGGTTTAAATCAATCCACCCTGGTATGAATGTTGCATTATATTTGCTTCTCAAATAACAAATGGACTAACATCTGTGCCTGATTCACATCCAGTTTTAAAGAGACCATACTACTGTCCCAAATAAATAACTGAGCCTTGAGGGAATGGATCCACAAATTATGGACTGTAGACTGATTGGGTAGAAGTGGCTCTCTTCAGAGTTGCTTTAACTGATCTGAGGCAAGCCAGGTTTCCAACATTTATCATGGGGAAATAAATTATGGCACATTGATTTGGAGGCAGAAGTTTTAAAATAATATACAGAATATCTTACTTGTGTACATGGACAAAACTTCATGATCAAAGCTTGATGATTCTCTCTCTTTGAACTTCTGCTATCCCTCAGGGCCAAAGTAGAAGTGATGTGAAAGATGTGTGAATGCATCTACTGGTGTCTTTTCTCTCTACAAAAACAGCCATGAAAAGGGGGGTTTAGACTGGGATCATGGAGCCAATGCAAATCCCCTTCTCTGGGGAACACCTATTGCAGACAGGGAAACATATACGCACAATATGGGTTTCACCCTCAACAATACTTTTCTCATCCACCACTGATAGTAGCTGGGAGGGGTAAATTGGGTTGGGGCCAAACTCTTGCCAAAGCCTTCATCCAGTTGGCACCCCCCACAGCTCTCTTATCAGGAAAAAAAGGATAGTGGGAGATGTATTCATGCATCTCCCATTTCTCATCCAGTTTGGCCCATAAGGGGCCATCTAGATTGGCCCATGCCTAGTTTGTTCTCATATCTAGGCCAAACTAGACATGATAACAGCAGACCTGTCTCTTTACATATAGGTCTGCCTCAGTCATGTATAAAGCAGGTGGTCTGATTTTAAGAGTAAAAAGGGTGTTGTTGGGTGATGTACAAGAATTCATTTCTGCTCGCAATGACATGCTTCATTTCTGCAAGCATGTCTTGTTCACAGTCCTGAACAGAAGCATGAGCAGAACATGTTCTCCGAAAATGTTCACAAATTCTCGAACATCCACTCAAAAAATATGCAAATGTTGATGAGAAAAAAGTGAACAATTGTAAAACATTAAAAATGCACCATTTCTTGCTTTAGTCTATGGGGGAATATTTGCTCAACTTTGCAAATTTTAATTATATTTATACCCCTCCTGTGAGGTAGGTTAGGCTGAGAGGCAGTGTCTGGCCCAAAGTCACCCAGTGAGTTTCATGGCTGAGCGGGACTAGAACCCGGATCTCCTGAGTCCCAGTCCAACACTCTCACCACTACGCCACACTGGCATTTGCAGTGTTTTTTGCACAACTTTCACATGCATTCGTTTTGTGCAATTTCCTTATTCATACAAAACAAACAGAGATTGAAACCATGAGTGCAAATTGAGGAGAGACAAGCAGTGAGCTAATTTGGAGAATCTGGGTGAACACAAATATTGCATATTTACACATCCCTAGATTGAACAATACCTTCATGCAGTTTTTGCCTCAGTTGCTTTCTCCAGGTTGGGCTCACTTCTATTATCAGAGCCTAACTAACGGAAAAATGGCATCAGGACAACTGCAGAAAGGTAAGCCACAGGTTGGGGAACAGTTCAGCATTCCTTATTCAAATGTCCTGTTTGGTCTTAAAATTGGACCCCTCCCCCTTCTGTTTATGGGATTAAGGCAAACCCACAGGTCTGCCTCGGCTACAAATAGTTTTTCCCTTAGTGGCGAAGGCATTTTTTTCATAATACAGTCACCAGTGCTTAATCTTTGGAATGCTATGATGATGACAATTGACAACTTGAAACCCAGTAGTATTTATAGTTAACCTCAATTGATATTTTTATGTTTGTTCTTCTTTTCTTATGCAGAGATATATTTAAAAGTAACTGTAAGTCAGTTGAAAAATATCATTGCTATGAAGATGAATGGACTAAAACATCTTTTGCTGATTATACTGTAATGTATGCGGACCAGCCACCAAATTTTTGGTTTGTGGTCTTCAGGTGAGTTTCTTGAACTATCTATCATCATAACTCATTACAGTAATACCTCGGATTACGAGTAACTCGGTATACGAGCTTCTTGTAAAACGAGCAAAATGTTATCATTTATTTAGATTTGGGAGACGAGCGTGTCTTGGAACATGAGCACACGCTGCGCCCCCGACTAGCACTTAAAGTGCCAGCTCCCTGGCTTTGCCTAGCCAGGAGGGAGCCCCATGGAGGCGAGGCGCAGTCGCTCACTATGCGGGCGCCTCGCGCTGCTGTGCCGGCTCCCTGCCTGGGAGCCCCATGGAAGCAAGGCCGCTTGCTGTGCGGGCGCCTCGCGCCCCTGCGGCGGCGCCTTGCACCGCTGTGCTCGCTTTGCTCGCCAAGGAGCTGCATGGAGCTTTGCCAGGGAGCTTTGCCAGGGAGGCGTTCCCGCTGCTCCCTACCTCTTCCAGCGGGGGCTCTCCTCTCGGCCAGCCGCCCGCGCTGCCATCGCCGGTCCCGTCGCGTCCCTTGCTGCTCCGGAAGTCGTGTCACTGGCAGTGCGGGTGGCTCGCCGAGAGGAGAGCCCCCGCTGGAAGAGGTAGGGAGCAGCGGGAATGCCTCCACGCAGCTCCCTGGCAAAGCTCCACGCAGCTCCCTGGCGAGCAAAGCGGCAGCGCGAGGGTCCCGTCGTGTCACTTCCGGGGCAGCAAGGGACGCGACAGGACCGGCGATGGCAGCGCGGGCGGCTCGCCGAGGAGAGGCGAACCGCCCCTGGAAGAGGTAGGGAGCAGCAGGAACGTCTCCATGCAGCTCCCTGGCAGGAGCCGGCATGGCAGCCCGCGACGCACCCGCAAAGTGAGCGGCCGTGCCTGCCCTCCACGCAGCTCCCTGGCAGGGAGCCGGCAGTGCTTTGCCAGCTCCCTGGCAGGGAGCCGCGCAGAGCCAGGCGCGGCCGCTCGCTTTGCGGGCGCCTTGCGCTGCCGTGCCACTTCCCTGCCCGGGAGCCAGCAAGGCAGCGCGCGAGGCACCCGCAGAGCGAGCGGCTGCGCTGCGCCTGCCCTCCACGCACCATTTAATCACTGCTTTGCAGGCTCCCTCCATGGGGCTTCCTGCCAGGGAGCTGGCAAAGTAGTGAGTAAATGGTTGTGGAACGAATCATCTGAGTTCCCATTATTTCTAATGGGAAAACTCGCTTTGATATGCGAGTTTTTTGGATTACGAGCATGGTTCTGGAATGAATTATGCTCGTAATCCAAGGTATTACTGTACTTAATTTTACTGTTGATTCTTTTCATGACTCAAATAAAAGTATCCACGTTAAAATTTTATGTGCTTCTATAACAATAAGCATATGTGCCTTCTGATCCAGGTCTCTACAGTCTTTTTTTTTCCAGATTACTTTTATTTCACCTCACCACCCACCCCACAAATATGAAAGAGTGAACCTTTCTGGAAGATCATAAACTAATTAAAAATGGGGTGTTGGAAAAAGAAGCTGATTATTAATGGCCTTCCCAACCACTCAGATCATGAAAAGTAAAGCTATCCATAACTGATAGTTACTGATCTGGGGCATGGACATTCATGAAACCATTTTTAAAAAGAGATGCTTGAGGAATTTGATCTTTGTGAATTTCTATATTAAATGACCAGATCCGCACCCCTTGGACTAATGTGGAGATCAGAACTTTGCTACCCACTGGTTTTCCCATTCTCTGAATGTTGTGATGCAGTTCTTGGACATTTAAATGTATAAAAATATTCATGTAATGGGTATTTTTTTTAAATTACCAATTTTAAAAAAATTGTAGATTAATTTGGATATGGAACAGAATTATGGATAAAACATGCGAAATTGACACAGATCAGCATGAGACATATTCACTCATCCCTCCTTTATAAGATGTTTACCCCTTCCCTTTTCCTTTTATTGTAGGGAAGTATTTTATGTTCCAGAAGATATGTTCATAGTGCCAAAGGTTTATTCAGCCATACCTACCTGTGTTCTTCATGTCGTAGACAATGACACATTGGAGGAAATGCCTCGGGTCTTTCTCAGGGTCGCACCACATTTTTATACAAAGAATAAGGTGAGAAACATAAACGGCTTGGTAGTAATTGTTGTATTAATACCATGCATTCCTATAGATAAAGTCCTTGGGCTTTAATGACTGACAGAGGACCAAAACTGTTAGGGTACCATCCAGATATAATCCAAAATGTAGAATTTACATAGTCCCCAGGACACTCTGAATATTAGAAAAATCTAATACAGATATGGGGTTTATAATGCTGTATATAGACACTATAGAATAGTCGTCCCCAATATATTTTGGACTATATCTCCCAGCATTTCCAACCATCGGTCATGCTGGCTAGGGCTGATGGGAGTTAAAGCCCAAAACATCCAGAGGGCAGCAGGTTGGAGAAAGCTACTGTAGAAGGCATGCCTTTTTGGAAAATAAGCTATCAAAAAAATTGAAGATCAATTAAAGAATAAGGAATGAAAAATATGGCTTTAATTTGTTAGAGTGACATACAGGGACATATCTATGATGTATAATGCAAATTGTATTTATTAGTATGTAAGAATAAATGCAGTCAATAGAGTTTCCAATAATAGTTATACAATCAGAAGGATCATGTAAGCTTGTCCCAAGTTCGTGTCAAGGTCAAAATGTTCAGGTCAAAGTGTTTCCTTTTATGGAAAGTGAAATAAAAGTCAAAATGTCATATTTGAACTTGGACTTGGGTCGTCTGCAGGGTCCAGGGGTTTCGGGTTGAATGTACTGAGCTCACATATATGTGTACAAAAGTGAAAATATCTGCTGTATATAAATATGGCAGCACAATTATAAACTTCATCATTTTCAGTATGTGAACATTGTTGAATTAATTTTATTTTATATAAAGTATGATTTTTGAGGATACATGTTACAAACATAACATGTTGGCTGATTCTGAAGTGGGCAGTAGGTGCAGGGTGACAACAGAAGGGTACAAGATAACCATTTATGGTTTGCTGTTGGCCGTACTTGAAACCAAATATATAACATGCAAGATAGTTACTTTTAACAATCTTGATATTGTACATTATTTCATTTCATTTCTTACATTTGAATACCCCCCAATAGCCAAAGCTTTCTGGGCAGTTTACAAAGATTAAAAACCTTTAAAAACTACATTATTATTCTGAAGTTGCAGGAATTACTGACAACAGTTTTCAAGCTTGCACCTAATGACTCTAAGAAACAGGATTTCCTTTGTTGAAAATGTTTCCTAAACTGGATATTATAAAATACTTGTATCTTAACTTAAAATGCTTAAATCATAACTATTTTAGGACCATAATGGAGCGCACATTATATGTGTCTTATCAGCAGCAGTTTTAATATTTGTTTTCTATTTATCTGTGTTGATTGTATATAAAACATCATTTTTACTTGTCTTAATTTCTGAAAAATATAACTGTTTTATTTCAGAAAGGATATACTTTCATGGCTGAAGTTCAAACTGGCGAATCACCTGTGATGGCTGGGAAATTGAGGCTTAGGCTCATAAGTTCCTACAATCCCCTTCCAGTTCTCTCTCGTGAGACTGTAAACAATTTATATTCCATTAAAGAAGTTAAAGACTATTATGTACCAAATGATAAGCATATTATATTCAGGTAAAATTGGGGAAATGGCCAAGATGTTTGCATTTGTATCCTTTTTTGAGTGTGCATGTGCGCACACAAGTTACTTTGGGTATATTATAGATTGATGTTTCACTGAGAAATAAGCCCCACTGAACACAATTGGACTTTCTTCTGAGCAAATGTGTAAAATTATGCTATAATGCACTCAGAGCCCTGCATGCGACTCAGTTTTCATAACTTGCCTGGCCTGTGTGATTAAAAAACACACTCCATCTTTTTATTTGAAGTACCGGTATATAAATCAAAGGTAATATTACCAGTATTACCTCTGGCAATAATCAGAAAATATTACAGGTTATTGCTGACTGCTTGTTTTAATCTTGCAACATGAATAGCTATGCTAATGTTCAATTGATCCAAATAAAAGGGAGAATAAGGCGCCTTTCCATATTCAGATGAGTCCATTAGAACGTATTTATAGTAAGAATGCTCACTTCTTCTTCTTCTTTTGGCTTAGCTTAATATTAGAATTATAACTTCAGTTTCATTTTTATAACCTTGGACTCCTCATGTTAGTTTGCATATAAACAAATAACTTGTTCTAAATGCTAATGATAACTTCCATGTCAGAACTTACTGATGCAGGGCTTGATAACCATGTACTTTCCTGAATAGCAGTGCTTTTAAGAGATGAGATATTTGACTTGCTGAAGATAATAACATCTGGCTCAGTTAATTATCTGTCTTGAATTTTTCTCCCCTTCAGATATGCAGTAAAGGTCACAACACCACTGATTGCTACTGTACAGGTACAGACCTCTAAATCAGATACAATCATTAAACTACAAGTTCTGGATTCTGAGGAAGAAATTGTATACTCTATTGGAAAGGGCCATGCTGTTATTCCTGCATTTCATTTCATATCTGCGGAGAGGCCTTTAAGTAGTCAGTGTAAGTACAATATGTTGTATACTGGATTATGATTATTTTATACAAAGGGACATAAATCTTGCAATACATGATATCCATATCTCGCTTGCTCAGTAATTTCTGCACTGAGAAGTTGTATCAAGTGCCAAAGACCTGTTTAAGTATTATTGCTTGGTTGTGCTTCCTGGTGAAAATCACTGTGGGTGAGCAGACATCCATGTGGCACCATTAAGGTTTGCTTCATGCATATGGAATCCGATCATAGGGTCAGTATCACAGGCTTACAGGAGGAGGGATGCAGTGGCCCGGGTACTTTCCATGCAATCTGGCTGAACTCTGTGGGAAGCTGATGCCAGATGCTATCGCAGCAATGTGGAGGCTTGACCACTCCCTCTACAGCCCTCTATTCTCTCCTGAAAATCTGCTCTGGAAGGTTGGGAGACCCTCTGGAACAGCACAGGAAGTGGTATGGGAGCCACAATCGGAGGGAAGAATCAGCAAAAATTGCTTCTCCTTCCCGCTGGCTAGAGTGTCCCAAGTGGAACCCTGCTCAGGGAGTGCTCCTACTAGCTGGAGCAAACTTTGGAGCCAATCCAAAATACTGTATCATTGATCATTTATACAATGAGTAATGCTAGAGAAAAGACACTTCTCTGATAGAAATTATCCAGTGATATGCTCCAGTAGAATTTTTCTCAGGCACTAAATACCTTGTAAAATAACTTTATCTAGTTTACATTTTATCTGAGTTATTATCTTTTGCAGGCTACAATCTCTCATTTATTTTGGCTACTGTTTATGTCAGTCTTCTGATTCCACCCCATATGCCCAATAAAAACCCAAATACACTGATATTTAATTCAGTACTATTTGTCTAATCTGTAGTGAACACTGGTAGGAAATGGGTATTTCTTACAAAAAAGTAAAAAAAGGCAAAATACACATTTCCAGAACCCAATAGTTGTGTTTCACAAGATTCCAATCAAGCAAATGTTTTGCCAAGAATAATCCTGATTTCCTTCCTCTTTATTAAAAAAGAATAAAGAGTTTTAGTTGAGGTATGAGGTATGAGGCTAAGCTGTTCTGTTGGATTAATTATTATTCAAAATAGAATATTTATTTTGGAATATTTATATACCCACTTCCCATTTTAATAATCCTGAAGTGGTTTATAACAAATTATAAAACAATACATCATTACAAAAGCACAATAACATTTATATTCATTATTATTTTATTTACTTATTTATTTATTTCATTTCTGTACCACCCAATAGTGGAAGCTCTCTGGGCAGTTCACAACAATTCATAAAAACACAAACCACAAATACAATAAAAACAGCATAACATTCCAATATACAAAATTTAAAACAATTTGAGCAGCTAAAAAAATATCAATACAACTAGACCAACATAAATGCCCCCCATATGCCATTAAATGCCTCAGAGAAGAGGGCAGTCTTAACCTGGTGCTGAAAGGATAACAGAGTTGGTGCTCAGGTGGGCCCCAGACAAGTTAACGGTTGGAAAAAGCCAGGGTAAACAAGTAAATTGTTAATAATCATTGAAAGCACATGATTGTCGATGCCTGATGTATTGCAAAGGGGAAGTCTTTCCAGAGGGAGAGTACCACCAAAGAGAAGGCCCGTTGCCATGTTGCTACCAGATGCAACTCTGCATGATGTGGCGTGGACAACAAGAATAAAGACCAAATGTGAATGATTAAACATCCTTCAAGGCTTGGGACTGCCTATGTCTGTTCACTGATCTTCATCACAAGCCCTTCTTTGGGAGCCCCTGGCTTTGCAAAATGCCATAGCAACCAGAGATTGGATCTTTGCTATGGTGGCATCTGATTAAGGAGTGCTCGCCACAGAGGGACTCACCTGGCACCTACTTTGCTGTCATTTAGGTTTCTGAGAGTTGTTTTTATCTGTATTTTATTAGTATAATTATTGTTTTTACTACATTGTGTAAGCCACCCTGGAAATGTTTATGAAGAGCAGGGTATAAATCTGTAGAAAGAATAAACAGGTACACCGATAAGAGTGCAAGAGAGAGATTGACAGAAACATATAAAATGGAAGTTCTTAAGAACCTGTTTTGAAATTAGTAGGCACTAAAAATCCTCTTTAAAGCTTATACGCCTCTCCCAGCTACAGCAGGTAAAGGTGGGGTTGTCCAAAGCACTCCCAAAAAGGAATCTGAGGCGGTCTCTAAGAAAAAAGGTGCTGTAGCAGCTCAGAAAAATGTCAAGTCTTCCGTCAAGGCTTCACAGGAAGGTCCAGTTTCAACAGAAGAAGAACCTGTTACTATGCCTGTCATAGATGAAAATTTAGTTCAGCAGGTGAGAGACTTTAAATAAATTTGTGGAAAGATTTTGAGAAAAGATAATGAAGAGTTCTTGCTAAGCTGTTTCACAGTGGAATGAACAGCCCATCCTAAAGTTGCTGTACTCACACAGCAGACCAGCATCGTCAGATGCAAGGGTCTCAGTCAGCACCAACACAAAAGCTGGTCCTTACTCGGGAGGACAGGCATTAGTATAAGGCCAACTGAGACTCTTTTCTCAGGCAGTGGATTGGGAGGAGACGAGGAGTGGAGGAATGAGCACATCCACTGCCTGCCTGAGCCGCTGCTGCTCCACTGCCCAAGCCTATACCTCTCCACAGGAACAAGCAGCCCTGCCCCCCCCCCACTAGCCACTGCTCTTCTGCTCAGACCCCCAACACTGGCAGCTGCGTCTGGCTGGGAGCTCCACAGCCAGGCAGCACCCAGTGAGGCCAGCACCCTGCCAGGCTAGTAGTAGCACTGCGGCATCTCTTGAGCCCACACGACTGGCAGTTGTGTCTGGCCAGGCACTCCACAGACAGGCCAGCTCCTGCCAACTGTGGAGCACTACTGGCGGGCTGCTTTCTGTTTTGTTTGAAGTGCAGAAGCTGCTGCATTTCAAACAAACGAGAAAGCAAGTGGTGGCAGCTATCCAGTGAGACGCTCCATGGCCACTGACATCTGGCTATGCTGGCCCACAACTGGAGCACCAGAACAAGTAGCAGCTGCACAAACTGAAGGCTTCCCCCATTTTATATACACCTCTCTCAAGTCTCACCAGGCCAGGCCAGTCAAGCCTCACGAGATGTTGCAAAGTCTCTTGTGAGACTTAGCAACATTTCACAAGACTTGTCCAAGTCTTGTGAGATTTCACCACAGGCTTGGCAAAATCTCATGAGATTTTGGCACAGGTTTGACTAAATGTCATGAATCTTTGGTGAGCCTTTGCAAGACTTGGGGTGACTTCTCTGCAGTGCTGTGGTACCTGTGGTAAGTAGTGGCTGCCAGTGGCATGGGATGGGGGAACAGTAGCAATGAGATTTGTCTCAGGTGGCAAAATGGCTCAGTCCAACCTGTTACTTAGTCTCATCCAGGATTACCTTCAGGGCAGCAAGCTTTGTCAGGCTCCAGGATAACAATGTGGGTCCTGGGCCATAAAGGGCCTTAAATGTTAAAACTAGCACCTAAAAGTATTCCCTGAAGCATAATGGCAGCCAGTGAAGCTGACATAACATAGGTTGAACATATTATTTCCCCAAGATTCATGAGGAAGTGGGCAGATACATTTTGCAGCACCTGAAGCTTCCAAGTTGTCTTTCCAGTCAGCTCTGCAGGGAGCATGAGCAGTAAAGTCTGGAGGTTGCGAATACATGGATCAGTGCTGGAAGTTTGCCCATGTCCAAGAACAGTTGAGCCTATGCAATGAATGTAGTTGATAAAAAGCGCACACATCAGCCTGCTGCTTATTCAAAAGTAGAGCTGGGTCAGAAAGCAGTCATGGAAGCCTAGATAATAAGCAAGTACAATATATTAGGCTGCTTACATGGTATGGGAATTAAGGCAGGAAGCATAACTTACGATTTCCATGCTTTTGGGTGCATGGGAGAACTTTTCTCTTAAACCAAAGGTGGTTTTATCCTAGAATTGGGTATCTAGGGATGTGTGAGGAATTTGATAGGGGGGTGCAAATTTGACAGATTTTCTCTACTCGGCACCATGAATTCTGTTCTGTCACTCATGCGCTGGTGCCAACTCAATCTGATGCAAGTCGAGCCAGCATGTGACTTCCGTTTTTAAAGCGGGCCGCAATTTGTGTGATTTTTTTTAAAAGCTGGGGAAATTTGTACAAAATTCAGGCCTTCGCTCCACAAATTTGCACAAATTGCAGAGGAGAGGCCCACATTTTGCAGAAATCTGAAATTAACTGTCAAAAAATTCAAGGTGGCCAAGATGGAATGTGTGCGTATGCAGTGAGAGGAGGATGCTTCCATACTTCTCATGTTAAATGCTACAACAAGAACAACAACGACGACTCAAATCTAATGAGTAAGCCCCAATTTGCGTAAATCATGATTTGAGCAAATTGCACTCGGGATACACCATTTTTGGCTCCAAATTGGCACAAATATTTCATGCACTTTCACAGAAGTAAAAAAATTAACCCACCTTGACCCGCCTTTGGCAATCACATTGGAAATGTGTCAAAAGTCCAATGAGCTCAAATGGAGCAAGTTTTCCAATGTCGCACATTGCTATTATTCACCTTCATTTATTTATTCATTTTATTGTATTTCTATACCACCTTTCTGAAGCCAATCAAGGTGGTTTACAAAGGTTCAGAACATAAAAACCGTAATCAAATAAAAACATAGTACAACATTAAAAACAACCATAAGAACCAAAACAGCAATTTTAAAGCTAGGTTAAAAATGTGTGTATTGACCCTGCTCCTGAACTCAGAGAGAGTAGGGGCCAGTTGTTCCAAAAGGATACCATGATTGATGGTATTGAAAGCTGCTCAGATTTGCCTTGATTAGGACTCTAACATTGGGGCAGGGGATGTATCCGAGAGTCTCGGGGGGACTGAAAGGAGGCTGAAATCGGCCCCACTCGGCCCCCCGAGACTCGCATACCTTACCTAGCCGCCACTCGTCCCACCACTCCATGCTGCGCTGACAGCATGGGGTCCTGTTGCGTCATTTCTGGCTGCAAGGAAGTGACGCGACAGGACCCCGTGCTGCGTTTTTGGCGTAAAAACCAGGGCAACCTATCTTAAAACGGCCGCGAATAGCAAATCACGGCCGTTTTAAGCTAGGTTGCCCTGGTTTTTACGCCAAAAATGCAGCGCGGGGTTCTGTTGCGTCACTTCCTGGCAGCCAGAAATGAGACGGGACCCCGTGCTTCCGGTGAGGTGGATCGAGTGGCATAGGGATTCAGGCCTTCTGGGGGGGGTGCCAAGAAAAGGCGAGACAGGCCTGTCAAATTGGTTTGGATTCTTTTCAGTTTGTGGATCTCGAGATGGTGGATTGTCGGATTGTCCCCCACACACTTTGGCCCCTCTTTCCTTTCCTGTTTCATCAAGGCCATAGGGATCCAAGGCCGCTATCAAGGGGGTGATGGCTAAAGCATGTGATTGATTTAGAATAACAACTTCTGATGATCTATGAAATAGTAACATATTGCATTTGGATTTTACAGCCTCACAAGTATATTATACAAGCCTCAGTGTTGCATAATAGCTGGCCACTTACTGAAAGCCAATTGATATTTGTTCAGGCACTGAAAGAATTAGAAAAAAATGAAATTAAAGGTAAGTTACTGCATTGCATGCCATGTTTGTTGGGAAGTGTCTTAACTGAAACACACATTTCTTTAAATTCAGTAAGCTAAACTAATTGCATAACATGATCAGAACTGTGGTGACAACATTCAAATTTCTGATTTAATTATGTCAAATAAATGCCATGAATGCCACAATGAGAATATTTATTTAGAAGGGTGGCATATAAATGTGTTAAATAAACAAATAAAGGGCTCGAAACAGAAAAAAAAAGTTAATTGTACTTAAAATTATGGGATTGGATCCAGGTTTAGTCATACTTAAACTATACTTTTAAAATGTAGCTGAGAGCCTCTTAGTCAGCAGGTATATTAGGTCAGATTTGTATGTTCATTCCAATGAAATTAGTTGGGCTGAGGTAACAGGGCACAGGATTGTGATCTAAGGGTCAAACTACATGGTATATTAATTACATAGCGCATAGCTAAGCCTCATCTTTTTACACTTGAGTAGGTGCATGCAGCTCTGATTCAGATTGGGACCACCATGCACCATGAAGGGAGGATTAAACCTTCCACCCCAAGCCATTTGCTTCTCAACATCCCACCCCACCTGTGAAGGTAAAGTAAGGGGGGGAAATCTCCATTTAACCCCCATGTGGGGGGGAGGGGAGAGGAATTTGGAGAAACAAATGGCTTTAATTTCCCCCTTCCAGTGCACAGTGTTCCCAGTCTGAATCAGGACCACATGCACCTACACTAGAGGAAAAGAAAGATAACATTCACCTAAATGCTAGGTATTGTGAGAATTGAAGGAAAATTTCTGCTTCAAACCTCTAGCTCTTTATACTTTGTAATATAAGACAACAGTGCCATCTGCAGTAGATTTTAGTGTCCCGATTAACTAGCTAGAGCAGAACACATTTTAAGTGACATTTGCAGGAGTTATTTTAGATAAAGAAAAAAAGCCATACATTTTAAAATGTGTTCTTGATTTCCTTTCAACAGGAAAATTTATGCAGTTATGCAGTAAATGTTAGTTCAGGATAGGGAACAGCAACTATTACACCAAAATCCTGTTTTAAATGTTTTGTTATTGTTCTTTTATGTGTTTTATCTTTTTATTGTTCACCACTCCAGAATCCGCCTTGATATGGAGTGGAGTGGTATACAAATATTGTAAATAAATAAATAAATAAATAAAAACAATGTTATGAATTCTTGTGTTGTCCTATACAAATTTCTGGGAGTAAGCCCCACTGAAAACAGTGGAACTTAGTTCCAAGTAAACATGCATAGGATTACACTGTAAATTCCCAAGAATTATCCTAGACATGTTCCTTGCAGAAAAACTTTAGATTCTTTTTCATGGTCTCTGTACATCACACATATGGGGTCTGTACCTGCGAGGAGGCCAGTTCGGGAATGTTCTATAGCTATATCTATATCTATATCTCCAATTTCACGAGGTGAAGTGAGCCAAAAAGACATGTCAAATACTTGCATTATTTTCAAGTTTCCAAGGGGCAAGTGGAAAGAGGCAGTAATGTGCCGTTGCTGTCTAGGGGGCATATAGTCCTTGGACCAATTGCAGCTTGGCACCCTCACCTAGGGGTTATTTTCCTTCTTCTATATTTGGTTCTGGCTCAAGCTCCCAGCCAGGAAAACCTGGGACCCCAATTTGGATGTCTGGGTAACTATCTCCGCCTTCTCATTTGCACACCTGAGATATGGCCAAACAACAGTATTTATTCAAATTTATGAATAAATGGCAGCAACAACAAGAAAATACTAAAACAGACAAAACTACATAGTTATCTCCGAGTTCAAAACTTCCCACTTCTTCCTAAGGTATAGATATGCCAATGAAAGTCGTATGTCCTTTTTGCCTTGCTCACAGTTAATCCAAGAGTACGTTCAGTGAGTTGGGCTTCCTTGCTTCTTATGCCAAGATGCAAAACATGAGAGCATTGAACCATGGAAAAATTGAGAACATTGAAATTGCAAGTGTTGCGATATGTACTGGTCCAGGAGTTGGCAGCTTAGGCTCCAACAATTCTTCCAAAAATATGGACCATTGCAGTACCTGATCCAGCCAGTCAGAATTGCACAAACATGATACCCCTGCTAGAATGACTCTGTGCCTGCCTCCCTTCCTGCTTAGAGTAGAGCTTTGGGTTTCAGAGCATGTAGTTGCCAAAGGAGACCAAGCACAATGGCTATATTCTACAAATTTATGAAATTCGAGATAGTGAAGCTGATCCCCTTTCAGAGACTTGAGCAAACCAATCATGAGATCAGCTCCATCTCTGATGTAGTGGTTTAGGTAGCCAATTTAAAATTACAATAATACCTTGGATTACAAGTAACTTGGTTTGAGAGCGTTTTGCAAGACAAGCAAATTTTTAAATATTTATTTATTTATTTTTGACTTGATATACAAGCGTCGTCTTGCAATACAAGTACTGTAGTACGGCTTAAATTAAAAATCTCTGTACAAATTTTTTTGGGGGGATTTCATTTTGATATAAGAGTGTTTTGGATTACAAGCACGTTTCCGGAACGAATTATGCTCTCAATCCAAGGCATGACTGTACTTAGATGTTTCCACTTTCTTAATGAGCTGCACTAGTTGAATTTCTGACCAGCTGATTATTGTGAAAAGGAGATTAAACCTGGAAAGTGGATTGGGTTTAAATCGAAGGATATTCATTCCCAGCTGGAGTCCCTGATTCCCAGACACCCTAGATGGCACTGTGGTCCATACTGGAATGCAGGGGTTCTTAAAAACTCTAAATTATTTCAATCAGGCTCTAGTACTCATAGTGCCATCTGAGCCAATAGGATTGTCTTCTTTTCATATTTCTAGGTACCTTAAGATATATATCTCTGGCTAAAGACTTATATTAAAGGATTTATAAATACTCTGGATTATCATAGTAATCCTTAGACAATCTGAGGGCTATTGCAAATCTTTGATAGTTGACATAGCGGGCTTGGACCATTAAAGCCCTGCTTTAGCAGTTTACAAGAGAAAGTTGAGTTGTAGTTGAAGGGATGGGCATATTATTGTTAGCAACAACGACAGTAATAACCCTGATATAGAATAAAATAATAAACCATATGAAAAATCTCATATTGTGCTGGTTGCTTTATCAACACTGGGTGAAACTGCATTGGCAATAGTTAAGAAATATCAGGACCTATCTCATGATGTGTAACAATAGTTCCAAGACATTCTGCTGTCATTCCAATTATCATTTTTAGCAAGTACCTTAACAAGAACATTGTGGAGGAAGAGGGGGGGGCTGGCTGACCCGCCAGACCTCCACCCTTTCCTACTCAAAGGAATCTCAGCGCTTGCCACCATGTGGCCCGGAAGGGGGGGCTGGCTGGCCCGCCACACCCCCACCCTTTCCTACTGGCAAAGGAACCAAGACCCTCTGAGATCTCAAGATACCAGACTGCCAGCCTCAGCTGTCTGCAATCCTACTTGGATCTCTGTTTAGGGACTCGCCTTCAATTTTCTGTAACCTGGATTTAGATACTGAACTCACAGAGCACTACAAAACCCATTTGGGGTGAAACCAAGACAAGGTTTATTCTGGTAGCATCTTACAACAAGATTAGGGAAATGAGAGAAGCACACAAAATAGAGAAACAGACTTTAGTTCACAGTAAAGCTACAAAACAATAAAACCTGATTCCTTAATATCTCTCAGACACACACCTGTTACCTGAGGGTGTTCTCTTCAAGGGTTAGATCCAGCACAGCCTTGCCGCCCAGGGGGAACTATTTTATCTACCCGCAGGTCCGAGATAAATAGCCCTCCACAAGACCTGCCTTTCTAGAGCCCTCAAACCAGCCAATTTTTACCAGGGCTGCCTGGGGTCGATTCCTGAGGGGCCCCCCCCAAAGGCTTGGGCCCCTCGCTGGCGCGCTGCCATGCCGGGCACGCTACCAAAAGGACTAAGACTAAGAACAAAGGCTACACGTGGGGAAATAGCTCTTCCCCCTCCCCTTTTCTGTAGCCTTCTTGCTTCAGCCAATCAATCTGAACTTCACCTGGCCAGGCAGGGGGGAGGGAACTGGCCAGGCAGGGGGGAGGGAACTCGTGAGTCATGGCTTGAACTACATTTACACATGAACGCCCTCAGCCTGGCTCCTCCAGACCTCCAGACGCCAGGCCCCATCCCATGTTCCATGCACCTTTCGCTTCTTCCCAGCCCCCACTTGGTTTACACATGAGGAGGCGTGTGTGTGTGTATGTGTTTGTGTGTTCGTGTGTTCCTGCATGCATGCAGGAACCCCCCAAAGCTCCACACGCTCCCTTTAAAAAAAAAAAAAGAACCTGAGAGGTTAACCCTGTCATTTCATTTTAAACTAACCTAAAAAAAAAGAAAAAGCCTTTGCTAGCCTTCTACCACTAGTGCACCTTTCTTCACTTTTACACACACGCAAAAACAGAACAACACAAAAAGCATCAAAACATCAAACACCTTAACTATAGTCTTAACACAGCTTTAACATCTTAATTCTTAAAATCTTTAAACATCAAAACAGCAAAACAACAAGCAATAACTATCAATCAGAAGTTTACAGGTTTGCATACCTGTAAACTGAAATGTGACTCTTCAATTCGCCTTTGTTTGCTTTTAAAGGCTTGCCTCTGCTACTCTGTACTCAACAACCTGAGTACCATCACCCCCCCCCTCCAAAGGCCCATGGGATGGCTTCCCACCACCCAACAACATGAATATACCACTCCCTTTTCCCAAAGGTTTGCATTTGGCACTTTCTACACAATGACTTGAATGGGATGGCTTCCCACCACCCCCCTCCAAAGACCCGCTGGGATGGCTTCCCACCACCCAACGACATGAATGCCTACTCCCCTTTCCCAAGGGTTGCATTTGGCACTTTCTACCCAATGACTTGAATGGGATGGCTTCCCACCACCCCCTTTTCCTAAAGGCACCTTCTAAACACACAGCTTGGCAATCTTTCCAGCCTCTTGGGCTTGGCTCTTTTTGCCCACCACCCAAACTTGCATGGGATGACTTTCCCTCAGCATTGAATGCTTAGCTTTGGAGGCTCTACTCAGTTTCTAAAGGCCCTTTTCAGAACACAGTCTGGTAATCTTGCTTTTGGCCACTAGAGGGCTTTCCCGCCTCTAAGTTCTTTGTTCCCTGGCCTCTTGAGACCTTTTACATTCAAAATTTTTCATCATCTTCATTTTCAAATTGACCTTTGCACATGACACAAGACAACACAATAGTTCAGCTGTTTACACTGGGAGCACCTGGCCCTGGTCCTCCAGCAACACTATGGACAGGATAACAGATACACTGGGGTCACCCATCTCCTCCCTGCCAGCACAGTTAAACAAATTTCAAATTGACCTGATCCAGTCTGGACCAATTTCTTCACTTGGGGACAAAACAACAATGGTTCTACTTCTTACCTGGGATCACCCGTCCCTTGGGCCCTTTAGCAACAATCCAGATAACACAATTAGTTCAGTTGTTTACACTGGGAGCACTGGTCCCCGGTCCCCCAACAACCCAGCAACAAGACAACACAAAGACAACATGAATCACCTGTCTCCCCTCCCCTCGAGGAACAACTCAACAGTTTTCATTTGCTTTAATCACAATTAACCACCAATCTTTTGTCTTCTTTTCTTCTCGGGAGATACCTGAAGAAAAAAAAATCTTTCTGTCTGGGCTTCTGTCAGCTAGGAGGGAAATCCCCTTCTCTCTCCGCTCTCTTCAGCTCTCTACCGCCCACACGGGGCTCGCTCGCCCAGCAACAACACAAAGACAACTTGAATCACCTGTCTCCCCTCCCCCTCCAAGGAACAAGTCAGAGTCCGCTGTTTTCCAAGTGGCAGCAGAAAATGCTTGGGGGAAATCCTTTTTCTTTTGCTGATTCTCTGCCCGCTTCTCGCAGCACAGGACAAAGTCTCTTTTTTCTGGGGTGGGTGGGTTTCTGGTGTGCCCCCCCCTCTGCTCGCTGCTGCCCAGCCTAGCCATTCACCATGCCCCCCCCAAGAGCAAATGGACAGTCTTAGTTCCAAATCTGAGTCCTTCTCCCGTGGGAGAGATGTAGGGCAGGACTGTGCCCTCCCCCCCTAAGTCTTGCCAATTTCTCTGGGGCACACAGCACAACAAAAATCATTCATCAAACGCTGTCCCAAAACTCAACGTTTTGCTCACCAGCCTCTTAAGAGAGGTTTCCTGGTCTTCTCTCCTTTCTTCTGCTCCCCTTGGAACACACACACGCGCGCGCACACACACACACACTTTTTTCTTCTTCTCTTCCCGGGCTCTCCCAGCCCCCAAACTTTGGGATCACACAGCTGCAGGTTGCTTTCTCCTTTCTACAGCCTTTTTCACTCGATGGGTAGGATCCTCTGCTTACTCACTGGCAACTGCTGCTCCCAGCCTCTGGGACACGCACACGCACAGCCTATCTCCCGCTTCTAGCCCTCTGCCAAGGGCCCCTCCAGTTCTGGTTCTCTTGGATCATACACCCGCTGCCCTCTGCTCACTTGCTGGGCACACAGGCTGTTCTGGAACTTTTTGGAGTTTTGCTTTCTCTGCTTACTCACTCCAGTTGAGATTTCTTGCCTTCAACGCTCTCTCTCCGCTGGCAGCTATGACAGACTGCTAGCAATCTGAACGTTTTTTCTAAGGCTCACTCTCACATGTTATTTCTAAAAAATAATAAACTCTTTACTCATGCACCAAAGTCTCTCTAATTTCCCTCATTTGCCCACGTGCACACACTCTGTGGTTCAGCTTCGAATCCCAGCGCTTGCCACCATGTGGAGGAAGGGGGGGCTGGCTGGCCCGCCAGACCTCCACCCTTTCCTCCCTGCAAAAGAATCTCAGTGCTTGCCACCATGTGGCCCGGAAGGGGGGGCTGGCTGGCCCGCCACACCCCCACCCTTTCCTACTGGCAAAGGAACCAAGACCCTCTGAGATCTCAAGATACCAGACTGCCAGCCTCAGCTGTCTGCAATCCTACTTGGATCTCTGTTTAGGGACTCGCATTCAATTTTCTGTAACCTGGATTTAGATACTGAACTCACAGAGCACTACAAAACCCATTTGGGGTGAAACCAAGACAAGGTTTATTCTGGTAGCATCTTACAACAAGATTAGGGAAATGAGAGAAGCACACAAAATAGAGAAACAGACTTTAGTTCACAGTAAAGCTACAAAACAATAAAACCTGATTCCTTAATATCTCTCAGACACACACCTGTTACCTGAGGGTGTTCTCTTCAAGGGTTAGATCCAGCACAGCCTTGCCGCCCGGGGGGAACTATTTTATCTACCCGCAGGTCTGAGATAAATAGCCCTCCACAAGACCTGCCTTTCTAGAGCCCTCAAACCAGCCAATTTTTACCAGGGCTGCCTGGGGTCAATTCCTGAGGGGCCCCCCCTAAAGGCTTGGGCCCCTCGCTGGCGCGCTGCCATGCCGGGCACGCTACCAAAAGGACTAAGACTAAGAACAAAGGCTACACGTGGGGAAATAGCTCTTCCCCCTCCCCTTTTCTGTAGCCTTCTTGCTTCAGCCAATCAATTTGAACTTCACCTGGCCAGGCAGGGGGGGAGGGAACTCATGAGTCATGGCTTGAACTACATTTACACATGAACGCCCTCATCCTGGCTCCTCCAGACGCCAGGCCCCATCCCATGTTCCATGCACCTTTCGCTTCTTCCCAGCCCCCACTTGGTTTACACATGAGGAGGCGTGTGTGTGTGTTTGTGTGTTCCTGCATGCATGCAGGAACCCCCAAAAGCTCCACAAACATAATCCTGGTCATCCAGAAAATTATATTTGTTTGAACACTAACAGCTATTGCTAGAATGATGAAACAGCGGACAGACTAGTACATGATCTTAGAGACATTAGCTTTCTCACTCCAAAACATACAGTACATGGTTCTGTCTTGTTCACTTCAAAATATACCTGGAACAGCAGTGCTGGAATACATTCCCTAAGTGATGGCATTTGTTGTGCTGCAGACAAATCTTCCCCTTAAACAGATATTTTAAGAGGTTGGAAGATGGTAGGGGGTGGGGTTTTCATAGATTTCATAGATCATAGAGTTGGAAGGAGCCTACAAGGCCATCGAGTCCAACCCCCTGGTCAGTGCAGGAAACTAGAGGAGGGGTCTCCCATCCAAGTAATAACCAGGCCTGACCCTGCTTAGCTTTCCACACTCAGACAAGCTGAGCCAGCGTAAGCCACAGGCCTGTACAAGAGAAAGTGACATATGTGCAGTGCACAACCATCATTTTTTTAGGCATAGGACAAAGTTGTAACACAGGCAGCGTCTTCCCCCCTTCCCTCACACTCTGTTTTTGAAAAATAGGATGACTTGAGTGGTGTCCATTAGCTTATTTTGGCTACCATGTTCCTCATGGATTTGTCTGCTTGATTTGTATTTATTAAGGGTAGGCCAAAAGTTCTCAAAGACCTTTCAGCAAAAGAAAGGGAGCCTTTGATTCAGTCCTAGACTAGGACATTTATAGCCAGATATGATAGTATGACCTATATGTATATTAACTTTACATGAGTGCACTGACAAATACCCTTTAGAGCTGAGACGGCTGTATATAAAAAAGTAGATCAAAACACCATGAAAGTGCATTAAATATCACTTTTTAAAGTACATGTGACTGTAGTATAGCAGGAAATTGAAAGGTGTTATGCTACAGCTTATTTGGCTGACTGTTCCATTGCTGCCGCTGCCTCCTCCTCTTCCTCCTCCTCCTCCTCCTCTTGTGGAATGAAGCACCATTCAGCCATGCACCTGAAATGAAAGGAGGTTGCAGATACAGAACCCTTTATTTCACATTGTCAGCAGCAGGAACATAAAGGGACAGTGGCCACAGTAGTACCGAGGGGGGCAGGCAACCCATCTACCTGCTCAGATGATTTACCCCTCCCTTTGCATACAGGAATTAGGGTGGCTACTTAGGCATCACCAAAGAAAAAGGACAAAAGAGGAAACAGATTTCCATAAAATTTTCATGTGCTATTTTATATACAAAGAATTTAGAAGGAATTGCTGTAATTTAAGTAGAAATACATCTCACCCTAGTAGAGAAGACTGGGACAGGTGAGCTGTGTGCCTGCTCAGCCTACTGTCCAGATAATGTTGATGGGCAACTTCAAGGCTCTTGCTCTCCCTTCTTAAGATTATTTTTCTTTAAACTGGACTTGGACCAGACAGTCCTTCAGACAGAGGATGCCTTCAAATAGATGACTCTATCTGTAATACAGGACAGATGGCCACCCTAGCAGGAACTCACTGTGTCCAACTTTGTTTCTTCCTGCTGCTGCTACTGCTAGGCAAGAAATTACTGTGGCAAATTTGTCCTTGTCCAGGTATATTATGATATGGGATTTCTGTATTTCGTTTGATCATGGATGAGCAGTTAACATATCCCATGCCATACTCCAGACACAATGTCACCATGGAATTTGTACGTTTACAAAATTCCTGGTTATTAACACACAGAGTTTTTAGATAGGGGATTCTGAGATCAGGTGTGTCTTTTCATCTTTTACTTTAAATTCTTAAGCAGTTTTTACATTTCATGATGCACATTTGAAATAAGTGCACTAAACATACAAGAATACATAGCAGCTGCAAGCAAAATACATCTTTTAAGCTTTTAAAGAGTCGTGTAGGAGCATTTCCTTTAAAGTATTAAAAAAAAATCTCACCCCAAAACATTTCTCAGCTTGTAGCAGAACGGAGCAGAGAAACCAATGAGACAGGTGTTTTGGTCTCTCATGAGGACAGATGGTATGTCCTGGTGAGAACCAATGTTTGGTTCTGAAGTCCCAGCATTCCCCCCCCCTCATAGTTATATATGATTCCTTATTAGCACTGCTTATGTGGTTCCTGTCCATAGAATGGAATTTCTTTAACCGTTATTATTTGTTCCAAAGTTCCTGTCTGAGATATTGGAAAGTAATATATTTACTTCGTATCTTGTCAGCTTTTCTGAACCACACTTCCCTTCAAAACAGAATAACATCTGCTTTTCTTCACAGGTTTATTGTTTCACTATTTTAAATTTTAAGTGTTTCTTAGTTCTGTTTACTTCCCACAATATTTTATGTTCACTCATTTGCCTCATGACTACATGTAAGCAGACATGTGGACAATAGTTCAGGAAGCGTTTATCCTTTCCCCAACTTTCTTATCTGATGCACCTTTTTCCTGACTTTAGGTGGGAAACCTTGCTTTTCTTGAGTTTAGCTTGGAAAAAATTTGACCTCAGTTTTCTTATGTTAGCTAGGTTAGAGATCAGTGAAAAGATACAGCATGTTAGCATGAATGCTTCTGTTAGAATGCCTTACTAGAATAAAACTTCATTTAGGAGAACTCATCTTAATATTTCATTTGCTTCTATATTAAAATTGTAGCTTACGAGAGTCACAGTTTATGAGGAAAATGTGGAAAACCAATAACTTTATTTTGGATAAATATTTGCAAGGTAACTTATTATGCCAGTTGGTACAAGAGTCTTGCCAGATGCAAAGGCTTCTGGGGCAAATATTTGTCACATTTCCCCACAGCCACAAGCTCCTTCCATCTCAGCTAAGCAGCTATAGGACATTTTGTTTCCAAAGAGGTAGGGGGAAGAGACAGAAGCATCTATGGAACAGCCAGCCAAGTGCCTTTAGTATAGCCTCTCTGAATTCACTGTTATGCTACAGACACTCTGACATTTAAAAAAAAAATGCTTCCATAGCACTCTGAACCTCTTCTTGATATACATCAGTCTTGGCCCTTAGGTCCCAGGCACAGTTCTCTGTGCCTAGGATGTAATGTTGTTCTTCTATGCTCTCTGGGGACCAGACCCTAATACATTTACTCGCATGTGTTTTGGGGCCTGTAAGTCATAGCCAAAATGCTGGCTTCCATGGTCCCAGAGATCTCAACATCCCTGATTATTATGGTGCTGCTTTTGCCTCCCCTCCCTCCAGGAAATCTCGCAAAATCTTACAAGATCTAGATACACCAGATAGCTACAGAGAAATAAATTTGCATAAACATTCTCAAGCGTGCCATGCTATTTAGCATCTTTATTTAGCCTAGACCAGGGGGCCCTGGACCCCAAGGCCCTAGTAAAGTCTACCATTTCCCCCTTCCCCCCATGCATGGATCCTATGCATGTGTAGCAGCTGATGCATAATAAAAAGACAGGTAGGCAACATGAGAAGTAGCACTTTATGCTGTGTAGAATTATCTTTGCTTTTACCTGAAATTTGTTTAAAGAAGTTATAGAAATATGAATATCCCAAGATCTGAATGGATCCATATATCTTCATTAAGTTTTAGCACTGGTTACCCCTAGAGTAATGCATGCATTACCCACTGGTTAATGCATGCATTAATCTTCAGAATTTAATAATTCACTACATAGTCTACAGTGCCAACTTGATTTATCATGACAACATACTATGATAATATAAAATTAAATACAGAATTATATATGTAATCACATTGTTCCTTTGAATTATGCCATCAATATTTTTTCACATAAATATTTTCCCTATAGTTATATTTTTTCTTATTTTCAATAACTGTGACTGCTTCAATTTTAAAAACAATTCTTGGCATTAAATCACTTGGTATTTACTGATGCTAACCTCATGTATATTATTTAACCATAGATATTGCTTTTGCAAATAATAAAACACCATACTTCACATTTTCTAGTTGATATCTACCTATAACAAGACTCCTAAAGTGATCATCAGGACTAAAATTAAGGGAAGTTTTTCTCTTGACTTCATTGCTTGAAATTGTAATAATAGACCAGACTGAAATAATCAGTGATTTTCTAACCAGAATGAATTCTAACAGTGCAATCCATCCTGTACATGTCTACTCAGATGTAAGTCTCACTGAGTTCAATGGGGCTTACTTCCAGATAAGTAGGTTATAGGATTAAGACTGACTTGCAAGTTGAATTATCACACACTTACTCCCATGCTTATAAGTTTTGTTTTTGTGGTTGTGTTATCTCCATTATCACTCAGCCTAGTCCAATACACATAAAGCGATAGCTAGAAGTCAGGTAGTAGTGAACTAATTGACATAATAATCCAGCCAAATTTATGCATGCTTATCCTCTGTTGATTTCAAAGATGTGCATTTAAGTCTCTCTCACTAAAATCTATGAGACTTAAACATGTCTAACTTTGACTAGATTGGTCCCTTTGTACCTGCCAGTGGCTGTAGAAAACATTGTTGGAAGAAGAAAAGTAGCACAGAACTTATTGGCGCAAAACAGTGCCCAGTTATGCACACAATGAGCAGTATTCAATGATGCCCATCTGCAAGCAGGGCTCACCACCACTTCCATTCCATGAGTGGCCAGCCTCACCAACTGCATTCTGCAAGTGGCGCCCACCACATGCAAAATGGAGATTTAGCACTTCTGGTTGCAACTGAAAATGAATGGATGGGGCAGTCCAGCAGAGCTCATATAAGGAGGCTCTGCCGACCTGCCCCATTCCAGAAACGAGTGTTTCTGCTCATTTTGGGTGGCCCCTGGAAGCACTAAATCACAATTCTGAAAGAAATAATAGCAGCTGAGTCTGTTCTATTAGTATTTAAAGCAGCAGTGGGTGCTACTTGTGGAAGGAAATCAGTGCGGCTAGCTGTTCAAAGGCAGTCTCCATGGGAGACTGCCCTTAATTTCCTTTGAAAACAAGTACCTATAATTACTCAAAGAGATACACATACTCAAGTACCTATAATTCTGTGCTGGAGTGTTGTTCTTGTGTTCCAAACAGGGTGCTTCTATTAGCTCACGGGTAACCAATCTTGCATCATGAATTGTTGTTTTTCTGTCAGCTTCATGGACCATTCTAGATACAGTGTTAATTAGTTTGATCTTGCAATGGCAGCATACATGTTTGGGGTTGCATTGCATACACCAACAGCTATGTCAACAACACAATATCGGAAACCATGGGTTATATCCACTGATGTCGGTCTGCCAGCAGAATAGGCACCACTGACAAAACGGATTCCCCTTCTCCGCTGAAGCCCTCTGCATGCTCCCCAAATCTGTTCCAGATTGTATATCTGGCCTCAGGATCAGATGTATGGGGCACAGTGGGGGTGCAGGGTGGAGGAAAGGAAGGAGAAGGCCTGTTGGGCAAGCAGAAGATCACTGGAATGATGTTCAATTCATTTCAATTTATTATGGTCATAAGACCAGCAAGTGGAATGACGTTGGATGTAGCTCCCTCCATCCAAATGTCAATGTACCAGTGTTCTGTTGGTCTGATAGTAGACATGCCAGCACAAATGCTTCAGATGAGAGTGGCAATCTTAATTAAAATACTGTCCATCTAAATGAAAGTGAATTAGCCCCTGTAAAGTAATGTTGTTAATTAGATTGTCACTGTTGTCATTTAAACACAATTGTCTGTGCACAGCACATCCTGTTGAGAAACATGAGGAGAGTATATCAGTCCTAAGTCCAGATATTCACAGCAACTTGAATGGACAAAAATCTGCCGGCTCTTCCAAAACAACTCGAAAAACAAAGGAAAAAACAACTGACAAAGCAGAAAAGATTGCTAAAGAAAAACCCGCATCTGTCGCAAGACCAGAATCACAGGTAAAAATAAATGAATGTGTTTGTAAAGTGAATGTTGAAATACAGTAACAGTGTTCTGTATGATATATTTCTTGAGATTCTACATGGTAGGCTTATTCTTGTTATTTTTCCCCAGGGTAGGAAATCAGAGAGAAATGTGATATTTTCACTTTAGCTAAAACTCATACTACCTTGTGCCGTAGTTCAGCTCTAGCTAGCTAAGTAGCTGCCTTGAAATACTGTTTAATGGAATGGAATGTTCTCCTGTTTGAAAGCACGATATAATTCTTAATTTGGAATAATGAGATTTTAATACACACCACCATTTGTATCACACTAATGTCACAGTAGGAAAATCAGTACCCCCACTACTCACTTACATAGCCCAAGTACATATTTTATTCAGCTCTTCCATATTCATAATCATCTTCCCACAACCCCTCCACATAGTCCTTAATAGGTTTCATCATCATCATCATCATCATCATCATCATCATCATCATCATCAGGCGATCACTCGTCGTGACCGAGTAAGACTTCCAGGATAAAAGGAGGAAATTCTAAAGAAGATTGTGTAGACTCTAGCAATGGGTCCGTAAGTGACTGTGGAGGCCAATTCTAGATCCACACTGCTTCCCACAGTGAGGACACTGGTTACCAGATGGAAGATGGTCCTGTAAAGGATTCATTTGACGTGCTTTTCGCTTAGCACGTTTCTCCCTTTCACCTTGCACTCGGGCTTCTTCAAAGTCCATGGATCCTTTGTGAAAGGCCAACCTCCATTTAGATCGTTCATGGGCCAGAGCTTCCCAGTTTTCGATGTTTATATTGCATTTTTTTAGATTAGCCTTATGAACATCTTTAAACCTCTTATATTGACCACCGATATTCCGCTTTCCATCCTTGAGTTGGGAATAAAGTAACTGCTTTGGGAGACGGCAGTCAGGCATTCGAACAACATGACCGGTCCACTGAAGTTGGTGTTGAAGGATCATTTTTTAAACGCCAGTAGTCTTTGCTTCTTCCAGTACACTGACATTTGTTCGCCTATCTTCCCAAGTAATTAGTAGGATTTTCCGGAGACAACATTGATGAAATCTTTCAAGGAGGTGGAAGTGACGTTTATAGATAGTCCATGTTTCGCAGGCATACAATAAAGTTGGTAATACAATGGCTTCATAAACCAGTGTTTTGGTCTTCTTACAAATATCCCGATCCTCGAATACTCTATGTTTCATTCGAGAAAACGCGGCACTTGCGGAGCTCAAACGATGCTGGATTTCACTGTCGATGTTAGCTGTAACAGAAAGTTAGCTGCCAAGATAGAGAAAATGATCGACATTTTCCAGTATTGTCCCGCCAAGCTGGATAGATGGCATCGCCAAAGGGTTAGCTTGCACTTGCTGATGAAGCACTTTGGTTTTTTTGATGTTAAGTGAGAGACCAAGTTTTTCGTATGCTTCTGTAAAAGCTCTCCCTTCTCTACCCTAGCACTTGTTGCCACTTGGTTGGAAACAGAGATGTACAGACTTTGTTAAATCCATTCCCTCTGTGTTTTGCAGATTTTCAGGCGCCTTTTGTTCCATGGTCTACTCATTGACGGAATCGGATTTTGTGCAAATGAGTTTGTACGCATTTGCGCAAATTTGCAGTTGTGCAAATTTACATTTCCGAAAATGTTCATATCCCCCCAAAAATATGTGAATCCCCCCCTGCTCATTTTCACGCTTTAGTCTATGGGGGAAAATGTACATTTTTGGTCAGTGTTTTTTTTTTTTTTTTTTCATATTGTTTTACAATTAAATTTGCATAAAATTACAGAAAGTAAAAAAGAAATGGTCTGTAGGTCCATGGAATCCATGTGACTCAGGAAAAGACGGTGCACTGCAGAATCCATTGTGGATTTCTTCAACACCCCTAGGTGGAAATATATTGCCCACCCCACTTTGTATGGTGTTCCCTTCTGTCCATCTACTGAGGATCAATTCAAGTGGCCTCTTTCATGTTTATTTTCATTACCAGCTTCCATACAAATGGTGATAACCCAGGTAGGGCAAGCAATTCTAATTTTCCACATTAGCCCTTTGGGCTTCCTTCTGGGTTTCCTGTTCCTGCCACTTCAAGTGCCCCACTTTGGGGAGACCATTATATAATATATTGGCAATATTAATGGAGGATAACAGTGAAAAGAATCTCAAGTGTACTAACCATATGTCTTGAATAGCTTCTGAGTGGCTTCCAACACTTCTGTACCATTGGGAACATGCTGTAAGTGACAAATATATTTTAAAATTCATATTACATTTTGGTTTGGTTTGTTTTTTTAAAAACAAAGATTTTCAAACAGTAATTGGTGACTATACCAAGCTGTAAGTAATCACTTGCCTGTGGTAAATAACAATTATTCTCAGTGGCTAGGCAGGGAAACAGGCATTTGTAAACTGGAAATTTCATGCTCTCTCTCCTCCCCACCTACCATGTACAGATTCCTGCTGGAACCCTAGCATGTTTTGGCATTTTGTTGGGCCTTTGCTAACCACGGTTAAGGGCAGTCCTAAACCCCTATTTGAAAACTGGATTTTTAAAACTGGAATTCAAATTTGGGTTAATTTTATATCCAGCTTTCCATGATCTGTCACTGCTGCTTTCTACCATAAAAGAGTTTCAACTGACAGCAGTGGTTAAAGCATGTAGTGGTTAGAGTGTTGGATTGGGACTCAGGAGACCCGGGTTCTAGTCCCCGCTCAGCCATGAAGCTCACTGGGTGACTTTGGACCAATCACCATCTCTCAATCTAACCTACCTCACAGGCTTGTTATGAGGATAAAATGGAGAGGGGGAGGATTATGTACACCGCCTTGAACTCCTTGAAGGAAATGCAGGATATAAATGTAACAAACAGGCAAACAAGTAAATAATGTTTTGGCAGACCAGGCTAATTTGTGAGGTGGTAACTTCTGTGGACTTATTTGCAAAACTGGAGTACATCAAAGGACATCAGCGGGTTGCATTTGACATTATTTGGCAATAACACTCTACTGCAGTGCTTCTCAGTGATGTATCAGCACTATCAGCCATTTGACAGGCTACAGCTCCAAAGCAATCCAATGGAATAAAGAGATGAAGTATATGTGGTTTTATTCCAAGAAGTACCCCTACGCATTTCAGCACTGAGGATGGGCCTTCTTTGGGGGCTAGATAAGAGGAAGAAGAACAGGACAAAAGCACATAAATATACATTTCTTAAAAATACATTTAAGAATAAAACATCCATTTTAAAAACATAGTAATAATGCTAATTATCACACTGCATACATGCCATGTCCTAACAACCAGACTAATGATATTGCTAAGGAGATCAAGTTTATTCTGGAAGAAGGGGTAAGCCTGGACTATATAACAACTAATGAGTACAAGTTTCTTATTAATACTAATCCCAGAATGCTGTTCTTTTGCATTCTATCCAAAATTCACAAGGCAGCGTTTCCACCATCAAATTGCCCTATAGTTTTGGTTGTAAGTTTGACCTAGAGCCACTATTTTTATTTGTTGACCATTTTCTCAAACTTTCATTCCTAGAATTCCATAATACATATGTGACTCCACGGATTTTATTGATAAATTTAACTCCATCACAACAGCTGAAAAAGATTTATTGGTCACTATGGATGTAAGATCTCTCTATAGCAATATATCTCAGGATCAAGCTTTAACACGGATACATCAAACACTTGAGAAAAGAACAGAAAAAACTTTTTGTTTTTACTTTTACTTTTTATTTGGTTTCATTGGCAGAAATAGTTTTAAGCAAAAATTATTTTAAATTTGATAACTGCTTTTATTAGGAAACTAAAGGTGTGGCCATGGGAAGCCCCATGGCTCCAGAGGTAGCCAACATGTATATGGAGATCTCTGAAAGGGATATTGTTTCCCCTGAAAATTCTTTTGCACCAAATCTGGTCTGTTGGTATAGATATATTGTATATGGAGAAGGAGTGAAGGTAATTTGCAGAACTCTTTCAGATGGGTGAACTTGCTAGATGTCAATATAAATTTGATACACATGGTAATTCCAGAGAGATCCATTTTCAGGATCTGACTATAAAAAGAATCTCAAAACCATCAATATATACCTGTCTATAGAAAACCTGATAAAAAATACCTATTTAATTATAATAGTTCACACCCTTGGCTGCTCAGACAGAATTTAGTATACAGGTAGTTTTTTGGATTAAGACAAAATTGTACCAAGGAGGAAGGTAATTTTGTACAAGAATCTCGTGTACTGAGCAAACAATTGGTAGATAGAGGATATCCAAGGACAGTGGTAGATAACAGCTTTTGCAGAATGTGGCACATAAGATGCACTGATCTGAAAAAACCAAAAAGAAACATCTTCTAGTCAGATAAACTGTAGTTTAACATGTAAATTTGCAAGGAAGCATAAAGCATTAGAAAGAATTGGCACATTATAACAAACATTAACAGGTGCCAAGAAATGCCTATGATTTCCTTCAAAAGAACAAGGAATATTAAGGACATGCTAATAAGGAGTGAGTTTACGGAGCAGAAGCAGATATACTACAATGTCCCCCAAGGTGCTGCAACCCCCAGAGGACACCACCCCTGTGGACATTGTGTATATTGCAAATACACTTGCAAGAGGACCGAATTCAAAGATATGATCAATCAAAAAACACCCCAAAAAAGTTGGGTGATTTATGCCATCTGTTGCCCCTGTAACAAACTCCGTGTGGGTAAAACATTCAGCCCCCTCAAAATACAAATAGGTGAACATCTGTGCAATATTAGAAATAAGAAACAGGGCACTCCTTTGGTGGGGCATTTTGTAGAACAAAACCACTCTGCAAAAGATATAAGGTTCTGGACTTTGGAAAAAGCCTTTACAACTGACAATGGGATCAAGAGAGGCTGGTGACTCCTATGTCAGTAGGGCTCCTTATCCATTGCAGGCTTTATTCTGAGCTTTATAGGAGCTATCCATGGTGCTGAACCACCCCAAAATAGGCTCACCACCATGGATAGCTCCTGTAAAGATCAGAATAAAACCTGCAATGGATAAGGAGCCCCACTGACATAGGAGTCACCAGCCTCCCCTGGATAGGATCCTTTTAAAAAAAAGAACTAGAATGTATTATGAGGTTGAAAAATCTGACCCCCGGGGGGCTTTAATGAAGAGCTGGAGTTTCAGCCTCTTAATAAAGAGCTGGAGTTTCAGTTCAGTTGCACATCCAGATATAGCAGACCTTGAGCCTAATTAGAAATTACATGGATACAGCTGTAAGATTTTGTTTAAAATGAGTAAAAAAAACACTACTGCATATCACGATTTGTCACCAGTCACAGGATTCATCTTGGAGACTTTTCATCTTTTCATCCAATTTTGTAGTGTGATAATTAGCATTATTACTATGCTTTTAGAATGGATGTTCTATTCCTAAATGTTTCTTTTAAAAATGCATATTTATGTGCTTTTGTCCCATTCTTCTTTCTCTAATCTAGACCCTGAACAAAGCCCATACTCAGGGCCAAAAATGCAGAGGGCTACTTCTTGGAATAAAACTACATATTTTTTTTCAACATCCTGAGACTTTGTCTCTTTATTCCATTGGATGATTTTGGATGTTCTTCAGTTTTGCTTTCCCCTATAGATCCAAGGCAATGTATGCGCTTCTCTTTCTGTTATGTGCATTTCATTTCCAGCAGTCTGATCCAAACAAGCCCTCCTGGATCTTGCGTCTAGTCACTGAACAAAATGAGGTGGAAGCCTTGGATTTCAGGAAAGACACCGAGAGAGCAGATGAGATCAAAGCTATGAAGCAAGCATGGGAGGCTGCGGAGCCAGGGCGAGCTGTCAAGGTAACCAGGGCTTATCCTATTACAGATACATTTAAAATGAAAAGTTCCAGGGGGCCAGCAGGGGTAGCCTTGTCAAAGTGCCATCCCAAAAGTCAATTCCCTGGAGTGATTTGTCAGTGTCAAATACAGTTCCTGAAGACTCAGGATTGTTGCTGCAGAGACTGGGCTGAGAGACTGCTTTAGATAAATAATGGTAGGGAAATATGCAGGGTATATGCCCTGATTTCTCATCTTTGTGCTTGAGTGACACTGATTGCTGGAGGAAGATCTAAATTTCAAATAGGCAAAATACTGAAGTTGACTGTAGTTGTTTCTTTTATTTGAGGCGAATAACCTAGGCTGATGGTGATGGTAATTGTGATTTTACTGATAGCTGAAAATAAGAATTCATTTACAATTTTGATAGAACTGGTGGGGGGTTGGCATTACCTTTTACACTAATAAACATATCAGGATATATGATTTCGAAACGTAGCAGCTCAATCTGAACATGTTTACTCAAAGGTAAGGCCTTCTGATTTTAATTGGACTTACTCCCATGTAATAGTGCATAGGATTGCAATCTCAATCTTTGATATTTTTGTTTTATTGTAATTATGTTTTGTTTTATTCAGCACTGCAGCAGAAGCTTCATTTATTTATAAAAGTTATCTGATGTGAAATATTATTTTGTACACTGAATGCAAAAGATGTTTAAACTCCATTTTAAGTTAAAGGGTTTTATATAATACAACTGCAGAATCCTAAGCACACTAGGGAGTAAGTCCCACTGAACTCAGTGAGACTTACTTCTGAGTAAACATGCATAAAATTGTGCTGTACTAAAAATAGTATAAAATTGTTACTTTATATGGGTAACATCTGATGTGGAAGTTAATTAAGTTAGCTTCACAATTCTTAACTACAAAGCTAACTACTTTACCTTAGCCAACTCATTATATTACCATCTTCCTCCTTCACCATTAAGGTGTTAACTTCCTTGCTTGACCTTCATCCTGCTTTCTGACTCAAACCATTAGTTTTGCTGTTGTCAGCAGCAGTTTGTATTAAATCTACAAAACAATCACTCATTAAAGTTAATAGTTCCAGTGTTCTGGTATCTGGCTGGTCACTGTTGCAGTTGCAATGCTGGATAGATAGCGCTTTGGTCCATTCCAGCAGGGCTCTTTTTATGTTCTTAATTGAGCAACAAAATTACTGCAAAAACAAAACAATGCTATGGTTGCAAACACTGTGACCATATTACTAGTTTTTTTATTAGCATTGCTAATCCGTTCTCATTTGTAATTGCTTAAAAAAAATATTTTGCTTTGTTGTGTGCATGTTTCTTTTTAATGTACCAAAAGTTGTTTTTGCTATTTAACTGCTGGCATTTAAACAGCTCTTAGTTACATAATCTAAGGGGGAAATATTGATTTTTGTTTTTTGTTTTTGCTGCTGTCATTTCAAGCACTGCAGCTGAATGTTGTGACATGAATCATTCACCCACGTGTGTACTTTAATTCAGTGACTCATCTTTCAGTTGTCAGGAAGACTTCATCACATATTAGAATAATTAGTACTCAGCCCAAAATCTAAGATGTACCATATGTTCTATGTTGGTGTACAACAACTACATACTACCAGTGTGCACCCAGTTCTAAATATATTATTTAGTATGTTACCACAACTACATGTATGTGTCAGTATATCTGTGGCAACAGCACAAGGAATATAGGAAGCTGCCTTATGCCATGTCAGACTATTTGTTCATCTAGCTCAGTATTGTCAACTCTGCCTGGCAGCAACTCTCCAGGGTCTCAGGCAGACAGGGGGTCTTTCCCATCACCTGCTACCAGATCCTTTTCACTGGAGACATTGACTGGGTTCAGACAACACAATAACCCACACTCAAGGGTTGATGATGGGTTGAGTGTGGGTTGTCATTGAACTGTAGGTTGTTGATGAAATGTGGGTTATTGTGTTGACTGAACCCAGCTGAGATATAACAAACCATGGTGAACAACCCACAGTTCACAACTCAACAACAAACAATGGGTTCTCTTCATGGGTTGTTCGTGCTTAACAAGCCATGGCTTGTTAGCACAGCTGGGTTCAGACAATACAGTAGCCCACATTTCAACAACAGCCCACAGTTCAATGACAACCCAAACTCAACCCATACTCAACCCTTGAGTGTAGGGTATTGCATTGTCTGAACCCAGTGACTGTGGACTGAAACTGGGACCCTTTGCATGCAAAGGATGTGCTTCATCCCTGAGCTATAGTCCTGCCCATAGCCTGCATGTCAGTTGGAGCGAGGGATGTGTGAGGATTTCATTCGGGGAGTGGAAGTCTGGTGAACTTGCTGGGCTCGACCCGCCCAAACTCTATCCCTCCTACCTGTTTCCCTGGCTTGACTCATGTTCTCCTGAGCTGAGCTGGGGAAGCGACTTCCAGGTTCCCAGCGGTATGCTTTTTACGTAGAAAATGGGGTAAGATTCACCCCAAAACGGCCACCATTTGCACAAGTTATGCAAATTGCGACCACTTTTACCGTATCTAATGTCATTTTCTACATAAAAAGCGTACCGCCGGGAACCCAGAAGTCCGCTGAGCAGCTCGTGTGGCGCTTGCTTTTGGCTCGGCAGGTGCAGCAGCAGCTCTCGCCGAGCACCCAGCAATGTCGGGGGTTGGGTGGATCGCACACCACTAGTTGGAGCCCCATTCTAATGGCTTACTACCAAATATTAGGGGTTCCGGTTTGCACTGGTGCAGAAGGATCTCTGGTGGTTAAAATACCTGTCAGATGTTGCACTACAGAGTTGCACTTCAGAACCTGCTTTGGATAGATATGACATGACTAAAGACATGAAGTAACAATAAAAGGGAGTGATGAAGTGGGGGAAGCAAACAGTGGCAGTTCTTAACGTTACAAAGTTCTTCTAACAACCAGTTTGAATGGAAACAGTTCAGGGACAGGAGGGATCCCAGTGGAGCTGGTCTCGCTCAGCCAAGCTGCTAGAGTAGCTCTGCATGTCCATCACACACTCTGCAATAGCCGGATGGAATAGCAGCTACTGGATGACCTTTGAGGGAGAAGCCGAAACACCCTGCCTGAGTTTGAACTATGTGCTAGACCTCCTTGCAGCCTGCTTCAGTTTTGAGCCCTTTCCTGTGTTGCCTACCTGAGCAGCCAGACTTCCACCACCACCACCACCACCAATCCCATGTGGATGATAGATGTTGAGATCCTTTCCCTAATTGTGATATCTTCTTTGTAATTTAAATAGATGTCTCCAGGTGGGATAGTTAGTTGCGGTGAGAAGGGAGTAATGGCTTTCCAGTTTACTTTCTTTCTTTTTTAATTTTAGAACAATGGTATAAGTAAGAGAAAGGCAGTGATAACCTACTCCTTCCCTGGTGGTTGACCTTACAACTTGTTTTGTATTGCCTGGATTTCTGTAGATATCTTTGAAGGCCTGCTTTGTCAGTGGATTTCTGAAATGAAAAATGTAGGGTCTCAAGCCTAACTGGATGTCACACTGACTGACAACCTATTTTGGGAGTAGGGCAATCTGTCAGCTGGGATGGCACCTCTTCCTGACATAGTTTAATTTTATGATGTCATCCAGGGGGTGTAGAATCCTACTTGCCCAGATCAACCCTGTCTCAGAGAGAGACAGTAGGGTTCTTTCTTGCAAGGTCCTGGTAAACAGCCCCCCCCCAAAAAAATTAGCACCCCTTTTCTATTTTCCCTCCAAACAACCTTAGACAGTGGACTGGGAGGAATTTTGCCTTTAGGCTCTAATCATGAGTTTCTTTGGTTTTATTTGTGTTTTTTCTCCCTGTCCTTCCAATTGCCTCAGAGGGCCTCATTTGTGGTGGGAAAACAAGTGTTCTCCTTCTCCTTCTTTACCTTTGGAGGAGCTTATGGTGCTTCCCACAAAGTAGCATTTTTCTAGCCAAACTCCTCTGCCACTTTGAGGCAGGGAAGAGCTCCTCTCCAGGAGAGGCATTTCCATTCTTTGTGCCCAACTTCCTCTCCCCAACTCTTGCAGTGGGAAACAAATCAACAGAAATGTCATGGCCTGCAAAAGACTGCTTTGTGGCTTCAAGTCAAGCAATTTCTGCAGGCACTTCCCCAGCTGCTGGTCATAAGGAGCAGGCTGCAGCTGTGAGTATTTGTCAGGGCTCACGGGAGAGCTCAGCACCTTGCTCCATACTATCTTCTGACCCCCAATCCACAATGGATCATTCTACAATGGATCAGGGATATAGTGATAAAAGAAGCCTGAGCCATCAGCCATCCAAAGCAGAAAACAAGTGCAAGGGTGGAAATTATAGCAGATCCGGTAGTTGCTCTTACCATAAATTCAAATGTAGGTGTCATAAATATTGATCCCTCAGCCATGATAGGTAGCTGGCCCTCTTGAAATGAGAGGTGATAGAATTCAACCTCATCTTAAAAGCAAAGTTATGCCTATGGTGAAGACAGTATTGTTGATATTTCGTAGTGGGGTGACCATGATAGTTTGCCCGTGTTCAATGGTACTCTTTAGTTTAGAAAAGCTAGTGACAGAAAAGAAGGTTGGGTTTAAAAATTGCATTCCCATTAACTCAAAGAAAGTCACCAGTTGCCACTGTAGAGCACCCTATTGCACCTGTTGTCCCACATCTGTCTGCAATGCCAGCTCAGCTGCAGGTCAAGCCAATCCTGTTCATTTGTCAGCAAACTGGGCATTAGCATCATGCTACTGGCTTTGAAAGCACCTTCTTAAAAAGCATGAGAATGCAGAGATGCATAAAGGCTTTATGATCATATGTCTTTTATGCTAAAAAGATGGCTTTTGCATCTATATATATTTCATGTATTATTCAACAAATCTTTTGTTAGTGTTAAAATGTTTCTCTATACAAATGGCTTGATAATTAATATAGCTTGCAGTGTTTTATTTTTCAGTTATTTGCAATAAATTTCTGTCCCCCAGGCTGCTCAGGAGCGCATGCAGTTTATTAACAAATGTATGCGGAAAGGTTTGACTGAGTCTGAGGCTGAAAGCGTCAGCCCTGCGGTGGGTTCTGGAGAAACAGGTAGGCATGTGCCTGCCCAATGCAATCTTTCTTCCCTGTCTTGAAGAAAACCTTTCCAGGTGTGGGATTTTGAAATTCATAGCAAGCATAACATTGCCTGTCTCCAACCAGTTTGTGTTTGAGATAGATAGATAGATAGATAGATTATATATATATATATATATATATATATATATATAGCTAGGCCAAAAATTTTGAATTTTTATTTTTTGACCATTTGTTGAGAGAGGGTAAAATGACTTCCCACTTCTAAAGATCATGGAGATAAAAGAAACGTATCTGAAATTTCAGGGATGGGTGTGCTTACCTTAACCTTTTAAGATTTTCCTGACTTTTCAAACTTAAAAAGAGAAGAAAAGTCGTGCACTACTCACAGCATTGTGAGGTTGTCTTTGCAGCTTCCTGCCAGCTGCACTTCCTGGAATGCCTTGGCAGCAATGTTACCTCATGTCACTCCCAAGACATTTGAGGAAGTGCAGCCAACAGGAAGCTGCAGAGAGAGCCTTGGGCCTCTGTGGGCAGCATGGGCCTTTTGAAAAAGTATAAAAATGAAAGAATGGAAAACCTTGACCACCTCATAAGGTTAAGTAAGGGAAGCTGCAACGCCCTCTGAACATTTTGGTGAAATCCTAGCCCCCTTGAAGGAATCAATAGAAATTGGCCCTCTTTTCACAGGGGGAGAATATTTGGGGGAATCTAGGGTGGGAATCTCATCCCAGCGGCAGCCTTAGCCAAATTTTCTATCATGTTCTTCTCTTCTCATGTGAATCTATCTTGTGGGTTGTTGTTGTTTTTAAAATCCAGCTTAGCAAATATACCGAGGGCCAAAGCAGATAATACATTAAAATGCTTACTAACATTTGTGTATTTTTAAAATGTTTAAAAATAGCATCCACAGGGATCCCTGATGCAGGTCAGGACTATAGCACAGAGGGGAGGGATTCTTCCCCCACTCCATGGTGTTTTCCCAGTGAAAGCCCTTTCTCCCCACACCTGCCCCGCCCCCTTGAAGATGCTATTTGGCCCAGGAGGAAATACGGCAGGATGAGTCCCCTGGGGCCTCTTCCTTGACAGCAAATTACACCCGGAGTGTCTTTTCCCCTCAGGAGTACTGGGCCATAGCCAAGTCCCAGTCCAGAAGAAAAGACACCTCTGAGCACCTGCTGTCACCTCCTCCTCTTTGGGTAAATGGGGAGAAGGAGGTGGAGGAAGAGGAAGAAGGATGGACAGGAGCTCAGTGGCTTTTTCAGGTGTTCAAACGATGAGAAAAGGCACACCAGGGCACATGCCCCAAACCTTTTGAGCTGCCCCATTGATGCCATCTGCTGTAACACAAGCCTGCATTTCCCCTCTGAGCTCAGTAACCTTGCATTGACTGGGAGACCTTAGCATTCACTCCTTTAGTAGACGAGTGGAGAGTAGCAGCAGCCTTTTAAACTACAGGAGACACTGTTGTCTTTCCTTCCACAGTCTGCTCATTGTTGTTTTTCTCTCCTTACCGTTCTACTCTTACATGCCTACTGCTGGGAGCTTACTTGCAATGCAATTTTGAGGAAGGAGGGGAAATAACTCCCTGTGAAATCTGGTATTTCACACAGCATCTGATTTCACTCCCATAAACTGGAACTTTTGGCTTCTGTAGAAGCTCACTGGCTTCAGCACAGGAAAGGATTTAATTAGCCTCCACAAACTTATTTTTCCCCTATTCCACCATCTCCACCCATATAGCTGCAGGCAGCAGATTATACCAAGAGGACAGTTAGACTATGTGATGTCATGTTCCAGGAAGTGCTGGGGAGGTTGTGTGCAGAGTGCCTCATGGCTCTGCCAGTAAGCACTTTTAAGTAAGTGTTACAGCTTTTAAAAAAAAAACCCAAGAAAAATCCCTCAGTCCCTTCACCTCATAAAGTTAATTAAGGTATGTAGAATCGTCCTACACCTTCCATCTCTCCTCTCTCAAATTTCTCTGAAGTGTTCCCCCTCTCAAAGGAGCCATCTCGCTAGGGGAATTCTCTTTCTCCTTTTCCAATCATGATTCTTCTTTTCCTCTTCCTTCTTCCCCTCCCCTAGTCTTTCTTTTGTAGAGGATTGAAGCACAGGTGGCTAAGAAATACTCTATTAATAAAGAGAATGCTATTCCTTCACCCTACTGATGAATCCTGATGTTGTTGTGTTGTTTTGCCAGGGACTGCCTCTCCTGCTTCAGAACTAATAGTATCACCTCTAGTAGCTGCGGAAACAGGCTTAGCAACTCAGCAAAAAGAATGGGAGCGTCTAGACCTCACCCCCTACATTAGGTAAATTGCAGCATGTGTCACTTTATAAAAGTTAGGTCAATTCAATTGTTAGTTAAACATTCAAACTATAAAAGTTAAATATTTTTAAAAGCTCACCCGGCTCTATATTTGTGTCTTTATATTTAGCAACTCACTGTGTCTTTTTGTGCACAGTCTAACACCTAAGCATCTCCTGTAGAAATGGAGTGAACCTGGATCTTGAGGCCCTCAAATCAATTCTCACTAAGCAGCCCTTTAAAGAGAGCTGTGTAATCTTTCTTTTACACTTAGAAAAACACTGCCTGAGCCTGTGCTGAAGAATGAGTCTATTATTCAAGAGCAAGAGATGCATAAGGCAGAAGAAATCAATATATTTAGACAATTTCGGGAGCTGGTTCTGGAACACAGACAGCAAGAACACATGGTTAGGAATCAGTTGAAGCAAAATGTACTTGAAATGTATGAAGATCTACAAGTAAGTCTACATAATTCTGCTAATTAATTGAGGCAACTTCCTCCTCTTAGACATGCTTCCCAATGACATTTCTACTAGGCAGTTTTTACCAGTTGGTATTTTTCTCCATGAATTCCTAGATTTCCTGTCTATCCAAATTTGACATGCTGAGGAGGGAGAGGAATTACAATATGTGTTTATAGTGACAAAAAAAAATATGAGTCAAGTATGAACAAATAGCCATTAGGCACACATCTAAAGAACCATTCAGTATAATTGTTCTGTTCATTAGACACACAATAACTTTGTAAGAAAATCTACTTGTGCTATAGGCAAAGAAAAGCTTCTAAAAACTACATACAGTATTACCAATGTATTGATTAGGCAATATTGTTAATTCAGTTATTATGTTAACTCCCATCTGCATTGCTGACTCTTGGGAAATGGCAGCTTATTGTTCTATGTTGGAAAAAAAATCACATAAGTAATACATCCATTGCAATTTAACATTCTTGCATCACAATGCAGAGGTGTTTTTTTTCTAGGGGTAGAAAGAATCTGGTGATAGATAACAGGGAAAATCATTGTGCTTTGCTCTTGGTTGTGAAGTGAGGGATATGTTTTTTGAACACTGACATCTTCTCAAAATATTTATAATTCTAACTTTCAAACAAATATGGTAAGTACCACTTACATAAGGATCCACGTTATTAATTTTTTTATGGTGAAACCTACAACGTTTTAAGTGTGCAATTAAAAAATTAAAGTAGAAGACATATATTTCTGAAATAAGTGGACCACTTACAATATTACTAGAGAGACACCTTGCTTTATTATATACGTAAAGATTGATTTTGCATGGGATGCGTGTATTTGTCTTTGGATAGGCATCCTTAGGCGAAGCACGAGGCAGGGTTCTCAGTGTCCGGGAGGCATACAGAGCTAAGCTACTAGAGGCTGAGCGATTAAGACAAGAGGCACTAGCAGCTGAAGAAGCCGCCCTTCGAGCAGAACAAGAAAAGAAAACCCCAGACGTGCAGAAAAAAAAGGGAGGAAAAGGTGGAAAGAAGAAAAAATAAGTTTGCCTGAAATAGCAACTGTAGGAACTTATTTACTGATCAGAAAAGAGCATCCATTTTTACAGTATTTTTCAGAGTCATTATCTGCAGCACAGGACAATGCAATTTTGTCTTTTTTCAAAGTGTTATTTTGGAATCCATTTAATATTGCATCAGTCTTTTTAACATGATGCCACTGATTTAAAAATTGTATTGTTAACCTATAGTGGTTTTGCACTGTATTTTACGTTTTAATGGCAATAAAAGATTGCAACAAAATTATGAGTATTCCTTTCAATACTTTCAGCCAGCTTTTAAAAAGATTAAAAATCAAAGTCAAGGAGAAGAAAAGAAGAAGGTTTAGCAAGGTCGGAGAGAATAGTTCCCTAGCTACCACCTTCAGTTATTCTATTGGGCCAAGAAACTGGGTATGCTATTAAGCCCTGCTAATACCAGTTAAAATCTTTCATTTTGGATCGTTTTTCTGGGCCAAATGTGACCATCTGCCAGCTCCTGCTTACCATTTTGCCATATGCTTGTAGATTTTACAAACTACAATATCAGAAGCTCCAGTGCTGTAAACGTGACTACAGAATAAAAACATGTATGGGTCTAAACATGCAATTGGAGCATCCTTTGAAAGGGGAAATATGACACATGGCAGCACAGAGGAATGCTAATGTGTTCTTAGGAGCCCCCAGTATTGGAATTGTGGGTCTTCTTTGTTCTTCTCTCTTCCTTTCTAGTGTTGAGAAGGAGTTGGTAAAAGGATGTGGGCCAGCCTTAAGAAACAAACAGACAAAAATTGAAAAAAAGTGGGATTTCCATGACAGTGAAGGGATAATAGAAGGGTATGTGTGTAAGTAAAGTCACAGAGATATCAGCACTCTGCTACTTAAATAGTTGAAGAGGTTTTGTATTAAAGTTTAGAGGTCTCTCCTAATTCTCAGTTGTGATAACTAAAGGAATGTTCATAAGTGATGCTAAGAACGCCTTCAATGGCATATTTCCATCAGCTCACTTTTGTACAATCTGTAACTCAAAAGAGCACAAGGAACTGGTACCGTCCAATCTCTTACAGAAATCTCTCTTACTGCTACTGTTTAGTGCTCCACTGCCCAAGAGTTTTCCCCCCTGCAAATGTCCGTACCTCATTACAGAAGTATAGTCTATTCCAAGATTACCCTGGATAAATATCCTGAAATATCTTTGTTCCCAGAAGTTTCCCTGAACATCCTTTATTATCGGTGCTCCCTCATTACTGCGGTACTTGGGATTTGTGGTACAAAAGAGCACAAAACCAGCACAAAAGTTTGGCATAGGTTCAGAGGAGACATGAGAATGCAGATTTTTTTAGTATTCACCATGCCCCTCCAAGGGTATGTCATTTTCACGCTTTTGGTGGTGGCACAAAACTCGGGATTTCTGGCACAAAACTGGCAGAGGTTTGGAGGTGATACGACAATGTTGGGTTTTTTTTGTGTTAACTACAAACCCATTTGATGTATCAGTACATGGTTGTGGGTGGTGTCACAAAACTCAGGATTTATGCTACAAAACTGGCACAAAACTTTGGTATATGTTTGGAGGAGATACTAGTTTGGGGGTTTAGTAGTTAACAGAGCCCATCTAGCAATTAATATTTTATTGTGATAGTCATGTTTCAGATGTTTTTATGCTGTTGTAAAGATTTTTAGATTGATTGTAATGAAAATTAGGGTGGTTGTGTGTCCTACTTTGTTTATTTCATTTATTTTTTACTCAAATTTATGTACTGCTTTATGCAGAGGTGTCAAAGTGATGAACATAAAATATATAATCAAAACAACAATATGGTATAACAATAAAATAACACAATAATAAAAATGTTTAGCAATAGTAAAATCGCATGCTCAGCTGTGTGCTACAAACCATAGCTGGCTGGATCACACTTCAGGGAAAGTCTGTGCGAAGAGATGGGTCTTAAGAAGAAATCTAAACACCAGAACTGTGGGTGCTGCAACACTAAACTTTGCTGCAAGTATTCCTGAGGTGAACCTCAGGAGCACATGGCACCTTCAGAAGTGCTTCCTCAGATGATTGCAGAGATCAGACATGGACAAATGGATGAGACAATCCGTAAGGTAATTTGGTCCCAAGTTGTTTAGGGCTGTTAACAACAACACTTTAAACTTGGGTCAGTAGCTTATTGGCAGCCAGTGCAATTCAAATAGAGGACGGTCTTCTCTTTGAAGGACTATCAGAGGGCAGTCCTCTGTTTGTAGGTGTTCTCCATTTAAAGAACTGCCCAGTCCATGTCCAGTTTGAAGATAAAAAACAATAAGCAGGGGCCTTGAAGTTGCCCATCAAGAGTTAGCACCTGGACAGCAGACAGAGCAGCCATATGTGGTCACAGTCTTCCCACTATGGTGAGTTATATTTTATTTCTATGTAAATTTATAGTAATTATTTCCAAATTGACCACTATACATATACATTTAGCATATGCAAATTTGATGCATATCTCTGTGCCCTCATTTTTGCCTCATTTGTCCTTTTTTGGTGATGTGTTCCTTCTTTTTTGGCAGTACTTGACTAATAAATGGTATTTTTGTTTTAAATAGGCTTTGTTGACTATGCGGCAGGGCATGCATTTCATAAATAAACAAACAAATAAATGCAACCTGTTGGTAATGGAAAACCATTTTCTATTTTTCCTAGTTTTTATTTGTAATGTCAATACAATGTTCTTGTGTTTAATCTGTATTGAATGTGTTATGTAGGGACTGCAACATAGGATTTACAGCACCATCCTATGCGTGTCTACTCAGAAGTAAATCCCATTTGTTGCAGTGCAGCTTAGCCCCAAGTAAGTGTACATAGGATTGCAGCCCAACAATATAATCCTACCGTGCAGCTGGAGTGCTCTAATGACCAAATGCTCCAACATTTCCAAAGCTCCTTGGAAGGGAGGAAAGAGTGGCATTTGGAATTGAACTAGCTGAAGTTTCTGGACACTGTTTAAGGGCAGCCCCACATAGAGCACATTACAGTCATCTAAACATGAGGTGATTAAGGCATGGATCACATCTCCATCAGGATTGACCATCCATACCAGTGGTGTAGTGGAGCCAGGGTTCACAAGGTCGAAGCTGCAGGACTTTTTCATTGGCAGGGACAACCCATCATTTGCCACCCTCCTCAGATTTACCTGTTTTCTCTGTGCTTAGCTGCAAATCCTCACAGTAGCTAAGGCAGGGGGCATGGATTTCCCCAACAACAATATATAGTTGTGAGCTATTACTATTGTAATACAAAGTATTTTGGGGTGGCCTGGTCTTAAATGGGCAGTTAAGACTCATTAGCTTTACCAAAGATCTGCTCCTAATGGAGATAAAAACTGATTTGTTGACTGAGATCTAGAACTGGTTTGTTGACCAAATGTGTTTCTCCCTGGTGCTGGGAAAAGAAACTCCTGGAAAATCTTGAGCTGGTGGTCTTATGCTATTTGAGGACATGTTGGGTCCCTCTCTTTCCCTTTCTCATGTAGTCTCAGCTCTCTCTAGCCAGGGTACAACATGCTAACCACTACACTGCTCTTTCCCAGCTCACTAGTCTATGAGTATCAGCTGATCCTAATGAATTGGGTTTTATGCTGCTCTCTTTGCGGGGTGGGGGGTGGGGGAGTAGATATAGATCAAACACACCTGCCTCTATTTGGGACCCTCTGGGGCATAGCTGTGAGGACTGTCATGATGCACCCACACTTCAAAATGTACCACTACATTCACATCTCCCTTCCTAGATTTGGGCAAAAGGGAAAACAACATTTGGGTCTACTAAATTTATATTCTTAGCATATGAAAATATCTGATGTTTATCTTTCAGTTTAATGCCAATAATAATAATTATGATATGATGGTGGTGCAAAGTTAAATCGGACTGCTATAATGAATTGCTTGTAGTAAATTTTATTTATTTCAAATTGAGAGGTTGTACCAAAAAACAGCATTTGCTCATTCGCCATGATTTTTTTTAGTTCAATAAACTTTAAATAATAAACCATATTCATTCTTCATATGTCAGATGCTGTTTCTGGGTAAAAATTGTTGACCTGATTGTACTGTATTTATGTTGAAATTTGTCAATGTTTATCTCTGTACACAGCTAGAACCTTTCCAAAAGTACTGTTATAAATATTTAATGATTGGTAACCAAGAGGGCAATGTCTTGGTAGTTCTGCAAACTTATGTCACTTCTTTCTTTCTTAAATAAAATGACACTCTTTCTCAGCATTGTCATTCCAGAAGGGAGGAACCATCTGGTGAAAGGTTGGCCAGACACAGCTTTTTCATCTGTTGACATTCTGCTGATGTTCTGCCATCCCAGAATCTATTCTTGATTCTAGGAGTGTGGCATAGTGGTTAGAGCGTTGGACTGGCACTTGGGAGATCCGGGTTCTAGTCCCCACTCAGCCACGAAGTTCACTGTGTGACTTTGGGCCAGTCATAGACTTTCAGCCTAACCTACACAGGGTTGTTGTGAGGATAAGATGGAGAGGAGGAGAAGGTTTATTTAAGCCGCCTTGGGTTCCTTGCAAGAGGAAAAAAGGCAGGATATAAATCAAATAAATAAATAAATAAAATAAATAGGTATCCATTGCTGTAGACTATGCCGCACAGGTCCGGGATGTTTCTATATCTGTGTGAGCTACAAAGTTGAGGGAGGCTTCACTGAAGCTGTAGACCAAACATGTGCAGAGGCCTCTTGCACCAACATGGTGTGATGATGATTTGTAATTAAAACTCAGATTATTTTGAGCGGATGTTCTGCTTTTGTGCCTATATGGTTAGCATTCATCACACGAGGCTGACAAGGCTGGTAGCCACTATCAGCACATGCTGAGAACTTGATTACTTTAACCCTTTACTTGGTCTCAGTGAGAAAATATCCTTCTGCCCTTCTAGCTGCATTTTAGTCCAGTCCAAGCCCCACTGGATTAATAGCAGCACCTTTTATTTTCCTGTGAAATAATAGTAAGAATATTTCACATTCTCCCAAAACCAAGTAAATACTAACCAGAATACACAATGACATCTCACGCCTTCCTCTTGCTTCCAAATGTCATAACTGCACCACTTTCCCTTCAACTGTCAACTCCCACAGAAACCTGTTGAGTTTCTTTCCCTGTTCTCAGGAAAGAAACCTAATCACAGTGAGATTCTATCATCAGTAGAGCTAATCCAAATAATATATTTGCCTCCCTTCTTTTTTCATAATAACCAACATTATAGTTTATATTTCTTCAACTAAATACATACATGATCTGTTGATCTTTAATAAAATATGATAGTCCTCCATTTCACCACAGGTTCTCCTTCCACATAGAAGAAGGACTGAGTGAAATGGAGGATGGTTACCACTAAAGCAGACCACTTGGTTCACCTGCCATGTGTGGCTGGCAAAACTACTGCCACTTACAGATGGGAAAACATGCAATGTTCAAGTTTGTTGAGGTTCTCCACATTTTTCCTCGAATCTCATTTCACCTCATTTGCATTCCTGATTGCAAGGGTCTTTTTTTTCAATTAGCAAAAGGGCACATTTTTCAATTGGGGAAAATGAGCATGTTTTAAAGTGTGCAACACCCCCCCCCATGGGATTTGCACAAATGCACACTTCAGAACACAAACACAAGTTTGGGAAATTGACTAGAAATGTGTTCCTGCTTGTGTTTCCCAAGAATTGCCTGCTTGCATTCGGGGTTGTGAACATGACATGTTTGCATGATTTGCGAACAGGAGTTAAATTCTCAAACGTCCTCCACAGCTGCTGGTGCCAGCTCCTTTTCCTCCACATTCCAGCTTCCAGTAATTGACCAGGGCATTGGGGCTTATGGTGCCTGAGGAACCAGTGCTTAGGTAATGTGCTACTACTTGCTGACCTCTACGCTAATTTTCCCAAGGGGCAAAAAACATTGGAAAGCAATTTAGAGTCCTCAAAATAAACACTTTTTTCCTCATTCATGAATCTTGTAATTAGTAGGCCAAATCTGATACAAGCTGAGTCGGGGCTGCCATATCACTAGTGCAAATTCACTGCTGAATTACATTCAGGGTGGAATTCAAGAGCATACTACCAGCTCCATTAAGGAGTCCTGAGGTCCAACCCTATAACCTCCTGTATAAGGTTTAGCAGAAAAACAACAAGGGAATGCAAAAATGAGCTGCCCCAGTTGCCAAAACTGGAACAAAGAAGAGCAGAACCTGAATCAGAATGAAATATCCAGTTGACTCCAGCAAGTAATAATTATCTACTAACACAACATAGCAACAGTTAGATTTCCATAGAAGAAAACATACCAATGTCAAATGTGATGGTATGTGTATAGCCAAACAGTCTGTAAGAAAATGGTTATCTACAGGTGTTGGTGAACATGTTTTCAGAAAAAACAAAATGAAGTTTTACAAATGTAGGGTGAATTAGAGACAAGGTTTCTTATACTATGTTAATAGGATAGTAATTAATCTCTGAAGCTGATTGCTTCTTTCCATATTATTGGCTTAGTGGAGCATTTAGAAGACCATGCCATTATTTAACTCAGTTTGTTTTTCTATATATCACAAGAGTTTTCATGAGTGTTCTTTGGCCACAAGACCAGACTGATAAAGACCTTGGGGAAATGCACCCACATTCTCCATAGGTAGGAGAGAGAGCATGCCAGGAAGAGTGTAAACATGAACAACAGGATACACTTTCCATAACTAGAACCAAGCCTGATGCAAGTTAAAATCAGATCCATTCTTTGCTCACTGTTAATGAGTATTTAGATAAAGACATGGAAATGAACTCCTCTCTGAAAACCTGAATCAGCTGCTTCATATTTAGGCTATCCCTGCATTAACCTACCACAAAAGCAGCTTGCTGGCTTTGTGCCCTGGTCCAGGGTTTCTAATAAATGAAATCCAGCTTCTTACACAGCTGTAACTGCTTGTCCTGTCCACATGATGTAATTTCTAAAGTAATTATTATTTATTTGAAGCACTATTATCCCCCTCTGCAAAACCCCAAAAAGAAGCCTCCCAGAGTGGTTTACAAAGATCAATAAGACCATCCCTGCCCTGAGGCTTACAGTAAAGGAACATTTGGTGCATTAACAACTCTTGCTTGCTTGCAATCTTCATCCACCATGATGTTAGCAGACATTTTTCATGCACCAGAAAAAGCTACAGCAGCTGCTTTTTCCAAAAGAAAAGGAATGTATGTGCCTGTGGTAATAAAGTATCAACATCAATAGGCTGAAATGAGTACATTATCAGTATACCTCTCTAGCATACATCACACAGCTGTTTAGCTTCCTAAATTATAAGAAATTTGCAAGGTTTTTAATAAAAAATTACATCTTGATTAAAACATTATCATAATCCTCGTTATGTTCTAGATGTGAGTAATTGGTTATAATTGATGCTCTCTAAAGGTATAATTTATCCCTATTACATCTGGGAAAGAAGTTCTAGGGGGAGATAATATGCTAGACTTCTTTCAGGTCTCTCTTACATCTCTTGCAGAAGAAATTAAATAATATAGTAATCCTCATAAGTGCATTTACAAGCCTCTCACAGTGGAGCGTTAAGTTGATGGCAGCCCTTCACCAGCCCCTGAACTCCATTTCAGGCCCAATCTGTACATCCTCGTTGCAGTGTAGGAGTGACATCTGAATTGTCCAGCCAGGGCCGTTGTCAAGGGCAAGTGTGGTGGGGCACCTGCCAAAGGCCTACAACCCAGCAGGAGCCCATTAACAAGACCCCCCACCCGCAGATGCTTGTCCTCTTCACCACTGCAACCTACTTGTTTACCTGCCTCTCACTCTGGCCCAGACCAAGCAAGTGGTAGCAATGAATGAGGAGGAAAAGCAATAGCAGCAATAGCAGCTGGTGACAATGGCAGTGAGAAGGTAGACTCCCTGAAGGAGGGGGTCCATAGACAATGTCTTGGCCAAGAGCCCATAAAAACCTGGAGCTGACATTGAGTCCAGCCTCATGCTGCTCTGATAAAACCTGAGAGCTGATGTAGGATAATGGATAAAAGAGGGAGCTGGGAAGTCCTTGCTTCAGACTCACCTCAGCCATCTACTCACTAGAAGGTACTAGACAAGCCACCACCCTTGCAGCCTCACTCCCCCGTCTGCAATATGGATGAAAGAAATACTGCCCTACCACAGGGCTGTTGTTGTAGGGCTGAGCAAAAATGTCCATCCCCCAAATTCACCTCCCATTCATAGGCAGCAAATCTGGGAGCAGGGATATTTGGCAATTTTCTGGGGGAAATCTTGAAAAAGTTCACAGGGGAGTTTACAAATGTTAGTGAAAGTGGTGCAATGCTCCTCTCCCCCCCCCCTTTACTGGATGTTACTGCCACTACCTACAGCACCAGCAGAGCCACTCTCAGCAGCCACCGGCTGGCAGCTACAATTATTCCCCCAGAATGCTCTGGAATGACTTAACACCCAGGGCAGTCTGGGAAAAATAGTGGCCACTAGCTAGGTTACCCTTCAGAAGGAATTCCACCACCATAGGTAGTGGTACTAAAATACAGCACCACTGTCACCACCACCATCACCATGCCCCTATTGACAATTATAAGACCCTCCCCTGAATTTTTTTGAGAACTTAGGGCCTCACCCAGATCAGACCAACCAGAATCCCACCCACCCTGTTCTGAGCCAAAATTGGTTCAGCTTTATCAGGATTACTAAGGTATGCAAAGCACTTTGAAAATGCTAACAATGCTATATAACATGAGCAAAGAACATTCTAAAAATGCATTATTATTATTATTATTATTATTATTATTATTATTATTATTATTATTATTATTATTCCTAAAATTTACTAGGTGCTCTTCACAGGATAAAAATAAAACACTCCCTGTCCATGGACTTACAGTCTAAAAGACATGACACAAAAGGAAAAAGGGATAGAGAATGACACTATTGCTATTATTACCAAAGGAGTTCATGTGGGTTGGAGAAATGCTATGGCCGCCATTTCCATATATTACTAAACCTCAAGGAGGAGCAACAATGGCATGGGAAACAATGGCATTATTAGCAAGATCATCTTTACAGGTACTACTCGTATGACTTGAGACCAGTAAACCATGTGGAAGCATGACTCCCATCCATGCTACAACTGTTACATACGAATATATGACTGAGTGAAATCCATTGCCTGTAGTTGCAATGAGAAACTGAGCTATACTTAGGACTGCCTTTGAAGACTTCTCCGAAACCCCAGTTAGTACAAAATGTGGCTACTTGGCTGCTAACCAAGACTGGCCATGATGGGGAATGTATTTCACTAGTTCTTCAACAGCCGCGTTGGCTGCTGGTCCATTGCCGAGCACAATTCAAGGTGCTGCTGATTACCGTTAATACCCTAATCAGCCTGGGACCCGGGTACCTCAAAGATCACCTTCTATCACATAAGCCTGCCCAGACATTATGTTCCATCAGCAGAAACTGATGACAGTGGAGAGGACTTCCTTAATTATGGCACCCCAGGGAATGCCCTCTCCAGGGAAACTGGCTTGGCACCAGATTTGATGTCTGTCCAGTGCCACGCAAATACTTGAAAAAAATGCCATGGCTTCCAGCATGTTACTGCATGTGGTATTAATGGATAGTTTTATTGGTTCTGCTCAGTGTTATCACTGCTGTGCTCTTGTTGCGTGATGCGATTTTAATTCTTGAGGTTTATTTGCTATTTTATTATTTTAATTATGTGAGCTGCCCTGGGCATTCTTTAAACGGAAAGGTGGCATGACACACACACACTCACACACACACACAAACACACACACATCAAAAGGAAATAAATAACAGTGTCAGAAATATGAGAGCACAAGCAGGATTCATTGAAATCTGAATGGGCAAATGAATTTCCCGGTGCATTCTATTGCTGTGGGTTAGAAAAATGGAATTCAAGATGAAACTTTTCCTGGGAGGTTTTGAGCAACCAAGTTTGAAGTGCAATCCTATGCATGTCTACTCAGAAGTACATCCTATTGAGTTACATGAGGTTTACTCCCAAAGAAGTGTATAGGATTGCAGCCTTGTTACCCAAGTCAAGCTGAAGTATTTGGATTTAAGATATTTTAGGGTGCAATCTTATGAATGTTTAGATAGAAATACATCCTACAACTCTGGCTGGGGCATGCTGGGAGTTGTAGGACATTTTTTTTTATCTAAACATGCAAAGGATTTCACCCTTATTTTCATTGGGGGCCTAATACACTGTCTTAAATTTACGTGCTTGCATTTAATTTTCTAGGTGAGGTGGCCTGTTGAAAATTGCCACCAATAACCATATTTATTCACTAGAGGGAGGAAATGCCCAGCATAGAAATGCCTTTTGTTCCAAAACCATTTGGTGTTTTTTTTTTGTTTAGTTTTACTGTGAAAAAATCCCTGTCTGTTTTCAGCTGTACAGCTAACAGTTTAGCTGTACAGTTTAGATCAACCAATATGTTGAGTTATTGGTGACAATGAGAACTTTGACTACGTTATGCGCCGAAAGTTGATTAATGCGCAAAATGATTTATTCCAGGCCTCCCTGTGTACAAAAGCAAGTGAACTTTTCTCTAAGTGAGCTAAGGCTGCTTAGCAAAAGAAAAACAAAAAGAAAGAAAGAAAAAGAAAGAAAGAAAGAAAGAAAGATGCTGATTCTGTATCAAATGTAGGTTTGTTTCTGATGCACTCTGGACAGAACAGCTAGCTGTAGAGTCTCATCATTTCCCTACAGCAAGATTTGTACTCAGTGCTGAGTAGTTGCTATAAATAAACAGAAAAAAATAAAAACATCACTAAATAATAATTTTTAAAAATGTGGAAAGGCATTGGCTGGCAAAACAGCAAAAGTCTGATGCTGTTCCAGCCCACTGAAAGCTGCACTCTCTCTTGACCAGTGGAAGACCTTGTTTTCATAGACATAAAGCTTCTGCACTCAGGTTTCTCTGTACTATGACTGTGCTCCTTTTCCTTTCTCTTCTCCTTGTGCAGCTCTTCTTGATAGGAGGAGGAGGGTGGATAAGATAATTGATGTCTTCTTTTCCTTTCCAACCAGGCATTGGGATCCTGCAATCATCATCAGCAGGCCTGTCAGCAAAAGCTCCCAGGTCCTTTATCTTGGGACAAAAAATGGTAATTTTGAGGGATTTACAGAAACACTAAAGAGCCAACAGAGCCTCAGCTATGAACTCAGGAGGAGGCCTGAGGAAGAGAAGCCACTGTTTCTCTTCCTCAGCTCCCTGCCTCTCCTCTTGCAGTGTGGGCATAATAATATCAACCTACCTATCATATACAGTTGCTGCAAGGGTTACTAATATGTAAATAGACTTGAACATTTGAAAATAATAAATTAAAATGGTAAGCATAATTACTGGTCACTGCTCTCTCTCTCTCTCTCTCTCTCTCTCTCTCTCTCACACACACACACACACACACACACACACACACACACACTGCCACCCTCCATCTGGCAACTGGTACCCCAGACAAACTGGAAGATGCTATCTGTTCCTACCCCAACACCCACAATAAAACCAGAACACACTCTTCCCTCCTATCTGGAGTTCTGTGTTCCAGCTGGGGCTACATTCAACAATTCCTAAACCAAAACCATCCCATAGTCCTCATTTTCCATTCCCTTTATGTACAAACAGCAGGAGCAACTGAGCCTACATTTGTCTCTACCACGAAAATTGGAAAATCAAAATATTTGGCATGGCACTAATATGAATAAGGAACAGATATCATCACATATGTCAACACATACCTCTGTTGGAGGTATGTACCTGTGTTGGAGAGCTGCAGCCTAATCTGGGCTCCCAGATGTGTGTACTGTACATTGCTGTTTATGGATACTGATCCACTGGACAAGTTTTACATACTTGCAGTGGGGAAACACCAGGTTACCTGCAGCAAAAGTAATATGATGTATTGAGCTGCTCTAACATGTATGTAATTATTACTCGACATGAAATACCAAGGAGATTTATTATATCAAATAGAGAATATTATTAACTTCCTAGGTTTGAAATATATGGTCCTCAAATCTAAGTTCCATGGACCTCTGAGATCTGAATGTAATTAGTAGCTATTTTTTGTTTTGTCCTCAGGCAGTGCAATGTCTTAGATGACCTCCCTGCTCCTGACACTCTAGACAATGATACATGGTATTGATCTCACTGCAGTGCGGATTCATGCTGGAACATTGATAGCCAATTACCATGTACCAGTACAGTAAAAATTTTGGAAAGTACAAGTTCTTGTTCAGAGAGCTGGTTAATGTTAGTTCTGCTCTGTGTCCATCTTAGCACTGGCATACTGAGACTTTGATGTGTTTATTGATATGTTCTCAAGACACAATGTAGCAAGATGTTGGAAAACCAGAGCTACTTGTGAAGGCAAGATCTACTGTTCCTATTTTAAATAGCAAAACTGAAGAGTTTTAAGAATTACTTATAATGGGACAAAAATATTCCAAAATTATCGCCATGAATTAGAATGGATGCCCAAAGATTTGGGTTCTGTTCAGAGGGATGTCAGGAGGTTGTTGATAGGATAGTGTGGCTATTCTAACCACATTTCTTTGTGGCCTCTTCCAGTCACTTTCACTTGTGGAGTTTCCTAATTTACCAAAGGCACTTTGGCTCCTGCCAACATATTACAGTAGAGCAGGCATAGTCAACTTGTGAACAAAAGCTGAATTCAGCACACCAGTCTTAAGTGACAATCCACAGTTGGCTCAATAAACCTTGTTCTATGTCTTGTGCCTAAGACTACAAGAAAAAGGGGGTTGCTAAGTATCTGGCAGACTACAGAGTACATGGGCTGGTGGCCTGCATTCAGCTTGGTGGGCTTGCAGCCCTACAGCCATAAGTTATACGATAAACTTAAGTCCCACTGATTTCAATCAGTCTACTCTAAATCTGGATCCAACCCCTGTTATAAAGAAACAGGTAAGGGTGGTCCCATTACCATTGGTGACTTTCTTCATTCCTGGGAGTGATCTCCTTCCATCAGCCAGATAACATATGTCATGTTGTGAGCCACTTTGGGCACAATTTTTGTGGGAAAGTGGCATACAAATAAAAGATGATGATGATGATGATGATGATGATGATGATGATGATATGATGAGCCAGGAGTTCACAGTTCTCAACTGCCTTGCCTTGCCATTTTAGAGATCACAGATGTGGCCACAACTGTGATCTGTGAGAACTTGGCTCACACGGAACTCCATGCATGTGAAAGACCATAACTCAGTGGCTGGGGAGAGATTGCAACTCTGTAGCAGAGCATATGCCATGGATAGAGAAGGTCCTAGGTTCAACCATTGGCACCTCCAGTTAGAAGGATCAGGTAGCAGGTGATTAAAAGACCTCTGTCTGCCTGAGACCCTGGAGCACCATTGCCAGTCAAATGCTGGGCTAGATGGACAAAGGATCTGGCCTGGTATAAGGCAGCTTCCTATACGTTACACTGAATGAAGAAAGCAACCAACGGCTAAATGCGGACCTGTCCTAAGCATGTCTTCATCGGTCCATTTCCATTTATGTCCAGAACAAATTCTCTGGTAACTCGGAAGCTGAAAACTATAAAAAAAACATATCTGGAGAATTAGGGACTCTGGGCATACTTCTTTCTTGGCATAAATGAGTGCATATCATCATCACCACCTTTGTCGGCATTGTCTTGGTATACAGAAAATTAGCAGCCTTTGCAGTTCCTCAGGATTAATACTTTCTGACAGAGTGTCCATGCCTTTAACAACTGTATGACAGGCAGAAATTTGACAGGTGTGGCTTTCTCCTCCCAGTATCGTTGTGCTGGGGGGGGGGGGAAGACCCACTTATTGAATGCCTGTCTGTCACGCAGCTACTAAAGCACAAAGCCTACGGCAACCCTACAAGAAATGCAGGCACACCACGTCATGCAGCGATGTGCATGGGTGTGTGGCTAAAGCAGCCCTCAGGTTCCTTGCTTGTATAAATAAAGATTGTTGATTCAGAATTAAACCCTGATGCAGCAGCCTTGGGCATCGTGTAAATAAGCTCTGGGTTTCCATTCCAAGTAGATTATTCCTGTGCAAGGAAGGATGATTGCCTAGATGTTGGGTTGTTGTTGTTGTTGTTGTTGTTGTTGTTGTTGTTGTTGTTGTTATTATTATTATTATTATTATTATTATTATTATTATTATTATTATTATTATCCTAGATGAAGATATTTAGCATTTACTTTGTCCAGGTACTGTTCAGCTTGACCAGCCACATGAGCTCTCTAACTTAAAGTCAAACAGTATAATTTTTCAGTTTTCTGAAAATCTATTTGTATTTCATTCCTCCAGATACTTTATTTCGGTTGCAATTTTAGGTGATTCTCTCAAGCCTTAGTGTGTCGGGGCATTGCTTCCCTGAGATTTTAAAGAAAGAGCTTTCAACAATTGTGAAGTCTTCTAAAAAATGTGTCTGGTTCCTTAGTTTGGGCTACGTTTATGTTCTCCATTTGTTGGTGATTGTATTTTCAGTGATCCTATTTGTTCTCAGTTTTTTTGTTTAGTTTTCAGATTTTAATGGTGTAACAGTTTGTGTTTTATTGTAAGCCACTTCGGGGGTCCTTTTTAGGGCCAAAAAGCAAGGTATTGATTTATTATATTTTTAAATCACCCATCTGGCTGGTCACCCGGCCACCCTGGGCAATGTACAATCAAGATAAAATACAATAAAACACAATTGTTTTATTATAAAACAATTATAAAACACTATAAGAGTTTTTTTTTTTTTTTTAAATCCTAACCCACCCCATATTCCCACCTGAAAAGCCATGTTCTTAAAGCCTGGCGGAAGTTCATCAAGGAGGGGGCATGGCGAAGGTCACTGGGGAGAGAGTTCCATAACTTGGGGGCTACCACAGAAAAGGCCCTCTTCCTAGTCCCCACCAGCCTGGCCGCTCTGACTGATGGGACAAGGAGAAGGCCGTCTGTGGCAGACCTTGTTGAGCGGCCTACTTGATTTTGCTGGAGGCGCTTCTTGAGATAGACTGGACCAGAGCCGTATAGGGTTTTAAAGGTCAAAACCAACACCTTGAATTCGGCCCAGCAAGCAACTGGTAGCCAATGCAACTCCTTGAGTACTGGTGTGATGTGATCTCGCCGCGGCTGCCTTTAACCAGGCGAGCCGCTGCGTTCTGTACCAGTTGTAGCTTCCGACCTGTCTTCCAGGGTAACCCCACATAGAGCGCATTACAGTAGCCTAGGCAAGAGGAGAACAAGGCATGAACCACTGATGGGACCAGATGATTAGGAAGGAAGGGGCGCAACTGTGGCATCAGATGGAGCTGATACAGCGCTGCCCGGCTCACAGCTGACACTTGAGCCTCCATGGACAGCTGGGAGTCTAGAATGACTCCCAAGCTGCGGACTTAGTCTTTCAGGGGTAGATGTACCCCATTCAGCACCAGGTCAACATCCCCTAACCTCCCCTGGTCTCCCACCAGAAGTACCTCGGTCTTGTCAGGGTTCAGCCTCAGCATGTTCCTTCCCATCCAGCCACCCACTGACTCCAGGCACTTGGACAGGGTCTCAACAGCCAACCTCAGTGAGGACTTGAAGGAGAGGTAGAGCTGCGTGTCATCCACATATTGATGACAGCGCACCCCAAACCTCCTGATGTTAGCTCCCAGCGGCTTTAGGTAGATGTTAAATAACATCGGGGAGAGGATGGAACCCTGCGGCACCCCACAAGTGAGTGGCCAAGGGTCCGAGGCCTCCTCCCCGAGAACAACCCTCTGGTACCTTCCAGAGAGGAAGGACTGGAACCACTGCAATACAGTGCCTCCCAAGCCCAACCTCTCCAGACGGTCCAGGAGGATACTGTGGTCAACAGTATCAAAAGCCGCTGAGAGACCGAGGAGGACTAGAAAAGAGCATTCGCCCCTGTCCAAAGCCCTCCTCATATCATCCACCAAGGCGACCAAGGCTGTACCCGTCCCATGTCCAGACCTGAAGCCCGACTGGCACGGATCTCAATAATCGGCTTCATCCAAGTGTGCCTTCAGCTGCGCCCCCACCACCCGCTCAATCACCTTGCCCATAGTTCATAGGCCAGAGCTTCCCAGTTTTCAGTGTTTATATTGCATTTTTTTAGATTAGCTTTAAGAACATCTTTAAACCTCTTATACTGACCACCGATATTCCGCTTTCCATCCTTGGGTTGCGAATAAAGTAACTGCTTTGGCTGTGTGGATCTAGAATTGGCCTCCACAGTCACTTACAGACCCATCACTAGAGTCTACACATCTTTTTAGAATTTCCTCTTTTTATAATTTTCTTTTTGTAATTTTATCCTGGAAGACAATCTTACTCAGTCACGAGTGATTGCCTACTACTACTACATCTTGCCCAGAAATGGCAAATTGGAGACTGGGCGAAAATTGTTTAGATTATGGATGTATGAGAGTTTCCGATCAGGCACGAGTGAGGCCCGAACTTGACCTGCTCATGCCCGCGCGGGCTCTCCACAGCTAGCATGGGCCTACCTGGTCCTCTTCGCTCTCAGCAGGGAGCCGCCCACGCGGGCCGCGCCGCCCGCACTGGTCCCATCGTGTCACTTCCAGCACGGCAGAAGTGATGCGACGGGACCCTGCTCCGGTGCGCTGGACCCCCGCGCTATGTTTTTGGAGGGGGAAACCAGGGCAACAGGGCTGTTTAAGCCCTGTTGCTCTGGTTCCCCCCGCCAAAAACATAGCGCGGGGGTCCAGCGCGCTGGATGTGACGCAACGGGTGGCGGCGGTGGGTCCAGAGGCGGCGGGTCCAGCGGCGGCGGCTCCGGTGGGTCCAGCGGTGGCGGGTCCAGCGGCGGCTCCGGCAGCAGCAGCTCCAGCGGCACGGAGAACGCTCCGCGCCGCTCTGAAGAGATCGGGCCACTGCGGAGGACCGAACCGCATTGAGCTTCGAGCCCAGGTAAGGCTCAAAATACATCTCTAGTTTAGATCTTGGGGATCCAAGGAGGGCTTCTTTAGAAGTGGTCTTATTACTGCCTTCTTGAGGGCTGGTGGCATCACTCCCTTCTCGAGGGATGCATTCACCACCGCCTTGATCCCCTCACCCAGTCTCTCCCTGCAGCTCATGATGAGCCAGGACGGGCAAGGATCAAGCAAGCAGGTGGTCGGGCTCACAGATGAAAGCACCTTGTCCACTTCATCAGAAGGAAGAAGCTGGAACCGATCCCAGAAAACCGGTCTGCCATTGGCCTCCTCCCGCTCGCTCCCTGTGTCCACGACGTATGAAATCCCACTCCTAATCCAATCGATACATTTATAAAGCAATAAAAATGAATAGGTGTTTCTTTCTTCATTTTGTTCTTATGATGTCCTGAGTTGATCAAGTTTAGGGATCATCTATCTAAGGTGAATAATATAGGTTAGATTCTTATGACAGGTTGTGTAGGCTTTTCTGCCTTCATTCTGATATGCTTTGTAGCACATTTCTCATGACACAGACAATGGGATGGATCCAACCCTCACGTGAACAGAAATCTGCTCATGAAACAGAACTTCTTCTCATGCAGTGGGGCTTCCCCATCCTCTCCTTCCCCCTGCAGCCCTCTCCCCTCCCCCAAAAAACAAGGTCTGCAGATCTGCTCCAGATCTGTTCCAGAGTAGACCTAGGTTCAAATCCCCACTCATTCTTGTATTTCAGTTGGTGAGATTCATCTGACAGCCTAACCTCTTCTCAGAGTTGTTGTGAGGATAAAATGGGCAAGATGGAAGGGCAGGATCAAAATGTGGTGACACAGACAGTCAGACTGTCTGTCAGCCACATTTTGATCCTGCCGTTCCTTCCTGCCCTAGATGAGTGCCTGCTCTCTCAGTGCTGCCCTTTGACTTTCAGGCGTCTTGTCTCTGTTCCCATATGGAAAGGGCTAATTGTGGCTAGGTACTCAGTGATAAGACAATATAATTTATGGTCAGATTCTTATTTATTCTTAATTTATTATTGGTTCAGAATCAGATGCACAACTGAAGGAAGTGTCTGGGGCTGTGCAGTTCTCATAAAAATGTTGCCTTTTGACTTGGCAAAAAGGCCCTCACATCTGAGATGTAAAGGTCTCATTACGTGATCAAATAATGTTGGAAGTCCTAGTAAGATTGCAGTTTATTTCAGCATGAGCATCATTTCTAAAGGCTAGTCTGACATCTAGTGGTGGGTGGAAAAAAAATGGTTTCCTTGGCTCATAAAGCTTGCTTTGAAATGTAGTGGAGAATACATGGAGAGAAATGTAGTAGGTTGGTAGCACCTTTACGATTAATGCCTTTGGCAGCCCTTTAGATCCTATTTGGCACAGGAATGTTGTGTAGTGCACAATTTGATGATTTTAATTTGACATTTTATTTTTCCATGACACAGATTTTAATACTGATTTAAATACAGCAGAAAGCCAGCAAACAAACAGGAACTCATCGTGTATGCTAGGCTCTTATGTTTGCTTATTTGTTTGTTTCAGTGGCCCTGCTCCAACTTGATAAACAGAAATTAAGCAAACAACACCTTTTCTTTTCCCGGCACAAAGATAAGTGGTGGGAAAAGCTTTACCAGATCGATATCAGTATGTTAGGGTGCTATTAGAAAGTGGCAGTCCTAGTAGAGGCCCTGCCTGGGTCAGCATCAGCTCCAGGTTCTGGGAGGCCCTTGGGCAAGACAGCCTTAATGCCCCCCCCTTACTCAGTCATTGCCACTACTCTCTCACTGCCACTGTTGCCAGCACCTCCTCCTCTGCTTCCTCTTTTCTGCATCCTTGACAAGCAGAGAGCCCGTGAGCAAGCAGATAGTTGCAGCTACCACCACTCCTTCTCACCATTGATGTTTGTTTGCTTGCTCAATCTTTCAGGGCCAGAGTGAGAGGTGAGCAAACAAGCAGTTTGCGGTGCTTAAGAGGGGGAGCAGGTTGAAAGGCTTTTGTCAGTGGGCCCTCTATAAGGTGTGGGCCCTTGGCAGGTGCCCAATCATGCCAACCTTTGACATGACTCTGCCTGGGGTAGAAGGATAAACACGGTGTTTGGCAAGCATAATTGTTTACAAATACATTAACGGTTCCAAGTCCTATGTTGATGAAGCCTATCTCACACTCTCTCAACCATAAGCCCTCAGCTGGAGTCTGTGGAGGTCATGACATTCTGGCATAAATGCAACTATAAATTTCCCGAGGAAACGTTGATTGGGATAGAAGCAAACATTGTGGAATGTAAAATACTGTGGAACATAAAAAGGGTTAATTGGAGATACAGCATGGACTGGAACAAACCAAAGACAGATAATCAGGCAAAGAAAAAAGAGCGAATAAGAGATAAAGGGAGTGGAGGAAGAAAGATGAATGACGGTAGAAAGATAAAGTGCAGATAAGGAGACTGATGAGACTGGGGTCTCTTGCCCTCTTGCTTTTCCCCCAACCCCAGGATTGGCATGATATTTACCTTCCCAGGCAAAATTAGTTATTCCCATGCTGGGAAAAACAAATTAGTCCAAGATGTCTTTCAGACGTTGCTTGTTGGGAGAGCCAGTATGAGCGACTTGCATTTCACCTTTTCCCTTTCCCTGTATAAGATGCTCAGAATCTGGGGATGTGTTTCCCAATTCCCGGTTCCTTCCAAGCCTTCTCTGCTGCCACACACAGCTCCTCTCTCTGCTACTGATTCTTGCTGGTCATCAAGCAAGAGCAGCTACTTCGAGGGCTGTTACCACCAACTGCCATGTGGGAATGATTCCAGGAGAGAGGGAGGCAGCAGGCAAAGACCACCTCAGGTGCCTGCTCTGAGCAGGATGTCCTGCCCACAGGTCTTTCTATCACCAACTGCCATATGGGATAGATCCTTATGGATCATTATATTTTAATATTGTTGTTGTGATCTTATTAATGTATGTTTGTTACTTGTAAGCCACCTTCAAAGGATTTGTATCCTGAAAAGTGGGATATAAATAACTGATATATATATATATATATATATATATATAGTACTACATATATATGCCTGATGTCAGGCAGAGAGAAGGATGGAATCCCTACACTTTCTTCCTCTTTCTCTGTCCACGCCAGCTACACTCTCTTGACTTCCTATCTGCCACACTTTCTGCCTGGATAGATGATAGATAGATAGATAGATAGATAGATAGATAGATAATTTGGACTGTGCCCATAGTGCTGTGTTGTTGTTTTAAGAGTGATTTTTGGAAAGCCTGGAGCCAAAAATGGCAACCCTACACCTTGAATTCAAAGCAAGTAAGGAATCTTTCCCATTGAGTCCACACAGATTTCGACTAGCTGTAGGCACTGCACTGAGCTTGTCAAACAATCCCAACAATATGCTTTTTGAGTCTGTCAGTTTCCTATTCTCTCTCTTACATGCTAAATTTTCCCTCTTCACTGCTCCTGAGATTGCTTTCCTTCCGTCCCTTCTCTCCACTCGCAAGCAGGCCCCTGCCTTTCTCGTTTCTCCCGAGATGGTATCAGCGGGGATGATCAGCAGCTGAGTTCCTTTCATTAATGCTGATGCAGGCAGACTGGCAGACTAAAGCTCCCTGCAGAAGCCCCGGGTCATTTTTTTTCCCCCTTCTAAAAAGAGAGAATGAAAGACAAGCTGACAGATAGAAAAGTTGACTGCTCTTGATGATCGTTTCTTTTGTTGCTTTCAACTGAGAGTGATGTAGAGGAAATCACTGGTAAATTATAGCTCTCTGGATTTTGCCAAAATTGTGAAGCCTGGCTTTATAGGCCCTAGCTTCTCGTTTACAAGGCCCAGCAGGTCTGAACGTCAAGACCAAATTATCTTATTTAATTTTTTTCAAATTCTCTTATTTGTCCTCCTTTTTCATATTATGAGCTCTTTCTGTTTCTGGATTTTGTACTATCAAAGTACTGGATGGACATAAATACTGGAAAGCACAGCATCCTTGCCCTGGGACATTGACCCAGTGTGCAGAAAATTCCATGTTGGGGATCAGGAAAGGAATCGAAAATAAAACTGCCAATATCAAAATGCCATTTTACAAACTAGGGTGAGGCCACACTTGGGAACTGGGATACTTTGTACAGTTCTCATCACTGCACCTCAAAAAAGATAGAGCTGAAAAAAGGGCAGAAAAGGGCAACCAAAATGATCAAGGGGCTGAGCAACTCATCTATGAGGAAAGGTTACAACCTTTGGGGCTCTTTAGCATTAAAAAAAAGTGAGTAAGGGCATAGTTTGAATAAAATGAATAGGGAGACATTTTCTCCCTCTCTCATAATATTAGGACCCAGGGTCATCCCTTGAATCTGAGTGGTGAGAGAGATTCAGGACAGACAAAAGGAAGTACTGCTCACACAGTGCACAGGTAAACTATGGAATTTGCTACCACATGGTATAGCAATGGCCACCAACTTGGATGGATTTAAAAAAAGGATTAGACCAGTTCATGGAAGATAAGGCTATCAGTGGCTACTTGTTGTCATGGGGGCTTTACATCAGCTTCAGTATCAGAGGCAGTGTGCCTGTCACTACCAGTTTCTGGGGAACATGAGCGGGCAGGCGCTGTTGCACTCACGTGCTGCTTGTGGGCTTCCCACAGGCATCTGCTTAGTCACTGTGGGAACAGGATGCTGGGCTAGAAGATAGTCCTTTGGTCTGATCTAGCACGGCTCTTCTGATGTTCCCATCACATTTAGTAGAAGCTGCTGAAGCAAGAGCCCACGGCCCTCCAGGAGGCTCTCTGGCAATTTTATGCTGCCTGTCCCTCAGAAGAACGCCCTATTGAGTTCAGTGGGACTTCTCCCAGGTCAGTGTCTGCAATCGTATACCCATTTACCTGGGAGTAAGCCCCAGAGAAATCAATAGGGTTTAATTCTGAGCAGACATATACAGGATTGCACTCTTAGAAGAGTGGTGGTGGTGGGGGGTGTTTTTTAAGATTAGGCAGGCTGGAGAAGTTGTTAAATACGCCAGTAAACAACAATCAAAAGTGACTTATTCAAGATGATGTGGGACTCTTGGACCCCTCACAAGAACACCCCCTTTTGCTACCCACAGCCATGTAGACTTCCTCTTCAGGGCAAAGTGTGAGACACAGAAATGTTGGTAGAGCTGTGTCATGGCTGGATTCTTGGGGAAATGTTGCCCTCAGACTGTTTGCACAGCACACAGGCGGCTGTGCTGCAAATAATTTCTGCCTGATGATCCATTTCATTTGCCTCCTCAGAAACAAATGCCATGTTCCTGCAGGAAAATCAGCCTTCATTGTTCTTATTGTGAAATACAGTCATGCCTTGCATTGAGAGCATAATTCGTTCCGGAAACGTGCTTGTAATCCAAAACACTCTTATATCAAAACGAAATCCCCCCAAAAAAATTTGTACAGAGATTTTTAATTTAAGCCGTACTACAGTACTTGTATTGCAAGACGTCGCTTGTATATCAAGTAAATTTTTAAAAATATTTAAAATTTGCTTGTCTTGCAAAATGCTCTCAAAGTTACTTGCAATCCAAGGTATTACTGTAGACATAGAGTGGGGTGGGGTATACCCCCGTTCTTTCTTGCTAATAAGCCTGGAGGAAAGCTCCGTTCAGACAAGCCAAGGGTTGTCTTAAGGACTGTTCATTTTGGCAAAAAGCTTTGCAGATCCTCTGGGGAGAATCATAAGCGTAAACCTGCCTGCTAGCTTATAAATTATCCAGTTGCTACCGTTCTGACTATTCTTCTATTTATATGGATATTTATAATGACAGGTACCTGTGCTTTGGATTCCACCACAAACTGTTTGATCTGCAGGGCTGACATGTTTATTTTTCAACTGCCCAGAGAACTTTTTGTTGATGGGTGCTATGGAAATGTTGTAAATAAATAAAAAATAAATAAAATGTACATTAGGAGCAGGCTTGAAACGCTTACCTCAGTCTTGTGGTTGGGAAGAGGCATTATGAGAAACCATCTTATTCTTCAGAGAAATAGAACCCAATGCTCCGCATATTTCTAACACTTAATATTTTCCTCACTTCAGTGGCTTCTGTTGTCATCTCTTTTTAGGTGATGATTGACTGTGTAGCCTAGGCTGACTCAACCATCCAAGAAGAGAAGGTGACTGCCAGGAGCAGCACAATTGAAATGGTGCCCACAATGCCTGATTCAGCTCATGGATCAATACTCTTTCACTGCGTCTAGCACAGCTAGCTCACCGCACAAACTGAGAGGGTGCCACAAACTCCTCTGTGATGTAACCAAGCTTCTTAGGGTGCTTCTCAATTATGAGTGCATATAACATCTGTACTATCTCACCTCAACTAGGGTGGGCAAAAAACCTGGAGTCAGCGTTGGCTCTGTGTGTGTGTGTGTGTGTGTGTGTGTGCGTGCGTGCGCGTTTGTATGTATTTCATGGTAGTGCATGGTCATGAAACCATAGTTCTACATTTTTAGTGCTTCAAGGTTCTATGAGTCCAAACAACTGTCATTGACAAGGTTCCCCAAAACCATATCTACCAGTTCTAATGTGCTGGGTGGCTGTGGCCTTTTCTTACAGGAAAAAGGCTCCAGAGGAGATGACCTTACATCTACTCCAAGCAACCTCCTGTTCTACATCAACTCTTCCTGCTATTGCCATAAATCTCCTTAAGATAGCAAGGAAAATATTCTAACTGAAGAAACCTGCATCAACACACTGATCACCATAATCCCGGGGCCTCCAACGTGGTGGCCACGGGAACCAATGTGCCGGTGGAAAAACTCTCTTGGTCCCTGCCAGGCTCCCTGCCCCTCATGATTTTTATTTTATTTTTATAAGATTAAACCAAAAATATTATTTATTTATTTATTTATTAGCAAGATGTATATACCACTTCTCATTTGAATACATCCCTCCTTTAGAAAAAGAATACAAAAAATACACCAGGATATCATATTAGAGGTTGGTTCAAAGATAGTAGATGGTTGGGAGAAAGTCAAAGTAAGCCGATACACTTCCAGTAAACGCCCAACATACGCCAGCATTGAGGCCTGATGTACTTCACAGGGAAGATCATTCCTCAGGCAGGCGCCACCACAGAGAAAACTCATCTCCAACCATGTCACGGCCAAATGAAAATTCGGAAGGCCACAGCATGGACAACAAAGCCTCCCCTGAAAATTAAGTTATTTTTATTTTTCAACTGGAAGACTGGCATGCTGCAAAGCAAAGTGTGGGCCTCCAGTGCCATCTTTATTTCCAAGACCGCCTCTTTCCAAGACTGCCTCTGAGCCCCATGTCCCTCAGTCTCAACAGTTTGCCTTCTGTAAAATGAGTGTTGGAGTAGAAAGTATGGGTTCAAAACAGTGGTTTTGTGATTTGGAGCTCAGACCTCACTTTTGCCTTGTACATAGGTTTTTGGGCAAGTTACTTTCCTTTTAGTCTCATCAGTTTGCCTTCTAGGAAATGGATGTTTGATGAACAGCCACTTCCACCATTGGCAGCCATATTATGAATGGGCAAGCTCCCCATGGCAGCCATTCTCTGAGAGTGCCCATGACACTCTCTCAACATTCCAAATATGCCCACTGACCCCAAAAAATAGGGGTCCCCTGCCATAGCCAAATACCATTGGTGAAGCTGACTTGGCATAGATGGAGAACAGGTTGCCTAGAGCAGGGATAGGGAACATGCGGCCCTCCAGATGTTGTTGGACAGAAACTCCTCTCATCCTACACCCATTGGCTATGCTGGCTAGGGTTGATGGGAGCTGCAGTCAACATCTGGAAGGCTACATGTTCCCTAATGCAGGCCTAGAGATTGTACATTGAAATGGGCTATGTATGGGACTTTTTCAATGAGACCAGAATGGGGTGGGTCAAAGCCACTGAAGCAACCCTGCATTCCTAGCAGTGACATGAACAAACCAGGCCACAGGAGTGTGTTTAAAGGCAGTTAGAGATGGCTGTTTGACATACACTGTCACTTCAGCCATAAGACTCCCCTCTGATAGTCAACGTTGCAACTAAAGTAGTAGCATAGTACCAGGCTTTCCAGAGCCCTGGTAAACAGTTCACCTTTCCCCCCTAGTGTCAGCTTTTTCGGACCACTTCACACATAGCATTGTTCCAATCATTTCATTTCATTTCATTTATTTCATTTATATACCGCCCCACAGCCGAAGCTCTCTTCAATCTTCAGTCTTCATGTAAAAAAGGGCAATGGGTCTATTCTAAGTAGGGCTAACGTTAGATACAACGCAATGCTGGAAATAACTTTGGCTGACACCCAGCATGCATGTGTATACGGACAAAATGCTCACCTATGTGTGGGCCTCTGGTGGTAGCTCCTTGCACCTGTGTGTGGGCCTCTGGTGGCATCTCCTTGCACCTTTGGAAGGCTCTTAGGAGCAAACAAGGGATTGTTGCCAGAAGAGTGAGTTGAAAGGTCCATGTAGATGCGAGCCTCCTTGGGATCCTTTGTTAAACACTTGCTATAAGAATACATCCATAAGGAAAACAAACATATTTGTGGAAAACCCCAGTACTGTTCTTCATTGCAGCTGATGGGAGATGTTTTCAAATGACTCAGAGTTTTGTCTGTTCACAGTGAAGCTTATCACCAGAATAAGAGCTCCATAGCCACAATCAAGCAAGTGCAATACTCAAACCACTTTCCCAAGTGTACTGCTACTGACGTCAATGAGGCTACACAGGTCTATGTCATTCAGGAACAGTAACCTTTTGTCTGCCCCAACTTTGTGAAGCATCTAATAGATGTACAGGATGTGTAACATTATGAGCTCATTCTTTAAAGTGCAAGATGAAGCTATTAGACGTTACTTGTAAATACCAATTTATTTTATACAATAATATATTGATTGCAGCATGTGGGCTACTGAGCTGTATTTTAAAAAAGAAAAAGTGGAGCATCACCACCTCTTCTTTTAGCACTGCCGTATGCATATGCTAAAAATGAATGCTTAGAATTTCTCTCTCTTCATCCTCTTGGACCTTTGACGTATATTTTTTCCCTTCTGAATGGGGAAATTGAAAAATTATTTGGGTGCCCAAACTACTGCTATTTATTTCTGAAATAAAATTTTGTAAACAACTGAGGTATGAAAATTAACCAATAAACAAAACCTTATGGCCCTAATCCAGACAGCATTATTCATGCTTAAGTGCCAGTGAATCGATGGAACATCATTGGTCAGAAATAACTCTTTTTCTGGATATATGAACGATCTAAATGGAGGTTGGCCTTTCACAAAGGTTCCATGGACTTTGAAGAAGCCCGAGTGCAAGGTGAAAGGGAGAAACGTGCTAAGCGAAAAGCACGTCAAATGAATCCTTTACAGGACCATCTCCTATCTGGTAACCTGTGTCCTCACTGTGGGAAGCTGTGTGGATCTAGAATTGGCCTCCACAGTCACTTACGGACCCATCGCTAGAGTCTACACAATCTTCTTTAGAATTTCCTCCTTTTATCCCGGAAGACAATCTTACTCGGTCACGAGTGATCGCCTGATGATGATGATGATTAGTATGTTTCACCACCACCACCACCATTTTTTTTAAAGGAGTGGTCCTAGTGAGATTAAGGGCACAATCCTATGCAAGTTTAGACAGAAAAAAGTCCTACAACTCCCAGCATGTCCAGCCACCCGTGCTGCTTCAGCAATGTTGGGAGTTGTAGAACGTTTTCTGTCTAAATATGCATGCATAGGATTGCACCCTAAAAAGCAGTTATCCTGGTTCAGCTCTGTGCATAGGTAGCTGTGTATGTTTCCATGTGCATTCCTGCTGATCCAGACCTTCAATGCAGTTAGCAATAAAAACATAACAACTAAATAATAATAATAATAATAATAATAATAATAATAATAATAATAATAATAATAATAATGCACCCAACCCAACAGAGCCACGTACAGGCCAAAGGCCTTCTTGAATAAAGTGGTCTTTGCCTGCCATAGGAAGGATAGCAGAGAGAGAGAGAGAGAGAGCAAACCTAGCCTTCCTTGGGAGGGAGTTCCACAGCCTGGGAGCAGCCAACAAAAAGGCCCTCTCTTCGATCACCACCAAATGTGCCTCTGAAGGCAGAGGTCTCAAAAGAAGGGCCTCTCCAGAATACCTTAAGAACTGGGCTGGCTTATATGGAAGAAGGCTGTCTTTCAGATAGCCTGGTCCCAAGCCATATAGGGCTTTATAAGTCATAACCAGCACTTTGAATTCTGCCTGGAAACAAACCAGTAGCCAGTGAAGCTGTTGTAACAAGGTAGTCACAAGCTCTCTGTAACTGCCCCCTGGCAACAGTCTGGCAGCAGCATTCTGGACCAGCTGAAGTTGCTGAACAGTTTTCGAAGGCAGCCCCATGTAGAGCGCATTACAGTAGTCCAAATGGGATGTAACTAAGGCATGCATGACGGTGGCCAGATAAGACATCTCTAGGAATGGGCACAGTTCATGCACTAGCATCAGCCATTCAAACCCACTTCTGGCCACTGCCAAGACCTGGGCATCCAGGTTCAGGGCCAAGTCCAAGAATACACCCCAACTGTGAGCCTGAATATTCAGGGGGAGTGTAACCCAATCCAGCACAGGTTGAATTCCTATTCTCTGATCTCCCTTCCAGCTGACCAGGAGCACCTCTGTCTTGCCTGGATTAAGCTTCAATTTGTTTGCCCTCATCCAGTCCATTACTGACATCAAACACTTATTAAGAACCATAACAGCTTCCTTGGATTTAGACGGAAAGGAGAGATAGAGTTGGGTGTCAACAGAGTACTGGTGGCACTGAACCCAAAAACTCTGGACAATCTGTCCCAGCAGTTTCATGTATATGTTAAATAGCATGGGGGATAAGATGGAACCCTGAGGAACACCACAGGGTAGGAGTGTAACCGCGAGTCTCGGGGGGCTCAAATGAGGCCAAAATTGGCCCCGCTTGCCCCCCAAGACTCGCAGGGCCTTACCTGGCCGCCCTCTCATCCCTCCTTTTGAGCTGCTGTGCTGGCAGCGAGGGGTCAGGAAGTGACGCAACGGGAACCTATGCCGACGCAACGGAACGCCGCACCGCGTTCTTGGCGTAGAAACCAGGGCAACATGGCTTAAAATGGCCGCAATGACTGTTTTAAGCCATGTTGCCATGGTTGCTACACCAACAATGCGGCGCAGGGGTTCTGCTGCGTCGGCACGGGGTTCCGTCGCATCACCTCCGGCCAGCCGGAAATGACGCGATGGGACCCTGCACTGCCAGTGCGGCGGCTCGAGCGGCACGGAGAATCCGAGCTTTGGGGGGGCTGCTCGCCGAGGTGAGGCGAGCCCCCCCAAAGGTAGGGAGCACACCCCTACTGGCACAGGGCAATAGCCATGGCATCAAACAGGAGTCCCCCAGCACCACCTTCTGAGTTTGCCCCTCCAAGAAGGACCACAGCCACTGTATAACAGTGCCTCCCAATCCCATCTCAGACACCCCAGAAGGATACCATGTTTGATGGTATCAAAAGCCATCAAAAGGTTAAGCAGAACACACACTCTCTGTCCAGTTCCACAGCGTAGTGTCCACCAACATGACCAAAGCAGTCTCTGACTCATAACCAGACCTGAAACCAGATTTAAATGGATCTAGATAATCCATCTCATCCAGAAATCCCTGAAGCTGAGAAGCCACCACCTTGCCCAGCATCTTGCCCAAGAATGGAATATTGGAGATCGGCTGGAAATTAACCAATACACGGAGGTTATGGGAACGGTTGCTTTTTTAAAAAAACCAAGGTCTTACCACTGCCTCCTTTAAGCAAGATGGAACCACACCGTGACATAAAGAGGCGTTCACCATTACCCTTACCTAGCCTCACCCTCTCCGCCTGTTTTTATAAGCCAGGAAGGGCAAGGGTCCAGCACAAAAGAGATAGACCCCCACCTCTCCAAGGATCCTGTCCCCATCCCCGGGCTGTACATATTGGAAAGCATCCACTGCAACTGGACAAGCAGGAACCAAAGATACATCTACCTGACCTGTATCAACTATGGCTTCTAATCCAGTTGGCATGGATATGATCAATTTTATCGACAAAGTGTTGTGCAAATTGGTCACAGCCCTCTATCAAGTGGTCCACCTCTTCTTCTTGTGCGTCAGAGCGTAACAGGCCTCTGACCACTCAAAAAAGCACCACTGGGAAACTCTGAGCAGATGAAATGGTCACAGAGAAGTACAATTTCTTTGCTGCCCTAGTTGCCACAGAGTAGGCTTTCAAATGAGCTCTAGCCCGTGTTCGACCAGACTCATTCTAAGTTTTCTTAGAATGTCAGCTGGAAGGGAGATCAGAGAATAGGAATTCAACCTGTGCTGGATTAACCTGTGCCAATGTCGCTCTACTCAACATCCCACTTGTTTCATCACCTGCAGTGCCCTGAAAAACAAGGTGGCTCATTTGGCTCCTCTCCATGGGAGAGGACACTCAGAAGCGATTGTGTCAAGCACCCGAACCATCTCTCCATTCCAGAGATCAACCAGGGCTTCAACAGACTCACCTGCCGAAGTGACAGGAAAATCCCCAAGAGCCATCAGAAAGCATCTAGATCAATCAGTCTCCTGGGGTGGACTATCTTAATTGGCCTCCTGCCACTGCAGAGGCTCTAAGTCCCAGCAAGTCTAAACCCCACCAGGTAGTGATCTCTCCATGACAACCTCCTGGAAGGCAGTTATTTTCCCATTCACCGACCCGGCATTCAGTAGGAGTACCTTCAATCCAGGGGTACAAATGCAAAGAGCATGCAATACTGGGAGCTAGATGTGGCTGGGAGCCACATATGCAGCATCTGTTTGCATGCATGACTCCCAGTCCAACAGGGATGTGTACGCGGAAGCCTGCTTTAACACACTCATTGTCGTGCCGTTAGAGATAGGTGAGCAGCCTCCTGCTTGCTCTGAAACTAATCTAGACCTTTAAACATTCCATTGAAACAAATTCAGAACCCCTTCCAGTATTTTCATTATCCTGGCATTATCTGCAGAAGGAGCCATAGGAAGAATTGGGGAAGGAGCATAGGAAGCTGCCTGAGTCAGACCATTTGTCCTTCTAGCTCAGTATTGTTCACACTGGGCAAGTTTGCAGGTCATGACAACCCACCCTGGCAATAAGTCACGGTGGGTTGGTTGTTGTGCAAACAACCCATGCTGAGCCCTACAGATGATTGGGCTCGCCGTGGGTTGTTTGCCCCCTCCCTCCCTCCCCCCTCCTTCCCCCTTGTTCCTCCCATGGGTATCCCAGGGGACTCCACAGCAGGACCAACTTGCCTGCTCCCGCCAGTGCTTTCAAGAGGCCTTTTTCACTCACTGTAGCTTTTTCCAGTGTTCGTTATCTCTGTTTTGACAGCCACTGACAGCCCCTTCAAGTGCCCAAGCAGCACATTGGAGGAGCTGTCAGAGGCTGGCAAACCATTAAAAAAAATTTTTTTTGCACACACAATGTGTGTAAATATTTTTGTTTTATTTATTTTTAGTATTATTTTAGCCGCACCTGTGGAACTGTGGAGGGGCGCAGTTCTGTGAGTGCGGAAATTTAAAGCCTCCACTGGGTCAATGTCCTGGGGGTTCCTGCCATCAAAGTACAGCAGGTACCAACCCTGGACAGTGCTGCAAAGAGGCTCCAAATAGGGTTCTTCTTTCCTTTGCTTTCTTTTGACAGCTGTCAAAAGGTGAACTGTCAAGGGAAAGCAAAGGTGTGAGTGATCTTTCCTCGCAAAAGGGGGGCATTGAGATTTACACCCCCTTCATGGCAAGATCCTCATCTTTTTCTCTTTTTTTGCCCTGACTGCCCTCAGGTCACAGCACGTTTTGCACTTTCCCCCAAGAGTCTAGCTGCTCAGGAAAGTGCAAAGTCCACCCCCTTTTCTGGCAAAAACTCTGGGTCCCCTTTAAAAGGGGTTTTTGACAAGGCAATGGGTGTTTTTTTTTGTCAGGAACATATAGAGCCTTAAAGGGGGTGGGATGCACTTTCCCGAGCAGCTAGAACAAGCCACCCTGAGGGAAACAGTCCAGGTTTGCACAACATGACAACCCACCACAGCTTGTCCCCAATGATGGGTTGTTGTGTCATGCAAACCAAGTCACTGACTGGCAGTGGCTCTCCAGGGCTTCAGGCAGGAATTTTTCCAGTCTACCTGTCCTGGAGATGTGGAGTATTGAACCTGGGACCTTCTGTATGTAAAGCAGGTGCTCTATGCTTTATGCATGCAAAGCAGGTGTTCAAACAGCCCATCCCTGCCCATCAAGGTGAGTTCTTTGTTCCTTAGGAGCATGTAATTTCTATGAACTACCTAGAGAGCCTTGGCTATTGGGCAACATAGAAATGAAATAAATGAATTCATAAATAAATGAATAAATGAATGAGATGCAGATGGTAGAGGTAGGGAAGGGGTGGGCAGAGGGTAGATCTCCAGATGTTTTGGATTTCAACTCCCATAAACCCCTGCCAGCATGGCCAGTGGTCAGGAATGCTGGGAGTTGACCTCCAAAACATCTGGAGATCTACCTTCTGCTCACCTTTGGATTAGGGCAGTGCTTCTCAAATAGTGGGGCGGGCCCCCCAGGGGGGGCGCGAGGCTCCGTAAAGGGGGGCTCGTTTGACCTCAGTTAAAAGTTTTTTTTTAATATTGTGTTCCTTTAAATCCTGTGCTCCTTTAAATCTTTTCTGCTACAGTTAATAAAGCTATTCTTTGTTGTAAATTGATCCACATTTCTTTCTTTCTTTATTCTCTTATACATTAATAAGGATACAGTGTTATGCAGAGGTGTACTTATAACAATTTTATAGACAAATGATACTATTTACAGTCGCGCGGGGGGCGCGAAATGTTTTCTTCTTCCTAGGGGGGGCATGACAGAAAATAATTGAGAAGCACTGGATTAGGGGATGTGAGCAGAAACAAGGCTGGCACAACCCGCTCACAGCAGGCTATACCTACCTCAAGCCAGCTTGTAAGAATTAGAGCAGCCTTCTCCGACCTGGCACCCCAATCTGGTGCTATGATGGCTGGGAATGATGAGACTTGCAGTCCAACACATCTGGAGGGAACCAGGTTGGAGAAAGAAGGCTGAATTAGAGGAAGGGCCTGCTCAAATTCCAATGACACCCCTAATTGCCATGGCTGGAGGGAGGGTGACTGACAAACGTTCTGCATCATCTGTGTTACAATGGATAGCAAATCTTTGTTATGAGAAACAATTAGACATATTTCCCCCTTAATCTCATTCTACCTGATCTGATTAAAATAATGTATTTTTATCACAAATCTGGATTCATTAAATGGACAGATGATAGATATATTGCAGATAATGATATACAAACAATGCCAAAGCATGTTTCTAATTACGTCAGTCTTCCTGCCAGAATAATTAGGATTGTTCCCAAGCTGAATCAGTCACAATCTACTGCAGTTATATTAAACCCTGAGTGAGTATATTGGATCTACATAAGCTTTTGCTCTAATATTAGCCATAGAAGAAAAAGAAAACGAGATAGATAATGAAGGCACAGCAACATCAGTGCTTGGCATTAACCTTAATCATTGGAGAAGTAATCAGGTGGGAACACTGTAGACAGGTAATGCCACATACTGTGGCTACCGTGACATTTCTCTTAATGATGGAAATCTTAGGGAGATCTCGGTCTCTCAGGGCCAGCTGATTCATTGGGAGGAATAGAAGTGGGAATCAGAGCTACCAACTGCCTTTGAAGGCAGTTATAGGATGAAATGGAACAGATGTGTGGGTGACAATAGAGGGGCATCCAGCACAATGTAATTTGAGTCTGCTCCTGAACAATGCAAAAAAAAAAAAAAAAGTACAGTCATTTTCCTGCCACTTGTCTGTGTGCACTCACAAGGGTGGCACCAAACCCCTGGAACACAGAAGCTGGCAGAGATAAAGGATCCATCTCTGCCTACTCCAAGCCTGCCTGCACGCAACCAATATGTATATGGTAATTGTGCACATATTTCTGACATTTTCTGGGACCAGGCAGCCTTTCCTCAAAACTTTGATAAATACTAGGCTCAGCTATCTCAGTACTAGGCTTGATCTCGACTTACAGCACAATTCTACCCATGTCTACTCAGAAGTAAGCCCCATTCAGTTCAATGGGGTTGACTCCCACATACATGGGTGGAGAACTGCAGCTTTAGTGTTCCTAACTGTACAAGAACCCTATCCAGTCTAGGATAAGTCTGGGAATGTTCACCCATGCAGCATGCCAGAATGTGATTCTGGCAACTGATTCTGGGTGGGTGGCCGAGTGAGTCCACCCACCCAGCCCTCTGTGAGCCATTCCCCGCTGCCAGGGCTGCTTTGCCACGTTGTGTGATCCCTGAGGTGGGAATCCTTTGGTAGCCTCCCGGGGCTTGGGGAGGGGGCAGGCCAGGAAATCTTCTGATATCTACAATCAGTGATCAGAGACCAGTATCCCAAGTCCCTGGGAGACCCTTGGAGGGCTTGGGGAGGGGGAGGGGCCTGCATAGGGAGCTGAAGCCTCTGTGAGCCAGATGGCAAATGTCTGCAGAGCCAGATTAGGTGCATGGGCCAAAGGTTTCCTCCCCTGCTTTAATAAGAGAGCTTCGGCTACTGGGCAGTATCATCAGGCGATCACTCGTGACCGAGTAAGATTGTCTTCCGGGATAAAAGGAGGAAATTCTAAAGAAGATTGTGTAGACTCTAGCGATGGGTCCGTAAGTGACTGTGGAGGCCAATTCTAGATCCACACAGCTTCCCACAGTGAGGACACAGGTTACCAGATAGAAGATGGTCCTGTAAAGGATTCATTTGACGTGCTTTTCGCTTAGCACGTTTCTCCCTTTCACAATGTAATAAATCAATAAAATAAGTAATCACACTGTGACATGCCATGTGGTAATTGTGGATTCGCAAGATCTGTTTTCCACTGCTAGGTGACTTTTTGCATTCAACTCATGAGGGCCTCTAGTCTCTTCCAACCTGACTTCGTAGGATTGAGCCAAAGACAGAGCTTAATTTGTGCCAGGGCTCAATCTTGGTATGCTGGAACTCAAACCTGAAACATGAAGTCAAAATAGATGAAGGTGTCCCTGAGCGGGTTAAAGTGCATTTCTCTTACCACTAAGTAACTAAAGAGAGTCTTCATTAATTATCAGGAACAAGATCAGAGGGTGATGTGTTAAGATAAATGGGAGCCCTGGCGCCCCCCCATTAATTAATTAATTAATTGCTGGCAAAAAAAAAAGCCTAGAGACTGCCACAGTATTCACCTCATGTGCCATACCAATAGCGTCAATGAGTCCTTACGGATAGCCTTCTGCAATGGCAGGCATTTTCTGATGGACTTCCACAAGGGATAACAAGTTCAGTGGAAATGTGTGCAGCCAAGCATGAGGGCCATGAAGTCACGGCCATTCAAAATTACCCAACATTATACACATCTGCCAGTCCAGCTGATTCTAGCTATACATATTCAGCCCAACTTTAGAATTCTAGCGCCCCAATCTGTGTAAACAAGCCTTACTTCCAAGTAGGTATGCATAGTCTTGCAGCAGCAGCCTTGAGAATCTACTCCTGAGAGAAACGTGTGAGGCGGCATTCATTCAGATTCCGTTGATTCACTTCTGGGCTCAGAGCAGAGCAACTTATGAGTGAACCGAGCACAAATGTGTCACCATTTTGAGTGGCCTTATCTTTTCTTGAAAATGTCACAGGCATAAACTCTGCCAATAACTAGCAGCTGAAAGGGGAAGATTCCAGAGGAAGTGAAATGCACGGCCTTGGTATGCCTCTCAAATCTCTCTCATCGGGCAGAAGAAAATTAAAGAGTCTCCTCTTGTTATCTTAGGAAAGGTTAACAGTTAATGAAGGCAAAGGGATCAGGACTGATAAGAGCAGATGCAGTGAAGAATACTGCAGTAGCACAGCCTTCTCTTCTTCTTGTTAAAGGTCCTAACAAAACAAATTTTTTAAAAAACACACATTATCACTCAAAGGTGTTCTGTTGATTGCGGTATACTCAGATTAAATGCACAAAGGGCTGAAACACAGCACTGCAAATCACAGTTTAATTTCATGGGACTCCTGGGGGGGGGGGGAAACATCTTCAGATTCACTTGTTTCCCCTGCTCAGATTGGACTGGCCAAAACACACCATAGCTGAGCCAGCACCTGAATCGGCAGGATACTGTGATCACAACAACAGCAGCCGATGGGTTGCAAACAATCCTGTCCACCTGCCAGTGGAATGGAAACTGCTGGCTGAATAGATTCCCCCTTTCCCCTGCAGCCCCACAAATTCGCTCTGGAGTGTTGGGCAAACCCCCCAGAGCAGATTTGGGAGGCACGTGGGGGGGGGCTGTGGAGGGGAGGAGAGCAGGTGAAATCCCACTGCAAATGTTGGATGAAACCCAATATACAGAATTTCTGAACATGCCTCTTGAATTTGTATTAGTCAAGGGCACTCTTTGAGATTCTGGATGTGTTTTGGAGGGGAAGAGTTCAAAGGTGAGACAATATTCTCAGCAAGGTGCAAAGGCCTGGTCTTGGACATATTCACACACACACACACACACACACACACACACACGTCCTGACTGCACTACTAGTCCTGGCTACTAGTCCTGATTGGCTATATGCTACCTCCAATACCAGATTCAGTATGCCTATGTACACCAGTTGCTGGGGAACATGGGTGGGAGGGTGCTGTTGCACTCATGTCCTGCTTGTGGGATCCTGTGGGAAGCTGGTTGGCCACTGTGTGAACAGAATGCTGGACTAGATGGACCCTTGGTCTGATCCAGCATGGCTCTTCTTCTGTTCTTACGTGTGTGTGTGTGTGTGTGTGTGTGTGTGTATGAGCATTTCTTGTAGTAACATTTGTATACCTCAAGATAACTGTAGTAGTGTTATCTTGAGGTATAAAATAATTAAACAGTCAATACAGATCACCCTTTCTGCCTTTGTCATGCATACATGTCACATAGTGGTATTTAATGGTTTATAACAATAGTGATATTTCTTGTTTGTAACAGTAGACAGTGTGTGTACAACCAGTGAGTTGCCCAGAACTGTAGGTGTTCCTGAAAAATAATTGCATGTGTTCTAACTCTGGGAGAGGAAAATAATAGCTGTTCACCTCACCTCCAGAAATTGCATCTCTTGTGCTGGTTATCCATACGTAAGTCAAATCATCAGCAGGATTTCAGTTGAGTGCAGTTAAATTAAAATTGCATCATCATCATCATCATCATCATCATCATCATCCATCATTTTAACCAGGTTGTTAGAGAAGTCTTTGAACTGAGAGGGTAGATTACATTTGCATTTTTCCTTAAGGGGACACTGTTTTTAGATCTTGACTGGCTGAAATAGAATGAGATGGGCTGATTTTATGGTTTTCTGCCGATCATTGTTGCATTATTGTTAATGTTAAGGTTGCTATATATTTTATTACATATTGTACGCTGACTTGAGAAAATATTGCAATTTGATGGATGGCTAAAACATTTCTTGAATAAACAAACAAACAAACACATGCTCAAAACACTTTTCCTCAAAAAATCCGATCATCTACCGCCGCCACCACCACCACTCATGTAGAGATTACTGCATTCTAAAGCCTTCTGAATTTTGCCTCACCATATCCTGACTTTATGTCACTCAGTTTACAACCTTATCAGACTATGGGTGTTTCCAGACAAGGTTGTTATTGTGCCATCACCCTGCCTCAGTCACAGAATTTTAGGGGGGGGGGGTCGGGGTCCAGACAATGCCATCTTCCACTGACAACCCTCTTATGTTTTCCCACCACTTCTCCTTATCCTTTTTCTTACCACGAAAAATCCATTAAGGAAGAAAAGGCAGACTAGCTGCACAATACATTCCAATCGTTGGCACTCAGAGCCTTCCTATAACCAGTTCATTAGAAATGTCACCCTTTCCGCTTCAAAATTACTATCACTTCTTTCCATGCTTGGACATGTTACATGGAGGAGGGGGGTGTTGTTGACCTAAAGAGTAGCCAAACCCCTTCTCTCTCACCTCTTAGCATCGGATCTTGCTGCATCCTTGCTCCAACAGGGTGTTTTAACAACAGAATGGAAGGATTTATTTGCTACATTGTGTATTTTCTAGTGCTGTCCAATCCATGCCAGAACAAATGCTGTGGGAAAGGCAGCCACCCGCATCCCCCAGCTCACTAAGTGGCACATGGAAAATAATAGTTCTGCGCCCACAAAATTACAAAGGTCAGTTTAATTCCCTGTGATGTGATGACTCAGGGCACTCTGTACATTTTATAATATCCAGCAGGATGCTTCATTTCTTTAAAAATTGAGGCAACTAATAAAAACTACTTGTGGAGGAAACATTGCTTCTTGTAGCTGATCTAAGGCAGGGCCTGCCATATCCAAGTACAAGAAAGCCTTTTGTACCATCATGCTGTGTAACAGAGCAGAACTTGGTCTCCATTAAGAAAGAGATTCACCCACTCTGCCTTTCTTCCAGACAGTGACGACCCCAGGTTTTTGAGGGCCCTAGAGCAAGACACTCACAATGCCCCCCTCCCTCAGTGAGTCTACCTTCTCACCACCATTGTCACCAGCTGCTGCTATTGCTCTTCCTTCTCTTTCCCATCATTGCTACCATCTGCTTGCTTTACAGGCGGACAGCCAGTGAGCAAGTAGGCAGTGGCATCTACTGCTCCTCCTTCTCACCACCACCGTTGTCTGGGCCCTAGTGAGAGGCAAGTGAACAAGCAGGTTGCCATGGTGAAGAGGAGAAGCAACTCCGGGGGGCTCTTGTCAAGGGGCCCCTTCTGGGGGGGTGGGCCTCAGCAAGTGCCCATCCATGCCTACCCTTGATGCTGGCCCTGTTTCCATACCTCAGGGCCTGCTCCGGCTGGACTTCCCCTTCCCCCCACTACAGGGCCATCAACCATCACCTGCCCTGTGGGAAGAATTCCAGGAGAGAAAGCAGGAGAGGCAGGCAAAGAAGGCCTCGGGGCCTGCTCCAGCTGGATTTCCCCCTTCCTGGACCACAGAGCTATCGATTATCAACTGAGAAGGATTCCGGAAGAGAGGGAGGTAGAGGAGGAGGATACCAGACACCTGCTCCTGTTCCAGCTGGACTCTCCCTATCCCAACAACCCCCCAAGCAGGAACGGTGCAGGGCTGTTTGGCGCCCTAGGCCAAATTATATTTAGCGCCCCCCCTCGTGCCGTGGGGGGGCCTCCGGAGCAAAGCAGCCCTGCTCTGCAACACCCCCCCCGCGCCGCCGCCGCCGCCACCACCACCTACTTTCCCCCCGCCCCCACTGCTGGCTGCTGGCTGCTGCTGCTGCTGCCGCCTCCTCCTCCTCCGACGCGATGGGACCCCCGCGCTTTACGACGGGAAGGTAGGTAGGTGGTTGGCGGGCAGGCGCACGGGCGGGGGAGGTGCAGCGGCGGCGGCCAGCAAGCGGGCGGGGAGGCGTGGCGGAGGCGGCAGGCAGGGCAGGAGCGCGCCGGAGGCGAGGAAGGGGCGCAGAAACTCTGCGCCCTCTTCCGCCACGCGCCCTAGGCAGCCGCCTGGGTCTGCCTAGCGGTAGCGCCGGCCCTGCCCCCAAGGCCATCTTCCACCAACAATCCTGTGGGAAGGAGCCTGATGATTTTTTTTAAAAAAATGTTCATATTGTTTATTGTGATTTTATAATTGTTATGCTATTTGTAAGCCACCTTGGTAGGATTTTCATCCTGAAAGGTGGCATATACATAATGGTAATTAATAAATAAACAAATAAATAATATAGCACACCACAAATTTACCCAGGGTTTCATTTGTGCTGATCCGTTTTCAACAACTGGGACCCAGAAAATGTGCAGTCATAACCAAGGCAAGTGCCTCTCAGCATGCGTAGTGTGTGTGGCTTCCTTTTGCCACCAAGCAAACACAGCCTTTCCCCACTACACTCTTAGGAGTAGTGTGATGACAGAGCTCCAGTGCACCTTAATACTGGTGTAGATGAGGGGATTTTGGCAGGGGCCAACTTCTGAATAACTTTTAAAGGAAGTGAAAAAGTCAAAATGACTCTCCCCTCCTCCCACTTCCAGGGATGGGGACTCGGACTCCAGGACTCGACTCGTGAGTCGGACTGAGTCCCCCCTGTGACTCGAGTCAGACTCGAGTCCCAATATTTTTAATGGGACTCGAGACTCGACTCGGGACTCGAGACCAAGGACTCGTGTTCCAAAATCGTGTTCCTCAAATGCAACATGGATAGGTTTCAGGAAGTACAGCAAGTTTATTTTTTAAAATCATTTTCCTAAAATGCAACCTTTCAGACATTTTGGGTTTGGCTGCCTCTGCCTGCCTGTTTGGGGTTCCCAGCCTCCTCTGCCTGCCTGGTCTCTTCTTAACCAGTTCCACAGTTTGAATTGTCCAAGACAAAGGCCTTTGCCTGCCTGTTTTGGGGTTCCCTGCCTCCTCTGCCTGTCTGGTTATTTTGGGTTTGCCTGCCTGGTCTGTTCTTGCCAAAATCAGTTGCAGAGTTTTGAAATAAAAAGGCACACTTGCGCCTAGAATTTATTTAAGCCACACATCTGGAATAGCCTTATTTTGTTGGGAAAATCCCCCATTGATTTTACTAGGGACTCGTGGAGTCAGCTTTGGGAGTGACTCGTGACTCGTGAGTCACCATTTTGGACCAAGGACTCGGACTCGGACTCGAGACTCGGGTCCAAAGACTCGTGACTCGACTCGTGACTCGAAACCAAGGACTCTTCAACATCCCTGCCCACTTGAGGACTTCCGGGTGGAGCTTAATGTCGGACTGAAGCTCCCTTGAAATCTCTTGAAATCGAGGGAGACCAACGCGGCGAGAAATCCAGTCAAGAGGTTATCTTGGCTGCTTAATCTCCTCGGAACAAGAGGATGATCTAAGAGTGATTCCCAGTATAGCTCTTAATTGCTCTCTGTGAGTTTTTTTTTGCAGTTGCTTGCGCTTCTGCACTCAGATTCTCTCGGGGAGGGTAGAGTGTGGGAGAAGCCACCAGCGCTCACCGCCGCGTTTGGAGTTCTTTTTTTTAAAGAACCTGAAGAACGACAACTCCATTTCTTAAAGATTTATTGACAATTGGTAATAAAGAGGAATTTTATCCACAATCAGGATTAAATACCCTCATCTGGAATACTAAAAAGAAAATGTGCTTTAAAACTTCATAATGGGAAGATCAACAAATGTGTTTTGAAACGAGAAAGAAAGAGGTACTGTAATTCCTTTTACTTTGAATTCTGGAAGAGTTTAAAGTAGCTGTAAATTCTAACTGCGTCACAGACAAGATGGCTACTTATGATTTACTGCTGCAATTGGCCGGAGAGCTGATGGAACTGTTTCAAACTTTCCAAAATAAACTGTTGGGGGGACTGGTGAGGTCGGAAATGCAGAGCAGGGAGGACGAGGTGAAGAATGATATACTGGGAGAGATAACAACTGGACCTTTGAAGAGAGACAGCAGAAAAGGGAGGGATGCCAACAAAACGGACAGTGAAGACGCTTTAGAGATGCCATCCAGGGAGAACTGGAAAGTTGATCGCTGCTGGGCTACTTGGAGGAAGATAGCTAGGGAGGCTCACATGGGGGGGAAAAGTCTTTTCTGGAGCATGAGCCTGAAAAAGATGCACATCATGAATACTGTGTTTGATCGGGGAAAATGATTTGCTGATTATTGGATGGGATAAATGGTTTGACCTGTGTTAAGATAAAAATGGTTTGCTGATTATTTGATGGAATAAATGGTTGGACTTATATTATGATAATTGTTGAATATTGGGGGAAGTGGGAGGTTCTTATGAAAGAAGTAAGTTCAGCTTCCCAAATGGATTGGTGAGAGAAATTCAGATGGGATAAACCAAAATGGATTGCTGATAGTGATCCAAAGAAAATATATATAGATCTGAACCAGTAGGGGCTAGTGAGAGGAACCCCTTTGAGAGAAAAGGAGAACTTCCAGTTTGAGGTGGTTGTTATTGGTAAAAATGTATTGAGTCTAGATGAAATATAGCATAGAGAATAACTAATGGAAGGAACCAACTAAATATGGAATAGAATTGGAGATGTGAAGTAATGTGGAAATGTGAAACTATTTTAAAAATAAAATAAAAGCTAGGTTGTCTGTTTATAAATGGAGGGAAAGAAGATAGAGAGATTTTTATTAAACATAAATAGAAATATTGAATATTGTTTAACTAGAAGGATTATTATACGTGCTTAGGAGTAAATTGCTGTAAGGTTTCAAGGTTTTGTGAACTTGTGAGGTTGATGAATAAGAGGGGGGGAAATCTTTCGTTTGATTTTTTTGTTTGTTTAAGGGGAAAAAGGAAGCAATTCCTTTATAATCATTATATAGAATATCTGATGTTACTTATACTTGGTTGTGGAGAAATCGGAAGTACTTTTTAGTTTAATGTTGTTTTGTTTTTGTAGTGTATGCTTCTTTGGTTTTTGTTTTGTCTTGTTCTTGGTATTTTGTTTTTATGGATTCTAAAATTTAAAATAAAAAAAATTTACAAAAAAAAAAACATCCCTGCCCACTTCAGGGTTGTGAGGGGTAAGAAGATTCACAGCAAGGTCTGTTCTCTCTCTGTCTCTCTCTCTCTCTCCTGCTGAATCTGTCCACCACCAGACCACAGTGGGCAAGTGTTATGTATGCACACTTCTGTCATGTTACCCTGGAACCAGTCCCAGCTGAGAACAATGTGCAGCACCCACTTGAGCAAGAAACTATTGTGAAAGGAAGGAGAATTGGGCTCTAAGAATGCACACCCGGCGAGGTACATCTTCAGAGCCCAACCACTTCCTAAAGGTAGGGTGGCCACTTATATATTGCCCAAAGAGAGGAATTGCATCACCAAAAAGTGCAAATGTATATGTATAGATGCACATTTAGAAATAATAACTATAATTTAAATAGAAATACATCTCACCATTGTGCAGAAGACTGTGACCAGGTGACTTGTGTGCCTGCTCAGTCTGCTCTCCACGTGCTAACTCTTGATGGGCAACTTCCTCACAGGGTTGTTGTGAGGATAAAATGGAGAGGAGGATGAGGATAATGTAAGCCGCTTTGGGTTCCTTGCAGGAAATAAGGTGGGGTATAAAACTATAAATATAATAAATAAAATAAATAAATAATTTTTAAAAACTTCGAGGCCCCGGCTTTTCCCTTCTTATGTTTCTGTTTTTTTAACTTTAAACCAGACTTGGACTGGGCAGCCCATCAGATAAAGGACACCTTCAATTAGAGGCCTGTCCTCTGGCAGCTCTCCAAAATAGACGCCTGTCCATCCTCTGTACAGTAGGGCACCTGGCCACCTTGGAATGTTTTATCTATTTATCTCTTTCATAAAATAACTTTTGAGCTCTGTTTCCAGCATTCAAGAACTACAAAGGAGGTTGGGGTGGGGGTGTTGGGACATGTAACACAACAACAGCTGTGCCACAAGTGTTTTCATTTGGAAAGGTACAGGATGGCTAGAATAACAATCTTATTTAGTCTGAAACTGCTATTCTCTTCTCATGGGAAAAGTGGGCTGGAAAGAAATATGAGCTGATCACATGGTTTGTACTTTATGATGACATTGTATGATTGTTAAGTTTCGGTTCCTGTAACTTTGTAATAGAGAGAGGGATTGCTTTCTGTATGCATCTTCTTGTCTTCTCTCTAATGCTCTGAATGCTAGAGTGGACTTGATCCACTGGACTATGCTATGCAATGTAGACTGTACTTAGGAAATTGTATTTACTCTGAAATAGAATAAACAGGTAGAAAAACCCTGTGGTGGATTCTATGGCAATTCCTAATTACAGCTGAGCTGGAGCAAGCGGCAAGCTGAAGCTGTAATCTGAGACGCTTGGAATGTGCTGCGAATGAGACAGTGAATCTCTGTGTGAACTACATGGGCCAGTTACACACATGAGACAGAGGCTGTTTCTTCCATCTCGCGCTCTGCTGAATCCACGTAGGCGGACGGGCCTACAGGGTGGATTATGAGCCATCAAGGCTGGGGAAATTTAATAGCCTTAACAGGGGGGTGGGGGTAGAGAACAGCACTGAACAAGTCAAACTAGCCAGGTGAATTGAAGGCGAACTTCTCCAGACTCCGCTGCAAAGATGTGTTTTGAATTCTACCCAGAAGAGATAGAGGTGGGGGGGAGGTCTGACCTCAAGGAGAACTTTGTCTCACAGGGGGAGTTGGGAGTTGCAGTCCAACAACATCTGGAGGGCCACAAGTTGCCCACCCCTACCAGAAGCGGTGCTCCTACTGCTTTGGACTGTAGTGTATATGGAACAATTTGGTATCCTAAGAGCATTGCTAGATCTTTGAGAGACAGACAACATCCTGATTGTGAGTTTAGCTGAGGGTTGTGGTAAGTATCCTCCCTTCTGCATTTACATTTTCTTTGGTCTCTACATAAAGTTAGTCTGAGACCTATGGTGTTTTGTTCTTTTTAAGCATGTACATAAAACTGGAGCCCCAAATACGGCATGGGGGAGGCAGAGAGAGAAAACCAGGGGCAGAAAAAAAATTACTTGCTATTTGCTTTGGAAGCAATTGCCTGGAGTGTCAGGTTCACAGTAAGGCTACCCTGACTTGATAAGGCCAGCAGGAAGGGGATGCCGCATGCCGGAAAGGCAGCAGACCTCAGAACCACTGGGAATCCCATCACAGAAGCTAAAAGCACCGAAATATTTTCCAGCTAGGCTGGAAAAAGAGAAAAGGGCAGTTAACAGTGCAATCCTATGCAAGTCTACTCAGATGTAAGTCCCACTGAGTTCAATGGAGCTTACTCCCAGGTAAGTGTGTGTGTATAGGATTGCAGTCTAAAAACATGGTTTTATGCTACTTGTTTGAAAGGAGAATGCGGAACACAACAGCCCCATAGAACATAAGCACTCTTTCTTGCTTCTGAACAGGGATGGGGACTCGGACTCGAGGACTCGACTCGTGAGTCGGACTGAGTCCCCCCTCTGACTCGACTCGGACTCGAGTCCCAATATTTTTAATGGGACTCGAGACTCGACTCGGGACTCGAGACCAAGGACTCGTCAACATCCCTGGGCTGTTGACGAGTCTTCTGGCTGTGCCAGAAGGAGCGCGATCACCGGTGAAGAGCGCATGGAAGCGAGGCATGCCGCTGCTCGGCCACTATGGACATCTACCAGGAGTGCAGCCCCAACGATGTGTTGAGATTTATTTTGATTGATGTGTTGTTGTGGGGGGTTTGGGTTAGGGTCAGACATTTTGGGTTTGGCTGCCTCTGCCTGCCTGTTTGGGGTTCCCAGCCTCCTCTGCCTGCCTGGTCTCTTCTTGACCTGTTCAACAGTTGAATTGTCCAAGACAAAGGCCTCTGCCTGCCTGCTTTGGGGTTCCCTGCCTCCTCTGCCTGCCTGGTTATTTTGGGTTTGTCTGCCTGGTCTGTTCTTGCCAAAATCAGTTGCAGAGTTTTTAAATAAAAAGGCACACTTGTGCCTAGAATTTATTTAAGCCACACATCTGAAGTAGCCTTATTTTGTTGGGGGGAAACCCCATTGATTTTAATAGGGACTCGTGGAGTCAGTTTTGGGAGTGACTCGTGACTCGTGAGTCACCATTTTGGACCAAGGACTCGGACTCGGACTCGGACTCGAGACTCGGGTCCAAAACTCGTGACTCGACTCGTGACTCGAGACCAAGGACTCTTCAACATCCCTGCTTCTGAACTCTCCTACTTTGTAGCATCCATCTAGCTATCAGGGAAAGCCCAGAGCTCAGTGGTACAGTAATTGAGTAAGTGCTTTGTAAATACATAAGCAAGGCAGGCCTCAAGGATAGGTATGGTTGGGCACCTGCTGAGGGTCCGCACCTCAGCAGGGGCCGACTGACAAGACCCCCTGGAGTTGCTCCTCCTCTTCAGCAATGCCACCTCAGCTGCTTGTTCACCTGCCTCTCTCGCTCTGGCCCAGACTCCAGTAGTGGTGAGGTGGAGGAGCAGCAGATGCCACTGCCTACCTGCTCACTGGCTCTCTGCATGTCAGGCAAGCAAGAAAGAGGAGGAGGAGCAATAGCAGCTGGTGACAATGGTGGTGAGAAGGCAGACTCACCGAGAGGCAAGGCGCATTGGGAGTGTCTTGCCCAAAGGGCCCTCCAAAACTTGGAGCCAGCACTGTACATAATGTTCAGGTTCAATCCCTGCTCCCTCCAGGATGTTTTGCCTTCTTGTTTGTATCCAAAGTTCGCAGAAATGTTGCACCTCAAGGTAAAACCGCTTTTACCTTCTAGCAATAAAAACCACAGGTAACTGAAGCTGGTAGTGCTTAGCTGAAATCATTGTCGGGTGGCAGGGCAAAAAATGGAGAGCTGATACCAGGCAGAATGAACTATATATATATATATATATATATTTGACAAAGGCAAGAGGGAAGTCTGAAAAAGCGGAGTCAAATAGGGAGAAACACCCCCGCCCTCACCACCAAAGGAAGCGAGTAAATTCCAAATGCCCTGCTGAAATTCTTTTTAAAATTTCCTTTGTAGAAGAAACAGGAGGCAGCAAAGGACGCTTAGCAAAACGTGGCAGCATGTTCGACCAGGCCTACTTATCCAAGTAATAACCAAGCCTGACGAGAGTTGTGGTGATAACACGGGGGGGGGGATCAGAGCCCCTCCTTGGAAGAGCTCCAGAGGACCTCATGTGCACTATAGTTTTAGCATCTCCCCTTTTTAATGACATTTTAACCTGGTAGCGAACAATAATACTTTGCATTTGAATAGCACTTCTGAGTGTTAAAAGCCCTTCACTCATGGTATCTAGTAGTTGTAGCCCTGTAACAGGGATGGGGAATGTGTGGCCCTCCAGATGTTGTTGGACTACAACTCCCATCATCCCTCACCATTGGCTATGCTGGCTAGGGCTGATGGGAGCTGCAGTCCAACAACATCTGGAGAGCCCACACATTCCCTACCTATGAGGTAGGTCTATTTATTTACTTATTTATTTATCACATTTATATTCTGCCTTTTTTCCTCTTGCAAGGAACCCAAGGTAGCTTACAAGGTTCTCCTCCCCATTTTATCCTCACAACAACCCTGTGAGGTAGGTTAGGCGGAGACTCCGTGAGTGGCCCGAAGTCACCCAGTGAGTTTCATGGCTGAGCGGGGACTAGAACCTGGATCTCCCGAGTCCCAGTCCAACACTCTCATCACTACGCCACACTGGCTCTCAAGTCGGCATTATTATCCTCCATATTGCAGATGGGAGGGGGAAGAATGAAGGCAACGGAGAGAGAATTGTTCATGGCAGATGTGAGACTCAGACCAGGGACTTCCTGATGATCCGTAGCTCAGTCTCTCTTCGCCACTACGCTACGCCACTTCTCATAGCTATAGCCCAAAGTGAGGCTAAAAAAGGCAAAGGAATCTTTTGCAAGCCACGGGTAGCTCATAATGCTCTGAGGGTGGTGATGGGAATGGGCATTGTGACAGGAGCAAAGCTGTTTGGTGCTTCTTCCCCTCTTGTGTTGTGGCTGCGCAGAGGAGTGAGAGCCTCTCACTGTCACCCTCTATCTGTCTCTTGCTGAGATGAATCACACACTCCTTGCACACTGCCTGTCCTGAGGCGAAACAGCTCATGGAAATGCAAGCACGGTTTCGTCATAATTGGAATAAGATCTGCTAGGGCATTCTGTGTGTGTGTGTGTGTGCATGTGTGAGTGTTTGCCTGGGGTCTTTGCTGTTATAGCACTTGTGGGCTGGGCACTGGCTTTTATTTTATTTCTTGCTAAGTATTTTCATGTCTGGACTTGGGGGTGGAGGGCAGGAAGCAGGCCATGCCAGAGGGCAGGGGGAGACCCAAATGATTACCATGGCCACTGCCATGTTCACTCTGCGCCGTGACACATGGTCATGTTGAACAACGCGTGGCTGTGAGCATCGATAGACTTGGTGCGTCACAGTGAACTGCCTGAAGCAGACTGGAGTTTGGGTTTCACAAACACTGCCAAGCCTGTGGGTTGGATTTATTTTCGGGTTCTGCTGAAGAAGTAAAATTAAATATTAAAAAAAAGGCAGCATGCTTCTTATCTGCCTTCAAAAGAGCAGGGAGGACTTTGAAGGTATCTTTGAATGTAGTTTAATTTAATGTGGATAATGAAATAAATGTTACCACCAATTGCTATTATTACCAGTGCTCCTCAATATCTATTGTGTCTGCTTTCCAGTAGAAGGAATTACATATTTTTTCTCTTACTTTCTCATTATGCTTTAGGGTGGCAGGTTCACTTTGCCTGCTTCTGGGACTTAACAGCCTATGATGCTCACTCACTTATTTCAGAAAGGAAGGGCCATGTGCCCTTGCCTCAGACTAAAAGAATTATATATGCTGAGAGAATAGTTAGCTCTGAGTAGTGTCTACTCTGGCTGGGAGTGGTCTAACCGTTCTGCTTTTTGAACCCTTATCTGGCTATGTAAACAAATAAGAGAGCTACACAGTTCCTTCTCCTTTCAGGCACTAGTTATGCAAGTTATGTGGTCCTCATTTTTTTCAGAGACTGGTACATCGGCAGTGTATAAGGCCATTGTTGTTGAGTAAGGTTAGTGCTTGAACGTTTCTAAAGTTGCAAACCTATACACACTTATGTGAGAGTAAATCCCAGGGAACCCAGTGAGACTTATTTCTGAGTAGACATACTGTCTACTCAATATTGTGCTGCATAATCAAACTTTCAACTGAGCTCATGGTAAGTAGGGGTGCTTGAATCAGCAAAATGTGAGTTTGCCAAGGTTCTCAAAACTCCATCTCAAAGCTTGCTCCATTAGATTGTGAGCTTTGTTTTTTTCCCTTTGTACATATTTCCTTTGTGCATATTTTCATGCATATTTTTCCAAATGTACACATCAGTTGTGCACATCTTTGGAATATACACATTATTCTCCCACTAATTAAAGAGTGTTTGCACACATTTTTCAAAAGTACACAGTTTTCATGTGCTTTTTTTCCAAATGTACAGATGCTGCCAAATGCAATTATTTTGTGGTGCAGAAGTACATGAAACACACTGCAAGGTCAAAAAATGTATGGACTTTAACCACAGATTGCATTCGAGTCTTTGTTCAGTCTGGGAGGTGCAAACTGGGTAAATCCTGATCAAATACAAACTGAAACTAATTTATCATGCATCCCTAAATTAAGGTTGTGGTTAAAAAAAAAAAAAGATAGCAATTTAGGGAAGGGTTTTCAAATGTGACTTTTAAAAAAACTAAAACCCTAATTTGTTACATGTGCTTTTGATGGTTTTTGAGTAGGACATAAAGTAATTTCCGGGATGAATAAACTTGATTAAACTTTGCTCCAGAACTTTATATGTAACAACCAAATTTAAAGTCCAAACAACAATATGACTTTCAATCCTGTGCCATATCTAAAAGCTTTTATTGTGTGCTGGGTTGAATATTATTCTGTTTGTTAATCAATGGCAAACATGTGTCAAAACAGCAAAGAGAAAGTGAACAGATGTGGATGATCAGTCTCAAGCATTTACCTGCACAAGAATATAAGAAGAGCCAAGCTGGATCAGACCAATGGTCCATCCAGTCCAGCATTCTGTTCACACAGCGGCCAACCAGCTGCCCACGGGATCCCACTAGCAGGACATGAGTGCAACAGCACCCTCCCACCCATGTGCCCCAGCAACTGGTGTACATAGGCATACTGCCTCTGATACTGGGAGGTAGCATACAGCCATCAGGACTAGTAGCCATTGATAGCCTTATCCTCCATGAATTTGACCAATCCCCCTTTAAAGCCATCCAAATTGGTGGCCATCACTACCTACCCAACATCCAGTTACCATTTTGATATTTGTCATGTAATAATAGCCTTATCTGATGGAATCATCTATGAACAAGCTGTGTGGATGATCGCATTACAGTAATACCTTGGATTGCAAGTAACTTGGTTTGAGGGTGTTTTGCAAGACAAGCAAATTTTTAAATATTTATTTAATATTTTTTTTTTAAACTTGATATACAAGCGACGTCTTGCAATACAAGTACTGTAGTACTGCTTAAATTAAAAATCTCTACAATTTTTTTTTGGGGGGGGGTTCATTTTGATATAAGAGTGTGCTGGATTACAAGCACGTTTCCAGAACGAATTATGCTCTCAATCCAAGGCATGACTGTATTTGCGTACACTTCAGAAACATTACAAAAAAGTGTTTTTGATATTTGTGTTATCCTCTGGGAATCTATGTTATGCTACAAAACCTATCTACAGATGTCAGAACCCACCCATATCTATTGAGCTTCCACTCATAATCACAACAAGCACATTTTGCTTCTATTTGGGATAGGAATGGGTGATCCGCCCAGCAGCACTCGACTCCTGGAGTGCTCCTGCCACGCAAGTGCCAGCTGAGGCGCTCGCTGGACTTCCGGGTCCCCAGCTCTACATTGTTTACATAGAAAGTAGTGTAAAATATATTAAAAACGGCCATGATTTGCACAAATTATGCAAATCGTGGCTGTTTTTAATGTATCTTATGCCATTTTCTACATAAACAATGTAGCGCCAGAAACTGGAAATCACTTCCCTGGCTCAGCTCGCGAGAAGAACGCGAGTTGAGCCAGGGAAAAGGTAGGGCAAGCAGAGCTCGGGGGGTTGAGCCCAGCGAGTTCACCGAACTTCCACCCCCCAATCGAGCTCCGCGCACATCCCTAAATTGGGAGAGCATAAATGCAAGTATAAGCCATTACCAGGTTCTGGTGACCCAGCTCCAGGAATTCTTGGGTGATACTACTCCTTTTCAGCCTGGATTTCAATCTAGTTTGGGGACAGAGACTGCCTTGGTCATTCTAGTAAACAACCTGTACCGAGATATGGATGGGTGAGTGTATCCCTGTTGATTCTCCTCTATTGATGCTTCTGGATTGCATTGCTGGGACAGGACTTGGGGTAATTTTGCAGTGGTTCTGGTCCCTCAGTCATGAATAGTAAGTCTCAGAACGTGGTGCTGGGAGACTGCTGTTTCAGTCTGTGGCCTCAGGCCTGCAGGATGCTGTAAGGTCCCATCCTGTGCCTGCTGCTGTTTAACAGCTACACGTGGAACTACTGGCAGAGATTATTTGGACATTTCTAGTAGAGTGTCTTCAGTAATCCATTTGTGTATAATTAGACGTACATGCCATGCTGCCATATCTGGAGTCCTAAAAGCATCTCTACATGTGAGGAGGGAGAGGAGAGGCAAGCACTCTAACTCCACCCCCATCGCTGTACTTGTAGATGTAGAAGATGACTGTCTGCAGGGGCGGAGCTTCCTCTCTATCCATGGCGCCCCCCCCCCCCCAATTTAGAACCCAAGGGTTAAAATTGTGCTGTGCATTATTATGAATTTTCATGTTTTGTTAGCCACCATTTAGATCTTTTTAGACCAAAAGGCAGGATACCAATGTTTGAATCAATACACAAGTAATATTGATTTTCATTTACCTCCAAAACACAGAATAATGGACAATCTGCTTTTAACTGATGACATGTATCCAAAGTTTGAATCAGAAGTTCAGATGTATTCATTTGAGTACATTCAGAGCATGAGGTATGTTAAAAACTATAGTTTAACATGATTCCAGCTGCTGATGCAGTGCCTTTATAAAGTTCTCATTTTCCCATCCAAATAAGAGAAATCCACCCCACCCCCCATTTATGATTAAACTATGTTCAGGTCTTATAAATAGACAGTCTAGGATTAAAGACATAGGCACTCACAAGAATTAAAGCAACCGTATGCCAGTTTGCTTAATCCTTCTACATTGCATAATTAGTGCATAGAGTGGTTGCCAAAAAACATTGCTTGAGTGCTTGAAAAAATGCTGTACTCTTACAGCATATTGGCAGATGCTATTTGTCTTTTTCTTTGCTTCCTTCACCATGTGCTGATATGAACTTTTCATTCCTAAGGTTGCTGGTTCAAGTCCAGCACAGATTGATAGTGTCAAAATTAAATAAGCTGTGTTTTCCCAGTGGGCCACGTACATTTGAAGGATTTGCAGTGAGAGTGAATGACATGTAAGCTGAGGGCAAATTACAGGAAATCTCAGGGACTAACTACATACATACAAACTCATGGAATGGATGCTTGACAGCAGGTTTTTGTGGGCATTTGGAATATCCTGGGGGCGAAAGGGGCTTAGCAGAGATTTGAAGAGGAAAAACAGAAGGTGGGTAAAGAGTTAATCAGTCTTTCTCCCTGCGGCTACTTTGTTCCAAATCACATGTATACATGTATCATATGAATACATGTAATCATGTATTCATACATGTATACATGTATTCACTGGTGAGAGCCAGTGTAGCGTAGTGGTGAGAGTGTTGGACTGGGACTCGGGAGATCCGGGTTCTAGTCTCCACTCAGCCATGAAACTCACTGGGTGACTTTGGGCCAGTCACTGACTCCCAGCCTAACCTACCTCACAGGGTTGTTGTGAGGATAAAATGGAGAGGAGGAGGAGGATTATGTAAGCCACCTTGAGTTCCTTGCAGGAAAAAAGGTGGGGTATAAATGTAATAAATAAATAAATAAAATAAAATCAATTTTATTTATTTAGTAAAATTTCTAATCCACCTTGCTCCTCCAATGAAGATGCTAAATTTAGGGATGTGTGAGGAATCTGATGGGGGGGGGGTGTTCGAAAATCTGATGGATTTTCTCGACTCGGCCCCGTATATTCTATTCCGTCAACCCCGCGCTGGTGCAGACTTGATCCAAGGTGAATTGAGCCAGCATGTGGACTCTCATTTTTAAAATGGGCAGCGATTTGCATAATATTTTTTAAAAAAAGCTGGGAAATTTGCACAATTTGGGCCTCCACTCCACAATTTGCACAAATTGTGCAAATTTGTGCAAACTGTGGAGTGGAGGCCCAAATGTTGCACAAATCTGAAATTAACTGTCAGAAAATTCAAGGTGGCCAAAGTGGAGTGTGTGCATATGCAGTGAGACAAGGATACTTCCATACTTCTCATGTCAAATGCTACAGGAAGAAGAAGAACAAGAACAACAATGACTCGAATCTAACGAGTCAGCCCCGATTTGCACAAATTGTGCTAGAGATATGCAGTTCGCAGCTCCAAATTTGTGCAACTATTTCGAGCAATTTTATGGAAGCTGAACCCCCCCCTCCCCCAACTTGGCCTGCTTTTGTTTGTTGGGTTGGAAATGTGTCGAAAGTCTGTCAAACTCAAATGGATCGAGTATTCCAGTGTTGCATGTCCCTACATACAATGCAAAAAAAAGAAAGTAACAACAAACCAATCCTTAGAAAGAAATAGACAAATAACAATGACATGTGTTTGTGTATAATGTGTAAGTTAGGGCCATAATGAACATTCAGCATAGCTTATATCCAGTGTGCACATGTATGTTCTAAGAAGAAACTGGCCCCCCAAGTAGATGAAAACAGGATATTATAATGTGAATGTATGCTTGTATAAGCATATGAAGGGTCACCTACATGCTTGACACTTACCAAATCATTCTGACTTTTTCAGATTTCACACTGGGACATCATTCAAGGCAGCTGCCACTGGGCAATCCCTTTGTTTAAGGCCCATGCAAAAACTGACCCAAAGTTCTTATATCAGTTATGGATAGAAACAAATCCTCATTTCTGGAAGACGCATACCCCCTCCCACCGCACCAACAAGCCGTGTGGGCGGGGTTAGAGATACCAACGTTCCAAAGCCTTTCAAAAGTTCATGAGGTCTGAAGACATGATATGGTGGACCAAGATTGAGCTTTGTCTGAAATCTCACAAAATCTCAAGTGAGATTTTGGAATTGGGCCTCTATAGATGAGCAAGGTGTGACCCATCCATCCTGTTTTTGTTCCCTTTGTAGTTGTTCCTGTTGGGTTTGGGTATTTGGTTCAGTGTGGGTTGTTCAGTCTGGCTAATTTTCTGGTTCTTGTGTAATTGTAACATTACACTGAGGGGCTGGTGCACGCATGAAGGAACACCACGGATAAGGGGGAGGAGGTTGGACACGCGTTATGAGAGGGGAACATAGGATGATGCCTTGTACTGAGTGAGATCATTGGTTCATCTAGCTCAGTATTGTCATTACCAGGGCTGGGCAAGACGCGACCCACGGGCTGCATGCCGCCTGCCCTTCTGTGCAGCCTCCACTGCCCCCTGCTGCCACTAAATTTGCTGTGGCAGTGGCAAAAAAAATAAAAATAAAATCAGCACAGCACTGGCAAAGGGATTTATCTTTAAATCAAAGCTAAAGTTGCCCTTTTTGGCCACTACATCACCTGTTTATTTATTTATTTATTTATTTCATTTCTATGCCACCCAATAGGCGAAGCTCTCTGGCCAGTTTACAACAGTTAAAACCATAAAATAGGGCATCATGATTAAACATAATATACAACTTTTAAATGTTTGAATCTCCAGTACAGCATCCCATCAATTTGTTCCCTGTTTCTGCTGCCACAGCACTGAATTTCAGAGCTAAATTCAGCAGCATGGGGTGGGGCATAGAGGTTTGGACCCTAGTGGGTTCTGGGGGTACAGAATTGGCCCCTGGATCCCCAGAAGTTGACCACCACAGGTCCACACTGACTGGTAGCAGCTCTCTGGGATTTCGGACAGGGGGATTTCCCAACCCTACCTGGGGATGCTGTAGATTGAACCTGGGATATTCTGCAATCTGTATGCAAAGCCATGGAAGAACAATCACAAATCTGAGCTGGTTAAGAGCATACTTCTGTATTTGGTGGAGAAGCTTGGGGTTAACCAATATAGGTTGCAGATATTTCTAAGAGGACCAAAACTCACAAAGCCCTCTTCTTGTGGTCTTGGTGTGTGTGTGTGTGCAAATGGGAAGATTTGGCTTAAACCAGGGGAGTGTGCCTAGTTAGAAAATGCCAAATCCCACTCGGGGTGGCCCACTGAATTTGGTTCATTTTGTTTGCTTAGTGACTAAGCCTTAGTCTTAGTGACTAAGCCTTAGTCTTAGAAGACATGTCCCTCAGCAAAGTTTTGGCCTTTAAAATTCTGGTGTTGGCATCTGTCTTATTTGAACCAGGGAGGAAACCATTCAGTGGATTAATCCTGTTCCTTGATATCATAATGAGCACAGCAAAATTGACCAAGAGCTCAACCTAAATGTTACGTCAACATGAATTGCTGACTGAGTGGTGTAGCAATGCAGCCAGATGCTCCCTTCCCTGCAGATGGATTACAGTAGTAATTGTTAGCCAAGCTGCTATGGAATCATTCCATTTGAATTCCCCAACTGCAGAATCTTGGTTACGTCTCTGGAATTCTCTGTCGAAATGCAGTTAGTTTCTCTATGCCAACCAGATTCTTTAGGAATTTGCTTTCTATTCACTTTCCTGTTTAGTTTGCTATGACTGAATTATAAATTTAGAAAATCCTGAGATCATGTCTGGCCAGGACCTAATTAGAGTTGTAAAGGATTATACCACAGTACTCTAAGCAGAACATGAACAATTACTCTGAAATCGAAACCCTTATAAAAATGGTCATGTGTTAGGTGTGCAACAAAGCAACGAACATGGTGGTTTTGGTGTTCCCCAGGGCTGCAGAACCTCAGACCTGAGGGACAAACCCAGCCCTCCTTGGGTCCCAATCTGGCCTCTGGGGTTCCCCAGAAGGCTACACCCCTTCTCCTGGCCCCACCCCCTTTCTCCCAACCACCCATTGTTTGGTGGTTTCCCAGGTTTTGTGCAGTTCCCCATCCCCTAAAATGTTGAAATGCATCTCTTAAGGCAGTGTTCTCCAACCTTGGGTCCCCAGATGTTTTTGGCCTACTGGGAGTTGTAGGCCAAAAACATTTGGGGACCCAAGGTTGGAGAACACTGCATTAATAGAACAAGACAATCATAACATAAATACATTACAACAATAATTTGAAATAATCAAATTACTCTTTGCAAACACCTGTCATTTTTAAACAGTCCTAAGGAATAGGGCGCTAAAATCAATAAATTGGGCTTAGGTATGATGGCCAGATGGCAACATTCTACCCATCATGTGGACAGAATAGCATAGCTGGCTGGGGCATGCTGGGAGTTGTAGGCCAAAAACATCTGGGGACCCAAGGTTGGAGAACACTGTCCTAAGGCATTTCATTACTGGCAGTGAAAGTTTTGAGCTAACATATGCCGGTATTTTGGGGTATATTTGGCATTTGGCCCCACCCACCGTTAGAATGCACGCGCACACACACACACACCCAAATGCTTCTCCAGAATGGAATCCAGCCCTCGGGCTGAAAGAGGTCCTGTTCCCCAAGCCAAAGAGTGGTGGTGAGTGAGCAAGAGGTGGCAGCTTGCTCCACTTTGCTGCCACTTGCTCACTTTTCCAGACACCCTTTCCTAAAACAGGAAACAGCAGTGGCAGCAAGGAAAGGAGCAGCAGCTGCTCCCTGCAGTTCCCCCATTCTCACTGATATGCTATGAACATCTGTCAATGTGCCCATGTATGTATTGAACCTCAACTCAATAATTTTTGTTAGGGGCTATCAAAGGTGTGGCTTCCATTTCATCTGAATGTGCTACTTTCTCTAAAGGAATTCACACTTTATCAGTAAAGTGTGGCTTTAGCCCTCAGATCACTAGCCTGTCACATCATTAGAGCTGTGATCTTGTGGCGTTTGAGCAGCAGCCATGTGGTTATGTGGTTATCTGTCTCCCCACTAAGGGAGCTTTTGTCAGGGATGGTTATCCAAGCAGGGCAACTGTTTGGGCTAGATGATGCATTTGGTTGCTTCCAACACTATGACCTTCTATAGACGTGTAGGCTGTTACGGGTAGAAATTACTGAGTCTTCATACATGTCTGATCATGGCAGTCAGTAATTTAACATATTCATGAAATTAGTTTAGCTATTTTACCCTTGTTTTTTAAAATCGGTCTTTCATCCCTTTATTTTGTGAAAGATAGTCAACCACTTGGAGCATAATACAGAGACTCTGTGCCCCGTGGAAATCTGAAGGATGCAGTATGCACACTTTCATCTGATCTCGGCAAAGTGCTTAGAACTGGGGTTAGCTCGCAGCCAATTAGGACAAACAGAAGGAATTCTCTAAATAGGATGTGTGTGTGTGTGTGTGTGTGTGTGTGTGTGTGTTATTGTGTTATTGAATCAGTCACAAATGTGTCTTATCTTAGAAAATATATTGCGTAGTTCCTCTATTCTAACTTCCATTCTCCCACCAATATTACAAACAAATACGTCTAATAATATGATGGTTCAGTTGCTTAATCTCTCCCCTGGGCTCTGTATCTTCTGCGTGCCTACATTTAAAACAGTTCACCAACAATGGAAATCATTCAGTCAAAAATCCTAGAAGAATAAGGCACAACTTAACATGCTTCTGAACTCTCCATTTAGAATTCAGCCACTACCTTTACTGAGTACTTCATGGCAAATATTTAGGAGGAAGGAGGTGTCCTCTGAAAGGCAATGCCATCTTCCATTATTATCATCTGGCTAATCAAGACAATAATGTCATTGATTTTTAGGGCAAAGATATGAAGGAACGGAAGAGGCTTATACGACACTGATTGCCTGGGTGGACAGCAACAAAGAAGGGAAATTGTAAAATTGCCTGACACAATTCATGTTTTAATTGCATCGTTCACATGCCAAACATTGTATTTCCCACACACACACACCCCGCTCTGTGCTTATATTTTGTTAGCTATAAAAATGCTTCGTTCTTTGGGTTGTCAAAGGGAGACTAAATTGTAACTAATGATTTATGTAAAGGATGGGGTATCATGAAGCCTCAAATAGGTGACTGCATATGAGAATTGGAAGTTATGTCAAATGATATTTGTGCTCATTAAAAACCCAAACCTCCCTTTCCCTCTTGTCCTATATAACTTTAGCTATCACTTATATTTAAACCTTGGTTTAAAATTATATTCTAGGATAATACTAAGGCTGAAATGCTTACACTTACCTGAGAGTTGACCCCACTGAACTCAATGAGGGCTTACTTTTGAGTAGACATATATATATATAGTTGCATGGCAAGTAATATATACCTTCCTTCCCCCAGAAGAATTTTCTGTGTTGAGCTCTAATCTGCTTTCTTTTTCTCTTCCTCTAAGTCTCCCTTCTCCAGTTCTTTGGTTATATATAACATTTTTATTGTACAATGTGATCTGGACCTTTGGACCTTTGAAGAGGTTTTCAAACTAACATCAAACTGTTTGGCCTTACTTTCTCCCATCTCATTTCCCAAACTGCAAGTAAAAAACTCCAGAGTAGGCTTTTCTACATGAGGCATTTACGTGAATCCATCATTCCCTACTCACAGTTGTTTATGGGTTCTTTAGATGATGTGATGACCCTCTAGTTTGGCTATTGTTTCTAACTAGCACTTTCCATGAGTTTTTTTTAGAGAAGGGAAAGTGCAGCATTTAATTGTGAAAGCCAAGGAAACCATTTTTTCACTTGTTTATTTGCACTATTCCACTATGGCACAATAGAGGTTATGTAGTAGAAAAGCAGGAAAGGAAACGATCTTGTGTAGTCAATTCTGTGACAAAACCGAAAGTAGATGCAGCAGATTAACAGCCACATGTAGAAAAGCTTAAAGTTTGTTTGACATTGCTGGGTTTTGTCCTCATACTAGGAGCAATGAAAAGGAGAGACTGCAAGGCTACAGTATGCTTTAAAATTCCTGATGGGTAAAACTAAGGAAAGCTGAATACTGAGGTGGAGGTGAAGGTGGTGGTGGTGGATATTGATATCAGGACTAAAAACCAACACGGCAGCTTAGGCATAGATGAGGAAATAGTCAACTGACTGCAAAAACAAGATAGGTTTTTTGAACTCGCACCTTAATCAAATTACATAGGATTGCCCTTTATTTTAGGAAGAGAGGAAGCTGCCTTATTCGGATTCAGAACATGAGTCCATCTATTGTCTATACTGGCTGACAGCCCTCTCTGAAGAGGCCAGCAACTGAACTGGGAACTTCTGCAGGGAAATCATGTGCTACAGCTCTTCCCCTCAAGGAATTTTAAAGGAATGTCTCTTCTTCTATAATATTTTAGACCTATAAAACATAATGGAGATTCTATTCTGTCCACATGATAGGTAGAATGTTGCCATCTGGCCATCATACCTAAGCCCAATTTATTGATTTTAGCGCCCTATTCCTTAGGACTGTTTAAAAATGACAGGTGTTTGCAAAGAGTAATTTGATTATTTCAAATTATTGTTGTAATGTATTTATGTTATGATTGTCTTGTTCTATTAATGCAGTGTTCTCCAACCTTGGGTCCCCAAATGTTTTTGGCCTACAACTCCCAGTAGGCCAAAAACATCTGGGGAACCCAAGGTTGGAGAACACTGTATTATTATGCATTCTCCCTACTGTTCAATTTAAAAAAAAATAATTATAATACAAAAAAAGAGTAGTGTGATGAAGAAACCCCCTTTTGGATACATTTTTATACCCAAACTATCTGTACGTTCAAAAACTGCCTGCAAGAAGACCATTCATGCTGGATTAATCACATTGCAGTAACCAGCAAATATACTGGTTTTATACTCTCACACCCATTGTCCCAGTAATTATAAATATATACATCCTTCCAGATGGATAAAGTATATTTAGTAATTTACACCCACACCTGCCAATGCTAGTTTTAAAGCTAACTTTCCTTTCATTGGTCTTAAATATGCATGCAACACTAAGCCCAATCCACAGCCCCTGAAGAAAATTTTGCCCTAAAAAAGAGAAAGATTTCCCATGGGCCAAGGTAAAAAATCATCATCAGAGAAAAGCAGTATCCTTCATGGTTCTGATCCGGTTGTGATTATATGGATGCCTATTTTTAGTCTTATAACTTTCTAAAATCCTTAGGTGTGCCTCCACAAAGTACAGGCAATGCTCTGCTTTTTTCTTTCCTAAATTGTCTGCATTGTTGGCGACTTTTTCTCTGTGTATTACCAGTAAAAATATCATTTCTTGTTTAAAGGCTTTAGATGGGTGTAACCTTGCAAGCTGAGATACTGGGTTCGCACGACATGACAACCCATTGTGGGTGACAAGCCATGGTGGGTTGTTGTGCCGTGCGAATCCAGACAGTTCCCCGCAGGGTGGCTTGTTTGTGGGAAACCCATGGCTTGTTCTAAGGGCAGTTGTTCCCACGATGGGTTGTCATGTCATCCGAACCCAGGCAACTGACCCCATCATGGGTACCAGGAAGCAGCGAGTGAGCCTCTCGGCAAGAGTGGCAAAAAACCCTTTCCGCTCTTGCCAAGCTTGCCCAAGCCTCTGCCCGTGACAGCCACTCCACAAGTGCCCAAGCGGCACTCTGGAGCAACTGTCACTGGCTCGGTGCTACCCACCGTGATTGCGAGGCCTTTTTGGCTCACTGCAGCTTCCCCCCTTTACCATTCCCCCCCTCCTGAGTTCGCAAACAACGATCTCTAAATTGACAGTCGGTGCCAGCCCTTCTAAAGTGCCAGCCCCTCCAATGTGCCACTTGGGCACTTTGAAGGGCCTGTCACTGGCTGTCAATTCAGAGATTGCTGTTTGCGAACTCTGGGGGGGGGGAGGGGAAAGAGGAAAAATGCCACTGTGAGCCAAAAAGGGCTCATGATTGCAGTGGGGTGCACTGAGCCAGTGACAGTCACTCCAGACCAGAGTGCCACTTGGGCACTTGGCGGTGGTCTGGGCAAGCTTTTAAGGGAAGGCAAAGCCATGAGTGATATTTGCTCACAAAAGGGGTTTGTCACTAGATCACCCCCTTCACAGCAAGATCCTCTACTTTTTTTTTTTGGCTGGACCTTACTCTTCTCAGTGTCCCACATCTTTTCCACCCTTTCCTGAGACTCTAGGTGTTCGGGAAGGTGGGAAAGTGCAAGCCACCCCCTTTTACTGGAGCATGGAATTCTGACAGGTATAGATGAGGAAATAGTCAACCGGCCCACTTGCACTGGCTGCCAATATGCTTCCGAGCCGAATTCAAGGTGCTGGTTTTAACCTATAAAGCCCTACACGGCTTAGGACCACAATACCTGATGGAACGTCTCTCCCAACCGCTATCTACCCGGACACTACGCTCAACATCTGGGGCCCTCCTCCGACTGCCACCTCCAAGAGAGGCTCGGTTGGTGGCAACGAGGAGGAGGGCCTTCTCGGTGGTAGCCCCCCCCCAGTTATGGAATCAGCTCCCCACTGAGACCCGCCTGGTGCCAACCTTACTATCTTTTCGGCGCCAGGTTAAGACTTCCCTCTATGCCAAGGCATTTAGTTAGGAGCTTGGAATAGCACGGAGGGGATTGTCACCTGTAGGCTCAGTTTTATTGGCTTTTGTATTGTTATTTTAAACTGTGTTTTTAAATTTGGTTTTTAATTTTTTAAACTATTTTGTATGTTTTTTATTGTTGTTTTTATGTATAGAGTGTTGTGAACCGCCCAGAGAGCTTCGGCTGTGGGGCGGTATATAAATGAAATGACAGGTAGCTGTCAAAATTCAGGCTACCTTTTAAAGTGGGTTCTTTGACAGGGCTAATCAGTGTGTGTTTTTTTCCACAGGGACATATACATATGTATATGCATATGCCCCTGTCAAAAAACCCATCATTTATACTCTTATACATATGCATTCCTGAATATTGCAAACACCATGACAAGGAAAAACCTCTTTGCCTGAGCTATCTATGTTGCAGTACCATGGAGGCATTGTTGTTTTCCTGCCTGTACTTACCCAACCACCAGGGTGCAATGGAAATGGGTCAGCAGTTTACCTCCGCAAAGGAGAGACAAGAAGGAATGAGAAGTTAGACCACGTTATGTCACTGCTAGACAGGTGTCAGGAGTTGTGGGTCATCTTTCAGGGTTTCCCCATCATCACAGATGTGTTCCAAGTTATAGCAGAGCATTAAAAAAAAGGACTCTGAGATTTACATCAAGGAAAATGTAAGACCTGTGCATGTAAAACCCATAGGATTGCTGACGTTGAAGAAATAAATAATAAATTGTTGCAGTTCTATTATGTAATCTACTATGTAGATCCACACCTGGCTCTGTGGCTTTGTCTATAAATCTTTTACATGTCCACAATTGCTTTCTCTGCTATTTGTTTTCACTTGGGCTTGTCAGATATGCTTGCAAAGTCTCATAACTTGAACTAAACAAGGGCTTGTGAATGCGATAATTCCTCTTGTAGATGAAATCTTGTATGACTTTTCACATAGCGGTTGTTATGGATACTCGCAGAAAAGGCAAGTCAAATGCATCCAACAAGACCAGCTTTCACTATAATAATTCTTTATTTTTTTCAATGTCATTCTACATCATCCATAAAGGAAGGATTTATTTTCAAGCTTTGAGAATAACAGCCCCAAATATGCACCTCCTTGTGACTTCAGATTCATATATTCTTGCTACATGAACGATTTGCATTTACAGAAATGATGAGATCTAATCTTAATCTGCTATAGGAAAATGGATCCTATGTTCCTCATAGGTCATATGTTGTCTCCACTTCTGGGTGCTCTGAAACAGCTTCTGGTTGTTAGGATGCTTACAAAATGTTCCTCGTCCAAACTACTTTCTGGATTTGGAGTTTTCTGAATGATCTGGTCTTGTTTGGAGTGTGGCATTGAAGTCTCAGCAATCTGCTATTCTTCTATATATTTTTTCTGGAGTTTGCTTACAGTCACTTCTGCTCATTCATAGCTTCCCCCCGCCATCCAGATTATGGGTGCATTGGGTGCCCATTGATGAAAAACAGCTTCTAAAGGATTCTTGACACAAAGGAATACATGGTCTCATTAAGATTGCACAGTTGTTCCATCAGAGCACATAGGATCTTGTGCAGATCAGTTACCGGGGGGGGGGGGGGGGAGATATGAATGAAGAGAAGAAACTGAAAGCTGCCACAGACGGCACACGTGCCAATTACATAATTAGTTTTAGAAATTCTCCATATTAGATTAGAAGGAAGAAGAATTCTTCAAATCACTACTGCCTGTGTCAGTTGTGGAATACTGCACAGATACTAGGGGAGTAGTGATTTCACTGAAAAGTAATGAAATTTCTCAAGGAGAAATGGTTTTGCTAGATTCCGACCCCCCACACACTTTGTTTCAACTTTTTTTTTTTTTACAGAATAATTTTGCCTATTCATCAGCACATTTACTGGGGAGTAAGTCCCATTGAACCTGATGGTGCTTACTTCTTATTACACATACATAGGATTGCAATGTTAATCTGAGATGCCCCATTCACCCCCCTACCCCACAAAAAGGATGACAAGGGGTGTCTTTTAAACCTTTGGGTCTGCTTTTTTTTATGGTGGTGTTTTGCCACAGGATCCCCAAAAGGGATTGGCAAAGGTTCTTTGAGGGATTTTCTGCCCATAATAAATACTCCTCCAGGAAGTCAAAGCCAAACATGTTTATTGCAAAGCCGAGCCTTAAGTACAACAATGCTCTCCTCCCAGTTCCCTGGTGGAAATCCCACCCCTTAGCAGCACAGTCACTGTTCAACCAACCCGAATGCTAGGTCCAGCAGCTCTCCGCCTGGGTTGGGCTTCTGCAAGGCTTTCTGCAAGGCTCTCTGCACAGCGTCCTCTGCTCCTCCTCGCTCCTTCCAGTTCTTCAGTACTTCACACGCAACCGACTAACAACCACCGCACTCCCACCAACAACCACCACCCTCTCTGTCTGCACTTGCTCTTCTTAAATAGCACCAAGTTTCTTGGAATTGCAGATCTCGTGCTTCATTGCTAGCACCTGTGCTGTTTGCATTGTCAACCCTCTGGCCAGCAGCCAGGTCACTTGCCGGTGAGTTGCTCTTGATTGCATCAGGCTGGCAAGCTGGCAAGCAGCCAAGTAGCCAAGGCCGGTTGCTGATTCTTAAAGCAAACCTACTTTCTTAAAGCAAACCCAGAGCATAGAGACAGAACTCTGTACAACACTCCTTTACTCCTCGCCATCTTCCGCGACTCCCAGTACAGGTGGCCACCATTTTGAATCACCCAAAATACACCTAAGAATTCAGAACAGGGCTTTTTCGGGGGGAAATGGCTCTGATTTTCTTCCACTCCCTCCCTCAAAAAAATAATTATGCCTTCTTTGTCAATTGGTCCTTGTCAATTCAGTACAGCTCTAATACATATTACAAGTTAGTTGCCCATGAAGTAACATAAGCAAATGGGAGAAAGTCCATGAATCTAAAATTTGACAACATTGAAAGGGGAGGAAAGGTAGAAGTAAGACTGACAAGGGATCTAAGTGAGGAAATGCAACCCCACCTACTTAGACCTTGTGTCTTTGGACTGGGGATGAGGACTAAATAGTTGAGTCAAAGCATTCACAATGGGCAATAATGGTTAATAATACTGTTAATAATTTTCAAAACAGGAATGTAAGAAAGCTTTCCTCTTAGATGACCAGGATATACACAATTAGCTGTTCCAAATGGTTTCTTTAACTTGGCGTATCAAGCATTCTTAAATTCTGATCCTAGAGATTTCAGTGGAAAATATTGCCAAGTAAGTGTTCCAAGGTTGGACGGTTAGTAGAAAAGCAATTTAATTTGTCCAAACAGTGCTTATTAAAAGCTTGATGGAACAAGTATTTGGTTACACTCAGTATTTGCTGGGTGACTTACATATAGGATTATAAATACCCTTTAATCATTCTGTGTATTAGTATAATTTGTAAATGGAAAACCAAACCATAGTGGGTTGGATCCAGACTTAGGCATACTTGGGGTAGACCCACTGAAATAAATGGGATCTAAATTAATCACAACTAACTTAAGTCCCATGGGTGTACTCCAGGTATGACTAAGTCTGGATCCAGCCCAGTGTTTGCAGCATGTTAAAAGGTTCTGTGAATGCATGTAGACAAGAAGGCAGCAGCCTGATCATTTCTTAGAGACTCCCCGGTCCATATTTCTGGAATAGCAACCAATATATTAACACACAAGGATGATTTAGCTTGCAGCAGGATTCTGGGAAAGGGATTACTATAGATCCTTCTATTAAGGATTCTAGTTTCCCCTCCTGGATCCTACTGCTCTTTATGTAATTATAACCTCCCAGAAAGCTGAATACAAATAAAGGCTTCTCCCTTCATCCCACCGAAATGCCATTCCAAGGGGCTCTGTGTTGAAATGCGACAGCCATTTGAGGGATAAATCTTCCTAGAACTAGTATGCAGAATGCCAAAACAGATTCTAGGAATAGTGCTATTAGGGTCTCATCATCTGGAAAAATTAGAGGGCTCCTGGGTGGCACGGACATTACCATACATTGATGACTGTGGCCACAACTCAGAGCAAATAAGTGTGCTAACAGGTAAGATGGAGCTTTCTTTAGAATGTTACTTGCAGTGTTGTGTGCAGCTGAATGTCTGGGAAGTTTATGTTGGATTAGCTAGCACTGCTGAAGAGACAATCGGTTCAGTTGTAAAAGCACCTTGTCTATTAGGCTGGTTTAGTAAACCTCTCCCCAAAAGTTCCACATCCAAGCAGTTCTCACCGATGTGTCCAGATAGTCTCCTTGAGTTTTGCTGTGGTTATGTCTGTTCTGAATGAATTTTTTACTTTTGCACTCTTTTATTTGCTTCCTTTCAGCTGTTATGTGATGTAAATATATTTTTGAACATGGAATATCAAGGCCCTCTGTAAACTGCAAAATAAAGTGTGTGTGTGTGTGTGTGTGTGTATACACACACACACACACACACACACACACACAGAGCATTATGGAAGTATTGAAACTTATTAAGAGTACAGTGGCAGCTGTTCCAGTTGAAAATGACTTTAGGAAAGGATCAAAGGTGAAACTTGCTATTACAGGCTTGGAGATTCATGAAGGGCATTAAAAAAAAACCCAAGCCAGAGATAAAACCAGTGAATTATGAGGTAAACTCTCCATGAAAACATATGTAAGGGGAATATATGTGAACCTGGAACATAGGAAGCTGCATTATATTGAATCAGAGAAAAGGTCTGTCTAGCTCTAGCTCAACATTTTCTACACTGACTGGCAGCAGCTCTCCAGGGTTTCGGGCAGGGTTCTTTCCCAGCAGTACACAGAGATGCAAGAAGCCAAACCTGGGACTTTGTGCAAGCAAAGCATGTGCTCTCAATCACTGAGCTGTGGCTGTTCCCCACCTGGAAGTAATTGTGGTGCGCCTGCCTCAGGGCCTGGGTGCAGAGGATCCCTGTATTCCTCCCCCTTGGTTTTATTTGTGGAGAACAAGCAGAAGTTCAGCTTATGTAACAGAGGCCTGTTTATACAACATGTAGGGGAAGCAAGGCAGACTATTCACTTAGGTGCAATCCTATGGAGATGACCGGGAGCCTCTGAACTTGGAGGCTCATACCCGTCCAGTGCAGAGCAGGAGTGGCAGAGGTGATCTTCACTTGCCCGCTCCTCCCGCTCTGCATTTTCACTACACAGCCGTTTTCAGCTGTCTAGCGACGGTGTTTCAGAGGGGGACGGAAGGAGGCTGGACTGGCTTCAGGAGACCTCATATCCTGGCCACTCCAGTCTCCTACCCCACCCCACCCCCAAAATGTCCCCTTAACCCCTCTCCAAGGTTGCTTTTCCAACCTCGGAAAGCAGCCTGTGCAGTTTTCTGTGTTGGCTGCAAGGGGACAGGGGAAGGAGGGTCAGAGCTCCAATTCCCAGCTCCGAGGTTAGAGTGCTGTCTCCAGCCCAGGAGCTGGGAATCCGAACTATCCTATGGCCCCTCAGGCCATAGGATTGTTCCCTCCATGAATTTAAAGTAAGACACACATTAGGAGACACTTGCATCTTGTTCGGCGTGCTGAAGGACAGGCAGCATTGCTTATGATATCCATGCTTATGCCAGTCACTTATGGGAAACAGGTTTTGGAGAGTTTGTAGTGCTTCTAGAAACGTTTAATCAGAAGTGATGGTGGGATAAAAGAACTGTGTGCAGTTTTATGACTCTTGTGAAAACTTTAACACTTAGAAACTATTCTTTCTTCAGCCTTTATTTCCTTGTAAACTCCTCCTCCCACAAAATTATGAATTCGCCAACCCATGACTAGCGTGGAACATGTATCATTTTGTGGTTATGCAGTCTGTTCATATTAACTTTGCTGAAATGTTAATAAGGAAGAATGTCTAGAATTCTGAATTTCTCATTTTACGGAGCAATCCTATTTGTTGGCAGCTATAGGACCTTTTTCTGTCTAAACATGCATAGGATTGCACCCTTAAACATTTTACCTTGAAAAGATAGAAAGAGCCCAATAAGCGGTAGCAACCACAATCTAATATGTCATTTTTGAAGATGCTGCCAAGGTGTGTGGGTTCCGCCCCCCCCCCCCATGTGCACTTAAAAAAAACCTAGTTTAATCTGCACCTCACTTTGACAATTTGACAAACTCTAGCTTCAGATGAGATTCTTCCTTTTGGTTATCAGGTATTTGGAACTGGATTGTAAGAGTTGCAAGCAGGGACTAGTTAGGTATTCAGTTCATCTTAACCTCTGACATTTGACTACTTCTGATTTGTCATCTTTAAAGTATAAACCCTTTGATTGGAAATGATTTCATCTGTCCTGTGATGTCATGTTATATCCACTTTGTCTGCATTTGTATCCACTGCTATTTGTAGAACAATGAAATGGGCACCCATTTCTAGAATTGGGATGGAGGTTTAACAACAAATGTTACTGCTTTTTTAAAAAAAATACCAACTAAATTACCCAACAAATTATCTCGAACACCCCAAACTACTTTTTTCCTGAAAGGCGTATGATTTCCTACAAAATATAACCAACAAAAACATATACAGCTGGTGAGTTTTGCACTGGCTGAGTATTATTATTATTATTATTATTATTTTATTTTATTTCTATACCGCCCCATAGCCGAAGCTCTCTGGGCGGTTTACAGCAATTCACAAAAACAATAAAACACATAATAAAATACAGATAACAATAAAAATAAAATACAATTTCAGACATGCATGCTTTGTGTGCCACTTCAAACCTAGCATTTCCTGTTCAAAAGTTCTCATGTAGCACAGCTACATTTTTTTTTTTTAAGAACCACCCTCCCCTCCAGAGCAACCGTACGTACTTCCAGTGTCATTAAGCCATCAGTCTAATAGTGAGTGAGTGTGTGTGTGTACAGATATACTTTAGGAAGATAGCAAGCTGCCTTATACTGAGTCAGACCCTTGGTCCATCTAGCCCAGTATTGTCGACACTGACTGGCAGCGGCTCTCCAGGGTTTCAGGCAGGAGTTTTCCCAGCCCTACCTGGAGATGCCGGGGCTTGAACTTGACCTTCTGCATGCAAAGCAAGTGCTCTACAGCTGTCCCTCAATATGCACATTACACACACACAATGTTGCAATGTGTGGTGCTCCTGTTCAATATGCCTGCCTGTCCACCAGCTATGCCTTCTTTCAGGATACTCCATTCCATTTCCCCACCTCTCCCCCACCCACAGTAAAGACACACAGCATGCTGAGGATGCTCAGTACCCATTGGGCTGTTTGAGGGGGAAGGTGCTCCCTTAGGTTTTCTCCTCTAAAGATTCTTTCTACTTCGGCAAACCTTGGGGTTCCCACAAGCTTGCTGGTAAACTCCCTCTTGTTCCTCAGTAGCCCTGTTTTGGCTACATAGCCATCATAACACAGCACCAGAGTCCACTAGTAGTATATATACCGTAATTATATTTACAAATAATTCTCAACTCAGTGGGTCTAGGAACCTAGTTAGTAGGATGCAACTAAAACGAGGTTTATTCAGAGCCATATAAGGTGGTAGAGTCTCTGTTCTTCATTTCTCCATTAAGAAATAGGGCAAATAAGTACATCTTTAAAAAACAAACACACACCTGTGCCAAATATTCTCTAGTTTCCTTTGTGGAGGAGACATGGATTTTAGTGAGGAATATATTTTCCCAAAGTAACTACTTTGTGCAAATATTTACCTTTAGATGAAATCTTGTTTAGCAACCATTGTTTCTCTTGGCTCTTGTCGCTTCTGCTTTGTTCCTTGCCTGCTGTTACTGCTTCCTCCTTTCTGGATTAGTCATATTGTTTATCCCACCCAATCAAATATCACACAGCCAGCACTGCTGGCTAGGGAATGCTGGGAGTTGCATGACCTTTTTCTGTCTAAACATGCATAGGATTAGGATTACACCTTTATAGCATTTTATCCCACCCTTTAGCCAAAACAGTTCCCAAGGCAGTTTACTGAGATAAGAATAAAACAGTCCCTGCCTGCAGGTTTACAATCTAAAAGAAAAGACACAAAAGGAAAGGGGATTAGGAGGGAGGAGGGAAAAAGCAAATTCAGGCACTAGATTCCTAGTTGTATAGTTCCCCTTTAAAGCCATTTGGGGCTAGCTCACTTGAATGCCATTTCTAATTTGTTTCAACAGCAGATCTTGATTTGTTTCTAGCCTTATTTATTGGTTCTTAGGGAGGGAGGAATCTGGATTTGAGGTTGTTCATTTTTTAAAAGTCACATCCAGAATTTTGAAATCACAGAAGCTTTAATTAACTTGTAAATTAATTTGTGATCACGTGGAAATCTCTCTTTCATTTTACTGCAATACATTGCTCCCTCCTTGGCAATTGCTGGAGAGTTTCCAGTTACTTGCGTTTCTGCCTTCCTCTTTCAATGTATCTCTTTTTTCTTTCCCGGATGTTTGAGTCAAGATAGAAAGAGTTTCTCCCTTTGCCTCCCCATAGTATTTTAAGTTTAAAATCTTGGCTGCTGCATATTGCTGTACCTTAGCTGCTGTTAGATACCTTAATATATATTGTAGGATGCCAGATGCTTTAATACAAGTAAATAATAGGGCTACAAAATTGTTTGACAGCAGGGTCTTTGTAAAAGCAGTACAGTATCTCCATCTGCTAGATCTGGAAGCTCTAAATGCTGCATTGGATTCCTAGAGCACATTAATTTGGTGTGTTCCTTTCTGGACAAAAGTCAAAAGAAGGTTCTAAGAAAGGAATGCTTTGGCAGAACAAAATACCAGGCAATTCTTTATTTTACATGTAAGCAGAGAAAACAATTCCAAGTACCATAGGAATTGAGTGCCATTTTTCTTGGTAGAAAGGTGAGGTACAAATCAAATCAATAAATCATAGACCTCCATCATCATCACAATGTTTTGTACAGTGTTTTCACGTGTTCACGGCACTTCACATGTATTATCTAACTGTACTATGGGCAACATGTGACCTGTGGACCGCCGCGAATCTAACTGCCCCCTGGTGCCGCTGAAACACTGCCAGAAGTGGTGGTGGTGGCAAAAAATTGGTGGTCTGCCACCAAATTTTGGTGGCAAACTGCTATGGGGGTGTTAAAAAAGGACAAATGTCGAGATTCAGCGTGGTGTAGTGGTTAGAGTGCTGACTGGGACTCGGGAGATCTGGGTTCTAGTCCCCACACAGCCATGAAACTCACTGGGTGACTTTGGGCTGGACACTGACTCTCAACCTAACCTACCTCATAAGGTTGTTGCGAGGATAAAATGGAGAGGAGGACCACCATGTAAGCAGCCTTGGATTACTTGCAAGAGGATAAAAGACAGGATATAAATGTAATTTAAAAAGTAGCCCTCCACAGCAGTTTGCCACCAGACTTTGGTGGAAGACCACTGTTTCTTTGTTGCTGCTGCTGCATTTGGCAGTACAGCAGTAGCAGCAGCAGGACGAGAGCAGCTGATGTAGAGAGGTCTGGGGAGGGTTGAAAATGGCCCCCAGGCCCCCCAAAGTTGCCCACCCCTGCCTTACAACAACCCTGCAAAGTGCTATTATACTCAATTTTTCAGATGGAGGACAAAGGCTGAGAGAAAGCGGCTTCCCTAAGGCCCCCAGTGAGTTCATTGTCTCCCTCATGGCAAGACAGCTTTTATTTCAGCTAAACCAATTAATTGGTAACATGAATATCTCTATAATTGTATTATCAGTAGTACTGCATAGTTCAGATAGGCAGCATTTCCCTTCCAGTGTGCAGTCCTAGCCATAATACACTAGAAATAATCCAATTCTATGCAGCCCCCATCATCACTATTGGCCATGCTGGCTGATACTGATGGGAGTTGTAGTCCTAGGCATCTGGTGGGCACCCGGCTGAGGAAGGCTGCCGAGGATGATGGAGCAAGATAGATTTTTACCCAATGTATTACCCAATTGCATTTTTTCACAGGCAGCATATTAAAAGCAATGCAAGTGATTTAGGGCACAACCCTATCATGTTTAGACAGAAAAAAAGTCCTACAACTCCCAGCATTCCCCAGAAGGGGGATGCTGGGAATTGTAGGGGTTTTTTCCTGTCGAAACATGCATAGGATTGTGTCATGCTATTAGGCTTGGAAATATTACATCTCATATGAACATATGATAATCCCGTAGCTATCATCATCAGGCTCATGACCGAGTAAGATTGTCTTCCAGGATAAAAGGAGGAAATTCTAAAGAAGATTGTGTAGACTCTAGCGATGGGTCCGTAAGTGACTGTGGAGGCCAATTCTAGATCCACACAGCTTCCCACAGTGAGGACACAGGTTACCAGATGGAAGATGGTCCTGTAAAGGATTCATTTGACGTGCTTTTCGCTTAGCACGTTTCTCCCTTTCACCTTGCACTCGGGCTTCTTCAAAGTCCATAGAACCTTTGTGAAAGGCCAACCTCCAGTTAGATCGTTCATGGGCCAAAGCTTCCCAGTTTTCGATGTTTATATTGCATTTTTTTAGATTAGCCTTATGAACATCTTTAAACCTCTTATATTGACCACCGATATTCCGCTTTCCATTCTTGAGTTGGGAGTAAAGTAACTGCTTTGGGAGACAGCAGTCAGGCATTCGAACAACATGACCGGTCCACTGAAGTTGGCGTTGAAGGATCATTTTTTCAACGCTAGTAGTCTTTGCTTCTTCCAGTACACTGACATTTGTTCGCCTATCTTCCCAAGTAATTTGCAGGATTTTCCGGAGGCAACATTGATGAAATCTTTCAAGGAGGTGGAGGTGACGTTTATAGATAGTCCATGTTTCACAGGCATACAATAAAGTTGGTAATACAATGGCTTCATAAACCAGTGTTTTGGTCTTCTTACAAATATCCCGATCCTCGAACACTCTATGTTTCATTCGAGAAAACGCGGCACTTGCGGAGCTCAAACGATGCTGGATTTCACTGTCGATGTTAGCTGTAACAGAAAGATAGCTGCCAAGATAGAGAAAATGATCGACATTTTCCAGTATTGTCCCGCCAAGCTGGATAGATGGCATCACCAAAGGGTTAGCTTGCACTTGTTGATGAAGCACTTTGGTTTTTTTGATGTTAAGTGAGAGACCAAGTTTTTCGTATGCTTCTGCAAAAGCATTTGGGATAGTTTGGAGATCATCCTCTGAATGTGCGGAGACCACATTATCATCAGCATACTGAAGTTCCACAACGGAGGTTGTAATTACCTTACTTTTTGCTTTCAGCCTGCTGAGATTAAAAAGCTTTCCATCTGTTCGATATATAATTCCCACACCAGTGGGAAGTTTCCCCTCGACAAGATGTAAAATCATGGCGATGAAAATAGCAAATAATGTTGGGGCAATAACACATCCCTGTTTAACACCTGATCCCACTTTAAATGGAGCACCATGAGAGCCGTTGTTGTCCAAAACCGTTGCCGTCATGTTGTCATGGAGAAGTCACAAGATATTCACAAATTTATTGGGGCATCCAATTTTCATAAGGATAGTCCAGAGAGCTGTACGGTCTACAGTATCAAAGGCCTTAGCCAAATCGATAAATGCCATATAAAGGGGTTGATTTTGCTCCCGGCATTTTTCTTGGAGCTGACGTGCAGTAAAAATCATGTCTACTGTCCCTCTAGAGGGGCGGAAACCATATTGAGTTTCAGGGAGGATCTCTTCTGAAATAGAAAGAAGACGGTTTGCGAGAATCCTAGCAAATATTTTACCTGCGGTAGCTAAGAGAGAAATGCCCCGATAGTTTCCACAGTCTGTTCTATCACCCTTCTTAAAGAGGGTGATAATTATGGCATCCCTGAAGTCTTCTGGGATCTCTTCTCTTATCCAGATTTTTTCGATGAGGTTATGAAGATGTTGTACAAGTTCGGGGGGGCCTTCTTTAAAGATTTCAGCAGGAATCCCATCTGGTCCACTAGCTTTATTATTCTTCATTTGATTAATGGCTTTTATAACTTCATCCAAAGTGGGGAGTGTTGCAAGTTCCTCTCTAATTTGTTTTTGCGGGATTTGCGAAAAAATCTCATTATCCACTTTAGATTTACGATTTAAAAGGTCATAATAATGTTCTTTCCAATGCAGTGCAATAGACTCTTTGTCTTTTAAGAGTTTGGTGCCATCTTTTGATTGTAAAGGGTTTGTACCATAGGTTTTTGGTCCATAAATGGCCCTTGTGGCCTTAAAAAAGCCCCGTGCATCATGAGATTCTGCAAGTTGTTGAATTTCATCAGCTTTCTTTTTCCACCAAGCGTTCTTAAGTTCTCTTGTTCTTCTTTGGGCCTCAGCCTTTGCGCTAGCGTAGATTTTTTTCTTGGCAGCGCAGTTAATATCATTTTGCCATATTTGGAAGGCTTTCTTTTTTTGGTCAATTATATATTTAATCTCATTATCATTTTCATCAAACCAATCCTGATGTTTCTGGGTCTAGGATGGGATGGGTCCAGAAGCCTGTTGACCAAGAACAAAGTAGATACAATTTTCAAGGCAAGTCGCTTAAGTATTGTAATGGAGTTGGTAAGAGTGTAAGTGGTGAGCAAGAAAATTCTTAATTCAAATCATGTCTCAGCTGTGAATTCACTAGGGCTGAAATTTATGCATGCTTATGGGAGTAAGGTTCCACTTACCTCAGTGAGAAGTACTGATGAGTAAACATAGATAGCATCAAGTTGTATATGCCCTTAGGCAAGCTACTTTACTCCCAGCCGTGATCTGCAATATGGGAGAAATAATATATCAATATACAGGGTTGCTATAAGGAAGGGGTATCGGAATTCTTTCAGCCTGAGGGCCAAATTCAATTTTGGAGAAGCTCTCAGTGGGCAAAGTCCAGTGGTGGGCGGGCCTGAAGACAAAAGGGGTGGAACCAAAAATGTCAGCATATTAAAGCTCTTATTGCCAGTAACTAAGCCTTAGGAGAGGCATTCCAACCTTATAGAATGGGGGGAGGGAATTGTGGAAAAGCCCGGAAACCACCAAACGATAGGCGGCTGGGGGGAAAGGGGGTCTAGCCATCTGGGGAATCCTGGAGGGCTGGATGTGGCCCCTGGGCCTGAGGTTCAACATCCCTGCAATAAGGATTACTGAGATAACATTGGAGATAGAACTCAGTAACTTCTAGACTTTCTGTTCATGGGAGAACAGCCATTGTTGCTTCTGTGTCCCAGTGGCTCTGGCTGCATTCTTCAATCTATTTAACACCTAGTAAGGCTAATCCCAGTATGTCTACAGCGATCTTCCTTCACTCTATCTTAAGAATGGCGGACTTTAGGACAACAGCATCACATCCAGCTTTTTCTCTCCCCACCACCCGCCACCTTCCTCCACCATCTTGTTTAACATCCAACCTGGTGAAAACTTCTGGAGAACTCAAAAGCTTGCTCACAACTTTGTGACGTTTCGGTTGGCCCTAAAAACTATATTACTATACTGCGGTTTTTTGGATTTTTTTTTTCTAATGGACCAACACAGATACCTACAATTTTTCTAAGATAATGGAGATGAAGCGGTTCATAATATAAAATCCCAAGTTATTATATATGTTTTACTAACTAAGGGCCAAAACAGACATTACTTTAAATCTATACATAGCAGCTGCAGGTGTGGGGGTTTTTCATTTTTACTTTAGAACAGGTGCAAGGGGCCTGATCCCAATCAGGACCCTAGCATGATGGTTAGGGGGGCTTTTATGTTTCAGATTGAGCCCCCTGTGCCTACTTTAGAGTAAAAATAAGGAGAAAGACATAGTAATGTAATGTCTGCTTCGGCCCTAAGACATATATGTTAATGTGCAGAGTTTCAGAAATATAAAATTATTATTAAGAAAAAATTATCTTGTGGAAACTGCAGGAAAAAATCTGGAATATATCATATTTCTATGTAGGAAGCAGGAAACTGACACAGGGCAGTGTCGCTGCTGCCCCCTGCCCACCCTACCTGCCATGCCTACTGGCTATGGGCCTTAGAACTGGCTTTATTTTCTAAATACCAAGTAGGATTCAAGGAATATTTCTTTTCATCAGCAGAGTAAGCTTGGTTTTCTCCCTGAATTTGGAGTAATAAGCTACATTGCCTTCTTGGCAGATGCTACGATCAATGTTACCCGCTGACTTCTGTCTGATTGATACAAATAAGGGCTTCCTCATTAGTTGATGCATATTATGTTGGCCTTATCAGCAACAGACACAGAAAAGTGCTGTCCAGAAATGGTCTCCCAGCCCAGTGAGCCTGTCTTCTTTAAGTGGGCATCATCCCTGTTCTTATGATGTACGACTGCTGCGTCTCTCGTTTCTCCTTCTGCAAATGCGGTGCTGTGCTTGAAACCCGATGCTGAGAATTGAGATATGAGACTAGGGAAGCTGAGTTACAACTGCAACGACTAATAGGAATTTGCCGTCTTCTTCAGCAGCACTGTTAGTGGTGCTGTGAATACATCTATTTATGATCTTATATACTGCATGTTTGAGCTGTATTGTCTTAATCCATCTGAGACCATTTGGTCTAACTAATGGGCCATCACCAGAAGTGGACAAGCAACCAGAGGCATGCCTGAGGGGGGAAAGAAGGATTACTGCCCTTGGACTTAAACTGTGTAACTCTTTTGATATCATCCATCATTCTTTGACTTTTTCCTGCAGTTCAGCAGGGGGTGGAGGGAGGAGCAGCAGCGATTCAAGAGTTACCGTACATGGACTCAAGAGTGTGTTCAGGAAGTGTCCTGGAGACATATTTCTTTGACACTCTGGTTATTCAGAACACAGGAAAGGCAAACTAGTCTGAAAGGCCAAGATTAGAAGCCCTGTGCTGACAAGTGAAGGGGGCAGAGGAACTGACTCCCAGGTGGGGAGACCAGGGGCTGTTTCAGACAGTTATTTTATTTCAGACAGAAAACACACCGTTGTTACTTTTTTCTTTTCTTTTTTGGCATGAGACCCAAATAGCTCCCCGCAAGGTAACACTTCATCTGTCCTTTCTAGAACAGGAATGGCAATATTTTATTGCTAGGTGTCATAAACCAGGCCTATAATCACCATGATTTCTATGGTCTGATCTGTTTTTCCCCCATTGCATTTCATAACAAGCCCCAAACTCTGTTTTGGAAATAGTAAACCAGAAAAGCCAGTTCCAGCTAGTAAATGCATATTTGTCCCATTTCTTGGCCTAAAATCTTATTTACCACACCTTCTCCCGGAACAGGTCTTGTTCTTTAGTAGCCTTTCCCAACCTGGCATCCTCCAGTGTTGGAATACAAGTTCCATGATCCCCATTCAGCATGGGATTTGTCATCTAACACATCTGGAGGATGCCAGATTGGGGAAGGCTGTTTTAGAGAATCTGCCTCCTTATGGCCCTCCAGATGTTTTGGACTCTGAGAACTTTTACAGATCTCCAGTAGTTCAAGTTGTAAAAGGAGGTATATTTTGTAAAATTGGTATGGTTAGTTATACCTCATGATAAGCCATAGATTTGGGTGTTCTTCAAGAACTTCTTCTTCACCCTAAGTCAGGTGTGTGCAGCATCTGGCCCTCCAGATGTTTTGGCCTACAACTCCTAACATCCTTCATCATTGGCTATGCTGGCTAAAGCTGATGGGAGTTGTAGGCCAAAACTTCTGGAAGGCCACAAGTTGCCCACTCCTGCTTTCATGGAATTCTCCCCCATTTGAAATGCTAACACCTTGCTAGGGACAGGAAGATGTTCTGTGCTCTGATGCATGACATCTCACATGCCTTATCCTGGTTGACTTTTCATGTACCTTGCCTCTTGCCCTTGATGAGTGGTCCAAGTCCCCAAGCAAGTGGTCAACATTTCTCCACATCCAGGCAGCTTTTCCCTGTTAAAAGGCAGGCTTCTACCTCTGGGAGATTCAGATTCAGCTGCAGTTAGGACCTCCCTGCAGAGGAGTCACTTCCTTGTTCCTTCTCCTCCCTCCCCTCCTCACATTACAAACATGTGCCCCACCCTCCTGCGGTTCCTTTCTTTTTCTCCTAGGCCTTAGAAGCTGGCAATGTAAACTGGGCCTTAAGCCCCATGGAATTACACAAGGATATACAGGCCTTACCCTTTTTACCATCCAGGGCAAAGTTTGCTTTTTAGCTAGATTCTGATGCATGTTATTTCAGTTTATCTTGTCTTGCTATCTGTATCCAATTTCCTAAAGGTAAATTCATTTTTCCATTTTACTAGTTTACTGCACCAGTAGGTTTAAATCATCTGAGCCCAACTATGCTTGGCTATTCATGTTTATGCTATGCTGTGCTATGTTTCTACTCTACTGAGTGGTAACCAGTTTCAGGAGTGGGGAAGTAACAAAGGACACATTTTCTTTTCCTATAGTGCTAGAAGGCTGCCAGCTCCAAACCTGAGTATTTTATAGTGGGGGGGTATTGTGTGCGTAGTTCTGCAGATGGGAAGGCATTTCCCAATCCTAACCACCACTCCCTCTAGTTTACTTACTATAAACTATCAGGGTCATGAGCAGGACATTTCCCTCTCTTCCTTTGCCTTCAGTTTTCCTTTCTCCCCCCCCCCCCAGCTGACAATGGAGTGCTTCCAGATGGGGCTTTTAACGTGCCATCACTCTGCTTCATTAACAGAATGTTATGGGGGTCCAGATGATATTGTCTTGCACTTTTAGCCCTCCCACCAATTTTTCCAGGCCCTGTGTCAAGGGTAGGTATGTTTGGGCCCATACCCCAGCAGGGGCTCACTCACAAAAGCACCCTGGAGTTGCTGCTGCTCTGCACCACTGAAACCTGCTTGCTCACCCTCCTCTTGCTCTAGGCCAGACAACGGTGGTAGTGTGAAGGAGGACCAGTAGATGCCACGGCCTACTTGCTCACTGGCTCCCTGCCTGTCAGGCAAGCTAGTGGTAGCAAATAGCAATGAGGAGGAGGAGCAATAGCAGCTGGTGGCAATGGTGGTGAGAACAGGGCCGGCGCTACCGCTAGGCAGACCCAGGCGGCTGCCTAGGGTGCGTGGCGGAAGAGGGTGCAGCGTTTCTGCGCCCCTTCCTCCCCTCCGGCGCGCTCCTGCCCCGCCTGCCGCCTCCGCCGCGCCTCCCCGCCCGCCTGCCAGCCGCCACCGCCACTGCACCTCCCCCCCACCCGCCCGCCCGCCCGCCACCTACCTACCTTCCCGTCGTTTCTGGAGCCCCGCCGGCGTTGTTTTGGCGGGAGGAGGAACCAGGGCAACAGGGCTTAAACAGCCCTGTTGCCCTGGTTTCCCTGGCAAAAAAAAAAAAGCGTGGGGGTCCCGTCGCGTCGGAGGAGGAGGTGGCAGCAGCAGCAGCAGCCAGCAGCGGGGGCGGGGGGAAGGTAGGTGGTAGTGGGGCGGCGGCGGCGCGCGGGGGGTGTTGCAGAGCAGGGCTGCTTTGCTCCGGAGCCCCCCCCACGGCACGAGAGGGGGGGCGCTAAATATAATTTGGCCTAGGGCACCAAACAGCCCTGCACCGTTCCTGGGTGAGAAGGTAGATTCACTGGGGGAGGGGGGCATACTGGGTGTCTTGTCCAAGGGCCCTCAAAACCCTGGAGCAGACACTGGCTTCTTCTTCCATCTTTTTTCTTACTGTGGAAAATCTGTTAAGTAATAAATAACAGAAGAGCTTCTGATTGTTAGTGCTAGGACCCCTTCATTTGGAAGCATCCAACATACATTCTGTGCAGCCCCTTTCACATGTTAATTGTGCAAAGGGGTGCCTACATAGAAAGGTGCAGCCAGCTCTCCACCACTCCCAATATCCACATATTGAGCATGAAAGTCTCAGCCGGGGGAAGCCTATGTGCATATTGCTCTGTGAGCTGGACCCTTGATCGCTTAGGGTTTCCATTCCTGTTAGAAGCCTACATGCGCAGAGCTTTATATGTGTAGACTTCCCCGGCTCAAATATCACGTGTAGGCTACAATCCTAAATGTACACCTGCTATGCAGTTAAGCCCATTTAATTCAGTGGGACTGAGTGCCTGGTTTTTAAAAGAGAACATACATAGATAACTAGGTGGAATAGGGAAAATCAGTGAGATATGGTTATCTCTGGTGCAAACTCTCTAGGAAGCTTGATTGGGGAGGCAGAAGAGCCCAATTTTCCCCACCCCTATGCAGCTTGACAGGGAGTGGACCGCCTTCTTCTTCCTGGATGTGCTAAGGGAAGGGCAGTTGGGAAAAAGCCATTCTCCCAATTGCCCACCCCCTCAGCTCTTCAGGCAAGTAGCTGCATCAGGAAACAGCATTCTTGGGGGTTTCTTTTCCATGCAGAGAATTAAAGCTATAGTGTAATTTTATTTTATTTTTCGCCTATGGAAGGGTTCCCAAAGGAGGTAAATGCCAGGCCATCTACCTCTGTTTCTCATGTGTGTTTCAAAAGTGTGGGGAGGAGAATATGGCCCTTTAGCTACTTCCAAGAGTAGCTGTGGTTTTGGCCCAGTGCACTCTGGGGCAAAACCCAACTCAATTCTCTAAGCAATTCAAAATGTAGCTTAACAAACTGCAGCAGTTCTTTGATGGTGATGCACATTGCTTCCAGATAGAAAGCAATCTCTCTAGGGAATATAGGTGACCCTGTATGGCAGTGTCTACAAAAATGAATATACCTCCTAGAGACCCCTATACAGCAGCATCTTTTCCGAACAGTAATTTTCCCTTTACTGCCTCCTCTCTCTTTAAAATGAGCCATAAATAGCATGTGTTACTCAGGGCCGGTGCAAGGCAGTTTGGTGCCCTAGGCAAGATCAAATATTTAGCGCCCCCCTTCCCACTTGAGAGCGCTGTATTTTTTTTCAAGGCATTTCTGGCGCCCCCTTTAGCCCTGCGCCCTAGGCGGCTGCCTAGTTGGCCTAATGGTAGCACCGGCCCTGTTACTTTGGAATCTCTCAACTGTGTGACACCCTTTTCTATAATCAATAGTATTTTATAACCTCAGAAAATCATATTGCTGTAAGGTCTAATGTTATACTTGGAGAAATTGAAATTATGCTTTCCTGCTGTTAAAAAAAAACTTGTTAGAATAGGATAATCTTGTTGTGGACTTTCTGGATGTGTATATGTGCATGTTCTCCAGCATTCCTAACAAATTGTTCTACACAAGAACTATTTTATAAACTCACCATGCTTGCCATATCTCAAATATAGCACAGTGTAGTAGCACGAAATATGTATTTAAATGGTCACTGAGGGCCCACTCCTATGCATGTTGAGAGAGAGAGAGGAAGTCATGCAACTCCCAGCATTCCGGGTTGGCTGGGGAATGCTGGGAGTTGTAGCACATTTTCTTTCTAAACATGCATAGGATTGTACCTTTAGTACTGTTGTGAGACCAGTTCTCTGTTTCTTGGCTCCTCAAGGGCGTGGAGGCCAAGCAATGCAAAAGCCCATCCCGCAACACTCGTTGCTTTGTGGGAACTATGGTAGACACCTATGAATCACACACACACACACACACTGAAATGCATCATCAAAAAAGGCATGATTTTGCATAAAATTTGCATCCGCTAATTTATATGTATAGATGCAAATTTAGAAATAATTATTATCATCTAAATAGAAATACAATACATCTTACCATACTGTGGAAGACTGTGACTAGGTGACCTGTTTGCCTGCCTGTTCAGTTTGCTGTCCAGATGCTAACTGTTGATGATGGGGAAGTATTCTTATGGTTCTTTATCTTTAAAGTGGAATTGAAAGGAACAGGACAGCCTTTCAAATAGAGGACACCTCGTTCAAATAAAAGTCTGTCATTTGTAAAAGAGGACTGTTAGGCCCCACCTCACTGTAATTCGCACCCGAAGCTTTACTGCGCTCAAATCCCGGCGCAGCCACCACCTGTGATGCCCCTCACCGCTCACCACCACCTGTCAGACCCCCAAAATCCACACTCTCTTAATCTCCTCCGCTGCCACCAACCCCTTCAGGGTAACCAACTCAGACCATTCCTTTTAAGTTTTAAAAAGGAAACAAGTTTATTTATTTACAATCAAGGGTAGGGAAATAGATCATGTTAATAGGTTCTAAACATTGACAACTATCTCTCTCCAGACTCCCCTCCCATTCCTTCAGATCACTTGCACAGCTAACTCCACTCCACTCCCTCTCCCTCTTCTGACAACCCTCTGTGACTTCCCTCCTGAACAGCACCGCCCACTGTTTATATCACAGGCTTCACACACACCCTTCTCACTCTCTCAGCCAATCAGCAGGCATCTCAACATTCCACACTCCTCTCTCACTCCCCTCACATACTAACTGATATAACGCTTTGTCCATGGGCAGGGGCATGACAAGGACACATGGCCACCCTAGGTAACACAAGCCAGAGTGCAAACAAGAATGCATAGTTAAACGATGGAATTCACTACCGCAAGATGTAGTGATGACCACCAACCTTGATAGCTTTAAAAGGGGATTAGACAAATTCATGGAGAATAAGGCTATCAATGGCTACGAGTCCTGATGGCTATATACTTTGGTATCAGAGGCAGTATGTCTATCTATGTATACCAGTTGCTGGGGAACACAACTGGGAGAGTGCTGTTGCACTCATGTCCTACTTGTGGGTTTCCCACAGGCAATTGGTTGGCCACTGTGTGAACAGAACACTGAATTCAATGGACCCTTGGTTTGATCCAGCACGGCTCTTCTTATGTTCTTATGTTGAGCCAATATACTGAGGGTACAGAAGCTCTGCAAGGCATACACACCTCTGCACAGGCCAATTTCAACAGTAACTCAGGGGGAAAGGGAGGCTACACGCTTGTTCCACATAATGGGTGTTTTGCTTTGGGGCTTTTATAGGCCCTGTCATTTTGCAGCAAGGGGAGGAAACATTAAGATACCAGGAAGGTTTAGTTGTGAAGCAGACCTACCTTTCCAGTCTTGAGACTAGGGGCAGAGAGCTTGGGCTTCAACACAGGCAGTTTGGGGAGTGATGCTCTTCCAACCAACCTACCTTAAGAACTAAGTACGGCTTGGCTGAATATCCCCAGTTTAAGGGACCATTTGTTCCCTGTGAAAACATGGGGGATATCCAATGACATTTGAGGGTGTATTCTAAGGATTTGGGGGGGGGGGCTGTAGTGGGATCTTACTTTGAAAAATGTGGTGGCTGAGGATTTTTCTTTCTTAACAACAACAACAAAAAAGCATTGCCTCTACTTCAAGGAGCGATTTTTCTGCCTTCAGCAGTCAGCCCCGTTCCTGGGACAGAAAATGCCAATGGGAATGACACTGCGTCATGATGTAGCATTGTTCCCAGGGCCATACTTGGAAGGAAAAAAAATATGGCTGCCCCCTCTCGGCCCTGCTCTTGGCCCAAGTTCTCTTCTGATGGAGGAGCTGAACCAGCAAATACTTACAACCTTTAAGAAAGACTTGAGACAACTCTGCCTTAAAAGGGCTCAAAACTTGCAGTCTCTGACGGGAAATCTCCATGGGACTGGAATTTCTGTCACCTCACCCCTTTTGGAGGTGGGGCATGTATATGCTTGGAACATGGTCACTGACGCACCTGGAACAGTTGGTCACTAAACTTAAAGTATCTATTTTAAACTATGTTCTTGGCCACATTCCAATACACAAAAATGACCATGTCATAAACTGTTTCTTATAGCTAAGGGCTTCAAACTGCTTCCATGAAGGAAAACCCTTTTCCTAACATTGAAATTTGCCTCAATAGAGGGCTTCACTGAAGGCTGTTTGGCAGTAAAAAATTTCCATGGGAGAGAAGAACTGGACAAAGTGAAGGAAATGTTATGTGACACTCTGGAGACATTTAAACATCAACCTAGGGTTTTTGGCTTGAAGCAGGGGGACTTTCATCACTGACCCTTAGTCTCCTGCTATTTCTCCTTCTTGTCTTTTCTGTTTTTAGCTGTGCATTTCATTAAGAAGCTTGTTCATACACTTCCAGCTCTTCTTTTTTTCTCTCTCTTCTCCCTTACAGAGTCCAGTCCAGTCATTCACAACTTATTTTAAATCAGGGCTGGAGAACCTGTGGCCCTTCAGATGTTTTTGGATTGCGACCCCCATCATTCCTGCCCATTGGCCCTGGGGGCTGGGGCTGATGGGATCTGTAGTTCAACAACATCTGGAGGGCTACAGGAGCTTTCCCCAGCCCTTTTTTAGATGTTGGGCCATATACATTTCTTTCACAGATACTTGTTATTAGCATATCCAAAGACCAGTTGTCACACAGAACCGTGACTTTATATTTTCGCTTTTTGACAATATTTTTGTTATGGGAATTACTGATGCATCTGTCAGCTGTTTGATCTTTCTTTTGAAAAACACCAATGATAAAGTGAAGAAGGAAAGAAAAAAAAATTGTACTGCCAAACAGCCTTCAGATTTCCGATTTATTCTGTGGCAGTGGTTTTTGGCCTACGATTTGCAGTTCTTGACCAGACAGGCACACTATGACATAGTAAAAATTAGAGAGTCAATGCTGTTCTTGTATCTGGTGCTATACGAACAAGGCAAAGTGGATGAGCTGGAGCTGGTGCTGGTGCTGGTGCTGGTGCTGGTGCTGGTGCTGCTCCTCACCTCAGCTACCATTTGCACAAAATGCAGCAAGCCTCTTTGGCAGTGTGGCTGTACTGATAGCATGGCACTGTAATACCTGCGCCGTATAGTGACAAGGGAAGCACTGATGTGCTTGTGCTGATAGTGCTTTAGATGGGGTCCCACCGACAGTACTTACAAATGACTGGGACTCATCTTCAGGCATATGAAGTCCTTCCCTTTTTTGGCAGGCATTTCGAGCTGCTGACTTTAATCTCCCAGGCCTGTGTTTCATGTGCTGTCTGTCTCTGTGCCTTCTGTCTGTTGTTAATTATTGTTTTGTCATCTTCTTTTAATGTTGTGAGCCGGCTTGAACATTGGTATGGAAGGGCAGTACAGAAATCCCCCAAACAAACAAACAAAAATAAATCAAGGGACACAGGTCCTGCTTTAAGCGGGCTTCTTTGTTCCTTGATCAAGATAAGTATTGACACTCTTGATGCTTTAAAGTAGTTTTGAAAGCTTCTGAAATGTACAACTCCAGGATGGTTATTTAGCTGTCAGCAAACTTTATCAGGGAATGAAACTGGCCATTGATAACGTATCAGCATATAGGGTTTCATGTATAGATCTCTGAAGCTTTTGACTAAGGCTGAGCCAAAAGTGGGGCACAGTTTGCAAACATTTTTGGTACTGTTAAAAACTGCTGCCGTCTCCACTTTGGCGGCTTTTGATGGATTGTTTCAAAGGGGCTTGAAAATGTTTGCCAACACAGATAGCATTGCCTCAAGTCTCTTTTGGCTTCACTTGCCCTTAGTAATGTTGTCATGTAGGCAAATCTGTCTGACTACGTAGCTTCATGATGTCCCTGTTTACTTCATGGTTCTTGATTGGCTCTAGCCTTGTTCAGGTGTTCCTGATCTGTGTTTACTAAATATGCAAGGAAGGGGTGGAGTGTGGCATCCCCACTCCCTCCATCACCATTTCCATCACCTTCAACACATGGAGGTCGACTTTCTGAAAAGGATAGTCCCCTCTACACTCTCCACACAATTTTGAACATGGACGTTTAAACCCTTTATTCGATGCTGATGTTCAGAGTTTCAAATCACATCTGCATTTTACCAGTGTTCTTGAGGCCATTTTAATTTTGTGGTAAAGTTTATGTTATGTAAGTAAAAAGGTCTTTAACTTTTGTTTAAAAATAGTCACAACGGGGGCAAATCCCACAAAAAAAAATGTTATTGATTTTCTGCCTCTGCTGGTGGTTATTATAATAATCAGTTTTCAAGGCCAGGAATTAATACCTCCATCAGTGCCAGCTCCAGATTTTGGGGAGCCCTTGGGTGGCCGCCGTGTGTCCTACTTTACAGAGGACCATGAAGGGCTGTCAGAGGACAGTCCTTATGTGAAGGACTGCCTAGTCCAAGTCTGGTTTAAAGACAAAGAAACGTAAGAAGGGAAAGCAGGAACCTTGAAGTTGCCCATCAGCAAGTTAGCACCTGGACAGCAGACTGAGGCTGAGCAGACAGGCACGCAGGCCCCGTGTCCTCACAGTCATCTGTGCTATGGTGCGGTGGACCATATTTCTATTTGAATTCTAATCATCCTTTCTAAATCTGAATAATTTCTAAAATTATTTCTATACAAACAGGTTGGACTGGGACTCAGGAGATCCTGGTACTAGTCCCCGCTCGGCCATGAAACTCACTGGGTGGCTTTGGGCCAGTCACTGACTCTCAGCCTAACCTACCTCACAGGGTTGTTGTGAGGATAAAATGGAGAGGAGGAGGAGGATTATGTAAGCCGCCTTGGGTTCCTTGCAAGAGGAAAAAAGGTGGGGTATAAATGTAATAAATAAATAAATAAATAATGAATTGGCACCCTCTATTTTAGGTGATGCATTTCCTCTTTTTTGGCCACTCATGAGTGGCCACCCTGACCACAAGGTAGCTTAGGGGGTGCAGGGCAGGCTACGCTACACAGCTCTGTCCTCCAACAAGGAACAGCCAGGGGGGCTCAGGAGGAATAGCTGGTGGGGCTGCCACTGCTGCCTCCCACACACCTACCCAGCACCTGCCACTTGAGGCGCCCACCTCGCTCTGCCTCACGATAAGTTAGCAGCCATATCTTTTCGATAGATTAGATTAGATTATTTATTTACGGTCATAGACCATATCTTTTTGATAACTGCAAGAGACCTGGAGTGGAGTACATAGTAGGCTAGCCTCTGTGATACTGTCAAAACCAAAAGGCAAAGTACAATAGGCAGGGGGTAAGGGAAGCGGATCTCTTCACTTCCAACATTTCTCCAGTCAAACCTAAGAGAGTGAAGGTGTGCAGCCTCTTTCCTCTGGATGACAGTCAAAACAGCATTAAAATATTCTCAACGCACGGAAAGAGACTCAGCGGGCTGCCTTCAAAATAAATTATCCCAAATAATCCAAAAACAGCTTGGCAACCTTGGAGATCTGGCGAGCATGAAGTGACTTATTTGTGTCAAGTTAAAAATCAAGATCTGGAGTGGAAGCTGAATAATAGAAGCTAGCAAAGTGACCTTTTTGTCAGCAGATATGAGAGGACACTCTGCCTGCCTGCATGATCAGCCTGGACAGTGAGATTCGCCTCCCCACCCGCACGCCAATTGCAGAAGGTTGGAATGAATGTTGAAAAGATGGACTGCGAATAGCTTGGCTCTGGGTAAAAAGACATGACCTCATAAAGGGCCAGAGCAGAGGACCGGGATATGATGATACTTCTTTGCTTTTATAATTTGGAGAAAAATATTCAGTGGAATAAATTGCAATGTACTACTAGGTCAAAGTATATATACCAACATGATTACACAAAACATAAATAATCTTTCCCTTTAAAGGTCTGTTAAGCTTTATGCCAGGTGGGCAATTCATTTGATACAAAGGACAGTCTGAAACTGACCCAGAGAGACAAAACCAATCTGCCTTTTTAGCAATATTATGCTTGTTAACAAAACAGCTCCAGAATAACAATGTGTACATGTTTCAATTAATTTACAGTATTTTTGCTTGGCAGTTTTAACCTTCAAATGTGAGGCGGGGGGACGGGACCTGAACATCTTGGTATGTTGAAAAACAATTTGTAATGCCACTTTTTATTTAGATCCTTTTGCATTTTTCTGTTGTATTTACAGGCATATTTCTATAGTCTTGAGGGCTAGACAGTTTCTTTATTAAAAGTGGGGTTCTTGAGACTCAAATAAATCTGTGATTTACACAGATTTATTTGTTCTTGTTTCAAGAAATGCGAGATTCCTCAACAACCTTCTCAGTGGCTGTTATTGTTGTGTTTTAATGTATTTGTTTTAAACATGTTTTTATTTATCTATGATTGTAAGCTGCCTTGAATGCCATTTTCTTGGTATTTTCTTGGTATTCAAATCAAATCAATAAATAAACTGTCATAATCCACAATATCAATATTGCTGCATTTTGCCAGTGTTTTTGAGGCCATTTTGTGGTAAAGTTTAAAGTGGTAATGTTTTTGGCCAAACTCCATGTTACATGCAAACACATGTAACATTCTCCTGGTTGACCTTAACTGGAAAAGTTTCTACCAGAGAAGGGATGGAATTGTGAAAGGGGTGATTAACCCTTTTCTGCTAGCTGTCTCCCTAGTCCCAAGTAGGCCTGTGGGGCTGCAAATGTGTGTTTCCTTCCAAGCAACATGCATACAGTTGGGCTGTAAGTACTTTGTTATGGCATGAACTTTCACAGATAACAGTCTACATCATTTCACAAATGGAGAATGAAATAAACCTAATGTCATATGGGTGGAAAATTTAATTAACTAAGTACCTGACTGATCTTTTGCATGTTTTTAGAGATAGGTTTCACTGGCTGGGTTCACACAACATGACAACCCACACTCAAGGTTGAGTATGGGTTGAGTGTGGGTTGTTGTTGAACCGTGAGTTGTTGAAGTGTGGGTTGTTGTGCTGTGTGAACCCAGCTGCACTAATAAACCATGGTTCATTAACCATGAACAACCAACAGTTCACAACCCAACAACAAACCATGGGTTCGCTTCGTGGGTTGTTTGTGGTTAAGAAACTATGGTTTGTTAGTGTGGGTGGGTTCACACAACATAACAACCCACAGTTCAAGGACAACCTACACTCAACCCATACTCAACCTTGAGTGTGGGTTGTCATGTTGTGTGAACCCAGTCATTGAGTTCAGTGGCCATAAGATTGTAGCCTATGAACCAAAGTTAAAATAGCATACTTTGATTTACTGGAATGGTAAACAATATATTCAGTATGCAGGGAAGAGACAGAATGGTGTGGTGTTTTGTAGTAGTAGTAGTAGTAGTAGTAGTAGTAGTGGAGCCACTGACAGATTTTATTCGGATTTCAAACTCCAAGAAATACAATCACATTTCCTGACAAATTCCAATTTCTGATTTATTTATGTTCATGAGCATAGCGAAAGAGATTTTGAAAGTGCAGTCTGATGTCCACACCAGTGCATGAAAGACAATCTATTGAGCATTCTTTCACATCATCATTGCTGATCACGTATTATGTGACTTGATCACAGATGCTATTTATTTTCAAGTTGAATCATTTGAGACTCATTAAACTATAACCTATGAAAGCTTCTGCTGTATCCCACTAGTGAGTCTCCAAGGTGCTACTTGATTCAATCCTTAAACAACTGTAACCTATGACTAACATAACTATCCAGTTTATTTCTGACTATAAACATCTGGAGCTTACATTACAGCTTTTCATTTTAAACAATTGTTGTTTGGCTTAAGCACTCTGGTATTTTTCAAGCCCCTCAATTTCCAATGGCTTTTAAGAAAGCTGAACAGCTCAAGATGAAAAATAAGCTCTAATGCTGAGTTTAGGGCTTTGGATTGATTCTACTGGCTGACCAAAGGGAGATGGAAAGGCATGATTTAACATTATTAGCTCTGAACATGTACTGAAATTGTATTAGCATTAACACATTTTCAGAAAACCCAGCCAGACTGTATCACTCCATCCCAGTGCTATTTCTGTGACCAGGAAGATAGAGGCTGGGTTCATACAACACAATAAGCCATGGTGGCTTATAAGCCATGTTTGTTTCAGAGTGGCTTGTTGTGTTGTCTGAACCCAGCAGCATGACTTGTTAACTACACACAAGCCACTCTGGCTGGGTTCAGACAACATGACAAGCCACTCTGAAACAAACATGACTTATAAATCACCACAGTTTTTCATGTTGTGTGAACCCATTCAAACTCTTGCTTCTTGGAGTGATAGTCTGTGTTGGTGTCTAATGTTATGGGGATGTGCATGACCACTGGTAGGTTTACATGTTTTTTCACCAAATTTCCAGTTTTAAAAATATATATATATTGTGTGCATAACCCATTGTTAGTTATACGTTATCAGTCACTCTTCAATGAAAATCTCATAAGCCAATGGCCTTTTCCTCTTTTCTTTCACTGGGTAGTATATCTAACCATGTTATCCTGCTAATTCAAATAGTGCTAGTGAAGCTCCTCTGAATTTTCCAGTTGTGCAAGTGCTTGTGCATTGGACTAGCATAACATCATTTGCACTAGTGGACACCATTGGATACTGCCCACTGTCTCTTCATGCCTATCTGACTTTTTCCTTACGTCCCTGAATGGATATTAACAAGACTTTTTTCCTATTTTCTATCTCTGACAGGCTTTTCTAAGATCTCCTTGGATCAATTTCTGGTCAATCAATCCCCCAGTGAAGGTAGCAAGGTGTCACTTCTCAAGTGCACATAAACAATCGCATTCGCTATTTTCACCTATTACTGGAGCCAAATATTTATTCTTCTGGCTTTCAGTGCAATCTACAGCATTATCTATTTGACCCTTCTTTCACCTGCCTGAATTTGAATATCAGGAATTTAAATTTCTGCACAGTGGTTTAATGGTATGATTAAAACTAGAAACTTAAAAACACACACCCATGAACCTGCAAAATAACTGTTTAAATTCCAGGATTTTAAAATAAAAATATGTATCATACAAAGAGCAGAGCTATCATAATATTGCATTCATAGTTATTCCTCCATAGAAATGGAAGGATGGGATAAGGTAAGCTTCAAAACCAGGCAAATGCAGTAAGACTTCATTTTCTCAAGTGTATTTTATTACTGCAGCATGATGCAGTAGATCCATCAGTATTGATATATAAATAAATTGTCCTTTAGAGTGCTATCAGCAATTCAAATGAGCTAACCACCACCAACCCTTTTTAATGAATTATTTGTTTGTTTGTTTATTTATTATTGGCTCTGGTTTTCTTAAAACCAATTATGGGTTACATTTTGCATACCTCTAATACCAAAATTTAACAAAGTCAATTTATTATTGCTGACAAGAACTTGTCATAGGAAATTGTCTTCAATGTTGACTGGTATTATGATGGTGATATTTATTTATTTATTTATTTATTATATTTATACCCTGCCTTTTTTCCTGCAAGGAACTCAAGGTGACTTACATAATCATCCTCTCCATTTTATCCTCACAACAAGCCTGTGAGGTAGGTTAGGCTGAGAGTCAGTGACTGGCCCAAAGTCACCCAGTGAGTTTCATGGCCGAGCGGGGACTAGAACCCGGATCTCCCGAGTCCCAGCCCAATACTCTCACCACTACGCCACACTGCTCATGTTTTTAAATGCCACAGACAAACATGATTTGTTACTGGATATCACAGCTTTAGGTGGGACATGAATTATCTTTCTTTATTATATTTCTGAGATATGGGTAGTATTTATTTCCTTTCTTATGCTTCTCCCTTTGCAGACAGAAGGTCCCAGTTTCAATTCCTGGGAATCTCTAATTTAAAAAAGGATCTTGGATATGATAGCTGGGATAGACAAGAGCCCTGCCTGAGACCATAGAGAACTAAATGCTCCTAATTGAAATACATAGTACTGGGCTAGATGGATCAATGATCTTATGGGATACATGGCAGCTTCATGAGTCTATGTGCTGTGTAAGAGCCGCACAGATTACAAGCAAGTGGAATTGGGTTTCAGCTTTGACTAGCTTTTTACTTTAAGAGTAACATCTTGCAATGATATTGTAAATTATTTACAGTTAATCTTTGGGGACTATGTGTTGGCTTGAGTTTCTTGCCCTTAGTTCATGTTTGATCAAATAATAAATTCCTATAGAGTTGGAAGGTGACACTCTAGTAGACAAGGGACAAAAGAACATTTTTACCATAATCTCAATGTGAGGCGAATGATGTTCAGAATGTGAGAACTTTTTGAACTTGAAAGTTAGTTGGCCTCAAGGCTGCATTAATGCTCTGATTAAAATCTGGAAGAAAGAGAAAATCTACAGAAATTTGCATCTAATTTTGTGGTTAAGAATAACCCAAAAAATTGATTACTGAACATCAAATGTTTGAGGAATTTAGTTTGGAAATAGTGTAGAGAATTGTTTAAAAAAGAAGAAGGAAGAAAGCTTATGTCAGGCTTCTTAGCAATTATTAAAGGCCAAAGGCCTAAAATGCACAGTGGAACAGTATCACCAGCTTCAACATCTCCTTCTCTTTTGGAAGATTAGACTTCCATTCCTTGCTAATTTCAGTACAATACAACTGAAATACAAATAAGTCCCATAAATGCATTTCAACTAGCAAAATATCCAGTGCAGAACTTACATTTCAATTGTGAGCTTCCAATTATAAACAGACTGCAAATACTTTGGTTTTGTTACGATAATTGAAGGTACCCCATGTACCCCATTCTATGGACCAGTAAAATGGCAGAAACAGTTGGCAGCCTTACCAAATTTGCATCAAACTGACTGCACGTAGATCCAGGAAGTGTTTTGTGCTTTCAACTTCCCAGAAATAAACATTTTGTACTTTTATGTTATCTGTATTCTCATTTTAAAAAATAATGTTAGTGACAAACCACCTCATAGAATCTTACCCAAACCTGCAATATCATGTTTTCAAATCAAGATGAGGCATTTAAAAATTTGAACATTAATTTCATAGTTCACTTCTGTTCTGTTTCAGAATCAGAAGAACAGATGCTTAAAAATGACAAAAGCCTCAATACAGTGTGAAGTCAAGGGAAATATTATGTACAAGACCAATTTACATGATTTAAGATTACAAACCCTATGATACAGAGTGACTGCAAGTAAAAATACATATGCATCCTGGGCCTAAAATAAACTAAACAATAGAGAAAGCAGTGAGCGATGGGAGCACATACAGAATATGTGAGTTTTGATTGATTCACTTTTTTTTTTTTTTTAGCAACTGAAGCATGATGCTAGAAAGAGGAGCAGAGCTAGATGCTTCCAAGAAATCTCCTATCCCTTTTCTTTTAACAGGGCATATTTTGTCAGCCCCTGCTGTTCTGATGGGCCAGAAGTATACAGAGGACACCATGGAGGGAGGCAAAAATTCCACAACACCTCCTGAAGTTCTATAATTGTACTTGCATAGAATTATTTAAGGGAAGAACCAGGAAAGGTAGGAACATAGGAAGCTAGCCTGAACTGAGTCAGATCTTTGGTCCCCATCTAGGACAGTACCATCTCCACTGACTGGCAGTGGTTCTCCAGTGTCTTTCCCAGAAAGTTCATATTCAGTCTCATTAATAATCAACTGAGCTTAGTATAAATCATGTGGTCTGGTATCATGACAAGATTTAATAAGCACCTGGCCAATTTTAGTCTCATTCTGAAAAACCCTGTTTCTCATGCAAGATCCTTTTGCCCCAGTCATAAGAACGTAAGAAGAGCCATGCTGGATCCAAGTGTCCATCTAGTTCAGCATTCTGTTCACACTGTGGTTGACCAGCTGCCCATGGGAAACCCACAAGCAAGACATGAGTGCAACAGCACCTTCCCACCCATGTTCCCCAGCAACTGGTGTACATAGGCATATTGTCTCTGATACTGGAAGTAGCATTTAGCCATCAGGACTAGTAGCCATTGATAGTAGCCTTCTCCTCCGTGAATATGTCCAATCCCCTTTTGAAGCCATCCAAATTGGTGGCCATCACTACATCTTGTGGAAGTGTAACTATGTGCTGTGTGAAGGAGTACTTTTATCTGTCCTGAATCTCCCACCAATCAGCTTCATGGGATGACTCCAGGTTCTAATATGAGAAAGGGAGAAAAATCTCCATCATGCATAATTTTGTACATCTCTATTATGTCTCCCCTTATTTGCCATTTTTCTAAGCTAAACAATACCAGATTTTGTAACCTTTCCTCATAGGGGAGTTACTCGAGCCCCTTGTTCATTTTAGTTGACCTTTTCTGCACTTTTTCTAGCTTGACAATGTCCTTTTTGAGGTCAGTGACCAGAACTGTACACGGTATTTTAAGTGTGGTCACACCATAGATTTGTATAAGGGGGGTATGATCTTGGTAGTTTTATCTTCAATTCCTTTCCTAATTATGCCTAAAATGGAATTTGCCTTTTTACAGCAGCTGCACACTGGATTGACATTTTCATCAAGCTGTTCACCACAGTGGTGGTGGACTCATAGACAGTGTCTATGAGTCCCAAATATTTCTGACCCTTATAAACACACTGGGCAAAAGGGAAATTACTCCTCATCCTTCATTGCCATTGTAAGGCTAAGACTGCCTGACTTGAAGATGCTGGGATTGAACCTGGGCGGCCCTTCTGCATGCAAAGCCCATGCCTCATGCAGTACTAAGCTAATAGCCCTTTTCCCTGACAGAGGGGTAGGGAAAACACTGGAGCTCAGTTTTAGTTGTCTCTTTGTACCACCACTAGTGCCAATGACTCATTGGGAAACACTAATGCTTTCAAAATCTCTCTGGCACATTGCCTGCTTTAGTCTAGTTTCCATAATTAGTTTTGTGTGGCTTTGCATATAATTTTTCCAGATATTTATTTTTTTAAAAGAAAGCATTATAATTAATAATAGAAGAAGGAACCATGAATTAAGCATAGCTGTTGATTGCCAAGTAAAAGGATAGAAGGTTAACTGATTAAACTTCCAAGATATATTTGAGATAATTATGTGATAATGAGCACAGTCAGAAAATCAGGCTGCAATTCTATACACCCTTACCTGGTGGGAAATGGAATTGTTAAATCATCAAGACAAAATTTTGGGAAATGATTGTTTTCTGATGCTAGGAAAATCTCTGATGTTTCTTGATTGCTGAGTGAGCCCCTGGCTTTTTGTAGATGTAGGTTCCCCTTTGCATGCCTGGATATGAAATAGACCCAGAAAGGAAATGTTTCTTGCTACTATTCATACCCTTTATATTTGTTACTTTAGTGTGAATTATGGCCAATATCCCTTTTGAAAGGACATGCTAGCCCAGGTGGCTGGTCAGAAAACTACATTATCAGCTTCTAATGTAACTGAAACCATATATAGAAATTCCAAGTATTTTTCATTCTGTGTAGGAAAAGTGCTGAATTATTCATGTCTAAACTTAATTCCAAAATCTTGAGCAAATCACTTTATGATTTTTTAAAAGGCTAGTGTTGACGCAGACTGAATTTTGGAGAGACAAACATCTTCCAACAGTGATATAGTCATTAGCTGTCAGGCTTATTAGAAGAAAATATAGAAGAGGGAAGTCACTATATTTTTTTTAATTATGCCCAAAAATTACTGAAAAAAGAATTCTCATTTTACATACAAACTTGATTTCTTTTAGCAATAGGCCAGCACAAGAATATTCATTGTGAGAATCTAAGGGTGTGGTTGTAAGCATTCTGGCCATAAACCAATGCAGTTAAGCCCACAGGTTTTTAATTAGTTTAGCGGTGAAATCCTATACATGTCTATTCAGAAATAAGCCCCAGTGAATTCAGTGGGACTTACTCCCAACTTGTGAGTATAGAATTATAGCCTAATAGCACAGTCCTATACAGTACTTGTCTACTCAGAATTAAGTTCCAGTGAGTTTAATGGGGCTTATATAGTGTGTATAGGATTGCAGCCCAAGTGTGTTTGATTGTGGCCACTGTATGTTGGATTGTGGCCACTTAGTTCTACATAGGTTCCTTTGAAATCAGCAGTATTTACTTATGGGTAAATATAGATCAGTGATCGATAAGGGCAGTTTTGATCATGCATTCACTAAGCCAAAAGACCATGTAACAAGGTCAATGGCTGTTTTTTAATAGCATGTTACATTTAATATTACCAAAAATTAGACTGGTAATAGGTGCTTTCAGGAATGAACTTCTGTGTATGTTTGAAGGTTTTTTGTTAGAAGTTTAGCCTGATGAGTGCGTACATCCAAACTTGGCTTCTCTAATATTTTGCTTAGTAATGCCACAATATAGAACTATGTTTCTGATGGTTATGCATAGATCTTAAGCCAGTTCCAAAACATTCCTGCTGTCTGTGTCTCCAGTTATGCTACCTACTTGAGTGTGAATATATGGTAGCTCGTGACCACTACCCTGGAATAAGACATCAATCTGAAACCTGGCCAGCCTTATTATTCTGCATTTAAAGTCATTGCCATGACAGCAGCTTCGTATAAGACGAATATAAATATAGCTAGACCAGCTCCTCAGTTTGTGCCTACAATCTTAAATATTAATTTTGGTCACACCCTACTAGATATCACAGACAGCTTTTGCTCATATCTCTATATTCTGTAATTTATATCACCTTTTCCATTTCTGAATGTGTTTACTTATTTTTCCATTTTATTTTGGTTTGGATTTGGATAAGATCTCACAGTAGTTTTCCAGCACTGTGATATGATAGTTCTTTTGGTAATTTAAACAGCATCGAGTTTGCTAACATTGGAAACTAAATGGCAGACTAGGTAGATCCAGTAGGGCTCCTCTGAAGTTCTTCGAAGAACACTGCAGATGTAATGAACAAGTTGTCTATTGTGAATTGGTGAAATTGTCCAAATCTGCTCTTTTAAAAAGGATCCAATCATAATGGATAAAGGACAGGACAATGGCCTGGAAGAAGTTCAGTATAACCCTCTTGTCCAAGCAATTCCATCTAAGTTTGGACATCTTGTAGGGAGGGAGACATTAAAAAGGTAGAGCGTAAACCATGTCAGATCATCCCAGCTCCTCAAGTGATTTTCTGCAACAGTCTGGAGGCAAAGTTAGAGAGAAAGACATGCCCAGTGGCAAAATATGAAGCACGCAAGGAATTTGAAAGCAAGGCCGGGCCGGGTGACCAGCCAGATGGGCGATTAACAAATATAATAAAATAAATAAATAAATAAATAAATAAATGCCACAACAATATTCTCTCCTCTAGACCATATTAACAGAGGAGCCACTCGCTATGTTACTTTCCTGAATATATGCAAGGAGGAGACATGAAATCTCTCCATGAAGGTTGTGCCTTTGTAATTTGCAAGCGAGCCAATGGTGTAGCACTCATTTTGTCCAGCATCTTCTAATCTAGCAGGCTTGTGAAATATATTTCTGAACCGTGCAGATGATGGCTCAGAGATTACACAGACACATGTCTTTCCAGCCGTGTCATGCCACTTCTCTACATTTTAAGAATGCTTATACAGAACAATAAAAGGGGGACTTCTAATGTGGTTATCGCTTGAAACATCTGCTTCCCAGAGTGACTGTCTATATTCTTTTTGTTTCTCACCCAGATATTAAGCAAACTGAAAAGCAAGCAGCCCACTATGGGTGGATTGTGCAGTGGGAGCCTGATGTTATTGAAGAGAGGTATGACCTGAAATAAGCTGCAGCTGGTCGAATGATCTGCTAGATGCTGTGTTTCCTGTAAGCAGAGACACTCTGCTGTGTGTTGTGCCTCTTTTATCAGTTGCCATGGGTTTTTCACCTCAGCCTGCTTGATATTTAACTTTTCCAGTTCATTCGACATAAAAGCTTGTCATGATATCTGGCTGCCAACATTTTGATAGGAAAAATATGTCCATGCAGCGCAGGAAGGGTACAGAGTTTTTTGCAGCCTCCTTTGTGTATATCATCTTGACTTGTGATTCAGTTTCTCAGAGTCGAAACAGAGCCTAACTGTGCAAGCACAAAGAGTTCACAGAGGCAACAATATCTTCTTTCTAACTGCTTTGTTTAGACTGGACCAAGAAGCACCATGACTCCCAATAAGTGAAATATGGGGCTCAGTTTCCCATCTCTTGTCTTGTCATAACTAGTGGGCAAATGGGAGTGTAGGGATTATTTGAAATTTTATTTTATTTGATTGGTTCTCTATGGTTGTTTTTACTAGACTTTTTTTTAAAGCTATATACCTGTGTGTCCTTTTAAGTTTTTATTAGAAAGGATAAAAGGCATATAATATACAATTTATATAATACCTAAATTACCCAAGGGTTAATTCCAGATTTATGCTGGTTCAGCTGTGCTGGTGGAAGTGGACTTCCCTGTCCCCTACTTTCCATGGCAGCCCCTCCAGTGTCCTGAAAATGCTACACTTCTTTTTCAACATTTCTTGGGTAACATCTTCTACAGTAAGCCAATAGGGTTTGATTACGTTTCAAAAATACTGGATATGTAGAAAATCCATCCTCTTGGATCCACAATGTCAGCAAAGCAGATTGTCCAGTATGTGAATTATCATAATTTTATCTGTTGTGTGCTATTGTTGATACAGAATTTTATACACATTCTTTTTAATGGCTATATTTAATGAAATAGACTATCCTAGGCCAACCTCCTCCTCCTCCTCCTCCTCCTCCTCCTCCTTCTTCCATTACATTTATGCCCCATCTTTTTTCCTCTTGCAAGGAACCCAAGGCGACTTACATAATCCTCCTCCTCACCATTTTATCCTCACAACAACCCTGTGAAGTAGGTTAGGCTGAGAGTCAGTGACTGGCCCAAAGTCACCCAATGAGCTTCATGGCTGAGAGGGGACTAGAACCAGTATCTCCCAAGTCCCAGTCCAACACTCTAACCACTGCACCACACTGGCTCTTCTTACACGTGTCCTTCTGATTGGGCCAAGAACTAGAACTGTTGCTTGCAGGTTAATAGCTGCAAGACCAAACAATTGAGGTTCACTGTGATAAAGCTCGGGAACCTGTTTCTATAACAAGCAAAAGTATCTGTCACTTCTTCTTGGTGGCTGCTGGAAGTGTACTGGCTGTCCCTCTGTGGCCACCATTCTGCAGTGGCAGCAGAGCCTTGTACACCCACCATCCAATGAACCATTGCTCGTAGGGTGTTCAGTGTAGAGCCAGTGGGTAGCATGCCAAATTGCCACACCCAAGGCTACTTTACAGAGGACAGTCCTCTATTTGAAGGGCTGTCCAGTCTAAGTCTAGTTTAAAGATAAAGAACTGTTAGAAGGGAGAGGAGCCTTGAAGTTGCCCATCAGCACTTGGACAGCAGACTAGCAGACACACAGGCCACCTGGTCACAGTCTTTGATGAGGTCTATTGTATTTCTATTTAAATTATAGTAATTATTTCAAAATTTGCATCTATCTATATAAATTAAGATGAGCAGTCTTTATGCAAATCTGTGTCTTCTTTTGTACTCTTATCTTTGATGCATTTCCTGATGCATAAGGCACCTGTGCAGTGATAAGAATTTTTTTAAGCGTTTAAAACTCTCTCTCTCTCTGCTCTGTGTGTGTGTGTGTGTGTGTGTTTCAGACTCTCATGGCTGCTAAGAAAAGTTTGAAAATGTGATGACATCCTAAGGACCTAGCTAGCAACAGGTCTGTGGCTTACGCTGGCTCAGCTTGTCTGAGTGTGGAAAGCTAAGCAGGGTCAGGCCTGGTTATTACTTGGATGGGAGACCCCTCCTCTAGTTTCCTGCATTGAGCGGGGGGTTGGACTCGATAGCCTTGTAGGCTCCTTCCAACTCTATTATGAAATCTATGAAACAAGAAGCCCAAATAAACAGAAGAAGCTCTCTCTCACTCTCGCTCTTTAGCTCGCATGGTTTTTATATCCATCCAAGAGTGCAGTCCTAGGCATGGCTACTCAGAAATAAGTCCTGTTGTGTTCAGTGAGGCTTATTCACTAGTAAACATGTTTAGGATTGCAACCCCAATGGTTACAAGTCGAGTAGCCAGGTCACATCACATATTTATGTTTACATGTTTTGCGTGAGAATAGCAGAGCATCAGTGCAGCACGTCCACCAAATGTAGCTTGACATCTGCCATAATCATGACAATCAAGTAATTAGATGCAATTAAAATATGTAATAAGCTGCTACCCCTCAGCTCACAATACATTTCTGATATGGCCCTCAGCACTGAACAAATTTCCCATCCCAGAGCTAAAATAAGTCGTATCAGGCAGGGATCAACCTTCCTTTCCTGCATCTGCATGTGAGAGCTTTTGCCATGCTATCCAATGATTTAGAAGATGGCATAAAATACTTTAACAATCATGGAAACACAATTTAACTATTTTACCCTCCATAAAATAGTCTGGTGATTATCCCGTTCAGTTTACTATCTGGAATGGAACATGAACAGGTGGAGAATGTTGCCTTCCTATTTAGAACAGTGAGAGAGTTGAGTATAAAATGGAGTGTACAATTAAAAATAGAGAGAGTGTAAAACTGGGCAGTTACACCAGATTTTCACTGAATCTTGGGGCTTGCTGTGATTTTTGAGAAAAGATAAGATTTCTTCCAAAAAGCTGGATTTTGAAAACCATAACCATATCCTTCTTTAATAAGCATAGCATAAAACACATCATATAAGGGTTGCCACCAAAATTACTGTACAGTGGAAGGATTTGGCTCTTTAATATATCTATCTATCTTTAAAATAGCTAGTGAGTTCAGCAGCAGTCTCAGGCTTGAAAGGGAAAGACTTTCAAGCTTGACAGAATCAACAAAATGGCCCAAAGTGAAATTCAGAAAACTTGAACTCAATACAGAGGAAGAGACCTGAAGCTGATCACACAGCATATGACATAACATGGTAAAAGTGCCAACAGCCTCCTGAGCTGATGTACTGCCTTAAAGGAAGGCCAAGGGGGTATTATGTCATTATGTGCATTGCAGTCTGCATAAATATGACTGTGGCCAAAGAACTTTCTCAACAAGGGCAATATGGCATTTTGGAGTGCCGCATTCCCATCTGCATCAGTTTGAACCAACTCAAGCTGTCATGAGGCTTTATTGGGGGAAGCTGTACAACATTACAAGCGGATTATCCCTGAAGCTATAAAAGCAATGTCGCATTATGGGCTGAACAAAAGAATGAGGACAGTAACTGCTCACATCTAGAAGCTGATAAAAAGGCTGCTCCTCACAGGTATGGGCTAATAGGGTGGCTGAGTGAAAACATTAGTGATATATAGTTGTCTGTGTGATTCACTGGAAAGTTGTCCCACACAAACCCTGCTGAAATGAATGGGAGCACCTCAACAGTGCCCTTGCACTGTTCTTGTTCATTTCAATGGGGATTGTGCAGGAGATCTTCACAGGGGGTTGTGCTCTTACTTTTAAAAATCGCATGCAATTGGACTATATTAAAATAATATTGCAATGTGAAGACATCATGCAAGTCTCAGATTCATCAGATTGTTTCGCTGCTTCTTTTTGCCTCTTTTTCAGTCTGAACTTACAATAGATTGATGGTCTAACATTTCTTGCAAGGTCAGCACTTAGGACACTTTTTCTCTTTTCTTATTCTTACCTACACTTCAAAAGGTACCTTAATGTGTATTAAGTACTGATATTGAACGATTCCCCCACATCCCACGTAGAGGTTATTTGTGACCTAGAAACCTTCTGCGTGATAGCCGAAGTAAACAGGCAGAATTAAAGGGCTCAGGATTGCATCAAAATATTATTTCGATAGTTTGAGATAATATCATAATTAACATCACTGTGAGGAATTAAAAGATTAAGCCCCCAAAGGCCATGAAAACTATTTCCAGAGCAAGTTCCATTAATTTTGATAAAAATGACTTTTTATAGGATAGCTAAGGGATAGGAACTTTATATCACACAGTACAAAATCTAATTCCCATTGATTTCAATGGGGGGAGTTAAACACGTGCTTAAGTATTTCATTAAAATCAACGGGACTCAAATGGCATTTAGCATAGTGGTCATAAGTTGTTCATGTCTGATCGAATCTGTGCCTGGAAAAGTTAAGTCACAAAAAGGTCAAGGAAGTAAATCACCAGCTGAGCCTATCTTGCCAGTGCTCAATTGTTTAAGTCTTAAAGGACTTGAAGATAAGGGGGGGGGGGCAATTTTCATTCCTATCAGGGTGTGCTGAGCAGGGAGGCCTAAAGTGCCCCCATCAGTGTACCATGATGGGGATGAAAATGCCCCACTTTCTCAGCTGATCTGCATGGATCAGCCGGGGGACAGGATGGGACAGGGAAGGGTGTGTGTGTGTATGCAGTAAGTGTGTCTGTCTATGAGACAGAGACAGAGACAGAGACAGAGAGAAAATTGGCTGCATGCATGCTAGCAGGGGCTCACTCTCCCCACTTTGGACAGTGGTCCCACCCAGTGCTGGCATGCAGTTCCTGACATCCCAGCCCAGGGCCAATTTGGCTGTTGGGTTGAAAATGCTTTCCCACCCCTGCATAAGGGCATTTCAGCATGAAATGTCCAGTAGAGTGTGTTTCGCTCATCAGGAAGCAATCACCCTATGCGCCGCTACCCCAAGAAGCAATGTAGCCATGGTTTACCATGTCAACATGGCATTTTCCCCCTGGTTAAGCTGTATCGCCTATGATGAGCTCCTAATTCCTTCTTTCACTGAAAAGGGTTAAGATGGGATATCAGAGGGGACAGAGAATCAGAATCATGTTCTTTTTATAAGCTGGATGCACTAAATGAACATCTATACAAGGCAAATGCTAGAGAACTTAATGCGTCAGAAGAAAAGTAGAATCATCTCTCAGTAGACCATGGAGCACACTTTGGGCACAATCCAATGCTGCCCATCCACTAGCTGAGCTGACTGACGACTCCTTATGTGAGCTGTGCCAACCTGCCCCTTTTCGCTCATTTCAGGTCTTTCCCCCAGAAGTTCTAAATTGCTGCTCCGCAAATGGTGGAAGCTACTTTTGGAACGGAATTGGCAGGGCTGGCTGCTTTCACAAGGGCAGCATTGGATTCTACCCTTTAGAACATAAAAAGAGCCATGTTGGATCAGGCCGAGGGTCCATCTTGCCCAGCATTCTCTTCAAAAGCAAGCACTTACAAGTATAATAAATGAAAATAATAGAGTAAAATACAAAATGTCCAGAGATTTCCCCACATAAGAGGTGGGCTAATTTACCAGTAGCTGTAGTACAAATGTCAATAGCCTCCCATGACATCTTCGTAGGTTTTGCCTATGGAAATTCAATGGAATTCCCAAATGTTTAACTTTGGCTAGATTGTACCCTCTCTTTCCTGCTTTTCTTTGTTGCTACTGTTGTAAATGATAAGGTATAAGTAAAAACAAAACAAAACGAAATAAAATGAAGCTTTTCTAGCAATGACTATTCTCCTTTTCCCTGTCAGCAGTGCAACATGATGAGAGAATTAAAAGAAAGATCTCACGAGCCTTTTAGATAAATGAATTAAAGTTCTTATCAGAAACGTGGCATTTACTGACTGGCAAAAATTAAAGGTTGCATGCATACGAAGTGGAAATGAGACCATCTGGACAATATGAAATCTTGTGCCAACAGGGCCTAGGGCACCATGTTAAAAAGAAAAAAGAAAAAAGCAAGCAAATTGATGAGTGACAACTTTTTTGGTATACATTTTGCTTTAGTTTATGATTTGTTTTTCTTCTGGGTTACCTATGCAGTAGGTAGGAATGTACCGGTTATTTTTGCTCACTGAAGAATCATGGTAAAGTAGAAAGCAAGAATGCAGTGACAAGGTAAGTAACATGTAAATGTAACTGTCCATTCTTCAAGTTCCGAATGAGATTGGTGACAAATAGGTGGTATGCAAACATGCACTCCAGAATAAATGAAATGTGAGGGACAGTCCATTAGGGAAGTAGTGAGCTCTCCCACACTGCAGGCATTCAAGGTGGACAGCCACCTGTCAGGGATGCTTTGACTTGGATTCCTGCACTGAGCAGGAGGTTGGACTCGATGGCCTTATAGGCGCCTTCCAACTCCATGATCCTATGAGTTACTAGAAATGGAAAGAAAGCACAGGGGTGCCTTGCCATTCAGGAGTATGAAGTGGCCTCCTTCAGGCAGTGCCATGTGGGCGGGGATAGATGAAGGCATGAATTGGTGCTTGAATGGAGCAACGAGACTTCTTAAGGCACAGTCCTAGACAGAAAAAGGGACATGCTGTCTGGGGCATGCCGGGAGTTGTAGGCCTTTTTTCCCATCTAAACATGCATGGGATTGCACCCTTAAAGTGTTTTCCCTAGTAGGGGAGGGTATTTGGAGTCTACCTCAAGCAGCAAAATGTCTTGGGCGAAGCACAGAGATAGACCCCAGCACTGACTTGATCTTAACAGTGTTGCACTTTCAATTAACTGTCAGTAAAAGCTAATATGGAGAGGAGAAGGAGGATTATGTAAGCCGCCTTGGGTTCCTTGCAAGAGGAAAGAAGGCAGAATATAAATGTCATCGTCATCATCATATGATTTACTAATTGTGTGTCATTCTGTGTAACCAGCAAAGCTACAAATGATCTGACCTACTGTTGTGTTGTCTGATTTCAATCTTGATTTCCAACAAAGATTGTATCTTTTATTTTCTATGTTGTGCATTTTCCCACCTATAGAAGGAGGAAAAGTGATTATTAAAAAAGGTGAAAAGATGGTATACAACTTGAAGAGAAACCAGAGTATAAATATGTTAATGGTGGCATACATATTACTGGCAAAAGCATGGAAAGCGCCCCTTATTCGCACTCTCACTCAATGGTGATATTGATGAATAAGATTACCGCTTATAAACATCTGTGGGATGCAAGAAATAACTCAATAGGAACCTGAGCTAGTGATTTGCTGTGGGCACAGGTCTCCACCATTCATACAAAGTATGGAGGATATTTATACCAATAGAAATTAGCCATGGTAGCTCCATGTGCAGAGGCAGTATAAAAGGGTAAGACAATGGGGGATAGGCAGCTATGACCTTCGTGTCCTGGTTGTGAGTCTCCAAAAGGATCTGGTTCTCTCCCATTGAAAACAGTATGCTGGACTAAACGGACCTCAGTCTGCTCCAGCAACTCATATTCTATCTGCTGCACTTGTGAAGATACCCCATCTATAGACATGAATGGGGGCATGAACACAAATCAAAGCTCTCATGATTAAGTCAGTACTCTAAAATATAAACATATAAAATGCCAACATGTCCCATAACTCCAGCCCCGCTCAACCATTTTAATGTCCCCCAAAGGTGTTTTTGTTTTTTAAAAAATACCAATGATCAGTTTGTGAATCTTTCCAACGGTGATCATAGATTTAGTCTATCATTTATTGTTATGAGTCCCCTGTCACTGTTGCAGTGTCTATGTTTCTCCGATTTATGTAGCTGTGCTTATCATCTTGAAGACAATGCAGGGCCTACAGTTTGCAGTGATAACTCAGGTGTCCCTGCTGAGATTATTAGATGTGACAGCTGCCTTTCTTAATATTGATCATGTGGTGTTATTGACATGCCCATATATCATAGAAGGAGAGCGCATGCTTCTTGTTCAGTGACTTTCTGAGAAAGATTCAGATATCTTTATTGTATGAATGTTCTGAGCTGCCTCTATTCCTTAACCTTAGCAATGAGCATGTGAGTTAGTAAAGATAGCTTATTGGTTTCATTGCACTGATGCTCAGCTTTGCTTTTATATTCCTTATATCAAATTTTACGTGCTACGGTTTCTTTGTTAAATGACCAATGTGTTTCAGATTAAGGTCTGCTGGCAAAGGCTTGGTATCTGAAGGGGAATACATCAAATAGAATTGCAACCTGATCTTCTGCTTCTCAGGCACTGTCATTGCACACTAGTTTGTGTCTGTGCAAACTAGAAGGTACAGTAATACCTTGGATTGCAAGCATAATTCGTTCCGGAACCATGCTTGTAATCCAAAACACTTAAATCAAATCGAGTCTCTGGCGGGCGTGAGCGGGGCCGATTTCGGCCCGCTATGCCTGCTCGAGGCGAGCGGTTACATCCCTACAGTTGTCTTGCAAGACCTTGCTTGTTTATCAAGTCAATTTTTTGCTTGTCTTGCAAAACGCTCTCAGACCAAGTTACTTGCAATCCAAGGTATTACTGTATACTTTCTTTCTGCCTTAGTGCCATCCTCACCTTCATTCCATTTGCAGTGATGCTGGGTTATACAAGAAGCTGCCTTGTCCAGACTGCTTGTCCATCTTGACTGGCAGCAGCTTTCCAGGGTCTCAGGCAGAGGTCTTTCTCATCACCTACAACCTGCTGGATGCCAGTGGGACTTTTGGCATGCAAAATATGTGCTCTGTCATTGAGCCTATGATCCGTTCCTGTTTCTTACTCTTCTTCTGTGCCCTCTTCTATGCCAGAAAGGCATGTTTGTTGCCCTATTCCATATCAGAGGGACCACTTCACATCTCTTGGCAAGCCCATGGACAACAGAGGTGGGTGTTAGCGCTCTGCTATACATACTTTCAATGGGAGAAAATTATCTATTGATGTAGTCATATGCCCATTCACTTGATCAAAGTTATCTTATTTTACAACACTGTATTCTTGAGATTGCAGTTTTCAAGTTTCTCATGGTCAGTCTTTTTCATGGTTTTTATGAGCTTTCCTAAAAACAAGGACACTTTGTATTTGTATCATACTGCACTACACCACAGTGAGAATTGCAGTGGCAAGTGGTTTTTTCTGCAAAAAACAAAAATAATAATTTCACATTACTCTGATCCTTTCTAGCTATCTAAAGAACTCTGCCTTACAAAGTTTCTGTTGGTAAATTTCAGCAGCATGCTTCTGCCTGTCAAGTATTATATTTAGATGTTAGACTTTAATCTGTTTACCCTTTTTATTTCCATGAATCAATGTAGCAGCAATTAAATACCTTGTCTACAAGGCAATCATCTATATATATAGCCAATGAAAACCAAGGTAATGAAAGGTCACCTGCTGTATCTGGTACTCTAGACTGTAGCTATTAGAGAGAAGCCTCTCTAATTGGAACTCCACTATTGGAGGCTTCACACTACATCGTGGTAACAACAATACAGAACTTGATCTGACTATTTTCCAAATAGTAGGTTTTTTTAAGTGTCATATTTTGTTCCTTGAAAATGTAAGAGCTTACTATTTATATTTACTCATTAACTCCAGTATAAAATGTTTTAAGGCACAGTTCAAAATATCTGGAATCCATTGGAATATTGCCATTGATTCCAGTGGGGCATAGATTGGACCCATATGTATACATGCAGTTTATAGGCCACCTTGTTACGGACATTCTCTGGATGGCTTACAAGATAGCACAGTACATAGCAAAGTGCACAGTAACGTAGTTACGTGTGTGCATTCATCAGATGGATAAGCTGTGTGCAGTTTCCTTCCCAGAAGTGACAGTTGTGCAAGAAATCCATAATGTATGAACTGAACCTTATACACATTTAAGATCCACTGAAGGTATATTGGTTATTCTGTAGCATATGCTGACCATCAGTGTGATGTGAACAAGACTGAGATCCCCACTGAACTGTGATATTCTCCGAATGGCTTTGGACAAGTTACTCTCTGTCAATCTAACTTAGCTTACAAGTTTGTGGTGAAGCTAGAACTTCATGCTGATTTCCTTAGAGGGAAGGTGTGGACACCAATAAAAATTAATTCCAGTACAAAACTATAATGTTGTCGCACCCTTAGCATATTTACATAAGCAAATACTAAAGAACAGTAAAACAAGATCTGTGAACCCAGGGCCAAATTTAGTGGCAGGCAGTGGTGTAGTGGTAAATTCTGAAGCACAGGCATTCATCATGACAGTCCCCATAGCCACACACCCCAAGGAGAGTCTAAAAATTCAGGCAGCTGTGTTGATCCATATCAACAAACCAATTCTCTGATGAGCTTCCGTTGCTCATTAAAAAGCTGGTTGTTCAGGCGGGAATATGGGGTGGGTTAAGATTTTAAAATTTTTATATTGTTTTAATGTATTTTATTGCATTTATGTATTTTATTCTGTGTACATCACCCAGGGTGGCCGGTTGCCAGCCAGATGGGCGATAAATAAATATTAATAATAAATAATAATAAATAAATAATAAAATTCTAGCAGTTTTCACCTCCACCAAGAGCAGGTCTTTTGTAAAGCTAATGGCCATTCTTAATTGCCCATTCAGGATCAAGCCACTGCAAAATACTTCGCATTACAACAGGGAACAATATATTGTTGCTGGGAAAATTCATTCCCCCACCCCCAGCTGTTTCGAGAATTGCAGCTAAGCTCAGAGGGAGCCGGGAATTCTAAGGGTGGGGCAGAGGTGGGGGAGATGACATTAGCATCCCTGCTAATAAAATGTGGGTGTGGTGTCCCTGCAAGTCCTGGCCCCACTACACCACTGGTGGCAGGACATTGCACCAGGGGTCATGGACTATCTACTCCAAACAATTCATCTTCATTTGTAAATCTTGTGACATTGATCTATGTGGCCCTGGCTTCCCCACTGTGGTAGCTGCAAGGCCATGTCTTGGCGCCCATGAGGATCTCACTGTCCCTGCCTCCACAGACATCTTCATCTTATGCTCAATCTCTATATATGTGTAAATAAACCTTGCATCACAGAAATGCACCAAGTCTCCAGTGATCGTCTTCTAAGGACAGTGAACTCTGTGTAAGTGCTAGAACCCCTGAAACCTCTCACCACTCAGAAGCTGGGGGCACTTGCATAATGACGTGATATGGCATGAGTGTCAGCTCTTCAAAGAAAAGAAGATAGATTGACCGGGTTTGCACGATCAGCAGGGAAAAGAAGCCATTGTGGTTTCTTTTCCCCGCCCTCTGCAGAGGTGGTTTTAAAGTCACCCCAGAACCCATGGCTTGTTGTAGGGTTCTGGGGTTGTTTCTAAGCCACCCCGTGCCACACACCTTGCAGGCTTCGGATGACACAGGAAGCTGTGCACCATGAGGGTAATTAGGCAAATCGCACGGTGCACGACCGGCATGTGCAGGGCAGGGAAAAGAAGCAAACCCAGCCACTGAGTTAGAACAAGCTCCTTGAATGAGCCTAAATAGCTCATCATGGTACCTCAGTACACAAGAGAATTATCCTCTTGTTGGACCAGTTGGTCTTAGTCTGTAGCTGCTCTGATTAAAATCAGTTTGCCAAAAGCAATTCATGGGTGTTAGGTAAGCAATTTGTTTCCCCAAAGGTTACTGTGTATCATTCCTTATTGCACTGTGCGTGCAGGGGAGAGATACTGTGCCTGTGTACAGATTATGGCTTTTCAGAGAGATGGAGGAAATATTATATTATCCTAGTTTTGCTGATTTTTATTTTTATTTTATTTTTTGGTAGCACTTCCAGCTGTAGCCTGAAAACAGAATCTAACCTCCAGTAGTACAAGTGACATTTCTGAGATAAGCATTGTAAACTTTGGGGTGAGTGTCATGAGAAGTAAATGGATGGTGAGCATGATAATTAACCTACTTCTTCCCACTATGCCGAAAGAGCTTTGAAACTTTTTTTTAAATGAGGAAAGGAAATTGACTGAAGAAAGGATGAGACTCGGAACAATGTCCCCACGTACATTTCAAAAATGAAAGATCCAAAGTTCAAACATATATATATATATATATATATATATGGGCAGTATCAAATGCTGTCACGAGGCTAGTGCTAATTATGTTGTGCAAGGGGAAAGCAGCAACTTGCTGCCAAATTTTGGCAGTGCAGCTTGCCATTTTCCCCCTTTGCCTAGCAAGCAGTAATGAGGTGCTAGCATTGGTTTGCACTAGCACTGTGACAGCATTGGATATTGCTCATTACATATAGTCAAGAGCCTGTGATTACAAGAAGTATCAGAGATGACATACAGTTTAGTATGTTAGACCAGATTGTGCATAGGGATTCTCTATAGCAAGGGTGCAGAACCTCAGGCCCTGGGGTCCCAATCCGTCCCACAGAAGACCATGCCCCTTCTTCTCAATCCACCCTCTTTCCCCCAACCATCAATCATTTGGTGGTTTCCTGGCAGTCCCCCCCCCCATTCTAAAAGGTTATTTCATAGCTATTTCATAGCTCATAGAGTTGGAAGGAGCCTACAAGGCCATAGAGTCCAACCCCCTGCTCAATGCAGGAAACTAGAGGAGGGGGTCTCCCATCCAAGTAATAACCAGGCTTGACCCTGCTTAGCTTTCCATGCTCAGACAAGCTGAGCCAGCGTGAGCCACAGGTTGAAATGCCTCTCCCAAGGCTTAATTACTGGCTGTAAGAGCTTTAAGCTAAAATATGCTGCTAGTTTTGGTGATTTTGGCCCCACCCCTTTTGCTTTTGGCCCTGCCCCCTTTTGCCTTTAATCCCACCCTCCACTTAAATCTGGCCCCTGAAAGCTTCTCTGAAAAGGAATTTGGCCCTTGAGCTGAAAGAGGTTCTGCACCCCTGAACTATAGATATCAGGACCGGTGCAAGGCAGTTTGGTGCCCTAGGCAAGATCAGATATTTAGCGCCCCCCCTTCCCACTTGAGAGCGCTGTATTTTTTTTCAAGGCGTTTCTGGCACCCCCTTTAGCCCTGTGCCCTAGGCAGCTGCCTAGTTGGCCTAATGGTAGCACCGGCCCTGATAGATATGCTCGTGTAAGCGAGTTGTAGGTGATCACTCGTGACCGAGTAAGATTGTCTTCCAGGATAAAATTGCAAAAAGAAAATTATAAAAGGAGGAAACGAATCCTTCACAGGACCATCTTCCATCTGGTAACCTGTGTCCTCACTGTGGGAAGCTGTGTGGATCTAGAATTGTCCTCCACACAGTCACTTACGGTCCCATCGCTAGAGCTCGTGTAAGACATTTTGTGCAACTATATGCACCTTTAGGAACAGGGCATTAGATATGTCTTAGCATTCAGAATGTGCCTCATCCTCAGGGTCGGATTTGTGCCTAGTCTAGTTCTAATCAACTCAAAAGCCTGGAGGGGCAATGCTTGTTAATATTGATCTTAAGAGGCTGCATTTGTAGAAGGATATGAAAGATGAGCCATACCACGGTCAGATATTTCTGCTTAATGTGAGCTCCCATCAGGTGTATAGCCAGAACATACTAATTAATTGTGTGCATGGGTGACACTGTTCTGCAAGTAACTGTTTTTATTGGACTGACTAAAATTAAAGAACTGTGCTTCCACTCCCATTCAGAACCTGTAAACGCCTGTGAATCTCATTATCTCAAAGATGCACCAGCCTAGTAATCAATTGCTTTTTTTACATTTATGTTTTCTCTATAAATAGCCATGTAATGAGATATGCTTTTCTTTAAATAATAATAATTTAAAAAAAGCACGGAAGAAGATAGGGCAGAATCCTCTTTCTTGAAAGATTGAATCAAGCTCATAAATTGGAGGACTTAAATGAAAATCTGTCTGGATATGAGATCTCATGTTGATGTAGTTCTGTATTTTCTAACTTATATATGAGGAGGGGAAACTGCATTTTCAGTCCCTGCCCACATTGTGGAGCCTGAAGAAGCCTGAGTTATAAGAACAAAAGAAGAGCCCTGCTGGATCAGACGAAAGGCATAGCTAGCCCAGTATTCTGTGGTTACAGTGGCCAGCCAGATGCCTCAATGGGAAGGACATGAGTGCCACATAGCACCCTCCTGCTCGTGTGCCCCAGCAATAGCTATACAGAGGCAGGGATGTAAGGATCTTATATAATCCGCTCTGTTTGTGTTATGCAGGTTGTCAGGCCTCATCTGCTCTGTTGTCCTCTCATTGACGAATGTGAATTTCTCCCCCCCCCCCCGCCTGGAAAAGTACACCAAAAAATCCTTCAGAATTTATGGAACTTTCACTGGTGCATAACATTTTGCGTACTTGTCTTCAGTCACCATAAAATCAATGAGCAGAGTGCACAAAACAAAGATGGCTTCACTGCAGAGGCTGAAGAGAGATCAGAGATGTGTAAAACTTGTTGTTGTTGTTGTTGTTGTTGTTGTTGTTGTTTTTAATGGCATATACATTACCATATTTTATGCAATTTCCGTAGTTTTGTATGACCAAAGTTGTGTACAATTACGGAAAATTTAAAAAATGGTGTGCGAATCTGCATGAGTCTGAAAAGCCAGTCCTTTGCAGATTCTGTGGGACAGATTCATAGAAATGCGGTGTCATTTTAATCCACCACGGATTTCTCCAACATCCCTATAAGAGGAATAATGCTCCTAATACTGGAGGTAGCATATAGACATAAGGACTAAAAGCCATTGATAGCCTTATTCTACATGAACTTGTCTAATCCCCTTTCAAAGCTGTCCAAGTTGGATTTCATAGTATAGCTGTGTGCTGTGTGAAGAAGTACTTTCTTTTCTCAATCTTGAACTCTCACCAATCAGCTTCATGGGATGACCCCCAGGTTCTAGTATTATGAGAGAGGGAGTAAAATGTCTCCCTATCCAGTTTCTCCATGCCACTAATAATTTTACTCAGGTGGTTTCTCTTTGGATCATATCAATCTTTTGCCTTTTTATATACTTTTATTAACCATGATCATGTCCCCTCTTTATTCATCTTTTCCCCCAACTAAACAGCCCCAAACATAACTCTTCCTCTTAGGAGAACAGTCCTTTGATCATTTTGGTCGCCCTTTCCTGCACACAAGCAACAATTGGCCTGGAAGCTGTTCTGTGCCTGAGAGCACCCCACCAGCAGCACCCCTTTCTCTGTCAACATTCCCCCTCATGCCTAGAGAGCTGTATATGTGCAACAGTACATATAGAAGAGAGGCTATAGTTTGGGGCCTTAGCATTTATATAACACTTTGGAGTGTTCAAAGCATTCCACATATATTATTCAATAATTCTGACTCTTGCAACAACAGAAGCAGAATACGGCTTCATTGCCTTCAAAGATCCATCTCCACAGACCTTCTCCATCTGGCGCCATAATGTCCACTCATGTCTGAATGGAGAATCAGAAAATGGAAACGGCTTTCACTTTAAAACAGCAGACACAGCCTCAGCGCAGAACATGACCTGAAGACTAATAACTGGTTGGGTTTAATAATCCAAAGCATAGCTTGGACCATTAACTCCCCAGTGGGTTATTGATTCCCCAGGAAATTCCTTGTGCCTTAACCATTATTCCTAAATGATGCCAGCCTCGCTGTGCTCTTCTAGATTTGGGACATCAGACTCCCAAGTGGGCATGAAGGCAACATACCAATAGCTGCATTTGATCAACTATTAGTTTAGAATCTGCTTTGGATTTTCTAAAGATTTCACAGGGGAATGAACAAGGGGTTCTCTCAGGCATCCCAGTTGATCTAGATTGTTTCTCAGGTTATTCTGAATCATTTTCAGAAAGGCTCCCTGGCATGACAGAATAAAATGAATAAAGTGTGGGTGAATAAATCACAAAATGTGCCATGTAGAATGCAGTGTGTAGAACTGTCTCTTTCAAGAGTGAACACTCTGATAGAAGTCTCTAATGCATCTTGGCTGCTTTACAGCTCTTTAACAGAATGTCTGCTTTTCAGAATCACCAAGTTTACAGCAGTTTTACAACAGTTTTGCAGAAAATAGAAGATAATAGATCAGGGCTCTCCAACCTTGAGTCCCCAGATGTTGCTGGCCCACAGCTCCCAGCATACCCAGCCAGCATGGCTAATGGCAAGGGATTCTGGGAGCTGTAGTCCAGCAACATCTGGGGACCCAAGGTTAGAGAGCCCTGTGATAGATGATAGATAGATAGATAGATAGATAGATAGGTAGATGATAGATAGATAGATAGATAGATAGATAGATAGATAGATAGATAGATAGAACTTGCATGTAGAAAATGCCCAGACTTACTGCCTTATCACCTCATAGGTGCTGCCATTTCCTGTGGAGCATCCAAGCACCTCTCACTATCAACAGAGAACCTAATCCACAGTAGACACTTACATGATGAGCGTTCTACAAGTTATATGAAGTCAAGGTTCTTCTTGAACAGTCATTCCCTAACTATGCACCAGTGTGAGTTTCCTATTAGGTAGTACAGCTTTCCCCAGCCTGGTGCCCTCCAGATTTTCTGGACTACAACTCCCAGCATTCCTGACCATTGCCCATCTTGGCAGGAGCTGATGGGAGTTGAAGTCCAAAACATCTGGTGAGCACTGGGTTGGGGAAGGCTGATGTAGTAGTTTGGGTGGCACTTGAACTGAAGACAAGAAACCAAACTGCAGAGTGCATTAATCATGCTTTTGTTCGCTTAAATTGGCTACTTTTATTCTGAAGAAAAAGCAGCCACAGGGCCCCAATTGGAAGCATGTTCCTGATTTGGAAGGGGCCCCATGCCACATTCCTGCCCCAAATCCACCCTCCCCTCGGCTGCTATTTGTCCTCAAAAGGTGGTGCTTGTAGTTTGGCCCAGAGCCTGAACAGGTCTAAGAAGATGTGTTCTCTCACTGAAAAGGGGGCGGCGTACTCTAAAGAGCACATATGTGCACATACTTTTCCTCTCCGTAGCTGCCCTAAAAAGTTCTCCAAATTTTAGGTGGAGTGCTTCGCATAAGCGCTTAAAATGTAAATTGTATTTTATATGTTGTTATAATCCGTAAGCTGCATTGAGGGCTGTGACCTGAAACTGGGTGCAGAACCTCAGCTCCGGGGGCCAAATCAGGTCTCCTGAAGTCCCCTGATGGCTGTGCCACCTTCCCCTGGCCTCACCTGCTTTCTCCCAACCACCAATTGCTTGGGGATTTCCTGGGTTGTATGCAGTTCCCCCCCCCCCCATTTTAAAAGGTTGAAGTGCCTCTCCTGAGGCTTTGTTACTGGCAGTAAGAGCTTTAAGCAAAAATATGCTGGCCTTTTGGGGTAAGTCTGCACAGAATTGCAGCCTTAATATCTTAAAAAATACAACCCAGCAACATATGTGTGTATGTTCAGATTCTTCACATGCACCGCTTTGGATCACAGCCATCCCTTTCAAGAGGCTCCACATCTTGAAATGGGATATCCCACTTTAACACCAATGTAAGCTACAAAGCAGGACGTCCTCTGCTCTGAGGTATTCTCTTACCTGGAAATTTGCTGCATCAGTTGCCCAGAGGGAGTGGAAAGGGTAGAAAGAATCTATTCTCTGGTTTCAAGCTGTCTATGAAAGTGGCTTTACAGTTAGCCATGTGATCTTTGGTAAGAACCTGATACAGTTTCTCTTAGCATAGAGGGTGTTCTAAAGGTTACCATAGCAGAGATGTCATTTTGTTAGAAGTGTGTTATAAAAACAGAGAGGATAACCTTTGCTTATGCAGACTGGTCTCCATCAGATCACACAGATGATGAAAAAACACACAAAAAACCTCAGCTTAATAGTCATGCCCTATACCAAGGGACATCAGCAGGGGGACTGGGCATACCCAACTTAAGCTCATACTTGGAAGCATTTCAAATGAAACAAAGGCTGCATATGATGACTAATGATGCCAACAAAACTTGGATTCATATGGAAGTACCTCTGAATAAGAAAGAGGAATTAAGGAACATACCATTCCATGAAATAGGGAAAATTAATACAGCTTTACCTCCGGGTAATCCCCTCTTGATAGAAATATCAATGGGAGACGCTAATGGCATCAGGCAGGTATGGCGAAAAGATTTAGGCATCACCATTGAAGATGGTCAATGGAATTCATTGTGGGCTCTGTCTCTGTAAAAATCGATTTCATCTAAGCTGAGGGAAAATTCAATTAAAACAATATATAGGTGGCATCTCATACCAGTAAAAATCTGCTATATTTACAAGGGAAGCAGCCCCCAATGCTGGAGAGGCAGTGCTCAGAGAGGGACTTATGAACACATGTGGTGGGATTGCGAAGTCATAGAGAGATTCTGGGTAGAGATGTTTCATTTGGCAAGAAAAGTTACAGATCGGGACATATGTAAAACAGCAGAACTGGGACTACTCTCCCTCTTTGTGGGAAACAACAGGCACCTACTGCATAAAGATTTACTAACATTCTTCTGGACTGCAGCAAGAATGGAAATCACATCAGTCTGGAAATCTACATGCAGACCATCAATTAAAAGCTGGGAAAGGAGACTTTGGGATATTGCCTTACTAGATAAATTAACCAAAGAGCTAAGGGCCATGTGCAATAATGCAATTGACAATGACTTTTACACATGCTGGCAACCCTGGATTTCTTTAGCCAACCAGAGCAATGGGGGATTAAAACCTCCACAATCCCATATAACCATCTGAAAAGACCTAATTAATACTCCCTAGCTAAATTTAGACTGGTAGACTCTCCAGAGGAAGCTTAACCCTACAGTTTTATATATCTGTATTGCTATATCCTGGTTATTATTGATAGGTTATATCATGCTTGGTGTCAGTTATGTTTTCATGTTGTATTGTTTGTTGATAAAATACTTTTAAAAAAACTTTTTAAAAAAGATTTATCAAGGGGCATTGTGAAGCTCCAGAAACTATCAAAGATATGAGTACTGGAGCAACTATGGGCAGTATCCAACAGTGCCTTTCCGGGCCGTAAATTCAAATAGCACTAGCAGAGCTCCTTCAAATCCTTCTGATGTGCAAGTGGTTGCCCATTGCACTTGCACAACTAGTTGTGCAATCAGTTGCACAACCAGTTTCACAACAGGTTATGCAAGAGAAATGCACAACCATTTGCACAGGAGTTATGTGCAACTGGTTGCACAATGGGTTGCACAAGCGTAATGTAATGCAAGTAGTAATGCTACTTGCGCAAAAGTAGCTGTAGTTGGATTCTCTCCTCTTGTGCATAGTTTGGAACCTAGTTTCCAGTAGTGCAACATCATTTGCGATAATGGAATAACGCAGCTGGATACTATCCAAAAGGCACCTGCTTTCCTCTGAACAGACTGACTGAAGAATCAGAATAGTGTTGGCAGTAGAGGTCCCATGTCATCTCGCTACAGTCATTTCATCATGAAATCTTTCAGCAATGCCATTTTGTTCCTACTACATCTCTTCACATCATAATCTTGCCAGCGCAAGTCCTGTGGTAGGACATTTGGCCTTCAATGTACCGCTCCCAATGCCATTAGTCATTTGTTGCAAAGTTTTGGCTTCATGGTTTCTAACTCCAGGCCACAGGGGTAATACTGGTCCATGTCAATACTCATGAAAGATGAGGATGAGTGTTACTAGATCCAACTGGATGAGATGTCACTTAAACAAACTGTCATCGATATGATGTAGTGCTCTGAATCAACCTTCCAGTAAAGGTTTAAAGCAATACTTTTCAACGTACAAGTAAAAAAGGAACATGGACTGGAGGATGGGAACCTTGGAGTTAAATTTTTTTTTAAAGGAAACATTTCTGGAATCTTTGAGAACAATTCAAAGAAAGTTGTGTATATCTAAGCACCACTGCAGTTTATGAGATTGAAACATACAGTTAAGCTCTTAAATGCAATTAAATTCAACAAGACTTAGACAGGCCTTTCTTTCTCTGGATTGTGCCCTTTGACCAAGAACAAACCTGGTTGACTAAGAAAGCCTCCAAAGAGAGAAATCTGACACTAATCAGTCTATTAGCATGGGAAATTTTGTAGTAAGGGCAAATTGATATTATTGACGTCAAATTTAAATGGAATGGGGGCATGGATCTTCTGCCACCTGACTCTCCTCAGATGTAATTGCAACTTCAGAAAAGCAGACTGGGGGGTTATACTTCCTGTCTGATCTTCTGATCAATATTCATGTGGATTTGGCTACCAATGACAGATATATTTGCCCAAAGCATGGCTCAGAAAGAACAAACTGAGACTGGAAACAGACAATTATTTTTGAGAGAGTTGTGGGTGGTCTGTTAGAGCTGTTGTTGGCCATGTGCATGCTGAGGGCAATACCCAATGCAACACTACTGGTAACGTAAATTATGTGCACTAGCATAAATGACCTCTAGCACAACAGCAATAGCACATTTGCTGGCATGACAGGTTTTCTGGGGAAACCCATTGCACCAGCTAGCACTATGGGCATTGAATTAGAGCATGGGTCTCCAACCTTTTTGGACCCCTAGGCACATTTGGGAATTTGAGAAACTGCTGTGGGCCCCACCACAAAATGCCTAATCAGTGGATCGCCACTTTGGCGGCTACCTGTTGCATCCATGGATCTTAGACCACATCTTATTCAACAAAAACATTTGTTTCATGTCTGTTGGACACTGCAACATCTCTTTGATAAGGGATTGTCTAATTCAGCTAATTGCTGGTGGTACAATACAGCTAATGCTTCTTTTAAACATATATTTGGGCAATGTCCAGTAGCTGCTTCTTTTGGGGAGGAGGTTATTACACAGATAAATTTTGTACTAGAACAGTCTTTAATATTCACTGATATGCACACTCTTTTAAATTATTTACCTGCTTCCTGGAAATTAAAAAATGGAAGGATAAATGGGTTCTCTGTGCCCTTTTGACAGCTAAAAGACTGATATTACAACATTGGAAAGATAAACACTCACCTCCTATAACGCAATGGATTGAGGACCTTACAATGCTTTTGATATATGAATGGGTGGCATATAGACGCCAACTTCAAATGGATACTGGATATTTGCTCTGCTTTTGTTGAAGCCTATGTATAATTGCTAGAATGTTGTATGCATTTCATACAAATCCATGTACTTACGGTATATTAAAAAGGATGGAAACAAATAAAAAAATAAATTTGGGTGCCCACGCACGGGCAACAAATTGGGGATCCCTTTGCAGGTGCCATTAGAAATGCCTGCAGGCGCCATTAGAAATGCCTGCAGGCATCATGGCACCTATGGGCACCATGTTGGGACCCCCACATTGGAGGTTGTTTACACTAGTGCAACATAATTTAGCAGTAGTCGCATTGGATTCTACCCTAAATTTCTTTTGTCCGAGTATTATACACATGGAGGATGAACGCTGTGCAGAGGCAAGGTGAAGGAAAATAGAAAAGGCTAAGTGAATGAAAGGACAAGCTAAGTCTGTAAAAGAACAACAGCAAACTGAGTCCTTTTGTTGCTTAAATCCAACAGTCAGTTCTGATCTGGAAGATTTTATAGGTTTGGGACCTTGTTGCATGATCAGACTTGGCCTATTTTTCAACATTTCAAAATCTGGTTTACAGTTTTGGCTGGTCATCCTGTACTTCCTTTCTTTGGCCAGGGCTTAGTGGTGGTCCCTGTAAAAATTGAAGAAACATACATTTTCATTTTACTTAGGCAGAAGCAACATCCTTTCAACACATGGCATATCCTGTAGTCTGATTCTTTCAAAATAGTTTTGTGTCACTTTGAAGATTCTATGAGACAATGACCTTTTCATCTACCTTTACTGTAATGTTTGCATCCGCCTCCAAGGTTGCTGCCAGGCCGATCTAGATATATGTAAAGACATCTTTCCATGTGGTTCAGCCTACCAGCTATATTTACCACCTATGCAGCAACGGACCTCCCAGTGGGCCAGACTGTATCACCTACATGCCTTGTAAACATAGAAGAGAGCTAACCCACACAAGCAGAGTCTTTCATGTATGCAGACCAGTATGGGAGCAACCTCAGAGGCATTAGCAACTATGACTGTGGAAGCATTGTAAAGGGTTATAATTTTTCTGGCCAATTTAGCATCTGCATAAAGTAATTACCCTTCAGCTACATTCATTTTCTTTGGTGAAGATTTTACAGTACAAAAAAGAACCAAACCTGGTACTTTTATGGCCAATTGCAATTTGATGCATCATCATGTAATCACCAAACATTAGTATTTAACAACCCTAACATCTACAAAGCAGGATTCTTTCTATACAGACAAATCTGTATACAAATCTGTATAGAGTTCCTGAAACTTTTTGGTAAGAAACCTCAATAGTTAACTTTGAGAAATAGGCAGTTTTATTATGAAAAGTGATAACAATTGCAAAGTGTGAACTTAATAAAGTCAATGTGACAGTACTAATGTGGTGATCTATCAAGTAGTTGCTTTAAAGCTTCAGAGTAATTAAATCTGCGCATAGTTAATGATCTAGGGAGCACCTCTTCTAGCAAATATGTATCAAAGAATAAGCATAGAATAATTTGCACTTAACCCATAACTTGCTAAAAGAATCTAAATTTTAAGGAAATGATGAAGGCAGAGCCTTAAACGGAGCATGCTAAATTGCTGAGGATAACCTATTGGAATGTCTTGATAATATAAATATCAATTATCAGTCATATAACCTTCAATTAGTATTTAATTATATGCTTCCAACTACTTCTATTTAGATGAGCAATCCTATGTTCACTTACCTGAGAGTAAGTCCCATTGAATGGGGACTGCGTCTGAGTAGACATGAATAGGAGTGTGCCACGACTGATTCGTTGCTTTTTACTGATCCATTCACTCAGGGGTTAAAATAAATATTACAGTATCCCACTACAGAAGACATGTTGTATCTATTTTGTCTTGGCAAAATTGCACAACAACTTGTTTTTGGTTAAATAATCTTAACACAATGCCTGAATTAAGAGACATACAGAGATCTTTTACAATAATTCCATCAGCATTAAGCATCTTTTTACAACAGAAGTTCTGTTTAAACGTTAACTAAAATCTGATAAATACTTTCAGACCCATTTTAACATTGGAGGATACTACAGAAATAATTAAGCACAAATCTGATCAGCTGATGTATCAAGGAGCCCCCGTGCAAATTTACAATGATTTATGTTCACAAACAATTAACTGGAGGCGTAGCGTGAGACCTTGCACTACTATTCTGATGAAGAAGGGAATTTCATATAGCTGGGGGTACCCAGTATATTTAACTTTTATGTTTGATAGGAAAAAGCATAGGATTACATCTTGGAGAAAAGGAATGGAGCTACTGTGTGAAAAGGGACTTTTGGAGAAGATGCAGATGGAGATGGATCACAGGCAGAGCAAGGAGCGGTTGGTGGTGAGCTGGGCTAAGGACTATGTGTTCGGATGGAAGCAAAGATAGAAAGAAAGACGATTGGTGTGGTAGAAGTGTAATATTTAAGAAAAAGAATTACGATTTAAGTTTTATTTGTTAATATTAATATTTTTGTTATTAATAATTACAAATTTTTCTCAACTCTATTCTCTCTTTCCTTATTGGGATATAATATTAATATTTTTGATATTAATAATTATAAAATTTTCTCAACTCTATTTTTCTCTCTTTCCTTATTGGGATATAATATTAGGTAACCAGGATATAATAGGTGCAGGATTAATAGGTTTATTAATATGATCAATGTTTAATCGGGAGGAGAAGAACACCTGCTGCCGTGAGCAGGTGGTGGATCCTTTCGCCCCCCCCTTGACGGTGTGGCAGGCCATGAGTGGGATAAATGGGTCCCGGCTATAGGGAGGGAAATATATGTGTGGGTGGGGGTTTAGAATATGTTTTTTTTTCTTTTTTTGTATTTGTATAGGTAGTTGTTTGTTTAAGTTTTCGGTTATTTGTAGTATAATTTGGATGTTTATGTATTTTGTAGTTTATATGTTATTAATTATTTTTTTCCCTTTTCTTTTTATGTATGTTATGTATTTGTATTTTATATATTGTTTGGAAAAATTTAAATTATATATATATATATATGAAATAATTAAGCACAAGGCAAGCAAAATTAATTCCCGCTGCTGTGCCTTACAATAACAGAATTACCCTTTCTCAGGGGCTTTAAAGAATTTGATTTCAGACAGGCCACACCAATGGGACAGCCCTGGAACCTGTTTGCAATGCCAGGAATCAGCCACAGAACAGATAGAGCATGAGATAGTAATGTATTTGTGAAAGAGCAGCTCACAATGAATGACAACAGACTTCTAGACCTACCCAGGGCTTTTTTTCTGGTGGAACTCACCGGAACTGAGTTCCAGCACCTTTTCTTCTATTAATTGCATTACAATTTAATCGCCATCTACTCCCGAGGAAATGTAATCCAAGAGTTCCGGTACCTTTTTCTCCAGAAAAAAAGCACTGGACCTACCTGTAACAGACACTACTTCTGCAAGCTAAAGGGATATGTTGGCATGTGCAAAACAACCTACCCAACCTACAGAGTACAGACTGATCCCCAATCAGATGAACTTGATGAAGAGCGATGCTAGATTTTTGTTTCCTGGTCACTATTATACTTGGAAGAATAAGGGCATACTATGCATGTTTAGAAAGAAAAACGTCCTACATGCTGACTGGGGAATTCTGGGAATTGTACAACATTTTTCTGTTGAAACATGCACAGAATTGCTCCCTAAAATAACCAGATTTACTGATAGCATGGGAAATGCCAAACAGATGGTCAGCTCTGTCAGCTTTGACAGTGGGCTGGATTCAGGCATGCATATTAAACTTTTGTTGACTGCAGAATACAGTGGTATGAGGCATTCCAGATCAAACACCTAATAAAACACTCTTCATGGGGGGTCAGTTCACAGATTCAATGGCAGATTCTGACACAACAGGCTCTTCAAACTGGGTTAACATTTCTACCAAGCCAGTGCTGAAATCTCAGTTGAGAGAACTCCAAAGCAGCATCAATAATAGAATATCATTAGGTATGTACTGATGCACTTTCTGTCAGATGTTGCATCATAAATTATATTCAGCACATTATGTACACAGTGGTCACATTTATGCACACAAAAAGTTATTATTTCATAAGCTAGAAAGTCATTCAAGTAATTAGATAACATTATTTTTGTCTTTGGCTTTCTACTTAATGTTAGTTAATTTATATATACATCAATAATACTAATAATGAACAGTAATCAGTCATCAATAAAAATAATAATGGACAGTAATACTAATACTCAGTTATTTAAACATAACAGTAGTAGCTGCAATTCCAAAATCTACTTTTTATTTATTTATTTATTTATTTCATTTTTATACCGCCCAATAGCCGAAGCTCTCTGGGCGGTTTACAACAATTAACAATACAGTCCCTGCCCGCAGGCTTACAATCTAAAAAGACACGACACACAAGGAAAAAGGAATGGGGAGGGAAGGGGGACTTGTATAACTGAGGCTTTCCATCAGGGAGGGAGGAAGAATTTAGACCCAGCAGTATCTTGTGTCAGCTGACAAAACATTTTTAATCTCACACACGCACAAACACACACACACACACACGTCTTCACAGTAAAAGATTTAACTTGGGACGGGTGAGGGAGAAAATTGTGGGAGTTGCTTCCAGAAGGGAGTGGCCCATTGCCGCTCATGAACATTTTCCATCAGTTTGCCAGGCTACCAGATTCTGGGAGAAATGTGCACGCTTCAAGATATTGCTGCTGTGATTTGCACAGTACTTGAAAAACGTACAGTACATCTCAAAAGGATAATGGTTTTATTTGTTGCTCCAAGTAATCCTTGGGAAGATTGTTGTATTTTCCATTCACAGTCCTGAAGGACAAGTTAAAAAGTTGTTGAGCCCTGGCCACCAGCAGAATATTCTTCGATTGTGTCCTTTTAGATTCTGAACCCACATAGGACCATTGCTCAGAAGGTCTAACAACATAAGAGTGCTGCTCGATCAGACCAATGGTCCATTTAGCCTAGTACCTCGTTCCCATCCAGCTGCTTCTGGGAATCCTAAAAGCAGGGCATGAAGGTAGAGTGGACCTGTCAAGGTTCCGCTACTACAGGGACCCCTTGATCTGACCTTTGGGAGATCTCTGCCTCTTCCCAAAGCCTCTCCCTCTCTAGGTTATCAAGTCCTTTGCCTGCTTCCAGTAACGTGGGTGTAGGCTGTAGACGTGGTGAATAAGTCACTCCAAACTCCAGAGTAAACAACAACACTTTACTAATAATATTAGGGTTTTTACTTAATAGAGTGGTTATAATTCAAAAGCAAGTATGATAAAATAAAACAAACAAACAATCCAAGGTTCACTAGTATAACTTCAGACTACCTATTTCCTATGCAACCAGTTTCTCTTTCTCTTTCTCTCTTTCTCTCCTTCTCTCTGCTGTCTCTCTGCTGCTGCTTCTAGCTCTCTCTCAACACACACTGACTGCTAGCTGACCACACCCCACATATATAGCCTTCCCAGGAATGGAAGGTTATAATCATGTGACCTTGAATTGGAGATCTAATTCTTAACTTCTATTGGGTAACTTAAAACTCTCAAACTCCCCCTCCCATCCAAGTGTTTGGGCCTTCAGGCTTCACTACTCGAGGGAAGTGTTTGGGCCTTCAGGCTTCAACAAACTGAAGCCTGTGTAGGCCTCAATCCCTCACAGGACCATTGTTTGACCACAGCAGCTGGTGTTCAGAGGCAGCATGGTTCTCCAGTTACCTATCATACCCAATATCTGCTGGTTTATCCTCCATCATTTTTAAAGTAATCTAAGCCAGTAGCTATCAACTTGTGGAGGTAAATTTGATACATTGTGTGCAGAACTATTGTTTGTTTTCTTTTGTTTTCCTGGATCGACTGCCTACCAATTTAACATGTCCCTTTTGTATGCAATTTTTCCTCTGGTTCCTAAGTCCCTTTAAGTGCCTTTCATTGGTTTCTGTATATTAACTACCCATTTCTACTTTATCTTGTGGATTTAAAACATTCACACCATCATCCCTAAGGGATGAGTTATGCTGAACCCAATGCTCCCCAGCTACTGCTGGTTTTCCCCAGAGGTCATTTTAAAAGCTGCTCTGCAACCTTTAGAATGTTAAGCACCAGCCGTCTTTTTCCATTATGATTTGTCCCAAAATATTCCCCAGTGCCTAACAAATCTTTCTCAGCCATTCCTGCTGACATCTCAGTCTCATCCAGGCATTGATGCCCCACAGCTCTGCCCGTCTAGTTGGCCCAGTACATGGAAAATGTCAGGTAGCATTTCTGAAAATGCTATTTGGAGGTCCTGGATTTTGACATCTTCACCTAGCAACCTAAATTGTCCTTCCAGGACCTCACAACTTGATATCTAAATTTCATTGGTGCCTATATGTACCCCCAGACAGAGACTTTTCACCAGCATTGTCAAAAGGTCTGTCTCCATGGTGTGTGATGTCTGCAACCTTTGAACCAGGTGGGCAAGTCAACATTTACTCAGCACACCCATCACAAATGTTTCCCTTTATTCCACTACCAGAACTGTAGCGCTAGAGGTGTATCGTTGACACAAGAGGATATTAGTGTGTCACCAAGAAAATGTTGGAAATTATAATATTGCCGGCTTAAATCAACGAGGTAATGCAACCACTAATTACAGTGGGAGGAAAGGGTTAATTGAACAATCCCCAGGGTACATGTTTTGTAACCCTTCCTCCCTGCTTCCAGCCTCTCTGTGGCCAGCTCTCTCTCTCTCTGCCTCTCCAACCTGATGGACACAAGATCTGAGCTGGCTTCCAGCCAGCGATCTCCAATGAAGCAGACTCTTAACACCAAAGACTCTAATCTACCTATATGCAACCTTGTTTGGACAATCCATTTCCTTTTAAGAGCCTTTTTAGCAGGATTTAGCAACCCATGTTGTGATAACCAGTTTCAATAACCAGGCTGCGCATAAGGGGGAAAACTCTGCTTCGTCCTAACCAGTATAGGACCGACTCCTTTCCATATACCCCAACAGGAAATGGGTCTCACCTAAGGGATTGTTCTGTTCTTCTCTGTGCCCATAATGGTTGAGTCATCTGGCTAGACTTCATTAATCTTGGGTGTGCAAGCTAGGAACACACACCCTCCCTGAAGTGAGATTTCATGCCTGAATTGTTTACAGCATGAATTCAGGGGCGGCGGGAATTTACAGGCATATATTTAGAGGTCGTTTATGAAGAGCATGGGAAGCTGCCTTATACTGCAGGGATGGGCAGAAGGTAGATCTCCAGATGTTTGGGACTTCAAGTCCCAGCATTCCTGACTATTGGCCATGCTGGCAAGGGTTTCTGGGAGTTGGAATTCAAAACATCTGGAGAACTACCTTCTGTCCACCCCTGTTATACTGTGTCAAATCATTGGTCCACCTAGACCAGTATTGTTGACACTGACTGGCAGCAACTCTCCAGGGTCTCAGGCAGGATTCTTTTCCAGCCCTACCTGGAGATGCCTGGGATTGAACCTAGGACCTTCTGCATGCAAAGCAGGTGCTCAACCACAGAGCTACACAGCCCTTTCCCTACAAAGCCCTAGAGACAGTGTCACAGTCCCAATGACAAAATATCAATAAGAAGGTATATATTATAATGTATAGTATGGTGTGTGTGTGTGTGTGTGTATATATATAGTATGGTATAATATATTAATTAGAGCTAAACCAAAGGAGTCACACATTAAGAGATGAGTCTTGAGAAGATAATTCCATCATGACTTACAGCATCTCAGCTGACTGCTATGGCAGTCAGGCCTGATTAAGTGAAGTTCTGTTAAACCTAGACTAAAGCTAAATTTGAAAGGGATAAAGCTACTACAGAATTTTAAAACTAGCCCCCAGAAGGGCTAAGGTGTAGATTTAGCCAAGCAGCAAAGCACTTTTGTTTTTTACTGTAATTCTTGGGAGACCAATAGAAAGAAAAAAAAGTAAAACTAAAATGTAGATTTAGCCATGCCAAGCCAAGCCAAGCTTAGTCTGTTGTGCTTCCAGAGGAACTCACATGTACTTTAATCGCCTTTCCCCTCATCAGCTCCATCACCAGCTAATATTAGTCCCAGTAGGCAAGAAGACACTTACCTGTCTTCTGTACTAACAGTAACTTTGGGAGGGGAGTCCCATTAGGGAAATAAAATTAGTAGTTCTCTCCCTCAGTAAAGAAAAAGCATCCAGAGAATTAAGGCATGGGGTTCATGTATCCAGAGAACCAAGGCATGGGGCTCAGCCCCCATCTCCAAGGTCTCAAGCAGAGATATTTCCTAGCAATATTATCCAAGATGTTCTTTTGACTGGAGATGACCGTGATTTAATCTGGGACCTTCATTATACAAATCACCAAGGGAGGCTGGTGGCTCCTAGGCCAGTGGGGCTCCTCATCCATTGCAGCTTCTATTCTGAGCTTTATAGGAGCTATCCATGGTGGTGAACCTATTTTGGGGGTGGGGTTCAGCAAAATGTATAGCTCCTATAATGCTCAGAATAAAAGCTGTAATGGGTGAAAAGCCCCACTGACCTAGGAGCTTCCCCTGCAAATCATGTGTTCTTCCGCTCAGCTATGGTCCCTCCCCAGGCCACTACACATTAAGGGTGCAATCCTATGCATGTTTAGACAGAAAAAAAGTTCTACAAGTCCCTGCATTCCTTTTTTTTTTCTCTGTCTGGACATGAATAGGATTGCACTCTGCATGACACTGAGAGCAAACCAATGCTCTCAGAGTGAAGTCTCCAGTATAGACGCTCTGCTCCTTCCTGTGCCCTGTTGGCTCTTGGCAGCAGACTGGAAGGCAGGAGGGAGGGCTTCTTGTATTTTTCTTCTGTCTGTGAACAGCGGGGGGGGTGGGGAATGGGAGGGAAAGCATTAGACACTCTTGAACATATCTAAATGTTTCCCAGGGACATGTTCTAAATATCTTTTGTGTTTCGCATCTATTTTATTTAGTTATTCTGTTCATTTTTTTACTCCCCTCTGTTCACAGGAATACCCCCAGAATGCCCATTTTCTGACCTGGTAGAGGAAGCCACTGTGGAAACCTCCACAGTGGCTGGGGCAGGGGGACTCTAGCATAACCCCACCCCGAAGTCATAGCTGTGTCCACAGCCAGGGTAGAGATCCTCTGTTTTTCTGAACAGTCCTATTGGCCCGGTAACACTGTCTAGAGACCATAGGATTGTTCTCTTTGACAATAATTATTTTGAAGAGAATTTAATTTGTATCATTTCGAAGCCGAGAAAATTGGTTGTAAACCATAATAATTGTACCCAGATTTAAAGGACTGTGTTTGTTTTCTAGAAATGAATAGAAATAACAACAACAACAACAACAACAACAACAACGTATACCTCCCAACTTTGCGCTGTAAAGCAGTTTCCCTCTCTCTCAAATCCTTAACAGTAAATAATCTTCTGAACATGACATATTTCCATCCTGAATGCGAATGTCATCCAGAGGGCAGTGCTGATTCTCCACAGGTTATCCTGGCTGCTTCCAAATGCTACACTACCTCTCTGCTGTTTTTAGGATTTACTACGCGCTCTCTCTCGCTCTCTCTCTCACTCTCACTCACTCTCTCGCTCTCTCACTCACTCTCTCTTAAGGCCATTGCAGAAATGAATTTGCACTGGCTCATTGCCACCTAATCAGAAGGAATCAGCTCCTGTGTTATCGGAAGTGAACTGTCTATGCTATGAATGAAATATATATAACCACCTACTGCCTAAAATGGCTGCCTGTGTCTCAAATGTTGATATACATGCGTGTGTACATACTGAGAGGGAAATAAATATAGAAAAACACTCTGCTCTAAAAGACTACCCATAGAAATGAACTTGTAGGAAAGGGATGTATTCTGGACGTGAGCTTTATAAATGGCAAACCCTCTGAAGACAGCGAGCAACGCTGCTATTTACTTAGCTAACACTGGGATTTGGTGATCACTATGCAGATTTCCCAACCAGCAACAGCAGAGATTTTCCCGAAGTCTGTTTACACATTTGAGAGGATGAGTTGCTACTTCACAAGGAAAGTCTACCTCATGAGGGAGTCCCAGCAGACTCCGGTCTAGGCCTCTGGGGACCCCATTACCCTGCCATTATGATGAAACTTGCCTCACACTGTTCTCTCGCTTGCTGCTCCTCAGCAGGCTCTCTTGTTATTGCAGATGGAAATGCATTCAATAGATGGAAGATGAAAAAGAGAGAGAGTCACAAGCACCAAGATGTGAAATATCAGCCCAGCCAGAGTCAACGCAATGACATTTGATTCCCCCCCACCTCCCCCTCTGCAAAGGAAGCAGTATAGCAACAAGCATACAGCTGTTCCTAATGTTTGGCACATAATGGGAGGTGTTTGATCACTTCCCTGGTCTGCTTGCCAGTCAGCACGAACATTCACTGGGTGGAGAGAAGGTTGTGGAGGGCAGGGCAGCCTTTCTGCTGCACTTTCAGAACGGGAGTTTCACAGGTTCAGCTTTATCTACTGCCGCTGTAAGTTTCAAAAGGAAACACAGCCATGCTCACCTCTCCTGTTAAGTGACTGGCCTGTATCTCATGTTCATTGCTGGCCTGAATGAGGAAAATAAAGGAGACATGTGGAGGAAAGCTGGGGCACCTTTGGCAGTCCAGGTCAGACATTGGAACGGCTCAGCTTAATGAGACGTCCTTAGTCCTCAAGACAGCCATTCTAGATCCTTTCCTCCCCCCTCTTCACCCTGGTGAACCTGAGAAATTGCAAGCTGCTAGAATGCTGTCCATGCTGCACTTGCATCCACCCATAGATGAATAAATAGCACTATTACTTGCACTATCACAAGTTTAAAGCTAGTTTATTTAAGACTTCTCTTTTGCCTTCTGGTAAGTTCTACATCAGCAGAATACAGAAATCAGACTATCCAGGAACGGTGCAGGGCTGTTTGGCGCCCTAGGCCAAATTATATTTAGCGCCCCCCCTCTCGTGCCATGGGGGGGCTCCAGAGCAAAGCAGCCCTGCTCTGCAACCCCCCTCCCACGCCGCCGCCGCCCCACCACCACCTACCTTCCCCCCGCCCCGCTGCTGGCTGCTGCTGCCGCCGCCGCCTCCTCCGACGTGACGGGACCCCCACGCTTTTTTTTTTTTGCCGGGGAAACCAGGGCAACAGGGCTGTTTAAGCCCTGTTGCCCTGGTTCCTCCTCCTGCCAAAACAACGCCGGCGGGGCTCCAGAAACGACGGGAAGGTAGGTAGGTGGTGGGCGGGCGCGGGGGGGGAGGTGCAGCGGCGGTGGCAGCGGCCGGCAGGCGGGCGGGGAGGCGCGGCCGAGGCGGCAGGCGGGGCAGGAGCGCGCCGGAGGCGAGGAAGGGGCGCAGAAACGCTGCGCCCTCTTCCGCCACGCACCCTAGGCAGCCGCCTGGGTCTGCCTAGCGGTAGCGCCGGCCCTGAGACTATCACAAGACCTGATGTGATACCTGCAGCCAAGAGTTTGCTGCCAAAAGCTTCAATATTCTTGCTTAATTTTGAGAACAAACAATATCAGTAATGAACTATTTTTTTTAATCGTATTTTATTCTTTTAATGCCTTGTAATCTGCCCAGAAAACACTTGTTATTGGGTGGATTAAAAAAATAATTACTAAATAAATAAATAAGTAAGTAAATAAATATTGCCCATGATAACAGAATGGAAAATGGCTTGTGAGAGGCATCATTTCCTGTGGCATACACTTGTATCTTTTGTCCTGCTGCCACCTCTTCTCAGACAGGTTTAGCAGGTTTTGGAAATGATACAAAAAGTTGGTGAGCCAATTTACCAGAGATGAAAATCAGATGAATGTAATGCCAGGAGCAGCAGTGAAACCACTATTGGCTCTTAAAAATGTCCATCCATCACCAATCTAAGAAACTGATCAATTTCTGAGGCATTCTTGTCATATGCACCCGCTCTGTTGCTTTTCTCATGTTCCAAACAATGTTCCAGCATTTTGTTTCCCATTGCACGATGGATGGAACTTGTTTCTTTTCCCATTTTTTCACAATGCATATGCTTTTTTTGTCATTTATATCTCTGAACCCCTCCGTTCTTATTTTGTTGGGTTTTATTGTGATTGTATAGCATTTTTAATCTCTGCTTTTTAAAGGTGGAATATAAATATTTTAAATAGATATAATTTTTGAATTACCCTCCCCTCCAAATATACAATGAATTTCAGTCTGAGACATTTTCCTATATCCCAAGAATCAGCTTCCTAGCACAGCAGCCCTGCAGGCATCAGTTAATGAGGCTCTGGCCAGTTCCGCTATGTTAGCAGGGTGACTAGATGCAAAGACAGGGCTCATGCATCTTTGACAGTTTGTAGATGAGGCCGCTTGGCTTGCAGGGGTGAAAAAAGCTGAAAGAACTCCCATTCCTTTTTATTTTTTTAGTTTTAAACATTTTATTAATTTTCCAAAGACAAACAAACAAATGAAAATGACATCAAGTTTAATGTTAGTTGTTGTCAGCATGTAGTATTTTTCCCTTTTACTTTACAGGAAAAAATATGGGTGGAATTCATTGGCTGCTTGGAGATTTTCTTTGGGCGCAGTCCTGTGGGGATGCCTGTAACCATCCAAACTACAGGCATCCTAAGCAGAGCGGGAAGAGCAGGGAGGCAAAGGTCGCCTCTGTGCTCCTCCTGCTCTGCTAAACAGCCAGACAGTTGATTTCCGCTGTCTAACTGCGGTGCTTCGGAAGGGGGGGGAAGGAGACTGAGGCACCACGAGGATACATTGTATCAACAGTGCTGGTCTCCTCCCCTCCCCACCCCGCAGAACGCCCACGAAACCCCTTCTCTGAGGTCACTTTTGCAACCTTGGGGGAGCAGCTGGCAAAGTTCTTTCCGTGCCGGCTGAGAGAGAAGGGAGGGGAATCCGAGCACGGGTCCCCAGCTCCGAGGTTGGAGCGATTTTCTGACCTCGGAGTTGGGAATCTGAACAATCCTATAGCCATCTAGACAGTGTCTAGGGCAGTGTTCTCCAACCTTGGGTCCCCAGATGTTTTTGGCCTACAGATGTTTTTGGCCTACAGCTATGCTGGCTGGGGCATGCTGGGAGTTGTAGGCCAAAAACATCTGGGGACCCAAGGTTGGAGAACTCTGGTCTAGGGGCTGTAGGATTCTTTTGCCCATGGTTCTTCATAACAGCAAACTATATTTGGGGTCCAATGCTACAAGTCCCATGCTGGCTGGAGAATGCTGGGAGTTGTGGGCTTTTTACTTCATATGATAGGATGCATAGGATTGCAGTCTTAGTCTCTCTTTTCCATAATATAAGGAAAGGTTTGGATAGATGTTGATACATATGTCCCTGATCTGAAATAAAATCACGCCATATTGTATAAAAATCAGATATTTAAAGTTTTCCTTAGCTAAGTTAAGCTGATACGTCAATTTTTCAGCCGTGGCTATTGGCCACAGCTCCATGTGCCAAGACAATGTTAAAGGTTATGCAGTTTTTCAACATTTAGCTATAGCCCTGTGAGTTTCCATCAGCATAAACATGTTTATTCCTTAGATGCCACTTTTGCATTTTGTTCTTTCCATATTGTTAATAGAGCCAATGCTGATGTGACATACCGTATATAGTCTGTCTGATATGTGATGTTGGCCATTTCTGAAAATATCATGTCCCAAAACTGTAACACAATAGGGCATGACCATCACCTATGAATATATAAACCAATGGGAAATTACAATTTCTCCACTTCTATGTGACTATTAAAGGTAAAGGAACCTCGTCTTTCTTTGCAGCTGATCACCTTATCCCCCAATCTGGTCTGATTCAGGTCTGTCTATAGAGTGGTACAGCCTAACTTTTGTGGCAAATAAAGCTTTTATGTGCTTTATTTTAGTGGCAAATGGCAGAAAATAAAGATTCAAAAGCAATGGGCATAAGTTGACTGTATGAATTTCTTTGTGATGAGCCAGCGAGCAGGGCCTCCATCTAAAGGACTGCAGACTCTACAAATACGACAAACCAGTAGATCCTTCTAAATGTTTGTCATATTTGTATATTCTGCTTCTTAGGATTGTAGTGCCAGGAAACAAATCCTTTAGCTGGAGTACACTGGGCAGGAAAGCTGGATGTTCCTGGCATCAGAAAAGATTATGCTCCACTTGCATCACTGTGCATTATGCTGGTGTCACAGGCAAGAAGACTGGCACAAAAAGACCCACAAAAGAGGGCCCTAGTCATTTTGAATTTGGGGCTTAAAGAGATTTGTATTGCAGTGACCATTATGCCTGCAGGTTGATCATGGGCTTTGAGTTCCACTGCAAGACATATTGAATTGCTCAAGTTCAAGGGGGTAGGGGGAACCTGAGTATATTCCGAAGTAGGGGTATAACGCAAGAGTATAAAGAAAACATTATCCTTTTTACAAAAAAACAAAAAACACTTTCAGTGCTGATTTGGGAAGAAAAACTACAATACATAATCTTCAGAGGTCCTGCTCGCTGGCTCGCCACAAAAATCAGTAAGATTGGCACGCACTAGAGATAGTGCCTTCTCAGTGGTGGCCCCTACTCTGTAGAATTCCTTCTAGAGAGAGATACAGCTGGTCCCATTTGTGGCTGCTTTTAAGAAGGTTTTAAAAACTCATCTGTTCTTCCTGGCTTTGAACTGAAACCTTTATCTTATTTGCTGCCGATGGATATTTAGAAACTGTATTTTTTGAAACTGGTTTAGTTTAAATTGTTCATATTTAATGTGATGTTATGATTATGTTTGTATTGTTTTTATACAATACATAAGCTCCCCTGCGAAGACTATGGTCTTGAAAGTCAGCTAGGGAATGGAGTGAGTATTATATGAATAAAGTTTTCTTCCTAACCAGATGGCAAGCTATGAAATGTAAACATAAAATCTGGGGAGAAAGGAGTGAAAAGCATCAATAAATATAAGTAGTATTTACTTATTGAAAAATTAAAATTCTGAGCATAATTCAGCAATAGAAAGGCACACCCCCTACAATAGTTATTGGGGGAAGAGTGGGGAGAGAGATATAAAGAAGCAGTTGCTTTCCTTTCTAATTATTTTACAGTGTTATATGTACGCTTCACACTTCCCTGAGCAGTGAGAAGTTTCAGGAACTTACCTGGCTTGGGATTCCTTTTAGGAAAAGAGATCACCAGAGACTTACAGTATTTTGTAACATTTGGGTACAGTATTGTGTAACATTTACAATTCTTCAAGCTGTACATATCTGGGGGCAGAGACCAGTGCTGGCTCCAGGTTGTTGAGGGTCCTTGAGCAAGGCACCTTCAATGGACCCCCTCCTTCAGTGCATCTACTTTCAGCACCAATTGTCATTAGCTGCTATGGCTCCTCATTCTCTTTCCCACCATTTCTACACTTGCTTGTTTGACAGGAAGAGAGCCAATGAGCAAGTAGGCAGCAGCAACTACTTCTCCTCCTCCTCCTTCTCACCACCACCATTGTCTGGGCCAGAGTGAGAGACAGGTGAACAAGCAGGTTGCAATGGTGAAGAGGAGGAGCAACTCCAGGCGGCTCTTGTCAGTGGGCTCTTGCTGGGGTGTGCGCTCTTGGCAAGTGCCCGACCATGCCCACCCTTGATGCCAGGCTTGGCAGAGAGCAGAATATTCTGTCAAGCAGCAAATTCATTGCTCCACATCAGGTCCCACGCCCAGGAGAGGCACCCCAACATCCCCAAAGCTGCTTCTCCCTTCTCAGCTCTCAGCTCATCTCTTTCTGACCCTCTCTCTGTCTCATTCTACAGGTGTTTCTGCTGTTCTATTTACACACAAATCTTAATATGAGTTAATCTTAATCTCTGTTGGGGGGGGGGCTAGGGTGGTAGAAGGAATAAGCCACCTTCTGCAACATAACAACTTCCAGAGGAGTAGCCGTGTTAGATTGTTGCAGCAAAACAACGAAGAGTTGTGTGGCACCTTCAAGACCAACACATTTATTATGGCATAAGCTATAGTCCACAAAAGCGTATCCCATAATAAAGTCATCACTACAGGAATAACTTGGAGTTTGCTTCTGCTACACATTTAACTGAGAATAAGCACCATTTTGTTGTAGAAAACAAACAAACAAACAAAATGTAAATTGAAAATAATAAAATGGGCATCTGTAACTATGTACATGCCTGGCCAACCACCCTGTGACAATACAATGTTTTGGGGTTTTTTAAAAAAAGGAATGAAAGGATGATACTAGTGGACCCAGGTATGCTCAAGCTGGCCCAGGTGTTAACACCAGGCCTGTTTTTGGCTGCCCCATCACCTGCTGCTCTTTGGGTGGTCATTTGTGGAACCCTGGGGCTGCAGGGCCCTGGACTTCAGCCCTGAGATCCAGTCCTCACTGCACCACTGTTCAGTCCCCAAAATCTGACCCAGCATTGCTCCACGGCAAACCCACAGAGATAGCCCTCACGGTCATCAGATAGCAATCCTCTAACAATGTGCAGTTGTCATCTTCCTCCGAACAATCAGAAGACAAAAAATCTTCTCAGAGTGGTTCTACTGTTGTACAGGTGTGTTTGCTACTATAGTAGGCAAGTTTTCCCTTCTCCCAAGTTATGGCATATATTGGCAAAGCAGCAAAAATTGATCGGGGTATCTGGTGAAATGGCTCGTCAGAGAGTTTGTGCTGACTGACTGGGTCTTCTGTGTTGTGCCTCCAGTAGGTCAGACAGAGACCAGCCGTGCCGGAGTGTGTTTGGGGTGGGGTCAGGCTAAGTGCAGCCTGACCCAGCTGGGCAGCCTTACCAATCAGCACCTGCTCAAAAGGCAGGTCCCAAACTGTTGGGACTTGAAAAAGATACTAGGAGAGGATATATTGTGGAGTAATATCCTTCCTATCTCACGTTAGTGAGATCAGCAGAGTACAGTCCCTTTCCAGCTTAAAAGAAGCTTAGATTTGGCTAGTGTTAGCCAGTTAGCATTTGGTAATCCAGGATGCTTTAAGGCAGACTGGATTTCCCTGGTTTTGTCCCCTTTTCTCTCCCTCAGAATAATCAGAGACACAGTCTTGTAAAGGTTAAAAGTAACATTTACTCACTCAGATTATGCAGTTTCATTCAGGCAGGCTTAAAAGACGTTTCTTACAGTTCGTTACAGTACATTTGTAGTTACTCGGGATCTGAACTTGTGGAGTTCAGACCAGCAACTCTGGTTACATGCTGCTGCTAGAACCACGTGGAGACAACAACTACAACCACACACTCCAGAGTCCCAGCAGAAAGAGGAAGAAACTGATAGCTATGCCCACTTCCTGCTTAGGCTCTGCTAATTATTCAATGAGTACCTTATAGGGAATCCACCCTAGAAGGTATCAATGACCTTAACCATTTCACCCAACTACCTGGTGAAACATGAGCCATAGGTTTTGACTGCAATTTAATTATCCAACACACACTCAGATGCTGGAAGCAATTGTTTGTTACAGCTACCGCCAGACACTCCTGATAATCCTGACCTCAGACCTCTGTACCTTTGATCCTCGGAATGACCCTGACTATGCCTGTGCCTGATCCTTAACTAGTTTGTTTGCTCTGTTTTGGACTGATATATTTTGGCTTCAACACTCGGACTGTTATAACGACGACGGCTTATCTTGACACTGAGCAGATTTACGACATTCTGGGTGTTTAGACCTGGGGGACCCATCCCTCCATGGGAGTCTATTTATTTATTTTATTTTTTTATTATATTTATACCCCACCTTTTTTCCTGTAAGGAACCTAAGGCGGCTTACATAATCCTTCTCCTCCTCTCCATTTTATCCTCACAACAACCCTGTGAGGTAGGTGAGGCTGAGAGTCAGTGACTGGCCCAAAGTCACCCAGTGAGTTTCATGCCGAGCTGGAACTAGAACCCGGATCTCCCGAGTCCCAGTCCAACACTCTCACCACTATGCTACACTGGTAACAGGACTTCATCCCTGCCTGTTGCTAAAACGGAAACTGGACAGTACCCCAAAAATGCCTAAGCTTGCTTAACAAAAATGCCTAAGCTTGCTTAACAAGAACTAAACCTAAAGCCAGAAGCTCCTGGTCCATATCTGAAACAGTATTTTCCTCTGAGCTGGTGTCTGGATCACTGCTTAAAACCATGACACATGATATGCAGAGTCCTACTTGGCTCCTCCTACTGCATAGTTAGATAATCTGTGATGTCTAATCCTGCAAAGTGGGTGGCAGCAAGTTCACACATTCAGGTTACCATGCAATAACCAATCTATAAACAATTTACAGGGCAATCTTATTAATAACTGCTCAGACATAAGCCCCACTGAGTTCAATGGAACTTACCGGTACCCCCAGGTAAGTATGCATGGGACTGCAGCCTGAGCTTGAGTAAATATGTATGTGATTGTACTGTTAATGTGCACATTCATTCATTGTAGTATTTATTTAAGAAGCCCCAAGTATACGCCATCCATAATCACTGTATTTTCTTTGTGCCAAGAGACCTAATTTCATTTTATACAATCTGCTTTCTTCTTTGACCATAGAAACAATTAATGTAAATATTACTGTTGCTAAAATAGGACTAGACTGATTCCAGCATTTAAAGAAATAGACTCTACATTACTATTAGCTCAGAGCAATTTGTTTCAAAAAAAACCTACACAGATTTTAAAGACATTTTTTGAAGGGGGAGAAAAGACTCACTTCATTTAGTGCCTCCATACAGCTGCTGTTCACGAAAAATGCTGACAAACCAGTTTCCAGGCTAGCAAGAGCAGCATGACATGGTATAATTCATGTTCATGTTGACCTTTATCTTGTATAATTTGTGACAGAAAAACAATTAAAAAATGCTGAAGTCAAGAATGTGGAAACAATGTAGCATAATTGGATTTGGTTATCTGCCTCTTTAGCTATATTTCCATGTTTCATCATCCAAACATTCACATACAAGAATCAACTGAACCATTCATGCGTGCACTCCAAGAAGTGGCTCACCGGGTCCGATGGCTCAGGAGACTGATGAACCAACGGTCCTCAAACAATCGAGCACAAGATGCACTAGATATTAACTAAGTTGTCACTAAGCTGCAACATTAGCATAAATTATCTGTTCAAATTCATCAAGCAAAACAGAGGCAAGCATGCCAAGGAAACCAGTTTTAGCTGTTGTCCTGCTCTGGCCAGGCTATATTATGAGCTTGCCAAGCTCAAAACAAGGGGAGGGGAACCTCTTTCAGGCAGCCCGAGGGCCAAATTCAATTTTGGAGAAGCTCTCAGGGATGCATTTCAGTGGTGACCGGGGCCAAAGAAAAAAGCGATGGGGCGAACAGTACAAAAAAACAGAAAAATGCCAGCATATTTTAGCTTAACGCTCTTTGTGCCAGGAATTAAGCCTTAAGAGAGGCTCTCAACCTTTAGAATGTGGTAAATGCAGCTGGGAAACCACCAAACAGTCAGTGGTTGGGGAAAGGGGCTGGAGCCAGGGGACCCCAGATGAGCCAGAGTTGGACCCGAGACCTGAGGTCCCCCACCGCTGCTCTACGCCGAACCTAGTAGGTACTGACCTTCAGCTGGAGTTGCTGTGGACCAGGTAGTAAATCATGCAGCCTTCCGCAGCCTGGTGACCTCCAGATGTTTTGGATTACAACTCCCAACATACCCAACCATTAGCCATGTTGGCTGTGGCTAACGGGATTTGTCATTAAAAAAATGTCTGGAGGCAACAGTATGGGTAATAGAACATGGTATACATTCCCGCTAAGAGACACACAGAGAGACTCTACAGGGCTTGGGAGAGCAAAGGCAAGAATTCATACAAATTCAGAGTAGGAATGAATTTCTACTATGCCAACATTTCTCTCTATCTTTTGGGGTTCCAAATTGACAGAGTGGCATTGATAATGTTGGAATCTGTGGTTCTGATCCCACTGCTCCCTGCCAAATTGCCACTTTTTAAGACGGAGTCTTGCTGAGCTCCTAAGGAAATACTGTACACCCAAGGAAATAGCTGCCTTGGGAGGGAGAAAATTTTTCCCAGGACTGTAGCAAAGTTTGAAATCCCCTTTTCCTCTATGCCACGGTTCTGATTCTAATAGCCACCCCCCCCCAACTGTTATTTTTAAAGTATAAACAAAATACATTAAATGAACATACGCAGTTAACGTATCATGTAGCTTGACCCACTGCTACTATGGATTGCTAGACTACAACTAAGGATTATGCACCAACCAATTTAGCTTTAAAAATAATAGAGAGAGGGATGGTTTATTTGTATCCTCATGTGATGGGTGTGTAAGACAAAGCACTCACACATATACATATGAATCAAATGGTAAACAGGCTTGCCTGATACAAGATAGTTTTATAGATAAAATGGATAAAGACAGCAAGGATGAAAGCAAATGGCCAACGGTGCAAGGATAGCCCATAGGTGAATGTGCTGATCAAGTGGCAAACTGGAAACATTGAGCATGTAGCCATGTGGTAAGCCAATAGAGCAAGCTGATGGAGATGATCATTTAACACGACATTTTAATATACTCCTTATCACTTGGCAGGATGATGCAGCTGACCAAGCTACCCAAGGGCAAGAGTGTTCACCTCACCCCATGATAGTCTTTCTCATCTGTATGGACTCTAACTTGTTTACTCAGAAGTAAGTCCAATTCAGTTGCATTGGAATTACTCACAAGTCACTGTGAATAGAATTGCAGCCCAAGATGACTATTTCCCATACTTTCTACTATATATTGTAGTACACATCTATACCTGATGTATGATTAAAAAAATAAAATCCTTCTTCATCTGTATGGCATCTTCATCTTATGAAGTGCTGAAAAGAATTTTGCCACACTACATCTGATCAGAAACCCAAGGCAGCATGGAAGTGGAAAAATGCTCCTCACCTCTTGGCAGAACAATGCAGACAGCTGGCTTACTGAGTGCTTGCATGTACACCGTAATCAGTTATTATTAATCATCATCTATATTCACCCCAGGATGGCCGGGTAAGAGGTCAATTCAGTTGATGATCTCTGCATACTTTTGTAACTTGTTACATTTTAACAGGACCATCTGCTCCTCTTCAAAATGGCACAATTTGAAAGCAACAAGTTAGGCCTGCCAGCTATAACCAGGAAAACAGAAAAGAAGCTGGGCACTTAAAGGCCACTTACCGTTTTCTGAGCATGATGCTTGCAGAAGGCTGTTTGAAATGAAAATGCAAAGAGCCACCACCACGCCCTTGTAAAGCTATAGGAGGCTCAGGAAATATTAAGCGATTTGCAAGTGGTATTCAGCACACATATATTGCCACTGCTGTGCGCTCAATGTGGCCTAGGTACACTTTGCTACCATTCTTGTCCCAGTGTGATGTTTTCTGCAGGAGCATTAACCCGTTCCTGTTCATTCCACCTCGCCGGCAGCTGCATTTTTTATTCTGGCCTATCAGCACCAGTAAGGTATTCTATGAATTTTGTATAATGCCCACATATTAGCACCACTAACCAATTTATTCAGGTGGTCTATGAATTTTGTATGATGGCCACCTCTGCCAGCTGCCATCCAGGTACCACAGTCTCAGAAGATAAACACAATCATGGTGTTGGAAATATCGATGTACTGGAATAGTCATGTAAATATAAAGGAAAAGCAAGCGGAGTATGACAGGATATCAGGAAAGGGATCATAGCTCAGTGGTAGAATGCTTGCTTTGGATTTAAGAGAGCCCTGGTTAAATTCCTGCATTTCCAGTTGAAAGGATGTCACATAGCAAAGCTAGGTAAGATCTTTGCCTCCAAGACCTTGAGGATTAAGTGCTAGTTAGAATAGACCAGTTGTGGAGAACCTGTGGCCCTCCAGACAGGGGCAGTGTTAGGGGGTGGCCCAATAGGGCTGGAGCCCCAAATCTCTGGGATGCCCTCTGTCCCACCATCCTGCTGTCCGTGGGCATTTGCTGAAATAAAGGTACAGGTGCCCTGATTATTTCTGTTACATCTGGGTTAGCTAGATTAGCTGGCTTTTTACTCACATATGCTTCACCTCCTGTTGCCCCCCCCCCACCAAATCTTTCTGCCTGAGGTTTTTTTTTCTGTAATCAGATGCCTTCCTCTCCCCTGTCCATACATCCCTTTTTACACATAGGGGTGTCCTTAGGAGACAGGGTCCTTTGAAGACACACACACACACACACACACACACACACACACAGAGACTTTAGAGCATATGTAAATTAGTATATAGAAATTTTTGCATTTTTTTTTGTCCTATGTGTCTGAGCCCCAGATCTTTTCGGTACCTAGCACCACCCCTGCCTCCAGATGTTGTTGAACTTCAACTCCCATCAGCCCCAGCCAATACAGCCAATGGTATTGGTGCCTAACAACCAACATCTGGTTGTTAGGCACATCTGGAGGGCTACATTTGGAGGGCTACAGGACAGGTTTCCCACCTTGGGAATAGACAATATTGGACTAGAATGAACAATTGTCAAATGCTCATATGGCATCAATTACAATATTTCAAAATGCACCCTAGATTCTGGTTAGTTCAAAATTAAACATTTCATTTCATGTACACTGGGCTATTTTTGTTGGGGGGGGGAACAATGCAAGTTTAAAAATAACAACAACACCACCGTGGGGGTGTTGTTGCATTACTTTCCATGCATTACTTTCCAGCTGTCAATAGTGCAAATGTTGTCAGCAAGTATAAATCGGGAATAACTGTATAGCACCAGGTAATTGTCTCATTTGGTTTTTATGTGAGTTTACAGAGTACTGTGGATTTGACACAAAGCTCCCTGGGACTGAAGTATTGTTGGCAACCATGGATTGATACACTTCCTTCCCTTGTGCTTATGTAAGACCAACTGTGAGAAATACTTCCGCAATTAAGTGCTATATAAGAAAGAAAATATCTAAAAAAAATTCTGGCACTTGATTCATCATAAATATTCAATATGTCAGGAAAATATTCATAGTGCAATAAGAGCAAAACTACACTAGATGATATATGATAACCAGCAGTACTGAAAATCTTGTAAGCATTGCTATGTTTAAGAATTTCTAAAATATTTCATCATGTAAAAAAACCCTTAACCACAATGAAAGGGTATAATGGCAGCAAAACCAGGAAGTTATTTTCAAGAAGCATGTTCAAAATACAAGCAGCTTATGTGATCATACTTGGGACTTACATGTTTATTTATTTTATTTAAAATGTGTTTAGGCCGTCTTTAAGAGTAGAATCCTCTCTTACTGCAGGATAGCAGTAGCGTGGACTTTTAAAAACAACAAGGGTGCCCGGGTGACCGGCCAGATGGGCGATTAATAAATATAATAATAATAAATAAACAAGGTATTAGAAAGAGGTGATGGGTGTACAACTCAGTCCCCGATTAAGACTATTTTATTGCCATTAATATGTTTGTGTGTGCCCTACTTCAACCATTCCTAAGGCTCGATGCTCTGAAGACATGTAATGCAGCAACCTTGCTGACATTTGGTCCTATTCTGGGCCTGCAGGGGTGACCTCCTTGGAATCATATGTATACCACCTTGAGACCCATCATAAAAGAAAGGTGAAATATAAATGAGTTTTAAAAAAACAAAAAACACCACTTTGAATGTTAATAAACTGCATGGAGCAAGCATTGCAGTACTGAACCGGGGAGTTCATTCCACATCCACTCTGATCCTGGGGCGTGATTCTCAGCCCACATACCACTCCTAGCAATGCATGAGAACAAGTGGAGTACCCAGCCCTCATGTGATGTTACAGAAAAGGATGTGCAGAATAGGGATGCTTAAAGATTCCATTCACTCTGCATTTCAAAGCACCTCTTGGACTATTGTGCTCACGAGCATGCAATTATCCTTTGGATTTCACATTTCTTCGAATTCTTGGCTCAAAAAATGTACCAAACTGCACCTCAAAATGCATATATAAAAACTCATATCTTAGGATAAAGTAGATTTAGAAATATGCATTTTGAGAGGAAATACATTTAGAAAAGCATATTATGTAAGAAAAGACACTTAAAAATATGTATATTTAAATACACATTTTATGTGGATTTTTTTTTTTAAATTGCAGATTAGTAGGAAAATGGGACAGAACAGACTTATGAATGAACACATGAGCAACTGACATGGACCTATTGCAGAACCCTCTGAGAAATGTAATTAGTCTTATGCGAAGTCCTTTTTGTTTCCCTTGTAATATTCAGATATTTTGCCAAACAGGAACCCCCCAACATTCATCTCAGTATTTCACTTTAGAAGAAATTCTGTGGCAACTCTAATTAGTGGGAATGCTGGCCTCTTGGCTCATTTTTTTGAGCATTCCTTAGAGAGCATGCACTGCTTCCAAGGAAACTCCAGTTTCCTGCTGCCCTGGGCCACCTCATAGTTATTGGGCTGCTTAATGGGGTTGAGGAACTCATGCAGGCCCCAGAAACTCACCAAAGGAGCAACGTTCCACTTGCAGACCATATGTCATGCAAGCCCAGAAGATGGATACAATTCAGTGTGCAATTATGTGTGTTTACAACACATGCTTAGATGCTCAATGGGAAGACATGTGCTGGGCTGCAGCCAGTTCCGTAAAACAACGCACTCTATTTATTGAATACCACATTTGGCTTCTTTTTTTCTTTTCTTTCTTTCTATTTTTTTTTTACACACAAAAATCCAATTTATTGCTTACAAATGCTCAGTCCTGGAAAATATGAATGAAACATCAACCAGACAGATGGCAGTCGGTAGGTTATTTTCAAAATATACTATATTGGTATTTTGTATTTATGTTCAGGGCCTCTGGTACAGATATTCAGCTCAGAGCGCTTTTATTTGTTGTTTTTTCCTTGCAAAAGTACATATACTTCATCCAAAAAGGAAAAAAGAAAAAGAAAAAAGATCATGAATACTAATACGATTCAATAAAGTCAACACAAAACATTTTTCTCCCAAATACTTTTATTTTCCTTAACACTTAACCAGCTTTTTTGACAAGATGTCTGTTGTTTTTGTTCTAGTGTTCTAGTGTAACAATTCTGATTTGGTTGGCCAAAAATGATTAGTTGTACCTGTTACACAGTCTGAGCCTATCTATGTTTAATCAGATGTCAGTCTCAGTCCCACCAATTTCATTGGTACTTACTTCCAAAGAACAGCGTAATCCTAACTTCCAGAACTTCTGGTGGGGAGGAGCTCTGCAGGCAGGGGGCTCAATCCAGTTCTGCCTGTGGAAAGCGACCACCAGCAGTGCTCCCACCAGCACTAGCTGACATAAGTCCGAAAACAGGGCATGGCAGGATGCAGGTGTGGCAGAGTGACAGGCAGAAGCCCAGGGAGGGGCCAAGCTGAACATTCCAGAGGCTCTGATTGGCTGAAGCCGAGAGCATAGAACCCCAGGGAGTTGGCAGTTAAGGGAGTTGGTAGTCAGTTGAGGAAGAGAGTGGGTTGGAGTGAGAGAGGGAGTGGAAGGTTAGTAGAGTAGGCAGGAAAAGGAAGAGAAGGGGGGAGGAGCCTTCGCTGGCTATGGAGCAGTAGCTTTTCTGCCGAGCTCCCGGAATGATTTGAAAACATCTGCAAATACACAGGAAAGACAAATCGTGAGTTTAAACTCCTTTGCTGTTTACTTTCTGGAAGGTATGCAGATATAGAGCTAATAAAGAAATAACAAGAATAGCTTTCTTTTGATGTGCTTCGCTCTGGATTGTTTATGAGCTCCAGACGGGTGAAAAAGTCCCTACCCCCTCTTTGGAAACGCGATCGGGCGCATCCCTCGGATAACAGTTTGAAAAGGCTAATTAGGATCCTTGACACTAAAGATATTGAATGTTCTTATCAAACTGAGCAACTGGGTCCTGATAAGAAGATGCGAGGTAGTGAAAGTGCCGAGACAGCGAGGGGGAAGGGCGGAAAAATGGCGGATTCAGCTGGCAAATTCCCTGCTGGTGCCAAGCCAAAGTCAACATCTCCAGCCAAGCTTAAAGGGGCAGCACCAGATTGGGAGAAAATTCTATTACAGTTTCAAAGCTCTATGGAAGCAGGCCAGCAGAAACAAATAGAAGCAATTGAGAAATTTCAAAATCTGCATCAAGAGGATATGAAGCACATGCGAAAGACCATAGATCATTTAGGGGTTCAAGTTAAAGAGCTGCAAGTTAGAGTGGATAAGGTGGAAAAACTCCAGGTGAAGGATGAAAAAAGTTTTGAAAAGTATGAAATGAAATTTAATGAGATGGAAATATAGATGATTAACATGCAAGACAGGCAACGTCGTTCCGACATTCGGATCAGAGGCTTCCCCATGGAGATGGGGGAGACTGGATATAAGTTAAGAGGCAGTATTTTGGAATGGATGAATGAAGGTGTCTCTGGAGAAACAATTTTTTGGGATGATATGGACATTGAGATTGTGCATAGAGTGGGAGCATTAAGGCGTGGTATGACATCCAGAGATGTTGTACTGAAATTTGCAAATTTATACAAGAAGGATGTCTTCATGAAAGAGATTAGAAAGAAAGGTCAAGTAGCTTTTAAGGGGGCCACTTTGCAAATCTACAATGATCTTTGTCAGCAAACAATAAAGTGGAGGCGAAGTGTTAAACCGTGTACAGCAGTCTTGATCAGAAAGGGATTACAATACAATTGGGGTTACCCAGTTTTTCTTACTTTTGTGTGGAACAGTAAGAGATACAAGATCTCATCATGTGATCAAGGCATGGGCCTGCTGGGAGAGTTGGGGCTTCATGATGATGCGGAGGGTCCAGAATCGATGGGTCAACTGGAAGAAGAAGGAGCCAGTGGAGGAATTGTATAAGAGGTCGTTTCAACACGAGAAGAAAAAAGAAATAGAAAATGTTTTATAAAGAAGTTATCCGGGAGGGAATGAGGGGCTGATGTTCGGGCTGGTGATGGGTCCTTTCCCCCCCCCCCTGGGATAGGTGGGTAGGTTTAGGGTGGGGCAAGTTGCCCTGGCTAAGCAGGGGGGATAGTTTAGATGAATGTGGGGGTGGGTTAAGGGGTATGTTATTGTGTATTATTTTCACTTTTGGGGACCAAAAAAGAAAAAATGATGTTAATAGATGGATTATAAGTTAAGAATTTCAACTTTAAATGTTAAGGGGCTAGGTTCAGTTACTAAGAGAAGGCGAATAGAAGCACTTCTAAAGAAGGATAAGGCAGATATTATATTCTTGCAAGAAACGCACCAGGCAAGGAAAGGAGTCAATGAATTGAAATTGAGGTGGTCTAGAATATATGAGATAGCATGTGGATCATCTAAATCGCGAGGAGTAGCAATTATAATTTCAAAGAATTGTGGTTTTAATGTTTTAAAGGTGAAAAAGGATGATACAGGTAGATATATTATAATGTATGGGACCTTGGGAGGGGAAGAATATGTTATTGTTAATGTTTATGCTCCCAATCAAAATCAAGGAGAATTTTATCAACATGTGTTTAAAGAAATGGGTAATTTTCAAAATCAAAGGGTTATTATGGCTGGGGACTTTAACATGGTATTGGATAGAAGAAAAGACAAATCCAATCCGACGAGAGAAGATCAGAGAAATAATCTAACGATCTTGAATAAGTTAATTAGTAAGGAAGGGTTGCTAGATGTTTGGAGAGGGGTCAAGGGGAATGAGGAAAGATATACATTTTACTCATCAGCAAATAAGAATTATTCTAGGATAGATTTTATTTTTGTGTCCAGGACACTGTTTTCAAGGGTCCTGGGCACAGAGATAGGAGTGATAAAAGTTACAGATCATGCTTTGGTTAACATGGATTTGAAGATACATAAGGATTATAGAGAAGCGAAAAGATGGAGATTGAATTGTAATATTTTTCGTTATAAACATTTAACAGAGAAAATAGAGAAGGAATTGAGGGAAATTTGGGAATTTAATCAAACAGAAGAATGTACTGAAGCGATAATATGGGATACAATGAAGAGTGTAATGAGAGGAATAGGATTGAGAGAGGCAATAAATTTGAGGAAACAACAAGAAGTTTTTTATCAAAAGCTAGAGGGGGAGATTAGGGATTTGGAAAAGAAGTATTTAGAGAAGAGGGATAAAAAGATTTTTGCAGAATTACAGGGTAAAAGGAAAGAATTGGAGAATAAAGAACTGGACAGGGTACAAAGGAATTTGATTTACACAAAAAGGGAGTATTTTGAGAATAGTAATAAAAACTCTAAAATGTTGGCTAGATTAGCACAAAAAAAAAAGAAAAAAGCTTAGTGGGGATGATTAAAGATAAGAGGGGTAAAGAATATAATCTAGTAAAGGATAAATTGAAAATTTTTCATGAATATTACACGGAGTTATATAAGGCAGGAAAATGGTCGGAAGCTGAGAGTAGAAGATATATCGAGAAAAATTTAAAAATAAAAATCCAGGATGAAGATAGAGAGAAAATGAAGCAACCATTCACAGAAATTGAAATAGAAAGTGCTATAAATAAATTAAAACAGGGGAAAACGCCAGGACTGGATGGTCTGGGGGCGGAATATTATAAAGTCTTTAAAAAAATGTTAATTCCGAAGTTAAAACGGTTGTTTAATGATATTTTACAGGGGGGAGAGATCCCCCCGTCATGGAAACAGTCCTTGACCATTTTAATCCCGAAACCAAGGAAGGATTTAGCAGAACCAGGTTCTTATAGACCAATATCATTAATTAATCAAGATGCTAAACTATTGACAGCAATTTTAGCTAGAAGAATGAATAGTTTTCTAAATAAGTATATAGGGATAGATCAATGTGGGTTTATTCAAGGAAGACAAATGGCAGATTTAACAAGAAGGGTTCTGAATATAATTTATTTAATAAAGAAAAATAATTTGAAAGCGGGGGTTCTTGCATTGGATATTTTTAAAGCCTTTGATTGTGTGGAATGGCCTGCATTAAAGATGTTAATAAAAACTATGGGGTTTGGTGAAAAATTTATAGGTATTACTAACCAATTATATACTCATAATGTCACGTCGGTAATTGTAAACGATGGAATAACAGAAACTATTAGCCTAGGCCGCGGAACTAGACAGGGTTGTCCCCTTTCCCCAGTATTATTTGTGTTAGTTATGGAATTGTTAGCGAATTCGATAAGACAGGAGAAGAAATTACTGGGGATAGGAATAGAGACCAAATGTAAGATAAACCTTTTTGCAGATGATATCTTGTTAACATTAGAAAGGCCTATAGAAAATTGGGATTGGATAGAGAAACATTTAGATGAATTTAGAGAAGTAACAGGGTTAAAAGTTAATTGGGATAAATCGGAGATAATGACATTTAATTATAGTAAACTGGAGGAAAGGGGATTTAAACAAAGGGGAGTGGATATAAAGATAAAAAATATAATTAAATATTTAGGTATTGATATATTAAAAGATTTGGATAAAATAGGGGAATGTAATTTTAAAAAACTAAAAGATGAAGTTAAAAATCAAATAGAGGATTATAAAAAATTGGGATTATCGTGGTTTGGTAGGATAGCTTTGATTAAAATGAAGATTTTACCGAAGTTTAATTTTTTATTTAGAATGATACCATATAAGATATCAGAGAAAGAAATTAAAGAGTGGCAAGTAATGTTAAATAGCTATTGTAATGGGGGGGAAAAAATCAAGGATTACTAAGAATAGATGGTATAAAGCTCAAAAAATAGGGGGACTTGGTCTCCCTAATTTAAAATGGTATTATATAGCTAATCAACTTAGATATATCATGGATATTATTGTTAGAAAAGATTTTATAGAATAGAAGCATTTGAATTGGGTAATAGGGTGGATAAATTCTTATTTACAAAACAAGGACATATTATGACAAAAAGATTAGAAAATCCCTTTTTAAAAAATATGTTAGAAATTTGGGGTAGAAATAAGGAAATATTTTTACCAGGTATATCCCCGCTTACTCCAGTGGTGGTTATGGAAGATTTTCCCGAGAATGTTAGACATTTGGAACGAATTTTTAGAGAGAAAAAGGTGATAACTTTAATGGATTGGCTGGAAAAAATGGAGACAAGACAGCAAATAATTGATAGGGTTGGGGCAGGAAGAATTTCTTGGTTAAATTTAATTCAATTAGTACAATGGGGTAAGAAATGGAAGAGGAGGCATGAGTATGAAAGGGATTTCACTGCATTTGAGCAGGTGGTTATGTCTAGAGAACTTGTAGAAGGAAATGCATCAGCTAGGGGTCTTACAAAGATGTTATATAAAATGTTGCAGAAATCGGAAGAGCAAGCAGAAAATCTTAAAATAGTTTGGGATACAGAGTTTGAAGAGGAAATATCAAAGGATGAGTGGAATAAGATTTGGGATAGGCGAATATTGAAAAATATGTCTATAAGAATTAAAGAGAATTTTTATAAGCTAATTTGGAGATGGTATTTGACCCCAGTGAGATTAAATAGAATAGATAATAAATGTTCTCCAATGTGTTGGCGAGGATGTCAGGAATTGGGTACATATGCTCATATGTGGTGGAGTTGTAAAAATGTAATGGATTTTTGGAAAATGATTTTTGAGGAAATATCAGAAATTGTTGGAGTTGATTTAGAGGTATGCCCTAAACTAGCTTTGCTAACAATAACGGAAAAGGTGATAGGTTCTCAAAATGTTAAAGAATTAATCATAAATTTGTTAACGGCAGGTAGACTAATGATAGCAAGGAAATGGAAAATCCAGCAAGTTTTCACTATTAATGAATGGTATAAGGAAGTATGGGATATGGCTTTGAATGATATGTTGACTTGTAATATTAAATGCAAAAGGGGTCAATTAAAGAAAAATAATTTTAAGGATATTTGGGGTTTATTTTTGGAATATGTGTTTAAAAGGGGGAAAGGGAGTTTACCCTGTCAGGATTTATTGTATTTTTGGAATAATGAACAATTATAGAGTTATTGGATTGTTTGGTCCCATGGTGATGGGAGCACAATATTAGTTATGTGTGTATGTTATTTTCTTTGTATTGTTTTAAAATTTAATAAAGAAAAAAAAATTTAAAAAAAAAAAAAAAAAAAAGGAAGAGAAGAGTTCAGACAGGAAATCTAGTACAGTAGTACCTTGGATTACGAGTATAATCCGTTCCAGAACCATGCTCGTAATCCAAAATACTCGTAAAGCAAAGTGAGTTTCCCCATTAGAAATAATGGGAACTCCGCTGATTCGTTCCACAGACATTTAATCACTGATTTGCCAGCTCCCTGGCAGGAACGAATCAGCGGAGTTCCCATTATTTCTAATGGGGAAACTCACTGTGATGTGCTGGCTCCTGGGCTCCTGGCCGCACCTCGCTCTGCGGGCACCTGGCGCACTGCCATGCCGGCTCCCGGGCAGGGAAGCGGCACAGCAGCGCGAGGCGCCCGTAGAGCGAGTGGCTGGGCTACGACTCCCTGGCAGGGAGACATGTGGAGCCATTCCGCTGTTCCTCTCCGCTCGCTCTTTAAAATTATTTTCCTCCCCCCCCCATACCTTTACCAGCAGCCGCTCGCTCTGCTGGCGCCTCGCGCGCTGCCATGCTGCTTCGTTCCCGGGAGCCGGCATGGCAGCGCGCGAGGCGACCGCAAAGCGAGTGGCCGGGCCGCGTCTCTCTGCCAGGGAGCCAGCTTTGCTGGCTCCCTGGCAGGGACCCACGTGGAGCTGCTCCACCATTCCCTACCTTTCTCTTTGTCAGCGGCGGCTCGCCGCGCTGCCGGCGCCGTCCTCGTCACATCCGGCCTCGCGCGCTGCCATGCTGCTTCGTTCCCGGGAGCCGGCATGGCAGCGCGCGAGGCGACTGCAGAGCGAGTGGCCGGGCCGCGTCTCTCTGCCAGGGAGCCAGCTTTGCCGGTTCCCTGGCAGGGACCCACGTGGAGCTGCTCCGCCATTCCCTACCTTTCTCTTTGTCAGCGGCGGCTCGCCGCGCTGCCGGCGCCGTCCTCGTCACATCCAGCCTCGCGCGCTGCCATGCTGCTTCGTTCCCGGGAGCCGGCATGGCAGCGCGCGAGGCGACCGCAGAGCGAGTGGCCGGGCCGCGTCTCTCTGCCAGGGAGCCAGCTTTGCCGGCTCCCTGGGAGGGACCCACATGGAGCTGCTCCGCCATTCCCTACCTTTCTCTTTGTCAGCGGCAGCTCGCCGCGCTGCCGGCGCCGTCCTCGTCACATCCGGCCCCGGAACTCCCTGCCAGGGAGACGCAGCCCAGCCACTCGCTCTACGGGCGCCTCGCGCTGCTGTGCCGCTTCCCTGCCTAGGAGCCGGCATGGCAGCGCGCGAGGCGCCAGTAGAGCGAGCCGCCGCTGACAAAGGTAGGGAAAAGCGGAGCGGCTCCGGACAGGGAGGCGGTGCAGTAGCGCGAGGCGCTAGCTGAGCGAGCGGCCGCACCTCGCCTCCACGGGGCTCAAGAAAGCAGTGAGAGGCGCTGGCCCAGCAAGCAGCCATACCGCGCAGGGGCTCCCTGACAGGGAGCTGGCCCCCGGCGCCTCCACATGCTTTTAGCATAAATTTAAATTTGAAAGCGGCAGCGGCTCGTGTTGCGAGACTTGCTCGTCTTTCAAATCTAAATTTATGCTAAAATTTTCCTCGTCTTCCGAGTAGCTCGCAAACCGGGTTACTCGTGATCCGAGGTATTACTGTACTAAGTTGTAAAAAAGCAAACGTGAAGGTGTTAGTATAGAACAATTCACAGGAGTTTCCACTTAGGGAGTGAAGGACCTTCTGTCTGAGGAAGAAGGAGAAGCTCTGGACTAGTGACAGGGACAGTTAGTTAAGTTCCCTAGTCTGATACTGTAACTTTCAAGTAACCAAGCCAAATTGATACAAAGAGCACTGTATAACATCTGCCTGCCTTTAACCTGAATCTAAGCAAAGAACAAGTTTAAATGTAACTGTTGAAAATTCCAAGTTATCTGTTCCTGAGTTGAATATCAGTTTAGAGACTTTATTAGAACAATAAATCAACCTTTTTATTCAAAGTTCTAATTCTCCAGAGTCTGACTGGTGACAGGAAAATAAGAAGTGAATTAACGGAGGGGCACCCTGCTTCAAGTAATCAAATAAAACAAACTGCTCTTAAGACAAACAAACGTGGGTGAACAGCTACATATAAGACCTAAGACACATAATCGGCTAATGCAACTTTAAAAGACAGCTTAAAGTCTGAAGTGACCAATACAAGGGGGCACTTGGTGAGAGCGAAGTACACATTGAGGGTGTGGGCTTTGGAGCGAGGGGTCCCGTCCGCTACAGCAGGCATCATTGTATTCACTGGATCCAAGGACCTGCTGATCCCCTGAGGGCACCCCGTATTCTGCCCCTTAGCTCCACCAGCCTGGAGCCTGCATAGCAAAATCCCGCCATTGCTTTAAATGGGAGAAGATTCCAAAAATAAAAGTTTTCCAGGCTGGAAAGTCCAGGAAAGCCACCTCCCACACTTCCTGCTAGGGTGGCCACTTGTGAATCATGAAAAAAGAGGGCAGCTATTTGCTCAAATTTGCATAGGCTAATTTATATGTATAGATGCAAATTTAGAAATTATCATTATAATTTAAATAGAATACAGTACAACTCACTGTAGCATGGAAGATTGTGCCTGGGTGACCTATGTGCGTCTTGCTCAATCTGCTCTTCAGGTGCTGTTGATGGGCAGCTTCAGGGCCCACCTCCCTTTCTGATGGTTCTTTATCTTTAAATTGAACTTGGACTGGACAACCTTTCCAACAGAGAGCACCTTCACAACAGAGGATAGTCCTCTGACAGCCTTTCAAAGAGAGGGTCTGTAAAAGTGGACACATGGTCACCCTACTTCCTGCCCTGGCCAGCGTGAGTTGGCAGGTCTTTGGAAGTGGTAGGTAATCCATCATTTCATTCTATCCCACTCCCAACCCCACTTAGGTTTGCTCTGTCAGTCCCCATAGCCATTGATGGGATATGATGAAAAGTGGAATGCCATGACATCAAGAGATGGGTAAGTTTACTGGACATTAGAGGGGGAGCTAGATACATTACTATCACTGTTGGAGGCAACCACATATTTAGCTTCATCTATACGTTAAACCAATTTTTTTGGAAATACTCTGCAGAGTCCTACTGGTATGACTTTTGAATCCTCATTATTCTTGAATCTTCAAATAAAGGGTATGTGAATTAGTGGCATTAAGGAAAACTAGACAGTAAATGGAATAAAATTGGCATTGTGCTGGCCTTTTAGCCCCTGCACAAGAAGACAGTCTCATTCTTTGTTTTTTTTAATTTTCGATTCCGGTGAAGGAATTCGACTACATCATAAATCCAGTGATACTGTGGAGATAAAAAGAAGCTGTGCAGCCAGAGCCAAAGAAGGAGTTACAATGGCATTGGCAGCAAAAATGCAACAGCTGAAAGTCCTGGGAGACCCAACAGTGACATACAGGAGTAAACTGAAACAAAAGACTCACCCAGTCAGGTAACGATTAATAGCTGGTTTTAAAATAGATGGTGCTACCAGCTGAAAGACAGAAACAGGAGGAGATAAGCATCCAAATGCAACGGAAAAAAGGAGAGAACTAGGTTCTCAGGATGCAAAAATCTTTATTAAAGGAGCCCGACGCGTTTCGGCCTGTGTATTTTTTCAAGGCCTTCCTCAAGGGTCGCCAGTGAAACAGTGGAAGACACTAGTTGTTTAAGTAATCTGCAGACTCTTTTACAACCCCTTGAGGAAGGCCTTGAAAAATACACAGGCCGAAACGCGTCGGGCTCCTTTAATAAAGATTTTTGCATCCTGAGAACCTAGTTCTCTCCTTTCTACCAGCTGAAAGCCAGTACAGAGACTAGGCTGCTGGTCAAGTAGAATCCAAGTGGTTGGCAAAGGAAGGAAACCTTTCTTGAGACAGCACTAGCATGTAACTAACTACCTTGCCCATTATTAACCAAAGACAACCTGTGTATTCCATTTGATCACAATGGGAGCATTGTTATAAACACCCACTTTTCATGTGTGGTATAGAATTAGCTTTAAAAAGAGAACAGGCAGCCTCCTCCCACATTTCATCTTCAGTCTCTGACCATGCGGACTTCATGACTTCCAAAACAAAATGAAGGCATGGTTGCAAGTAAAGACAACCAAAATGTGCTAAAGAGCACACTGCTGAGATAGCTAATTATTTATTATTATTTTACAGTTCTCTATTTAGGAATTTAAAACTTGGTTCTGCTTTCTGTGCCAATGTGTTATTTCCTTAAAAAATATACACTTAGGGCATAATCCTATGCATGTTTAATCAGAAATAAGTCCTCCAACTCCCAGCTGGCTGGGGAATGCCAGGTGTTATAGAACTTATTTCTGTCTAAACATGCATAGGATTGCACCCTTACTGATTAAGGCATTTAGAACTGTATGCCTTTATTCCAACATCATATGTGCATATTTCAGTGGTTGGATCTCTTGTCAGGGTTGACTGTCTATTAGCCATCAGACATTTTATATTTGGATTTTATTCCGTGTAAATTACATGTAAATTACATATGATTGTAATAAAATATATATGTATGTGGCTTGTGCATAAACATTTAGAGTCTCGTAGTTTAATCAGTTGTGTGCTCGTAGGACTTTTTGGTTGACTTCATGACTTCAACACTGAGTCACCCCCCCACACACACCTCTACCCACCCCAACCTGCTTTTTGTAACATCCTGCCTGAGGAAGAGATCTGCAGATTTTGAAAGCTTGCACATATTGTGTGGCATTGAATTGGTCTCTAAAGGTATTATCCTAATATGGATTTTGGAATTTTACAGTAAGTTTTTTACTATGCAGATTTATCCCTAGTTGCTGTGAGTTGTCTATACCTTGTGGCTGGAGCAGGAGTGGGAAAGTATATGCCCCAAACTGAGGCATGTGTTTTCTCAATGAAAATTGAATCACCCTTACACTTGAAAAGGTTTACTTTTAGAATATCTAATATTAAAGAACACCACCAGTTTTAATCAATAATTACATAAAATGAAGTGTAAATTTAATTGTAATACACTTACTTTTTCCAACTGTGTGACAGTCTAAAAGATGGATTTGATGTGTGCCCCACTGCCCAGTAAGTCAAAGCAAGGGTGAGGGGCACAATCCAAAAAACATCTCATTAAGTGAGAAACATGCATGTGTAAACCAATTCATAGACTTCTAATTAGCCATCATCTCTAATCCACCCCTTTATCCAAGGTAGGTCAATCCACATATCATCACCCCTCCCCACACCAAACAGAATAATCCACTCCATCAAGACCTCAGTCTGGTTGCCGGTTCCCACAATCACTGCAGCCCCCTACGTCTTACTTAAGCCACAGTAATTTGCGGCATGTGCTGGTGGCCATTTTGAATATTCTTCCTCTGGCAGGAGGTTGCTATGGTTTGCCATGTCATCTGAACCCAGGTGGCAGGTATTGTTGCCCAAACGGTGAGAAATTCCAGGGGCAGTGCTTACCTGGGTTTAGTTCCCTTTGAAATGAGAGATCACAGGGGCCTAGGAGTTTCTGTGATATTTGGGATTATTTACCAGGGATGTTGAAGAGTCCTTGGTCTCGAGTCACGAGTCGAGTCACGAGTCTTTGGACCCGAGTCTCGAGTCCGAGTCCTTGGTCCAAAATGGTGACTCACGAGTCACGAGTCACTCCCAAAGCTGACTCCACGAGTCCCTATTAAAATCAATGGGGGGTTTTCCCAACAAAATAAGGCTACTTCAGATGTGTGGTTTAAGTAAATTCTAGGCACAAGTGTGCCTTTTTATTTCAAAACTCTGCAACTGATTTTGGCAAGAACAGACCAGGCAGAAAAACCCAAAATAACCAGGCAGGCAGAGGAGGCAGGGAACCCCAAAGCAGGCAGGCAGAGGCCTTTGTCTTGGACAATTCAACTGTTGAACTGGTCAAGAAGAGACCAGGCAGGCAGAGGAGGCTGGAAACCCCAGACAGGCAGGCAGAGGCAGCCAAACCCAAAATGTCTGAAAGGTTGCATTTTAGAAAACTGATTTTAAAAAATAAACTTGCTGTACTTCCTAAAACTTATCCATGTTGCATTTGAGGAACATGATTTTTTCTAAATGTTTGGCCCCCATTCTGGAACGGTGAGATCTCATCACAATTCCACCCTCGCTGAACACCCGCTCCACTGGTGATGAACTTGCTGGAACCAGAAACACACTCAGAGCAGCCTCACAGAGTAATCTCAGGTCCTTCTTCTGCCTCTCGCAAGTACGCAACACATCAATCAAAATAAATCTTGACACACTGTTGGGGCTGCACTCCTGGTAGCCGTCCATAGTGGCCGAGCAGCGGCACACCTCGCTTCCATGCGCTCTTCGCTGGCAATCACGCTCCTCTCCACTCCTTCTGGCACAGCCCAGGGATGTTGAAGAGTCCTTGGTCTCGAGTCCCGAGTCGAGTCTCGAGTCCCATTAAAAATATTGGGACTCGAGTCCGAGTCGAGTCAGAGGGGGGACTCAGTCCGACTCACGAGTCGAGTCCGAGTCCCCATCCCTGTTATTTACAGACATACAAGTTGACCATAGGTGGAGACAAACAGCATAGCACTCTGACAACCTGCAGATCCGCTGCTTCCACATCAGATCTCCAGAGAGGGGCACTCCTGCACCCCTACATGCTTTTAGCATACAGCTCCAAGCTTTCTCTCATTCTCTTTTCAAATGGCAGATTCTCTGTCTCACTCTTTCCAAAAACCTGTCTGTATTTCCCACCCATCCATACCCATACAGATACACACACACACACACCCCTAGCATACATCATTGTTAGCCGGGTGGGGACAAGAAAGTTGTGTCTGCTTCCCACAATGGCTCTCACTTTCCAAAAATCCCAGAATGGTGTCTATATCAAGGAACTATTCCCCAGTCATCTTGGGTCATTAACAAAGGATATGTCTGACAAAGGATATGGCTAGACAAGCATGGCTGGCATTCATAAGAATGTTAAGATAAATTCTTAATCTGCTCTTGTTATTACCATAACTGCTGGTATAACACCTACTGCAGACTCAGTGCATCAGTGCTATAGAGTGACTGAAGACTATCCATGTAGATACTGTTGTTTGGAGAGTTCTAAAAATTGCTTTTCTTTTGTACGGCTCTCATATTGTAGCAATGTTGTTTCTATGGCTCACAGCTACCTGTGATTTGCAGAAATAAGAATGTCAAGTTGTTGTTGTGTCTGTATTTTTAAAAGAATGATTCTGATTTTCCTACATACCCAAGTTAAGTGGATTTTCCAATCAAATAATAATATCCCCCCTCCCCCAGGAATCTATGCAAAGGTAAATAGTTACAGATCAATGACTGTTTGATTGATTGACTGATTTTACACACTGGTGTAAAAACAGTTAAGTTCACTAACTTCTTCAGAAGGGAAGCACTTGCGAGTGTATGGGTGAGATAAAGAAGAGTCAGACACAGAGTATATGGTTTCAAATCAGGGCCACATTTATTGAATTGAAGATCTGTGAAGGGCGAAGTGCGGTACTAACCTAGCCCGGCCATTGGCCGGGAAAAAACCAATATTTGGGCGAATACATCCTAACCGCACCGGAGGCGGGTTGGTCCGCCCCCGGCCAGTTGCCCTCCATGTGGAGCTGGAGGGCTTTACCATCGTCGCCTTACTTTGACGCCTCCAGGCACCCAATGTAGGCGAGAAAGGCAAAACCCCAAAGACGTCCCAATCTCCCTCCTGGCAAGCCTCAGGGCATTAGCGAGGGCAGCCTTGGGTAAACGTCAGTCACCTTGAAAGGTGCCACTGGATGATCACCATAAGCTTAAGCCATACTGCCTAATCCCGCACTTCCCGCAAATGCGACCAATTTAGCTATGATCCCCCTGGTGGGATCAAGATCGAATTCAAAAATTTCCCTACCCTGATTCACAGTGTAGAGTAGGCGAAACCCGCCCATTGCCCCGGCCAATTGAGACAATGAGCCAAAATTCCTACTCGGCCCCCGTTAATGGGCGACCAGAGGAGCCTACACTGCTAACAGGGCGGGATGGGAGGGAGCCGGAAAACAGCAGCCAAAGAGGCCGTGGGCGGGAACCCAGGTGCCTAAATAAGCCCTTTCCTGTGTCCCCGCCCTAGTTGAGCCATTGGCTCAGTACCTGTGACCAACCTGACCTGTTACCTGACTCCTCTCTCCTCCCCCACTCGCAAATCTTCTCCCCGGCCCCAGGTGAGGGGCCAGTGGAAGTCTGTTGCGAGTGTATGGGTGAGATAAAGAAGAGTCAGACACAGAGTATATGGTTTCAAATCAGGGCCACATTTATTGAATTGAAGATCTGTGAAGGGCGAAGTGCGGTACTAACCTAGCCCGGCCATTGGCCGGGAAAAAACCAATATTTGGGCGAATACATCCTAACCGCACCGGAGGCGGGTTGGTCCGCCCCCAGCCAGTTGCCCTCCATGTGGAGCTGGAGGGCTTTACCATCGTCGCCTTACTTTGACGCCTCCAGGCACCCAATGTAGGCGAGAAAGGCAAAACCCCAAAGACGTCCCAATCTCCCTCCTGGCAAGCCTCAGGGCATTAGCGAGGGCAGCCTTGGGTAAACGTCAGTCACCTTGAAAGGTGCCACTGGATGATCACCATAAGCTTAAACCATACTGCCTAATCCCGCACTTCCCACCACAGAGAGAGACAAGCTATCGCTTAGTCGAATCTCCCCCACCTGCCCGATAAACAAGCGAGCAGGGTCCTTCGCAGATCTCCAATATTATTCTCATTATCTACACCGGATAGGTGAACCCCATCCAGGCGAACCCCATCTGGGCGATACAGCTCCCTCCGGGCCAAGGATATTGTGGGATGGGGAATACAAAACCCAATCCCTCCTACGGCCCTACAAATCTCGCCGTTCACTTTTCTAACCGCTCTGTTCAAGGCCTTGGGCCAACTGAAACACGGTATCATGAACGACCAAGGATCAGGACTCCCAGCCATCGTTGCCGTATGTATGCCATATCACATGACACCTGCAAAATCAGGGCCTTGCCTTTTGACAAGCCCAAATCATTCCCCCCCAAATGGGGACCAGGACATCTGGGGGGAAGAACACTGGTCAGTCCAGAACAAAGTGTGGAGGAGGTTCTGCCATCTCATGCCGCGGCGACCCATCCATTGGACGTCCGCCAAAGGCTCAACCTCCAGGAACTCCCAGCTGTATGTATGCCATATTGCATGACACCTGCAAAATCAGGGCCTTGCCTTTCGACAAGCCCAATACTTCCCCCAGAATGGGTACCAGGCTATCTGGGGGGAAGAACACTGGTCAGTCCGGAACAAAGTGTGAAGGAGGTTCTGCCATCTCATGCTCAGGTGACCCATCCACTGGACGTCCGCTGAAGGCTCAACAGCCAGGAAGCCCGACATGGCAGTTCGTCCTGCCGCCCAGTAAATCATACTGTGCCCACAGATCAACACACGGACAGTCCTGCCTCCACCCCGGTGACCTGGAAGAGAAACACAGCCCACGGCAGTACCATCAAGGCAATTTTTGACGTACCATTAAGGAAATTTTCGCACCTAGGACCAGTATGACTGGGACCTCAGAAAAACCCCAGTTTGCCCACAGTGGATGCGACACCAATCTGTATGGAGTGGGCTCAGAAACCCAAATGTGCCAGGCCCAAGTCCGCGAGAGCAGACCTCGTCACCGAACCAAAGCGACTTAGTCAATGGCTAGCCGTCTTGACGACAAAACAGCCTACCCTCAGCGAGTCCACAGCCAGCCACAAATGTGTGCAAAGGGGCAAGGCATCCTGCTGACAAAACAGACTGCCTTCAGCAAGTCCGCATCCCACCATGAATAGGTGTAGAGCCCTGCCATGACATAGCTCTGTTATTGATCCCGCATGTAACAGGATGATAGACCCTCTACCCAACTGGTCATGAAATAAGACCGTCTGGCAAGGAGAATGGCAAACTGTAGGCCCACGGGGCAGGGCCCGACATCTCTGCATCGCCCCCAGGCTCTGAGCAGAATATTGTGCTTTAAAGCGTGCAACGTAAGCACCCAGACAAGGATAGAACTCTGGAGTTCTTAGGACATAGTGTTCAGTATCTGCACCGAGCCTGATTGTCACAAATTGGACAACCGAGTCAGCCAAGAGGTCTGCCAAGAGTGCACAATCAGGGGCAATAACCCTGCCAGCACAATTTGAGATGGCCAACCAGGCCTTGTAATTGGCGTAGAAATACGCCTAATTAGGTCTACTATTTTTCGCTAGAGAGGTGGGAATACTGCTGCACTGAATCCCAACTCTATATAGGAAAAACAGAGTGTAGAAACAGGCCATGGTACCAACTCCATGTAGGAAAAACGGAGTGTAGAAACAGGCAATGGTACCCCCAAATCAAACACCAATTCACAAAAAGGCCTTCGAACAAATCATCTAATAGTGGACAACCTGTTCGAGGCCCATCCCCTTCCGTCAGGCCAATTAAATGATAATTTTTTGCCCCGGAAACAGAACCCAAGAAGGTCAAAATCTTCTGAGTGGACAGGCAGCAGCTTAAATGCTGGTTTAATATGGCATTCTTCCATCAAGACCCCGGGACCACAGGAACGGATCATGCGAAACTCACCCATGGCCTTCTTTGGGAACTATTCCCAAAGGCGATATGCGCAGGGAGGGGATGGGCCATAAGGAAATGGGCCCAAACCCTTCCCGCTGCCACTTCTTTATCAATTTCAGATTGGACTATGTACTCTGCCTCAATTACCAGCCTTGGCAAATTAACTGGGCTGGGGCCCTTTAGGAGGTGGGTGCTGGCCTGTATGGACACTCAGCACAAGCCACCCCTAATGGGAGATGCGATATGGGGGGGGGGAGACTTCAGTGTGTCTCGCACTACACACACACACACACCCTGGGGGCCTGTAAATGCGAAATGTACATAACTCAGACTGCGCCTCAGAGGCTCCCCATCTTGATGTCTACGTGCCCCAGCAATTCGTATGAAATTACAATGCAAATGCAAGCATAGCCATGAGCCACCCCTCTCGTCTGTCTGGGCTAAGCGAAGTTCATCATGACTGGCCACTGGAAGGGGGGGGGAAGAATCCACACTGCTGCTGTGGCTTCTGGTTTCTGTTGTTGTTGGGTTTGCACGTGAAGAAGCGCGGGCCAGGGCTACCTGCTGAGGCAAGCCCTGGAGAAGACCAAGCAACGCCTAGGCAAAGAGTGAGTCATTATATAGTCAAGGAACCAGCTTTGTTATGTTGTAGCTCTACTGTGTAGGAACCAAAGTGTCTTTTTAACTCTCAATGGTGAGCCTGTTTGTGTGAATGGCCATGCTGGCATGTTATTGTGTGGGTAGTACTCACCACTCTCTGGGGAACTGCCCGCATTGTTGGATGTATCCGCATATGCCTGGTCACAGAGCCAAGAAAATCTAAGCGTGCACTATTTCAACAAATTCCTGGTCCCAAGGCAGTGAAGGTGATTCAACTGCATGCTCCCTAAAAAATCGGCTGGTGCTGGGCTTTGGTAGGACCATGGCACTAATGGTGGCTTCTATTTCTTCTAAGCATGCTGAAAATGAATGCATAACATTATAGTGTGATCTGCTACGCGTAGAGATGCGCGAGTCGGTGGTGGACGCTTTGCTGGTTGCCTAGGGGCCCATTCTTTGTCCTCCTTGCCACCTTGATTTTTCCTAGGAGGCATCTGAACCGGGACTTCAACACGAGGAGAGAAGAGTCAGTGAAGGACGATGGCTGTGGATTCAGCAGGAAAACAGCCGGAAAACAGCAGCCAAAGAGGCCGTGGGCGGGAACCCAGGTGCCTAAATAAGCCCTTTCCTGTGTCCCCGCCCTAGTTGAGCCATTGGCTCAGTACCTGTGACCAACCTGACCTGTTACCTGACTCCTCTCTCCTCCCCCACTCGCAAATCTTCTCCCCGGCCCCAGGTGAGGGGCCAGTGGAAGTCTGTTATACTGATAACTAGATTGTATCCTAAGGTTTCAAAACAGACATGCCTCATATCATAGCATTTTTGTAAATGTTTAATGGGGTATTAATGACTTGAATAATAGGGGATTATTGACATTTTTAATGGGAATTGAAGGACTGACACACTGACACAGCAGTAAATTATTTCTATTTACCGGAAACACAATTATTAAAAACTTCTGGTTTTCTAACACTGTGAGACATTTGCACAGGGCCAACAGAGAAGACAGATGTTAGTGGCACTTCAAGAAGGCAGATGCAATGTGAAAACAATGGATTTACTCAGTCAACTTTGTGATAAGTAGATTTTGGTAATGTGTCTCAGATAGTTTCTCATCTTTCTAATTTCTATCTCCTTGAATCACTGCTCCTCAGTAGAAGTTGCTGCCCTTGCTCCCAGTCACAGCCATTTTCACTTGCCTTTGGCATTTTCCTACTGAACATGGTTCTCCTCCACAATTTTAGCAGAGAAGCAGAAAATGTACAAGTTGTAGGTTGCATCCCAGTAACTCACTGTATATTGGCATGGGGCAATTTCTTTAACCCTCCAGATCCAAGAACTAGACCTGGCAGTGCACAAAGTTCTCTCAACTGAAGTCTGATATTCTGATCCAGGAAGTCAATCACAGACGAAAAACAGGTTTTGTTGGCAGATCATTTCAGCTGCCCCTTCCAAAGGCTGCTGCAGAAGGGACAAAAAACCAGAGTGAATGAACAATGTAATAAAGAGCACCAATGTCCAATGTGGTAAGCAGCACCAATGTGTTAATAAGCATGGTGGGTTAGGTTCTGGAGTTTGGGTTGGGGAGGAATTGTTTCTAGACAGGAAAAGGAACTTAGCAGATCCTGATGAGCTATGATTCTGGTACAAATCTTTGAGCCTATGGCAAGCCTCACATGGGTACACATAAGGACTTTGCTTTTATGTGACATGATTACATGATTACACCATATCGTTAAGCAGGCCCAATTAGGTTCAGTACACCCGTGAGGTATACTTAAGCCCTGCCACATGTGTACCAGAACACTCTGTGCATGTGCAGTTAGGTTTAGTGGCCAATCTGGATTCTGTCTGGAGCTTGGGCTAGTTTCTGCAGTCCACACAGTTCATTTGTATAGCTCATTGTCTTCAAAAGCAATCTGTTCATCCAGAGCTAGGGTTTATTACTGTTGAAATCAAGATACCAGGAGCAACAGTTTGGCTCAAAATAGAAATGCCAGGCAGCTGAAATATCCTGCAAATGTACTGAAAGGAACAGAAGATGCTTCTTTCACAAATGTCCAAAAAGGGTGATTATTAATCATGCCAATGTTTGATAAAAACAAAAAGAATAAAAAAGAAAGAAAACCAAGCTCTCTTTCATCAAGGGGCTGCTAATGAAAAATTAAGTAACATTTAAATGTACACTCCACAGCCTAGGTTCCCCCCCCCCCACTTTCTGGGATTTTGTAAAAATAAAGGTTTTAATAACTCATTAAACCTAACCACAACACAGCTAATACATTTCATTACATTTGAAGTAGGCTAATATGATGATGCCATATTATTAATTTAAAATCCTTGTCTCTGTGTGTATTTCTCAGTTCAGGATCTAAGAAGACTGTTATCTTTGATGAATAGGATTTGGCCTATTTTAAAATAGGGACAGAGACTAAACTAATAGAGAATTCTTAATTAGTGAATATGGCTATGCAAACAATACACTTGAGTTGGGAACAGATGTTAGATGTGTCCATGCTCATCAAACAGTAGATACCTAAATGGAATCGAAAAACTGCTCACCTGGTCTTTTAACCTTGAAGCTATTATTCAGATAAGTGCATTTGAATTTCAGAATTTTCTGCACAACTTAGTCAGGTTTATTAATGTAATGCAGTCTCTCCCTGCTTCAACCAAAGCATTTTGTCAATCTCCAGTAACTCCTCCCTGCTGTCTGTGTCAACATTTGTGGTAGCCACAGCAGTTCCTGCAGAACTGTAAAAGGATTGTGTAATGCATGCATACACAAAACAGATCTATGGGTTTTACTATATGCTGCAGTATTTCTTCAGGTTTGCTTGTGAAACCTGGATCTTGCTATGAAATTCAGGACTGGACTATAAAGCTGTTCTCTAAATTGTATCTAATCATACAAAGATGTCCTAAAATGGAAAGTGATATCATATCAGCCAAAAACTGTCACAAGATGAAATAATCTCTGATTTCCTAACTGCTCATGCCCACTATTAATCAGATTTACTCAGAAGTAAAATCCTGTGCCATAGATTTCAATGGAAGTTGCTTCTTAGTACGTTTTGTATATAGAACATACCACAAAGATTCACAGAACTTACATTTGGTTAATGTTATGATAATCTATTCATTTTTAAAAACAAAACAAAACATGTTTTTGTCCTGGGGGTTGTTGTCTCGACATATCACATATCTAAATATCAAAACATGTTTTCGTCCTGGGGGTTGTTGTCTCGACATATCACATATCTAAATATCATTTTGTCTTCTCTACATTTAAAATGATTGATTACTTGCTGGCTGCCATGCTCAGGATTGTCCGGATGCTTCAAAATCCTTAATTAAAGCAGTCTAAAACAATAGATTATTTAAAAGTTAACACCGTAAATTTTAAACTATTAAAAATAATTTCAGATTGGCAGCTTTTATAGCTGGGTCCTAAACATGTTCAGCTGAAAGAAAGCCTCCTACAAACTCATGCACACCAGTATGATAGATGCTCCTTCATAGTGGAATCCCACATTACTGGGGCTGGGGAGCATGTATGTGTGTGAATATTCCAGTAACATCCCAAGGGCCTTTCCTACTCTGTCAGCACCCAGTTGTAAGGTGCCCAATTGGGCCAGAAAGACACTTGCAATCAGGCAAGGCCTGAGGTGAAGAACAAGATGGTCCCCTCCCTCCCCCGTTCCACATACAAAAGCTGACTGGAAAGGCAGATGAGTCTGTCTTTGACACTGAAAGATGGGGCAACATCCTCCACTGCACTTGAAGGCACCAGGCTAACTTAGGGGCATAGTGCAGGCCACACGGCACACAGGTCTGCCCTCCAACACTGCTGCCAGCTTCTAGTATCTACCACCTGAGGCGACTGCCTCACATTGCGTCATGGTAGGGCTGGCCCTGCAAGCAGGTCAAACCATGTGGCTGGAATAGTCACACACAGGGATGTTGAAGAGTCCTTGGTCTCGAGTCACGAGTCTTTGGACCCGAGTCTTGAGTCCAAGTCCAAGTCCTTGGTCCAAAATGGTGACTCACGAGTCACGAGTCCCGAGTCACTCCCAAAGCTGACTCCACGAGTCCCTATTAAAATCAATGGGGGGGTTTCCCAACAAAATAAGGCTACTTCAGATGTGTGGCTTAAATAAATTCTAGGCACAAGTGTGCCTTTCTATTTCAAAACTCTGCAACTGATTTTGACAAGAACAGACCAGGCAGACAAACCCAAAATAACCAGGCAGGCAGAGGAAGCAGGGAACCCCAAAGCAGGCAGGCAGAGGCCTTTGTCTTGGACAATTCAAATTGTGGAACTGGTTAAGAAGAGACCAGGCAGGCAGAGGAGGCAGGGAACCCCAAACAGACAGGCAGAGGCAGCCAAACCCAAAATGTCTGAAAGGTTGCATTTTAGAAAAAAGATTTTAAAAAATATAATCTTCACGGGTGATCGCACTTATCTCCACTCCTGGCACAGCCCAGGGATGTTGAAGAGTCCTTGGTCTCGAGTCCCGAGTCGAGTCTCGAGTCCCATTAAAAATATTGGGACTCGAGTCAGAGGGGGGACTCAGTCCGACTCATGAGTCGAGTCCTGGAGTCTGAGTCCCCATCCCTGTCACACATGCTCTGCAGCATGTCATTATATGGAACCAGTTCCCACACACTTTGTGAGAAGGGAGCCTAAGTTCTACTGAGTTTGGGACTTTCTTCTTATTAAGTATGCATGTACCGTATATACATTTTAAAATGGGACATGGCTCAGTGTTCTGGACCTATTTATAAAGTGTTTGGCATGTGCGGGAAGGTTGTTTGGTTCCTCCACTGACTCATAGTCCTGCTACTCTTTTGCCCAAATGTTCTCTTTTAAAAAAAAAAGGAGAGTGTGTAATTATTTGTATGTCTGAACATGCTCCATGACTTCAGATATGGCCCAACCACTGGGATTTTGCTTTCGAAGTCTGGGACTCTCGTCTCACCATTACGTGTGTGTGTGTGTGTGTGGGCGTGCGTGCGTGCGTGCATGCGTGCGTGCAGCGGAGGATATCACATACACAAACACACATATAGACATCTGATGGTTCATTGCCTGTCCCACTCACCATGTACCAAGATGCTGCTATACCACCCTCAGCCAAATTCTGCACTGCTACACCAATGGGTCACACGCACACCCATTTAGTTACAATATTAAAAATGCCATACAAAAGTATCTGCACTTGGTGGCAGATTGCCAATGGGAATCCAACACCAACAAGTGCCTCTATCTACCCCTGCCTCCACTTTAACATGCATATATATACTCACACCCCACCACCAAGAAATGGGATACAATACAACTCCTTCGCCAATATAATTTGAAGAAGCTGATATAAATACACTTCACCTGAACAAGCTGATCTGTGACAGCCCTCCAGCACTCTGCTATCTAAAATTTAAAAAGTAATATAAATGGGCACCAAAATGTGAGATGGCAAAGAGTCAAAATAGAAATAAAAATGCCATTTTGCATATTGATAGAACTTTCCTTGCCCGCCGGCAGAAAAAGCATTAGGCAACTCCAGCAGCCTCCATCCCTTCACATGAGTCCATAAGCACTGCCTCAATTTTTAGTTATATCCTAAATCCATTCATATATTTTTTTAAAATTAGGAACAGGTTTCCAATATGTTGGATGAAAACTGAGGGCATGAATAAATGAACAACAATAAAGGAGAAATAAGCAACAGTAATCATTAGCTGTTTTAGATGGAGAATCCTATACTGTCAGTCACCATCACTCACCCCAATTGAGAGCCACAGTGCACAATATTTGTAAGAAACTAAGGGCTAAAACTGAATGCGACGTTAAATGACTGTTTGCGCTGAATGTGAACTTTAAAAAACACACAATGCAAATAGCTGCAGCTGAAGGGCCGAAGTAGGATTGGGAACCTGGCAGGTCAGGTTAGATAGGACTGACTCTACCATTATGCAGTGGGAGGCAGCCACCTCAGGCAGCTGATTTGGGGTGTCATTAAAGGGCAGCAAATTGTTCATTGTTTAGAGAGCAATCCTAAGCTCTCTGACAGAGCATTCCGATATCAGAGCCTCCAAACTATCCTAAGCCCTGACGGACTCTTGCAGACAGGGTGGAAGGGAACACGGAGATGTTGTTTTAATCCTTTTCTCCTCCATAAGGGTTTTTCTTGCACACAAATGATAATTCCAGAGCTGGTCTAAATGTTCCTTCATATTGGGGATGTGGTTGGGGGCTGGTACATCCGCTAGCTGGCATGCCTCCTCCAACACACCACTTCCCCCCACCTCAATGAGGAAGTCTGTTGCCACGGAAGTTTCTGAGGTGCTTGGGAGGGAGATCCCTGATCGGATCTCTCCCTCCAAGGGCTAACCTCTCACTCCACCCTTGGAAGGGAAATTCACCATATCCTATGGCCCCTGGGACATCCTCCCAAGGACCATAGAATTTGTGTCTTAAATTATTATTGTTGCCTTTTTACTTCCAGGGAGGGGGAAGAGGTGCTTATGTGATACAAGATGCGTATCATGATGGTACTTACAACACCATCCTACTTACACCATAGCAGGATGGTGTTGGTAACATTTACCTCAGGTGGAGAAATGCATAAGTAACATAGTTACAGAGAGTGTAACTTAGCTTTTCCCAACCTGCTGCCTTCTAGATGTTTTGGACTACAGCTCCCATCAGTCCCAGCCAGTATGGCCAATAGTCAGGAATTCTGGGACTGGTAGTCCAAAACTACAGTTCACCAGTTGGGAAAGGTTGGTATAACCTATAATTTGCTAAAGTAATTTGTTTATTTTTAAATGCTTTTCATGCTTGTGAACTAATATAGACCCAGATAAGTTACCCATGTCTTCCAAACAGGAGCTGTTGAATGGGCGGGGGTGTGTGTTTCCTCTCGGGTAGCAGTCTTACGTATATCTGCCTGGGAACGCCATGTAAACGTGCTGCATACAATTGAGCTGCATGTCAGACTGCCAATAAACCATCACTCATGCTGATTCTAATGTTGTGCCAAAGTTCCTTCGGACTCTTTCTAGCTCTCATTTTATGGGAAATAGCATGTGAGTATAATTAAAGTTTACAAACAGGGTGCGTACTTGGTTTGTTTAGTTCAAATACTGCGCCTGAAGTTTTCTTTAAAAATGCAAATAATATTGTAAATCATTTGCTTTCCTATTGCAGGGAGTCAAATTAGGTGTGTGTGTGTGTGTGTGTGTGTGAGAGAGAGAGAGAGAGAGAGAGAGAGAGAGAGAGAGAGAGAGAGGCTGAAAATTTGAGAGACCTTTGATCAGAGAATATGATCAAACTCATGACCAAAAAAAAAATGTAGTGAACTAGCAAAATAAGACCAATTCTTCTTTCAGTGTCTACATTTGTTCCTGTAGGGCTGACAAGGGGTTAAGCGGCTGTTTCTCCTCCAGGCCCCCTGGATATAGTAAGTCATCAAACATGTTTGACAACAGCCACAGAAAATGTAGTTCAGAATTTCAGTCAGCTGCCAATTATGAACACTGGATTTCAACATCTCTTCCCTTTTAAATGAACAGCTTTAGAAACTCACATGTGATAGTTTCTGGAGACTATATGATCAGAGACTGATATTTCATTTTACAAATGGTTAGGATTGGGCATGAGGCTTCTCGGGATCTGGTTTTGGTGATTCCTAAATAAACAGTTTGGGTGAAGATTACAAAGAGGGGGGAAACCCTTTCTACCAGCAGGAGAAAAGGAAAAAGAGAAGAGGGTGGGAGGAGCAGAGGAAGGAACGGGGCTAGGAGAGGGCATAGGCTAGCCTTCCCCAACCTGGTGCCCTCCAGACGCATTGGACTACAAGTCCCATAATCCCAGGGGGATGGCTAGCCTATGCCCTCTCCTAGCACATTTGGAGAGCACCAGGTTGGGGAAGGCTGGCATAGACCAAAGGAACTTGTTTTTGTTTCCCTTACATGTCAATAAATCCAGGAAGAAAATGCAATTAACAAACAAGCCTGCAGAATAAAATGCATGAAATAACAAACAAACATATCCACTCAGTGCTTTTCTACGTGAGGCTATTAATTGGCTGTTAATCAGCTATATCCCCTTTTGCTTTTGTCAAGCACTACACAAGGAGTGTTGCCTTTCCTGCTTTTCTGCTAAATAACCTCTAGGTGGCACTGTGGTATAGTGGAATAGTGCAAATATGCAAAAGGAAATCCTGCTTTCTTTCACTTTCACAATTAAATGCCACATTTTCCCTGCTCTAAAAAAAACCTCGCTGAAAACTGGAGGGTCACGACATTGTCTAAAGAACCCATAAACAACCATGAGTAGGGATTGATGAGTTCATGATAAATGCCTCATGTAGAAAAGTCCTAATTGCTCATTCCTTTTTTGCTGTCTTGCAAACATTTATTTGCAAATAAACCTCATTGATATATCAATGAAACTTGCTTCCAAGAATATACTTTTCACACTCATCATCATCAGGCGATCACTCGTGACCGAGTAAGATTGTCTTCCGGGATAAAAGGAGGAAATTCTAAAGAAGATTGTGTAGACTCTAGCGATGGGTCCGTAAGTGACTGTGGAGGCCAATTCTAGATCCACACAGCTTCCCACAGTGAGGACACAGGTTACCAGATAGAAGATGGTCCTGTAAAGGATTCATTTGACGTGCTTTTCGCTTAGCACGTTTCTCCCTTTCTCCTTGCACTCGAGCTTCTTCAAAGTCCATGGAACCTTTGTGAAAGGCCAACCTCCATTTAGATCGTTCATGGGCCAGAGCTTCCCAGTTTTCGATGTTTATATTGCATTTTTTTAGATTAGCCTTATGAACATCTTTAAACCTCTTATATTGACCACCGATATTCCGCTTTCCATCCTTGAGTTGGGAGTAAAGTAACTGCTTTGGGAGACGGCAGTCAGGCATTCGAACAACATGACCGGTCCACTGAAGTTGGCGTTGAAGGATCATTTTTTCAATGCTAGTAGTCTTTGCTTCTTCCAGTACACTGACATTTGTTCGTCTATCTTCCCAAGTAATTCGCAGGATTTTCCGGAGGCAACGTTGATGAAACCTTTCAAGGAGGTGGAAGTGACGTTTATAGATAGTCCATGTTTCGCAGGCATACAATAAAGTTGGTAATACAATGGCTTCATAAACCAGTGTTTTGGTCTTCTTACAAATATCCCGATCCTCGAAAACTCTATGTTTCATTCGAGAAAATGCGGCACTTGCGGAGCTCAAACGATGCTGGATTTCACTGTCGATGTTAGCTGTAACAGAAAGATAGCTGCCAAGATAGAGAAAATGATCGACATTTTCCAGTATTGTCCCGCCAAGCTGGATAGATGGCATCACCAAAGGGTTAGCTTGCACTTGCTGATGAAGCACTTTGGTCTTTTTGATGTAAAGTGAGAGACCAAGTTTTTCGTATGCTTCTGCAAAAGCATTTAGGATAGTTTGGAGATCATCTTCTGAATGTGCGGAGACCACATTATCATCAGCATACTGAAGTTCCACAACGGAGGTTGTAATTACCTTACTTTTTGCTTTCAGCCTGCTGAGATTAAAAAGCTTTCCATCTGTTCGATATATAATTCCCACACCAGTGGGAAGTTTCCCCTTGACAAGATGTAAAACCATGGCGATGAAAATGGCAAATAATGTTGGGGCGATAACACATCCCTGTTTAACACCTGATCCCACTTTAAATGGAGCACCATGAGAGCCGTTGTTGTCCAAAACCGTTGCCGTCATGTTGTCATGGAGAAGTCGCAAGATATTCACAAATTTATTGGGGCATCCAATTTTCATAAGGATAGTCCAGAGAGCTGTACGGTCTACAGTATCAAAGGCCTTAGCCAAATCGATAAATGCCATATAAAGGGGTTGATTTTGCTCCCGGCATTTTTCTTGGAGCTGACGTGCAGTAAAAATCATGTCTACTGTCCCTCTAGAGGGGCGGAAACCATATTGAGTTTCAGGGAGGATCTCTTCTGAAATAGATAGAAGACGGTTTGCGAGAATCCTAGCAAATATTTTACCTGCCGTTGCTAAGAGAGAAATGCCCCGATAGTTTCCACAGTCTGTTTTATCACCCTTCTTAAAGAGGGTGATAATTATGGCATCCCTGAAGTCTTCTGGGATCTCTTCTCTTATCCAGATTTTTTCAATGAGTTTATGAAGATGTTGTACAAGTTCGGGGGGCCCTTCTTTAAAGATTTCAGCAGGAATCCCATCTGGTCCACTAGCTTTGTTGTTCTTCATTTGATTAATGGCTTTTTTTACTTCATCCAAAGTGGGGAGTATTGCAAGTTCCTCTTTAATTTGTTTTTGTGGGATTTGCGAAAAAATCTCATTATCCACCTTAGATTTACGATTTAAAAGGTCATAATAATGCTCTTTCCAACGCAGTGCAATAGACTCTTTGTCTTTTAAGAGTTTGGTGCCATCTTTTGATTGTAAAGGGTTTGTACCATAGGTTTTTGGTCCATAAATGGCCCTTGTGGCCTTAAAAAAGCCCCGTGCATCATGAGATTCTGCAAGTTGTTGAATTTCCTCAGCTTTCTTTTTCCACCAAGCGTTCTTAAGTTCTCTTGTTCTTCTTTGGACCTCAGCCTTTGCGCTAGCGTAGGTTTTTTTCTTGGCAGCGCAGTTAATATCATTTTGCCATATTTGGAAGGCTTTCCTTTTTAGGTCAATTATATATTTAATCTCATTATCATTTTCATCAAACCAATCCTGATGTTTCTTAGTTTCATATCCAATAGTTTGTTCACAAGCTGCAGTAATGGAAGTTTTCAGCTTAGACCAATGGTCCTCAATGTTGTCAGGAGGTTCCGTAGGTAGATGTTCCTTAAGAAGTGATTGAAGAAGAGTTTGCTTAATAGGATCTTGAAGGACTTGGATGTTCATTTTACGCCTTGGTTTCCTTCCTTGAAGCCTACGTTGGGGAGCAATGTTGATAACCATTGTGGACCGGATTAGTCGGTGGTCTGTCCAGCAGTCGTCGGCACTCACCATGGCCCTAGTAAGAAGTACGTCGCGGCGATCTCTAACACGGACAATTACATAATCCAGAAGATGCCAGTGCTTTGACCGTGGGTGCTGCCATGATGTTTTAAGCTTATTCTTTTGTCGAAAGAGCGTGTTTGTAATAGTGAGATTATGCTCTGCACATATAGACAAAAGTAAGAGTCCGTTCGGGTTGCTATTACCAACTCCGTCTTTTCCAATAGTTTCTGGCCATAAATCAGAGTCACGCCCGACTCTTGCGTTAAAATCGCCCAGGAGGATAATTTTATCCTCCTTAGGTATCTCTGACAGGAGAGTGTCCAACTGGCTATAAAAACTTTCCTTGATGTCATCATCAGCATCTAATGTTGGTGCATAAGCGCTCAAAATAGTTACCTGTTGGTTATTGGCGAGCTTTAATCGAAGAGTTATCAGGCGTTCGTTAATGCCAGTAGGAACTTCTGACAAAGAGTTCACTAGTTCATTTTTGATGGCAAAGCCTACTCCATGTATTCGTCGGTCCTGCTCAGGTAGTCCTTTCCAGAAGAAGGTATAACCTCCTTTTTCTTCTTTCAACTGTCCCTCTCCTGCCCTTCGAGTTTCTTGAAGTGCTGCTATGTCAATTTTAAACCGTCTCAGCTCCCTTGCAATAATAGCAGTCCTACGCTCAGGGCGTTCACTATCTATGTTATCCAGCAATGTCCGTATATTCCATGTTCCAAAATTCAAATGTCTTTTTCGACCGCTAAGATGGTGACCCCACTGGACGCGGTAATCCAGTCAGGGGAGAAAGAGGTAGACTATGTTTAGGGCACCTTTTCTAGCCCCCTCCCCATACGGGGTGAGCAGAGTGGATCCTAAATAGGGCTGCTCAGTCATGGATACAGCTGCCGAGCTGCTCGACTACCTCGTTCCTTGAACAGGGCGACTGAGTCTGCATCCACCGCCCATGTGCTGGTCCATGGCTAGGGGCTTCCAGATTCACAGTCCTGCCCCCGTCGCCGTTCGCCAGTCGCCATGGGACTTTTTTTATGTTTGTTTGGTTGGGTTGGGTTGGGTTGGGTTGGGTTGGATGGGTTGGGTTGGAAGACGCCTGTGCGTGAAACTGTTTTATGTGGGGAGATCGGTGCACAACGAATCACCACACAAACTTGACAGAGTACGGCAGAGATCCAATGGCACGGTTACCCTGACGATTGGAAAACCATTCTCTGCTGCAGCCTTCATCCGCCTTCACAGCCGTTGTAATTTAGGTTTAATTATCTTCCGCCTGTTCTGCCGTTGAGGACTTTATGTTTTGGATCGTTCTTTGTCTGGTTCCTCTCCCCGGACCTTACCGCCATGGGTGACCCTACTGGGAGTACATAGCTCCCGACGGCATTGCTCACAGGATTCATCGGAACACGCAAGCCCACTCACCACTTCAAGGTGACGATCCGGCGAGGGGATCACACTACAGCCAATTTAGCACTGCTGTGGCACTGCTCTTTCACAATCAGATAGAAGAGGAATTATGACAGCAATCCTATATCTGCTTATATGGACTCAATGGGACTTACTTCTGAGTAGATATGTATAGGATTGTGCTGTAAAACTATGGTTCCACATGGCAATATGTACCACATCATAATCCCACAATGCCTACCTGCACAGAAAAGGCAAATGTGGGTGGAACCATACTGATCTAAGATTGCAGCCTTCCTGCATGATCCTAAGTAGTGTATGTTTATCCCAAAGTAAGTCCCATTTCACTTCAATGGAACTTACTCATGCGAAAGTCCTGGCTTGTAGACAGGTTACCTGAAGGAACATCTCCTCCCACATGTACCTAACAGGACCTTGAGGTCATCAGAGTCCCTTCTCTGGGTGCTCCCACCATGTGAGGTACAGCAGGTGGCTAGGAACATAGGAAGCTGCCTTGTTGTATTGAGTCAGACCATGGGTCCATTTAGCCCAGTATTGTTGACATTGACTTGCAGCAGTTCTCCTGGGTTTCAGGCAGGAGATTTTCCAGCCCTACCTGGAGATCCTGGGGATAGAGTCTGGGACTTTCTGCATGCAAATCAGCTGCTCTGCCAGTGAGCTATGGCCCCTCTCTTTCGCTACCAGAGAGAGGGGCCATCCAGTGGTGGCACCCTGGTGGTGGGATGCCTTCCCCACAGGGGCTTCCCTGGTACCTGTACTTTGCACTCATTTGGCATCTGATAAAGACACTTTTTAAAGCAGGCTTTTAAAGAGGGTGAAAGAGTCTTCTGGAAATGTTTTTACACTTTTAAAACCGTTTAAATGTCTCTCTGTGCTATTGAAGGCTTGAGGGGTTTATGGTATTGATTTTACTTTCTGCTGCTTGAGTTTATGCTGTATTTTTCTTCTTTTCTGTTTTTGAGGTTTATAACTGTATTTTAAAAAATGTTTTATTGTTCTTATGGTAAGATTCTCAGAGAACCTTGTTATTGGGTGGCATATAAATGTTGTTAATAATATCAGCATTTCAGAAAGAACACCTATTCTATCAATCATAATTGCATCCCTTTTTTCCCTTGAGGAGCTTAAAGCAACATGTGTATGTATATATGTGTGTGTGTGTGTGTGTGTGTGTATGAGGTTTCCTGTTTTATCCTCACAACAACCTTTGTAGGTTAGGCTAAAAAAGATGATAACTTGCCCGAGGTTGTCCAGTGGGTTTCACAGCTGAGCAGGAGTTTGAACCTAAGAATCCTACTCCAAATACCTGTGAAATGAATGGTATTATGAAGTGAAAAGCAAAATTAAAATTTCTGCCTCATTGCTGTTCCCATACGATGCATGTATAACCATCTGATGAGAATTAAAAGAAATGGTTATAGGATTTGATCTGGCCATGGCCCCATCTAGCACAGCACCCCAGTGGTGGCCTGGCCTGGGAGAAGCAAACAAATGCTTTTCCTGAAGCAAGGAATACTTCAGAAGAAATATCTCGCCCTGTGAAATAAATCTAAACAATTATGCTGTGCATAAGATGAAGAGCCAGGAAGGAAAGCTTCCATCCAGAACCCTGCAGGCCATATTCATTTCCCTGCATCACTTCATTTATTGGCTTTTCTTTTAATCACACAAGTTTGCAGATGTTATGCAATTGTGATTGGGTTTTGAAGGTCTGTGGAATTGGAAAAATATTGTTTAGTTTAAAAATAGAAACCCTACCTTTGTTCCAACAGAGAGCCTTTTTCAAAGTAATCAGAACTGTCTCAAATTAACCGGCTTTTCATAACTTATTTTGGAGACTGTCTCTCATCTGGCTCTTTGCCCCAGTTATAGGAACACTGCTCCAATCACCGGGCCATGGAAGTGACAAGTACTGTGGCAACATGTGTTATTTTCCTCACTCTTTCCTGATATGGAGCCGTGGCCCTAATTTAGTGTCATGCTGCACATTTTTTTCCTAGGAGGCCTCCAACTTCAGTCTGTAGAGCAGTCAGGCCAGAATACAATTAGATTGCTCAAAACAAAGCTGCGGAGTTGAACCGCACAGATAAGGGAAGATAGAAGATGGATTAATTCAAGCATATTGCTATATAAGGTTGGGTAAGGTTCTCTGATTGACCTGAAGAGAAAGTCGGTTTGGTCCTTTTTACAGGAAACATCACTTACATTTGCCCACATTGCCAAATATTATTCAATAGAACTCAGCAGAAAGGAGCTTCTTAACTACCACAGTGGTGGAGGTAAGGCAGAACAGCATTTGGGAGAGTTTCTCCTCAGATGAGTCTCAGACAAGGTAGTGTCTCCTTTTTTCTTTCTTTCTTTTTTTACTTTTTAAAACTTTTAAATATATATATACAGTTTTACACACTCTACATTTCCTGAGAGGTAAACAGGAACTTTCATGGGAAGTTTTATTTTTTTTACAGGGGAAGTTTCCTTGTGACAAGAGAGTACTGGAGACTCATGGTATTTGGGGTCTTTGTTTACAAACATATAAGATGAGCATGGAACAGTAGACTCTAAGTAGCATGGGCCCTATGAACTGAAGAAACAATTTCCATCTTTATATCCCATCAAGCATCAAAGATCAGATGAGACTACCTTAAAAAAAAAAAACCTGTCTGTGTACCAAGTTAGGATTGCAATAGCACACAAAGAAGTGTTTTGGTGGCTAGCTGAACCTTAGTAGAATTTCCTCTCCATGGAGACTTGCCAAAGATGAAGTGTGAGGTGTGGTTCACACACACAGTCAAATACATATGGCTGCTTGCTCCAGATTACACAAGAAGGTGGTATCAGCATGTTTCAGGGAACTCCAGAGTTTGCAGAAGTACAAATTTCTTAGAACCCCTCCTCCACGTAAGGCGGAGGGAACACACCAAAAGAGCCCAACAAAGACTGAGCATGGTGCCAGAATGGCTGAAATTCTGAACAGGAGCATTCCATACTGCAACATTTCATTGCAGGTCGCATCACCTCTCTCTGTCTCTGTCTCCCCCCCCCCCCCCCCCCGTGTGTATCTCTATACATACTATGTATGTGTATGTATATACTCTCACGCCTTCAGAATAGACAGGTAACAAATCCTAAAAATAAATACATTAATGCATAAATAAGAAGGTGATTTAAAAATATAAGAAATTAGGTCACTACAAAGAAAGGGCACACTTCAGCCCAATGAGAGCATTTTTAGAGCCAAATGATTTCAATAGAAAATATTTTAGCATGTTCTTAATTCTTCCACTGAAATTAATCAAGCTTCAAAATGCTTAAAAATGAACCATGGTTGGATCATTCCCTAAGTTTTGTGTGTGTGTGTGTGTGTGTGTGTGTGTGTTTTCATTTGTTCCTCTGCCTTGCACTCTCGATTATGAATTTTCAAAGACAAGTAAATAATCAGACTGGATGGTTCCCTGAAGTGTGGACCCAGGCAATCATAGTTCCTGTCTTTTAAAGCAGAGATCCAAAGTGTCCACTAATTATCATCCAATACATCTTTTGTCCATTATGGGGAAATATTTGTCTGATAAGTTGCAAACTTGGATGGAGGCTTTTGACATAACTGGAACAAGGACAATTTGGTTTTTGTCCTGATAAATCCACATGGGACCATTCTACTGTATTGACCCATTCAGCAAAGAATTCTAAATAGGGGTGAATTGTTCACAGCATTCATTGATCTGAAAGGGGCTTTTGATTCTATCTGCAGGAAGATATTGTGGGATAAATTAGAAAAAATTATTGACAGATAAAACATTGCTGATTTCCTCTTATTATTTATATACCGAAATGCATTTCCAAGTCCACAGTGGTCAACAGGGCCAAATCTCAAATGAGATCATGACAAATAAGGGTGGAATCATATGCATGTTTTGATAGGAAAATGGCCTACAGCTCCCAGCATTCCCCAGCCAGCATGGCTGGCTGGAGAATGCTAGGATTTGCAGGGCTTTTTTCTGCCACAACATGCATAGGATTCCAGTCCCCTTAAGTGTGTTAAACAGAAGTGGGTCTACTCTTTGCCTCATTATTATTTAATTTATTTTGAATGATCTGGTATCATCTTTGTTGATGATGGGTCACCCTCTAAAGCTTGGCCTGAGGCAAATTCCAGCGCTGTTATATGCAAATATTGCTGCAATACTTTTCCTAACCCAATTAGACTTAAAGCAACTACTACAGGTCTTTTCAAGCTGTTGTGACAAGAATGTATTGACCATAAACTTTGTAAAATCTAAAATCACATTCTCCCCTAGCTCCAAAAAACGACACAGGGAAACCTTTATTGGACATGAAGGGGGAATACATTGGAGCAGGTCAAGAATTTACTTAAAACTTTATTTTTAATGTTATTCTAAATGGAATTTGCAAATAAATATGCACTTGAATCTGCAAATTACGGTGTGTCTGCAATTGTCCACTTTTCTTTTTCTTTCTTTCTGTGGAAAGCCTGACAGAACACACACTTTGCCCCACATTCCACCTGCATAATCCCTGCCAAGGTCAGGACAGGAGAGCTCAGAGATACACACATTTACATTCAGATGGTTTTTCCCAAGCACCCTCAATGGGTTACCAAGTACCCTCAATTGCCCTTCCGAGCACCCTTGATGGGCCATGGGCAAGGTAGGCCGAAACCTCACCACCCCTCCAGCCTGGCCGGACTGGTTCATCCTGTCAGCAGAGGGAGGGGTCGGGGGACCGAGAGGAGGGGCGAGCGAGGGGGTAAAAGAAGCAGCCAAGGCTTCTAGGGGTTGTTGGGAGCAAAGTTCAGGGAAGCACGGAGAGGGTCGTCGGCTCAGGCCAGCCCGGACACTCAACCCCCAAGCAGACTGCTTGGGTACATTGCCGTAAGTTCATTACAGCTACTATTAGACTAGGGTAGATTCTTCTTTGTTAGCTGAGAATAGTGTAGGTTCTTTGTTGTTTTATAGTTCTGCCTGTGTGTAACAAGCTTTACTTTCCCTTTGTCAATTTCACTCCCTTATCTCCTCTTTCAATTTGTATTGTTTACTACTGCCAATAAACCTGTTTCGCTTTTGCCTAAACTTTAGGCCCTACAGCATAGTTTTGCTTTGACTCAGTGCCTCAATCCAGTGTAAGTGACCCGAATTGAACAGGGGATCGCAAGCGGGAGCTCTGAGCTGTCAAAATAGTCACGTAGCTCCCGATCTTGCAGGAAAAGACCGGCAGTGGTCCTTCACACTTTCTTTCTTTTTTACTGTACTAGCTCCAACGTTGCTTTGTTTTCAGCCTCTTCCAAAGACTTATATTTTAAAAAGTTTTTCCTGAATGATCAGCCATAAATTTTATTGTTATAACTTGTTTTTAAATATGTTGATAGTTTTGTATTTTAATTCTTCTTTTCTTTACTGTTCACTGGTCAGGAATCTTTTTTAGAAATAGAGCAGCTTATACATTTTGTAAATAAATGAATAAATAAGCCCAAGGTGGTTGTGGTATTCCTCCAGCTATTAGGCTTTTTAAAACCAAAATGTTGGTTCAATTAATATTTGGTATTTCCATATGGATTGTGGTGACCAATTCTGTTCTGGTAAAAGTTGGGGCGTTATGCCCCATTTTGTGAGTACCTAATAACATAGGATATGTGACCATGGGTTTGGAAAACTGTGTAGGATTTGTAGAAACCAGAGCTTGGGCCTAGACCTTAAAATTTTGGTTATGACACCTAGGTTTTTTTTTATATCTTATGTTAACAAACTCATATGCTTTGTGAGGTTTTTATTTTGTACACTGCCTTGAGAGGGTTCCGTCCTTAAAGGTGGCCTAGAAATAATTTTAGATGGATGGAGTCTAGGGAATGGTTTCATATAACCTTGTGAAAAATTCATCTAATTGGTGTCTCAGTGGAGTCTCTTCTAATGCTTGGGCAACAACAAGTGCTTAAAGTACTGACCCAAAGACTATATGATATTGAGAGACAAACATTATATTTCCTGCCAAATAGAACCTGTTCCCCCATGGCTCATAGAATCCTACCTGATTATGGTACTTCTCCATCTTATTTGATTTCCCATAAAAGAACACAAGCCTGCAGTGCCTTTATACTTGTAAGATTCAATGTTCTACCCACAGCAGTATTCCAGGGCAGATTTCTGAGAATTCCATTTCAAAATAGATTGTGTCCATGTCATGCTGGACTCCCTGAAAGCTTAATACGTGCACTTTTCTATTGGGACTTTTATTCTGATTGGAGACATCGTATAATTCATCCTCTTTTGGTCACTTTGCCAGGGCACCCAGACAAGAAGCTGGTTATGCATTCTTTAGCAAACATCCATGTATTATGGAGCAGATGCCTTTTTAAAAACAGATTGCTGTATATATAAGAGCTCAATTGCTTGATTGTATTAGTCAAACAGGAGAAATAGTATGGTTTCCTTGTTTTCTTTATTTTGTTATGTATCTGTGTTATGTGTTTTAATTTCAACGGTTTATAGGACTGTAATAAATATGATCCATTCATTCATACAAGTAAGTAATATTCCACTTTAGATAGCGCCAAACTACAAGTCATATTAAATATGGTTTTGCATTTAATGAGCACTTTTAAAAATGCAAATAGCCATGGCTGTGAGGCTTGAGCAGGATTGGGACCATGGCAGACAGGGAGGGAGAATTGAATCCTTTCTCCTCTGTTGTAATCCTGATGAAAATCGTCACCCCAAACTGCTATTTGCATTGGGAGGAACATTTCCATTGATGCCAATGGAAGTTGCAAACAGCAGTGAGGTGGGGGTGACGGGGAAGGCAATTTTTATCAAGATCTTAGCAGAGGTAGATGGGTGCCAGCCCCTTTCCCTCCAGTGCCAGCCAAAGCATTTTGCAGCCTGAGGCAAAGCAGCAAATGGTGCCACTCCCACCCTCCAAATCAAGACGCATAGAAGTTTTTCTCCCTCTCTCATAATTCTAGAACCCAGGGTCATCTCATGAAGCTGAGTGGTGAGAGATTCAGGACAGATAAATGGGAGTACTTCTTCACACAGTGCATAGTTAAACTAGTGATGGCCACCAACATGGACCATTTTAAAAGGGGGTTGGACATATTCCTGGAGGATAAGGCTATCAGTGGCTACTAGTCCTGATGGCAATATGCTACCTCCAGTATCAGAGGCAGTATGCCTATGTACACTAGTTGCCGGGGAACAGGGGCAAGAGGGTGCTGTTGCACTCCTGTCCTGCTTGTGGGATCCCGTGGGCAGCTGGTTGGCCACTGTGTGAACAGGATGCTGGCCTAGATGGGCCTTTGGTCTGATCCATCATGACCCTTCTTATGTTCTTATGAGTTTCAAAATGAATTTCTACTGTGAAAACTAAGCTTAAAAAAAGTAAAATTCTACTATTGTTTTCATTTAAGGAAGTAGCAAGAGGGAATTCTCTTGTAAATTCCTCCCCCTTGGAGAAAGAAGGCAGAATTAATGTGAAGCACCACTCAGAAAAGAGGCACACTTCTTGACACAACTTTGACACAACAAATCATCCTGAACTTGAAGCTTGAAGTACACTTTTCAATACCAGTTGCTGGGGAACATGAGTGGGATGATACTGTTGCTCTCATGTCCCACTTGTGGACTTCCCATAGGTAGCTGGCTGGCCACTGTGTGAATAGAAAGCTGATAGATAGGTCTTTTGTCTGATTCAGCATGGCTCTTCTTATGTTCTTAACCCAAGGCCAGCCAAGTTATTTTTGCACCTGAGGGAAATTGCTGCCTCGTCTGGAATGTGCCCCCTTGAAATAGGTTGCTTCTTGACACTTCATGGTAAGGCAAGCAATGGCCTATAGTAGCCTTCCCCAACCTGGTGCCCTCCAGATGTTTCGGACTACAACTTCCAACAGCCCTAGCCAGCATGGACAATGGTCAGGAATGCTGCGAGTTGTAGTTCAAAACATCTGGAGGGCACCAGGTTGGGGAAGGCTGGACTACTTTATTTGTGGGCTTGCATTACTCACAGAAGTTCTATTACTTCCAGGAATCAAACACCATGAAACTAAACATCATGCATTCAGCTCTCCTATGACCAATTAAGGCCAACATCCTAAGCACACATACGTTGAAATCAGTGGGACTTACTTTCACATACACATCCTTAGGATTAACTGTGAAAAATCTGGAAAAGTCCTGAACTCATAGCTTGACTGAATGAAAGTTATGAAAAAATATATTTAACAAAGGTTCTGTAATTTGTTGGTCATAAAGCTCAAGCAAATGGAAATTACTTTGTGCTATTCATCACTGATCTAAGCAATTTTGGCTAATGGGTAGAAATAAAGGTCTTAAGCCTCATTGCTCTTCATCAGACCAGGCCTCCTTAACTTCAGTGGGACTTACACCAGAAGATAACTCCATGGCCTGGCTAAAAGCAAAGTGTGGGAGTACCAGAGCCAAGGGCACCATTTTGGATTTCAAAAGAAGGGAGCAAAGAGATTCCGGGGGAGCAAGATTCAGCATAAGATTCAAAATCCTATTCTTGAATATACTCAAGCTTAAGGGACAAACTGTGCTAACCACATCACTTGAAGGTTGTTGTTTTTTACTTGAAATATCAGCTGCTGCCAAATCCCCCCCCTCCCCCAAATCTGGATCATGATTGTAACAATATGAAAGAACTACTGGGTTCAGCCTGAATGGGTTGTGTTTCCTGGGAGGAACCAGGAAGTAGTCGAGGGCAACACCCACTGCTTCTGGCCTGGGGAGAGAAAGGCCATAGCCTGAGAGAGCTCTGTAGAAATAGCTTCTTGTTTAAATAAAAGTTAAAAGTTTGTTTATAAAGCAGAGTGTCTGATTCTATAAGGTGTATTCCAACAGCTTTGAAACAATGGTGCTCAGGAGGGCTTCCTATATGGCTGGGGAGGGAACCTTCCATTCATGTCAGTCGCAGCTTCCCTTCTGAGCCAGACAGCAGCATGGCTGGGGTGGTGGGGAGGATCGTCATCAGGACCGTCTCATGGGAGGAAAGAGTTATGTTCCCTCCCCACACACAATGGTCCTGATCCCAATTGGCGGGAGGGCTAAATAGCAAAAGAAGAGAAGTGAATGTGTCATGGCCGTGTTTTATACCTCATATAAAGTTATCCATGCAAAACAGCTACTACTTCTTGTGGGGGCAGAGGGACAAGGCAGGGATGTGGGGCACTGGCATGCATGGCTGCTACATGTAGCTCCATTTCACTGTTAACAATAGTCAGTGTGATCTGGCTACAATATAGGTGCTCCTGATGAATATTCATAAGCGCCCTGAACATTTATAAGGCGAGAACTGCCTGTGCCCATGTCACGGCCCCAGACTCAAGCTGAAGATTCAAGCAGGATGAATGAGCTGACTCTGGAGTTGCTGTACTACCAGCTGAGGAAACCAACCAATTCGGTTCCTGTTGTTGAGCCTGGAGCTGGTCGTCAGGAGCCTGTGGAAAAACCGGGCCCAAACTGTCAAGGACACCTTCCCCTGAGCCTGATTCACCGGAGGATTCAAATGCCTCCTGTGCCACTGCATCTGCCTAAGGGCGCAGAGGGAGCGCGAGGCAGGAGAGTGGAGTGATGGAGGGGTGAACTGGATGGAAATACTCATCCGGACTAAGTCCACCTCCAGCCTTTCTCAGAGCCAGTTTCCCTGACCTGTAATGGACTATGACACTGCTCTGTTTTTGTTGCTGTCTTTGTTGTACTGTTTACATTATTTATTATTTTATATTGTTTTTATATTGTATTATATATACATTTTAATTTGACATGCTTAGAGATTTTATTTTAATATGCAATATAGAAGTATTAGAAATAAATAACGCAATAACTCAATAAAGAAGTTGCTCAATTAGAGCATTCCACAGTGCGTCCATGGCTGGACCTGCCTTGCTGCTTTGTGAGTATCTGCTGTGGACAGATCGGAACAGCCTGCCCTTCATACATTGCACTGTTGACTAGAAAGAAAATCTATTGTCTTTGACTTCCGTTATGCCGTCGAGCAGTTTCCCAGAGGAGCTGATGGCATATTCATCATTGGTACTCCTAAAGCTAATTTAGTCGAAACAATAGAACACCAACAATCTGGCTCAGGAACGGTGACAATGTGCATGAATGAATAAGCTGTTTCTATCCAAACTGATTAATTAAATTATTGGCACAGTGGGAACCTCAGCAGAATATGATGAATAGCTGTAATACATTTTGAATTGCCTTCTGGTGACGTTTGTATCACCGTATGAAAAATACTTTAAAAAATAAACCCATAGCTGTTCTCTTCTGTAACTTTTTATCTGCTTTTGTGGTAGTAACATACCACACTGAGTCTAGAATTAACTGTCATGTCTATTTAATAAAGTATTAGACGAAATGCTGGGTGTTATTATTACTTCAAAAGTTACAGAACAAAATGGTTATGTTTTTTAAATGTATTTTTCAAATGGTGCTGGAAATATCACCAAATTCAAGAACAGAAGAAGAGGCATGCTGCATCTAGTCCAGCATCCTGTTCACACCATGGACAAGCAGCTGTCTGTGGGAAGCCCACAAGTAGGCCATGGCCATGGGTATAATAGCACCCTCCTGCTCAGGTTCCCCAGCAACTGGGATACTGCTCCTGGTCCTGGAGGTAGCACATAGCCATCATGACTAGTAGCCATTGATAGCCTTATCCTTCATAAATTTGTCTAATCCCCTTTTAAATCTGTCCAAGTTGGTGGTCCTCACCACATCTTGTAGAGAATTCCATAGTTTAACTATGTACTGTATGCATAGTTGTGTCCAGAATCTCCCACAGTTTAGTTTCATTGGATGGTCCCAGGTTCCAGTATTATGAGATAGGGGGAAAAACCTCCCTAACCACTTTCTTCACAACATGAATAATTTTTACTAAGCTAAAATGCCCCAAACATTGTACACTTTCTTTATTGGGGAGTTGCTCCAACCCCTTGATCATTTTGGTTGCACCTTCTTTATGTTTAACCATTTATGACAAAAACAGAAGAGTAGAATCATATCAATGTATGGTAACACTAGGCTGCATTACACAGATTTGGGGATTCATATCTTTCATACTGTTTGTCAGTCGAATTCAATGTAATGTTCAGATAGCCAGACCTATCAAAAAGAAGGCAGGAAGAACATGTTTTCTCAGCCATGGCAAGGCTTTATTTGGCTGGGATCACTGGATGAGGGGGATGTGAAAAAAGGCACCCAATGCTGGCTGTTTCAGGAGTCATTCAGGCCGAGTCTATTTTGGCAAGGCGGCTCTCTTGAAATCATATGGAGTTCAAAGATTACAGGAGTGGAGGATCAGAACATAGTAATAACTCAAGTTCAGAAGAAATATCCTGTTAATGAGCAAGAAAGTCAAGCTTACAAGACTTACAAGAAATACGTTCTTATCGAACTGGGAAGTGTTTAGTTGAATATGGACTGGTTTGTTTTAAAGGAGCTGACTATGGAAATTCATAAGAAGAGGGGCAGTTTTCTCATGACTATGGGATATAGAATCACTGTGTTTGACTGTGGGAAATGAGGGGGTGTTTATTAAAAGGTTGGATTGTGGACTATTGAATTATTATCGGAACTGACAGAAATGGCTGAATATGCGTGATGAGGTTTGTGGATTACTGGAGAAGAGGGAGGGGGTTTGGCTGCTGGTTTAATGAAGAGAGGTCTGGGGCAGAAGTTATGAGAAATTTCTGGGAGTAGAATGGAGAATTGGGTGGTTCTCAACATTAAGGATCTGGTGATGTGAGATGGACTTTTGTGGGAAGGCGCAGTGACTTGGTTGCCTGGAGAGTTTTAAGGGCTTATGTAAATCTAAGGGTCATCTATTGAGGAGAGGAAACAATGCTGATCTTTTTGTTCTGCTTCTCAGCTGGAATATAAGAAAATAATGTATTGCTCAAAAAGATTGTTATAAGCCATCTGTCAGATTCAGCATGTGGGCTCTGGGCCCATCTTCTGTAGTGAGAACTTAGGGAGACATTGCAAATTGTCTATGAACACTGCTGAAGGTATTTTTAGAGTTGTAGAATATCCTCCTACACAGCCAGGGAAGCCTGTCTAAAGCACTTTGTTCTGCTTTTCCAATTCATGCTTGTTTGCAGTAATGATATTTATTGACCAAAGGTGGGTGGAGGAGCTTCTTGGCTTCAGTCTTGGCAGATGTGAAATTAAAAATGCAGCAGATCTTTTCTGCAAACTTTTCTGAAAGTTGAAACCCCACAGAGAAGAAAGCAAGAAATACAGTGATGGCAAAGAGTCAATAAAAACAATAACACCATAATAAACAACAAAAACTGCAAGGTTCCCTCTTTTGTGCTAAACAATCTAGAATTAATTTGGCATGGGATGGATATTATTTATTTTATTTATTTAAAAATATAAACCACATAACATCTCAAAATACTGAAGCAGTGTGCCAAATAGATCCCACTTAAGACACTACAGAACAATAAAACATAATCTTAGTGCAAACAATACAGTGGCTGGTAATATTCCTAACTGTCGTAAATTAGTCTGGTGGTCCAGAGATAAGCCATAGTCGTTATCACAGTCCAAGGTTATAAGCCACAATATGTATCCAAAATCAAACAAACACAAACCCGTTAAGGAGCAGGCCGAAGAATCATCAAGGTCGTTCTGGAATCAAAATTCACAAGTCTTAGTCCAGGAGCTGGCAAAAGTGTCTGGCTACAGCTGATTGCCACAACAATTGCTTCCAGCATCTGAAGTGTGCTTGGGGCCTGTCTTTTAAGCCAGCACTGATTGGCAAGGCAGCACAGCTGGGCCAGGCTGAAGATGACACGTGCCTGGCCCCTCCCCAAACACACTCTGGCTCAGTTGCTCTATGTCCTCCTTCTCCATCCCAAATGGAGGCACAACACTAATCATATCTCTGGGAAGGCTTGTGTGAACAGAAAAGTTTTTAACATGCATTCAAAACCCAATATTGTTGGGGCACACCTTATATCAGTGATGGTGAACCTATGGCACGGGTGCCACAGCTGGCACGCAGGGAGCTCTCTGTGGGCACTCGAGCCATTGGTCACCAGATCGCGAAAAGACTGTCCCCTTCTGCAAAACACTAATGATTTTGTTCTTTCTCACAGTGTGGAACAGAATGATTTTATTCTAGAATTCTGTTACAGAATTCTTTTCTACATTATCACATTTAAAAGATTTTGAAGAATGATGCACAGAGCATGGCTTGGATGTAAAGCCCTAACAGTTGACCTGAGTGCTGCATGTGTTTCTCTCAAACTAATGGAGTATGAGCCAAGGTTTGACAAATTATCAGCATGCATGCAATAGCAAAAATCACATTAATTGTGCAAAAGCATGCCCAATGCAAACTTTTACCTAATGCAGTGTTTGCAGTCCAAGACATAAAGTGTTTAAAATGTGTTCAGCACGTTTAGTTTTCTTGTTTATCTTGCTCATCCTAGTACAGGTTGACTTTTACTTTTACTAATCCGACACCTGTAGAAGCAGGGAAAGGACCCTGGGTAAAGCTTGCCCCATACAATTTCAGTCTGGCATATAATCATTTTACAAGTTGAGAATCCCTTATCCAAAAATACATGTGCCTAATTATTTAAAAAGTTTGTATAAATTCCCTTCAGGCGATGTGTACAATGTAGTACTATAATAATTTTTGAGTTGATTTTTTTTTCAACAAAAAACTGTTTGTATCATTGAAAACTCTGTTATTGTGTTTTTCTTTTAAGACAAAAGATGTTAATATTAGTTCAGACAACTGTATGAGTTGTTTTTCTAAAACTAAAACCTCAGTATTCAGGTTTAATTGCAGTGTTGGCACTTTGAAATAAATAAGTTGGTTTTGTGTTGCAGTTTGGGCACTCGGGCTCAAAACGGTTTGCCATCACTGCCATATATCCATGGGACAAGGGTTCCATAAAGCTAGTGCTGCCACAATAAAAGTCCTGCTGTGAGTAGTCTCCACAAGGCAAACCTCCAGAACATGTGGCACTACCAAAAGATGACCGCAGCAAGCGGGCAGGAATATAAGAGGTCAAACGGACCCTAAAGCAACACTGAGAGTAACATCATGGCATGATAGATAGATAGATAGATAGATAGATAGATACATCTGGACATATTTAATTATGGCCATCTGAAAGTCTATTGAAAGTCATCTTGAGGCAACAACAATCTAATGAGTTGCTGGTTACCAGTATCATAGAATCATAGAAAAGTAGAGTTGGAAGGGGCCTACAAGGCCATCGAGTCCAACCCCCTGCTCAATGCAGGAATCTAGGTCAAAGCATCTCTGACAGATGTCTGTCCAGCTGCACCTTGAATGCCTCCAGAGTGGGAGAGCCCACAACCTCCCTAGGTAGTTGATTCCATTGTCTTATTGCTCTGACAGTCAGGAAATTTTTCCTGATGTTTAGGTGGAATCTAGGTTCCTGTAACTTGAGCCCATTATTCCGTGTCCTGCAAACTGGGATGAACGAGAAGAGATCTTTGCCCTCCTCTGTGTGACATCCCTTCGAATACTGGAAGAGTGCGATCATATCTCCCCTCAGTCTCCTCTTCTGAAGGCTAAACATGCCCAGTTCTTTCAGTCTCTCCTCATAGGGCCTTGTTTCCAGTCCCTTTATCATCCTTGTTGCCCTCCTCTGTACCCTCTCCAGTTTGTCTATGTCCTTCTTAAAGTGAGGTGCCCAGAACTGGACGCAGTACTCAAGATGAGGCCTAACCAGTGCCGAGTAAAGGGGAATTATCACTTCCCGCGATTTGGAAGCTATACTTCTATTAATACAGCCCAAAATTGCATTTGCCTTCTTTGCAGCCACATCGCATTGCTGGCTCATATTCAGTTTGTGATCTACCACAATTCCAAGATCCTTCTCACTTGTAGTATTGTTGAGCCAAGTGTCCCCCATTCTGTAACTCTGCATTTGGTTTCCTCTCCCTAGGTGCAGCACTTGGCATTCATCCCTATTAAATTTCATTCTGTTGTTTTCGGCCCAGTGCTCCAGCCTATCGAGGTCACTTTGAATTTTGTTTCTGTCTTCCAGAGTATTAGCTGTTCCACCCAACTTTGTGTCATCTGCAAATTTGATAAGCATTCCCTGTACCTCCTCATCCAAGTCATTAATAAAAATGTTGAAGAGCACCGGGCCCAGGACCGAGCCCTGTGGTACCCCGCTCGTTACCTCTCCCCAGTTTGAGAAGGAACCATTGATAAGCACTCTTTGAGTCCGATTCTGTAGCCAATTGTGGATCCACCTGATAGTTGTTCCATCTAGCCCACTCTTAGCTAGCTTACTAATCAGGATATCATGAGGCACTTTGTCGAAAGCTTTGCTGAAGTCCAGGTATATAATGTCCACAGCATTCCCACAGTCCACAAGGGAGGTTACCCGATCAAAAAATGAGATCAGATTAGTCTGACAGGATTTGTTCTTGACAAATCCATGCTGGCTTCTAGTAATCACTGCATTGTTTTCAAGGTGCTTGCAGACTGACTTCTTTATAATCAGTAGCACCTGAACATGCAAGAAAACAAATTTATTCATGCTCAAGGCCCTACATTTCCAATTCAGTTGCAGTGACATGGGGGTGAATCCAACTTCATGCTAGCAGAAGTCCACAAGCACAACGGGAGCTTCTCCCTCTCTCCTCCCCCTTGCAGCCACCCCATGCCACCCCCAAAACCTGCTCTGGAGGGCCAGAGCAGATTTTGAGGGTGTGCGAGGGGCTGCAGGAGGGAGGGGGGAATCACCAGAGGTGCAAACGGAACTCCTTCCATCAGCAGAATGGCCCGGATACAATCTATGGTAAAACTCACATCATCACCACCTGGATGCATGATACATACCAGTCTCATAGCGCCTTTCAGTGACTCAGTAAGTGGCCATGGTGTGGCAAAGTCATTTGTATCCAACCTGTCTAAGACCGCCTTCATGCAATACAGCCTCCATACGAAAGCTGATTGAATCTGTATGGTAGCTTCTCCATGCAGCGGCTTGGATCCAATCCTCACGCGAGTGGAAGTCCACTTGTGCAATGGGACTTCCCCATCCTCTTCTTCTGCCTCTAGCTCCTCATACACCCCAAACCTGTTCCGGATGGTCCCCCTAACTCTCTGGAGTAGATTTGAGGTGTGTGAAGGAGGCTGCAGTGGGAGGGGAAAATCTGTCCCCTCCTGCTGGTGGAATGACACCATTGGATACAACCCAGTGACCCCTCTTGTGTTGACTAGTTGGCTTTCTGAGCATGTCATGGAGATATGGTAGCCAATCCATGTAAAGCTATACATGAAGCAGCTCATATATTGGGCAGCTGCCATGCAGAGGCAGTTACAATTAACCTCCATGTGATCGGCATACCATGTGCAGTAGCACTGGCTCTCAATGGCTCCTCAGTGCTTTATTGTGCTATGCTGGAGAGGATGAGCACAAGGACCAATTCACATGTCCCTTCATGCACTGCTGGCCACCTATTTTCTAGCTGTGGCTTTTTCTGTCAGCTTGAATGTTGGTGTGCCCCTGGTGAAGCAGTCATCTGATCACTCAGTCCCTGGGTCAAACAGATTCATCATGCTGCTGCTAAACAGGATTTATTGTGTTTTTCCCCAACAATGTTGAATCAGAATCTGTGCTCCTTACAGTGTTTGGATGGCCACTTTAACAAGAACATGCTGGAATTCAGGCTGATGAAAATGTCAGCCGAGAGGGAAAAGATGTGGCTGGCTACATGCCCCAGAGGTTGTGTGAATTGGCCCTGAGAGCACCCCTAATTATCAAGCTATTGTCAGGTTGAATCAGTCTCTCAAGATTGTGCTATGTAAGCAGTGCAAGCAAAACCATTCCAGGAAGCTCGTTCTGAGGGCTCAATGATCTTGGAGACTGACAGAATAAGAAAACTAATGTTTAGCAGACATTATTGATACAATGCCTCGTAGATTGTAGTGGCTCAGATTATATGATGAAAGCTGTGAAGCTGGTCCTGCCTTATCCTTGAAGTCACTAGCTCTTAGGCAAGCAACTGTCTCTCAGCCTCAGCCTTGCATCTGCAATATGGGTATAAATACTGACACACTTTGCAGAATTATTGTAAGGATTATTGTGACAATGCAATGGGAAGAACTTTGAGTACTAGACATAATATATAAAGTACCATATATAAAGTCTATATATGGTAACAAGCAGTATGCTTATGCTGGCTCAGCTTGTCTGAGTGTGGAAAGCTAAGCAGGGTCAAGCCTGGTTATTACTTGGATGGGAGACCCCTCCTCTAGTTTCTTGCATTGAGCAGGCGGTTGGACTCGATGGCCTTGTAGGCTCCTTCCAACTCTATGATCTATGATACGCCTGTCTAAATCAGTAAACAATACAGAAGTTAAGGGTCTCTTCATACCTTATGCCAGACTTCTCCAACCTGGTGCCTCCAAGTGTTTTAGATTACAATTCCCATCATCCCTGACAAGCATGGTCAATAGTCAGGAATGCTGGGAGCTGTAATCTAAAACATCTAGAGGGAACCAGGTTGGGGAAGGATGCTTTATGCCCTCCCCACCCCCAGAGGACAATAAAAACTGTTTCCACCTGGTAGCATTCCCTGGGTTGTATCCAATGTTAGACTTTCATGTTGGGACTTAAGTTAAACTTAAAAGAGCCAGTGTGGCGTAGTGGTTAGAGTGTTGGACTAGGCCTTGGGAGACCTGGGTTCCAGTCCCCACTCAGTCAGCCATGAAGCTCACTGGGTGACTTTGGGCCAGTCACTGACTCTCAACCTAACCTACTTCACAGGCTTGTTGTGAAGATAAAATGGAGAAGAGGCAGCAGATTATGTAAGCTGTCTTGGGTTCCTTGCAGGAAAAAGGGCAGGATATACATATATTAAATAAATAAATAAATAATTAAACATTGGATACAACCCCATATGGGCAGTTATGTTTCTCTAGTGCCACACATTCCTGGCAACCACTGGTACTGCTGATGTGTAGATTCACCGTATTATCAGGCCAGCACATGCAATGAGAGTAGGCTTGCCAATATTACAGCCCCTACATGAAGCATCATATAGAAGCAATTTGAGACATCTTCCACATGGACATGGAAGCGTATAGAGGCCCCAGCCAGCACAAATAGGCAGTAGTGAAAAAAGGGTGGTGGGGGGGGAAGGTTTCCTTGGAACAAAGCATTACCATCCTATATGTTTAATTAATCTGACAATGTCCACATTACTTGGCAAAATGATGATGTTTTTCATCTGGAGATGGCAGTAAACAAAACATCAATAAGGCAATTAGATCTACTTTCCTGAAATAGTGTTGATGTCATATTTTATCTTTAACATAACCCAAAGTGCCAGAATATACATAATTGCAGCCAATTACAGTATCTTCATTGGGTTGGGTTTTTTTTTCATGGAATACATCTTTGAACACAAACTTTACAGCTGTACTTTAGAAGAAGCTTGCCTTACATAAGAATCTTATTATATAATGCAGGATATCAGACACCTTTAAAGAAATATACACAATTGATTTGCACCTCAACTACTACATTCTATTTGAAAAACTATTTATTCTTTATATAAAGAACCTGAGACTTTGGCATGATGAATCTTTAAAGACTTTTGAAACACTTAACAATGAAAGCAAACATATTTCTTAAGTGTGGGTTGGAGCCTCAAATAGAAACTTGATTCTGGTGGCAGATAGAAGCAAAGGGCACTTTCAAACATGCACTTTCTCCCTAGAACATGAGGATATAAGAAGGGTCCTCCTGGATCAGAACAAAGGCCCATTGGGTTCAACATGACCAGCAAGGTATTTCTGGGAAGCCCCAAAGCAAAACATGACACCAACAGCCCTTCCCTACTGCCCTGCCCCATATATGGTAACTGGTATTTGGAGCACAATCCTATGCATGTTTAGACAGAACAAAAGTCCTACAACTCCCAGCATTCCCCAGCCAGCCATACTGGCTGGGGAATGCTGGGAATTGTGCCTTCAAAAGTATATCACCTATGAGCAAGGTGGTTCCATTTTGCTATCTTAGCTAACAATCATTGATAGATCTTCAGGTCCATGATTTTGACTAAGCCCCACCCCTTTTATTAATATGGTATTAATATTTCTCTTTTTCTTTTAAACAATACAAATAAGATACGGGGAGAGGGATGGGACTAAAGTTGATACACATTTGAAAACATATATCATCTCTCATTAATAACGGGACTGTTATACAATGCATAGATTAGTTGCCCAAATTAGATAGTTGCCTCAATTCAAAAAATCAACAGGCAAAGGGGGGAAAAAATATATGAATGAAGCATTATATGCCAGTGTGGTTTAGTGGCACATAAAGCATTGGGCTGGGACTTGGAAGGTGCAGATTCTAGTCACATAGCAGATTCTAGGCCCCGCACAGCCATGCAGCTCACTGGGTGACTGACTCTCAGCCTAACCTACCTCACAGGGTTGTTGTGAGGATGAAATGGAGAGGAGAAGGGCCATGTAAGACTCCTTGGGTTCCTTGCAAGAGGAAAAAGTGGTGGGATATAAATGTAATACTTAATAATTTATTTTTTAATTTCATTTACATACTGCCTAATAGCCGAAGCTCTCTGTGCAGTTCACAACAGTTCACAAAACACTGTACAATAAACATAACATTATGTTATGTTATATTTATATATAATGCTTTTATACCACTTAGGGAGCAATCCTATGGCCCCTAGACATTGTCTGAGGGCCATAGGATACTGAGGATCCCCCCACTGAGGTCAGAGACAACACTCCAACTTCGGAAGGGGAAGTCAGAGATCCGATCCCCCTCCCCTGTTCCTTTGCTGCTGGCATGGAAAAAACCATGCTAGCTGCCTTTTTTCTGTCTAAACTTGATAGGATTGCACCCTAAGTCTTTTTTCTAGTATCATGGGTGCTCTCAAAATCTATTTCCCTTGGTCTAAGTCTCCTTTACCTAATCAGTGGCCATCATTACAACCTGTGGCAGGAAATTCTATACATTAATTATAGGTTGTGTGCAGTAGAAGTACTTTCTTTTGCCTGTCCCCTGAATCGACTGCCAATTTCACACTTGAGTTCTTTAAGTACTCTCAGGTGTATGCCATCCAGACTAGTTAATTTTTAATTTGTCAAGTTAGTTCTATAACTTCATTTCTTCATGTCACCTTTATTTGACTGACCTCTTCACAGGTCCCCTCTGAAAAGGCATCTTCAGGCACAGATATCTGCCCAACATTTTTGGCAGTCAAGGCTGATGCAAAGAACTCACATAGTGTAACAGTTTCATTGAATGTAGCAGGAAGTATAACGGGAAGAATGGAGAGCAGTGGCCTTGTTGAAGTTGCCGATCAATGGTTATCACCTGGACAGCAGGCACACCTCTTACCTGATTGCAGTATGTTGTTTCCAGTTATATCTGCCCACAAACAGAACAGGCACCACCACTGTTCACTGGGGGAATGGGTTTCCCCTCCCCTCTGGAGCCCCCTAAATACACAAGCAATCTGCTCCAGAGGGTTGAGGGATCTTCCAGAGTAGATTCAGGGTGGATGGGGGAGAAGAAAGGGAAGTTCCCTGTGTACTTACAGTGAAAGCCTGCTCTTGTGATAGCTCAGTCTTCTTCACTATGGTGAGGTTTATTCTATTACTATTTAAATTATAGTAATTATTTCTAAATTAGCATCTATACATATAAATTAGCATATGCAGATTTGATGCAACTCTATGTCCTCTTTTATCCTCTTTTTAGGTTAGGTGTTTCCTCTTTTTTGGCAATGCATAAGTGGCCACCCTAAAATGTACCTAGGTTCCAGTTTATAAAATTATCTTTATATCACTATAAGCTATAAGGGTCCATGTTGTCATGATATAATTTGTAATATGTGACTTGAAAGGGGGAGTGGGAGGAAGAGAGGAATGATATGTGCAACATATGTGTAATACTTACAATATGCATTGTTTATCTTTTACATGTGGACCCCCCCCCCCCCGTGAAATAAATAAGAAACACATATTGGCTTGGATCCTAACTTTCCTTTAGGATGATCACTTATGCATTGCCAAAAAAGAGAACAAATGAGGAGACAGATTTGCAGCTTATAATGTATAGGCACAGATGCTAATACTGTATAGAAATAATTATTATAATTTAAATAGAAATAAATTACACCTCACCATAGTGCAGGAGCTCTTGTGAGCAGGAGCCCTGTATGCCTGCTCAGTCTGCTGTCCAGATGCCAATTGTTGATGGGCAACTTCCATGTCGCTCCTCCTCCCCCTTTTGATTTTTTTAAATCTTTAAACTGGACAGCTCTTTCAAAAGAGGGCTGCCCTCCGTAAAGCAAGAAACAGGGCCACCCTACTTTCCTTTCATGAACAGAGTTCACATTCATAGAACAGGGCTTCTGCACCTCCCCCTTGTTAGATGGACAGAGGAGTAACTTAGGATCCAAGCCATTGTAATTTCACCTTTGTGACTCTTAGATTTCTTATTACAAAAAAAATTATGGTGCACAAAGTACACTAATCTGAAATGTACTTCAACCTAGTCTTAGATCAATATTCTGGAAGTACTACATAGATAAAGCAACTTCTCCATTCCTAAGAATAGCTTTCTGCAGAGGTCCAAGCAAAATTACTGCATAAATTTCAACTGTCTTCTAGAATCCTAGTACAAATAGTAATAACATTTTAAATGTCAGACACTCTGCAAATATTAATATTTAGCAAGTTTGAAATTACTCCCCTAGATCTTTAGTAAGACCTTTTCTGATTTGTATTAGCTTGGAAGATAAGTACTCCTCCAGCCATTCAGAGGGATATAAACAGTTGTTATCAAAAATCATTATATTCTTGAACAGGCATTTCAGAGCCAAAAAAGAACCTAGGAAAGGGTGTGTGTGTGTGTGTGTGTGTGTGTGTGTGAGAGAGAGAGAGAGAGAGAGAGAGAGAGAATTCCCTAGGTCAGCCATGACTAAAAGAAAGAGATGATTTACACAACAAAGACTGAGTGAATCACACCAGATTCTCTGACATTAGTCACCATTTTGTAAACATTATTTATTGCAGCTTATTGGACCTGAGCACCTAAAATAATTTACTTTCCAATTATGGGCAGTATCCAATTGGACACAGCACTAATATAAATTAAGAGATCTCTAGCACAGTGATAGGCAATCTTTTTTGGGCCCATCTGGCAATTTGAGAAACTGTCCTGAGCACCACCACCAAATCAAGGCACTGCAAATGGAAGCATCAGCCTGCAGCCACCTGCCATCTTCATTTCCTAAGAATGTATCTGAGCCCCACATGTGGCCCAGAGGTATTCATGGGAAAAGAAGGTGGGAGCAGCTAGAGACCTTAACTTTGCTTTGAAGCTATTCCAGCTACCAGTAAGAAACTTTGGTATTTAAAAAAATAAAAAGTGGGAGGGAGAGCACCTAGGAGGCAGCACAAAAGGTGTCCAAGGACACCCTGGTGCCAGTGGGTGCCATGCTGCCTACTCCTGCTCTAGCACAATGCCAATAGTGTTAGCGGACACGAAAGGATTCCCCAGAAAACCTTTTGCACCAGCTAATGCTGTTGATGTTGTGCCACAGGTCCCTTATGCTAGCACAACATAATTTAATTACGTTAGCACTAGTATCCAGCAGGATATTGCCCATTGTGTACTACTGAAACACACGGAGACCCTTTAAAATTTGTGCAACATCATCCTATGCATGCTTACTCAGAACTAAGTCCCATTGGTTTTAGCAGGGCTTACTCCCTAAGCAAGCATGCATAGAATTGCAGCCTTAGAGGGTGGTTGTATGTATACTGTACACAAAGATGCATACGTTGATAATCATGTGTTGTTGTTTTTAATCTAATACATTATTAATCTTGTTAACCGTGCTGATGGTGTTTTATTTATTGTTTGATCAGCTGTTGGGTTGTTTGCCATGTAAGGCATGCATACTATCAAAATGAAAGAGCCTCCAGACTGATTTTCCATTCTTTTACATTGGAATACTCTTGCTGTTTGTGTTTGTTTCCACAGTTTCATAGATCATATGTTTAATGTCAGGGGGAAGGTGTCCTTGTAACTATTATGTATAGAGTTACACAAACGTGCTCACCGTGTCCAAGGTGTTGTGTGGAAACAATGAAAAAGCTACCTATCAATGGCTTGCTTGTTTTAATTCTGCAGGAAAAACCAACAAACAAAAGAAATAATGTTCTGTTTCCTTTGCTACCTAATACCCATGTCAACAAACTTGTGCAGGAAGAATGGATGTTGAAATGGATCTCAGTTTTAATTGTGTAGGTAGAGTGGGAGAACTAATATTTATTCATTTATTTTAACATGTAATCGTATCTATCCCTACAGTAATGTGTTTATTTGACTAGGCCTATGACAGTGATGGCGAACCTATGGCACGGGTGCCACAGCTGGCATGCAGGGCCCTCTCTGTGGGCACTCGAGCCATTGGTCACCAGATCGCGAAAAGACTGTCCCCTTCTGCAAAACACTAATGATTGTTCTTTCTCACAGTGTGGAACAGAATGATTTTATTCTAGAATTCCTGTTACAGAATTCTTTTCTACATTATCACATTTAAAAGATTTTGAAGAATGATGCACAGAGCATGGCTTGGATGTAAAGCCCTAACAGTTGACCTGAGTGCTGCATGTGTTTCTCTCAAACTAATGGAGTATGAGCCAAGGTTTGACAAATTATCAGCATGCATGCAATAGCAAAAATCACATTAATTGTGCAAAAGCATGCCCAATGCAAACTTTTACCTAATGCAGTGTTTGCAGTCCAAGACATAAAGTGTTTAAAATGTGTTCAGCACGTTTAGTTTTCTTGTTTATCTTGCTCATCCTAGTACAGGTTGACTTTTACTTTTACTAATCCGACACCTGTAGAAGCAGGGAAAGGACCCGGGGTAAAGCTTGCCCCATACAATTTCAGTCTGGCATATAATCATTTTACAAGTTGAGAATCCCTTATCCAAAAATACATGTGCCTAATTATTTAAAAAGTTTGTATAAATTCCCTTCAGGCGATGTGTACAATGTAGTACTATAATAATTTTTTGAGTTGATTTTTTTCCCAACAAAAAACTGTTTGTATCATTGAAAACTCTGTTATTGTGTTTTTCTTTAAAGACAAAAGATGTTAATTAGTTCGGACAACTGTATGAGTTGTTTTTCTAAAACTAAAGCCTCGGTATTCAGGTTTAATTGCAGTGTTGGCACTTTGAAATAAATAAGTTGGTTTTGTGTTGCAGTTTGGGCACTCGGGCTCAAAAAGGTTCGCCATCACTGGCCTATGACATAACAGCAAAAATGAATACAGTTATAAACCACATAATAAAAGGTTCTACATTTATGTTTATAACAGGGATGGGGAATCTGCAGCCTCCTAGATGCTGTTGGACTACAACTCCCATCATCCCTGCCCATTGGCCATGCTGGGTTGGGATGATGGGAATTGGAGTCCAAGAATACCTAGAGGCCCACAGATTCCCCACCCGTGGTCTATAAAACATCCAGTCAAAATACAATAAAGGCAGCTAAAGCCCAACCCTCTATAATTTACTCTGGTGTCACATAGCATTTATGGTTGGCTGGTACCACCCACCCACCCCACCCCCACAAGAGTAGTAGTGCTCTGCTGAGAGCCCTACCTTGGCTCTGCCCCAAGTCTCACCTACCCCAACTCTTCTTACACACATCAGTCCTTCAACTCAAGTTTCTCCCACATGCTTTAAGAGAGATTGTGGGAAAGTGTATTGTCCAATAAGGGCACATACTAAATCTGTGGTGGAAAATCTTTGAACAAAAGCAGTCCATGACTTACTGTTAATTCCCTTATACAGAATGGGAAGGAAGGCTGAAACTGAGAAAGTGATTTGGCCAAAGCCAAATCAACTATCCACTTGTTTCTGCAATCTTTTTGTAAGTGTTCAAATGGACTTCAGGTGTTGTTTTTCTTTTTAGCATTCACAAAGAAGGATCACAAAAAGCGAGTTGTAAGTCAAGGTGAGCCAAGGAGTTTGCACATCACTAACAAATACAAGAGAGGAGGGGCTGGGGAGTTTCTCTATCTTCTCATAATACCACAGAGGATCAACCAAAGTGTTAGAAGTCACAGCCTTCCAGTTTTAATCAGAAGGAAGAGGAAGGCAAAGCATTCTCAATGAAGGCTCTTCTGCCTTAGAATGTGCTTTCTCAGTTAATCCACTGGAGCCTGCATTTATTGACCTTCAGGTCATGTTGCAAAGCTAATATCTTTCTCAGGCCTTCTATAGCCAAAAGGCTGCACTGAAAATCAGTAAATTTCTAAGAGTATTGAGGAGTTGAGAGGAAGATTAATATTTGGTACTCGTTGCTTATTTGTTCCATCTAAATGCACCTACTCGAAGAGTAAAGGAAAACAGTGTTGGCAGTGCTAGCTCCAGGGTTTTTTTTGGGGGGGGGGGGGCTTGGACAAGACACCCTCAATGGGCCCCACTCAGTCAGGCTAGTCCATCACTGCCACTGTTGCCAGCTGAAACTGCTCCTCTTCTTCATAATTTCTGCTTGCTTGCCAAGCAGAGAGCCAGGGAGTGAGCAGACAGTGGCAGTAATCAATACTTCTCACCATTTCTGTTTGTTTTCTTGCTCACGTGTTTGCTCACTCCCTCTGGGGCAAAGCAGGAGGTGGGTGAACAAACAGGTTGCAATGCTAAAGAGGAAGAGGAGGTCGAGGGGGCTCTTGTCAGTGGGATCCATGATAAGGTGAGGGCCCTCAGCAGGTGCCCGAGTATGGCAACCCTTGACGCCAACCCTGAGTGTTTAGAAAAAATTCACAGGCCTGTAAGTGGCAGCAGAATATAAGATCAGGCCTCCTGGCACCAATGCAGAGGACCACCTAATCCAGCTTTGCCAAACCTGGTCCCCTCCAGATGTTTTGGACTACAACTTCCAGCATTTCTGACCATTGGCCATGCTGGGTGGGATGATGGGTCCAAAACTTATGGAGGGGACCAGGTTGGGGAAGGCAGTGAGGAAAAAAACCCAGGTCCCTTGCTCTAGGAGATCACACTAGGTATTTTGGAGGGAGTTGGCCATGTTTTGCCAGTATGTATCTGCTATACATATATGCAGAAAATTGATGCATGTGCAATTTGGCTGCACATGTTTGATGATCTACACACAGACTTCATGTTATTTGATACAATTAAGTTGTGGTGAGTGAGCCACCCATGGTTTGCATTGTCTTGGCTCAGAGATAACCTAAGCCATTCCCCAAAAATCAAGGATTTGGGAGTTGAATGGGTGGGTGGGAGGGAGGGGGCTTAAATATTAGTTCTTCTTTGGCTTGGACTTTAATCTGAGGTGGAGAAAAAAGTGGGGTTCCTAATGCCAGCCTCTTCTTTTATGTGATCAGGATAAGCTACTGAAACTGGTATCAAGCAGTTCTGCAATGAGTTGTGCAAGCAAAACTTTTAACTGGATTTTCCCCTTGCAGACAGTTTGGAACTTGGTTTCCACTAGTGCAACATCATTTGCACTAGTGGATTGGCACAGTTAGATATCATATAACCCATATACTTCCTGAGCTTCTTGGGAAAAGGATGTAAGAGAAATGTAATAAATAAAGATGCTTGAAGTGGTGCTAGTAATACAGTCTAACACCTGGCACATTTACCAAAAATTAAGCGCAACAGATTTCAGTGGGATTTATTTCTATGTTAGTGTGTTTAGGATAGAAGCCTAAAACATATGTAGGAAACATCTGTAGGGCTAAAGCTAAAATTTATGATAATCTTGTTTAGATGCAATTGAATTACCAGCATTTCAAGGCAAATAAATCAGCAAAAAATGATTTGCGTGTATTTGCAAGGTTCTACAGCTTCTAATGTTAAATGAACAGATAATTCAGGATGGCTTCACATGCTATGCCACTCTTCTTGCATGGTCATAATATCCATACGGCTATTGATATGTGGGGAAATATATATATATTCACATATGTACTAGATCATGTGTGAAAATCACAACCATGGCTTCCAGTTGTACTATGGCAATACAGACACATAAAAATGTCACATATGAATATGTACATAATTTTGACATACATGGAGATTAACTCTGTGTAAGAAAAATGTCATGTGTGGTTGCAGAAATTAAAATACATGCTTTATATTGCATAGTGGTTGCCCATTGGTTGTGAGCAAACCTGAACTATATTCCTCTAGCAAGTGTATCATTTCCTGGGAAATCACATTTTCTTTCTATATCTTATTGCTGGGAAAACACATTCTTCCCTTATCTCCTCTCCTCTTCCCACCTCACCTCTACCAGCAAGAATACTAATTGCAAGTGTAAATGTGGTGTGGAATATGGGTATGTGAATGTTCTGGGTGCCTATTGGCTAGTGGCCAAGACATCACTGTGACAAGCAGTCCAAGTCTTTCCCCAACTCAGGTCATTTTTTTCCTTTTGAAGAATACCCCTGCATCCCCTTTCTCCTTTGCTATCCTTGTTCTTAGAAGAACTTTGGAGAGTCCACTTGCACTGCTCAAGAATGAAATGCTCAGGCATCATTTTAAACAAAAGAAGAGAGAACTTTAGCAAGCCCATCTCCTCCTTTGTGCAATAATGCTCCATCATCTCCTTAAAGCTTTTCTCTGTTCCTCCAAGCCCTTTTAAGGCTCTATGTTCACTGGGTGTCACACAATAGAATTATCACCCTGGAAGGAGGTTATCATTTCCCCCCTATAAAAGGACAGGATATGACGCTGATTCCAGCTAGCACTACTTCAGTGCTGGGGGTGGGGGAGGGAGAGAAACAATGAACAGTTTCTCCCCTGGTGACTAGAAAGGTCCAGAGCCAAAATGGTGGATTTTTGTGTGTGATCTCCACGCATGTACACCTCCCCCAAATATAATAGAGAACTATTTTTTGAGTTAAAATAACTGTTCCAGCTTCCCCAGAAGTTACTCTTACAGACTTTGGAGGTCTCCTGATAATCAAAGGTATGGCAATGAGGCATGGATGCCCAGTGGTGAAGGAAAGCATTCTACACATACCCAGAAGCAATTTCCTCTTTATCATTGCTTTGAATGTTCTTGAGCTGGTCCTTAGCATTAAAAATAGGTTCTGGGACTGAGATTTGGACTAGTTTAAATACTTTGTTATTTAAGAGATTAACCATTTAAATCAAGTTTTATTGTAAACAGAGAGCTGATCTGTCCAGTCATATAATATGCTGGACTTGGATCTCACAAACATAGCCTTGCGTCTTAGTGAAGTGCTAGGGTAGTCTTGGCTTGTTAGCATTTCCAAGCATCATCTACATTCAGAATAAAATCCATGCAATCATCACCATCATGTAATGCATGCTTCTTATGATGGCACATGAAAACTAATTAATTCCTCTTTAGAATAACAGCTAGATGGCATAAAATAAAGCTGTTTTCATCCATCTAGTCTACTATTGTCTGCCATGACAGGGAATAGCTCTCCAAGATTGTTCCAACCAGAATTGCCGGACCTCAGGCATACAGACCATGTGCTCCACCACCCAGCCTTATCCTTACTCCTCCTATTTTAAGCAGCCTTAGAATAGATCTAGTCATTCGTTCACACAAAACCATAAACATGGCAAATGGACAGAGCAGGCACCAGGTGCAAAGAGGACCTCTACCCCCTGCCAATGCCAAATATGTACATTAGGTCATTCAAGTTGTACATACTGTGCTGGTTGCACCTATTACTTCTGTCTGTGCTGTGGATGTGCAAGGACAAGCCAAGCACAGAGATTGAAGTCACCAGTGCATGTCGACTGTGGTTTGAGTTTGGATGTTGATTGGATACACATCAGATTTCCTTCAAAATGCCAGGGATGTTGAAGAGTCCTTGGTTTCGAGTCACGAGTCGAGTCACGAGTCTTTGGACCCGAGTCTCGAGTCTGAGTCCGAGTCCTTGGTCCAAAATGGTGACTCACAAGTCACGAGTCACAAGTCACTCCCAAAGCTGACTCCACGAGTCCCTATTAAAATCAATGGGGGTTTTCCCCAACAAAATAAGGCTATTTCAGATGTGTGGCTTAAATAAATTCTAGGCACAAGTGTGCCTTTTTATTTCAAAACTCTGCAACTGATTTTGGCAAGAACAGACCAGGCAGACAAACCCAAAATAACCAGACAGGCAGAGGAGGCAGGGAACCCCAAAACAGGCAGGCAGAGGCCTTTGTCTTGGACAATTCAAACTGTGGAACTGGTTAAGAAGAGACCAGGTAGGCAGAGGAGGCAGGGAACCCCAAACAGGCAGGCAGAGGCAGCCAAACCCAAAATGTCTGAAAAGTTGCATTTTAGGATAATGATTTTTAAAAATAAAGTTGCTGTACTTCCTAAAACCTATCCATGTTGCATTTGAGGAACACGATTTTGGAACACGAGTCCTTGGTCTCGAGTCCCGAGTCGAGTCTCGAGTCCCATTAAAAATATTGGGACTTGAGTCTGACTCGAGTCAGAGGGGGGAACTCAGTCCGACTCACAAGTTGAGTCCTGGAGTCCGAGTCCCCATCCCTGCAAAATACTATTCAGATCCAACCTTATCATCTGTTCATTTATATTATTTTAAATGTTTATCCCCCACCTCTTAATCAGAAGGATGTGTGAGGCAGCTAACACATATAAAATTACAATAAATCTTAATCTATAGCAACATTATGACCAGCTTTAGAAGTGGCTGTCTGTTATAGATAAATAGAACATGCTGTGCTGCTATGTTAATAGGGAAGATTAACAAGGTAGTAACTCTAAGAGCTTTGCATACTTAAGGTGCTATACCTATTTGCTGATAGATGCATAGATATCTTAATTGATCACAGTAAAACATTGCTACTCAGGTTTATTGCACCCATCCAACAGCTTTCTGAGGATGGTTATGGAGCTCCTGATCCTTCATTCTTGTACACACACACAAATTCACCTTGAGGGTAGTCACATTTAAAAGACTTCCATCTGGATCCATCCTTGCAAACAGCTGATCTTCCTGAAACATTAACAGCAGGTAGAGTAATGCTAAGTGAGTAGGAGTGAAATCACTCCCAAAACCCTGCTGGCTCATGCTGGCAAGGATGGATGCCATGGGGGTGGGAATATACCTTTTCACCCCACTCTCCCTCTCCCTGTTTTTAATCCCTTTTGTTGGTTCTGATGGGAGGGGGAAGTACTTATGCCCCCAAGGCCAGCTCCATCCCACCCTACCCTGTTTTTGAGACTACCACTGGCAGAGCTTTCTGCAGGCCTAACTGGGGCCTTCTAGGCAGATGCTCCCGCCCCAAGTTGAGCTCTTCTAAACCGGCTGAGGGGCACCTCCACCCAATTCTAGCTCCCTCCAGACAGTGCTTCTGAGGGTAAGGATTGCACTGCAGTCATCACAATAGTCAATAGTCATTACAGGAATGCATCATATGTAGAAAATACTCCCAGAAGAATGTACACAATCTAAGAGCACTTCACATTGTTAAACACTAATGCAGATGCTGAAAAGGTGAACTAGCAGGTCCCTGTTCGCGTGATGCTTCATATGTAAAATTGAACCATGGACTTTAAACTAAGGAACTACTTCTTTTACCATTTTAGTCATCTGATACAGTGTTCAGCTACAATGCTGCAATTTCCATATTTGTCGTTGGGAAGCCTTTGCCAGTTTCTTCACACCACTCACGATCAAGGTCTGGTTGCTATGTAACTTGGAGTATTTCACATCATTAATATCCTGTCCTTGTATCATTTTAACCTTCTAGTTTGAACTACTCATGATCAAAACTTTAAAGCATCACTATAATATATTAGTGAATATTGTACAGAAATTCCATTGGTATTTGTTTATGGAAGAATATTTCTATAATATGTCAACTGAAACAACAGTGCCATAAGATATTGTCAATGAAATGTGTTGCAATTACAGTGAGAATAATATAGTGCTAGATACAGTAATACCTTGGATTGCAAGTAACTTGGTTTGAGAGTGTTTTGCAAGACAAGCAAATTTTTAAATATTTATTTAATTTTTTTTGACTTGATATACAAGCAACGTCTTGCAATACAAGTACTGTAGTACGGCTTAAATTAAAAATCTCTGTACAAATTTTTTGGGGGATTTCGTTTTGATATAAGAGTGTTTTGGATTACAAGCACGTTTCCGGAACGAATTATGCTCTCAATCCAAGGCATGACTATTCTTTTTATCACATAGGTAGTTGTTTATAATGAATCAATGGTGAAGTATTAGCTGGAATTGTATAATTTGTATAAAATTCTAAAAAATGAGATGAACATAGCTTTGGAACAATGCTTTCAAAACATAACATGACAGCCATTTAGAAATAGATAAATCAAGTGATTTTGTCATACAGATGCTTATTCCACTAAAGATGGGGGAGGGGTTGGCAGATATATCACCCCGATTACAGCATTTTATTACATTTAATCATGATGTACCATATATATTATATCTTAGCAAGTTTCAAATCCTTCCCCACTCTCTGAATGTTCTGTCACATAAGAAATAGAACCTAGAGCAAGAGTTCAGCTGATAGAGACTAGTTTAGGGTCTCCTTAACCTGGCACCTCAGAAGTCACTTGGTATGCTGGGTTATATGGGTGTCAACTTAGCCCAGTACTGTGGCTGGGACTGAATTCACCTAAAAACCAATAGCCACCACCTACTGGGTTAAAAAGCAAAAGGGAGGGGTTGTTGCTTTGGTTGAAAGACCTATCTGTAGCATCCCCTGAAATTTAAATCCACCAAACTCTTTTAAAGAGTTAGTGTATGTTTTCTCAGTAACTAATTTAAGTATGTGGCCAAACATTCGTGTGGGGCTGTTATGGGGAATTAAGTACTGTGTGGAATCACAGTTATAATTCTGCTGCTAACTGATTGTAGAAGAGCAATACCTCTACAGCCATGAAAATGGCCCTACTGTGGAAAGGACTTGTGACTCTCCAAACCACTCAATACTATCTCACAAACGCACATTTTATCCTTCTCCTTAGCTGCAGGTATAAGACCTCTTCCAAGTTCTGATGGGTATGCCATTCAGAAACATAGCTAGATGCCCAATCCAACTATCTGGAGACCATCTCCAAACCATTTGCTCCCATTGATGAAACATCAATTGGCCTGCCTACATGATTTACTAGCAATCCATATAAATGAAAAAATGTATCAATATTTGCTAATTTTGCCTCAACCTGAATACAGGCTACCATAATCAAGCAATATAATGATACCAGAAATACAAAATTGTAAGACAAAGAATAAGAAATTCAAAATGTCAAATTGCCACCACTTTGCAAATGCTGGTGGACATTTTTCTCCTTTTAAAAATTATTTATTTATTTATTTATTTAAAGACATTTCTAGCAATGCTCAGGACACTTAAAAATTATATATATATATATATATATATATATATAGTCAGTCAAAGAGATAGGTTCAGCAGTTAAAACAAAGACATAAAAACATTACATCTGAAATTTTAAACAGTCATGCTCCCAGGTTTTGAGAAATCCAAACTCTTCTGCCCAACTTACATTCACAGAATTCACCTGATGTGCATTTTGATAATTTGATTATGTGCCATCCAATCCTATACATGTTTACTCAGAAGCTCCTTGGAGTTCAATTGGACTTACTCCCAGGAAAATGTGTATAGGATTGCAGCCTGAATTTGATAAGATTTATTCAAAGAAACACATGTAACCCAAACAACTGCAGCTTTCAAACCTAGCCCCTTTTCATTTGACAATTGATGGATATGCCTAAGTATTGAATTGTCCATATAAGATGTGCTCTGTAGAACTGATAAAGGCACAATATATGTTAAACCAAAACTGAAGGTTATATCTAGACACTGCTGCAGTCAGACACAAAACTTTTATTATCTTTTATTGGGGACAGGAAAGGAAGCAGATACTCCCTTGAAGAAACTGTCCTTGTCAATTCCAAGCTGGCCGAAGCAGATATTTCGTGGAACACAGAACAGCAAACCAAACTCAATGGACTATGTGAACAAAAGGAAAAGAAACAGAGTACTGTGCATTTTTAGACTGTAGGAAGGAAACTAATTAAGTCCTTGCACTGGCCAAAAGAAGATTTGGATAAGCAGAAAAATAAATTACTCCTTCAAATACTGATAGAATTACAGGAATAGCCAGAGTCAAACCTCAGGGAATAGACTGCAAAGGCAATCAAGCTTAAATCCTGGAGAAAACACTGAAAATGAGGAATGAATGGTGGGGGGAATTGAATACAAGCATATAGTATTTTGTTCCAGGCTGGCCAGTCCATGTTGTTCCTGCGCACTGCTGACACAAAATGATTGTCGGGCTGGCGGGACAGGGGGAAGCACACATAGACGCTGTTCTAGCATTTTTGAGAGTTACATAAAGGCAATCCACGCATGGGCGTCTGCAGGAATTTAGATTGAGGGGGGGGTGCACAACAGTTTGTGGTTGCAGTTCACATGCATATTGCACACCACACCATTACAACACACCTGTGCATTTTCCTTTTGTGTGCATTTTGTTTAGTGTCACATTTCATGACATTTCGAAGCCTAGACAGAATAGTACAAGATGCTGGAAAATGAATAGCACTAGTTCAGAAGCATATTACGTATATTCAAGAAACATCATGAACTCCAACACAACTTTGTTTGCGATGAGGGATAAACACTGCCCCCCCCATCTAGGAACAAGGGGAAAAACACACACAGATGCATACACAATACAGCTGTCCTAAGAATATTATATTGGATATTTTATGGCATCATTTCCCTTACAACATTGACAACTTCACATGACTTGTGCAGGAATTACGGTATTTCATAGATTTCATAGAGAACTTCACATGACTTGTGCAAGAATTATTCCTTTCATCTTGGAAACATTGGTGAACCTTCTCAAGAGCAATGTTCCCCAACCTGGTGCCCTCCAGATGTTTTGGACAAATCCCTGCATTCCTGACCATTGGCCATGCTGGCTGGGGCTGATTGGAGTTGAAATCCAAAACATCTGGAGGACACCAGGTTGGGAAAGGGGGCTCTAGAAAGTAGCAGTCCAGTCTATGGGGAGTGTCTTTAGCAGTGGAAGGAGAAATGGGCACGCTTGATTAGGGTTTACGGTTCTAGAGGAGCCTGGACTACTCATTTTACTTTTTACATTTTTATCAGCCACATTTTACACCAGCTAACAAATCATCTTGTGCATGGCTTGAATTTTGAACTGCAGTTCTTTTGGAATTACATATTTTCATGGAACTGCACATTTTGTGTATGGTTGCACATTTTTTAAAAGCCCTGATAGCATCAGAGAACAGGTCCATCATTGCTGGTACCTCTGGTGACTGAGTAGTGACAAAGTCTGGCCTTTGAGAAATTTGTATACCAGGTCTACTCCTCTGTTGTTTCTCAGTGGGTAGACCTGGTGTCTGGACAATATCTTTCCACCTGCAGCTGAAACCCTCAATCTTTTCCTGATTCCTCTCACACCTGTAATGGCCCTTGGGCCAACGGCCATTACAGGGAGAAAGGTATGGTTGATATGGTGTGTGTGTGTCCTGGTCAGCTTGCAGTCCACTTTTATACTCCGCTCTGCAGGCAATACACAATAGATTCAGGTACCTTCACAAAAGGGTTATTTATTACCACAATGCATGAGAAAACACTAACTTCTGAGGAGACGCATAGCACACTGTCTCAGCTCCAAGGCCTGCACTGAGAGAGAAAGAGAGGGAGAGAAAGAAAAAATGGGGAGAGGCTCCACTTGGGCGTCCTGCAAGAGCTAACAATGGAAGGTTCACTTAAAACTACATCACAACAACCCCCTCTAGCCCTTAATAAATTGCACTGCTGCTGTAATGATTGCTGATAACTTCACAGCTCCATCTGCATTACCTTAAAATGCCAACACACCAGGAGATTGAATAATAACACTGGACTACACTACAGAGTTGTCATACACTACTCTACCAGTGTGGCGTAGTGGTGAGAGTGTTGGACTGTGACTTGGGAGATCCGGGTTCTGTTCCCCGCTCACCCTTGAAACTCACTGGGTGACTTTGGGCCAGTCACTGACTCTCAGCCTAACCTATCTCACAGGGTTGTTGTGAGGATAAAATCAAGAGGAGGATGAGGATTATGTAAGCCGCCTTGGGTTCCTTTCAGGAAAAAAGGCGGGGTATAAATATAATAAATAAATAAATAAAATAAATACCCCCCTCTGTAAAATGGAAATAGCAACACTGGGCAACTTTGCAGGACTGGTGGAACCCACCCTTTCTAAGCCACAGCCCTGCCTCCTGTAATATGGGTATAATAATGATGACCTTTATCTGCAACCATTGTCAGGGTAATTTTTTGAATGTGTATAAACTCAAGAAAAAAATATATTAAGTCCTGAGTTAGAAAGATCATTAACTCCTGTCTTTCTTGCTACCTTTTGTTTTTTGGTGGGCAAACTACTGCCCAATCTCAGCCACACCAAACTCCTGGATTTATAAACTGTTTTTTATGAGACTGCAATTACTGCCTACCAGAGAAGACCCCCAAAAGGCTTACAAAATGAATCAGGAAGTTATTTCTCCAGCGAGTGGATATGTTAACCATTGATATGGCTTCATTCATTGGCTAAAAACACTGGAGAAGGAGAGCAGACTAGTTTCTCAATACAAAAGGGCAGAATAGTGGCTGCACATTTTGCCTCATATCTCAGGTTCTTCAAGGGCTAAAGACTTGCTTTTTAATGCAAGATGGGAATCTGGAGATTATGACCCATCTGGTCTGGGTGGTGGTGGTAACTGCACCCCTTGCCCCTTCCTGTAGATGCCCATGAATTTAAGTAGCCTAAAGAAAATGGGCATGGATTTACTATACTCTGGAGCTGCAGAATCACCATCCACCAGGGTCCTGTGCTTGCTGAACTTGCCAAGATGGCCTCACATCTCCCCGCCCCCCATTGTAAATGTCAATATTTATACTAAGAGCAATGCAGCAATTATCTCACTAATCTGTGCATGTGCCAGTGATCACAAGAGCTGTTCGGGCTGTGTGCAATATGGCAGCATCCTCCACCTTACACAAGTCCTTCCAAATGTGTATACATCATTGAATAGTAAAGAAAATTTAAGATCAGTGTAGCCTTTTAGCAGCCTCAAGAACAGTGATGTTCTTTCCTGCCCTCTTCCCTTCAGCTGTTGCAGAAGATGCTTCTTTTGTTACCAGAATAAATGTAGCAATCTGAAAAAGAAGGCTGATTTCCTGCACGCACACACACACACACACCACAGCCTTTCAGATATTTGTATCTGTGATGGCAAACTGAGTGGCTTGCGCTGTCACAATTGCAACACTAGCCACCGCTTGATAAGTGGGATGACTGTTCAGTTCCACTGCCTGTCAGTTGTAATCCCACTGTAAAAGGTTACTACACAGATTGTTAGGCACATAGATTTGTGTCAATTTCATGGCTTCATCATGATTAAAATGCCTTTATGATACCACTAAAGTACATCATAGATCATAGAGTTGGAAGGAGCCTACAAGTCTATCGAGTCCAACCCCCTGCTCAATGCAGGAAACTAGAGGAGGGGTCTCCCATCCAAATAATAACCAGGCCTGACCCTGCTTAGCTTTCCACACTCAGGCAAGCTGAGCCAGCGTGAGCCACAGGCAGTCCCAGGTCTTCTGTTGCATTAAGCACTATGCCAGGAAACAGCATTTGATGACGCTACTCTGGCAGTTCTGACCCTGCCTGCTCCAAGCTTTGCTAAATTTCTTCTTGTAGTAAGTTCCCCCCCTTTTTTAAATGGGAGCATTCCAAAATATGATCCTACACCTACAGTTTAAGTGGTACATTTCACTCTATCCTGTCAAGATACTGTCCTCTTAATTCCACCTCATTCTGTTGCAAGTCTAAACCAGGCCTCAGACCATCCAGCTTCATGCTTAAAAGAATTAACAGCTGGGTGTCTAAAGAACTCTGAGCTAGAAATAGCACTGACTGTTCAAAAGTTCAGGTACAGTTTACCCATGATGTAGTTTACTAGGGCAAGGAGTTAAGCATGCTTACAGCCATTGATTTCAATTGCTTTACATCGGTGAAAGTCTGTCTTGGATTGTGACCAAAGTCTCCATCATCACTTGGGTGCAAAGGAAAGTTTTAGGCTGCAATCCTATACTCATTTACCTGGGAGTAAGTCTCATTTAACTCAATGTGGCTTGTTGATGAGTAGATATGTGCAGGATTGTACTTTCAATGTATAACGTATAAGCCTCGATCACATCAGTGGACTGAGGTTGTTTTCACACATGAAGCTTAAATTGGATTTGTTTTAAGACCTGCACCAGATGGAATATAAATTTTATTTGTCTTGTACATTAACAGCATATTCAGCTTCAGCTATTGGGCAGTATAGAGATGTAAATTAATAAATAAATATTTGTATGACACTGTCAGAAGGAGTGCCCCCTTTGGCAGGGGGAGACATGTCCGTTTCTCATCTCAAATGAATGACGTGACCAGGTAAATGCAACAACTATAGACTTTATTAATCCTTGTTACAGCACAAGATCATTCAAGTCAGTAGTTGCAGGATCGGACTTACTTCTTGGGGATTGTAGTAAGTAGCTGCAAGATAAAGTAAAAAAGCCACTGGAACAATACTGGTAAGTGGCTACAGGACCAGGACAAAAGCTCCTGGAGTGAGATAAGCAGCTGTAGGACCAGGCTGGATGCTCACAAAGCAATATGGGTAAGTAGCTGCAGGATCAGGATAAATGCTCATGGAGCAAGCTAAGTAGCTGCAGGATCAGGCTGGATGCCTATGTATGGGCAGGATCAAGATGAAGGCCTAAGGTGCAGCTATGTAGTTGCAGGACTAGGGTGAATGCCGAAACAGTGATAACAGTAAGTAGCTGCAGGATCTGATGCTTTCATAATGATGCTAGACATACATAAGTAGTTGTAGAGGCAGGATGATCTGTTACTGAGTTTGCTGTGGAAGTGAGCAAGTCTTTTCTTGTCCACTTGTTCTTGTTTTCCTGCCTACTCTGGAAGGTCTGTCCTATCTTTTCTAGCAGCCACTCCTCTGTTTCAGCTCTTTGGCCTTCTAATGAGCCAACTGCTCTTCCTCGCTTCCTTCTAATCCCTTTTGTACCTTTTCATAGATTTCATAGATCATAGAGTTGGAAGGAGCCTACAAGTCTATCGAGTCCAACCCCCTGCTCAATGCAGGAAACTAGAGGAGGGGTCTCCCATCCAAGTAATAACCAGGCCTGACCCTGCTTAGCTTTCCACGCTCAGACAAGCTGAGCCAGCTTGAGCCACAGGCCTGTATATTCCTTTCCTTTTGCTCTTTCTGGTCTAGCTACTCCTCCTGAGCTTCTTTGCTCCAGTCCTGTCTTCCTCCTCTGAGCTTCTAACATTCAGGCTTTTATCCTGTGCTTCTGCCCCACCTCCTCCTTTCCCCTCAGAGTTAGTGTTAGGAGCCCTTTGTCAGGAAGCACCCTAATGTCTGGGATGTTTATACCCAAAGAACAGGACTTTAACAGTCTTTAGTTGTCCCTACAGAAGTATCTAATAAGTTCTTCTTTGTAATGGAAACAATTCTCATTATTTAGTCTTAGGATTCTCAATTTTCTTTCTACTTTACTTTACACCATATTTGCTTTTGTGTTAAAAATTCCTCTAGCCCTTGAGAAGTGGTGGCATAAAAATCTACTCTAAGCAATAACTTGTATACATGCTGGCCCCAAACTGAGAGTTTCAAAGCACTGACAATAAACATCACGAGATGAAAAGCGATTAATATCTTCTGTAGAATTTAATGTATAAAGTGTTTCATAACTTATCTCTAGATCCCTCTGATTTAAGCTTAAAGGAGACAGATTTGCCCAAGGTCACTCTAGTAAACTCTGTAGTTGAAGGAGTTTTTAGGAAACCTAGGTCGCTCACGCCCAAGATCCCTGCCCCATACTGCCTCTCGTTTTGCTTTTTCTCCATCTAGGGAAAAACAAATCTCCCGGCTTCGGTATAATCGTTTAACCCTCACTGCTTCATGCAGGACGCTTCCTTCTTCCCTTTCATGCCAGAGAGGTCTTTCAAGATCATCATCGCAACATTAGCATCCCTTGAAACAAGCAAGCACACAATACCGCGACCATTTTCGTTGTTTTATTACTCGTCGTCTGCAAAGGAGCGTCTTCCACTACAGCTCTTGAGCACTACAAACCTGATTAGAAGCGTGGAAAACAGTGGGAGAAAAAGACATATCTATATATCTGGATGGAGACACACGCGCTCTACCTGTACTGACGGTGTAATGTCCGCGGGCTGCCCTGCGGACTAGCGGGGATCACCCGAAGGGCCATCACAATGCTGTGTAGCATCAGCGGCGGGCGGGCGTGGACTAGAATACGCTGAATCAGCGCGTGCAAGCTCTGGGGGCGGGGAATCCACACGAAGAATGGTCTTTAGTGTCTGGCTGGACCTCCACGATTAGCCCTTCTTTTGCGGCCCGACCCTATGCATTTTTACTCTGAAGCAAGCCCCCACTCTGTTCAGTAGGGCTTACTCCCAGGTGAGCGTGATAGGATTGTGCAGCCTGACCAGCAGGAGAAGCAACACGACGCTTGGCCCATCCCGCCCCAATGCATGTGTATTCGGACGTGCGTGCCTCTGAATTAAACAGGGCTCACTCCCAACGTCAGCGCGCGCCGGGGATTACAGCCCCAACGCCCCCTTCTTGCACTTGCCAGGACCGGGCATTAAGGAGCAAAGCAAACCAAAACAACCACCACCCAAAAGCAGCGACATCCGGGTGCTGCTTGAGGCCTTTGAGCGCGCATGCTCCGCGGGGTTCGTTTCTGCTTTGCCACCAGCAGCAGTTTAAGGAGGCAACAGCGGCAGCTGCCACAGTGGTGGTGGGGAGGAAGAAGACGGCGTCGCCGCCGCCGCTGCTGCTACTGCTGCTGCCTTCTCACGGCGGGGGCTGCGTTTCCGTGTTGTCAGGCGAAGAGGGAATAGGCAGGGCAGGGAGAAGGCAACGGAAGCCGGCGCAGCTTCGCAAGAGGATGGTTGTGGGGGCGTGTGACAGCCGGCGGCACCACCGCCGCCACCGTGAAACGCCGCTGGTGACGCTCCCGGGGCAAGAGTCGCACTGAGGGGGGGCACTGCCAGCGAGGGGAGGCCGGCAGCGGCAGCCACCGTCCGCGGGGGAGTTGAAGCGGCGTCTTGAGGCAGAGAGAGAGAGAGAGACGGAGGAGCGGAGCGGGGGGCACATGGCTGGATAACAGCCGCGGCCGTTGCTGCTCCCACTATGCGCGACTGGCAGGAGGGGAAAGGGGTGGGCAGGAGCTGAGGCTGTCGTCGCGGTCGCTTCTCGGTTCGCAGCCGCACGAGCGCAGGGGGCGGGGGACGAGGAGAGCGAGCGCGAGCGAGCAAGCAAGCCACGGAGGCAGAGACGGACTCGGCTCGCTCGCTCGATAGACGCGCGGCCGGCGGCAGCGAGCCGGGGAGGGGGAGGGCCCGAGCCGCTGGCGAATTGGGCCCAGGATTAGGGCTTGGACGGGGAGGCGCAGTGAGGCGAGGAAGGGAAAGCCTGCCAAAGGTGGCCTGAAAGGCCTTCCAGGAGTCTAGAGGAAAGGGAGGGCGCTGCTGCCGGTGCTGACGGCGGTCGTAGTACGCCTGGCGGGATTTGAGGGAGGAAAGCAAAGCTGCCGTTTCCCGGCTTTGCTTGCCTGTGAGTGTGCGTGTGTCCGTGCGCGTCGAGAACAGCAGCAGCAGGAAGCGCTGCTGCTGCGTTAATCTCGCACTATATTTATTTACTCCGTGCCTGCCTCCCTTTCTCTTCCTGTTGTGGCTCTGTCCTCTTCCTTGACCACGTCCACTCCCTCCCCTACCTGAAAAGGGTGGCTGCTCTGTCCCTGTGATTTGTGTCTGGCTTTGGAAGCCTCTTTCCGCCCTCACTGCTCCCTTCCGTATAATATGTACATGATGAGGATGAGGATTGGATGAAGGGGAAGGAGACAGAGGGAGAAAGAGAGAGACGCTTCTTCTTGGCATCTTCCCCCCCCCCCCCCATTGGGACCCGGCATTCTGCCCGCCTGCTTCTTTCCTCCCTCGGCTCGCCTCTGCTGTGGTTTGTATGAGGTGTGTGTGATAAGGCGGGAGTAGGAGCCACGGCAAGAGGGGGGTGGAGAGGGGGAGGAGGGAGAGGAGGCGGCGGCGGAGGGGGGAGAAGAACAGGGTGCGCCGCCGAAGAGACCATGAGGAAATTTAACATCAGGAAGGTGTTGGACGGCCTGACAGCGGGCTCGTCGTCGTCCTCTTCGGCTTCCTCCTCCACGCAACAGCAGCAGGCTGCAACCCGGGAGAACGACATCCAGGAGACCCTACAGTCCGAGCACTTCCAGCTCTGCAAGGTGAATGCTGCAGCCGTTAATAGCCGGTTGGGAAGAAGTGGGGGTGGAGAGAGAGAGAGAGAGAGAGAGAGAGAGTGGAGGATGATGTAGCCAAGATGGGTTCTGCAGGCTCTGGACTCCTTTGCTTCTAAAGCTGTCAATTTACATCTTTTTTTTTAATATGGGGGGAGGTGCGATTGGGGGGAGAGCGACGACGTTGATGACGCTATGGTGGACTCTAGGTTTTTATTTAGAAGCATCTTTCTCCTCCAATGGCAATTTACGCCATCTGCATTTTAGGCTGTTCCTAAAATGCACAAGTATATTTCAGTTGCTTCTTTCCAGGAGAGAAGCATGTAATGAGTGCATGGATGCTGAACACCGCTATTAAATGTCTTTCTGATGGGATAAGGGCACAGGGTACCAAATTCTCTGCATTATTGGCAGCACAAGCTTTGTACAGGCATTTTAACAGGCTTTTGCAAATTTAGTTCACCAAACAGACACTGGTAATAGCTCTTTAAATAATGTTTAGAATGGGGGTGGAAGAGTTTATTGCTAACAATAAAAATAGAATTTCTGTTTAGATGAGGTACAGTAAATGCAGTTGAAGTCTAAATTCTAAAATGATGATGCAGCAGATTAATTCACCAGCTGTGCCAAATTGAAATGCAAAATGATGTGCATATTAAAGCGCATCTCTACCTTTACAGCACCTGTGGCCTAAGCAGCTGTAGCTTGGCTTGCTTGTGGATTGAATACTTTCCCTAAATAATAGAGTGGGAGTGGGTGTTGATCTTGAAGATAAAAAAGCATTGACTAGTACTATATGTTGTGCTCTCTTTTCCCCCTGTAACCTCACACCAGTTAGACTAATTGAAGGTTAAAGTATGACACTTGTATTTCATTAAAATAAGCCTGTATATGTGGGTTTTTTCTTCAGAACATTTTAATGCCATAAAATGCTGAGCTGAGACATACCTATTTCTGTAATTGTAAGGGGAGGGGGGACATGAGCTGCCAATGCAATTCATAGTTGCAGAAGTATGTGTAAGAGGTTTGTTTTTTACAGCTACCCTGGAGTAGCAGGTTTATGTCATTCAAGGCCTGCTTCTGAGAAATAGTGATAACTCTCTGAAGAGCGATTTTAATAATTAGTGGTCATTTAATTTACAGGACTGGTTGCATCATCACTTTTCCCAGGGATTGTCTCAGATCTTAATTCAGATATCCTAACCACAGCTATTTATGGGAAGAATTACAGATTAGGCTAGGAATACAATAAAGGTGAGAGATGAATGGGTGGATTGTTTAGTTTAAATATACATGAATAGGATCAAATTAAAGTTTCATTTTAGTGTTTCCATGTTCAATGAGGCTTGAATAAACTCTGCACCCATTTTTCTCCAATAAACAGCCATTTAGATCATTCTGTTCTCTTACATACTTGTGGTTCCTTAATTAAGTGAAAGTAAAATGAAATCACTTCTTCCTAATATTTTTCCCCCCTGCTGCTGCCTGATCCACCATTGCTTCACTGCTCTGACTTGACAGACTGTACGCCATGGTTTCCCCTATCAGCCTTCGGCCTTGGCTTTTGATCCTGTTCAGAAGATACTTGCCATCGGGACTCAGACTGGTGCTTTAAGGCTGTATCCTTTTATTATTTTCTAAAAAGAAAATTACTAAGAAGACTGTCCTTGTGTACTTTATAGTACTGGAGTTACTGTGACAAAGCACTCTGCAAATCAGGTATGCATTTGAATGGGGGAGGGGGGTTGTTGTTCCTTTGCATTTACTTCTGTCTATCTGATGCAAATGTACCAATACATCAAATATATCATAAAATTTTCTGGGAAATCATGCTGACTTTTTCCTTTTTCAGTAGCTGAGTTAACTGTCTGTCCTGTTTATGGTGCACAATGAATTATTTTTCTGTGTTATAAACTGGAAACCTGAATAAAGCCCTCATAGTCTGTTATTTCCTTATAATGGTGTAATGATTCCTCACTTTTAAGGAGACTAATAATGGTTCTGGTGCAGACTACATAGATTCTGTGCAGCAATTATTTTTTAATTTTTTTAATTGCAAATGAAGTTCAGATTATCTTGCATTTAGAGGAAAGAGTTTGCATTATGTTTTTGACTAACACAATGTTCTTACTATAAATCATTTTAGGATGCTTCTTTATATGTCAAATGCTTCCCTTTTTTGCTACCATTTTATGGTAAATGAAATAATAGTTTGTGCTTGTGGCTTCAATCCTCAAAACTGACAAATACTAAGAACAGTTTTTTCCTAGCTGAACTTGAGAGAATAGAAACAATTCAGAAAACAGATGTATTGCATATGATTTGCTACTAGTATTGGTAAAATGTGCATTACAAAAAAAAACTTGATGCCATAGTAATAGTTGTGAAATTTAGCATATTTTATATGTACACTTACCGGTATTAGTAGTTAAGGGTTTAGGCTGTATGTTAATTGTCTCTGTAACTTTGCTATGGAAAAACTTTGAGTAGCTTGTTTACACAAGTGAGCTGAGTAGATTGAGTTATTAATAAATAGTGTCATTTCTTCAGTAGAAGTTTGTACTGAGAGAAACAAGCAATCCTTTTGGGGATGGAATAAATACACAGTAATGATCTCTTCAGCTGTGACAGTACCTAAAATTATGAAGGCTGGAATCCTATTCACACTTAACTGAGAATAAGCCCCATTAAACCTGGTGGGATTTTATTTTATTAATTAAAATTATTTCACTTTTCTTGGAAAAATTCAAGGTGGTAACAACTTTGCTTTACTATTTATTTATTTTTGCTAACTACAAAATAAACATACTTTTGAATAAGTATTGTTAGAATCATTGGATTGTATCCAGTAGAGGTGTTCCATCAGCGGAAGAGAAACTGCTGGCGGAATTGAGTTCCCCTCCCCCTTGCACCCCACTATACATACCCAAATCTACTCTGGAAAGTTAGGAGACCTTCTGGAGAAGATCTGGGGTGTGTGAGGAGGGAGGAGAGGACAGGGAAATTCAACTGTGGGAGCGGACTTCTGTTCACGTGCACTCTGGCTTGGAGCCAACTTCACATCTGGCGGAATGAATAGGTTCTAAAATGTGGTGGTCATGTGCAAGTTTCATGCTCTCAATACTGAATCCATATTGCTCTTTACAGGCTAAAAAATATTCAGTTTGCATGGTGTACATTTAGTCCGGCAGTAGCTGCCTTTGCTTTTACTTAACGGGGAAGAGTCGTTGCTGCTAAAGTCAACAAGATGCGGCTGCTTCTAAAAAAAACCTGCTGATTTTTGAGGGTGAGCATCAGCCTTCACACATGGACTGATCCAGATTGAGGGTTGGTCAGTGTGTGGATGCTGATGCAAAACATGGGGCAAGGCAAGCAGTAAGTAGGCCCGTTATGGAATAGTCTCCTCTTGGCGCTGCTTCTAGTAGAAGGAGGTCCTGCTACTTGTTTTGGAATGCTATAGAAGGGACAAAGGGTTACAGGAGATTGATAATTAGAATTGAGTCACTGAAGATCAGCCCTTGGGGACAGAATAAACAGCTTGCTAGGAGGTGTACTACTAGATCCTGAAATACATTTCCCTAATGAATTCCCTAGGATTTTCAAGTCCTATCATGTTTATACTCTGGAACTGGATGAAACTGCAACAAATGTTGGAATTTTCAATGCTCACTGATGTCAATGGTCAGCTTTCAGCAGTTTATGCTTCTGTTCAGTTTGCTTATTGGAACTGTGCTGATGAGCGTTATGGGTACGGAAAGAGTATAGGTTGTTGCTGTCACATTTGTAGAAAAAATAGTTTTGGATCCTGGTTTTGGAGGGTGCCCTAGCATGCTTTTTCAACCCCCCTTAAACAACTAATGGTGAAAGTGCTTCTGGACTATTGTCCTCTTTGCTTTTTTAGCAATCCCCCCCTAAGACAGGAGGGGCTGCACAGCACATCTGTAGGGTAAGAGTAGTGCCTGTTGAGAGTTCTGTACAAGAATACTTGCAAGTCTGAGGGAAGACTAAATTGGTAAGCTTGTTTCTTTACCTTCTCAGGTCCCCAATGCAAAGGAGGAGGTGTGGACAATAGGCTTTTGAAGTCTAGGAACGTGTTTTGGGGCTAGGGAGAATATCAATGTATTCCTCTTACTCCTTAAAACAGCCTTCCCCAATCTGGTGTCTTCCGGATGTGTTGGGCTACAGTTCCCAGTATGCCCCAGTCAGCTCTGCTTTAACCACTGTGCCAAAGGAACATTTTACTAGTTTAATCTTTAATACTTCCCGAGAGATAGGAAAAAAATCTCCTACCATTTCCCTCTTATAACCAGTTCCTCTTTTAATCCATTTTTCTTAAAGAAACAAACTTTTAGTTTTTCAACATTATCTGGCCCATGAAATTCAGTGAGCTTCATCCCTATTAGAATTCCACTGGCTATAATAGGTTAACAGATCTTCTCAGAACTACATTTGATAGCACATGCACACATATGAATGGACTTTGTTGTTACATCCCTGGAATGTTTCTTCCTGAAGCTTTGTTGTCTATGTGACAAAGTAGTGTCAGATCATAATTGCTCTTTTAAAGGTTTTGGTATTACTGGAATACTTAAGCCATATCTAACAACAAACAATGCTAACATAACACTTTGTATTTTGATCTGAGGCAAATTCCAAATTAATTACTCAGGTCACAGCACAAGTAAAAAAAAATGCGATGTATTCTTATCCCATTGAGTTAACAAAGTTTACTCCAGTCTCTTCGAAGGTTGTGCTTCCGGGAGTTTGTCTTTAGAGTATGAGGCAACTACCTCTTTCCTCATTGTGCTTGATACTGTTTGCATACTATATGATAATAAATTGCCATCAGTTTTCACCATTTTCATAATCTAGAACTTTCCCCTTAATTGTGAGTGTATCTGTTAACATGCATCTTTGCTGATACTGTATCTGAAGTTTGGTGAAATTGTGTTTTGGTGGTAATCTCCAGTGATGTTTCTGTTACAAACAGATTAGACTGTTGTAGTTTTTCTTGTCCTCTCACTCATCAGCTAATTAGCCTTTCTTTATAGGAGACAATCCTGGTCTTCAGTTGTTTAAATTCTAATGCAAATGTTTCTATTTGAGATCTCCCTATGCAATATTTTTCAGCAACAAAAATCTCAGCAGTCATTGGACCTCTGTAGTTTAAAGATTATGTATAAAGGCACTGTATCCAAACAGTTACATGGAGTACCCATTTTAACCACCCGTAATTTTCTAGTTCTTCTACTCACCTTGATTATTCTTCAGCACTACAGTTGATTTATACTAGCATTTGAAGGTTTTCTTCAATTTCTGTGGTCATTCACAGAAAATCTCCTTTTTGCCACAAATGAGTAGTGTGGCCATTCAGGCAATGATATCCAACTGTGTCCCTTCCACCAGGGTGGCATTCTTACTGGTCCTCCATATGTTGCCATGTAGTAGAGACAAATGCTACTTTAGAGAAAAAGTATTGTACCATTATAGTAGTATAGCATTATTCCTCTAATGCTAATTTAAAAAAATAGTTTAAATTTTTTTTGGTTCATCTCCTCGTAAACCACTATACTATTTTTTTTCATCATATATACACGCATTATAGGTGTGCGGTGTTATAACACTTTCTTTTAAGCTGTATTTTGTTTTAATTTAAAAAAAAAAAATAGCCAGAAAAGTGGTTTTTTAAATCAACTTAAAAAAAATAATTACCGGTAACAGGTGATAAAAATGGAGCCTGCTGTATAGTGAATATGTGCTGACCTGCAATAGGTTTAGCTGCCTGATAACTCATGACTCATGTCGCATCTATGCCCCTTAAAGATAGATGAGTAGTTCTAAGGGCACTGGTATGAATGGAATATAGTAGGATATATGCATGGAAAATGCATAATATATCCCCACATAGTGTGGTAAGCCAGTTGCAGTTCCACTTGTAGCTTACATTAGAAAAGCAATGGTTTACTAGGAGTCATCTGTCTAGCGCTAGGAGCCGCCTGTCTGGAAGCATCCATCATCTCAATGTCTTCATCAAGCTCATCTAAAATTTCTGTTACAGTGTACAGGAAACTTTCTTCAAGCAAGCTAAAGTTTAATTTACGGTAACTTGAAATCAATTTTTTGAGAAGTTTTGCTGTTCTCACAGGACACTTGCATTTCTGTCTTCCTAACTTCACCTGTTTTCTGGCCTTAGTCTGTCCCTAGTTTTGGAGCCAACGTGTTGTAGCAGCCTCAGGTTGGGGTTCAGACAACACGATAACCCACGTTTCAACAGTTCAGTGACAATCCATACTCAACCCTTGAGTGTGGGTTATCGTGTTGTCTGAACCCAGCCAGTGTGTTAAGAGACTAGGAGGTCTAGGAATGGAAATAAGCTGCCAGCTGAAGCAGAATATGAACAAAAGGGCCAAATCAAATAATGCATTCATAGATCTAAACAGGGGTAGGCAACATTGTGCTCGCAGGCACCAGTGTGCCCCTGGTCACCTTTCTTGGTGCCTGCTGAGGTGCTCTACCCTCCTACTTTTTATTTTAAAGACATATTTTTTTTAAAGGAGCTTGTGTATGGGTGGTGATCCAGAGTTAGAGAGAAAAAAGAAATGGGGGAATAAGTTGACTAGTAGAGCAGGGTGTGTGTGTGCAAGAGAAAAAAGAGTTTACCTTCTGTGAAATAGGTTTCTGTTGGGACTGAGAACTCACTTCAGTGGGATTGTTTAATGTGTTGGGGATCAGACCCTACCTCTTGTACTCTGTCTTTTGGGTAGGTTACTTGTCCTTTGTAACTAGCCATACCTCCCATGCCAGCTATTTTGTGTTGGTGGACAGGACAGTTTCTCAAATTGCCAAATATGCCCACTTTAGAGAATCTAAACTCTCTAAAGCAAGATCACTAGACATCTAATAGGATTCTAAAGGATAGCTTTGAGAAATATAGTTATGAACTTGTGTAGGCTTCTACTTCTATATTTTAATGTAGATAGATTTGTTTTCAGAACAATAGAAAACAGTTAGGATACCCTTAAACTGGTTTTATAAAAAAAATCTTGAGGATTATTCAGATATTTCTGGCAGTGTGTATTAAATCTTTTAAATGCAGGATTTCATATTACAGTCCATATTTTATGACAACAAATGAAATCTAACAAAACAAACTGTAGGCCATACACCAGATCAACAAAAGCGGACCACTGATGATTGACTGGAAGTTCTTTGTATTCCATACTGTTAAAATTTCCTGAATCTAGATTTGGGCACTATCTAGAACAGATAACTTTCAGAAATTGACTGACTGGCTATGTATACCCCTCTTTTATTTTTTAATCATAGCTTCTCTTAGCTGTGGAAGTGCACTTATGCAGAAAGGAAGTGCACAAAATCAAAAAGCCATGTGATGCTTTGCGGCACTCCTACCAAGTCATAACCTAACTCTCTGCATCTGGTTTCTTTGGTAACGCTATCTGATTTAACACATACGGTACCTAAAAAAGGAACGTTGCCTACTTTTTTCTGTACAGAAAAAAATACTACTGTTTTCCTTTGAATACTTTAATGAAAGTAATAGCAAGGAAATAACCAGCTTTTTTGTTTATATTTAAATTGGTAGAAATTAAACTTTGGCATGAAATTATATTTTTTGGAATGCTTCAGATAAACCATGTGGAGGAAACTGGGGAAAGTCTAAGATTCTCAGGCAACAATATGCTCAGAATCCACAATGGAATGTTTTGAAAAGCAAGCACATAATATGAAATGCCTACATATTGTGCACGAGACCTAAAAATATCTATATTTGTTTTTGAAACAACTGCTGCTCAAGCTTGAGTTTATTAAAATGAACATACCGGTATCTCCTGTGGATGCCCAGCTAAAGCAAACCAGGATGGCTCCAATGCAAAATCTGAGCAGAAGTTTGGGGAGAAAGCAGAGGAGTTTGAAGCTAGTTCCCAGCCAGGAGTTGGTGACAAGAAAAGCCTGAGTGGGGAAATTATTAAAACCACTGTAATGGAGAAGGATACTCTACATCAGGGCTCTCCAACCTTGGGTCCCCAGATGTTGTGGGACTATTGCTCCCAGAATCCCTTGCCATTAGCCATGCTGGCTGGGTATGCTGGGAGCTATAGGCCAGCAACATCTGGGGACCTCAGGTTGGAGAGCCCTGCTCTACATAGTCCATAACCAGTGCAGAGTCCTGCAACACAGGTGATTGGAAGGAGATGGAAGGAAGAAGTGCAGTTGGAAGGTAGTAGCCACACTTTAACCAGCTGGAGATGAGAACCATGTAGGCTAGAAAAAGAGTGAACAGTTGGAAAGACATGCTAGGCCCTATTACAATGGAAAGACATGCTAGGCCCTATTGTGCGACTGCCCAAATCTTCCCCCCTCCTTTTTTACCTCTCTAAATCTGCCCACCTGTCTACAGAGGGACTGGGGGGGGCGGTCGTTAGGCATTTGGGAACTATACTTGCCACAAAGTTTTAGGGCTTCCTTTCAAAGGCTCTCAACTCTCAAAGTTGGTGGTTGAGTTCTGGCAACTTTTAACAGGGGTCTGCAGCAGGCCGCTGCTATCAGTGCCACTTTCTTCTATCACTTCCCATAAAATGTTCTCTATGACTGCACTGGTTCCATGTTGACTACACTGGTTTCAAGTAATACTGATCTACAAGCTTTCCCCATAGGCAATAGAAAATTGAACCTCTTCTGTATAATATAATCCTGCTATGCTTAATTGACCACATTGTCAATCTGTTCAGTTCTAGGAGCTCTTGATCTGGTTATAAAGTGAGTGCTGGGTGGATATAGAACAACTGGTGGAATTTGAATGCATGCAAATTTCTACTTGACATCTGTATCCCACCCCTCTCCATTTATTTCTGCGGTATTGGGAATGATGTCTGGGTACTTATAGTCATATACATGGGGGGCACCACTCAGATTAAATGTGTCGGAAGTAAATGTGAATTTATTTATGTATGAAGATATTTATATCCCACCTTTCTAAAAATATAACATAAAAATGGAACACTGTATGTGTTGGGGATTATATATCATCAGCCAGCCCAGCCAAGGGCCTGTTGGATCAACATAATCTTCAATGGCCTAAGCACCATTAAAAGCAGCTGAATGCATCTCCTGGGGCAGTGAGTGTCATATTCTTCTTGCTGCAATGGAGAATGCCCTCCTATCATCCACCCTTGCCTCTGACGGTGGAAGAAGGTGCAGAAGTGTTTCTTCCAGCTCTCTGAGCAGACAGGCAGTTCCATGTGGCAGTAAAAGTAACCAGGGCACAAGCCATTTAGTGCTTTAAAGATAATCACCAGCACTTTGAATTCAACCTAGAAATGGATACGACAATGGAGTCGTATGCTGCAAAAAAATCAGATCCAATTACAACCCAGACTGTGTCATTCCAAATACTTTTCAAAGGCAGCCTCATTGAGGACAGATACAGTAATCCAGTCTTAATGTCACTAAAGCATATGTGGTTAAATGCATTATGTAAGGGCATGCAAATTCACCATAATTCACTCAGGCTCTAACAGTGTTGTTCCCAACATATACAAAGCGGAACTTCTTTATGACTTCTGGTTGCCTTTGTCAATTCATTAATACTCATTCAGATGATAAGATAGTTTGACTTGAATAGACTATTAAAATAAACTAGAGATCAGAGACTTTAATCTGTTTTGTCCCACTAAAATAGAGCCTTTGAGAACCTTGTTATGCACCCACCCCCTACAATGCTGCAATATTCATTTGACTGGGATGCAGGTGTGGGGAAACAAAATGGATTCTGGTTCTGCCCCCATATTGCAGCCGTTCTGTCAGGAAAGTGACGCCTCTCCTTATGTGACATGCTGCTATGATGTTAGTGCAGCTACCCTACCAAGAGGTTTTAGGAGTATTAAATGCCTCAAAACCTTAAGTCTCAAGATACTTTATCTGTTTTATGGTAGGTCATAGTCCAGCTGCTTCTTCTGCATTTGTAGCACCAGATGACTGTGCATTTTCACTGTTTGACAAGTCATGTTGATTTAACTTTAATAAAGATGCTGCATAAGCAAGAATGGCTTATCTACTGAGAGAGATAATGCATCAGTATAAAGTATGTGGTCTCCACTTGCCTGAGAGATCAGTATGTCCTTGTAAGTGCACCAGCTTACTTGGTTGGCTCTGATTGTGCTGTGATGTGTTGCCATTTGTCTTGAAGTGACTTCTTCAATGTAATTTGTTAACTTTTTGTATCAATACAGTCTATAGTGGAGTTTGGATTTGAATTTGTTGCTAAGGGTATAGTAGCACAGGTGTAATAATTAATTGTACGATCTATGTTCCTGAAAAAGCATTTAGTACATTTTTGATATATCAAAGTGCATACATGAAACAAATACCATAGGAGGGGGAGGAGACCTTAAAAGCAGGGATAGGGAATGTGTGGCCCTCCAGATGCTGTTGGGCTGCAACTCCCATTACCCTTCACCATTGGCTATGCTGGTTAGGATTGATGGGAATTGCAGTCCAACATCATCTGGAAGACCACACATTGCACATCCCTGCCTAAACAGAGCACCTCTTTCCACATGGACCTGCCTGCCAAATAAGATCTTGCCAGGGGCTCTTCCCCGAATACCCCCACCCTCAGAGGTCAGGTTACTAGAGAGAGGGCCTTCTTTGTGGTACCACCCAAACTTTGGAACTCTCTTCCTGGACATGTTTGCCTGGCATCTTCAATATATTATCTTTTAGGTGTCAGATGACATCCATCTTGTTCTTTTGTGCTGTTAATGATATTTGAGATTTGCCTTTATTTTATTTTCTGTTTTGGTGCTGTTTTTCCCCCCTGTTTTTTTTTTTTTAACTTTGCTTCATCATCTTTTCAGTAATGGCCTTTAAAAACTGCCTCTTCAGAGCAGGGCTGGTGCAAGGCAGTTTGGTGCCCTAGGCAAGATCAGATATTTAGCGCCCCCCTCTTCCCACTTGAGCCCTCCCTCCCTCCAGCCCTATGCTCCTGGCGTCCCCTTTAGCCCGGCGCCCTAGGCAGTCGCCTAGTTGGCCTAATGGTAGCACCGGCCCTGCTTCAGCGTAAAGAGCTTACCATCTAAAATTTTGATAGTGGGAGTCGTTGAAGGAAATGAAAGGAAGCAAAGTAACAAGGGATGAATAATGCACAATATTCAAACATCATAACTTTCCTCGAAGTATACTTTGTTCCTTTTCTACCAGATGATTTTTAAGTGTAGTTAAATGTGGCAGTAGAACTTTACAAAACTGATTGTAAGATTTTTTTGCCAGTGTACACTCGTAGTTTTGCACTTACTGGCTGGTATAGTGTGTATTGAGTTTTAGCTGTTAGCAAAACTACTGTGAGGCAGCACTCATGTGTTTTTATTGTAACTAACTTTTTGTAAGACATCCTGGGAACCTGTTGAAAGGCAGAATATATGTCAAATAAAAAAATGTGTCTAGGTTTATAGTTCGAAATACTTTGCTAGTTTGTAAGGAGCTTTAAATAAGTGGTGGGTTTCTACAAATAAAAACTTGAGAAACATTTAATTCATTTTACTGATACAGATCATCCTGTGAAAAATTTTAAAACCGTAATCTTAATCGCTTTTATTTCTTGGTACTTAATAAATGACTCATGGAGGTAAAGTAGTAAAACTTTTGTTTTTATTTTTGATTTATATCTTTTATTTCTTGCGGGGTTTTTAATTATAGAAAGGTAGTAGATATATATACAAATAATACAAATAAACCAATCTTATGCATACTTCTTTAGGAATATATTCCTTTGAACTCAATTGGGTTTAACTTCTGAATAAATTTGCATGGAATGATATATTTAATATGAGAAATCTACACTCCATAACTTGTCCTGAACAGAGACAGGAGTTCAAAGTTGCAGCCTTGCGGAACACGAAAAAAGCTTACTACCCAGCCCAAATGTAGTGGGGAAAGATCTTAAAAGAAAAACTAAGATATAATTAGAAGTGGTAGTAGCAAGCTGCTTTTTTAGTACTCTTGTGTCTCTGAATCCTAAAACCAAGGATCAGTATTACCAACTCCAGAATTGGAAACACTGCAGAATGCAGTAGAAAAGATGTGTAGATCAGACTAAATGGCTCTAGAAATATCTTAAACTTTGGTGTATGATTATGGGCTTAGTCTTAGGTTCATATGTGTCTAAGCCAACCTTCCCCATCTTGGTGCCTTCTCGGTCCCATCAACCCCAGTCAGCATGGCTAACACCTCTGGAGGGTGCCCCATTGAGGATGTCTGCTTTAAACTTTTATCCAGTTTATTTTTAGGACTATAGGAAGTCAGCAATTTACTAAACATTATTTTGCTTAGCAGAGAACAATTGGCACATTCACAAAACTTGAAGAGAGCATAACCTAATCTCAAATCACAGTATAAAAGTTGTATATTAACAGTCACCCCTTGGGAATAGGCACTGCAGAGGGATTATGGTTTTTGCCCTAGTCTGGCATCATTTCCCATATTGCAAACTCAACTTGAAAGGTACCCATTGCTTTTCTTTATGCTTCTTCTATGCCTTGCATGCTATTTCTAAAGTAATTTGCCTGTAGCTTATTAATGTATTCCCCCCACCCCCCGGAGGTTTCTTTCTGTTGGTAGCAAAGTTTCCTGTAGATTATTGTCTGTCTCTTTGCACTCATTCCCCCTCTGCTTTACTAGTCCAGTGCTGCAAAGTTTGTCCCACACACATTGTATTTCATCTTCAGGTTTTGGCTGTTGTGGAAAGAAAGACAAGGACATGCAAGGACAATAGTAAGCCCCAGCTCTGATATGTACAGAATCAAATCAGGTGTCCTGATCAGAATATCTGTTACAGTCTCCTGTGTTCAAAGAGGAAATGAATTGCAGATGAGAGATCTGTTGCTCTCCTAAGAGCAATGTTTACACTTCATAGATAACTAGATGAGTTGCAGTCTGTATGTAGTCAAAGACAATAACCAAGAAGGAATGAGCTGCATAAAGGCTATGGGTAAACAAGAAAAGTGTGTCCAGACTGAGCTATTCTTGATTTTCTCCCTCATATTAGTAGCATGGATAGTGCTAGGCAGAACACCCTGTGAAGATCCGCCGGGGCCTGCCTGCCTGCCTCCTCCCATCAGTCCAGTCAGGGTGGCTGCAAATGGCGACGGCCCCATCTGATAAGTTAGATAGGTGTTGCTCCTTTGTGCACCTGACCACCTTGCTGACTTACAGCTGTGAGTGGCAAGCAGACACTGAAGGTGAAGATAAGATGACAATAAAATGGAGAGGGGTAGGAGAGGAAATGAAAGAAGCTGAGAAAGAGAGCTGGAGAGAGAAATGGGAAAGGACAGAGACAAAGCAATTGGAGGGCTTAAAGAGATGAAGAAGGGGAAAGAAGGCAAGTAGGGGAGAGAGTGTGTGGGGAGGAGTCAAGAAGAAAGGAGGGACGAGGTTCACTCACCTGGTGGCAAACCACTCTGCATTCACCAGCTACAGTCCTTGGCAGCCCAGGGGAAGAGAGGCAGGGCTTCATGGGAGCATAGTTCGGGTGATCAACCCTCTTTGGTAGCCGAATAAGTGATCCAAACAGAAGAAAAATGGGCCTTCTGGGAGAACCCTGACCATGAATCTCCAAGCTTCTATAGTCAAGGGTGGAGGCGGTGGATGGTGGGAAGAGATCCCCTTATAGAGGAGAAACAATAAAGCAAGCTTCAGGAGAAGGAGTTAATTGCTTATGGACTGAGTCAAAGGAGCAAACCTGTAAGGGAACGGCCCCATCCCTTTAGGCATGGAACCCAAAGGGGATCCACTCCCTCATTGTGGTTATGTGACCAAGACATGGCAGGGAGGAAAAGACTGTACTTACTGAAGAGGGTCTGGGTCAGTGCTGTAACTAGGCTGGATCTTAAATTAAGAACTTCTGTTTAAATGCACCTTGAGCACTGTGACTTTTATGGAACCTATAGACCAAGGTGGGTCTGCAGAATTCAAGGACGTGTCCTCCCTAGCAACCTGCACACACATGCTAACAAAAAGCCTCAGAACTTTTAGCGAAGCTCTGTAGGGCTATTGATTATGGGTGATTTCAGATGAGGCTTTTATGGTTCAATTGCCCTGCCTCATTTGCAGAATTTTTGGAACCTGAGTGGTAGTCTTCCATTTGTAACCCTCCTGTGTTTTCCCACCAGTTCTTCCATTTTTTTTTCTTACCACACAAAAATATATTAAAGAGGGAAAGATGGCATAGATACACAGTGCCTTTTGATTGGTAGTGCTGGAGCTCTCCATCTGAAAGCACCATATATAAATCCAGACAGAAAAAGTAGTTGCCATGTACCGGTACAAGACACAGGCATCCGATTTGCCCCTCATAGTAAGCCAGAATTGCTAAGAATTCTGCATTACTGTGAACAAGCAAGCATGGTGGTGCATGCTGCTCAGTTGCTCCCACTTGGATACTGCCAGCCAGAGCAACTAAACAAGCCAGGAAACCTCTCTCTTGTTTAGCATTGTGTCCAAACTGGGATCCCTGGCTTTTTGCTCTTGTAACAGGATGAAGGATCATAAGGCAGGACTTGTTAGAAGAGCAAAAGCAGGGGTCCCAGTTTTGACACAACACTAAGCAAACCATGGAAGGCGGTTGGCTCCAGGAGCAGCCAAGCAGTAATGATCGAGTAGCATGTACGAGCATGCTTGCTTACTTAACAAGAAGCCAGAATTCTCAGCAGTTCTGGCTTACTGTGACATGCGAAATGGGTTGATAATGGGTCTTGGGCAATACTCTAATAAATGCTTGTTTTGTTTCTGTAGCTTTTACTACAATATCTCCTACACCCTGAACTGCTGTACCAACTTGTGGCTCTCCAAATGTTTTTCCCTACAATTCCCATCACCCCCCACCATTGGCTATGCTGGCTAGGGCTGATGGGAGATGTTGCCCTCTAGATGTTGTTTGACTGCAAGTTGCCCACCCCTATTAAACAAGTTAAAAAGATTTGGGTAAGGTCTCGCAAAACAAACATTGCACAAAATCCACATGTGTGCTGGCTTGGGGATTGCTGTCTAGTTCTTACTTGACTTTTAGAGCTGGCCATTTTAAAGACAGAGTTGCCTTGTGTTTATAGATGTGCAAAAACCTTCTGAGAAACTTTGGAAGAAATTCGTCTTAGTTATTATGCAGCTGTGACTTAAATTACAAAGACTCCAGCAGAATTTTGTCTGCACTCGTTGTTCCCAAAGGCATATACTCCTTCAAACAGTTTTTGATTGGGTAGTGCTCTTCTGATTATTTAGAGTTTGAAACTCTGTCCATGAAAAACTATAGTTGTTTTTAGTGACTATACAATGGAAGGCTCTAAGTACAGTAATACCTTGGATTGCAAGCATAATTCGTTCCGGAAACGTGCTTGTAATCCAAAGCACTTGTATATCAAAGCGAAATTCCCCATAAGAAATTTGTACACATATTTTTAATTTAAGCTGCAATAAAGAATGATAGTGTAAAGTCTTCATTTTTCTTGACCATACTACAGTACTTGTATTGCAAGACGTTGCTTGTTTATCAAGTTAAAATTTATTTTAAAAATTTGCTTGTCTTGCAAAACACTTGCAGACCAAATTACTTGCAATCCAATGTTTTACTGTAGCTTGCAAAGCCTTTTAAGCAATATCCTAATACAGTCATGCCTTGGATTGAGAGCATAATTCGTTCCGGAAACGTGCTTGTAATCCAAAACACTCTTACATCAAAACAAAATCCCCCCAAAAAAATTTGTACAGAGATTTTTAATTTAAGCCATACTACAGTACTTGTATTGCAAGACGTCGCTTGTATATCAAGTAAAAATTAAATAAATATTTAAAAATTTGCTTGTCTTGCAAAATGCTCTCAAACCAAGTTACTTGCAATCCAAGGTATTACTGTACTATGCATGCTTAGACAGAAAAAACATCCTACAATTCCCAGCGTTCCCCAGCCAGCCATGTAGGACTTCTTGTTCCTGGCTAACCATGCATAGGATTGTACCCTTTGTTAGTCTTAACAGAATGAAAAGTCTGAATCTGAATAGAAAGCAGAGAGAATATCATACTTTTGCAACTATCAGTACCCAATATTTTCTAATGTTTTGTTATAGGAAAAAATGTACATTTTGGGAGTTTTAACACAGTAGATCAAGGGGTCAGTTTTCCCATAGGTAACTCAAAGTAAAAGCAAAAGTAGCCATGCTGGCCATAAGAAAAAAATCCATACTTTATTAGGCAAAATGGAAATTCACCAAAAATATGCAAGTTTTTGCGTTTGAGTGAAATAATCAGCAGCTGGAGTAATTGAAGAACTGGTACCTAGGAAGTTACTATGTCTTGTTTTGGCTGGTTGCAGTGATGTGACCTATGCACCGGTTGTATTAAGAGCTGTGTTGGAACTCCCAAAGAATGTTATAATTCAGCACAATAAAAGGCTGTTCAGTATTAATTTTCTAAAACAAAATAAACAGTGGGCTTTCATGATAAACTTTTGGGTGAGGTAGTTGTGCCTTGTTTTTAGGAGCCATCTAATACTGGTATTCATGTCATCATGAAATCCGTTTTGCTATTGCTGCACATCTAGACATGTGTAACTTATTGTGCCAATTGAAGCTTCTGACCTTTTTTTCCCTTTTCTGTTTAAGTAGCCCCATGTGTCATAAATTGGCTTTTGAAATATTAGAAACATTTTGAATCTAGCATCATGGAACATGGGGAGAATGCCAAAAAAAGAACTCCAGTGCTCTGTTGGATGTATATAGATGGATGCAGGCTTTGGGGTGTATATAAAAGGAGCTTGCTGGATGATGCCCCTTGTACAGTCATGCCTTGGATTGAGAGCATAATTCGTTCCGGAAACGTGCTTGTAATCCAAAACACTCTTATATCAAAACGAAATCCCCCCAGAGATTTGTACAGAGATTTTTAATTTAAGCCGTACTACAGTACTTGTATTGCAAGACGTCGCTTGTATATCAAGTAAAAAATAAATAAATAAATATTTAAAAATTTGCTTGTCTTGCAAAACGCTCTCAAACCAAGTTACTTGCAATCCAAGGTATTACTGTATAGAGAGAGAAGGCCTAGTCACTCATGTTCTGGAGCAAATTCTCCATTTTCTATGGGTTTCAGGCTTCTTCATGCCCATGCCCGTGCCCCAATTTTAGTGGGAAATACTTAATGTGTCCCAGGAACTAATGGAGGCTTTTGATTGGCTGACCAAGGAGATTAGGTTAAAGTAAATATATTCCATTCAGGGGGATAAATAAAGGAGCATGTATAAAGTGAATAGGTTTGAAGGTGGCAGGAAAAACATCCTTAACCTCATAAAAGGCTAAGCCCTACAATCGGTAATATTCAGATAATCCTTATTTATTCATTGCAATAAGCTCTGTATTAAATTTGTCTTCTATTTCCTTTTCTAATGTCCAGCTATAAGTGTGAGCAGTTTTCAGTGAAGAGTTAAGCATTATTAGTCATCACTGTGTACATGAGACATGAAAGCATTACTGTTTGGATGTGAATGTGCTTAATCAAGTGAAGAACTGCACTTCTATGTAAGGCAGGGGTGTTGAACCACTTTTAGCACAAGGGCTAAATTCCATTTTGTAGAAGCTCTTGGGGGCTGCATTCCAGTGGTGGGCGGGCTAAAGGCAAAAGGGGCAGGGTCAAAATATCAGCATATTTTAGCTTAAAGCTCTTACTGCCAGTAATTAAACCTTAGGAGAGGCATTTCAGCAGGAAGCTGGTCCATTCCACCAGCCGTTTCCCCCCTCTTCCCTTCCTGTCCCCTTTTCCTTTTAAATGGTAAGCCTGTGGGTAGTGATTGATGTCTTTCACTGATTATTTGTAAGCCACTCTGGGAGCTTTTTTGGCTGAAAAGAGGGATAAAAATACTCTGAAAAAGAAAAAAGCCAAGAAGTTAACAAACAATCAGCAGTTGGTGGGAAATGGGAGGAGCCAGGGGAAGGGACGTGGACTCCTAGAAAATCCCAGAGGGCCAGATTGGGACTGCATATATTATTTCATATAACTTTTGATTTATCTTTAATCGGATCTAATACGGGCTCGTATAGATAGTAGCTAAGACTCAAGAAGTCTCTGGTTCAAATCTCACCTCTGCCACCAACTTGTTAGGTGGCCTTAACAAGTCCCTCTCTTACATTTTCTGCCCCCCCATATAATCATCTTTACAGATTGTTGTGGCAGATAAATAACGCAATGTAAAGTCTTTTGAACAGTAGAGTAGAAATACTCTACTAATACTATGTGCTTAATATCTGTTGCTGAAATATTTATATAGAACTATATTGGATGTGCAGTAGTCTGTTATCTTAAGCTGTTATGCTTGATAAGTGCTATGAACAATTCACAAATTATTTATAAAGCTAGTATATCAATTTGTGAATTTAAAACTGCTTTTTATATTAGTTGTGCCTTGTTGCTAAGACTCATCAAGGATTTCATAAGTATTTTATGAGAAATAATAATCAAGATGCAATTAAAAATAAACCCAAATATAAATAGCACAAAATGAACATGTGAAAATAGGCAAGATTGAGCATATACTATGAATATGAGGGCACGGTAAATGAGAATTTAATCTATAACCAGTGGGACCTGCAACAAAATTTTGCAGTATACAGTGTACCTGTCCAGGATGCCTGCCAGCCAGCCATGCTGAATTGCAGGATATTTTATTTCATTTCTCTTCCATCCCCCGCCCCCTAATTTTCTATCCCCTCTCCCACTGTCAGTTAGCATTCCATGCCCACTGAGCATGCTCAGTTATTATTGGACTATTTTGAGGGGGGTTCTCCCTTAATTCTTTTGTTTATACTGCTACAAACCTTGAGATACCACCAAGCCTGCTGATGCCTCTTTCTTTTTGGTGGTTCCGTTTTGGCTACATAAGGATCCACACTCTGAGACTTTGATATTAGTATATATTTAATCTATATGGTATTTAGTTTACACCGGCCTGGTATGACCACCCTTAAGACAAATATATTGTCTAAACTACTGTGACTTGTAAATATTCTTCTGTCTGTGTGATCTAGACTGTTGTGACTTGTAAATATTCTTCAGACTCCGTGATCAAAAAGGGTGGAGTACATATATATAAACTGGAATGTGATGTGACTGCAGGTATGTGTGACTGTAAGTATTTCCACATGTGATGTTTGAAGTGATGTTGGGTGTATCATGACTTGTATAGCAAGCAAGACCTGGGGTGTGGGGAGGCTGAGTTGGAATCGCAGTCTATTGTGATTCTATCCCTCTGTCCAAGTGCCCCATCCTGCTGTCTTCCAGTTTCAACTGTGTGTATCTGAAGATGGGTGTTTGGAACAGAATAGGGGTTCTGTTGGTGTGTTGCTTGCCCCACTGCTCAACAGTCTCTCATCCTGAGGTAGTCAGCGTTGTCTCGGTTGGTGCTAGAGCCTCCTCGGCTTGTTGTGCTCGGGCACTTTAACATACATGCTAAGGCTACCCTGTCAGAAGTGGCTTAGGCTTCATGGTCTCCATGGCAACTATGGGTCTGTCCCAATTAATATCTGCCTCCACACATTCTGCAGGGCACACTTTGGATATGGTTTTCTGTGTTGTGGGTGGGGATGATGGTGATCCTGGGGTGGAGGAACTTTGTATAGCTCCATTGTCATGGACAGATCATTACTTGGTGGGGGTTAGACTTGCTGGACTTGGAGCCTCTGCAGGGGCGGGAGACTGATTAAGATGGTCTGCCCCAGAAGACTGATGGATCCGGATGGCTTTCTGATGTCTCTTCGGCATTTTCCTGTCACCTCAGCAGGCATTTCTGTTGAAGCCCTGGTTGATCTCTGGAATGGAGAAATGGCCCAGGTGGTTAACACAATTGTTCTAGACTAGAACATCCTCTCCCACAGAGCCAAATGAGCCCCTTGGTTTTCCAGGGTGCTGCAATGGAGTGGGATGTTGACTAGAGCGACATTGGCAGAAAACTCAGAATGAGTCTGATCGAATATGGGCTAGAGCTCATTTTTAAGCCTACTCCATGGTAGTGAGGCCAGTGAAGAAACTGTACTGCTCTGCTACCATTGGATCTGCATAGAGTTGCCCAGCAGAGCCTTTTTGGTTTGTCAGAGGCCTATTACACTCTAGCCTGCAAGAAGAAAAGGTGAACCAGCCCATTGTGATCAATTTGTATGACAATTTGCAGATATAATTGATCGTGTCCATGCTGACTTGAATGCCATAGTTGATACAGGTCCAGTTGATGTAATTTTGGCCCCTGCTTGTCAGTTATAATGGATACTTTTCAGTTTGTACAGCCAGAGAATGTGGACAGGATCCTTACAGAGGTGAGGCCTACCACTTGTGTGTTAGATCCCTGCCCTTCCTGGCTTATAAAAGCAGCCCGGGGGAGGGGACTAGATGAATGGGTAAGGGTAGTGGTGAACGCCTCTTTACGGCAAGGTGTAATTCCATCTTGCCTAAAAGAGGCGGTGGTAAACCTTTGTTAAAAACAAAACAAAAAACCCTCCCTGAACCCCACTGTATTGGATAATTTCTGGCTTGTCTCCAGTATTCCATTCTTGGGTAAGTTGCTGGAATGGCTTCTCAGCTCCAGGGATTTCTGGATGAGATAGATTATCTAGATCCATTTCAATCTGACTTCAGGCCTGGTTATGGGACAGAGACTGCTTTGTTTGGTCGCCTTGGTGGAGATCTGATGCAGGAACTGGGCACAGGGAGTATGTCCTTGTTTCTGCTGGACCTCTTGGTGGCTTTTGTTAACATTGACCATGGTATCTTTCTGGAGTGTCTGAGATGGGACTGGGAGGCACTGTTATACAGTGGCTCCAGTTGGACCAGAGCCACAATAGCTAACACTAATTAGTGTTGCGTTAGAGTAGCTTACGTTAGTACAGTGTAATTTACATAAGCGGTTGCGCCCCATTGGTTATTTCCCTTAAGGTGTGTGCGTGTGTGTTAACATAAGCATTTCCTGATTAATTTAGTTAAATCGTTTATCTCGTGCATAAGCAAGCCCAGAGAATAAAATATTAATATTCTAAAATGTGCACTAGATACAGTTTTCTTTTTGGAGGTTTTTGCAGAAATCTTGGGATTTTTCTTCCTTTATAAGTGTAGGATGGTTTGCATCATAGCCTTCAGTCTACTTTAGTTTAGGCATTATGCTTAAAATGACAGGAATCTTGCCTTAATATTTTAATGGTGCAAAACAAAATCCATTGTTTTCATTGGAATATTGTGTAATTGTTTCTAATGACAAACTCAGAGAATCATCACTTGAGTAGCTCGTTGTACTTGTGGTAGGATATCTTCAGATAGGGTAGCCAAGAAATTCTAAAAGGCTACCATCTAGCTATGTCTGTATTACTTCTTGATGTTAGTTCCTGGGATGAGCAATTTGTCCAGAGGCCCAGTTCTACTGTTGATCCAGCTGGCTGCTTTATGAAAATTGGAATTTTTTGCTCAGATGTGTTGAACTGTTGCTTAAAAGTTGTTTGTTCTTGAACATTTAGTTTGGGAATTGTAGTATTACCAGAATGTTGTTTGAGCAGGCAAAGGCTGCAGTTCTAAGCATGCTTATGGTAAGTAAATTCCATTGAACAAAATGGAATAGTTGTGGGTAAACATGCTTTGGATTATGGTGAAAGGAATTGAAAATTGATGTCTGTACTTTGCTGTTGGACAGCAAAAGATAATGTGGAGTGCATTCCACATTCTCTCTGCTAGTAATTGTATATCTGCAATTTTGCTTTATAGAGTGACATTGTATCAGTTAACTTTTTGATAAATAAAGAAGATGCCATCTGTACACTGCCTCGTAGTGGAAGCCCAGTTGTCTTGACTTCTACTGCTATTAAAGTCAGGACTGTGCTAAATCATAAAGCTGCTTATGCAAAAGCACTACTGATAATTGTGTATTATTCAGAGCTGAATGAATGCTTTCACACTGAATAATTTAGTAATTTAACTTCCCTTTCTGCTTGAGTTGTAATCATAGAAATATTTCATCAAATATAATATTTCAGCTCAGTATTCATTTTAGCATATTTTGAGTGTTTGATATTTGAACTTAACTTCACTTTGAACATCTTGAACTCTTTGAATTCCTGAAAGCAAAACCATTCTAACATTACTCAAAGTGACTTAGTTTGTACAGCATGTAACATATTGGTGCTACATAAATGATCAGTAGAATAGTTCAGTTGTTATTGATATGTACAGCCCAATCCTATGCAAGTTTACACAGAAATAAGTCCCACTAAGTTCAGTAGGATTTATTCTAGTGTAACTGAGTATAGGGTTGCAGCCTTATTTGTGTGTGCATTCAAGTCTTCAGTTTCTCTCTTGTATATTTATATGTGACTAATAAGTTGTGGTAATTTAATTGATTAATGCAGTTCTGAAAGATGGGGGGATGGGCACCAAATCAGTACCCTGACCCGAAACACAGCTACTTAAACATGTCTTTCTGCTTTTGCTAGACTGTAATATTTAAAAAATTGATCCCACCCCACATTGAAAAGTTTTTCAAAGTAGCTAACAAAATGAATGTTGTTAGAGTAAGTCTGATTGGGCTAAAAACCTTACTGCAACAGTACTCCAACATACAGGAGAGTAAATTCGTTAAACTCAGGGCTGTACTAGAGATGTGGGGTGATTAGGATCTTCCATGCTGTCTTTTAAAAAACTAATTAATAGCACCATGCTTTGAAGATCAAGGGTGTTTTACAGCATCTGTACCTGTCTTGCTCTCCCCATCCCCCAGTAACAATATAAAAGAAGTACTGGATTCGGCCTGAGTGGGTTGTGTTTCTGGGAGGAACCAGGAAGCGATTGAGGGCAACACCCACTGCTCCTGGCCTGAGGAGAGAGAGGACACTGCATGAGAGAGCTCAGTGGAAAGGCTTTGTTTAAATAAAACTTAACTTGTTTAGAAGACAGAAGGTGTGTGAGTCTGTGGGGCACAGTACACCAACTTTGAAACACCCTCTACCCCCAGAGCTAATAATAGCTTTGGGGAGAACTTACCGTATATAGGGAAATAAATTAAATATCCTTTCCAGAGTGCCTTTCCCCCGATCTTGAAAACAGCCTATTTTGTGCTATTGAATGTAGGATGCGCTAGTTAGTTTTAGCTTTTGTGTTTTTGTTTTTTAAAAGTGGGAAATCTCAGTTGTGAACTGGATTGTGAGAGATCCTAATAGTATTGTGTCTTGTTTGCTCAGTCAGTACTACTGCCATAGAAACCACGATCACAGAATTTCCAAACATACCTGAAATACATAACATACCTAACAGCTGTTTGTTGGCAAAGTATTAATTTACTGTAAAATAAAACTGACATTATGGAGGATGGTGGATTCTGTTCATTGCATCTCCCATCACTTAGCAAATTGTTTAACATCAATGCCTTTGTTTCTTTTCAACATGGTTTATGAACCAGTATGCAATGAAGCCAGTATTTATGCATATTGAAGTAGATTTTAATTTGAAATGCTTAGTTTAGCTATGCTTTCTCTTAACGGTACTTTGAAAGTTTTAAAACAGCACCAACCCTAGTCTGCTGCTGTCTCCTGATCTTGGTAGATATTACACTGCTTTCCTCAGGACTGAGGAGGAAGCAAGTGATTGGCTTCCTGACGTCCATTGCATAAGCTTGACAATGGAATACAATAATCTGTCATTAGCCTTTTAATATGTTGACTTCACTTTGGATGGAATTTATGAGGCCTGCAATTTGAAATTATTATCAATTTTGTTACCTCACAGGAAATTCTGAAGCTAAAACTAGTTAAAAGAAATTGTAGAGGTCTAAAGACTTATGCTGGTAACCTTGGAAGAACCTTTATAACTTTGCTTTGTGTATAACATGTGGTGTGTGTGTTTTTAGATGCACAGAAAATTTACAGTATAAATGTTAAAAGTTTTTTTTCCCCATTTAGTTGTTACTGATAAAGATACTAGTAATTATGATATATTTAAAAATAAAAATACTATTTTTGGCAGCACATTTATTTTTTATTTTTTTTTGCAATTCTTTTTTTTTTATTCATAATAAAACAAACAAACAAACACAAACACAATAATGGACTTCCAATCTTCTCCACAGCTTAATCAACCACAGTTAATCTTAAAATCTTTTCTGTTAACAAAAAATCACTTCCAGTTATGGCAAAAAAGAACCCTAAAAGGAACAAACACCAGAGGTCTCCACTCTCCCCCAATAAACATCAACTATTTAATCTATTAAATTCAACATTTATGGATACTCCAAAAAAGAAAACCTATAGTTTCATTAAATATTGTTTTCAATTCCAAAATACAGTATATTAAGAATCCCAAAAGTAAAAAGTAACTATAAACTAATTAGCAAATGACCACATACCAAAAGCATTTTGTATTTCCACCGCTCCCGCACTCTCTAGTACCTAACCATCGAATCGACACATTTGTATTATTACAATTACTCATTATTCCTTTCTATCTAAACAGAAATTCCTTCACTTTTAATCTCCAAGATATATTTTTTTAAAGGAAAGAAAAGAAAGATAAGTCTAAAAAATTAAGAAATAAGTGACGTCTGACAGAACAGCAGAAGCACATAAGCCATCATGCTACTTATAGAACAAAAAAAACAAAAGACCTTCCCCTTTAATACTTCAAAGCCTCCACAAAACAACACCCCCAACAGCAACAACAAATTATTATTATTATTTTTTAAATAAATGTTTCCAAACAAACCAAATATAATTATACCTTACTTATAATAATTTCTCTTACATCACCATTAATATTTAAAATTCAAATAAGTCATATAAGCAATCCCTTTACCTTTGCCATTAATATTTAAAATCAAAAAATTATTTATATTCCAACTAGACATATATTTCAGTATACATCAACCCTTTATCTTTTGCCAATAAAAGACCATGAAGATAGTCCCTTTCATTGCTTTCCTCTGTCAAAGGGATATTCATTAAGATCCAGGTTTTGAACCAAGAATGAAATCAGCTTGTTCTGTTGTTTTGTGGTCTCCTGCATACCGATCTCTGGCTCCGCCATCTTAGATTTTAAAAAGTGCGTCACATCTTCCTGAACTATCTTCTCATGCCACTTCGACCCAATTAAAACTTCAAAGTCTCTGTGAATTTCTGGTAAGTTTCCCAAGTCCTTATTTACTTCTTCTGTCTTCTCCTCTGCCGGTCCTGTAAAGAAATCCGTCTTACGTTGTTCTTCTGATTGATCCTCTTTCAGATTTACGTTCCAAGCCTGGATCCTTACTTCCAATCTGTTTAGAATTTCTCTCTCCATTTCGTTCCACAGGTTTAAGAATGCTGTAACTGCCAACATCTTGCCTTGCGTATAGATGTTTCCAAGACGCTTCCAAACATATAAGATTTATAGACCTCCTTTCAGGTTTCCTCTCTTATCTTTTTCGCCTCCCAGATAAACATAGTCTACTTACAGTTAATTATAAATCCCACTCTGCTGCCGAAAGATTCCAATTAGCCACTCCAGATGTACTCCTTTATTTTGGAAGCGAACATGCAAACTTCTGATGATCGGTAAAACCGGTCTCTGGAAAACAACGCCGTTTTCCCCCACCTCAGGTCACCACCGCATTTATTCGTCATACGACAAACAAAAAAGCGATTTATGACCCTATGAGATAATTTGGGGGTAACCTCAGATCTTCGCTTCTCTAATGAGAAGTAGATCCCCCAGCCTGAGACATTCTCTGGCCAGGAAACGCTGTGCCAGCTCCCCACAGAATTTCTGTGCGGCTTTCAAAGCTCCATGTTCACCCGGAAGACCCCAGCACATTTATTTTTATAGTTGATATTTACCCTGCCCAATAAATCTTCAGTTGTGACATTCTACCATTCTATTCAAATATTAAAAAATAGAAATATGATTAAGGGCGTAATCTTATGCATGTATAGGATTGTGACCTAAGATAATTTTTAAAGCTTCTTTTATACATAGATGAATGATAGATGTTTTTTTCTGTAATGAGTGTCTGGTAGAAAATGCTTCATTTTAGGAGTCTGAAATGTAAAATTACTGACTGTACTTCTCATTGCTGTGCTACTGCTAAGTAAGCCTACATTTACATTTCTTAAGAACTGTTTTCCTCTGTCACATCTCTTCAGAATAGTGGAGTATTTATTTCATTTAATTTTTACTTGGGCTGTGACCACTTATGAAATCTTTAAAATCACCTGCTGATTATTTAATCTTTCACTTTTATGTGTGATAAAGTATTTGTGCCACAGTTGCCCTACGTGAGAAAATCAAATGACTATGTATGTCCTGAAAATTAATAGACAACTGATGACTTCACCTCACCAAAAATAGTGGTGACAATGAGGCTTACAGGCTTAATATCAAACATTCAAGTATGAAACTACAGTTCCAATCTTTAACAAATAAGGGGAAACGTTCTCTGGAGCTCACTAAATTTCATTGTGGGTTCCCTCAAAGTAGCACTGGGCTATGACTGACAATGTAGATGCTATTATTTAACATAGTAATGAAAAGAAATGTGTTAAACCTAGAAAGCTCTGCATAATTCTTCCTTGTTTCCCATGCAAATTCATATGCAGCCAATATTCCTTAATGAAACTAATGCAGTTTTGGTCGGCCGGGAGTTGAATGCTATTGCCAACATGATAGTGGTGCTGCAGTAATCCAGCTTCAGTTTCTGATCAATGAGGTTGGTAAGCTTGTCATCCATTTTTTGCATACAAATTGTAAAAAGGTAGTTCATAAGCATCTAAATAAGTAAAAAAGTTTAATATGTCTTGTTCAGTATATAGAAAGAGTGCATGTGTTTAAAGCAGGAGAAGGCAAGTTGTTTAGTGCAAATGGCTACACCAGTTAAACAGCTAAACCAGTTGTGGGATAACGAGTTGAAGGATGACCTATTACTTCTGAAAACAGACAACTGTTGTGTGGTGATAGCTGCGTTCAGATTTAATGGCAAAGCCATGTTTTGCTGTTAGGAGCACAAGAAGCCTTGGGCTTGCATGCTGCCTCTTCCCCTTCTTTGCATAATTGGAGGAGATTAGAAGCTTCTCTTCTTGATTTGTAACAAACCATAGTTTACTGTTTTGTCTAAGACCACCTTGGGGGACCTAGTTTACAGCCTTTGAGTATTGATAGAATCTGATTGGCATAGTAGAAACAAGGATAATTGATTGCTTTCCTTTTTTTAATGACAATAATGGATAGAGTGACTTTTTGTGATGCAAAACTGAGCAACTGTATGCAAAATATTGTAACAGGTTTTGAATATGACTCGAATATTTCTTGTGTAACTATTTCTCTAATCCTCCTAAAAATCTTGCAGAAATGTAATCCCCCACCAATCTCTTCAGGTTCTCTTGACAAAGCTTCCAATTCTCTCTTTAAGGGAGCCCTTGTGAGTGCCTTGGCTGATGATACCTTACACTTATGGAACTTGCGTCAGAAGAGGCCTGCTATACTGCACTCTCTAAAATTTAACAGAGAAAGGTAAGAATTGCTTGCTGCTGTCAACTTCTACAATGTTCATCAAAATTTGCAGTTTTTGACACCTCGCTGTAGAGAAGCTGTTAAATGGAACTTGCCTTCCATGAGTAGAAGGCACGTTCTTCATGCAGAACAGTACCTTTGTGGTCCCAATTCAGTGTAGGTTGTGTAGATTCTTGACCACAGTATTCTTGGCTTTACCATTTGGCAAACTGAGGCAGCCACCTCAAGCAAGGGATTTGGGGGCACCTTTTTCCAGTGCAGCAGATGGCTGGGATCCTGCACACCCCAATCTCCTGGTCTCCACCCAGCTGTCTCCATTTCTAGTTTATCTGCTGCCCCCCCCCTCTCCTCCATTCACATCTGAACCTGGTTATTGCTTCCCTCCTCCTATTGACTTGGAGGAGATGGGGTTGCAGCAGTGGAAAGAACAAGATTAGAGAAGAAAAATTATAGGAAGATGCAATGGTGGTGGTGGTGCCTGTGCCTGCTCACTCACTCTTCCCGCATTGTCAGAGGGTGGGAACAAATGTGAGTGTGTGTGTGTGTGTGTGTGTGTGTGTGCGTGCACGCGCGCGCACTTGCGCGCATGCACACACACACACACACACACAGGAATAGAATGGGCATCATGCTTTTTTATTTTCTCTCTAGCCCATGTCTGGACTCAATGTCTTTTACTTCCCTGCCCCAGTTATTGGGTCTTCCTGGAATTCAGCTTCAACAGAAGCCTTTGCAGTCCACATCCCTTAAAATATGTCTCAAACACCTCCCAAACAGCCAACTGCCCCCTTCCCAGATCATTTTCTGTCCCATATAGATAATCATACCTTACAAGGAATGTAAGGTATGTTCTTGTTCTCATTGCAAAAGTTGGGGGTGATATGCAGTTATTTCTGATACTATCTCCAGTCTCTCCCACTCTATTACTGGTCAATCTATTACCTCTCATCCTTTCCTTTCACCACATATGTGCTTCTACCCTTGAAGCTCTCCCACCACTTCTCTATCTCCCACTTTTACAGGCACCCGTAGGTGTTTCTCACCAATCTTTATCACTGGCTTCAAAGAGTAGAGAAATAAGGTTTGGTTTGCACACGGTCTCTGTTTGGTTTGCACACGTTCTCCTGTTTAAAACCAAAACCAAAAACAACTTCCTCAAGCCTTAGTAATTTTTAACAAATAAAGTTATTGTGATTCATGGTACTGGTAATCTGTAATTTGTATACCAATTCGTTCTTAATAGTAAGCATCACAATAACTGTGCTGACTTTGTTTTTGTTTAACTTCTAAAGCTGTAATTGTATGCACAGCAAAGTTACTTGAGTAGCTTAGTAAAATGCATAGGTTCAGGATGTTAGCCTGCTTTCTCACTGATATGGCAGGGCTGAAAATATGTTCATATACAATCCTATGCACAATTGTATGTCTCTGAGTCTGTCACTGTGACAATGGGTCTCTGTGTTTAAAGATTTATTGATTTATTAATTATATTTTTGAATCGCCCATCTGGCCAGTCATCCGGTCACTCTGAGCGATGTACAGTCCAATAAAATACAAGGGGGGGAAATACAGAGTGTAAAACACAATTAAAAACAGTACAAAACTTAAAAATCTGAACCCACCCCATATTCCCGCCTGAAAAGCCACGTTTTTAATGCACGGCGGAAGCTAATCAAGGAAGGGGCATGGCAGAGGTCACTGGGGAGAGAGTTCCATAAATTGGGGGCTGCCACAGAAAAGGCCTTCCTCTTAGTTCCCACCAGCCTGGTTTCTCTGGCTGATGGGACAAGGAGAAGGCCGTCCATGGCAGATCTTGTTGAGCGGCCTACTTGATGTTGCTGACATAATTTGCTGTCCCCTTTAAAAATTGCAAATAAAAGAAAGAATTCTCTCTCATGAACTCAGTAGCTGGCTTTGGGGTTTCCTCACTTATCTTCCAGCCTCTGTGTTCCTCAGCTGCAAAATATGAATATCAATTGGTTGTCTTTTATCAAATCTTGTCCAGCTTTGCTATTTGCGGGGTTTGATTGTAGAATCCCTTATTCTGTATATACAGGTCAACTCAGATGCATTAGGTAATTGGCTTTGTCCCCTGTACCACCATTTTACTTTCATTAGTACATATCAGTAGACTGGTAGATAAATAAACAAATGCATGGTGCTGCTGCTGCATTATTTGGGTGAGCTGCTGTTGGTGGAGGAAATGAGGAGAACTGTGCAGCTGGGCTTGAGGTTATTGGCTCTCTGGCCCACTCAGTATTGGTTAAGAACTTGCTACCTGCTCACCTGTGTTTTCAGGAGCCTGGCTTCTCCTGATGGTGAGAGGAAGTGAGTCCCTTTTGTATCCCCCAGCATGGATATTAGGGTTCTCGGGACTCTGGCTCCGCCTCAGCTCTTGGCTTCTTGGTATCTCCCATGTAATGTCCGGCACCAGCCTTGTGGATGGAAGCAAGCCAGCAGAGTCCCCACTGAGGCTCTGAGAGAGGCGATGCCAGAAAAATAGTGTGTGTGACTTTCAGGTGTGTGTGTGTGTGTGTGTGTGTGAGAGAGAGAGAGAGAGAGAGAGAGGGGTGGGGTGGGGGGGTCGGTGGGTGGGTAGGTAGGTAGGTAGAGGAGTCTTTTGTAAGAATTGATGCCACAGGCAGGAACTATATCTTGGGCTTGATTTGCAAGCACAGAAAAATATAGGATGTGCTTTTATCAAGAATAGAAACTTGCTAGAACAGGCCTATGCAACAGACATCCTCCACCAAGGCAAATGCAGCAGACCTGCTGGGTATGATAGCCCAGGTGGGGCGTGATGTCTCCTGGTTTTTCTTACCTGCCTAGGATGGCAAAAAAAGGGGGGAAGATAAGTTAAACACATAGTAGGCTGAAATACTTGACTGACTGATTGCATTTGGCTTGGTGGGTCATAGGTTATGCAGTAAAAGTGAATTGTACTTTTGTTGTTGTTGTTTTTTTTTGTTAGCCCTTGTAGCTTTTAGTTAAAAGTGTTTAGATTCTCAAGAAGTGGAATTCTGTTCCCATTACCATATTTTCCTCAATGTGTACAGAATCCATACTGCATTTATAATCTGGGCTGTGTGGATTCTGCACAAGCTTAGAAAAATAGATCAGAATTCCATTTCTTGAGAATCTTAGAAACTAGAGAGGAACCTAACCAGAATTTTCCAGTATTCAGGGATCTAGACCTCAGTAACTATACAAATAACAAAAATAAAAACATGAGAAAAAGATCCACTTCACCAACATATTGTTCCTTTCGAGACCCAGGCTTCCTTGAGTGAGTCAGAAGTGAGGTAGACTTGAGTAGCTCTTTAGGAAGTTTTAGAAGCTGCTGAAACACGTCAGGACCAATATATTACTGCTGCTGTCTTTTGTTCTGGATTTTGGCTTTACACCTGACTTCTGATCCTTGTTGTTTTTGTAAGCTAGACTTCAGAACCTTGTATTATTCCTACCCATGAGTACCAGAACCTGAATATATTGTGGAAAATAAGGAAGAATATGAAAATTTGCAAAACCTATACCAGTCGCAGAACTTAGCTTTTCTTGGTGTAGAAGTTGGATGTTTTAATAGCAGAGAGTACACATGCTCCTGTAGATGATGTTGTCGGTCATGTTGTTCGAATGACTGCCGTCTCCCAAAGCAGTTACTTTATTCCCAACTCAAGGATGGAAAGTGGAATATCGGTGGTCAGTAAGAGGTTTAAAGATGTTCTTAAGGCTGATCTAAAAAAATGCAATATCAACATTGAGAACTGGGAAGCTATGGCCCATGAACGCTTTAACTGGAAGGTTGGCCTTTCACAAAGGTTCTATGGACTCTGAAGAAGCCCGAGTGCAAGGTGAAGGGGAGAAACGTGCTAAATGAAAAGCACGTCAAACGAATCCTTTACAGCACCATCTTCCATCTGGTAACCTGTGTCCTCACTGTGGGAAGCTGTGTGGATCTAGAATTGGCCTCCACAGTCACTTACGGACCCATCGCTAGAGTCTACACAATTTTATACAATTTCGTCTTTATATAATTTTCTTTTGTAATTTTATCCTGGAAGACAATCTTACTCGGTCACGAGTGATTGCCTACTAACTAATGTTGTAAGAGGACTCCAAGGAGCCATATTCTCTTGGGTTGCAACACAGATAAATGAAGAATTGCACTCTCTAGCTCTCCTATTGATATCAGTGCCCAGAATTGATCAGATTAATTTTAAATTAGCCATGAAAAAGGCTTGTTTCATGGCTTGAAAGTAGACAGTGTATCTAATCCAGAATAACCGTTCTAGTTCTGGGTATATAGTCTTATAAACTAACTTCAATTTCAGGGTGGAAATACTATTAAGATAAATAAAGGTTCAAAACATTATTCTTTGAGAGAATACTCTTCTCTCATTCTCTTCCATAAAAAGTATACTAGTAGAGGTTCATGTGGTTGGAGGGGGTGGGTACTGTGAAAGCCTTGCAGTTTCTGATGCCTGTTGTCATTCCCATGGACATTGCCACTTTATTAATAGGTTTGATCAGAATGTCAATTTTATTCCATACATTCAAATGGAAATATTATTTAACTTATTCCTTCTGAATACTTCAGTGTCTTTAAGAATTAACAAAACTGAGTAACTGTGAATTCTTGGCTCTAAAGAAATGTGGGGAAACTGATACGAAGAAAGAATGCTGAAGAAAAAGATGTGATTGTGACCTAGTTTACAGTATCTTCCATTACCTAGCCCTGTACATATTTTTTTATAAAAAGACACATCATAAATGCTTGACTATGCATTTTTAATAAATCAATTAAAACACTGTTCACTACATACCAGGCCCATACCAGGCACTTCCATAAGTTATTAACATAATGGCTTAATGTTAAATTTAAAACTTTAAGTGAAAGTTCTTGTCTATACTAAAATGTGCTGTATAAAAGAATATTTTATTTTCCAAACTAGCTTTTTCCACTTAATGTAACTTTTGGACCTGGTTCACATGACATGACAACCCATTGTGGGTGATGGTGCGAACCCAGGACGGTTTCTGCAGGGTGGCTTATTTTTCACGAACAAGCCACTCTGATCACCCACGGCTTGTTTTAGGGTTGTTGACACCCATAGTGGCTTGTTATGTGATCCAAACCTGTCAGGGTGATTTTACCATGAGTTTCTGGGAAAGGCTAGAGAGCTGCCTGGTCAGGCAGCAAAATCCCCTGCCACTCCTCATGATCTTGCTTGTGCTGCTGCCATCCTCCCTAATCCCTTCTCAGCGTCCTCTGTCCTGTGCCCCTAAAAATCATGAATATCAAGATGTGACAGCTAACAATGGAGGCAAAGGGGGAGCCAAAAGTGGCTGGAGAGAAGGCACTTTGAGAGAGGGTAAAGTGTAAAGTGAAGCAAAGGCAAGATTCACTTTAAAAAGGCAAGCTCTGAAATGCAGGATTAAATTGACTAGGACATTGGCAAGAGAAGGATATCAGAATGCTGGGCTAAATTTTGGGGAGTTGGTCTTGTGCTGTTGCGCAACAGTGAAATTCCCAGGGGGGGGGGGAGCTGGAGAATGAGCTCCTGCATTCATAAGGGTTCTGAAAACTAATTCCATTTGGCAATCTGATGTGGAGGTGGGGAGTTTCCCTTGGTAGCTAGCAACCCTAGTGGACTAATTGCTGAAAGGGTGCTGACATAGGGACCGAGGTGACGATGGTGCTGCAAAGGCACTTGGGATATGTGGTGGAGCTGGCAGGAGAACTAAGGAGGGCAAACAAGCCACAGCAAGCACGATCGTCTGTTCGGAGTACCATCAGTTGTTCAGTGAACAAATCAACCCATGGTGGCTTATTCGCAGGGTGGCTCGGTATGACTTGTGAACCTGCGCTTAGAGTCAGTGTAGTTTTCTGGTGCATTTCAATTCAAATATCACACCAAATCATAAGTTGCACTAATGGTTCAGAAAACAACCCATGTTTTGAGCTTCCAAATGTACAGGTAAACCATGACTTCGAGCTGCATGTCTTCCTTTCTTTTCAATGTGTTTGGCACTCTTGTTTCTATGTTGCAGAGTCCACAGAGGCAGAACAATTGTCTGTAATATTCCATTTTTAGGCAAGGTGCTTGTTTGAGCATGTGGTGGCCTCTCAGCTCCAGGGTTTTCTGGATGATATGGATTATCCATTTCAATCTAGCTTTAGACCGGATGTTCAGATGGGAATGGCCTTGGTCACCTTGGTGGATTATCTATGTGTGGAACTAGACAAGGGGAATATGTCCCTATTGGTTTTCATGGACCTGTCAGCAGCTTTCAATACAATTGGCTGTGTTATCTTCTAGATGTTTGCCTGGGACTTAGGAGCATGGTGTTACGATGTCTCCAGTCCTTCCTGGATGGGTGGTTCCAGAAGGTGGTACTGGAGGATTCTATTCAACACTTTCACCATTAACCTATGGGGTCCTCCTGGGTTCATGCTGTCCCCATGCTGTTCAATATCTACATGAAACTGCTGGGAGAGGTCATCCAGGAATTTGTTGTTCATTGTCATTGATAGATATCTGGATGACCCCCAAGTCTCCTTTCTATCTTATTCTAAGCAGGCTGCAGAGGTCCTGAACTGGATATGGGGAAACAAATTGAAGGTTAATCCAGATAAGGCATAGGTAGTCCTGGTCAATAGAGCTGACCTAGGAATAGAGATTTAACCAGTGTTGAATACTGTGGCACTCCCTTTAAACACAGGTTCATAGTCTGGAGTTCAAGACCCTACTGGCCATAGTGACATATGCCTTCGTTACATCACTTCTATGAAAGTGAAAACTACATCATCATCATCATCATCATCATCATCATTATTTCTATACCGCCCAATCGATGTTTAATATCTATCCCTTGTTCCAGGCCTACCCAGAGCCAAGGGATAACTGGGGGGGGGGCTCCTCCCCCCCCACCCTGTATTTGCTGTTGTGTAATGCCAGGTCCGTAACCCAAAAAAAATATTTAATCCATGACTTGATCCTGGATGAGGGTGTGAACCTGGCATGTATTACGGAAACCTGGCTGGATGAGGCTGCTGCTCCAACTCTGGCGGCCTTGTGTCTGGCTGGATTTTTGTATGCCCACCAACCTAGGGTTGGGGGAGGGGGAGTGGCTGTTATTTACTGGGAGTCCTTGGTCCTTACTAGACTCCCCCTCCGGGAGACCAAGTTTATCGAGTGCATGTACTGGAGGTTGGGTCCAAAAGGCAGCCTGAGGATTCTGCTCGTGTACCGACCACCCCGCTGCATGACAGACTTCCCTGGCTGAGGTGCTAGAGGTGGTCTCTGATGTGCGTGTGCAGTTCCCCAGGCTATTGGTGCTGGGGGACTTCAACGTGCATTTGGGGGCTGCCCTCATGGGGGCACCTCGGGACTTCATGGAGACCATGGCTTCCTGGGAGCTGCACCCTGTAGTAACTGGACCTACCCATGTAGCCGGTCAGGCACTAGACTTGGTTTTTGTCTGTGGAGAGGGGGGAAATGATCTGGAAATCGGGTATATCCACCACCACCACCCCTTGTCATGGTCAGATCTGACAATCTGGTGGGGTTGGATTTCTCGGTGCCACAACCCCTCTGCAGGGGTGAAGGACCTATTAGGATGGTCTGCCCCAGGCATCTTATGGATCCGGATGGGTTCCTGAATGCGCTTGGGGAATTGGAGCACGCAAATGGTTGCTCGGTCGAGACCCGGGTGGATGATTGGAATGCTGCAATCACCAGGGCATTAGACTGAGTGGCCCTGAAGCGCCCTCTTCACCTGAACAGAGCTCACACAGCATCTTGGTTTACTCCATTGCTGCGAGCTATGAAGTGTGACGTGAGAAGGCTAGAGCACCGATGGCGTAAATCTCGCTCCGAGGATGATCGGACACAGGTTAGAGCTGTATCTTCAGCCTACCAGGTGGCGGTGAAGGCAGCAAAAAAGAATTTCTATGCTGCCTCCATTGCGTCTGCGGAGTGCTGCCCCAGGAGGCTGTTCCAAGTGGTCCGGAGCCTGGTCGGTCCAGTTGCTCTGGATCCGATGGAACAGTCTAAAGCCTCCGGTGAGGCTTTAGCAAAGCACTTCGCAGATAAAATTGATCGGATTAGGAGTGGGATTTCGTGCATCGTGGACACAGGGAGTGAGCGGGAGGAGGCCAATGGCAGACTGGTTTTCTGGGATTGGTTCCAGCTTCTTCCTTCTGATGAAGTGGACAAGGTGCTTTCATCTGTGAGGCCGACCACCTGCTTGCTTGATCCTTGCCCATCCTGGCTCGTTATGAGCTGCAGGGAGAGACTGGGTGAGGGGATCAGGGCGGTGGTGAATGCCTCCCTCGAGGAGGGAGTGATGCCATCTGCCCTCAAGGAGGCAGCAATAAGACCACTTCTAAAGAAGCCCTCCTTGGATCCCCAAGATCTAAACAACTTTCGCCCAGTCCCCAATTTGCCATTTCTGGGCAAGGTGCTTGAGCTAGTGGTGGGGGTGCAGTTGAAGGCACACTTGAATGAAGCTGATTATTTAGATCCATGCCAGTCGGGCTTCAGGCCTGGACATGGGATGGAAACAGCCTTGGTTGCCTTGGTGGATGATATGAGGAGGGCTTTGATAGGGGTGAATGCTCTTTTCTAATCCTCCTCGATCTCTCAGCAGCTTTTGATACCGTTGACCATGGTATCCTCCTGGACCGCCTGGAGGGGTTGGGCGTGGGAGGCACTGTATTGCAGTGGTTCTGTCCCTTCCTCTCTGGAGGGTACCAGAGGTTAGTTCCTGGGGAGGAGGCTTCGGACCCTCGGCCACTCACTTGTGGGGTGCCGCAGGGTTCCATCTTCTCCCCGATGTTATTTAACATCTACCTAAAGCCGCTGGGAGCTATCATCAGGAGGTGTGGGGTGCGAAGTCATCAATATGCGGATGACATGCAGCTCCATCTTCAAGTCCTTACCAAGGTTGACTGTTGAGACCCTGTCCAAGTGCCTGGAGTCAATCAGTGGGTGGATGGGAGGGAACAGGCTGAAACTGAACCCCGACAAGCCGAAGTACTTCTGGTGGGAGACAAGGGGAGGTTGGGGATGTTGACCTGGTGGTGAATGGGGTACATCTACCCCTGAAGGACCAGGTCCGCAGCTTGGGGGTCATTCTAGACTCCCAGCTGTCCATGGAGGCTCAGGTGTCAGCTGTGAGCCGGGCAGTGCTTTATTAACTCCACCTGATACGGCAGCTGTGCCCTACCTTCCTAATCATCTGCTCCCATCAGTGGTTCATGCCTTGGTTGCCTCTCGCCTAGACTACTGTAATGCGCTCTACGTGGGGTTACGCTGGAAGACGATTCGGAAGCTACAGCTGGTACAGAACGCGGCGGCTCGCCTGGTTAAGGGCAGTCGCCAGCGTGATCACATCACTCCAGTGCTTAAGGAGTTGCACTGGCTACCAGTTGCTCACCGAGCCGAATTCAAGGTGTTGGTTTTGACCTTTAAAACCCTATATGGCTCCGGTCCAGTTTATCTCAAGGAACGCCTCCAGCAACATCAAGTAGGCCGCTCAACAATATCTGCCATGGAAGGCCTTCTCCTTGTCCCATCGGCCAGAGTGGCCAGGCTGGTGGGGACTAGGAAGAGGGCCTTTTCTGTGGCAGCCCCCAGTTATGGAACTCCCTCCCCAGTGACCTTCGCCATGCCCACCCTTTGATTAACTTTGATAACCTCCACCCCTATGTGCTATTTAGAGCTGTTTAATACCTCGACATACAGGGCAGTCTTAACCTGGCACCAAAAGGATAGTAGAGTTGGCATCAGGCGGGCCTCAGTGGTGAGATCGTTCCACAGTTGGGGGGCTGCCACAGAGAATTATTGTTGTTGTTATTATTTTATTAAAACATTTATACCACACATTCTCGAATGTGCTCAAAGTGACTAACAGTAATAAACTAAAGCAAAATAACAACAAAAAAGAAGATAGTATGTAATAACTAAAGTGTAATTAAAGAGGAGACAAAGATGACTCAAGGAGAACCCCCAAGCTATAGACCTGCTCCTTCAAGGGGAGTGCAACCCCATCCAGAACAGGTTGAACACCCTCCATCCTGTCAGAGGAACCACCCACTAACAGCATCTCAGTCTTGTCTGGATTGAGCCTCAAGTTTGTTAGCCCTCATCCAGTCCATTATCATAGCCAGGCACCGGTTTAGCACATCCACAGACTCACCTGCTGAAAATGAAATGGATCCATTCCAGATAATCAGTCTCATCCAAGAGTGCCTGGAGCTGGTTGGCGACTACTCGCTCAAGGACCTTGCCCAGGAAAGGAACATTTACTACCAGCCTAAAGCTATTAAGATCTGGGTCCAGGGAGAGTTTCTTCAGGAGTGGCCTCACCACTGCTTCTTTCAAGTGGCATGGGACCACTCTCTCTCGCAAGGAGGCATTGATCGCCTCCCTGGCCCAGCCGGCTGTTCCCTGCCTGCTAGTTTTTATGAGCCAAGAGGGGCAAGGATCCAGTGCAGATGTAGTTGCATGAACCTGTCCAAGCACTGTGTCAACATCCTCCAGCTATACCAACTGAAACTCATCCAAGAAAATTTGACCAGGCTGTGCTCTGGGTGAAAAGGCTAAAATTGCTTCAGCCCTGATGGCTCACAATCCACCCTGTAGGCCTGACTGCCTACGTGGATACAGCAGAGCGTGAGTTGGAAGATTTAGCCTCTGTCTCATGTGTGTAACCGGCCCATGTAGTTCACACAGAGATTCAGCTTTCTCTCCTGCACGCAGCACATTCCAAGCGTCTCGGATTATAGCCAATTCCAGCTTGCCCGTCCAGTCAGCTCAACTGTAATTAGGAATTGCCATAGAATCCACCACAGGGTTTTTACTACCTGTTTATTCTATATCAGAGTAAATAGAATCTCCTAAGTTACAGTCTATATTGCAGATTATAATGCATAGCCAGTGCATAGCCAGTCCAGCCTAGCACACTTCATTACATGATTGCAATAAGTCAGAGAGAAGAGACAAGAAGAAGCACACACTAAGCAATCCTTCTCTCAACCACGAAAGTTACAGGAAACGAAACTTAACAATCATACCACGTCATCAGAAAGTACAAACCATGTGATCAGCTCATATTTCTTTCCAACCTACTTTTCCCATGAGAATAGAATAGTAGTCTCAGACTAAACAAGATTGTTATTCTAGCCATCCTGTACCTTTCCAAATGAAAACACTTGTGCCACAGCTGTTGTTGTGTTACATGTCCCAACATCCCCCCACAGCCTGTGATACATGTTTACATTTACTCAATGAGGCCTAGTGCCCTCATTAGTTTCCTGTGTCTTACTTCAGGCAATGGTTTTGTGAAAAGATCTGCCACCATATCCCCTGATGCACAGTACTTGAGTGTTACCCACCCTTTTTGCACACAGTCCTTTACATGAGAGTAACGAACATCAATGTGTTTGGTTCTTGGCCTACATTTTTCATTTTGAGCCATGCTAATGCAAGCTTGGTTGTCCTCAAGAATTGTAACAGCCTTGTCTACTGGTATGTGCATATCAGCAAACAATTGTTTGAACCATTCTATCTCATTACATGCTTGAGATAAACTGATGAATTCAGATTCTGCGCTAGAAATCGCCACACAAGTTTGTTTTCGTGTGTACCAGTCAATAAGACTGTTTTCATACATTAAAACTGTTCCACTTGTGGATTTTCTATCTGTTCCAGATCCCCAATCATCATCAGTGTACACACAAAAACCTCCATCTGTGTGTGATGACAATTTCAGTTTGCAATTCATGGTACCTTTTAAATACCTTAACACCCGTTTCACAGCTAGCCAATCATAGTTAGAAGGATTTTGCGTTTTCCTGCTAAGTATGTTTACAGCATTGCTGATGTCTGGCCTACTCACATTTGCCAAGTATAGCAGGCTTCCAATAACACTCTGATATTTGCCAATATCATCAAATCCAGTGTTATCTGTGTGTTTTTGATATTCAAGAGTCATTGGAGTAGTAACTGGGTTACAATTCTCCAATCCATGAATTTCCAGCAATTTCTGAATTTTCCCACTTTGTTCAACCATGAAAGAACCTTCCTCATCTTGAGACAATTGCATTCCAAGATAGTGTTGTACCAAACCCAGATCTTTCAGTTCAAAGTGTGCTTGCAATTCTTGTGCAATTTTGTCCTTTTGACTCACTGTTTGTGTTACCAGTAAGATGTCATCAACAAAAATCAACAAATACACCCAGTTTCCCTGTTCTGTGTAATTTGTATACAGACAGTGATCAGCCTTGCTTTGTTTGAATCCCAAACTAATCAAAACTCTGTCTAGCTTTTGGTTCCAACATCGAGCTGCCTGCTTCAACCCATATATGGACTTGTTCAGACGACATACAAGACTGGGATTTTCTACAAAACCTTGTGGTTGCACCATGTAGAGTTCCTCTTGTAATTCCCCATATAAAAAAGCAATTTTTACATCAAAATGAAATGCCATCATTTTTCTTTGTGCTGCCAATTTCAACAATAGTCTGACAGTTGCATACCTTGTTGTTGGTGCAAACACGGCATCAAAATCTACCCCATGTTTTTGTCCAAACCCCCTGGCAACAAGTCTTGCCCTGTACCTTTCCACCTGCCCCTGGTGATTTGTTTTCACCTTGTACACCCATTTACAGGTGATGGCCTTGCGCCCCACAGGCAAAGATACTAGACTCCATGTGTTGTTGTCATGCATTGCATTGATTTCATCCTGCATGGCCTCAAACCAATCATTCTTCACTTTTGGTTCCAAGCTTTGAATTTCCTCAAAACTTTGTGGTTCTAAAGCTATTTTGAGAGCTTTATGTACAACAGTTTTCCCACTTTGGAATTCATCCTGATATCTAACAGGTGCTTTTGCGTTCTCGGGTTGAACGCCTCAGAGATTGTTCACCTCCCTCCTGTTCCCCAGACATCTGCCCAGTGGCCTGTTCTGTCCCAGAAGCATCCTGCTGTGTTTCAGACATTGCATGCATTGGCAATTCTACCAGCTGTTTCTGGTAATCTGTTTGCTCGTGAAAAATCATATCCCTGCTCAGAATTACCCTGTTGTGGTGTTGTGACCACAACCTGTACCCTTTTGTTTGTGCATCATACCCCAGCAGAAAACATTCAAAGCTTCTTGCAGATAGCTTTGTCCTATTTTGAGCCTGTATATGAACAAAACATTTACACCCAAAAATGCGCACGTGTGCTACCTTTGGTTTCCTCCCATGAAACATTTCATATGGAGTTTTCCCAATTGTGGAATTTCGTAACCTGTTCAGCAGATAGTTAGCATTTGACAATGCATCCCCCCAGAAACGGTTTCCCACCTTTGACTCAGTCAATTGGGCCCTCATCATGTCCTGGAGTGTCCGGTTACGTCTTTCAGCAACGTCATTTTGAAATGGGGAGTATGGGGCTGTGACTTTGTGCCCTATACCCTCTCTTTCCAAAAATTTCTTGAACTTTGTACTCATGTACTCTCCCCCACCATCCGTGAGTAATTCTCCTATTGGATATTGTTTATATCTGTTCCCAGCCCATTTAACAAATGATTCAAATCTCTCTTGAACCTGAGATTTATGCTGCAGCAGATATACGAATCCAAATCGAGAATAATCATCAATTAGAGACATATAGTACTTATTCCCCCCATAGCTAGTTTCAAATGGACCAGCAACATCAGAGTGTACCAGCTCAAAGATTCTTGTGCTCACTCTATCACTGTGTTTCTGAATGTTAGACCTGTGTGACTTTGCAGTACTACATACTTCACATTCCACATACTTTGAACAAGGTTTCATTGTCACACCCTCACACAGACCTGGCATTTTTTCTATGCTTCTGTAATTGGCATGCCCAAAACGTTTGTGGAAAATATGTAAACAATTGTCATGTGGTTTACAATTCGCATACTTTGCCTTCTCATCATGTGTTACAAATGGATTTATAACATACAGAGAATTCTGCAAATCACCTTTTGCACAGATCACCCCTTCATGTGAAATTACACAATTGCTGTTAGAAAAACTTATTTCATATCCATCATTAGCCAATTGTGATATACTTATCAGATTTGTGTCCAGTTCTTGAACAAACAGTGCTCTCTGTTGACCCAAAGAAGCAAAGTCAATTGTTCCTGTAGCTGTCACCTGGATTCTTTTTCCATCAGCCAGTTCCACAAATTGATTTGTATATCCATCATCCAGAGATTGAAACATGTCTCTGGAATTTGCCATGTGGTGTGAAGCTCCACTGTCAAGTACCCACATGTCCTGGTTGGAGAAACCCACCCGAGCAATCAAACTTTTGCCCATTTTAATTGTATCCTCAGGTGTACTGGTAACTTCCTTTTTCTTTTTTTTTCTTGCCCTTAAAAGTACAGTCTCTTTTAAGATGTGAAGTCGAACCGCAACCAAAGCATTTTCTTACTTTCAAAGCAGTTGCTGGTGTAACCTCCACCAGCTTGGCACCGTTCCCACCAGCATTCCCGCTGCTTGAGTCAGCCGCGCTGTGTGCTGGTTTACGTCCGGCATGTTGCTTGCTTCCTTTTTTCCATTTCTCCCTCTCTGAGAGAAACTTGCCTGACACATATGCCTTGGTCAGATTCCGATCTGGCTGCCTGTTAGCTCAACTGGTACAGCTTCCACGCAATTGTAATCCTACTCCCAGATCTGCTTTACAGCGTCCAGAAACTATTCTCCGTCTCCCACTGCAACTGCAACTGCTTCTCTTATTACAACATTCCAGAGCCCCGGCATGAGTTAAACAAACGCCGCTTCTGGCCGTTTCATAATACACAGTTCTGTCCAGATAGCTTTACCACTATCTGTGAGTTAAGAGCCTTTGTGCTGCCGCATTCCCGGGAACAGGGTTTCCCCCTCCTTCCCTTCCAGAAATTCTCAGCCTTGCTGACTGAGCTTCCGGCTTGAACAGAGCCTGCCAGCTCTCAGCACACACACCTCCCGCTCTCTTTTTCCTTTTGCTTACCAGCTGAAGAAGGTCCAGGAGATGGTTCTTCCGCTTTAATGGCTTTCTCTGCCATCAATCACTGCTTCTCCGAGTAGTCGAAGCGTTGACGCACAGCAGCTGGATAAATAACTCCCGCCGCCGCCTCTGGCACAGACCCTCGACCTTGCCTCAAACTTTTCTCCACTCGATCTCCGGCACCAGTCCAACAGGTCATTTTGTAATCCGATTCCTCTGGGCCCATAACCCTGAAAAGGCTAAAATTGCTTCAGCCCTGATGGCTCACAATCCACCCTGTAGGCCTGACTGCCTACGTGGATACAGCAGAGCGTGAGTTGGAAGATTTAGCCTCTGTCTCATGTGTGTAACCGGCCCATGTAGTTCACACAGAGATTCAGCTTTCTCTCCTGCACGCAGCACATTCCAAGCGTCTCGGATTACAGCCAATTCCAGCTTGCCCGTCCAGTCAGTTCAACTGTAATTAGGAATTGCCATAGAATCCACCACAGGGTTTTTACTACCTGTTTATTCTATATCAGAGTAAATACAATCTCCTAAGTTACAGTCTATATTGCAGATTATAATGCATAGCCAGTGCATAGCCAGTCCAGCCTAGCACACTTCATTACATGATTGCAATAAGTCAGAGAAGAGACAAGAAGAAGCACACACTAAGCAATCCTTCTCTCAACCACGAAAGTTACAGGAAACGAAACTTAACAATCATACCAACCTACTTTTCCCATGAGAATAGATTCCATGAGAATAGAATAGTAGTCTCAGACTAAACAAGATTGTTATTCTAGCCATCCTGTACCTTTCCAAATGAAAACACTTGTGCCACAAGCTGTTGTTGTGTTGCATGTCCCAACACTGGGAACCTCATCTGATTCAACTGCCATAATATTGGAGTCCAAGTCCCAGCGGATGCAAGAGATTTTTTCCGGGAAGTGCCTGGCAAATATATTGCAGTGGGCCTCAGAGGGGTCCAGAATGTCCTTGGGGCCAGTATATAATACGCCCCGGACAACCCTAAAAAGCTCTGCTGGGTGGCAAATAGAAGATTGGAAAAAAAGCAGTGAGATGTTGTTTCTTTCCTGCCCTCACTGCCTCTAAATATAGGCACATTTAGGCACATACCAGGGGTCGATTTCATCCTCTAGGAGTTTTCCTCCATCTGCACTCAAGCTGTCTCCTGTTCTGTTTCATCGCTCTCAGCTCCGGGGTGTACCACAGAGCCGTACGAGCTCTACTACAGAGAGGGCACTCAGGAGCGATCATGTCAACCGCCCGGGCCATCTCTCTATTCCAGAGATCAACCAGGGATTCAACAAGACTGCCAGCCATATCAGCCAGAAACCCCTCAAGGGCCCTCTGGAAACCATCTGGATCCATTAGCCTCCGGGGGTGGACCATCTCAGTAGGTCCCCCCATACTTGCAGAGGGGAAAAATTGCTGTCAGTCTAAGTTTCAGCAGGCGGTGATCTGACCATGACAAAGGAACTGACTCAAAGTCCCCCACCTTCAGATCACTATCCCCATGCCCAGCTGAAAAAACCAGATCTAGAGTGTGCCCTGCTACATGTGTTTGGCCAATGACATGTTGGGACAGTCCCATGGTTGTCATGGAGTCCAAGAAATCCTGAGCCGCCCCAGATGGGGCGCCCTCAGCATGAACGTTAATGTCTCCCAGAACCAACAGCCTGGGGGACCTCAACATTGCCACCAAGACCACCTCTGTCAGCTCAGATAGGGAGTCCGTTGAGTAGCGGCGTGGGCGGTACACCAACAGAATCCCCAATCTGTCCTGCTGGCCCAACACAAGGTGCAAATACTCCAGACCAGTAGTCAGACAGACAGGGAACCTGGAGAGAGAGATAGGATTCCTATAGACCACAGCAACCCCCCTCCCTGGCCCTCAGGTCTACCCTGATGCTGCACCAAGTACCCCAGTGGGCAGAGCTGGGAGAGACTGACTCCTCCGTTCACCCACCCAGGTCTCGGTAATACATGCCAGATTGGCCGCCTCATCCACTACTAGGTCATGGATGAGGGAGGCTTTATTTTGGACCAATCTGGCATTTAGAAGCAGCATCCACCATCCAGAGACCCGAGGGCAGGCTGATAGGGCAACCACCAAACTTGCGAGTGTGAGGAGGACCGGAACACGGCACAGCCATTAACTGTCTGGGCTGCGTTCCTCTTACCTGGCTAGCCCTCCTCCCAACACCATATCTCCCTCTACACGTCACAACACCGATTGGTGCCCCCACGGATTCAATGAATTTGATTTGTCAATTCAGACAATGGGTTAGATCCAACTGTTGTGTGGTGGGACTTCCCTGTCCTCTCCTATCCTCTGGAGCCCCCCCCCCCCACACACACACATGTGTCCCAAATCTGCTCCAGAGGAACCCTAACCCTCCAGAGCAGATTTGGAAGGGTATATGGGTGGGGAGGTGCAGCAGAGAGTGGAAATTTGCTCAACTAGAGGACAGATAAAGTTGGATCCAACCCATTATACTAAATCATAGTTAGCACAAACTGGCTTGCAAACACACTTAAAAAAACTCTTTCCTGATTCTGGATTGTTGGCTGATCCCAAATCATGGATAGTCAATTCAGGCTTGGGGCCAGGCCTGCCATAAGGCAAAGTGACCCCTTGGGTCAGGCAGATTATGGGCAGTGCAGAGAAGCCCCTGTACACCCATCCATATTTTATCAAACAGAGAAAGTCGGGTGCCAGCCAGCCATGGAGTGCCTGGCCAGTGGACCTGGAGGATGGCTTCCTGAGCTTCTTTCCTCCCCTTTCCTGTCTGAGTGGCAACAGGGACAGAAAATAGAATGCCCATATATGGAGAACAGGCTGGGAGTGCCTGCTCCAGCATGACAAAACTGGCTGTGATGCAGGTGTGCATCAGCTGGAGGAGAGTGGCAGGTAAAGCCCAGACCATTCCACCTTTCCAAGTTGCTGCACCAGCACCTCATTTTGCTGATTGCCAGGTGCTAGGCTCCTGTGTTCATGTTTGCCAATTGGGCAGCATGTTTCCTGCTGCAGCTGGCTGTTGGCTTGCAAGACGTGCACACATGGTTATTGTGTAGAAGGAGCTGAAGGAAATGTTATTAGCTCAAGTGGAACCTGGAGGTAAATGGTTAGCCTTGCCTGCAGTGCCTACTCCTGTGCCACTCCACCTTCACTTGGGTCCCTTAATTGCACCTTTCCCTGAGAGTGCCTAGCAGCTGCTCTTCTTAGCCCTGCTGTTTCCTCCCCACCTTGCTGCTGCTGCCCCATCCCCCCCCCTTTTTTTACAAGCTAAGGCTGCAATCCTTTATGCACTTACCTGGGCATAAGTTCCAGTGAACTCAATGGGGCTTGCTTCTGAGGACTGTGGCGGATGTAGGGTATATTGGATATGGGTGGACAGCTCTGTTTCAAATCTTCACTTGGGTATGAAGCTCAACAGGCGGACCTGGGAAAATTATTACCTCTCAATCTAACTTACTTCATAGGGATGGTTTGGCATCTAAAATAAAGAATCATATATTTAATTGGCCCTGAACCGTTATGGTAGGCTACAATAACTACCACTGTATCTACTTTCAATGAAATAATCTTGCCTAATTTCTTCAGTTCAATATATATTGTTCATTGTATGTTGTAGACTTAGTCAGGACCATCAAGCCTAATATTGTTTACTCAGACTGGTAGTGCTTCTCCTGGGTTTTACCAAACCATGTTACTTCATATCTTTTTGAAGTGGAGATGCTTGGGATTGATCCTGAGGGAAAAATTATACACTACTTACGTAGCATGTAGACTATCTTCATTTTTTTAAAAAACCTCCAAGTAAGAGTTCAGGGCTCTGCTCCAGGTCAGGACCACCGTGGGTTGGGGAGGTTTAAGCCTTCCCACCCTGCTAAATATGTACACCTACCACGACCACTGGTGCAAGGCCTAAAAAAGAAAAATCCTCATTTTTTTCTTCTTTTGTATTCATAACTAATTTTTCAGTTAATAATAATGTGCAACATAAGCTTAACTATCTAGAAGGTAGCTAACAATATCTTAACCTGGTCTTATGTTGGAAAACTTGACCATTCACACAGACACTGTCAACATGAAGCAGGCTCAGGATCCACTTATTGGATATGAGTGAGATCTCTGGCAGCTTTCACTTCAAACCTGGCAAACATTTTTTTGTAATATACATTGGCAGGGTATATTGCAAGATCAGGATCAACAGCAATGATGGTGGTAGACCTCTGCTGCTGCAGTGGGTAGAAGTGAAAATTCCTTAAACTCAACACAGTGTTCCACTACAGAGCTAGGACGGATGGAGATGATGACAATCATGGGTTGTATTCAAGATCAATACTGGGTTGTAAAGCTCACATTGCTATATTTGGAACTGGGCAGAGGCTGATGTTTCTTGTCTCTTGTCTTTGTCCTTCTCCTCCCTACTTCTGCCACTCATGAGTTTTTCAAAGAGTCAAAGTACAGGAACCGGATAAACTTTATTGCCATGATGTGTTCTTACAGGTCAAGGCACTTAGAGCTGAAGACTCTGAAATAATCCCATCTTGGTATTCCACGGCCTAACCCAAGTTCTGAAACCAGATCTGGAAACACTAGCCTTTTGAGGACAATATAGCAGAGGCTTAAGAGCCTCTTGGGTACTCTGAAAGGATCCTAAAAAACCGCTGTAGTCTCCAAAAGACAAATGGACACACAGAGGTCCAGATTCTGCAATCCACTGCAGCATGGAGCTCAGTGTTGTTGCTTTGCCAGGGGATTTTGGTTTCTGCAGAAAGTGCACATGGAAGCAAATACAGTGATGACATGTAATATGTAGACCTACACCCTCATGCCACAATAGGACAGTATAGAGAGTTGTACCTTCACATGGCCAATTCCAGTTCTTCTGGCTGAGGGTAGTGTTTAGGTTGTATTCCAAACTTCTTTGGACATTCTATTTTCTATGAGGATTCATTCCCCAAAGACATGACTGTCATGCCAGCAGGTGATCGCCACCTTTAAATAAACCTCAACTTTCTGAAGATCTGAAACTGTGTCAGTGCTTCCCAAAGATATCTTTTATCCCTGATCTCTATTCAGTTGTCTATTTCACAGGGTGACTATTTGCCATCCACCATTCTGCTGTATGCATAAATCCTAGAACAACTGCATAGGTTTCCCCTTGATGTTTCCACGTAGCCTTGCATATCTATCTACCCGTCTGGGGTTCCTGGGTGGTTAGTCTGCTAGATGGCTTTTAATGTACTGGAACATAAGTCCTTTTAAGGAGGCCATAGGATGGCCAGTGTTCTAATTCCATTAAGCCCTTGCACAGCCATACAAGCAGCATTTCTTTTGGGGAACACATGGATGACATTTGGAGAACACTTGGACTGTGCACACCTTTATGTGACATGACAATATGTGACAGAGGAGTGCGACCCTGTTGATTCTCTGGGACTTCTTGACGGCTTTTGATACCATTGACCATGCTGTCCTTTTGGATAGGCTGTCTGGGTTGGGAATTGGAGGTACTGTGTTGCAGTAATTCCTCTCCTACTTAGATGGCTGATTCCAGAAGGTGCTGCTGGGGGATTATTGCTCTGTGCCTTGGCAGCTGTGCTATGGGGTTCCACAGGGCTATCGTATCCAGCATACTGTTCAACATCTACATGAAATCGCTGGAGGGTTATCTGGAGATGTGGGCTGAGCTGTCACCAATATGCAGATACCGCCTAGCTCTATCTTTCCTTTTCACCAATGGAGAGCCAGGGTGATGTAGTGGTTAGGCTGCTGGACTGGGACTCAGGAGACCTTGGTAATAGTACCCACTTGGCTATGAAGCTCCCTGGTGACTTTGGACCAGCTGCTGACTCTTATTCTAATCTACCTCACAGGATAAAATGGAGAGGAGGAGGAGCATATTGTACACTGCCTTGGGTTCTTTGGAGGAAAGAAGGCAGGATATAAATGTAATAAATAATAATAATAAAATCCAGGTGAGGCAGTGGGTGTTCTGAATCAGTCCCTGGGCATGGTAATGGACCGGATGAAAGCCAATAAACTGAGACTTAATCCAGACAAGACAGAGGTAGTTAGTGTGTGGTTCATCTGTCTAGCTAAGTGTTCAACCTGTTCTGGACAAGGTTGCACTCCTCCTAAAGGATCAGGTTTGTAGTTTGGGGCTGCTCTTGGGTCCAGCATCACTAGAAGCACAGGTGGACTTGGTGGATCGGAGTGCCTTTTATCAGCTTAGGCTGATATACCACCTATGTCTGTATCTGGTCAGAGATAGCCTAGCTACAGTTATCTATTCTCTAGTAACCTCTTGTCTGGATTACTGCAATGCATTATACATGGGGCTGCCTTTGGAAACAGTCTGGAAACTTCAGCTGGTCCAAAATAGGGCAACACGACTGTTAACAGGGACTGGTCAATATGAACATATTGCACCAGGGTTTTGTGATTTGCATGGCTACCAGTCTGTTTTCAGGTCCAATTCAAAGTGCTGGTATTAAACTTTCAAAGTCCTAAATGGCTTGCGCCACGTTGCCTGAAGAATCATCTCCTTCTATATATAATGCTCAGACCCTACAATCATCTTCAGAGGCCCTTTTCTGGGTGCCCCTGCCAAATGAAGTGAGGTGGGTGGCTACTAAGAAGAGGGCCTTTTCCATTGTGGAATGTCCTCCCTAGAGAGGCTTGCACAGTGCCTATGTTGTGATCTTTTCGGCTCCAGATGGACCTTGTTTTCCCAGGCATTTTAGTTTTTCAGTTTCTGTTGTTTTTAAATTTGTTACTGTATTTTTAAATCTTTACACTGTTGCTGGTTTTACTTTGCTTTTACTGCAGTTTTAAACTTTTAAAAGTTTTATATTGTGTTTTATTGTGCTGTATTTTATGGTGTTAATTATTATGTATTGCCCAGAGGGCTGCAGCTTTTGGACGGTATAGAAATGTAATCAGTCAAAAAATAACTGAACTTCTGCCTTTTGATGATAGAATATTGACAGACATTGTGAGGTAAAGCAGATTTTTGGGTGGAATCCTGGTTACTAGGATGGTCAACCTGCCTGAATGCTGCCAAAATTGCTCCATGCAATTTGTGGAAGGAAATAATGTCTGCATTTCATTCTATATCAGAATGGCTTTCAATAAAACTCCTATATTTGTACTGCCACTGGCTATAGGTCTGTAGCTTTCTGTGTCCCTTAAATCCACTATTTCTAACGTCCCGTATGCAATTGATTTTAGGAAGCTGGGCTTGCATGGACTTTTATACTCCGACTCAGCACCATGTTGCTGATGTGGCAGCTGTTTGGAAAAAGACCAGCCACACATTTGAATCTCCTTTCACTCTTGTTTCTTTCTCTTTTAATTTACAGTATTTCTAGGCCACCTAGAATGGTAACTTCTCAAGGTGGCAGTCAAGATAAAATAACCAATCACAATTAAACAGCAAATAAAAATATAAAACAGCATAGCAGAAATAGCTTTACATAGATATAAATTGTCAGCAAATTAAAAACTTTTGTTGAAATCATTTTAACCAAGCGACAGAGTGTGAACTAGCTTTCCTTCTTGATTGGAGTCTCTGGGCCAGTTTGCACGATCGTGCAGCCCACCATGGCTAATTTAAGCCACAGTGGTCTGCAACACGGGTGGATGGCCATTTTGAATATTCAAGCTACAACTGTGGCTTGGGTGGGTTGTTGGCATGGTTAAGAAACCTTAAAACCTTAAAATATTCTATGGGTTGTGGTAGTTTGTTAACCGTGCCAACAACCCACCCTCAACGGATTTGGATGACATGGCAAACTGCGGTCACAGTTTCAGTATTCAAAAGTCACCCGGTACACACTGGCATGAGCTGCAACCCCTGATGGCTTAAGTAAGCCACAGTGGGCTGCAGTGATCGTGTGAACCCTGTCTTGGTGTTTGAGATTCTTTTAGGCAACTATGCTATTTGTTTAATTGTTATGCACTGTGCTAAGTTTTACAAATCATGATAAAAGTTTCACGTAAGTAGCTTTGACAGTTTTATCAGAGGAGACATATGGCCTACAACTAGCAAACGAAATCCTTTGCAAGCATCTGCAAATTGCCTCTCAAGTGACCTTGTTCACTATTAATACATTTACGTAAGTAATTATGCAAATTGAATTTAGACTCAATAAGCGTTTAGTAATGTCTGCTTGGATTAATACTGTATGGTGGCAGCCCCACTTTAGACTACTATTTTACTAGTCAGGGCCATGTCCACAAATACCAATCTAAAATAAAGCTTTTCTTATAAAGATGAATGTAGTGGACAGTACTTGACCTCCTGCTTACTATTAAGCATGTAGTAAGCAAATATCCAAGTACTGAGTATATGATGTCCTTTATTGCATATTTGTATTGTATTCCCAAGAGATAACAATCTGACAAAATTGTAGCGTTTAAGGAAGTAGAAACTGAAAATCTGGGATATTTCAATAGCATGTCTCACTACTTACAGTAAATTTGAAAGTTCTGAGAAATGTGGATCCATATACAGCAAGGGTATTGAACCTTTTTCAGCCCGACAGCTGAATTCCATTTCAGAAAAGCTCTCAGGGATTGTATTCCAGTGGTGGGCGGGGCTGAAGGCAAAGGGGCAGAATAAAAAATACCAGGATATTTTAATATAAAACTCTTACTGCCTGTAATTAAGCCTTAGAAGAGGCATTACAACAGTTTAGAATGTGGTGGAGGGGAGAACTGCAGAAAACCTGGGAAGCCACCAAATGATTGGTGATCAGGGGAAAGGGGTGGGTCCAGGAGATGGGGGCATGGCCATTTGGGGAATTGCGGGTAGGCTGGATGGATTTGGATCCCTGACTTACAATATGGGAAACAAATCCTCAAACTTCAGTCTTGTGTTTTTATGAATGAAACTGTTCTTGCACAGCTGTCTAAAATGCAAATATTTGAAACAAATTCTGAGTAGTGGGTATTTCCATTTTCTCTTAATGCAAGGAGTCTGTTTTACAAATATTCTTCTTTATTCAATGAAAATGAAGGCTTTTCTTGCTGTTGCTGCACTTGGTCTGGCTTCCCTTGTTTTTCGTGTGTTGATTTGGTGAGAGCAAACAGAGTTTTACGAGTCAATTTTTAATCTCTGTATAGCAATCTGTGCTAAATGTCTTGTACATTTTTGCAGAATCACTCATTTTGTATTTTCTGAATCTTTGTCGTCGTCGTCTTTTATATTATAAAAGTTTTTAACCTGCTTCCAGGGTGCAACACCCTCACAAGGTGGCTTACAATATTATAACAACGTGAACATATGAATTGCAGTTAAACATACACATCCCTATCTTTTAAAGCACCAAATACACACTGAAATAAATGTGTCTTTTCATATTACTAGATATGTTCTGAATCATAGAACTGTTTCACATACGTCCCTATTTAAAGGCGTAGAGACCAGTTATAATTTTGCATTAGTCCTGATTGGGGAGCGAGCAGCTAGCGTATGTGCACACGAATCAGTTTGTGTGTTTAATAGGATGTATATTCTGAAAACGGCTTTGAGATGAGGTTGGGAAATTATTTTAATTGTGCATGGCTTCCCATTGGAAGAACCTAGATCTATGTTAGATAGGATTCTCGATCATCCCAGTTTGCAGGACACGGAATAATGGGCTCAAGTTACAGGAACCCAGATTCCACCTAAACATCAGGAAAAATTTCCTGACTGTCAGAGCAATAAGACAATGGAACCAACTACCTAGGGAGGGGGTGGGCTCTCCCAATCTGGAGGCATTCAAGGTGCAGCTGGACAGCCATCTGTCAGGGATACTTTGACCTGGATTCCTGCATTGAGCAGGGGGTTGGACTCGATGGCCTTGTAGGCCCCTTCCAACACTACTTTTCTATGATTCTATGAATTATCTGGTTGTGAATTTGATAAAACATTTATAAAGTATAACAATGTATTCCTTCCTTAATTTTAATTGTTTGGTCTTAAGATATAGAGGAGTGGTGTTTTTTTTTAATTCCATTTTTTTAATGTGTTCTCTTTCAGGATAACATTTTGCCATCTGCCTTTCCAGAGTAAATGGCTATATGTGGGCACTGAAAGAGGAAATATACACATTGTCAATGTGGAGTCCTTCTCTCTCTCAGGCTATGTCATAATGTGGAATAAAGCCATTGAACTGTGAGTATGGTCTAGGTGAAAAGAAATTTGGTTCGTTTAGACATTGTTCTTTTCTTTAAGTGTGTTCCTAATTAACACAACACACTAAGTATAAATGCTTCCAAAAAATTAGTTGTGTTTGTGAAACTTGACCACTGATTTGTCAGCTATGTATTTGTATTGTCTAAAATGATAATTTGTTTCAGGAAAAATATCACTGCTTTTACAAGGATGTGTAAAATATTGAAGAGAATTGTGATTTCATTTTTGAAGTTAGTGTGGTACACTGTATTCCTATATATGGTTATTCAGCAGTAGGTCCCACTGTATTGAATGGGGCTTACCCGTAGGTAAGTGTGGATATGATTAGAGAAATACTTATAATTCATATTATGTAGAATCATAGTTTCAGTATACTTGCAAAATCATTTTCTAAAAACTTTTCTATCTAATTTCGATAAAACAGTATGTCTAGAACATGATGAACTATCACATTTTATAAGAGCCATTTTATGCATTGCTAGAATGTTTGGGACAGTACATACTGTGTGTGTGTGTGTGTGTGTGTGTTGAGTTGCTTAGAGAGCACTCCCTATGGCCCTTAGACAGTGTCAGAGCTATGACCTGGGGAGTGGAGGGAATTTCTAAAAAATGCAATTTAAATTTCACTGATTTAAAGAGGTTGGTTTGGATCTAGACTTTGCTTCTACTGGTGGAAGCATCTGTTGAACAGAGTTCCACTAGGGTAGGGATGGACAGCGTTGGGTCTGGAAAACACTTTAGACCCCCTGGACCCCCCTGCGGGTTGCACTCCTCCCACCCACTAGTGGCAAAATAATCATCCGTTTGCTGTTGAATTTCAGGGGTAAAATGCTGTGGAGGGGTAAAAATGACAAGTTTAGCTTGTTTGTGAGTTACATTTTTCCGTTTTAGCTTCCATAGCAGTTTGTTGTCAACCACTGATTTTTTTGCTGCCACAAATTTCAGCAGTGTGGCAGGAGCTGCACCAGGGGACAGGCAGGGCCACATGTAGGCCGTGGGCCAAATGTTGCCCACCCCTGCGCTTAAGGGGACACTTTTGCTAGTGGAAGGGTGGGTGTGATTTTTTCCAATTCCATCATTCCCACGCAGCCTTTTGCACCCTCCATAAATCTGCTCTGGAATCCTGTGGAGAGCTGCAGTGGAAGGGGGGGAATTTGCCTCTTCTCTCCCCCCCCTTCCACTAGCAGGATTCTCCACTGAATCAAAAGCCTTCCATGGACGGAACAAGCCCTTCTGTTCATAGAAGGTTAAGTTAAAACCCAATCCAATTTCTGGAAGCCACTAAACTAATACTAGAAATCAGCTAATACATCCTGGAAAGTGGACACCTTATTGAATCAATTTCGGTCTTCCAGAGTGTACTAATCTTTGTCCTATGATGCTGATGGAATGTCCTTGACTTCTTGTTTCTATGCTCCATTCCCATTACTGCTAACAGTTCTTAATTTTTTCTTTGGTTAATGACTCAGTTTTGCTAAGTTGTTAATTGGAGCTGCTTATTTGGGAGTATGTTACTCCTATGTTGAAACCGCTGTACTAGCTTCTGATTCATTTCAGGCCTGGTTCAAAGTGCTGGTGATTACATTTTAAAGTCCTTAGTGGTTTAGAACCAGGATATCAGAAAGAATGCCTCACCCCATATGAGCTTGCCCATTTATTAAGGATATCAACAAAGGCCCTCTTGTGTGTCCTACCAACATCTGAAAAACAGTTAGTTGGTAGCCCACTCCTTCGTGGGAAGCCTGCGTTGCTTTCTAATGGCATCTTGCTCTATGAAAAAAAACCCTCTTCCTTTTTAGGAAGGAGTTTGAACTATGATGCTGGTTTAATGGTCTTTATGTTTTGGAATTTTAAAGAAGGTGATTTAGATCAGGTGTGGGAAACCTCCAGATGTCTTGGATGCCAACTCCCATCAGTCCCCCCCCCCCCAGTATGGCCAATGATCAGAAATAATCGGAGTTGTAGTCAAACAACATCTGGAGGGCCACAGGTTCCCCACACCTGTTCTAGTCCTTCACTGCTCCTCTTGTACTGCTGTTATTTTTAATGAGGCTGTCTCATTTTTATTCTGTGTTACCTAGTGGCTTTTACAATTTTTTTTAAAAAAATCCAATTTGGATGTTTTGTTGCTTCACATGGTAAGCAGTCTTGAATTTTTACGGAAAGCTGGGATAGATTTTTTTTTAAAAAAATAAAAAACAAATATATTTCAAGTACAGTCATGCCTTGGATTGAGAGCATAATTCGTTCCGGAAACGTGCTTGTAATCCAAAACACTCTTATATCAAAACAAAATCCCCCCCAAAAAAATTTGTTCAGAGATTTTTAATTTAAGCTGTACTACAGTACTTGTATTGCAAGACGTCGCTTGTATATCAAGTCAAAAAAATTTAAATAAATATTTTAAAAATTGCTTATCTTGCAAAATGCTCTCAAACCAAGTTACTTGCAATCCAAGGTATTACTGTATGTTTATTTTGGCAATGTGAATGTCTCTTCAGATTTTCTGTAGCCCTTCTGGTCCTTGTCAGATAGGCATAATTGTCATAGAATTTACTTGTGCAGTATTTACTGCACTCCAAGGGTTGTATCTATTCTTTAGTTCATGCAGAAACCAATTGAAACAAAATATTCAGCATAATTTACATTTACAGTAATACCTTGGATTGCAAGTGACTTGGTTTGAGAGCATTTTGCAAGACAAGCAAATTTTTAAATATTTATTTAATTTTTTATAACTTGATATACAAGTGACGTCTTGCAATACAAGTACTGTAGTACAGCTTAAATTAAAAATCTCTGTACAAATTTTTTGGGGGGCTTTCGTTTTGATATAAGAGTGTTTTGGATTACAAGCACGTTTCCGGAACGAATTATGCTCTCAATCCAAGGCATGACTGCATATTAAAATATTTAGATCCGATGCTTCTTGAAATCAGGAAGCTTTCAAATAATAATAGTTACAGACATATAGTTACAGCCACCTATAACTGAAGAGAGTAACATACATTCCTGTAGAACAGCCATTCCCAATGTGGCGCCTTCTGATGTGTTGGACTACAGCGACCACCATCCCTAGCAAGGATGCTGGCTGGGGGTGATGGGAGTTGTAATCCATCACATCTGGAGGGTGCCAGTTTTGGGAAGGCTGCTGCAGGGTTGTAGCTGCTGCTTAGAAATGCTGGAGCAAGCCTGGATCCAGAAGAGCATCCCATTCTATTGGGTCAGCTGGGACCAACTACCATTTTGGCTCCTCCTCTCAGCAAATGGTCTCCTCTGGCCATTTCAGCTGGTCATTGTCCAATCAATTATGTAATTTTATGTTGCTTTAAGAATTGATTTCTGAATTTCCTTGTTTACTTCTTTCCTCCCCATTCATTTTTCCTTTTGTATTGTGTTTGTTTGCAAGACAGGGGCTGTCTTGTTTCTAAATCTCTGTACAGTGCTAAGAAAATGTTAGGCACTTTATAAATGATAAATATTAGCTGCTATAGAACCCTACTTATTATAATACCACATTAACTTTTGCGCAAACATTTGTGCAATCTTCCTTCTACTCATGGTACATTGAATTCAATCCAATGTTGGGAGATATTTGAAAGAAGGGAAAATAAATAATAACTTGTAAGTCAAATACTGCTGACGCATTAATTTTCAAAGAAATTTGTATTTTTTATTGTGTAAAGCTTCATCTTTCAATACAACACATTGAAACTTAAATCCTTTAAAGCTCAAGTCTCTTGTGTTTATGCTTGTGTGTCACATAGGGGTGGACCAAAATGGCCGCACCCAATTCACCGCCCCATTTGCAGAGAGAACAAAATAAGCTATGGTAAGGCTCCTCCCCTACAGCGCAGATTCCTTTGCATCATGTCCCTCCTTCCTGTTTTGGGGTTTACCAAATGTCTCCCCCTAAATTGGGCAGACATTGAAATGGAGAGAAAGGAGATCAGCCCTAATACGTGTGTGGGTTCTTTACTTTAGCAGGAACTGCCAGTGTTGTATGATATGGACTTGTAGTTGAGTTATCCTTGAGAGCAGCTTTGATTTCTCTGTAAGATATGATTTGACTCTCTTTCATGAGTCATCTGGAGATATTTGTCTTGCATGTATTTGCTATGTTGTTTTTGGATATAATATTAGGTGTCAATTGTAAATAAATAATTTGAGCTCCTACCTCCTAGTTACAGCGAGTTATTGGGCAGTTTGAATACAGAATAAGGGTCACACTCCTATGTCTGACAAGAAAAAAATTATTGAAGTGAAACTAAGTAAGCTCATAACTTACACATACTTTGCCAGCATATCACTCTTATATTGTCCATATTGCAAAAGCATATGGGAAAACTGGGTTAGGCAGCAAAAGAAAGCTTGAAGCATTGTTCCTTAACAAGTACTTTTAAATCCATAGAACAAAGACTGGAAGGTATAATGCCCATACGGATGTGATTTTCAAAAAGAGGATGGGATAGCTACTTAAAACATTTACATTTGGCTGAAAAGTACATTAATACATCAAGCTAAGCATCATAAAAAACATTTAATTAGGAGACCAGGGTACTACACTCTGGACATTCCAGATAAAAGAAAGGCTTGTTTTGCCAAGACCATAAAATATATAATAGCAGGCAATATTCCTATAGATGACCAGTACTTATGTAGGAAAGAAGGGGCCTCATTTAGAAGGGGGATTTATAGGAGTTTCTTGTCCTCTTCCAGGCTTCTTTGTGTCTTATTTCAGAAAAAAAATTTACATGGTTAAGCTGCTATCTGCTTGTGGCACAGTGGTCTGGATTGTTTTATATGTGACTGGGTTTGGGTGGGTGGTCCTAGTTCTTGGCAGGGAGGCAAACAAGTCGTCTTCTGGTTTTGTCTAGCTATATCACCTTGTGCTGCTCAAATTACTGCTGAGTGTTCCAAAAGGCATTGTCAGTGTCTACATACCAGCTTCTTCTTTGTGGTGTCTGTGACACACACGTGGGTTATATGTTTGTGCAGAACAGTCATTTGGAACTTCTAGAGCTAAACAGAGTTTTAGGTGGGAGTCGCGCCCACCTTCTCTGTGCACGCTCTGGGCATGGCTCCTGCTTGCCTCTCTGTTCCTTTTTGTCTGCCACAGCAACTAGCAGCTTTTGGAATGTTCTCTCACCTCACAGCAAAAATTTTTTTTTCTAAAAATCCTAGTGTCCCTTCCTAGTGCGCTAAACAGGGTTCTTCTTTCTGCTTTTTCTTCCTTTCCTATCTTCTCTGAGTTTATTTTTTCTTCTTCTTCATTGCCCATTCAAAATGCATGGCTTTCAAGGCCTTTTTCAAAAATTGTACCCACTGTGGCGGGAAGATACCAGTCAGTCAGGCGATCACTCGTGACCGAGTAAGATGGTCTTCCAGGATAAAAATTTACAAAAAGGAGATTTTAAAAGGAGGAAAATTCTAAAGAAAATTGTATAGACTCTAGTGATGGGTCCGTAAGTGACTATGAGGCCAATTCTAGATCCACACAGCTTCCCACAGTGAGGGCACAGGTTACCAGATGGAAGATGGTCCTGTAAAGGGTTCGTTTGACGTGCTTTTCGCTTAGCACGTTTCTCCCTTTCACCTTGCACTCGGGCTTCTTCAAAGTCCATAGAACCTTTGTGAAAGGCCAACCTCCAGTTAGATCGTTCATGGGCCAGAGCTTCCCAGTTTTTGATGTTTATATTGCGTTTTTTTAGATTAGCCTTAAGAACATCTTTAAACCTCTTATATTGACCACCGATATTCCGCTTTCCATCCTTGAGTTGGGAATAAAGTAACTGCTTTGGGAGACGGCAGTCAGGCATTCGAACAACATGACCGGTCCACTGAAGTTGGCATTGAAGGATCATTTTTTCAACGCTAGTAGTCTTTGCTTTTTCCAGTACACTGACATTTGTTTGTCTATCTTCCCAAGTAATTTGCAGGATTTTCCGGAGGCAACGTTGATGAAATCTTTCAAGGAGGTGGAGGTGACGTTTATAGATAGTCCATGTTTCGCAGGCATACAATAAAGTTGGTAATACAATGGCTTCATAAACCAGTGTTTTGGTCTTCTTACAAATATCCCGATCCTCGAACACTCTATGTTTCATTCGAGAAAACGCGGCACTTGCGGAGCTCAGACGATGCTGGATTTCACTGTCGATGTTAGCTGTAACAGAAAGATAGCTGCCAAGATAGAGAAAATGATCGACATTTTCCAGTAATGTCACGCCAAGCTGGATAGATGGCATCACCAAAGGGTTAGCTTGCACTTGCTGATGAAGCACTTTTGTTTTTTTTTATGTTAAGTGAGAGACCAAGTTTTCCGTATGCTTCTGCAAAAGCATTTAGGATAGTTTGGAGGTCATCCTCTGAATGTGCGGAGACCACATTATCATCAGCATACTGAAGTTCCACAACGGAGGTTGTAATTACCTTACTTTTTGCTTTCAGCCTGCTGAGATTAAAAAGCTTTCCATCTGTTCGATATATAATTCCCACACCAGTGGGAAGTTTCCCCTCGACAAGATGTAAAATCATGGTGATGAAAATAGCAAATAATGTTGGGGCAATAACACATCCCTGTTTAATACCTGATCCCACTTTAAATGGAGCACCATGAGAGCCGTTGTTGTCCAAGACCGTAGCCGTCATGTTGTCATGGAGAAGTCGCAAGATATTCACAAATTTATTGGGGCATCCAATTTTCATAAGGATAGTCCAGAGAGCTGTTCGGTCTACAGTATCAAAGGCCTTAGCCAAATCGATAAATGCCATATAAAGGGGTTGATTTTGCTCCCGGCATTTTTCTTGGAGCTGACGTGCAGTAAAAATCATGTCTACTGTCCCTCTAGAGGGGCGGAAACCATATTGAGTTTCAGGGAGGATCTCTTCTGAAATAGATAGAAGACGGTTTGCGAGAATCCTAGCAAATATTTTACCTGCGGTAGCTAAGAGAGAAATGCCCCGATAGTTTCCACAGTCTGTTCTATCACGTTTCTTAAAGAGAGTGATAATTATGGCATCCCTGAAGTCTTCTGGGATCTCTTCTCTTATCCAGATTTTTTCGATGAGTTTATGAAGATGTTGTACAAGTTCGGGGGGCCCTTCTTTAAAGATTTCAGCACGAATCCCATCTGGTCCACTAGCTTTGTTATTCATCATTTGATTAATGGCTTTTTTTTACTTCATCCAAAGTGGGGAGTATTGCAAGTTCCTCTCTAATTTGTTTTTGCGGGATTTGCGAAAAAATCTCATTATCCACTTTAGATTTACGATTTAAAAGGTCATAATAATGCTCTTTCCAACACAGTGCAATAGACTCTTTGTCTTTGGTGCCATCTTTTGATTGTAAAGGGTTTGTACCATAGGTTTTTGGTCCATAAATGGCCCTTGTGGCCTTAAAAAAGCCCCGTGCATCATGAGATTCTGCAAGTTGTTGAATTTCTTCAGCTTTCTTTTTCCACCAAGCGTTCTTAAGTTCTCTTGTTCTTCTTTGGACCTCAGCCTTTGCGCTAGCGTAGATTTTTTTCTTGGCAGCGCAGTTAATATCATTTTTGCCATATTTGGAAGGCTTTCCTTTTTTGGTCAATTATATATTTAATCTCATTATCATTTTCATCAAACCAATCCTGATGTTTCTTAGTTTCATATCCAATAGTTTGTTCACAAGCTGCAGTAATGGAGGTTTTCAGCTTAGACCAATGGTCCTCAATGTTGTCAGGAAGTTCCGTAGGTAGATGTTCCTTAAGAAGTGATTGAAGACGAGTTTGCCTAATAGGATCTTGAAGGGCGTGGATGTTCATTTTACGCCTTGGTTTCCTTGAAGCCTACGTTGGGGGGCAATGTTGATAACCATTGTGGACCGGATTAGTCGGTGGTCTGTCCAGCAGTCGTCGGCACTCACCATGGCCCTAGTAAGAAGTACATCGCAGCGATCTCTAACACGGACAATTACATAATCCAGAAGATGCCAGTGCTTTGACCGTGGGTGCTGCCATGATGTTTTAAACTTATTCTTTTGTCGAAAGAGCGTGTTTGTAATAGTGAGATTATGCTCTGCACATATAGACAAAAGTAAGATTCCGTTCGGGTTGCTATTACCAACTCCGTCTTTTCCAATAGTTTCTGGCCATAAATCAAATTCACGCCCGACTCTTGCGTTAAAATCGCCCAGGAGGATAATTTTATCCTCCTTAGGTATCTCTGACAGGAGAGTGTCCAACTGGGTATAAAAATTTTCCATGATGTCTTCATCAGCATCTAATGTTGGCGCATAAGCGCTCAAGATAGTTACCTGCTGGTTATTGGCAAGCTTTAATCGAAGAGTTATCAGGCGTTCGTTAATGCCAGTAGGAACTTCTGACAAAGAGTTCACTAGCTCATTTTTGATGGCAAAGCCTACTCCATGTATTTGTCGGTCCTGCTCAGGTAGTCCTTTCCAGAAGAAGGTATAGCCTCCTTTTTCTTCCTTCAACTGTCCCTCTCCTGCCCTTCAAGTTTCTTGAAGTGCTGCTATGTCAATTTTAAACCGTCTCAGCTCCCTTGCAATAATAGCAGTCCTACGCTCAGGGCGTTCACTATCTATGTTATCCAGCAGTGTCCGTATATTCCATGTTCCAAAATTCAAACGTCTTTTTCAACCGCTAAAATGGTGACCCCCACTGGATGCAGTAATCCAGTCAGGGGAGAAAGAGGTAGACTATGTTTAGGGCACCTTTTCTAGCCCCCTCCCCATACGGGGTGAGCAGAGTGGATCCTAAATAGGGCTGCTCAGTCATGGATACAGCTGCCGAGCTGCTCGACTACCTCGTTCCTTGAACAGGGCGACTGAGTCTGCATCCACCACCCATGTGCTGGTCCATGACTAGGGGCTTCCAGATTCACAGTCCTGCCCCAGTCGCCAGTCGCCATGGGACTTTTTGTTTGTTTGTTTCGGTTGGGTGGGTTGGGTTGGGTTGGGTTGGAAGATGCCTGTGCGTGAAACTGTTTTCTGTGGGGAGATCGGTGCACAACGAATCACCACACAAACTTGACAGAGGATGGCAATGATCCAATGGCACGGTTACCCTGACGATTGGAAAACCATTCTCTGCTGCAGCCTTCATCCGCCTTCACAGCCGTTGTAATTTAGGTTTAAATTATCTTCCGCCTGTTCTGCCGTTGAGGACTTTTTGTTTTGGATCGTTCTTTGTCTGGTTCCTCTCCCCGGACCTTACCGCCATGGGTAACCCTACTGGGAGTATATAGCTCCCGACGGCATTGCTCACAGGGTTCATCCGAACACGCAAGCCCACTCACCACTTCAAGGTGATGATCTGGCGAGAGGGACATTCCAACTGCCTTCTCTGCCTTGGAGAGGCACACAGGGTTGACTCCTGTACCCACTGCCAGACCTTTACAGAGCAGGCCAGGACAAACAGAATGGCATGCCTCCAGGGTCTGTCATGGGAACAAGCCCTCAAGGCAGAAGGAACCGGCATCTGCATACTGTCTTGGCATCCAATTGCAAGAAACCAGCTCCAGTTCTCTCTCAGTGCACACTATTATGGAAAGCGTTTCAGGGCAACTGTCCCTGGTATTGGGAGTACCAGCCCTTGCTGTACTGACAGCTTCAGCCATCCCTCTGACTAACAACTTGAAACTGGCCGTTTGGTACTGATGGTCGAGACAAAACAGGTCGAACAGATCAAGTCCTCAAACACCCCACTAAACCCCGGGCTCTGGGACTGAAAAACAAAAAGAACAGAAGCTGGTACAGACGGCACCTCAAACTCTTACGCGATTGCCAACGCTGATCCTAGAGAAACTACTACTACCACAGAATGGTAACTCCCCAGACAATATCCAACGTTTGGGCTTGGTGTTAGAGGGTGAATCCAGTGAACGTTTTTCACTGGAACCGTACTATCACCTTTAATCTGTTCTCCATGGAGGTATGGATCCCCTAGATACTGACTGACCTCACCGGCTTCCTTGGTAGGGTTTCGTCATTATCATTATGATACACTATAGGAGAGCCATAGACGTCTCCTCCCTATTATTATGAGGATTGCTCACTGCCTTGATGGCACCACTAAGTACAGGGATAGAGACTCTCTGCATCACCATTCCCTTCACTAATGGTCTCGTTCTCCTCCACAATTTCTAGAACAACCTAAGGCAACTTCTACCTGTGCAACTCCATCTTTTCAGTTACCAGAAATTACTGCGATACCGAACCTCACGAGTTTACCACTTCCTCTTCTGGCTAACTTCTTTCACGATGTGATCCTGAAAAAACTTTCACAATCTCCTGAAAAAGCTCCTGGAACTACTGGCTGCTACACCGCTGGCGGAGCAAATTACCCAACCATTGTTGGCCCCTAACATGGAGACACTGGTTAACGACTCTTCAGTGCAGGGTGATTATTGCTTAGAGTCGTCCTCCACCTCATCCGTATGGGCCTCGACTGCCTCCCTGGATGCCATTGTAGGGGATCAAAACCTTCTCTCCCCGTCGTATGACATCAGGCCATATGTGAAACACATCCTCAGAATGGCAAAATCTCTTGGACTAGAGCTCCAGGTCCCCCCCCAGTTCTGGTCATGGATCCAGTCTTTAAAAGGGTACAGCCAAATGTTGGGACATGTAACACAACAACAGCTGTGCCACAAGTGTTTTCATTTGGAAAGGTACAGGATGGCTAGAATAACAATCTTATTTAGTCTGAAACTGCTATTCTCTTCTCATGGGAAAAGTGGGCTGGAAGAAATATGAGCTGATCACATGGTTTGTACTTTCTGATGACGTTGTATGATTGTTAAGTTTCGGTTCCTGTAACTTTGTAATAGAGAGAGGGATTGCTTTCTGTGTGCATCTTCTTGTCTTCTCTCTAATGCTCTGAATGCTAGAGTGGACTTGATCCACTGGACTATGCTATGCAATGTAGACTGTACTTAGGAAATTGTATTTACTCTGATATAGAATAAACAGGTAGAAAAACCCTGTGGTGGATTCTATGGCAATTCCTAATAACAGTTGAGCTGGAGCAAGCGGCAAGCTGGAGCAGAGGCTGTAATCTGAGACGCTTGGAATGTGCTGCGAATGAGACAGTGAATCTCTATGTGAAGCTACATGGGCCAGTTACACACATGAGACAGAGGCTGTTTCTTCCATCTCGCGCTCTGCTGAATCCACGCAGGCGGACGGGCCTACAGGGTGGATTATGAGCCATCAAGGCTGGGGAAATTTTAATAGCCTTATAAGGGTTATGCGCCCAGAAATATCGGATTACAAAATGACCTGTTGGACTGTTGCCGGAGATCGAACGGAGGAAAGTTCGAGGCAGGGTCGAGGGTCTGTGCCTGCAGCGGCGGCGGGACTTATTGATCCAGCTGCCGTGTGTCAACGCTTCAACTACTCGGAGGAGCAGTGATTGATGGCAGAGAAGGCCATTAAAGCGGAAGAACCATCTCCTGGACCTTCTTCAGCTGGTAAGCAAAGGGAAGAAGAGGGAGGTGAATCTGCGGAGGGCTCGGAAAGTGAAGCCGGGAGTTCTGGAGGGGAAGGAGAAGCAGATTTCCCTGTTGCCAGAATGGCTGCACAAGCCCTGAATCCACAGATAGTTGAAAAACTGTCTGGAACGAATTATGTGATCTGGAGCTTCCAGATGCAGCATTATTTAACTCATGCGGGGCTCTGGAATGTTGTAACACAGGACGCTGTGGCTGTGGGTGCCCAAAATTATGATGAATGGAAGGAACGAGACAAGAAAGCGAAGGCAATTCTCTGCTTATCTGTTGAAAGTTCCCAGGTGCCATTCATTCAATTTTTGGAAACAGCAAAGGAGATCTGGGATACCCTACAAGGGACTTACCAGATGCGCACGGCAGGAAGTAGGATTATACTTGCGCGTAAACTGTACAGGCTGAGCTTACAACCAGGTGGTTCTATGCCTGAGCATCTGAGTACTATTCGGGACATGTTTAACAGGCTGAGAGCACAAGGGATGCAAGTTGAGCACCTGCATCAAGTGTCTATTCTGTTATCCAGTCTGGATTCTTCATATGACACAATTGTGACATTGATTGAGGGGCAACCAGATCAGAATCTGACCATGGAATATGTGTCAGGAAAGCTTCTCGCTGAATGGGAGAAAAGACAAAGCAAGCATGCCGGACGTAAATCAACACACAGCGCGGCTGACTCAAGCGGCGGAAATGCTGGTGGGAACGGAGCCAAGCTGGTGGGGGTTACACAGGCAACAGCTTTGAAAGTCAGAAAATGCTTTAATTGCGGTTCGACTTCACATCTTAAAAGACACTGTACTTTTAAGGGCAAGAAAAAAAAGAAAAAGGAAGTTACCAGTACACCTGAGGATACAATTAAAATGAGCAAAAGTTTGATTGCTCGGGTGGGTTTTTCCAACCAGGACATGTGGGTACTTGACAGTGGAGCTTCACACCACATGGCAAGTTCCAGAGACTTGTTTCAATCTCTGGATGATGGATATACAAATCAATTTGTGGAACTGGCTAATGGAAAAAGAATCCAGGTGACAGCTACAGGAACAATTGACTTTGCTTCTTTGGGTCAACAGAGAGCACTGTTTGTTCAAGAATTGGATACAAACTTGATAAGTATATCACAATTGGCTAATGATGGATATGAAATAAGTTTTTCTAACAGCCACTGTGTAATTTCACATGAAGGGGTGATCTGTGCAAAAGGTGATTTGCAGAATTCTCTGTATGTTATAAATCCGTTTGTAACACATGATGAGAAGGCAAAGTATGCAAATTTGAAACCACATGACAATTGTTTATATATTTTCCACAAACGTTTTGGACATGCCAATTACAGAAGCATAGAAAAAATGCCAGGTCTGTGTGAGGGTGTGACAATGAAACCTTGTTCAAAGTATGTGGAATGTGAAGTATGTAGTACTGCAAAGTCACACAGGTCTAACATTCAGAAACACAGTGATAGAGTTAGCACAAGAATCTTTGAGCTGGTACACTCTGATGTTGCTGGTCAATCAATCAATCAATCTTTATTATGCGGTCACAGACCCAACACAACTCATGTAAACATATAAAACAACTTAACCAATTTGTACAGTTACATATCCTAAAAGCAATTTTAAAATTTTAAATCAGACACAATAATCGACCTACGCGTTTTCTGTGCAGAAAAAAGGAACTTGGCCACTAGCTCTGTGATGGACTTGTTTGTATCAGTTAAAAAATATTTTAAATATCATCCCAAGGACCTTCCAGGGAATTTTCTCATTTCTGGACAAATAAGTCTCGTACGCTCGTCCCTGTAGAAATTACATACAAAAAGAATATGCTCCAGAGTTTCAATTTCTTGTTCATTACAGGGACATAATCGGTTTTTGTATGGAACGCCATAATAGCGCCCATCTAAAACCGCAGATGGTAAGCAATTAAATCTGGCTCTTGAAAAGACCTGCCGATATTTTGAGATGGACAGATTACTCAGATATCTAGCACTTTTGGGAAATTCAAAATTGAGACCAAGATGCAAGGGTGAGCAAGTTTTACGGGCATTTGATATAGAATATTGAAAATCAAGATCCTCAATCCGATTTTCTACAGTAAAACTTGCTACCCTGACATCATAGGCGTTAAGAAAATCCATAGCCAAACCCAGTGAGTGCAATTTGATGGCAAAAGATTTAGCCCAGGAGCTGGTATAGACATCTTTCTGAAGAAGGTGTAAATATCCTACAGAAGAATCTGCATATACTACTTTAGTCCAGTATCTAAAAGTGTATCGCCAGGCGGAGCATTCTAATGATGCAATGCCTACCTCAAGTCTCAATCCTGCTGCAGGAACACATCTTGGCATTCCAAGAATAGATCTTAAAAAAATTGAGAGAACGCTCTCAATACTTGGATGGAAACCATGGATCCAAATTGGGATTCCATACAGCAGTTGAGGTAAGATCTTAAGCTTAAATACCTGGACAGCAGCAGGTACAAATTGGCCCCCTTTGGTAAAAAAAAAGCGAGAAATGACCTTAGTGATATTCTGAGCTGCCTGTATAGTTGCCTTTCTATGGGCAGCCCAAGAAAGATTATAACGAAACGTAATACCCAAATATTTTAACTGTTTAACTTGGTCGATATACTGGCCATTGATTTTCCACTTGCTTAATGATGCATGCCGCGCAAAGACCATGATTTTTGTTTTATCAAAATTTATGGTCAATTGATTGGTCTTGCAATAGGACATAAATGCACGCATTAGGCGTGTAAGTCCTACCTTTGATAAAGACATCAGGACAGCATCATCTGCATACAACAGTAAAGGGCATTTGGTCTCAGCCAATTTTGGTGAATGAAAATCTAGTGCTAAACAACACCCAATCAGGTCATTTAAATACAGGTTGAATAACGTAGGGGCCAACATACAGCCCTGGCGGACACCCCTGGTAGCTGGAATAGATCTTGTCAAATTCCCCGCTATTCCACATCTTACACGGAGCGTATTTCCCTGGTAAAGGCAATTGATGAGGTACAGTAGTCTCTTATCTATGGAGGTGTGGAGTAACTTTAGCCATAATTTGTCTCTTGGAATAGAGTCAAAGGCAGATTTTAGATCTATAAAAGCAGTATACAGACCATTACCAAAAGAGGTCATGTATTTCTCTGCAAGATGGTTTAAAACAAAACAGTGGTCTAACGTTGATCTGCCCTTTCTGAAGCCTGCCTGTTCATCTCCCAGGATATTCTCATCCTCTATCCAGGAATCTAGTTTCTGTTTCAGATAGCTAGCATACAGCTTACCCACAACCGAAAGTAAACTGATGGGTCTATAATTGAATGGATCCTCTCTAGCTCCTTTCTTAAAAATTGGTATTACTATGGCCTCAAGCCAAGCAAGGGGAACTTTACCTGAATTATTAATGTGAGTGAACAAATTTGCCAACAAGGGGGCCCACCAATCCATGTTAGCCTTCAACATTTCCGGAAGAATGTTATCTATTCCTGGGGCCTTACCTGATTTGATATTTCTGATCAGGGACTTTATTTCAGACTGCATAACTGGGTCCCATAAAGAAGTGTCATTTAAATCTATGGCAAGAGAGATATCTATTACAGGCTCTGTAGCATCTGTAAAAAGAGCCATAAAATGCTGATCCCAGATATCCGCTGGAATATTACAGCAGATCCCATTCGAAGAGGAACCCAGAGCATCAGTAACTAATGCCCAGAAGAGTTTAGAATTTTTATTTAGTGAAGAATCTATCAAAGCATTCCAACCCTTCTGGACTGCTAGTCTCTTTTTAGAGGCTATCAGAACTTTATATTTCTTTTTAATTTCATAATATTCTTGAGGTAAGGCATTTAGGTTTTCCCTTCTATAATGATTGTATATCTCTCTCAATTTTCCCTTGGCTACACGACAGTCATTGTCAAACCACTTGGGTCCACCCATCTTTGACAAAGCTCCTTTGGCAATTTGTCTTGGGATTAAAACAGCATTTAGGGCGGTAATTAAGGATGAATAGTTATTTAAGGCAAAGTTCAAGAAATTTTTGGAAAGTGAGGGTATAGGGCACAAAGTCACAGCCCCATACTCCCCATTTCAAAATGGCGTTGCTGAAAGACGTAACAGAACACTCCAGGACATGATGAGGGCCCAATTGACTGAGTCAAAGGTGGGAAACCGTTTCTGGGGGGATGCATTGTCAAATGCTAATTATCTGCTGAACAGGTTACCAAATTCCACAATTGGAAAAACTCCATATGAAATGTTTCATGGGAGGAAACCAAAGGTAGCACACGTGTGCATTTTTGGGTGTAAATGTTTTGTTCATGTACAGGCAAGAAACTTTGAATGTTTTCTGCTGGGGTATGATGCACAAACAAAAGGGTACAGGTTGTGGTCACCACACCACAACAGGGTAATTCTGAGCAGGGATGTGATTTTTCACGAGCAAACAGATGATCAGAAACAGCTGGTGGAATTGCCAATGCATGCAATGTCTGAAACACAGCAGGATGCTTCTGGAACAGAACAGGCCAAGATACCAGACTCCATGTTTTGTTATCATGCATGGCATTGATTTCATCCTGCATGGCTTCAAACCAATCATTCTTCACTTTTGGTTCCAAGCTTTGAATTTCTTCAAAATTTTGAGGTTCTAAAGCTATTTTGAGAGCTTTATGTACAACAGTTTTCCCACTTTGGAATTCATCCTGATATCTAACAGGTGCTTTGCGTTCTCGGGTTGAACGCCTCAGAGATTGTTCACCTCCCTCCTGTTCCCCAGATATCTGCCCAGTGGCCTGTTCTGTTTCAGAAACTTCCTGCTGTGTTTTAGTCATTGCATGCATTGGCAATTCCACCAGCTGTTTCTGTTCATGTGTTTGTTCATGAAAAATCACATCCCTGCTCAGAATTACCTTGTTGTGTTGTGGTGACCACAACCTGTAACCTTTTGTTTGTGCATCATATCCCAGCAGAAAACATTCAAAGCTTCTGGGAGACAGCTTTGTTCTGTTTTGAGCCTGTATATGAACAAAACATTTACACCCAAAAATTCGCACGTGTGCTATCTTTGGCTTCCTCCCATGAAACATTTCATATGAAGTTTTCACAGTTGTGGTGTTGGGTAATCTGTTCAGCAGATAATTGGCAGTTGACAGTGCATCCCCCCAGAAACGGTTTCCCACCTGTGAGTCAGCTAATTGAGCCCTCATCATTTCCTGGAGTGTTCTGTTACGTCTTTCAGCAACGCCATTTGAGTTTTGGACCATGACTTTGTGCCCAATGCCCTCACTTTCCAAGAATTTCTTGAATTTTGTACTCATGTACTCTCCCCCACCATCTGTGAGCAATTCACCTATTGGGTATTGTTTGTATCTGTTCCCAGCCCATTTCACAAATGATTCAAATCTCTCTTGAACCTGAGATTTGTGCTGCAGAAGATAAACAAATCCAAATCTAGAAAAGTCATCAATCGGAGTCATGTAGTACCTATTTCCCCCATAGCTTTCCTCAAATGGCCCAGCAACATCAGAGTGTACAAGCTCAAATATTCTTGTGCTCACTCTATCACTGTGTTTCTGAATATTAGTTCTGTGTGACTTTGCCTTACTACATACTTCACATTCCACATAATTAGAACAAGGTTTCATTTTCATACCCTCACACAGACCCGGCATCTTCTCAATGCTCCTGTAGTTGGCATGTCCAAAACGTTTGTGGAAAATATGTAAACAATTACCATGGGGTTTACAATTTGCATACTTTGCACTCTCATCATGTGTTACAAATGGATTTATAACATACAGAGAATTCTGCAAATCACCTTTTGCACAGACTGTCGCTTCACGTGAAATCACACATTTGCTGTCTGAAAAACACATTTCAAAACCATTTTGAGCTAATTGAGAAATACTTATCAGATTTGTGTCCAGTTCCTGAACAAGCAATGCCCTCTGCTGACCCAAAGTAGCAAAGTCAATTGTTCCTGTTGCTGAAACTTGTATCCGTTTCCCGTTAGCTAATTCCACATGCTGATTTGTACATCCATCTTCTTCCAGAGATTGAAATATGTCTCTGGAGTTAGTCATGTGGTGTGAGGCCCCAGAATCAAGAACCCAAACATTATTATTAGAAACTCCCACCCTAGCAATCAAACTTTTGCCCATTTTAATTGCCTCCTCAGGTGCATTTGTAGTTTCCTGTTTGTTTCGTTTCTTTTTCTGTTTGACCTTACAGTCTTTTTTCAGATGATTTGTAGATCCACAAGAAAAACATTTTTTCACTTTTAAAGCTATAGCTTGGGTAACTCCCAGCTTGGGACTATTCCCAGCTTGGCTGTGCCCCGCGTCAGCCGAGCTGTCTGCTGATTTACGTCCAGCATTGTTTTTCTTCCCTTGCCGCTTCTCCCACTCAGAGAGAAGTTTGCCTGACACATATTCCATTGTCAGGTTCTGATCTGGTTGCCCTTCTATCAATGTAACAATTGTATCATATGATGAGTCCGGACTAGATAACAGAATGGAAACTTGATGTAAGGGATCAATTGTCATCCCTTGTGCTCTCAATCTGTTAAACAAGTCCCGGACAGTACTCAAATGCTCTGGCATAGACCCACCTGGTTGCAAGCTCAATTTGTACAGCTTACATGCAAGCAGAATTCTACTTCCCACCATTTGCATCTGATACATGTCTCTCAAGGTATCCCAGATCTGTTTTGCAGTGTTTTCAAACTGGATAAATGGCACTTGTGAACTTTCAACAGATAAACACAAAATTGCCTTGGCTTTATTGTCTCGTTCCTTCCATTCATTATAAGCTTGATCCCCGACTGCAACTGCATCCTGTGTTACAACATTCCAGAGTCCCGCATGGGTCAAATAATGCTGCATTTGGAAATTCCACAACACATAGTTCGAGCCAGTCAGTTTTTCCACTATCTGTGGGTTCAGAGATGGTGCTGCTGCCATTTCTGTGACCGGGGGATTTTCTGCCTCCTCGCCTCCAGAAACTTCGGCTTCGCTTTCTGAGCTTTCGGCCTTGAACAGAGCCTGCAAGCATTCAGCGAACACCTCCCACTCTTCCCCCTCCTTACCGGACGAAGGCCCAGGAGATTTTTTTTCTTCTTCTTTGATGTCCTCCTTCTCTGCCATTAATCATGGCAATCCCGGATTCGAAGTTGTTGACATAGCTGTTGGAAAACAGGTCCTGCTGCTGGTGCTGGCGTTGACTTTCAGACTGGTACCGAACTGGTTCCGTTCAGTTCTGGTCCCGATTCCTGGGCCCATAACCTTGAAGGCGCGTGAGTGACAGCAGAGCCCCGCGTGTGCTGGATGGGAGATTTAAAATCCTTTCTGTGCATAGAGGCCCATTATTCCACACACAGATCTTCCAGATCTCACTCCCCTCTGCGCAGCATGCAGCGTGTCGGTTTGAAGCTGCCAGCCAGCTTGCCTGTAATCCGACTCCAGCTTCTAGCTTCCCCCGGTTTGCAGACTAATCCAAGTAGCAAGTAGCAAGGAAACACTCTGTAACACCACAGGTCTATTTCTACCTGTTTATTCACTTAGCAAGTAAAGTTCTACAGAGTATACATTTCCTAATTACAGTCCATGTGCAGAGTACAATGCATAGCAAGCATTAATTCCAGTGGAGTAGGTTGAGCTTCACTCCACTTCAGCAAAGACGTTACATTGTTGCAAAGTCCAGCAAGCAATAGCCAGAAGAGAGAAAGAATAGAGAAAGCAGTCCTGCTCTTCTCTATAGAATCATAGAATCATAGAAAAGTAGAGTTGGAAGGGGCCTACAAGGCCATCGAGTCCAACCCCCTGCTCAATGCAGGAATCTAGGTCAAAGCATCTCTGACAGATGTCTGTCCAGCTGCACCTTGAATGCCTCCAGAGTGGGAGAGCCCACGACCTCCCTAGGTAGTTGATTCCATTGTCTTATTGCTCTGACAGTCAGGAAATTTTTCCTGATGTTTAGGTGGAATCTAGGTTCCTGTAACTTGAGCCCATTATTCCATGTCCTGCAAACTGGGATGAACGAGAAGAGATCTTTGCCCTCCTCTGTGTGACATCCCTTCAAATACTGGAAGAGTGCGATCATATCTCCCCTCAGTCTCCTCTTCTGAAGGCTAAACATGCCCAGTTCTTTCAGTCTCTCCTCATAGGGCCTAAAATGGCTTCAGACAGAAAAACAAGTTAGCACGTCATCAGAACATACAAACCATGTGACTAGCTCATAATGATCCCAGGGTCTAGCTTTCCCATGAGAAAGAACACGGGAAAGTAGAAAGACACAACACACTTGTTTACCGCCATTCTGTTCCTCTCCATGTGTAAACACTGTGCTACAGCTGGTCAGTGTGATTCATATCACAACATGGAAGTCCATCCTCACCAACAGATGGGTACTCTATATTATCACCAGAAGCTATTCCATTGAATTCGACAACACCACCCCTTTCGCTCTATTCGGAGCCTAAGGGAAGAAACCGTTACCCTATTGAGCAAGGGTGCAATAGAAGAACTCCACTGTGCTCAAAAGACCACCAGTTTCTTCTCCAGGTATTTGACAGTCCCCAAAAAGGATGGGGGTTCTTGACCTTCGGGACATCAATTGCTACAGCCATCCAAAGAAATTCAGGATGGCTACACTCTCACCCATTCTTCCCCTCCTGCATCAGGGAGACTGGTTTGCTACAATAGAGCTTTGCAATGCTTACTTCCATACACCTTGCTTCTCGCCATTTCCTCAGATTTGCCCTGGGCAACAAGCTCTTCCAGTTCAAGGTTCTCCCGTTCACCCTAGCCTCATCACCGAGAGCCTTTACAAAGTGTGTGGTAGTGTACCTGAGATTGCAAGATATCGTCTTCCCATACATAGACCACTGACTCTTCGTAGCTCTCTCTTATCTCTGCCTCAGCACCAACATCAACATAGCCATTATGCTCCTGTAATCTCTTGGCCCGTAGATCAACAAAGAAAAATTATGTTTCGCCTCATCTTGAAACTGACAGTTCCTAGGGGCACTTCTTGACTCCATTCAAGCCCAAATCTACCTACCCACAGACAGAGCAGACACCCTACGATGACTCACACGGGAACTGAGGGCCACCTGCCAATGCTGAGCAACCAGCATCCAATGCCTTCTTGGCTCATGGTCTCCACCACCTCAATATCTCCATTAGCACACCTCCATATGAGGCCACTCCAGTCATGGTTCCTATGATTCTTCAACTTAGAAACAGACCCCCAGACTTGTATCTTGTCTCTTCCCAATTTGGTCTGACATTCCCTGCACTGGTGGATGGTCACGACACACCTCCTACAAGGGCTCAACTTCCGGGCTCCCCTTCTGTCCCTGTCAGTCACCATGGACACGTCTCTTCGCAGCTGGGGAGCCCACTGTGGTTCACTCACAATCGGGATTGTGGTCCCAACAGGGGAGAACCCTACACATTACACATCAATCAACTGCAGGCCGAGGGAACATCAGGGCCTGCTCTAGTTGCACTGCCCCCCCCCCCAGGGCTAACTGACATCTACAGCCCTGTGGGGAAGAGGAAGGAGCGAAGGAGGCAGGAGCAGGCCGAGGGAACATCAGGGCCTGTTCCAGTTGGACTGCCCCCCCCAGGGCTAACTGACATCTACAGCCCTGTGTGGAAGAAGAAGGAGTGAAGGAGGCAGGAGCAGGCCGAGGGAACATCAGGGCCTGCTCCAGTTGGACTGCCCCCCCACAGGGCTAACTGACAGCTACAGCCCTGTGGGGAAAAAGAAGGAGGCAGGAGCAGGCCGAGGGAACATCAGGGCCTGCTCCAGTTGGACTGCCCCCCCACAGGGCTAACTGACATCTACAGCCCTGTGGGGAAGAAGAAGGAGCGAAGGAGGCAGGAGCAGGCTGAGGGAACATCAGGGCCTGCTCCAGTTGGACTGCCCCCCCCCCAGGGCTAACTTCTTGAGACTTCTACACAGAGAATTACTGCCGGAAGTAGTAATTAATATTCCCCCTTCTTCCTTCCCCATTCCTTTTTCCTTGTGTGTCGTGTCTTTTTAGATTGTAAGCCTGCGGGCAGGGACTGTCTTGTTAATTGTTGTAAACCGCCCAGAGAGCTTCGGCTATTGGGCGGTATAAAAATGAAATAAATAAGTAAATAATAAATAAACCTTCTTTCTGTTGTCAAAGCCCTGAGGGCATTCAAATCACATGTCAAGGAGTGATCCATCCAAATTGCAATGGACAATAGCACAGTTGTCTTCTATGTAAACAAGCAGGGTGGGGCAAGATCCCTTCCCCTCCTACGTCTCACTCTCAATTTCTGGGATTGATGTGTACATTGCCACAGTTGCCATATACATATACCTTGCAGGAACGTCCAACACTCTTGGAAACTCCCTCAGCAAGTCGGGAACTACCCCATATGAGTGGGGGCTTTCTCTTACAGTCACACTTGAACTATTTAACATGTGGGTCATCCTGACTCTTGACTTCTTTGCTACAGCACTAAACACAAAGTCCCAGTCTTTCTGCAGCAGAGCGGGTCATGACCCAGACACTCTGGGAGATGCTTTCCTTCTTCACTGGCAAGGCACTCTAACTTACATGTTCTTTCCTTTGCTTCTCGTCACATAATGGGGGAACAAGATACAGTACGATAGGGCTCACTGCATCTTGATAACTTCATGGTAGCCGAGACAAACATGGTTTGTCTTGGACTTCTCCTCCTGTCCAACCACACTTTTCTCCATCTCCCTTGTCTCCTGGATCTCTTCGCAGTGAGCATTTGGGAAATCAGGCACCCCAACCTAGAGACTCTATGTCTCACTGCATGGAAAGTGGGCAGCCTCACCAATTTGCTGACAAAGTCCTGGAAGTGATGACTACTTCTTCACAAACCTTCCACCTGGGCCTCATGTGCTGCCAAGTGGAAGGCCTTTCTAAAATTTCTCATTCTGACAGAACAGGACCCCAAATCCTGCAATCTACCAAGTATATTGGACTTTCTTCTTTCTCTGAAATCTAGAAGTTTAACACTTTCTTCCATCAAAGTTTATCTAGCAGCCATATCAGCTAAGTATGACAATAGTAGTGTTTCTGTCGTTTCTTGCACCCTCATGTTAAATGGTTCCTTAAAGGACTTACCAACCTCTATCCACCAGCCTCTCTGTCCTGCCCTGGAATCTGTCAGTGGTACATGTTCAACTGATGGCCAAACCTTTTGAGCTATGGCCATGGCCAATCTTAGGCCCCTCACAATGAAGATGGCCTTCCTCATTGCTATTACTTTGGCACGAAGTGCGAGCAAACCATGTGCTCTAAGGCATGACCAACTGTTCCTAATTTTTCATAGAGATAAAGTAGTGCTACGCCAGGACTGCTGCTGTCTTCCAAAGGTTGTCTCACAATTCCACTTAGCTCAGGTTATCGTGCTACCAGCTTTCCTTCCTCAACTCTACCTGTTTATTCATCTGCCACTTGGGACCCAAAAAGCATCTCCCCATGTTATCATAACGTTTCACCAAGTCGGTGGTTTTAGCCATACTTCTCACCTATCAATTAGTACACTTACCAGCCGCCCAACAGGTACAGGGACACTCTACTAGAACTATAGCATCCTCTGCTGCCTTCTTCAGAGGTATTTCACTTCTACAACTGTGTAGCATAGCGACCTGGGCTCAGCCTTCTACCTTCATCAAACATTATCGCCTGGATATCAGAGCTTGCGCCAATGTGGTTTTTGGCGGAGTGGTTCTGTCTTTAATTCTGGCATAACATCTTTCTCCTCCGGTAAGTCTTGCTTTTCAGTCACCCATATGTGTGAGTCATAGAGACCATGAATAAGGAGGACAGGTTGCTTACCTGTAACTAGCAGGTAAGCAACCTTCGAGTTGACATCTGTGAACTCGCACAATCCACCCTCCTCATTGCTTCAATGCCTCGCCTTCTTTTATTCCTCTGCTGTGGCAGACTCAGAACTGAGGCAGGCGGGAGCCATACCTGAAGCGTGCACAGAAGAGGTGGGTGGGACTCCTGCTGAAAACTCTGATTAGCTCTAGAATGTTCCGAATTACTGTTCTGAGCAGGCAGATAACCCATATGTGTGAGTTCACAGATAACTACTTAAAGAACCACAGTTACAGATAAGCAACCTGTCCTTTGCGTGCGTAGAGGAGAAATAACGACTCAGACACAATTGTAGGGTACAAATTGTGGTAAAAGTAATGGGCCACATTTATTGAATCATCAATAGGGGATCTACGAAGGGAAAAAGTGCGGGTACTAATTACACCGGCTATCAGCCGGTCACTATTGCGATAGGGCAAAACATCCAGCAAGGAGGGTGACGGCTGCCAGGTCATCCCCGCCTTGCTTATGACACCACACAGTGCTGGAAGGTCTTTCCTGCAGTCAGCCTCGACCAGACAGTGAGGATACTGGTAGGTGAAGCAGGAAGACCTCAGAGACGGCCTTGTCTCCGCAGTCCCGAGCCGTGAGGCGGAAGGAGCCTCAGGCACACCTCTCACCTGAAAGGTGCCATAGGATGATCACCGAGCCCCTAAAACTGCCTAATCCCGCACTTAACCGCCAATGTGACCGAATTGAAAATGCCACTAAGCACCCAAACCCTGAAATACAGTGTAGAGTAGGTGAAACACGAACATTGCTCCTGGCCAATTAGGACAATGAACCAAAATTCCTACTCGGCCCCTGGAAACAGGCGACCAGTAAAACCTACACTGCAAACAGGGAAGGGAGGGAGGGAGCCACGCTAGAAAAGAACCAGGAGGAGAGGCGAGCAAACCTAATAACGGCTCTACTGCCCCTCCCCTTCTGCCCTGTGATTGGTTGGTCTGATATCAGACCATTGTTGTCCGACTCGTCCCCTCCCCCGCATGCAAATTGTTCCCCCCCGCGACAGCTACGCATGGGGGGAGGTGCATTCTATATTGTATACTAGTAACAAACTCAGGCACAGAGTTATGATAGCTATGTACCAGAAACAGAACTACTGAGAAACAAGAGCGAGGTATCAGCATGCTTGGATGAACCCCAAGATTTGCAGAAGCAGAAAACATCTTTAGGAGAAATACCCAAGGGGACAACCTACCCAAAACAGAACAAGGACTGAGTTTGCCCATTGGCCACAGAATGTTGAGTGTCTTGCTGGGGGGGGGATAGAAAACCGGGGGGAGGACTGGAGTACCCTGAAAGAAGGCATGGCTGGTTGGCTGGGCTGAACACTGAACAGCACTTCACATTGCACATTTTGTTGCAGGTCATACTTGTATATATTGTATTCAAGGCACTGCCATTGTTCTTACAAATAGCACTTGAGGTATTAAACCTGTGTCTGGACAGTACCACTTTGCACTGTAGGGTGGTGCATACATAACCCAATGTTTCTCCATACAAAAAAGTCATGTTTTTCCTTGATGTTAATGTCATAGGCCTCATGGATCAGAATGTTTCTGGTTTGAATGGTGTATGTTTTTTTAATAATCTTAGCTAGAGATATGAAGGCCCGGAACACACACACGCCAAAAAATTAAGGGGGAACAGTGTGTGTGTTGTGTGTGGGGGGGTGGGTTTTCCCCGGTTTTTTTCCAAGGGCCGTTCTTGTTTTCCCCCCAAAAAATTGGAAAAATTGAACATCTTTCAATTATGAAATACTTTCTTTTAGAATTTAAGGCAAGGTGTTTATATATTGTTACCTAGCCTTTACTCCCCACAAATGATTTATAGCAACTGTGTAATAAGACTTTTATAGAAAGACTAGAGATGTAAAATGTCTGGAAATGATGAAGCCATAATCCTCTTTGTAAGATTCCCAGCATAGTTATTTCTTCCATTCCTTATTAAATTTAATTGCTCTAATGTATGTTTTACTGATAGACATTTAGGGATGCTCCAAGTCATGCTCAGTTTCCTAACATGTGAGTAGAGTCACCATATCATAATATGGAAGAAAATATGTATTCTTGACAGTTTGGGTTTTGTTCTACAGAGTCCTGTGTTTCTGGGCTTGTTCTGGTTAGATGCTGTAGCAGTCAATTAATGTAGTTCTAATCTAAAGGCCCACATGTGAAAAAACACTTTAGGTTATCCCACCTATGTTTGTTTTTTAAAAATTAACTTTGAGGCTTGGGTCTATGGAACTCACTGCCACAGTTTTAAACAAAGTTTTCAGTTAGACCTCACCACTGGGGAATGCTTCTTCAGCTATAAAACTGTTAACGGCTGCCACCAGAATAAACAGGAACAGGTTTAGGAAGTTCCTTTAACATCCTCACAAAGAGGAACAGATGCAGTACACTAATCTTCCTTTGCCTCCAGTGCTTCTTGCTTCTTCTGTCTTCTGGGATGATTTCAGATGTTTCAGGGACTGCTTTCTGAAATTCTTTCTGGTTAGAGATAAAATAGGAACCTAAAATATGTAATACATAACTTGGTTTGCTAATAAAATTATCATGTTTGGTATATTAAATTTAAAAAGTATAGTTTATTCAGACAATTACAAATTTACTAACTGAATTTACTTTAAAAAGATTTTAAATGTAATGATAATTTTATGAGCAAGGCAAGTTATACATAACATAACTTTAGGAACATAAAGGCTGCTTTATATTCCTAAAGCAGCCTTCTCCAACCTGGTCCTCTCCAGATGGTTTGGACCACAATGCCCAGCATTCCTGACCATTGGCCATGCTGCCTGAGGCTGATGGGATCTGTGGTCCAAAATATCTGATGGGTACCAGGTTAGACTTTAGATCTGTATAGGGTGTTAAAAAAAAGTATTGCTTATTTTTCATTATTCCTCAAATTGTTTTGAAAAACCCTGGGGGAAATGGTTTTTTAACTACACCTATTGCAAGAACTGGTCATTCAGTAAGGCCTTTCCTTTCTAGATAATCCTTTTTTACTGGATGTGATCTGTTCTTATTGCTTAATGTGTCTGGGGGTATATTGGTGCCCAGGGGCACCATGTTGCCTACCCCTGTATAGACATTGTAACTGTTTTGTTTTAACTACATTCCTGTTTTTAGCTCTTAAAAATAGATTATTTTTACATTTTCAGGTCATCCAAGTCCCATCCTGGACCTGTTGTCCATATTAGTGACAATCCAATGGATGAAGGCAAGGTAAGTGAACTTGAAAAATAAAAACAACTGAACAATTATATAGGGTACTATTGCTTCTTAGTGTTAACATATTCCATGTAGTCGATGCTAATAGCTTGTAAAAACGGAATACAACTTAGTAGATCTGGTGAAAAAAATGTTTAGAAATAAAAAGCTATGGCAAGATGGCATTATCTATAACTATATATTTGGATATTTTATATATATATATATACATACAGAAGTGGCCACCATCTGGAAAGACCTGTGGACTATCTCAGGAATCCAGTGGGTGGGTGTGGGGTAGTAGTTTGGGGGTGACAGTGATTAAAAGCTTAAATTCTCCCACTCTTATTGCTAAATATCCCCCTCGCCCCAAGTTGGTTTACTCTTAAAAATGGCATTGGTGTTCTCTTGCATGAAAAATGTGCTTTTGTAAAGTTACAGAATTATTTCAGCCTCCACCAAATGGTCAACCACATAGGGTACACTGGCTAGTAATACTTTACAAAAAGATTCAACATTTCATTTCAATAAGTTCATGTAATAGGTATTGGGGGCACAAAAAACACCAGCCTGCATATAGTTGGCTAATGTGTTTAGTTATATAACTTACTAAAATTAAAATTACCGTAAGTGTCCAGATGCTTGACAGTCATTAAAGTGCCTTTACGCTCACTGACCAGAACACTGGAAAACCAGTCTCCTTCCCTCCCCCGCCCCTGGTACTGACCTATTGGATAAAATGCTGCCACATGCTTTTATTTCCTGACATAAATGAAATCTACCGATTTTAAATGTAATGATAATTTTATGAGCAAGGAAAGTTATACATAACATAACTTTAGGAACATAAAGGCTGCTTTATATACCTAAAGCAGCCTTCTCCAACCTGGTTCCTGATGATGATGATGATGATGATATCAACAACAGCAACAACCCTGAAAGGGAACATTCAGTTGAAGGTTTAACATGCCTGAGACAGTCAGGCCCCCACAGGCTCTTATTAGGAAGTAATATTTTTAAAAAAATTGATTCCGTACTTCATTTCATTCTCTATGTATAATCTTGTTCTCTGCCACTAGGAACACATAGGTGCTTCATCATATGTCCCAGGGATTACTCTTTCAAACCCCATTCACCAGAAAAATGGCAGTTCCTGGCAATTAAATCACTTCCAGCTTTTGGGCTATTATACAAGCACAGATATTGGATAGATGTTCACACTGTACTAGCAGCAGCTTATGACACTCTACTGTTTCAAAAATACATGCATAGAGCCTATACTCAGAGCCCAAATATTTACTTTACCTTACCCTTTTTATTAGTGCAGCTGTTTTACCATTGTAAACTTTTGCTTATAGTCAGTGATATTTTTACATAGTGTACATATTTTGTATATAAGATTGATTTCTAATTTTCCACATTCACAGATTAAATGGAATTTAGTATTTCATAATGGTTTTTTAGAGCAGGATTATGTTATAAATCTTAAACGTTAGAAAATCCTCTCTGATATTCTGATACTAGGATTAAAAGCGGATCTTGAAGATATTTATGTGCAAAGGAGGGACTTATATAATACCTTTTAACAATTTTGACTAGGGAGCATACCAGATTGGTGAAGATGATTTCCAAGCAACAGCAGGCATTTTGTGAAGTCTGAAGTATAGAGTAATAGATTTCCTGTGTTCCTTTTAATAACTTCGATGTGAAGACATGCTTAAAAAATAAATTATCTTGGTCCTTTTAGACTTGCAGTTTTATTAAATAGTGGTTCTCCAGTGCTGGAATTTCTTACACACACACACACACACACACACACACGCGATATTTACAAGTGAAACCAAAATGATTAGATCTGGAAAACAAAGAATGTTGGTCTATTTCTTTTAATGACATTCTCTAACACACACTCATGTAATTTTTCCCTCCATGATAGTAGAAAATGATTGCTGGACGGGCATATGGTGTGAGTGAATTACACCACTCAGCCAACACATGTATTCTAGTTTGTATTTTGGCCCTGATATCACTTTCTACGACTATTGTCTTGATTCCTATCTAATAGCTTTCCATTATATTTCCAAGCTCAATTCAAGAATTGCTTATTTGTGACTATCTGGTTTTGTTATTTTGAAGACTGTAAACACCTTAGATCTGCTCAACATGCAGACTTCAAGCTAAATACAGCATTCTAATCAATACATTATTGTCCACCTTAATAAACTCAAGGCACAAAAACAGAGGATTACTATTTTAGAGCCTATTTAAATATAGAGAAAAGGTACCTAGTACAAGCTATTCTAGACCATACCACTTCAGATGCAGCTGAGATATATTTACTTGAAGCATTTCTACCCTGCCCTTAAGCCAAAAAGGCTATCACATGTGTAAATCCTTTTTCCTTTCATGTTAGTTTCCTACATTCTGGATGTATTTTTATATGGGGTTACATTCAAATATGCAGTAGTCTACCTGTAGACTGAATTGGTACTGTGCCTGGTAATCTTTCTGAACATCTGAATTAGTTCTTAAATCTTCTTCCTTTGCACATTTTGGCAGTGAATTACTACTTCAGCGCTACATGCTACATTTTAAGCCAATTGTAAAATGAAGAATTGCAGATCAGTTTGCATGCTCCAAAAAGAAAAGGAGACAAGCCATTTTGGAGAAAGAATAGTAGAAAACCACAAAGGGACAAAATATTTTCCCAAATTAACTCATCACTTTTTCAACTCAGCTTTCCTTCAGAGTAATAATCAAATTATGCATGCAAAATATTTCTGAAAAGTACAGGGCATCTGCTTCAAATAAACGGTTTAACACAAGCTGGGAAACTTTTGCATGAGCTGGAAGGGCAGATGCACACCCTGTGCTGGCTTTCAGTTTTATTTCATAGCTTTTATATCTCTTTTGTGTTTGTCCATGGGTGGTTTCATACAACTCTGAACTGTGAAGCAACACTTACATAGATTTCATAGATCATAGAGTTGGAAAGAGCCTACAAGGCTATCAAGTCCAACCCCCTGCTCAATGCAGGAAACTAGAGGAGGGGTCTCCCATCCAAGTAATCACCAGGCCTGACCCTGCTTAGCTTTCCACGCTCAGACAAGCTGAGCCAGCGTGAGCCACATGATTTGTGTCTGGTGAAAATACACTTCAATTTTCTGAATAAGACATTTGAGATTGGATATCCTAATATTCATGCCTAATCCTGAATTGGATGCTTTCTAGGACATGCTGTAGAATATATCTTTCTTTAGTGTCAGAACACTCAACCAATTAGCATGTCCCAAATAGTGGTTTTAGTATAGCAAAATCCCTGCTGGTCTATGACCGTAATAAATAAATTGATTGGTATAGCAAAATGATATCCCATCCTTTTGGTGTGTCCAGTAGTACTGCTGGGGTAACATTTTCTTTAGTATTATGCTTATTTAGTTGTTATGCTTGTGCAGCAAGGCTTAGAATTGGACCACATGTGTTTTACATACTGGAAATAACTTATTTTTCAGTCCCTAGAAGATTAGTATATTCTGTTGTAATTTATTACAGCTATTGCTTGGTTTTGAGTCGGGAACAGTGGCATTATGGGACCTCAAATCCAAGAAGGCAGAATACAGATACACCCACGATGAGGTAATCAGAAATTATACATCTTACAGACTTTTTATGTCATAGTTTTATTGATTCTTTTAGAATTAATGCAATTGTGTGGCCACTTTTTTTATTGATCAGTAACTATTGCTCATGTTAGTCTTGAATGAGAGCAAGAATACATATGTATGAGAGTCACTCAGATTCATACATAATTCATCATGTTGAAGCAGGACTGGAGAAGCTACACAAGAGATCCAGTAACTGGATGAGATTTACTGAATGATAGGAGTTTAGAAGATGGGAATAAAGTTTTGAGGTTACTAAATGTCCATGTCCTAGACCTATATGGACATCAGTATAGGTGTGTGTGTATTGAATATTAATAATTTTTAAAACTTCAGTGTTGGAAGATGCTAAAGGCACAAGAGGGAGTTTTGAGAAAGAATATGAGAGATGCCCTAGTCTTGCAGAAAAATGGGAAGAAGAAATAGGGCAAAGGAATAAGAATCCATGCCACCCCCTCCAGCCCCCTTTAATGTGGGTTCCCACTCTGCTTTAGTAGAACCTTAAAGATCTGTCACCAAGAGTCTAAACACAGTGAGTGACAAATATGGTTTGCTGCTGTAGTTAAACTGTATAAATGTCATCAGTGAAGAAAACTTTGAAATACATGTCAGATCCTGGTGTCTGGGTTGAACAGTGACTGGTTTGGGCCAGGAAAAGTACAGTAACCAGCTCAGCACATCTGCATTTTAAATTAAATGAATTTGTTAGATCTGATGAAAAGGAAACTATTAAACACTGTAATTGGGTCATCCATTCTGCTGTCTGGACTAGTTTTAAAGTTGTGATGAATTTGGGCTTTCGTGTTGTGTTTTGTAGTATTTTAATTATGTAACTATTTTATTTTTTTAGTGTGAACCACCTGGGGATATATTTGTATGAAGGGTGGCATACAGACACTGGTTAAATAAATAAATAAATCTGAACAAGTGCCCTTCAGTTCACATGGGGAAACTTTCAGTATCCATATTACAATGCTGACTTGTAGCTGCACCTATATGGCTAGATTCCTCTTTTTAGTCTTGAGCAGTTACCTCAGAACTTGGGTACTGAGAGCCACTTCACACAGCACTGCTTGGTGTTTGCCACAGTAAATGTGTAAAGGGAAGAGGTACACATGTGCAAGGGACATATACCTTTGAGTTGCAGGAAAATATGCTTAGGATATCTGAATCAGTTCCTGTTTATGTTGGAAAATCTAAAATATGTATATATTGCGATGCTGAATAACATATACAATTAATATTTGCATATGTATATCCTCTTAGTCTTCTAGAAGCCCACAAAGCAGCTATTTTGATATAGTATTACAACATTAATACTAATGATAATTAGAAAATTATAGTCTATACAGGAAGTTTGGATATAGGGGGTGGGTGGGAAGAAAACAGAAAAAGAACACCGTGAAAATACTATATTTATCCTTAATCACTACTTTATACTGAAAGCTCTAATAGGATGCATAAGAGATTTCAGTTGTGTCTGAGCCAAAGGGGGAAGGGGTTGGTTGTTGTTTGCAGTGATTAAACTTAGCTTTAGAGTGGAATTGTGCTTGCTTCAAATGTAACAGGAAACAATTATTTTTCTCTATAGGGAGAACGAGCAGAGTTGAGCCACAAGAACTTCATGTGCACGTTCGTTCTCTCTCTCTCTCTCTCTCTCTCTCTTGCTCTTCTTTTGTGTCCATGAGAAGAAATTTCAGTCTTAAAATAGCCATCGTTCCTTTGATGTCTGGAGTTGGGGAAACTAGTTTGTCACTATTGTTAGGGGAAACAAGCCAGGATTAAACTATGATTTCAGATCCTGACATGTTCAGACTGCATGGGGGGAAAGTGGGAGCATTTGATTTCCTTCTGGGCACACAAGAGGAGGAGAGGGAGAGTGTGCAAGCCCAAAGCTCACCATTGCTCTTTTTTCTACATCTGAATTGAGCCTTAGACTTGATAGTTCAAAATTGCAATAGCACAAGTATATTCTAAAGTAGTTCTTTGTGCTTTATTAGTGTGCAATAAATGCTACTTCAGTAGTATGGTGGATGAACATTGTTCCAAGCTTTAATCCCTTATTTTTACTTTATCAGTCTGAGGCTGCTGCAATTTTTCTTGCATGATAATACAAAATAAGATTTGGAACTAACATCCCTTCTTTTTCTGTTGGCTTCTTCAAGACAAAAGATGAAGCCATTGGCCACTTTCCTTTCTATGTATAACAATGTAGTTCTGCTGTTTTTGTTTTTAATAATGGCATCAAGACTTCAGTAGCCATAAATGGAAAGATTAGGAAGGACATTCATTTTAACCACAGTTCTTTTGCCCATTCATGAGATATAAAGACTTGAGCAATCTTGAAGATTTTTTTTATTTAAACATTTTCCATTTGCAAATTGATATTAACAAAAATGTTCTGGCTATATCCCTAGCAAAAACTAATGGAATAAGAATTACTTATTTATTTATTGTTTCATCTTTCTTCGATTTTAGGGTGATAACAAAACAGTGAGTAGAATCCATAAAAATTAACGTCTGACAGATTAAAGTGCCTGGCTAAATAAAAACATTTTTGCCTGGTACCAAAAATATTGTAAAGTTGGAGCCAGATGGATTTCAGTCTAGGGAGAATGTTCTGTTGCCGACATCTCACTGCTGAAAGACCCATCTCTCTTCTTGCTGAATACTGTACCCCTAATAAAGTAGGCACCTACAGGAAGTCTTCAGCAGAGGATCTCAAAGTATAGACAGATTAATCAGGGAAGATGAATTTTTTCATTTATCTAAGTCCCAAGCTATTTAGGGCTTTAAAGGTAAATATCAGCACCTTGAATTGGGCCCAGAAACAAACAGGTAGCCAGTGGAGTTCTTTCAATATTGGGTGTTAGAAGCATAAACCTGATTGTACCGGTTAGCGATCTTGTGACTGCATTCTGCACTAGCTGAAGCTTCCACCACGTATGTATTATTTACTTTATTTAAAATATTTCTGAATCTCCCCTCCGCTCAGTGAGTGCTTGAAGCGATTGATAATAAAACCATAAACACAATAAAATACAACAATTTCAGAAAAACTAAAACCTGATAAAATATGTAACACTAAAACAAGGAAACTTTCTAGAATCAAAGAACAGCCTCAGTCAGTAAAAGCTCAGCAGAACAATATAGTTTTTACCAGCCATCTAAAGATGAATAATGAGGGAGTGAACCAAACTTCCCTGGAAAGAGAATTCCACAACCAGATTGCTGCTACCCAGAGATAGTATTCAAGGGCAGCCCCATGTATAACACATGGCAGTAATCCAACTGGTAGGTTACCAGAGTATGAATTGCCATGGCCACAGGGATGGCTGCTCTTTCTGGGCTGGAGGGGCATGGAACACCAGACTGTGTCCATGTTCCTTCTCCCCTCTGCCGCCACCCATATAAAAAATGATGTCTAGTCTGTTTGCATGTCCGCCTTTCTCTGCTTGCAGCACTGGCATGATGAATGTGCTTGCTGGCTGTTCCTGCAGAGTACTTTCCCTCTGTGCCAGCTTCACTATCTTCTTTTGTGCATAGGTATGCAGTGCACAAGTGCAGAAAAAGCTCCCCATGAAAGACATGGGGGGAGGCATTGGGGAGGCCTGCCTGGGGTGACCTTACCGGCACTCCTTGCAAAAGGCAGGAAGTTTGTAAAAGAAAAAGGAAAGAGGAAGCCACAGCAGCCTCCTAGCCAATCGGAACAAAGTTGGAGGGGATAATGGTCACTGCTTGGCCACTTAGAATTTTTCAGGGGACGGGCCAGGCAGGCAGGCAGGCAGCCAATGGCTGTGGGACTGCCTGGCAGAGCGACTTATTTTCTTCCATTTTCCTGAGTTCACGCCACGGATCGATAGCTTGTCTTCCCCACTCCTCAGAAGATTAATTTTGGATTAAATTTTAAAAATTGACTTTGTACGAGTGAGTCTGTGTCAGAGAGAGAGAAAACGTATGTGTGTGCCCTTGTTAGCAAAGTTCTTTTTTGCCTACATTTTCTGCCCGGTTGAGAAGAGTCAGCCAGAACCATATGTAGTTATTTTCTTCCTTTTATTTGGGGGATGGGGAGTAGATTATTGTTGTTCCGTTTGGATTACTGTAACGTACTCTACGTGGGGCTGCCTCTGAAGAGTGTTCGGAAACTTCAGCTGGTTCAAAGAGCTGCTGCCAAGACTGCTGACTGGGGCTGGCTACAGGGAGCACACAACTCCTCTGTTACAACAGCTTCACTGGCTCCCAGTCTGTTTCCGGGCACAATTCAAAGTGCTGGTTATGATCTATAAAGCCCTATATGGCTCAGGTCCAGGTTATCTGAAAGACCGTATTCTCCCCTACGAGCCTGCCCGTACTTTGAGATCTTCTGAGGAGGCCCCTTCTCTTAGTTCCGCCACCACCGCAGGCATGCCTGGCAGGAACACAGCAGAGGACCTTCTTGGTGGTTGCTCCAACACTCTGGAACACTCATGCACAGCTGGGGCCTAGGACCACTTTAAACCCACAGAGGTTCCAGTGAGTGGTGGGTTTGTTTGTTTTTTAAACTCATTCTGTTACCCACTTTCTGCTCTTTACACCATATAGTGTGTGCTCTCCTTTCTCTACACCTGTTCTTTCTCTCTCCCACTTCACAGAATTCAAGGGCAACAGAAGATAAGGTTTTCATTTTCCAGGGAAAGTCTCAGATGCAAGCGGGCTATGCATTGTGATTTGCTGGCTGCAGCAGAATGTAAAAACTGGCAGCAACTCCACCATGCACATCTGCATTTTCCCACTCCCAATTTTGCTGAATATGGTTGTGACCCAATACACAGCTTGCAAAATGAAAATACAGCCCAAAATCTCAGTCCTGGGCTCAGTAAGGATTGATATGATAATTCATAAATGTAATCAAATCCTGTCTCTTTCAATATGATAAACATAGTCAAACATACAATAGAAGCATAGAAAAATATATACCAAGTTAATGAGATGGGGCGGGGATGGTTCGGATATAAAACATGGAAGGTATATAGTTACCCTGGGAAATGGTTCAATGTGTTGGGTAGAAATCTCTGCAATATCTTTAAAGCAATGATTTGTGAGACACAGTTCCAAATTAGGTTGTAGAAGTTAACTTGAGCTTGTAAGAACTGCTGAAACAAAAGTTTTGTAAATCAAACACTGCCCAATTTTAAGTCCATCTGATCCAATGAGAATGGCGAAGGTATTTCAACTTCTGCTTTGGCAGCTATCTTACAACATGAAAGAATTTAATCTGTCATCTGCAATATATTCATAAGGGATCAGTACTAGAGCTTTTAGGTAAAGGTATAAAAAATATCTTCTGAAGCTTATACAAAAATATTAAGAACATTTATCCTGTATGTTTCTTTTCAGGTTCAAAAGAAATATTCATATAAAGTCAAATTTATACTAAAATCCAAATTTAGAGTGAGGTGCTAAGACCATGCTCTTAGTAAGGTTTCAAATTACTGAGTGAGTCAGTATAAGGACTTGGGCACAGTGCATACTAGGTGTTCATTATTCAGTCTAAATCAACCTTTCTCAAGCTGTTAACCCTCTCCTTCCTTCTCTTAGACCAGGGATGGACAACTTATTTTGCCCTACAAGTCCCATCAAGCTCTAGTCAGCATAGCCAGTTCTGAAGGATAATGGAAGTTATAGGCTAAAACATCTGGAGAACCACAAGTTGCCTATCCCGTCTTAAATACATAGACCGGGTTTGTATGCCACGCTACAGCTTGTAGTCTAACACAAAAGCTACTGGGATACATGGGACTCCACAATATTAACTTAAATTCCTTATTGGGCTGCCAGGAATGGGGAGGGGCAATTCCCTTTACTACCTGCAGTTCTCCAGGGTCTCTCAAAATCTGCTCCAGAGGATTGGTGAGTGCAGGGGTGAGGTGAAAGTCCCATCATGCAACATGAAGTCTGCTCGTGCAATGTTGGATTCTGCCATACGTTTTTTTTCCCCAAAAGAAAATTACAAGTAAGAAATCAGTGTTGCAAGTTTACTCCTCTATGAAGATAAACTGTTAACACCTGTATGAAGATAAAGCCAACTTGGAGCAGAATTAATCATCTAGGATAAAATTTACCCCTTGGGTCCTGTGGAACCCTGTAATGCTTTGTAATGGGATTTTCTGGACACGTAGGAATATAGAAATATTACAAAAACAGAAAACATCTACTCCAGTACTCCCAAATGGTGTAACCACCAAAATAAAATTTATGATACAGGCAAAATTCTAAGTTATTTTTCCTACCCTATTTTGAGAAGCTGTCGAGGATAGAATAGACCCCAGGTAGCTTTGGTAGTTTCATTCCCATTCATTTCAGTAGGGGTAAATCGAAACCCTCTTATAAGTTAAAAATATATTTTTCAAAAAAAGAAGAAGAAAATGATAGGAGGTAGATGAAACACTGCAAGACCCCATCATTGTTGGAGTATGAAGTGGTTCAGGTTTGCTAATAAAAATAAAAATAGTTTAACAACTATTTTAAACAGTTCTTGGGGTCCACAGCAACCCATTACCTTGCGAACGCTAATAATCTAGCCTACGCAGTCCTACAATCTAAATTCACAGATAAAATTATAACAAACATTGACATGTATTAAGACGTGAACAACCTTAATTAAAAAAAAAAAAAGGCAATGGCAAACAAATGAAACCAAACTGGCTTCTGTAAAATGTTACAATGCAGTTCTCCGGTCCATTGCCTTAAGGGCAATGGTGAATATTGCTTTAAAGGCTTAAAAAAAACACCCTTTAACTTGAAAGGATAATAGAACAGCACTATCTCATTGGTAAAGCAGATGCCTTGTATGCAGAAGGTTCCTGGTTCAATCCCTAGCATCTCCTGGTAGGGCTGGGAAATACTCCTATTTGAAACCCTGGAGAGCTGTTGCCAGTCTGAGTTTCCTGTACTGAACTAGATGGACTAGTGGTCTGACTTGGTATAAGGCAGCCTCCTATGTTCGTAGATTAAACTTCTATGTATTATTGGACCAATCTTTAGGAAGCACAGTAGTGGTAAATGTGGTAAGTCATCTGTCAGAATGACAGAGCAAAATACATGTAGAAATGAATGTAGTTGGCCGTCTTGTAGTAGGGATGCTTGAGGAATTTGATCTCTGTGAATTCCAGTGCAAAATGACATGTTCTGCACCTTCCAGACTAACGTGCTGATTGGAACACAATTCAGATTTTGAATGGTTTGGATTTCACATTTCTCCGAATTATGAAGTACAATTCTCAGCTCAAAAAATGTATTAAAATCTGTTTTAAAACATGCATTTTAGGATAAAATACATTTATAAATGTGTACATTCAAATAAAATGTTTATGAATTGGTATCTTGTGAGAAAAGGGTATAAATACCTATTCAAATATTTATATACCAATTTTGTGCGGATTTTAAAAAAAATCATACGATTGCAGAAACATTGCAGAATAAATTAATGAATGAACACATGTGAACTAGACTGATCTGTCCATCCCTACCTTGTAGTATAGATACATCACAAATTCTACAGTCTGTCACATATCATTTCATAGCAATTTAACAATATTTCATTTCTCAGATACAACAATTAAAGCATCATGATAATGTTAACCTTGTTGAGGATGCTCTTAAGCTGTCCTCCATGGAGGAGGAACGTTTCCATTAATGATTTCTGTTTTAAAGATTTTGCCATCCTAAATGAGTGCCTTTTGATATATTAGATTTCTCTTATCCCAGCACAGGAATGATAAGAGAATGAACCAGTAGAAGGCTTTGATCTTGAGTTAATCAAACAGTACAGATACAGATTGTCTGAAACAATACAGTATACAAACATTGCTGTGTAATTGTCACTATCCTTAAATCCCATCAATTGAATGGCAAGTGTTGGGGAAAATCCAACATTGTGATTTCTGGAATATGGAAGCTCGTTAACAGGTCTACTTAGTATGAGACCCATTGAATTCAGTGGGACTTACTCCCAGGTAAGTGTCTATAGGATTGCTCCTAAGATATTTTAAGCAACATTGTCTTTGCTGTGGTTTGGTGGATTTCACTTAACATGGACATTTGATCCAGTGGATAGTCCCAAATTCTCTGGAGCAGATTTTCAGAGTGTTCAAGTGGCTTCAGGGAAAGGGGGCTATAGGCAAAAGTTGCCTTCCCCTTCTGTATGTATCGCTTCAGTATGTCCTTTCATTTAATATAAAATATTATAGATTTTGTCTTTTCATATTCTATATCTCATTGACTTGTTTGATTATCTTGGGGTTGATTTTTGTATACATATTGATAATCTCCCTACCTCTTCTTTTTCTGGGTGTTTTTTTAAATGCAGTTAAGTTAAACCAGGTAGGTGGACATCTAGTACACAGACAGCATTTAAATCATGTAAAGACTGAGTAGACTCTACCACTGTGGCAAAGGTGTTTTCTGCATTGCAATTCTGTAGGAAAATGCTGTTTAGAGATTTGTTTTGGATGATAAATTTTAGGCCTTCTCAGAAGTTCTGTTCACAGAGATCAGTTTGATAACTCTGTTACAAAAGCAACTTCTGTTCAGCTCAATGAGACACTCGAGTCTGATTGCAGAGCAGTAACTATTTTAAATATGGGATCCTGTGGCAGGTGCATTGATGTATTTGTGGTGGCTGCTTGACCAGTTGCAACTCATATCCATTCAGGGTAGAGAACTTCAGTAGACTGCAGATGATGACCCTTTCTGTCACCAGAAATTTCTGAGGAAGGGAGATACAACCCATCATTATTTATGCCCCTGTGATAGGATTACAGCTAACTTTTTAACAGTAATTTACGAGTTGAAAGTAAACTGCTAGTCAGAAATGATGACTAGCCACCTTTAAATACTTGTCCATTAATGCAGCAAAACATTGCTTCCTATAGGGGTGCCTGACATAATAACCTGTATGAAACAAAGCAAAAGCTAGTATGATTATATTAAAAGGCTTACTAAATGAAAATTGCTAAAACCTTGGTCAACAGTAAATAAAAACTCCTTAGCTTTTCCTCTTTTTTTATTTACATAAATTCATGAACCATATTTTTTCATTAGGAGTGTACAATTCTATGTATATTAAAAAGCACATATACATGGAAATTGAACTGTACCCTATTCTGTCAAAAGAGCAGTCTTTACTCTTCACAATCCCACTTGCAGCCATGTTGAAACCATCATGATTACTAAGATGGTAAATTGTTCTTAACTAGTTTAATCAGAATGACATTTAAAGACTTATACCAGTTTCTGGTGGGTCATATTAGATGCTACCCTGGTAACCATGATTATGCCAAACCAAGGAGCATATTGGCTATTTTAAGGGAGCATTCTATAAAAGAGAGAAAATATTTTCCTTTTTTAGGACATCTTATGACGAGTCTTCAGGCCATTCAGGAGGCAGAAGCCTATTTTTGATGTGTGATGTCACTAATGTGGCCCCCTGCTGTACCCCAAGACTGGAACTTGCCCTACACCCAAAGGTTAGTGAGTGTGATTAGGTTAGGAGTTCATAGTTAAATGTAGTTACTATTTAGTATCCTCACTGGACACTTTACATACTTTACAGAAGTGTACTACACAGATATTTTTTTCTTAGAAGCTCTTAAATATTTGAAGGACCTAAGGGATAGTGGGCAAACATTTGAATTTAAATTAACAGTCCATGCAGTGCAAATTGGAATGTCATTTTAAGGAAGCTGGCTTCAAGCACTGTTTGCACTAATGTAATGCCTATTTTAAAAAGATATTTAAAAAGCAGCAATATTTTTTCGAGTTCTTCACATTCTGAAAGCTTAAAGTATGCAGATACTGAAACTCTCAATCTCACAGTCTAGTGGGAGTAATAGTTCGCGATTTATGAATTAGGAAATAGTAATACAATTTAGTGTGATTTTTCGCAGTGTAAAAATACTAGTATTTACTGAGATATAGTGCAGAATATAAAAACAAGCACGAAAATCTATACTTCGTGAAAGTTTAAGATATTTCTTGGAAATTCCAGATGCCTTACATAGTATCTGTGTGTGGTATGGAAGGTGCTAGTTGGGCTGGGGGAGGATAGCAGTTGATCATTTTTGTACAGGCCCAAGTAAAGGTATGTACTCAGTGACACTGGCATAGAGGCTAAATCAGTTTTCTTCCTCCCAGTAAACCCCATTATTAGGTTGAATAGTTTTCACCCTGCCTCAACAGTCTGCCTGATTAGTGACCAAAAAGGAGAAGGGCAGCATCAAACAATAAACATATAAAATTATGCACATTACATCAAATACATAAACAAATTGTGTATAATATCCACAATCTCAAAAACAGTAAAGACTAGGAATGTTAGTGTGTGTATTCGTAAGTAAGGATGTTTTAATATTCTGTTATCTGTTCTAGTTCCCCTGAAGAAAGTGATAATCTGAAGTGTGCTGGGCATATTAGATTTCATAGATTTCATAGATCATATGGTTAAATAGATTCTTTGGCCTGATTTGCATGTCACAATAACCCAGAATTTTTAAAAATTCTGACTGACAAGCCAGAGAAGTAACCCAAGAACAAACTGTGTTATTTATCTGGCTTGTCTGGGGAGAGACAAGCCAGAGTTCCTGGTTCTGGAAGGCCCATGGTTTGTTTAGCCACTCTCATTTGAAGCAAGAGCAATCAGGTAGCACACACCAGCACACTGCCTTGTCCTGGATATTGTGATATACGAACCAGTCCTTTGAGATTCACCTTCTTTTTTTTATCAATTCCTGATTACTGCCCATTTATTTTAGAAGTCAATGTGAATCCTTTCTAGTACTTATCTGTGTGGTCCTGTCCTTTAGTTTGCACAAGAGTGTGACAGAGAGAACTGAGGATTTGCCTATAATTACGGTATATTATACACGCAGGTCTGGAGAAGCAGACCTGGCTCCACCTCTGGCAATGGCATCATTGATGGATGGGAGCGCACTGTCATCATGCTATGGCAGATCCTACCACAAACCTGCAAGACACAGTTGTGATGTAGACAAAAATTATTTGCTGCCAACCTTGCAAGGAGTTTGGTTTAGATGGGACAAAATGTTTGGCTTTGCTCATTCCCTCCTCAGTTTGGAGAGGGATAAAACATCAGAAAATGCAGTAACCTTTCCGCTTCCCAAAGCAGAGTCCCAGTTTGGAGGGCATTGCATCTTTGACTCATTGTCTCCCCCATCTCAATTGGTTCTTTGCATTTCTATCTCTCCAATACTCTCAAAATGTGATGGAGATAATGACTATTGGATATAGTCTAGAAAAATGCATAATTATGACAGGTGTATGTGTGTCTCTCTCTCTGTGTGTAGGGCCTGTATATTGCAGGAGCCCCAATGACAGCAATGTGTATATGGTGGAATCTATACTGCCCACTGTAAGTTGTGATAGGCAGGTTTTGGCTATCACAGAATACATACCGTAAGTGATGTGCTTTATTTTTAAAAAACAAACCAGAAAATATGCAATATCTCCTTGCAGAGGAAAATTGCAGAAATAACTGCAGATTTTAATCAATTTAAACCTCTATTATATTATTTATTATTTATTTATTTGCTACATTTTTACTCCAGCTTTTCTCCAAGGAATCCAAGGCAGCATACCCATAGTCTTCCACTCCATTTTTTTTTTGCAACAACCCTGTGTGGTAGGTTAGGCTGAGAGTAAGTGACTGGCCCAAAGACACCCAGTGACCTTTATAGCCAAGTAGGGACTAGAACCGGGATCTCCCGAGTCCCAGTCTAACACACTAACCACTGCACCACACTGGCTCTCACCAACTATGCAATGCAGATATGTAATTACCAGCCAAGCTCATAGACAGTTAGTGGTATTCTGTTACAAGCACACGTGTGGGAAAGTTCACTTTATCCCATATAACCTACTTTTAACATCTAACTACTTTGTTCTTGCTCAAGGATTGGGTGAAGAATAGGATGTTTTCTCGTAGCTAGCAAATGAGAGCAGTGCTTCCATGGTGGTGATGGGTGAGGTGATGGGGTTTGATTTGTAGCAGTAGGCTTCCTTTTCACCCAAAGCCATGGAAAATGTGTCTTCAAGGGTGCATTCTGTTACTTTCTCTACCATTAGTACAAATTTTACTGTGAACCTAAATCATCATCATCATCATCTGCTAAGCTGCAACAAGTCAAACAAGGCACTGACTGAGCAGTAAACCTCTATCTGCAAGATCACAAGACAGAACAGGAAAATCTCACCCCCACCCCCATATAAAGGCCTATCAAGCGGCTGTCCACAACAGCTCCTAGCTTGACAATTCATTTTATGATATATCACCACACAACCTCAGAGTGCCAAATGATAGAACGTCTTTTGATCCCCTCCAGAGTGAAGGGAAAATATGCTTCCAGTTTTACCGAAGAACATTTAACCTTCCGTTCATGAAGTTGTTTTTCTTTGTTTCTCCTTCATGAGTGCACTATTTAGTAGTGCGGAGAAAAGAGATGTTTCTACCACTATTACAGTGTTGCTTTTGAGTCATTTAAGTTTCCGCTCCTTGCCCCTGGCTAGTTGTTTGTAATGCTTTGTTTTGTTTTAAATGTATCTCTTACATGGCTTTTCTGATGCTATGAATGCACAGTGTATGAAATCTGGTATGAAACTTTCTGATATTGCAGCAAAGTGGTATAATGACTTGAGAAGCTATATTGATAGAAATGAAAGTAATAAAGGAAGGATATTTGGTTAGCTTTGGGGGAGTGGCCATTAACCACATAATTTTCAGTGAGAATATAGATGACTTGAAAGAAACCTGGAAAGGCATCATGTTTCACAAGTTACACTACGACACTACAGGCATTTTAGGAAATGGGTGATTGCTTAAGTATAAAGAAAAGAGTAAAAAAAAACACCTAGTGGATGACTGTTCTTACTAGCTTTGGTTAATTAGTAGTTTGTTATGCAGAGGTAATATATTTGGCTGGAATATTCAGGGCACAAGGCTCATGGTTGATCTGTTTATTATCAGCTTGCCTTTTATTGCATTTTGCAATGTGTACTATCATTGGCTTTTGAGTTTTTATATTACAAAATTTCAAGTGTTACTAGTATTGTAATGAAGTTAATGCTGTATTCATTGGTTTTCAAAGTGTGCTGTGGGGACCTCTGGGATTCCTTGAAAGCATATCAGCAATTCCTCAATTAGAAAATCAGTCATTGTGGTTAAGCTTTCCTGAAAACACAGATTGTTACTGGTAGGCAGTTTTCCTCAGCTATGTGCAGTCCCTGGGGAGTGTTGGCTCTGTTCCTAGGCCCCTCTAGCACCACAGATAGAGTATGCACCCCCACTCTAAAATATTTTGCACTGTGCAAGGTTTCTGTGGCAGACATTCAAGGGTTCCTTAGTAGTCAAGGAGCTAAGGTAGTAGAAACCTAAAAACTATGAGTGTATTCTACCAAAGCTTAACAGTATAGTAATAGATTTCTAAAGACTAAATCCTAGAGATGCTTTTCTCCCAAATTATAGAAATCTCAGTAGTATTAGTGTTTAACACAAAGTTGCAGTTTATGCCATACACATTACATGAAAGGATTTTACTGTGTTAGCTGATCACTGCTTCTTACAGCCAAAAGTCTTGTCACTTCCACTTGTTCTGTAAAGGGGGCCTGGTACTGCACTTTGTGTATATGACTTCAGCAGTTTAAGATTTACAGAAATGTTCTAACTAGAAAATAACAAGCTGCATACTTTATAAGTACTGTATGCATTTTAATGCAATCTGTTTATTAAGTTTAGTTATTGGATTCAGTATTTTACTAACTGTATTGTAATTTTGTTGGACTGCAGATAATCTTTCTAATATGTTATGTCTGATTCTCATTTTGAGTACAAATCAGGTTTATTATTGCCTTATAAAATTAGTTGTGTTCTTTCTCATTGCGCATAGTTAGCTAGGTGCTGATAAATGCTGATATATGTATCAAGATAATTTGCAGTACTTGATTAAAAGTACATACTTTTAACATAGTGTAATTTTTCTCTCTCTCCAGTGAGGTTTTTATTATTTTCATCAGCCAGCAGCTTGACAGATAATCACATAATACCCTTCTAATTGACATGTCACTCTTTGGAAATCAATGATACTGGAAAGATTTTGGAGTCTAGCTCCCTTCTTGAAAAACAATCTGCATATGATGACCATGACAACTGAATCTTAAGACACAATGCACTAGTCAAAAAGGACTTAGTATAGAATACATTCCTGCAAGAGCAGGATAGCATCCTAACCTAGGACATTATTTATTTATTTACAGCATTTCTATACTGCTCCACATCTAAACAGATTCTGGAGTGGTGAACAATAAAAGATAAAAGGAATACAACACAATATTAACAGTTACTTTAAAAACAGAGTACCAATAAATACCATGGCTGATCAATTGGGGAAGGCTTGTTGAAATAAAAATGTCTTAAGCAGGCACTGAAAACAAAACAATGGTGGTACCTGCCTGACATCCAGAAGCAGGGACTTCTGCAGAGAGGGAGCCAGGCTCTACTCTGGGTAGATTCCAACCAGGCCATATGGCCATGTGGAACCACCAGGAGCACCCCATCTGATGATCTCAGTGAATGGACAAGTTGATAAGGGAGAAGGTGGCGTCTCCAGTATCCTGGTCCGAAGTTGTTCAGCCCTTTATATACTAGTAACAAAACCATAAACCTGACCCGGTAGCAAATAAACAGTGTAGGTTCCCTCAACAAAGAAGTTACATGATGAAAAGGGGCAGCTCCTGACAACAGCTGAATTGCTGCATTCTGCACTAGCTGCAGCTTCCGAACCAGCTGTAAGGGCAGCCCCACATAGAGCATGTTCCAGTAATCTAGTCTTGAGTTACTAATGCCTGTACCACTGTGGCCAAGCTATGATAACTGTGTGTGAAGCTTTCACCAACACTACAAGCAAACATGCTAGTGTAAAACTGAGGTTGCAATATTTAATTGTAGCCAGAATAAAAGATATAGATGCATGCATCAATTAACTGACTAGTGTAGCTTAAGAATTTCGAAATAAATATATATTTTTCTCATTTGCACCAGTGTGCTATACACTTGCATTAGGTTTACAAAAACACTTTTAAACAGTAAACGGAAGAGATATTAAATATTTAATAGGTAGATCTTAAATAGTATAACTGCTGCACAGCACACAAATAATACCATTCTTTACAGAAGAAAACTAATTCTCTTGGGAATCAGTGTTACAGGTTTGCATTAAAATATTATTTTGTGGCAGATATCATCACATGAACAACATTTGAGTGTTTAGATCAGGGCTCTCCAAACTTGGGTCCCCAGATGTTGCTGGCCTACAGCTCCTAGCATACCCTGCCAGCATGGCTAATGGCAAGGGATTCTGGGAGCTGTAGTCCAGCAACATCTGGGGACCCACGGTTGGAGAGCCCTGGTTTAGAAAAATATTTAATTATTATAGATTATGTTCAATTTAATTTATTTAATTTTCCCACTTGCTATTGATGTGTGTGTGTGTGTAACTTGTTATATCTCTGTTTAATACTATGAATATATTCTTTTTTTTCTTTGCTCAGGCAATCCATTCTGTAGCTTGGCATCATGAAGGAAAGCAATTTATTTGTAGCCATTCAGATGGCACCTTGACTATATGGAATGTAAGGAACCCTACCAAGCCATTGCAGACAATCACTCCACATGGTAAGTTCAAAATGGATGTGTGTTGCACATAATATAGTCTATATACTATGCTTTGGCTTGAAATTCTATGCATACTTACCTGGGAGTGTGTCTACTTCTGAGTAGACATGCATAGGGTTGCACTGTTAGAGTGGTTTAAGCTGAGTCACCTAAACTGCTTAACTAGTAATATTTATGTGTTCTGGCAGCTGCTTCTTTAGCCCACCCATCCCATTCTTGAGGTCCATGGAGCAGAAGATATAGATAGATATATCATATCCTTGCAACTCTGTTGCTGCTTGTATCATCTGCCTTGTCTCTTGTAATCAAGACTTGGCTTTGACATTCCATTGCTTTTCAAACTAAATGGGAACTTCTACCTTTATTATGCCAGGAAGAATCACAGTAGAAACTAGTCTGTGTACTTTCTGTGACCCAGCACTAGGACCATGAAGTTGATATACTGTGTTTTGCTATATATTTATTGTTTGTTTATTAGGATTACCAACTGGTGTGTGAAGGTGGACAGCCTGGCCTGCTCCATATTTAAAAGAAGTTCAATATGCAGAAGTCAGGAGAGGAAGCCTTTCATGGCATGGAGCTAAAGATTGTCACCTTCTAGTTTCTGTAAATCAAACATTAAAGAAACAGCTGCTTAGGACTGGTTCAAAAGTTAGCAAGCATGGGGACTACTTAGCTAATGCTGGGGATGGGGAAAGAAACTAGTGGTGGAGGAAGAAACATAGTCTATATTCAACCAAACCACTGTGACTTGTAAGATAGTTTGCTCACATCCTGAGTATAGGCTGCACTTAATTATAAGTGCATTTATACACTCGAGAAGAGCTTTTGTAAAAGTGGTAAACCTGCTTTCTGTCTTAAATAGAAGGAAGACCAAATATTAATAGTTTTTATGATCAGAGTTACAATGCAGTGGAAAGAATTCTTTAATTTTCTAGTGCAATTCTTGTGCATATTTACATGGGAGTAAGCCCCCATTGACTTTAGTAGATTGAGACTTGCTTCCAGATAAGTGCATACAGGATTGCTAAAGATTATTCCAGGCAAATATTAATGTTCACAATATACGTAGTTAAGTTACTTGAATTAAATTGGCAAGAATAATATTGGTAATGCAATATATTATTTATTTATATAACCTTTCTAATATATGGCAACATTCTTAAGATTTTTATGTGGGTTTTAAGTTTTTGATATCTTTCAAATTATTTTTAAATGTAATTAAGAAAATATTTTGTTTTAGGAAAGCAGGTAAAAGATGGAAAGAAGCCAGAGCCTTGTAAACCTATTCTTAAAGTGGAATACAAAACTACCAGAGCTGGGTAAGAATTAAGAAACAATTATTTAATTATGTTTGCATATTTGCAGTGAATAAACATGGAGGGTGCAATCCAGGCTTTCCATGAGCAGAGTTCCATTCACAGGATACACCTCTGGAAGAGGGGAGGGAGGCGATTTTTACTGTTTCCTTTTTTCCCTTGTATTTCCCAGCACCTCCTCCCATGCTGTTTAAGAGACTTCCCTGTCTCTTTAGATCAGCTTTTAGGGGGCATAGGGAGCTATTGGGGAAGCTCTCTGCTGAGCTTCTGCCGCTCATTAAAAACCTGGCTGTTCAGGCGGGAATATGGGGTGGGTTAAGATTTTTTTAAAAAATTATACTGTTTTAAATATATTTTATCTTGTTTTTATCCTGTGTACATCGCCCAGGGTGGCCGGTTGCCAGCCAGATGGGCGATTAATAAATGTAAATAAATAAATAAATAAATAAATAAAATAAGGGGGGAAATTGGCGAAAATAGCCTCCTGTGGCATGCAGTGTATCCGAACCCCTACCAAAACAGAAGGTTGACTGGATCCAACTCAGTCTTTGCAAAAGAAAAACATCTAAAATATATATTGAAGTACTTATATAGATTTAAAAGGTAGAAAAAACAATGTGTGCATTTATGAAACCTTCTGTGCTATGCAGCCAGAAATCATCTTTGCTACATAAAAAATACAAGTTACGAGCAAATAAGGTTATGAAAGTGCATGGTTTCTCAGGCTCCCAGGCACCTGATCTTTCAGACAACTTTCACTAAAAAGAATATGCAAAGAGGAAGGGGAAAAAACCCGCCCCACCCAAAAGAAAGAAAAATGGTCCAACAAGGACTGCCAGCTCATTGTCATCAACAGAGATACAGAATGTTTTAACACTAGTTGAAGAAAAAATAAAAGGGAAATGGAGGGTTTTACTTGGGCATAACAGTTGCTGAGAAACTCAAGTAGGAAGAATACTAGTGCATTCATGTCCTGCCGTGGGCTTCTCATAGGTATCTAGTTGACCACTGTGTGGATAGAATGCTGGACTAGATAGGCCTTTGCATTGATCCAGCACAATCTTCTAAAATGAAATTAGCCGATCAAGCCCCTTACATGTTACAGGGAATTTGGGTTGGGGGATGCATGACTGAACAGAATTTCTCCCCCAATCCAGGATGCTATATATTCTTGAGGGCTCTGCCCCCATCACAGCTTTAAAAGTTCTTGAGTAGGGAATTAGGATCAGAGGAAATCTTTTTTTCACAATCCTAAATTATGGAGGGCATGCTCTCTCGCTGTGTGTGTGTGAGAGAGAGAGAGAGAGAGAGAGAGAGAGTTTTGAGGCAGTGCCCTTACAAGTTTTAAGTATCCAGGAATAAAGGGAAGGATGTATTTAGGGTCTGACATGGATTACTAACTACAGGGTGTGTGGTTTTTTACAGAACTCTCACAAAGTGTGTGGAAGGAGATGTAGAAATATCTGCTCTCCACACTATATTGTTGCGGTTCAGGTTTTGGTTGGGGTTCAGTAATTCAAAACACATCAGTGGTCTAGGGTTGGATCCAGACTTAGTCATACTTAAACTAGATGATTGAAATCATTTGCAGACCCATTGAAATCTTTGGCACTTAAATGACTACCATAGGTCCCATTGATTTCAATGTCTCTACTCTAAGTATGGCTAAATCTGGATCCAACCTAATGTGTCTTTATTTATTTTATTTAATAAATTGTATACCACCCTTCATTAAATATTACCAGTACAGTTCGCAAGATTAGAAAACAACCAGATAGTAAAATATTTAATTATTTAATATTTATTTATTGCATTTATATCCCACTCTTCAGCCAGAAAAGGCTCCCAGAGTGGTTTACAAAGATTAATAATAAGACAGTCCCTGTATTTATTTATTTATTTATTTATTTTATACCCCGCCTTTTTGCTGCAAGAAACCCAAGACGGCTTACATAATCCTCCTCTCCATTTTATCCTCACAACAACCCTGTGAGGTAGGTTAGGCTGAGAGACAGTGACTGGCCCAAAGTCACCCAGTGAGTTTCATGGCCGAGTGGGGACTAGAACCCGGATCTCCCGAGTCCCAGCCCAACACTCTCACCACTACGCCACACTGGCTCTCAATACAATAAAAACAACAATTGTCAATATAATATAATATAATATATAATATAAATATAAATAAATCTTCTATATATAAATTAAAATGTAAATGTTCATTTGTTCAAAATCTTAAATCTCCTAAAGTTCTTCACCGATTGCATTCGAATACGTGCGTGTTTTTATATACCTATTATATAGATGTCACACCTGTGACAGGTAAAAACATGCTTTTTTAAAAAAAACAGTGCCATCTGTTGGATGTAAAAGCAACACACGCTATACTAAATATGTTACGATTCCATTTCAATGTCGGCAAACCAGACAATCTCTGTATCTGCACAGACGATGGAACAACAAATATTGTATACCCATAAGCATAAGTAAGGTCCCATGGCAAGCGACTCTAATGAGAAAAGGAGCCCAGGATGGGTGGGAGTTTTTAAAAAAGGAAATTTTAAAGGCACAATTGCAAACAATTCCCACAAGGAAAAAAGGCAGAGGGCAACAGAAGAAGCCAATGTGGCTTCACAATAAACTCAAAGATGACCTGAAAACAAAAAAGGACACGTATAGGAAGTGGAAGGAAGGACAGGCTACAGGGGAAGAGTACAGGTAGGTAGCACAGAACTGCAGGAATAGTGTCAGGAAGGCTAAAGCTGAGAATGAGCTAAGGTTAGCGAGGGAATGCTAAAAACAACAAGAAAGCTTTCTTCTGATACATGCATAATAAAAAACAGAGGAAAGAAATGTTGGTTCAACTACGCAATGAAGATGGCAAATTGATAACAGAAGACAAGGAAAAGGCAGAAGTGTTCAATTCCTACTTCGGCTTGGTCTTCTCCCAAAAGAGGGTCTATGACCCCCCTGGCAAACCTGAAGTGCAGATTGAAGGGGCAGGATTGCAGCTTGAGAATGACAGGCAAATGAAATTCAAAGTGACCTCGATAGGCTGGAGTGCTGGGCCGAAAACAACAGAATGAAATTTAATAGGGATAAATGCCAAGTGCTGCACCTAGGGAGAGGAAACCAAATGCAGAGTTACAGAATGGGGGACACTTGGCTCAACAATATCACAAGTGAGAAGGATCTTGGAATTGTGGTAGATCACAAACTGAATATGAGCCAGCAATGCGATGTGGCTGCAAAGAAGGCAAATGCAATTTTGGGCTGCATTAATAGAAGTCTAGCTTCCAAATCGCGTGAAGTGATAATTCCCCTTTACTCGGCACTGGTTAGGCCTCATCTTGAGTACTGCATCCAGTTCTGGGCACCACACTTTCAGAAGGACGTAGACAAACTGGAGAGGGTTCAGAGGAGGGCAACAAGGATGATAAAGGGACTGGAAACAAAGCCCTATGAGGAAAGACTGCAATAACTGGGCATGTTTAGCCTTCAGAAGAGGAGACTTGAGGGGAAATATGATCGCACTCTTCCAGTACTTGAAGGGATGTCACACAGAGGAGGGCCGGGATCTCTTCTCGATCATCCCAGTTTGCAGGACACGGAATAATGGGCTCAAGTTACAGGAACCCAGATTCCACCTAAACATCAGGAAAAATTTCCTGACTGTCAGAGCAATAAGACAATGGAATCAACTACCTAGGGAGGTGGTGGGCTCTCCCAATCTGGAGGCATTCAAGGTGCAGCTGGACAGCCATCTGTCAGGGATACTGTGGCCTGGATTCCTGCATTGAGCAGGGGGTTGGACTCGATGGCCTTGTAGGCCCCTTCCAACTCTAACTTTCTATGATTCTATGATTGTGAAATTAAACATATTAGAAACCTGCGCTTTCTCTTTTCTTTCTTTTCCATTTAACCAGACTGAGCCACAGCAACGCGTGGCCGGGTACAGCTAGTAATAAAATAAGCCAATAAAATAATAAATAATAAAATAAGACATCGAAAAGCTGAGAAAATAAAAAAAATATTCACTTGTTTCCAGGAAGACATTAACGCAAGTGCCAGCCAAGCCTCTTTAGCGAGATAATTCTATAAACAAATTACTTTTTACACCTGTTTAGCTTCATATAGATGAGATGGGATCAAGCAGGTGTGTGTGTGTATTGCAGTTACCACCAAATATTGCTTTAAGTTAAATTTTCATGCTCAACAAGTTTTGAGGAAAGCAAAAACATAGGGTTGTATCCAGTGGCTCATATTGCCCCCCCCCCTGCCCCCATCCTGCTCTGGAGTTTTAATAAGAATAGTGGCATTTCATAAAAGTTGATCTTAGAAAGCTTGATGACAACAGAATCAAGTCTTCTAATGCAATCCTTCATAATCTTAACTGTGTACTTATCTATCTTTCCAGAGAACCTTTTATCATCTTGTCAGGTGGCTTATCTTACGACACTGTAGGAAGAAGACCCTGTTTAACAGTTATGCATGGAAAGAGCACTGCAGTTTTAGAAATGGATTACTCAATAGTTGATTTTTTAACCCTCTGTGAAACTCCATACCCTAATGGTAGGTTCTGAACAAATTCTTACCTTTTTGACTTGCTGCTATAATTCCAGAATTCTGTCTCCTGCTTATATCATTGTAGAACAAAACGAGGTCTACCCAGTTCAGATATACAGGCATGGGGTAGGCCATATAGTTATATAAGTCTTTTTTCCAACTTCCTCCTCATTCTGCAAGTATCTCTGACCTCTACCCTGTTTCAGTATTACTTGTGTCCATCACTAATACAAGTTGAAATGAAACTGGCTAACTCACAAAATTGATTTAAGAACCTGGCTTTAAGAACTCTTGAGTTCTTCTCCATAGTCTCTGTCCATCACACATATGGGTTCTGCCTTCGTGAACCTTCTAGAGCTGCACTTTTTGGGGTTGGAATCCCACCTGTTGCCTCCTGTGCATGCTCACTGGCCATGGCTCCCATCTCTCTCCTCAGTTTCTCTTCGTCTGCTGCCACAGGATTGAGAACCTTCTCCGTTGTCTTGTCTGCAGAGGTGACTGAGCTGAATTCATTCTCTTTCTTTTTCTTCTTTATCTGTTGTTCATTCTATTATTTTGTTAGCATTTTTCCTTCATATCAGCTCACCTTCAGGTCACAAGTAACAAGGTAAAGCATTCTGTGGAATTTCACATACAAAGGGGAAATTTCAGGAGAGAAATGTACATGATTCTGCAGCTTTCTAACAGTCCTTATTTCATGGTACATGTTGCCTTCAACATTCGTTCAAAAGTCATAATTACACACATTTTAATTTGTTTTAAATTATTTGAAGTGAGCTTGCAAACCATAATTTGGAGAGCAGTGGTAACCAAAGTTGCTCGATTTGAAAGTCTGGTTATTGCAACTGATGGACAGAATCAACATGATGGAGGAAGAAGAGGGGAGTATGCAAATCCATGGCAAATTCCCGATCCTCCAGACCAGCAGCCCCCAACTTGGTGCCCTTCAGTTGTTTTGGACTGCAACTCCCAGCGTTTCTGACCATTGGCCATACTGGCTCAGGCTGATGGGGTTTAAGTCCAAAACATATGGAGGGTACCAGGTTGAGAAAGTCTGCTCCTGATAATGGCTTGAGATGCTTGGCTGAGGGTGAATAAACTTAAATTTAACCAAACAGGACAGAATAGGTGATAGGAGGTTCCATGGAGAGGTTGAATGGGGAAAGGCCTTTTTGGACAGGATCAGGTTCGTAGCTTGGGGATAATTCTGGACCCAGCTTTATTCCTGGATTCATAGGCAGTGGTGGTAGCCCCAAGTGCCTTCTATTAATTAGCCTTGGCTCATGTGTAGCTGTGCTTTTACTGGAAGACTGAAACTTGGAGATTGTTGCTCATGTCTTGGTGACCTCTAGATTAGATTTTTGTAATGCACTCTGCATGGGGCTGCTCATGAAGATGGTTGAGAAACTTCAATTGACAAAGAATGCTGCCTGGGTAGTGACAGTCCCAAGTCACCATAGTCATAAGTAGTGAAATACCTATATTAGTTACTGATTTTGTTCCTGAGCTCAATTGAAGATGTTGGTTTTGATCTTAAAGCCCTAAATGGCCATGGAGCCACTTCTCCATATGAGCTTCTGCGAAATTCTGAGATCACCTGGTGAGGCCCTGGTAAGTACCATCTTAGAAATGTTCTCCTGAGCCAAGCTCAGATAAGAACTTTGCAGCTTGTAAAAGCTTATCTCAAATGAGAGTAGAGTTATTTTTAAAGACCATGAATTCTTCTCCAGCTCAGAACAAAATCCAAGGTGTAGAAGAATTCCCAACATGCTCTTGACCCACCCCTCTCACTAGCTCTCACTGCCTGAAAAGCTCTCCCCACCAGCCTTCCACCTCCCAAAATACACCCCCTTTCTCTTTACTTATCTGTCTATTGGTGGCAGTGGGAGCCACAATGATGGTACATGGGAAGAGAACAGGAGCAAGGTTCTTCCCCTCCTTCTCCATTGCCCTGATGTGCAGAGTAGTAGCGTCCCAGTCAGTCCAGAAACCCAAGTGAATCATGGGAGTGGAAAGAGCTGTAAGGAAGACTCCTCCCTCGGTATGTTCTCATTTTGTTTTGCCTCAAGGATTTAGTCAAATGGGGGGGGGGGGAGGAAGATGTGAAAAATTTTTGGAGTGCCAAGAACTTTCTCCTGAAACCCCCCAAATCTTTCCTCCTTTGCACCTGTTCACCCACTCTTTGTTGCCCTTCTGGACAGCTTTGGTACCATTCTTGTTCTTCCACAAGGGCTGCTTCTTCTTGACTGTGTAATTCACAGCCAGTCCGGGATTACATTGTACATATGATGATGTCACAATGCTAAATAGTCAGTTAGATTTGATGCTGTAATAACATCACTGTCAACTAATATTACTTTGAATTGGCAAAAGCAATGCTTCCTGGTTCCTCATTGCCCTCAGTCTTGATTGTAGTGGAATGACCTAATATTAAGCAGGGGAGGGAGTGGAGTGCAGCTGCTATTGTGATTGCTGCTGTCTTCTCCTAGGTAAGATAGATGAGGCTTTGCAGTCCTGCCCGCCCCCCCATAAGGAAATGTGGGTGGAGAGTTGTTGCTTGCAAAGGCTGGGGATCTGTTTTGACTCCTCTTTGCCACACTCATTGATGCTGTTCTGCAGAAAGATGAAGATGTTCTTGTTCAGTTATGCTTTTCAGAGTTGACTCCTGGTGAGCGTGTTAGATTTGTTTATGACTGTGTATTATGGTAGTAATTTTTTAATTTGCTCAATTGGACTGCTTTAATTGTTCTTGTTTTTTATTTGCTTTGAGATCATTGGTTGGAAAGCAGTATTAAAGATTTGGTAAGAAGTGGTACAAGATGTTGTAAATAAATGAGATTTTCAGTGTGAGTTTTTTTTTCTTGTCTTTTCTAACATGTTCATTCAGATTAATCTCTTACTTTTACTAATTTATGCTGGTATGTTGAATCAAACCTCACAAAACTTGAATCAGCACAAATCAGGATAAATGTTCAGCAAAAGCAAAATATTAATTGGTTTTCCTCTTCGTTGTGTTTTTTTCCTTTAGATTTCCAAGAGCCATACGCTGTGGTTGTTCTTCTAGAAAAAGATTTAGTACTTATTGATCTTGCACAAAATGGGTAAGAATTCAGGATATAATGAGGTTATATTGAGGTGTCTGTTTCTTACATGCTATTATAGATATTGTTTAGCCATTAAGGGTGTTTAATCTACCAAAGTTTAACAAAATACAAATTTTTTTTCTATTGAGTCCATTTTATATGAACCTGACTTGCTGGACTCTGGGGGGGAAATTGAAAGAACAATTGAAAAGAGCCTATGGTGTTTTATTTTATTTTTATTTATTACTTGTGGTTCTAATTTGAAATGAAGAACTGAGGATAGCACACGGTGAATTCGTTTCTACAGCAATTGTATATGGGACACTGTGAGCTGTGCCCGTGGACCAGACACCACCAGTGGAACAGATTCCCCCTCCTCCCTGCAAATCCCCCGCCCAATCTACTCCAGAGGTTTGGGGGGACTCTGGAGCAGATTTGGGGGACATGCAGGGGGTGCAGGTAGAAGGAGAGAAAGGGGGAAGTCCCACTGCATGTGCGGAAGTCCACTCATGTGACATTGGATATAGCCCATTTTGTGCACAATGAGCTATACAGTCCGTATTGCATGTTACACTGTGAGTGTACTAGGTGGCATGTGTGTTCACATTCTTCCACCACATACTTATGAACAGGCCTGCTATGTGTGACCTGGCTCTGTAATGTACTTAACTGTATATTTGAATATTTTAATGTTCTGAATTTCTAACGTTACTAATAGCTAGTCAAAGTAACTCTGTGAAACTCTGCCTTTCTTACACTTTCTTGTTTTTAGCTGCTATTCTTTGTACTGTATTCCAATTGCTTTTTTTTTTTTTAAATCTTAAAGATAATCTTAACTTTGAGGTAAAATTTGGTCACATACTTATAATTACAAAGTAGTTTGTAGCATTCACATATAAATCTTCACTTTTTCATTCCAAAAATGTTAGTGTTCTAATGAAGTTCATACATTAATATTTCTTCAAGTGTGTTGTAAATATTTGAGCTTTTTTTCCTATGCTGCCTGTGTCACTTGCATTCATTTACTACTTTGTGGTCTTTCCTGTTGCCATTTTTGTCATAGCTGAAAACCACTTTGGAGAAAAATGTGATACCAAAATGTCTACATCAATGTATACAAAAAATAACTGGCCTCATGTTTTTATCCCCTTGTTAAAGGTATCCTATATTTGAGAATCCTTATCCCCTGAGTATACATGAATCTCCAGTCACCTGTTGTGAATATTTTGCTGATTGTCCTGTGGACCTTATTCCAGCACTTTATTCAGTTGGGGCTCGACAGAAGCGTCAAGGTTATAGCAAAAAGGTACCAAAAGGAGTTTCTTATCTTATGTCTAGGCAATGGTGTTCCATGTATTTGGATTTACCGTAATCTATTTATTTGTTTAATTAGGAATGGCCTATCAATGGTGGAAACTGGGGTTTGGTCACACAGAGTTATCCAGAGATCATTATTACTGGGTAAGTAATAAGATAGACATGTGCTGAAGGTTGCAAGAGCAAAATAGATGATATGCATAATCGCATATATTGCATTCTACAAATAATTTAGGGTGGTAGTATCACTGAGTTATCATGCTCAGAGTGAGACAGAACCAATTTGTTAGGAACCAGTTTGGGGTAGATGAAGAAGGCAATGCATCAAAGACCAATACAGGCAGTCCCTGAGTTAAGAACATCTGACTTACAGGCAACCCATACTTAAGAACGGACTTCTGGGCTCCCCGGCACTACGTCGTTTACGTAGAGTACATAGCGTGGTATACTACGCAATTTGCGTAATTTATGCAATTTGCGTAAATGCAGATTTTAATGTATAGAACGCTGTGCTGTTCCGACTTACATACAAATTCGACTTAGACATTCTTAAGAGCGGAACTCATTCGTAACCTGGGGACTGCCTGTACTTGATTTGTGAAAGGAAGGAGGACAATGAATTTCTTTTCCTTTGTCCCACCCCACCCCAGGACCATTTTTCAGGGGGAGGGAAGCAATATATTGGGAGAGAACAGAACTAGAGATGGGCTGGAGTTCTCCCATCAAAAACACCCACCTTCCTTGTGAAATTTTACAAGGCTTTACCTACTGCTGATATAAAGACCAGTCTTTATTAGAAATATAAATGTTGTCCAATACAAAAGTAGAACAGAAGAGATTATCATATCCTAAATCTGAGGATAAGATTATGTATCAGAAGATAAGAATTTACTATGCAATGGGATATTTGTTTTTCTGATTTCCATTTTATTTATTTATTTATTTATTTGATACATTTTTATACCGCCCAATAGCCGGAGCTCTCTGGGCGGTTTACAACAGTTAAAATCATAAAATACAATATAAAGTATAAAATTTAAAACCACAGACATTGAGTGTTTGGGAAATTTATTGAGTGTTTGGGAAATTTTGGGAAATATCATACAACAGAAGAGTTGAAATGAGCAAGGTAATCAAGTGTTTCCCTATTGACTTGAGAGGGACATCTGGAGCAGGTGAGTCTTTTTCCGGTGGCCCCCAAACTCCATCTACCTTTACCCCAGCTTGCATACTTGTAGATATCAGTGTGTATGCATAACATTTTAGGTGGACTTTTTAAGGTCCTTTTTAAAAATATTGAATAAGGTTTGAAGAGTTTTAAATATTTTATTTTATTTAAAGGAGTTTTTGGACATACGTGGTGCTAGCCTCTTTAAGCACAGCAAATTTGGAAAAGCAACCTATACATTTCTGAATTAGATAAACTAAAACCTTTCTGTGTTTCCAGTTATTATATAATTTGCATACAAAATGTCATACATGCCCTTTCATTGGGTTCTGTAAGTATTATTATGAAATACTAATAATCCACCACAAAAGTAAAATAGCAGATTCATTGGGTTGTGTAAAATTATGAGAACTAGATACAATATTGTTCAGAATCCAGAGAAAGTATATTTAGGCTGTAATCCTTTACCCACTTATCTGTAAATAACCCCATTAGACTCAACAGAACTTCTGGGGGGGGGGGGGAAGTGGAACAGCATCTGACAAACATCTTGGTCATGATGTTTACATATGTGTTTTTTATATAAAAGCTATTGGTGACTCGAGTGTGTCCAAGAAATAAAATCAAGAGCAATTCACATAGGGCAGGCTTGCAGTGCAACCTGTGCACGTTTACTCAAAAGTAGTCCCATTCATTTCAGCAAAACTTACTTCCTAGTAAATTAATTTAGGGTTGTAGACTTAGGCCTAAATCCAACATACAGTTAGTGGAACAAATTACTGGACTAACAGAGCTCTGCTGCCTTTTCCCATTGTGCAAGCAGACTCCTTTGTAAACCTAAGATCTGCAAGCAGCTGCGTAACTGCATGCACAAGAACTTCAGTTGGATTTTCCCCTTGTGCATAGTTTGGAATTTAGTTTCCACTAGCACATCATCATTTGCACTAGTAGAATGACACCACTGGATACAACCCTTAGTTTCCACTGGCACCCATTTGGTTCTGTGGAGCAAAATAAATACACTACAACCTATTATACACTTAAAAGGCAGAAAAAATGCAATTCTCCCCAGATTTTAAGGTCTCCAGGGCAAGAGGTGAGTTCCCACACCCTAGTGGTGTCCTCAGATGCAACCCTTTACTTCTCCCATGTGGCTAGCACCGACTCTTATTGAGAAAAATAAAACTCTACATATAACAACATTGCACTGGTGGCAGAACCTTCCCTCTGAACCTGATACTGTATGTCCTGGACTGCACCACCAGGAACCTCTTGGAAGCATGAAATGTAAGTGCATTCAGAGTGCACAGAGATGCATTGCATCTTCCCAGACCTCCATACAATAAACACATCTCACTTTAATACTCAGTGTGCCCATGGTAATGCTGGGCTTTTTGCTAGTAAAATGTTGATGCTCAGAAGCAAGTAGAGCTATATGCTTTTGCATGATCAATTTTACATAACTAAGTCTCATTATCATTGCAGTTCATTCTCTAAAGATATTTCCTATTTTAATAGGCATGCGGATGGATCACTCAAGTTTTGGGATGCCTCTGCAAGTGAGTACTTTACCAAGTTATGTAAGGCTTCTATAGAAAAAAAAAAATTAAAACCTACATGCTGCTGTAAAGCTGTTGCATTATGAATGTGATACTGCTGCTATTACTTGTCTCCTTTGTACCTTGTTCACTTGAATATTAAGGCTCATGTCAGTCATGCTTAAGTCCTACTGAAATGAATGGGTTTAAGTTAGTTTTGACTAAATTGTCTGATTGATTTGAATAGGATTTAAGCACAGCTAACGTTAGTTGAATTGGAGCCAAAGATTGAATTGGAGCCAAAATAAATAGAGGGATATTGACAGTAGACAATGGGGGCATACACTTTTAGCCTTGGGATCTAGAAGAGCAAGAGGAGTTGGGATTCTAATTAACAAGGAGATAAATTTACAGATAAAAAGGATGATGAAAGAGAAAAAGGGGAGATACATATTTGTCGAAGGGATTTATAATAATAAAGAATCAATAACATTGGCATCAGTATACAGCTCCAATACGAATCAACTAAATTTTCTACAGAAGATTCTAGCCAAAGCTAATAGATTCTCTAAGTCACAGAAAATTATTGCAGGAGACTTAAATTGGAACTTACAGGGGGCAAGACCAATGGATGATGGGGCACAAAGAATAATTCAAAAACAAGGTAGAAAAACATATAGATATATGGAGATTTTGAAAAGAGATGATATTTATGATGCATGGACTGAAATAAATCCTAACGACTATAGTCATACTTACTTTTCAGAAGTACACAAAAGCTTTAGCAGACTGGACACAATTTTAAAGACAGAAACTCTCCTACGTAGAATAAAACAAATGGAAATGGGGCAAATAAAAGTAACAGATCATGCCCTAATAAAAGCGTATGTAGAGATAGGCCAAGAAATAAAAAAGGATTATATATGGAGTCGAATCCCATACTATTAATTAAGGAAGAGATTAAAAGTAGAATAAAAAAGAATTTAGAGAGATATTTTGAAGAAAATAGATCAGGAAGAATGACTGAAACCATTAGATGGGAAGCAGGCAAGGCAACGATAAGAGGTATTTCTATAAAAGAATTAAGTTTGGTAAAGAAAAAGGAGGAAAAAAATAAAGAAATATTAGATCAAGAAATTAATAGATTGCCCCTCCCAGTAGCTGTGGCAGGGGGGAACAATTGGCACGCGGGGGGAATGGCGAGTCAGACCACAGTGGTCTGATTCTTGATGTTCCAATCAAGAGGCAGAGTGGGAGGGGCAGTAGAGCTGTTATTAGGCTTGCATGCCTCTCCTCCTTCCTCCTTCCTGAAGCGGGTCCCTCCCTCCCTCCCATCCCTGTTTGCAGTGTAGGTTTTACTGGTCGTCTGTCTCTAGGGGCTGAGTAGGAATTTTGGTTCATTGTCCTAATTGGCTGGGGGCAATGTTCGTGTTTCGCCTACTCTACACTGTATTTCAGGATTTGGGTGCTTAGTGGCATTTTCAATTCAGTCACATTGGCGGTTAAGTGCGGGATTAGGCAGTTTTAGGGGCTCGGTGATCATCCTATGGCACCTTTCAGGTGAGAGGCGTGCCCGAGGCTCCTGCCGCCGACTGCCTCACGGCTCGGTTTTGGGGAGATAAGGCAAGTCTCTCAGGTCTTCCTACCTCACCTGCGGTACCTCACGGTCCAGACAAGGCTGACTGCAGGAAAGACCTTCCAGCACCGTGTGGTGTTAAGCAAGGAGGGGATGACTTGGATGCCATCACCCTCCCGGTGTAATTAGTACCCGCACTTTTTTTCCTTCGTAGATCTACAATTGATGATTCAATAAATGCGGCCCATTACTTTTACCACAATTTGTACCCTACAACTGTGTCTGAGTCATTATTTCTTCTCTATGCACGCAGTAGTGGAACAATATAAGAATATAGGACAGATTAAAATTAGAAAAGAATTTGAAAAATTGAGGAAAGAAAGAGGTATTAGAAATAAATAAAATTGATATGTTATATGTTAAGCAAAGATATTGAGGGTACGGGTAAAAATTCAAAACTGTTAGTAAATAGAGTACAAAAAAAGAGAATTAAGAATAGAATTTTAGCTTTGAATACAAAAGAAGGAATTAAAACATATGATCAAAAAGAAATGGGAGAAATATTACAAAATTATTTCAAAGATCTTTATAAAGGGAATCAGAGAGAAATAAAACAGATCCAGGAATATCAAGACAAAACAAAAATACCCCCATTAAATGAAGAACAGAAAAAGTATTTAGATGCTGAGATAAAAGAAGAGGAGATTAAAGAGGTTATAAAAGAGCTAAAAAACAATAAATCACCGTAGAGATGGGTTCAAAGCATTTATTGATGTGATGGCGCTGCAACTGAATAAACTATCATGAAATACACGAGGGGGGCCCACTTCCGAAAATGTGGACACAGAGCATAATAACATTGATACCGAAACCAAATAAAGATGAATGTAGCCCGGATTCATATAGACCAATATCTCTACTGAATGTAGACTATAAGATATTTACTAAAATATGGGCAAAATGCTTAAAAGAAGTTATTAATGATTGTGTAGGCTTGGATCAATATGGTTTTTTAAAAAAATAGATCTATTGCAGATCTGATTAGGAAGGTATTTGGCATGATCGATATGTGTAAGACAAAAAAGATTCCGGTTGTAATAATGTCACTTTATTTATATAAGGCATTCAATACTGTTAATTCAAAATTTATATTAAATTTACCAGATGAATATAATTCGGGAAGTAAGTTTAAACATATAATTTATATATACATACAAACCACATACAAACCACAGCTAAAATAAGATATAATAGATTAGAGACAGAAGAAAATAATCGGGAATAAGGCAGGGATGTCCCCTTTCACCACTTTTATTTACAATGGTAATTGAGTTCTTGGCAAATAGAATTAGGCGAAATAAGGATATTAAAGGGATACAGGTAGGAGGGAAAGAATTTAAACTCAATTTGTATGCAGACAATATTTCGTTTACGTGAGGAAATTCAAGGAAAGGAATAGAAGAAATGATAAGACAATTAATGGAATTTCAACAGGTAGCAGGGCTTAAAGTGAATATAAAGAAATCGGATCTGCTGTGTCTGAATATAAGACCACGAGAACAAATAGAAATCTCAAAATGATTGGTGTTTCTTTAGTAATGAAAGCATTTCGGTATTTAGGTGTCCAGATTCCAAAAAGACAGAAGAATGTTGTGATATTAAATTATGGAAAAATATGGAAAGAAGTAAAGAAGGATATAGCGTGATGGGAAACGATAAATTTAACAATCTCTGATCGGATTATGACCATACAAATGATGATATTACCAAAACGTACTTATCTCTTTAATGTACTTCTGCAAGAAATCCCACAGAAAAAGTTTAAAATATGGCAAACCAGGATGGAAAATTTTATTTTTAAGAGTGAAAGACCACAAACACCTAAAACCTTTAGATATAGAATTCTGCAAGAAGGAGGTTGGGGTATACTACATTTTAAAATCTATTATGATGCATATCAACTAAGACATATGATGATGATAATGAAAGAAGGGGTGAAGGTACAATGGATAGAAATGGAGAGGGAATTGATGGAATTACAGGAAGAAGAAATACAGAGTATGTTTTATATTAAAAAGTGTATAAAGCAACAAATTAGAAACAAAGGAAGTACAATAAAACGTACAATGTCCCCTGGACATGGGATGGAGACGGCCTTGGTCGCCTTGGTGGATGATATGAGGAGGGCTTTGGATAGGGGTGAATGCTCCTTTCTAGTCCTCGATCTCTCAGCGGCTTTTGATACCGTTGACCACGGTATCCTCCTGGACCGCCTGGAGGGGTTGGGCGTGGGAGGTACTGTATTGCAGTGGTTCCAGTCCTTCCTGTCTGGAAGGTACCAGAGGGTAGTTATTGGGGAGGAGACTTCGGACCCTCAGCCGCTCACTTGTGGAGTGCCGTAGGGTTCCATCCTCTCCCCGATGTTATTCAACATCTACCTAAAGCCGCTGGGAGCTATCATCAGGAGGTTTGGGGTGCGGTGTCATCAGTATGCGGATGATATGCAGCTCTACCTCTGTTTCAAATCCTCACCGAGGTTGGCCGTTGAGATCCTGTCCAAGTGCCTGGAGTCAGTGGGTGGCTGGATGGGAGGGAACATGCTGAAGCTGAACCCCGACAAGACCGAGGTACTTCTGGTGGGGGACAAGGGAAGGTTAGGAGATGTTGACCTGGTGCTGAATGGGGTACATCTACCCCTGAAGGACCAGGTCCGCAGCTTGGGGGTCATTCTAGACTCCCAGCTGTTCATGGAGGCTCAGGTGTCAGCTGTGAGCCGGGCAGCTGTGCGCCTACCTTCCTAATCACCTGCTCCCATCAGTGGTTCATGTCTTGGTCTCCTCTCGCCTAGATTACTGTAATGCGCTCTACGTGGGGTTACCCTTGAAGACGGTTCGGAAGCTACAGCTGGTACAGAACGCGGCGGCTCGCCTGGTTAAAGGCAGCCGCCAGCGGGATCACATCACGCCAGTGCTCAAGGAGCTACACTGGCTACCAGTTGCTTGCCGAGCCGAATTCAAGGTGTTGGTTTTGACTTTTAAAACCCTATACGGCTCCGGTCCAGTCTATCTCAAAGAGCGTCTCCAGCAACACCAAGTGGGCCGCTCAACAAGATCTGCCACAGACGGCCTTCTCGTCCCTTCAGCCAGAGAAGCTAGACTGGTCGGGACGAGGAAGAGGGCCTTCTCTGTGGCGGCCCCTGTACTGTGGAACTCTCTCCCAAGTGACTTTCGCCATGCCCCCTCTCTGCTGAGCTTCCGCCGCTCACTAAAAACTTGGCTGTTCAGGCGAGAATATGGAGTGGGCTAAGATTTTAAAATTTTATACTGTTTTAATGTATTTTATTCTGTTTTTATCTTATGTACATCGCCCCGGGTGGCCAGTTTGCCGGCCAGATGGGCGATAAATAAATGCAAATAATAATAAATAAATAAATAAATAAATAAAAGGATTATTGAAAGTATGGCACTACAGAAAAGAGAAATTAATGCCGGGGGGTCTCACCACTAACACCAATTTGGGTGTACCCGAATTTTGATTTAAAAGGGAAAGCGGTCAGGAAAAATAAGTTAAAAGAAATAGGATTGACTCAAATGATAAATGTTTATGAAGAGCAGTACCCTATAACAGAGGGAATATGGAATAATCAAGCACAAAATATAGGGGTGTCATGGTTATTATGGATGCAAATTAATAAATTTATTAGAACCAGAGAGATATTAAGGCAAGGTACAAGAGATTTAACAGAATGGGAAAGATTTATAGACAAATATGAATTAGGAGATAAGGGTACAATATCTAAAATATATAAAATTTTAATAAAGGATAAGGGGAACTGTAACAGTAAAACAGATATGGGACAAAGATATTGGAGAGGAGATAGAGGAAGAAGAATGGAGGCAAATTTTTGACAGATTTCCCTATCAAACAATATCTACTAAAATAAGAGGGTGCAATAAAATTGGTTCAAAAGTGGTACCTGACACTGGTGAAGTTGGCAAAAATAAATAAGAATTTATCACCTTTGTGCTGGAGAGGATGTGAAAATAACGGAACACAAATGCATATGTGATAGGAATGTAGGCAGGTAAACAGGTTCTGGTGTAAGATATTTAAAGAAATAGAAAAAATTACTGAGCAAGAGATATGTAAAACACCAGAATTAGCTTTATTGAATATGTTTGTGAACAAAAATAGAGGTAGAATAGAAAACGCTAATTGGCTATTTGTTGACAGCCGCAAGGCAATTAATAGCAAATAATTGGAAGACAGCTCGAATGCTGACATTATCTAGTTGGAAAAAGAAAATATGGGATATAGCAATTAATGAAAAGTTGACACAAAAGTTAAGAATGTATAGAGGAATAAAGAAAAAAGATACTTTTAAGGAGGATTGGTGAAAGTACATAGATAATATAAAAAAAAGATTTGAATAGATTAATGTTGATGGAAGCGTATAGAAAATTTTGGGATTCATGAAAAGAAGAAGTTTATAAAGAAATGAAATAAGATAATTTAATGTGGATTAAGCTGGGAGAGGGTTTTATGTATTAATATTGTTAGGCTTTATTTTGTTTTTGTTTTTAATGTATTTTCTTTTGGTAAAAAACAACAACAAAACCCCCGAAGATTGATATCCAAGACAGGGATTAAGCAAGTTGATGGAGAAGATGGAGATAAAACTTTTGGGGCGCAATCCTAAGCATGTTTAGACAGAAAAAAGTGCTACAATTCTCAGCATTCCCCAGCCAGCTTGGCTGGCTGGGGAATACTGGGTGCTGTAGGACTTTTCTTTGTGAACTGCATAGGATTGTACCTTTAATTGGGTAGCTAGTTTCAGCTAGTCATACATAATAGCTGACTGACCTGTCATGAACAATCTCTAAAACCCTCTTACATACACAAATTGGAAATTCTGGAAGGACAATTAATTTTCATTAAAAGTTGATGTAACACTATCTTGGTGCAGTCTATCTTCATAATTAAGGGCCTGATCCTTTTCTGCATGAAGGGAAGCCGAAAAGCCCCAGTACTCATGTGGACCTTTGGATACTGGTCATAATATATGATGCTCAGGATCTAAAGTAGGGATGAAGAATTTCCAGACCACCAACTTAGTCTGACCTGCAGAGGTATGGGTATGTTGTTTGTTTGTTTCTTAGATTTGTATACTGCGCAACTGGCAAATGCCCTTGGTGCAGTTTACAATGATAAAGCGAAACAGCAATAACGACTTAAACAAAAAATAATAGTACAGTAATAAACATTAAAAACAATAAAATATATTGAAGAGCCAGCAGTAAAATTAATAATCAAACAACAGATTAAAGATTAAATTCCAGTTTAAAAAGGAAGGTCTTAACCTGGCTTCTAAATGTATACAATGAAGAGGGAATGAAGGTTCCCTCCGTGGGCACCATGGAGCTACCAGGGGCTTGGAGAGGAGACAGTGAAAGGAATCCCTATTGTTATCTCTGATCTATGATAGGAGAAAAAGCAGGAATGCCTCTGCGCAATGCTCCCCCTTCCAATTGGGAGGGCAAGCATTGTGGAGTGGGATCTCTGCTTCATCTTGTTTCAGAACTGCCTTTTGTGAACAATACTTTTTTTAATATGAAGGAAGAAATGTCCGTCCCCCCCCATGTGGATTTGCACATATAACCAACTTTTTTTTTATTCCTAGTAACATTGCAAGTTCTATACAAACTGAAAACAGCTAAAGTCTTTGAAAAATCTCGAAATAAAGATGACAGGCCTAGCACAGACATAGTTGACGAAGACCCATATGCCATTCAAATTATCTCATGGTGTCCAGAAAGCAGGATGCTGTGCATAGCAGGAGTTTCTGCACACGTCATTGTTTACAGATTCAGCAAACAAGAAATTACAACAGAAGTTATTCCGGTAAATGACATTTATTTTTATTTGACATACTTTTATATGGTTATATGAATGGTTATTTAAAAATAAAAACTGCAGTAGGTCCTTTGTCAAGTTTCATTTATGCTACACATTTCTCACTATCCTTATGAAGTACAGTCTTTACATTCTTTTTTAAATTCAGTTTTGTTCAATGTGGTTGGATAGTTCTAGATATTCTTGGATAAGGCAGGTTTTGTGGAACCATATTAGTCAGAGGTCTGGGTCTGAGACTACCTTGGCTGCCTGTATTGTCTTCATCTAGATTTGAATAGGCACAAGCATGGCCTTGCTCATTCATCTGGACCTCTCAGTGGCATTTGATACTGTAGACTATCACATTATTCTGGATCATTTGAGATGTATGGGAGTTTGGTAGTGGTTCTGCTTTTACCTTATGTGTCAGTGATAGAGGTGATTGTTGCTCTATCCACTGGTTTTTCACCTGTGAGGTAGCACAGGGTTTCATCTTGTCTCATGCTCCATGTTCAGCATCTTGTGCTTACGTGGCTTACGCTGGCTCAGCTTGTCTGAGCGTGGAAAGCTAAGCAGGGTCAAGCCTGGTTATTACTTGGATGGGAGACCCCTCCTCTAGTTTCCTGCATTGAGCAGGGGGTTCGACTCGATAGCCTTTTAGGCTCCTTCCAACTCTATGATCTATGCAATCTATGAAATCTTTATGCAACCATGGGAAGAGAAAGTTCAGCAGTTGTCCTCAATATATTGACGTCACCCAGCTTTATTTTTCATTTCCATCAAATCCACTAACTGTGGTTCACTCCTCTAATGAATGCCTCAGCATGGTTATGGCTAGGAAGTTGAAGCTTAATCCAGACAAGATGAAGGTTATGATGGCAGGGCAAAGTAGGGCTTGAAATATGGAGTTATATTTCCCCTAAACAAGAAGCTTGAGGGTACTCCTGGATTCTCAGGTGGCAGTAGCCTCCAGGAGTGCCTTTTCACCTGCTTAGGCTGGTGAGCTAGCTGTCAGTGTCTGTTTTCTCTAAGGTAAGGATTTGACTATTGCAATGGGCTCTATCTGTAAGTAGTTCAGAGGCTTTAGATAGCATAGAATGCTGCAGCTATGGGCCATAGGGAGAACATTATTTCAAACTCAGCTGCACCAAGTTCCTATTACTTTCTGAAATAAAATGGAGACAAGGATGACCATGCAAGCCACCTTGAGTTCCTTGCAAGAAGAAAAATGGCAGAATATAAATGTAATACTAATAAAATAATAAATAATTGTTGGGACCAAAGTGGCATATTTACAATTACCAATAACTAGGATTTTGTATGTTGTGTCTGCTTCATTGTCATTTACAGATGCTCGAAGTACGGCTATTGTATGAAATAAATTATACAGAATCTCCAGATCCTGAGCAAATGCCACCACTGCCTACTCCCGGCACAGGTTCTAATCCTCAATCCATTGCTCCCCAGTCTCATCCATCCACTAGCAGCAGCTCATCTGATGGGCTTCGTGATAATGTCCCATGTTTAAAGTAAGTTTAGTGTGTTTCTAAATATTGTATCTTGCTTTCATAGGCAATTTAATCTGGCTGTAGAAAAGACTTTAATGTAAAAAGACATTAAGATATTTTGACATGCACTGCTTTGAGATATGGTTACCCATACTTTCTCCTAGTCCATGGTATAATAAAGGCACACTAACAGAAAACATGTGTATTGTGCTTGTATCATTGTACAGTGTAATTATATATTCACTTACAGGAACATATGAAACAATCTATTTGCGAGTGTATGGGTGAGATAAAGAAGAGTCAGACACAGAGTATATAGTTTCAAATCAGGGCTACATTTATTGAATTGAAGATCTGTGAAGGGTGAAGTGCGGTACTAACTTAGCCCGGCCATTGGCCGGGGAAAAACCAATATTTGGCGAATACATCCTAACCGCACCGGAGGCGGGATGGTCCGCCCCTGGCCAGTTGCCCTCCATGTGGAGCTGGAGGGCCTTACCATCGTCGCCTTACTTTGACGCCTCCAGGCACCCAATGTAGGCGAGAAAGGCAAAACCCCAAAGACGTCTCAATCTCTCTCCTGCCAAGCCTCAGGGCATTAGCGAGGGCAGCCTTGGGTAAACGTCAGTCACCTTGAAAGGTGCCACTGGATGATCACCATAACCTTAAGCCATACTGCTTAATCCAGCAAAAGAGACCGTGGGCGGGAACCCAGGTGCCTAAATAAGCCCTTTCCTGCGTCCCCACCCTAGTTGAGCCATTGGCTCAGTATCTGTGACCAACCTGACCTGTTACCTGACTCCTCTCTCCTCCCCCACGCGCAAATCTAATCCCTGGCCCCAGGTGAGGGGCCAGTGGAAGTCTGGTACTTGAGTAGCTCTATTTACCAAATTTTGATTTAAAGCAGCTGTATCTTGAGCAGATGTTCTACTTCAACAGGTTTAGATTGTTCAGACATTGCATCTTTATATCTTTAAACAGATTAAGCTTAGTGATTAACCTAAAAAATTCTCCTTTTTTGTAACTAGTAAAAAGTAAATGTGTTGAGCAAAATTAATGCTTTTTTTGTTTTTTTACACTTCAAACACATGCTAACTAACAAGACTAGAGCACATATTTTGACAGGTATAAACTCCTGTATGGCTTCAGCTTTTCTTCTTAAAAAGCAATACATTTGTTCTCAATCTTTCAAAGAGACCTGGATGCCAATAGCCATAATTGTTTTTAAAAGTTGGAAGTTTCCTTATATTGGAATCATTTTACCTTGAAATCATAGAATCATAGAATCATAGAAAAGTAGAGTTGGAAGGGGCCTACAAGGCCATCGAGTCCAACCCCCTGCTCAATGCAGGAATCTAGGTCAAAGCATCTCTGACAGATGTCTGTCCAGCTGCACCTTGAATGCCTCCAGAGTGGGAGAGCCCACGACCTCCCTAGGTAGTTGATTCCATTGTCTTATTGCTCTGACAGTCAGGAAATTTTTCCTGATGTTTAGGTGGAATCTAGGTTCCTGTAACTTGAGCCCATTATTCCGTGTCCTGCAAACTGGGATGAACGAGAAGAGATCTTTGCCCTCCTCTGTGTGACATCCCTTCGAATACTGGAAGAGTGCGATCATATCTCCCCTCAGTCTCCTCTTCTGAAGGCTAAACATGCCCAGTTCTTTCAGTCTCTCCTCATAGGGCCTTGTTTCCAGTCCCTTTATCATCCTTGTTGCCCTCCTCTGAACCCTCTCCAGTTTGTCTATGTCCTTCTTAAAGTGAGGTGCCCAGAACTGGACGCAGTACTCAAGATGAGGCCTAACCAGTGCCGAGTAAAGGGGAATTATCACTTCCCGCGATTTGGAAGCTATACTTCTATTAATACAGCCCAAAATTGCATTTGCCTTCTTTGCAGCCACATCGCATTGCTGGCTCATATTCAGTTTGTGATCTACCACAATTCCAAGATCCTTCTCACTTGTAGTATTGTTGAGCCAAGTGTCCCCCATTCTGTAACTCTGCATTTGGTTTCCTCTCCCTAGGTGCAGCACTTGGCATTCATCCCTATTAAATTTCATTCTGTTGTTTTCGGCCCAGCGCTCCAGCCTATCGAGGTCACTTTGAATTTTGTTTCTGTCTTCCAGAGTATTAGCTGTTCCACCCAACTTTGTGTCATCTGCAAATTTGATAAGCATTCCCTGTACCTCCTGATCCAAGTCATTAATAAAAATGTTGAAGAGCACCGGGCCCAGGACCGAGCCCTGTGGTACCCCGCTCGTTACCTCTCCCCAGTTTGAGAAGGAACCATTGATAAGCACTCTTTGAGTCCGATTCTGTAGCCAATTGTGGATCCACCTGATAGTTGTTCCATCTAGCCCACTCTTAGCTAGCTTACTAATCAGGATATCATGAGGCACTTTGTCGAAAGCTTTGCTGAAGTCCAGATATATAATGTCCACAGCATTCCCACAGTCCACAAGGGAGGTTACCCGATCAAAAAATGAGATCAGATTAGTCTGACAGGATTTGTTCTTGACAAATCCATGCTGGCTTCTAGTAATCACTGCATTGTTTTCAAGGTGCTTGCAGACTGACTTCTTTATAATCTGCTCAAAAATCTTCCCGGGGATTGATGTCAGACTGACTGGCCTATAGTTCCCAGGTTCCTCCTTCTTGTCCTTTTTGAAGATGGGAACAACATTTGCCCTCCTCCAGTCGTCTGGCACTTCACCTGTCCTCCATGATTTCTCAAAGATAATAGACAGTGGTTCTGAGAGTTCTTCTGCCAGTTCCTTTATTACTCTAGGATGCAGCTCATCAGGCCCTCGCTTTCCTGTGCCTTTTCCTATTTTATTTCCTAAGAGCTATTCCTTCATATTGGAGGCACTGGTGAAGAGTTATGAGCTTGAAGTCCTTGGTTCAAATTTCAGTTCATCCATGGGCTCAGTAAATTACTTTCGTTTAGTTACCAACTCTCAGGCCCAGCTCACCAGTCAAATGATGATGATTAATGGGTGGAGCCACTTGATTCCTCTCTGCTGAGTTTTTGCAGAGAGCAGCATTAATTCCAGTGAATCATGGCATCTGGAATGGCCACCATAATTCACTCCACAAACACCCTCCACCCCTAATGATAACAAACTGGCCTATTGTTCAGTTTTATTGTAACAACAATATAATGTGTAATAAGTGCTTTGAGTTCTTGGAATAAAGTGCTGCATGAAGATATGGTGGTAACCTTTATAATGCACTTCTAATTTTATAATGTGTTTTTTCTTTAGTCTTTAAACTTTGCCTTTTTATTAATTGTGATATTGTCAATCTTGTCTACTAATACAGTGGATTTAATCTATAGTAGTTGAGAATACTGGGCATGTTCAGATGTAAGGTCAAACCATAGTTTGGAATTATGAGAATAAGCAGGCATGAGCCTTTTCCTCATATGCAGTCCCTCATGTACACCAACTGCTTAACATGTGTCCATATTCTCAGCAAACTATCATTTGCCATTTCATTTGAATTGAGCAAACTGTGGTTTGTGCAAGCCACAGTTTTCCCAGAAACCAAGGTTAGAAACCTTATTAAATGCGGTTGATTAAGCAATCAATACATGTAAGGTCAGGGAGAGCAGAAGTGTGCAGGCCCAGTGCTTATGCCAGCTCATGCTCAACATGTGAACATGGTTGCTTACTCCATAAAATTTCCGTATCAGTGAATCTCTTCCAGAGTAACATTTATAGCTGGACTAAGTTGTAACAAATATAACCAACCATGAAATACTCCCTTTTGGGTAAAAATTAAGGAAGTTTTATTATTTTGGCAAACTTTCACAACGATGAATATTGTCTGCCTTTCATTTATGTTGCAGAGTTAAAAACTCTCCCCTCAAACAGTCTCCAGGCTATCAGGTTGAGCTGGTTATCCAGTTAGTATGGGTCAGTGGGGAACCTCCTCAGCAAATAACGAGCCTTGCAATCAACTCTGCCTATGGCTTGTAAGTATATTTGATGTTGCATTTTATCTTTCTAAACCTTTCATCCTGTTGCAGAAGCAATATGACATGACTGTTAAACTGCAGGATCCATGTTGTTTTGATATGACATTTATCCCTATGCTTAGAGTAAACAGCAAAATTACTCTCATATATTCAGAACTCTATTTAGCTTTTATTGCAGTTACATTTTAGACTTAGCTCAGTAGCTTTGTTACAATGATGCCATATTATATCTCTATATAATAGATGCGGTAGAATAACTTCTGATGTTAGGTATATACTTCATACCTAGAAAAATGCTAATCTTACAGAAAATAGCCTTTCAGAAAATGATAGCGAAGATGTGCTTTCGAAGCTAGAACATGAAGCCTGCAAAATGCCATATGCCTTCTTTTATTCCTTTTTGGTCATGTGTATTTTTGACTTTAAGCCACTTTGTGTAGAAACTTGTCTTCTCTTGGTGCTTCTTAGTGTAATTAATATTATATAACTAATAAGATTTAAAAAACAAAACAAAACCCAAAAACAAAGATTCACAAAATGGTTAACCTTCCTGTTGTGTACCTTAAAAAAAAAAAAAAAAAAAGACTAGATGATTCAAATTGTAGAGCAGTGGAGCATTATTCTCATGATACGAGAAAAACCTTGATGGAAGATATAGGGACTTTGTGCAATAAATTAACATTTATTACAAAGTACAGTGACAGTGTGAAAAGGCTCTAAATGTACAATGATGCGGGTTTTCTGGAAAGTTTTGAATTGGAAAATTTTCTGCTTCCCGTAACCATTTGTAGCATGTACTGTATATTTGACGTAGACTTAATAAACAAAACTAAAAAATTGTGGCATGTTAATCTTGCACGCTATATACCGTATTTTTCTCTCCATAAGACGCACCAGACCATAAGACGCACTTAAGGTTTTAGAGGAAGAAAACAAGAAAAAAATATTCTGAACCAAATGGTGAAATGATGACAAAACCCTGCCACTGTCACAGAACCGAGCGGGGAGGGCTTTCCCAACCCTGCACTTTCTCCGCTGTTGGTGGTGGTGCTGCTGCTGCAGGCAGCTGGGTCGGTGTAGCTGAAAGCAAACATCAACAGCTCAGGGCACAATCCTAAACACGTTGAGGCAGAAAAAAGCCCCAGGGCTTTTTTCTGCCTCAACGTGCATAGGATTGCGCATGGCTGGCTGGGGAATGCTGGGAGTTGTAGGATTTCCCACCCCTCCAAACACGCGTAGGATTGCATCCTAAAACCATTTAAAACCAAAACACAGAAACAGCATGGTAAATAATTAAAACATTGGAGCCCCAGCTAGCTTAAAATACCTTTTCCTGCATTGAGCAGGGGGTTGGACTCGATGGCCTTGTAGGCCCCTTCCAACTCTATGATCTATGAAATCTATGGAAGTTGAGCTGAGGAACCTCTGGCGGTGTTTGCAGGTGCATCCTTCCCGCAGGAGGGAGGGAAGGCGAAGGAGGTGCTTGCAGGTGCTTCCTTCTCGCCGCGCAGCCAAGCCCCGGCCAAGCCGCGGGCTGCAAGACAGCTGATCCTTCGCCCAGGTGTTTGGCGGTCCCGCGGCTTGGCCTCGCTCCATAAGACGCACAGACATTTCCCCCTATTTTTTTGGGGGGGAAGTGCGTCTTATGGAGCGAAAAATACGGTAACTATCTCAGATGCTTAGGGAACAAAATTAATAAAGGATACTTTCTGTGGTTTATTGTGTTCAAGTAAATACAAAACTAAGCTTGGAAATTATTTTTATTCGAGTACTCGCATATGTTTTAAGACATAACTACTTAATTTAGATTTTAAGGGGGGGAAATTAAGACACTGAAAACTAATTTTAGCATGTTTGAAGAGCTATGCTCATAAATATAGGTGCTTTCTTGAGAATCATCTGAAAAAAACATTGATTACAACAATAGATTTGACTAGTATTATCGTATTTTTCGCTCCATAAGATGCACTCCCCCCCCCCAAAAAAATAGGGGGAAATATCTGTGCGTCTTATGGAGTGAATATTGTAAAAAAAAAAAAAAAGAAATGTTTAACCAAATGGTGAAATGACGACAAAACCCTGCCACTAAAAAAATTGTTTCTTTTAACATATCTCCCTCTGCGTGCCTCCAATCGGTCCGGCGGAGGGCTTCTGGGCAGATCGGGGCAAGCCCCCGCCTCTCAGCTGATTCCCCCTATGTGGCCGCTTAACAGCTGATTTCCCCACCGAACAGCTGATTCCCCGCCCAACAGCTGATTCGGCAGCAGCTCAGGGTAGGCGTGGGGGAGCCGGGAAGAGGCTGTTTGGCGGGCCGGGGCTTGGCTGCGCGGCAGGGAAGGATGCACCTGCAAGCACCTCCTTCTCCTTCCCTCCCTCCGGAAAGGGTGCAACTGCAAACACCTCCTTCACGCGCCTCAGGTTCCTCAGCTCAACGTCCCCTGAAAGCAGTTATTTCTAGCAACCAGGGAGGGGGAGGGAAAGGTATTTTAAGCTAGCTGGGGCTCCAATGTTTTAATTATTTACCATGCTGTTTCTGTGTTTTGGTTTTAAATGGTTTTAGGATGCAATCCTACGTGTGTTTGGAGGGGTGGGAAGTCCTACAACTAAGCAGGGTCAAGCCTGGTTGTTACTTGGATGGGAGACCCCTCCTCTAGTTTCCTGCATTGAGCAGTGGGTTGGACTCGATGGCCTCGTAGGCCCCTTCCAACTCTATGATCTATGAAATCTATGAAACTCCCAGCATTCCCCAGCCAGCTATGCGCAATCCTATGCATGTTGAGGCAGAAAAAAGCCTCGGGCCTTTTTTCTTCCTCAACGTGTTTAGGATTGTGCCCTGAGCTGTTGATGTTTGCTTTCAGCTACACCGACCCAGCTGCCTGCAGTAGCAGCACCACCACCAACAGCGGAGAAAGTGCAGGGTTGGGAAAGCCCTCCCCGCTCGGTTCTGTGACAGTGGCAGCGTTTTGTCGTCATTTCACCATTTGGTTCAGAATATTTTTTTCTTGTTTTCTTCCTCTAAAACCTAAGTGCGTCTTATGGTCTGGTGCGTCTTATGGAGCGAAAAATACGGTATATCCATTCCAGTTGCCCAATTTGACTGGTATTATATCCACTCATTATGTTGATAATTAATATTGTAAAAGTGTATTTCTAAAAAAAATCTCAGCAGAAAAATATAATAATGCATTTTTCCCTTTTTTGATGAAATAATGAAAGGTTGATGTTATCAATAGCCATATCGTCTGGTATAATCAAATATGTATCAGGTAGGTGTTTTTCTAAGTGAAACCACAAGCAGGTACATTGTCCCTTACTAGTCAGGAAGCCTGGGTGGTGAATTTGAAAAACCAACACTGGTGACCTCCTATGAATTTTGGTACTCCTGCAAAAAGGAGGTATTTACAGGAGCCCAAACCATTGGTGGGGAAAAGGAGAGCAAGAAAATAGAAGCAGGCAGGCTAGAGTGCATAGGGAAAGAAGTGCAGAGAAAGATGCAACAGTGTGCTGCCTTGGCAAGGGACACCCACAAGTGGAGTCAATTGCCAAAGAAAAGAGAGTGAGAATGAAGTAGATCAACGTGGGACTGACAGTGGAGTAGGTGTAAAGATTCAGGCAGTCACAAACAGAAGGCTAGAGAATGTAACTTGGGCTATCAAACCAGGTTATCAAACATTTGAAGGGGGTACAAGAGATGAGAGGAAGGAGTATAAGCAAGGGATTTTCAGTGGTGATGGAGCAAGATTCAAGTGTAACAACAAGGAATAAAAAGAGAGGATTAGAGTTTGGCATTCTGCTACTACAGCCAGATGGTGGATTGCTCTAAGCTCCCATTATGTGGATGTGGAAGTGCTTCTTCAGGTGATCACCATAGTTCAAAACTAAAACCCACTATTGTTTTTACCACTATCGACTGGTTCTGCTGTTTTTATCTTGCTGATGGTTTAGGATTTGTATTTTATTTTATTTTGTATTTATTGCCCTAACCTGTTTTTATTGGAAATAAATAATGAAGTAAATATTTATTTAATTTCTATGCCACCAAATAGCAGAAGCTCTCTGGGCAGTTCTCAACAGAGCAGCTGTTAGTTTCTTCCTGCACGGCTACAAAAACTTAATCCTTGAGTAAGCAGTTGACGCTGATCATTTTGTATCAGCTAAAGTCACAGATCTACTATTTCATGGGTCAATTGGAGTTCTGTTTTTATTCTCAGCTACTATTAATAAAGAAAACTGTTTTTCATAGTATTTTTCAATGTAAACCTGCATTTCAGAATTTAAGAATATATTCTGCAGATGTCAGTAAAATTATAATGTAAGTATATACTTGGATAGCAACCATTCATTGGAATTGTATTCTTTCCAACCAATCTTCTTTCAGAGTAGTTTTTGGAAATTGTAATGGTATCGCAATGGTTGATTATATCCAAAAGACCACGCTCTTAAACCTTGGCACCATTGAATTGTATGGTTCTAATGATCCTTATAGGAGGGAGCCTCGATCTCCACGTAAAAGTAGACAACCATCCGGAGGTAAGCTAGAAACAATATTTGTTTTTTAAAATGTGTACTGCTCTTCTATGTACCTGATTGTATATGGAAGAGCAAATGCCTAGCTTTTTCCTTGAAAGTGAAAAGTAAGCCGAAGGCTGTATGTGTCGAGAACATAATTGTTCTGTAGTTTTTTTATAAAAGACCTCTCATCTGACAGTGGAAAGAAGATTATCTTGTTTCTAAGACTATGTCCAGACTGACACAATCTGTTACTGATCCATTGTGCAAACACGTGGCACACTTGCAGGACCGGTGCAAGGCAGTTTGGTGCCCTAGGCAAGATCAGATATTTAGCGCCCCCCTTCCCACTTGAGAGCGCTGTATTTTTTCCCAAGGCGTTTCTGGCGCCCCCTTGAGCCCTGCACCCTAGGCGGCTGCCTAGTTGGCCTAATGGTAGCACCGGCCCTGCACACTTGGTGTCACATCCTGTAGTCTATCACCATCCAGTTTAGTATTCTACTTAATGATTTTCCATACAAAAATGCTGGAATGAATTGTTTTGTGATACCACTCAACATCCCTCCCTCCTTTTTGGACACATTTATTTCTGCATACTACATTTAATTTAGTAGGGTCAGTATTGACACATTGGATGAGTTTGCACATCATGCTATGCCACACTGAGAATAAGCCATGGTGGGTGGGTGTCAGATATTCATATGAATTACAGAGCAGTGAGTGGGATCACTAAACATATGCAAATTTCAAGGCAGAGCAGGGACAGAATGGGTAAAATACACACATTTCAAGGCAAACAAGTGAGGCAGATCACTAAAAATACATAAATTTCATAGCAGAGCAGTAAAATGGAGGGGGAAATTACATAAAATTCCTAGCAGCAGACATTTACTCTTGTGCAGGACTGAAAATACATTTTAAAAAATACAAACATGTTTGGGACACTCTCTGGTGTCCCTTCTTCAAGATTTCTATGGGAGGGAAATCCATCCTGGTGTCGAGGGCAGTAAGAAGGGATAAGGGAGAATGGTGGTGGCACTAGCAAGATATTGCTAGGCAGTTCTCTAGCCATTCCCAACAACCCACGATACAATCACCCTGCCAGATTTGGATGTGACAACAAGCCATCCTAAACAACCCTACTACAAGCCATGGGGTCTCAGGGTGGGTTGTTTGCGAAAAACAAGCCACAACAGAAAAGCCACTCCGGGTTCAGCCATCATGCTAAGCCACCGTGCAACCACCCATGATAACAACCCACCGTGGCTTAGTGTGATGTGCGAACCAGGTCTCTAGTTCAGTTGCACAAATTCAGCCATTTTTTTGGGTGGGCTTAAAATACCCCAAGCATAAAATTCTGAGAGGAGGAAGTATGAAAAGGACATTTTAGAGCTGTTTCACTCTATACAGTACTCCCAGTACACATGAGTTCTGCACGACTTGGCCACTGTAACAAAGTAAAGTGTTATGATAACAACATGCTTCTTCCCAAATTGAATCCCCAAGTATCTGAGGAAGTGTCTCATACACTTCATACGTCATGTTTACATAGCACACACACTGGGTAGCCATGGCAGACCAGGCTGCCGCACAGAGTGTGAAATCTTAATTGCGACAACAATACTGACACGGACAAAGCCTAAAACAAGAAACTAAGTTTTACAATGGAGGATTGTGGTAGAGGAAGAAGATAATTTTTTGTGTGTACACAAATGCCAATATCAATTATATTCTATAATAGTTACATGGGACACTGCAAGATCTTTAGTTATGTAAACTGCAATATCCCAATTGTTACCCATCTTTATGGCTGTAAAACCTATTTATGACTATTGAAGGTACAGCAATTCTGTCCCCCTTTCTTTAACTCTTGCTATTCCTCCATATTAAAGTAAAGTTAACTAACTGTATTCTTCATCTTAAAACAATAATTGCCAGTCAGTCTGCATGCTTTAGAATATTCACAATAAATCCTCGTAAATGAAGCAGCTGTTTAGCTACTGGGGATTGTTTGTTCTGTCCTTAATGTCTTGTGAATCGTATTAATGTAAAGGTTCCTCCATGTCTAATATTTATATAAGATAACCTGTAAACTGAGCGTGTGAATCTGGTGTGTGCATAACTTTAAAACACTGATGAGGCAATGCTATGAATGTTTACTCAGAAGTAAGCCCAACTGTGTTCAATGAGGCTTACTCCCAGATAAGTGTGCATAGGATTGCAGACTAAAAAAAAATTGTTCTATTTTAGTTGCTTTTTAACAGGTTCTATTTCTGACCAATACATAGTGTACTCAGATTTTCTAGTTCTGCCGTAGATTTTCCTGTCTCCAAACATACTGTGTTGGTGTCTGTCTTTCCTTTCTCATTGCTTCATTAAGGCATGCTGGCTGTGGCTTCTTGCATGTGTGGCCTCTCTAGCTTATATTCAGAGTCTGTGAAAAAACTTCGTACCTCTTATATAAGTAAGTCATCTCATAACAACATTGTTATGGGTTGGGTTATATATTGATTCATCTGAAATTTGTTTTACATTAGATATTTCTGTTAAGCTTTTGTCACTGATATATTGGAAAAGATAGATTTTTATGCTATTTCTGCAACTACCGTATTTTTCCGTGTATAAGACGCCCCCATGTATAAGACGCCCCCCACTGGGCAGTTTCGCAACCGCGCGGTTCTCTCCTTGACTTACTTCCGTGTATAAGACGACCCTCAATTTTTAGTCTAACAATTTTAGGAAAAAGTATAGTCTTCTACATGGAAAAATACTGTATATACTGTTATTGTTATACTATCAATATGACCAAGATGCTCTCGGTCTCCAATTAGTTGAGGCCTCTCTTTGTGCTTGTCACAAGGGTGGGAGAGCCACTGAGATTGTTTTTGGCATGCAGCCAGTGGCTTACAGGCTTATAGATCCAGTTTGCTGCCTGGCCACGCTGTAGCCCAAATCTGGCCCCTGGAGGCAGTCAGCTGCATCAGGTGACTGCCAGGAGCAGGGCCTTGGAACAGACCTGAGCGGGAGCCTTTCCCTTCTGGTCTGCTCCTAGACCCATAAATAAGGGGTCTGGTACACAGCTTCAGTACTGCCATTACCCACATCCCTGCCCACTCTCCCTATTTTGTGCTGGACAAAGATTAGATGCCAGTTGATAGTACTGGGAAGGGCTTTTACTCATATTTGTTGTTGATTTCTGCAATGTAGGGAGGGGAGTTGCCTTCCTCATAGCAATACTGCTACTTTGTTCTTAATTGCATTGTTCTGTATTTGTGACACAACCCCTTCATTGTAGGTGCTGGAGGCATTGGGCCAAAACCATAGCAGGGGCAAGTGGGGGGTAAATTCCCAGCTCCCCACTGGGGGGTCCTTATAAAGCAGGTGTGGGGAACATGTGGCAGTCTAGATGCTTGGCTACAACCCCTATCATCGCTGCTCATTGGCCATGCTGGCTGGAGGAGCCCAACAAAATCTGGGGAGCCACAAGTTTGTTACTGCTGCCATAATAGAGTCTTCGGTGGTTGCTTCAAGGCCACAGCCTAGCTCACAGGCTGGCATGCCTGCCAAACACCAGGTTGAAGCTTTGTGCTGTGGTGGGCCCAAGATTTCTGCACTCCTGTCAACGTATCACAGCATGCAGGCTGGAATTGGTAGTATTGATCGGCAGTTGGCTTCCCAATTGGCTGTCTGGATTCTTGCCCTATGCCGCACTAAACTCTGAGCTTTAACAAATTAAAGCTGTGGCCATTTTTAGCCTAACTCAGCCTCCACTCCCATTCCTGAATGTGGTGGACTCTTTTGTAAAAGAAGGGGTTGGTTCATACATAACTCTAAACCATGGTTTAGCATTATGTGAATGGTCTGGAACATGCCTGAGCAAAGCCTCAGGCTAGTGCTCCCCCCTCCCTTCTAGGAGAAGGACTTTACTAGCATTTAGTTTCACTTTCCGCTAATCCTGGCTTGTCATTAGGTATGAACCAGAGATTATGGATTAAAACAAACTCTGGTTAATTTCTAAAGAAGCCAGCTTCAAACCATGGATTATAAAAGTCCTCCTAACCATGCTGGAGGAGGAGAAGGGTGGGGGGAACATGCGAATGGGGCTTAAGGTGGTGGCATACAGTGGAGACTGGCGGCAGTGTGCAGCTATGTTTAGCAGCACCAGCGTTCATGGTGTGCCGCTGCCTCAAGCCCTGAATAGGGCTTGTGGCAGCAGCTCACAGCGGAGATTGGGGAACCTGATGATAGCCACCACCAAGTGTCACTTGGGCACATCGGGGTGGCTGTCATCGGCACTTGCCTGAAGCCACTTGGCAAGAGCAGCAAGGGGATTTTTCTGCTCTTGCCAAGCAGCTCTGTAGTGGTTTGAGTTATCCCTGGGCTTGTCATGTTGTCCGGGTTCAGCTAACACAGCAAGCCCAGGGGTGGCTACTAAACCTTAGAACAAGCCATGGCCTGTTTGGGTGGCTTATAAGCCCAGAAGCTGGACTTAAAAGATACCCCGAAGAAGCCATGGCAGGTTCACACAACACAACAAGCCCCCCCCCCATCTTATAAACCGGGGGTGTGTGTGTGCGCGAACCCAGTCATCATTTCTAGCAGCTTCTCCAGCTCCCAACTGCTGTACTTAAGCAGAGGGCTATCAGAAACCCACCCAGGATCCAGCTGCAGGAAAGAGTCTCCTCTTGAGGAGCCTACTCCTGATGAGTCCTCTGCTGCAGCCAAGCATTTCTCCTGGACTCGAGGAGTCTGGCCTGCCTCTTCAGTCTACGACGCTCTCTGGGGTTGGGGGCCTCTCCTTTGAAGTGGATCCCCCTTCCGCCTGTGGGGGTAGGTCCTAGGTGGACATTACAGAGGGTCCAGGCTCCTTCTGGCCCTAGCAAGTCCTCAGCTTTAGCAGCTGCTGGAGGCTCTGGCTCTTCCTCCAAGAAGGACTCCTCCAGTGCGGGTATGACAATAGTTTAAACTTGTGATTGAAAATGTTAGCCACCCAGTCTATACAGATTGTTTCAGAGGGCACATGTGTCTCAGAGCAGTGTGCATGCCAGATGCCTCCAGCCACATAAGACCCACCTGACCTCAATTTTACTGTCTTTTCTTCCCCTTCAAAGGGAAGAACACACCATGAAGGCACCAGGGACTCACAAACTTCCGTATCATATTACAGTTTCTCTTGCTCAATTAGTGACTGCTCTTGAAAGCTTTCTGACTTTGGGCAGCAGCTTGTTGAGACTGGCATCAGCAGTGGGATGGGGTGTTGGTTCTGAAGCCCAATTGTACTTACAGAAGCTCTTAGCACAGTGACCTGGAATCCTGATTAATAATTCTATTTAATTTTATTACACCTTTTGTACTTTGGAGCAATTACTATAGATAACAAACTTGTTTCAGAATTAATGAATTATGCCCTTCATACCATCCTCAAATTTCTCAAACTATAACTGGCAGTTTGTGTTGCCTTTTCACAAGTACAGTACTTAGTGCTATTAGAAGGGCCATGCAAGAAATAAAAGAAATCTGGTCTATAGTCTCATGGTGATGTCCTTTGTCTTTTACAGCAGGTCTTTGTGATATTAATGAAGGTACAGCAGTACAAGAGGATCGTTGCAAGTCGCCCACCTCAGGTAATTAATTGTTCTTGCAAACACTTTAAAACCCAACCGTCCTTCAAAATGCTTTGAGACAGGATTCTCTTCTTTAGTTCTAGTGCTCCGAAAGTATTTTAAGAAACCTCTGAACTTTGCAATTTTTTTCTGTATTGAAAATTCAAACACATACATTAACCTATGAATATCTTTGTCAGGTGAATATTAAAATTTGCCTGAAAGCCTGAGTCACTTATCCATTCTTATATATTTATCATTATTTATTATTTACAGTGTTTAGACAGCTTTGCCAATGGAAAGCTTATATGTGTTTCAAGCTGAAATTCTATGCATGTTTAGTCAGAAATAAGTCTTGTTCTGTTCAATAGAGCTTGCTCCCCAGTAAGTGTGTGTAAATTTGCAGCCTTAATTTCCTTGGTCTGTCAATTTTGAGAAGAGATTATCCACAGTAAAATTATAGGGTAGTGCCCAGTGTTGGCACTGCACATTCACTGTTTGTGTTGTGCCAGTGGGACACACTGCTGGTGCAATGAGAAACTAGCACTTCCTAGAGCAACCCTGGAAATGAACTGAAAAGCTCGTTTCCAGAATGGGACAAGTCAGCAGAGCACTCTTCTATGAGCTCCACTGATCAGTTCCAGAAACTAGAATTTTAGCTCCTTTCCAGTTGCTTTAGGAAGTACTAGCTGGCACATGGGCAGCATTGGATACTGCCCATAGGTCCCAGAAATGTTATGCAGTCATCTCCAATCACATGAACTATGGGTTAATCGAGGTTCATATTTTATAAATACTACAAATAAAAAAAATCTGTCACTCTAATTAGAACTAACTGATCTAGTGCAAACAATTGATCAGAAACTATAGTTTGCAATTGAGTCTGAGGCTTCCTCTGTTACAAAGTCCAGTTTATATCCGAATGCTATTGTAGGAACATTTTATTAGCAGGAGGGAAATTAGAAGAAGGCCATCCTGATTTTATCACTGGAAAATAGAAGACTGGTATAAGAATGGGGAAGTAGGAGAAAAAAAGAATAGAGAGATTATAGTGATGTCACTGAACTTCATCATTCCTTGGTTCATGATATGAAACTTAATGACTTAATAATGTTTTCCTAAATGTGAGGTGAACATTATATCTCTGAGTTCCTCACTGGCTCAGATTTTAACTGGAGCTCACAAAGAACACCCTCTCACTGTCCTGACTGCTGGTCCAGCAGTGGAGACAGCTGCCGCAGGAGCAGCAGAGAAGGACAGTCTTGTCACCACCACCACCGTCCTCCCTGCTGCCTGGAACACTGCTATGGCAGCAGTGGGGGACCCTGGGAGGGAGTGGCTTTGGCTTTCACAGATGACACTGTGCTCCTGATGATGTACCGGTAATTGGAATTAAATCAAGCCATCTGTCTTACATTGCTGAGCCCAATTATGAATCTAACCTTGGGCAGGAGAGCACTCTCTACATCACTGGTAGAGAAATGTAATATACTAAAGAAATCCAACAAGTAGTAGTTCAAGATAACACTTGTATCAGGGATTATTATTTTCAGAATTAATTTTTTACAGGTAAGTAAATATTTCTAAATAAGTTTTAGGTAATTCATAGAAAAGCAACTGCACTCTAAATCTTTTCCACTTTAGAGCGGATCGGAAAGTGTAGATGTACTTTTCATTTTCAGTTATCTAAAATGATAACTGATTTTAGTTATCTCAGTAATATGTGAATCATAAGAATTTGCAAATATTTGTGTTTGATTTTAATTTAGATAACTCCAAGTTTTGTATTAGTAAGTGCTCCTATTGAAATTAACAGATCTTATTTCCTTTTCATTAATATAAGTACTGCCTATGCAGGATCAGACTGGGAGTGTCCAGCACTCTTGTCTCCAGCAGTGAGCATTCAAATGTCTCTGGGAAGCTCACAAGCAGAGCAAGATGGGAAATAGCCATCACTGTTCCTTGTCTCCAGTATAGGGTAATGAGAGGTATACTGCCTGTGTACATGGTAGGGTTGAGGTTGATGCCTCATTTGAAAAATGAGGGGGGGGGTTCTATTTGGTGTTGCAAACTGTGTCCTAATCAATTCCTATCAGCATTCCTTTTCTGTCACCATTAAGTGGCATGTGAGGTTGGTAACTAATGCTCAGTTTCCCCATCTATGTTCTCACTCTTATGACATCAGTAAAACCACTGTAAACATAAGAACAGCATAGCAAAGACACATTGCAGTTTCAGATGAAGAGTGGCACTTTGTCTCTATCCAAGAAGACTTTCACTAGAAGCACAAGGAATGCATCGTTGACCTTAATGAAGCCTTCTTTTCCTTCTGGATTAAATTGACCACATGTGTAATACAACAGCTGGAATCCAAAATGTAAATTATATTTCCTGCCGTTAGCCTGTGAACGTTTCTTTAATCTGAACAAGCAGTCTTGCCAAACCATATTCTTTTTTCTCCAATAGCTGTAAGTAAACATATACTATCCGCACTATCCCTTGGTTGCATGGTTTTGCCTTTACCAGAAAATTGTGGGACTTGCATAATGTCTCAATAAAGCCATGTGTGTGATGCAACTGAAACTTGGGAGAATCAAAGGTCTATCTGTCTATAAGGCAGATGTGCTCATCAAGGGGTGGGGGAATTGAAGATCTCTGCTCTACACAGACCATCTACCCTTGCAAAAGTTGAATCTGCAAGTCAAATATACTGCCTACGAAGGTATTTATTTAGTGGGGGCTTTATCATTGCATTTGGTTCAGATTAGGACATCTCCATGCTTTAATCTGCATAATCTTTCATTTTGTATGCATCCTTTTTGTGTTTGTGTGAATATCCATTTTGTATGTCCCTTTCATTCTTGTCTTCACTCATGTAGGTTCTGGTTCTCCCAACAATTCTGATGATGATCAAAAAATGAATAATTTTATAGAAAAGGGTATAGTATTTTTATTTTTAAGAGTATTATCATTCTTTTCCATAGCTCACCTTTTTAGTAAATTGACATTTTGTATCAAAATATTATTTGCAGTGAAAAGCAAAAGCAGAAAGTTTTCCAAGATGGTAGCCAGTGATATAGGTAGGAACTAGAAAAATTATCCTTTGCTCCCTTACCCAGTACCTTACTCTACTGCAGTGCTTAACTCCGCAGTAAAGCAATGCAAGCTGCATTGCAATATTTTGTTAAATTAATATTCTCCTAACCATAAGTGGTGTTCCTTTGGGCTGCTTCTTTACTAATATACTGTGCTCAATGATTAGCATAATCAAGGAGACTGGGGTCTTAATTTTCTCCAATTGTATATACACATTCTTCTACAAAGGTTTTGGTTTCTGTTCAGACACATTAAAAGGGTTCAATCCTGTAAGCACTGCTGCATAAACAGATGTTTAGCACAGGTCCTCCAAATGTTTAATGCCATTTCCGCAGTACTGGAATTATGATTGTTTTCATTTTTTAGCGGGAAAGTATGTCACATTTTTATTCCTGTACTTCAGAAATAAGTATATTACTACTGGCTCCTTACTGCTAACCAGTGTATGATAACTGAACATAAGTTGCAAATGACTTAACAAGTTTGCAGTACATGCATATGGTGGATTGAACCCTTCTATTATAAGAACATAAATAAGGTGGATCATGAATTAACATATGGGTCAGTAAGGTATACCTTCTTGCTTGGATAATGATTATTCTGCTTTTTATGTTAGAGTATAATATTTGTTAAATATATTGGTCTTCTGTTTAAATAGAAATTAAAACTGTAATCCTATACCCACTTACCTGGGAGTAGACCCATTAAACTTAGTGAGCCTTACTTCTGAGTAGGCATGTATAGGATTGCACTGGAAATTACTATGCCAACTTCCCCCCGTTTGTACTGTTTAGTTATCTTTCTCTAATTGTTTACCTGTTGTGAGATTTTACTAACTATGTATAGGAATGTATATTTTCATGTTAAATGGTTTATCTCACTTCTAAATTTGCATTTCCACAGCATGTTGTCTAATAAATTGATAATTTCCTGATTACATTTCTTCTTTAACATGCTCAATTTACTACCATGTCTACAGTGTCAAAGGAAATTTCATATGTTTGTAAATGTGAGGAAACTATCAACTGTGACCTCGTAACTTGCTGAGTACTTTTAAATGCTTTTGGGCACAATCAAATGAGACCACCTATAAAACTCCAAACTTGGAGGAGTACAGGCATCCTGTGCATGGCAGGAGGAGCATGGAGATGAAGGTTGTCTCCATGCTCCTCCTGCCATGCAAAACACCTAGATGGCTAATTTCGGCTGTCTAAGTGTTTGGCCTCGGAGCGGGTGGGAAGGTGTGTGAGGCTCCGCCAGGATACTTCATATGCTTGCAGAGCCCATCACCTCCCCGCCCCTCCCTTCTCCCAAATGCCTGTCTCCAAGGTTACTCTTGCAACTTAAAGCCGGCGCAGTTCTTGCTGCAGCTGGTGCAGTTTTTTCCGCACAGGCTGCGAGGGCGGGGGGATGGTGCTCTGAGTTCAGAGTCCCAGCCCCGACCTTGGAGCAAGTTTCCGAGGTCGGAGCTCTTATGGCCATCTAGGCTCTGTCTAGCGGCTATAGGATTGTGCTGCCCCTTGCATTGTGGCTTTCCTGAAATTAGAGCTCAGTAGGAAGATCAGGTTGAAATTATTTGTACTATAACAGTTGTTAAAAAGAACATATTTTTAAAATCTGGCTAACAGTGTTAATGGTTAGGTATACACCGTAATAGATTGGGTATATTTTATATAAAGCCACAATGAATAATACAATGTTTTATTAACTAAACCAACTAGATTTCTTAATATGTTCTATCACATGGGCATACCTTAGCAGAGTAGTGTGATTACTACTTCCTTGTGGCTAGATCCAATATCATTCTGATAATTTTGAACAGGAGAATTGCATGGAATGGGTGGATTAAGTGGGAAGCTTCCTATTTCAGTTCTGCTGCTTTTCAAGATAAAGATGGTGCTGGTGATGCTCATCCTATGTGATGCTGCCATTCAATTGTTAACATAGCAATGAGGGATCTAGCTACAAAGAAGTTGCATCCATACCAGTTGGGTATGAATTGGAACGAAAATCAGAAATCAAACTAAGGACACTTCTACTTTCTTGGTGCATTTTGTCTTGACTTATTAGCATAGAGAGAAAAGTAAAAAAGTGTAATTCTCACAAAAACAGTCATCCACTAAAATGGACAGCAACAAGTTCATGATGAAAGGAAGTACAATGTATAACTAACCTACGTGATGTTGTGCATAAATGGCAGTAAAAAGAATTCAAACAGCTCCACAAGTCTATTGATAGGTGCTAGATACAATAGTCAAAAGTGTAGGTTCTGTTCTCAGAGACATTGCATACTGAGACATGCAATGGATGGAGATGGATGTAGTCATCATGCCCTGCTTATGAACTCCTATATTCTAATGCATCTGGTTGGCAAGACAGAACACTGAGCAAGATGGACCATTTGTCTTATCCTACATGGCAGTTCTTTTGTTTTGATTAAAATGGGGATTGGAACAAAAACTACTTCTCCAGCTACATTATTGCATAATATTACTCCATGGTACACACATCTGCATGCACTATCAGATGCTGCCAGGTGCAGATTAAATAGCAGTGTAAAGCTGCTGCATTATCAGCAAGAGTACAAACTGTCAAAAACGTGTTGAAAGATCTAAACCAAAGGTTATACGGTACTTTTCACCCACCAGAGCCCTGGGACAAGTGATACAGTTAAGTTTGTTTGTCAACTGTATCAAATGCCATTAGAAGTTCATTCAGATTGGTGGAGGAGTATGACATCCCTCAGTGCTAGTCTAGCTCTAGTAGCCCTCACCAGCCAAGGAGGATATGGATCCAATATCCATGTGACTTCATGCACCTTTCCAAGCATCCTGTCAGTATTAGAGGGTGATAAAACTAAACCCAGGCAAGAGCAACCTCTAGTTCTGACTCCGCTCTAATCATGTCATCCGAGTTTGATGAATGCAAGTGTTTTATCTGCAAAGTTACTAGCAAAAATGTCCCAGTGGATTGCAGATGACTCCACATCCTGGATGAGTGTGGAGACAGAAGACCACTGGAATAAGTCCACCATAAGATTCTGCACGGATGCAATAACACACAGAGAGAAATCCCTTTGAAAACTATTGTAGCGGTAATTTGTCAGTGGACTCTGAGCTATGCACACTTGTATTCAACACTAGTTTTCTACTATTTGCACTCTTAATAGCCTTCTCTACTGCCTCAAGTATCTTAGCTACTTTGTATACAAAGTGGAAGCATGTTATCAGGTTGAGGGAAGAGGGCTTCTAAGGGGTTATGTCAATGGCCCATGGCAACTATTCTTTCTTCTTAGCAACTTTATCTTGATGTGTTTATATATAACTCCAATCAAGACTTAATAGGGCACTTTCACACTCTCCCATTTGACAGTCCAGGGATTTGTGTCAAGACCCCTTTCTTGTCAAATCTGGATCATCCATAGGAAATTTGGTGGCAAGTGCAAATTATATCCTTGCTTGCAGTTTTTTATACAGTTATACCAAGAATTCAGGGGAAACCTCTTGGCTACTTTGGTTAGGAATTTAAAAGCAGCTGAGTGTTCAGTACTGTCGTCCAGGGCTGTAGTTGACGTAGGGTGTGACTAGCACAGTTAGCTAGCCACTACTGAACTGGTCCAAGTGCCCCCCCCCAAAAAAATCAGATACAAAACAACTGAGATCCACTTTTTTGAAATGAGCAGACAGAAATACCTTATTCAGTGCTGTGGTAGCTGCTGGGCTTGCATAAATGAGAAAAAGGGTAGCAAGAAATTTTAATTACTCAATTACTTATTTTAAAATCTGTATACCCCACCTTCCCATTCAAAAAGATCGGCAAAATGGCTTAACAGCAATAATTTAAAAACCCTGTTAAAATAAGCTATATATATATATATATCCACAGCAGAAACAGCAATAAAACGGAAAAGGTAGATAAGTATCAGTTACCCCAATGCCCTCTGAAATAGCGTGTTAACATGTCTGAACCCAGCAGTGAGGGGCCAAGCAAGCTCCCCATCAGGAGGAAGTGTTTGGTGGTGGTGGTGGTGCCTGGCCTGTACAGGGCTGTTAGGCTAGAGGAAGGAGGGAGCCATATGAGCACCTTTCATAGTGCTTTCTGATGATAAGCTGGTACTGCTACGTGTGGCTTGCTCATTCTGCCAGCTGATTTTAAGAAGGAAGATGGAGAGCTGCACTTGACATAGTATGTCACAGGTTGTGTGGCTTGGGAAAGGAAGAAAACAAAAGGGGCAAGTGGTGCACCCTCTGAGCAGTTGTTTATACAGTGTCAACTTTGCCCAAAAATTCTAATGTATGACCTTCTTTCAAAAGGCCCTCTTAAAAAAATTATACTTATTGGATCCATAATAATACATGCTATCATTATTGTTGAAGTAAATATTTTCAGTGCATAGAGTTAGACCACTGACCTGTAGGTGTGCTGTGCTAGTGGGGTGGCTGTTTACATTTTCTCTCCTGCTCTGTGGGCTATGTACTGTTGTCAATACTAATTGGTATGCATTTTGAATCTGTATTGACTGTTCCTAATTTAGTATTAAACTCTTTGGATGTCATGTTTGGCCTAGTGAGGTCCCTGTCAAGTAGGTTCTTCTGAATATGGTTGGTGACAGTAATAACAGTGAGTGATGCTGTTGTTTAAAATAAGCATTTTCACTTTCTGCTCATCTGATGTGGTCTGGAGATCAGTGTATGGAAAAACCAAATGGCTATAGATTGTGTTGTGCTGGAAACACCAGTATCTTTGCTACAATAGGCATGTGTGCACTCTATCCCATGAGAGCCAGTGCTTCTACATTTTGGTGCCGCCTAGATTTAGACTTTTCTAGCCCTCTTCCCCTTGTTTGCGAGCTGTTTGCTGGCTGACCTACCGTATTTTTCCATCTATAAGACGCCCCCATGTATAAGACGCCCCCCACTGGGCAGTTTTGCAACCGTGCGGTTCTCTCCTCTGCTTACTTCCGTGTATAAGACGACCCTCAATTTTTAGACTAGCGATTTTAGGAAAAAGTATAGTCTTATACATGGAAAAATACTGTATCTTGTGCTTGAATACTTGCTAATGGCTGGTGCAGAGTGAAATTTTTGATGGGGAGGTGGATTAATCTGTTTCAGTACTAATGAGTTCTACAGTTTCCTTTGTTCAGGTCTCCAGTGATTACTCTCACTTTGTAAAGGGTGTGGGTTCAAATCTTTGTGTATGCATGTGTCACTGTCTCTGTCTGTTTCCCCCAAGGCTACAAGGTCTTCATTGTGACCTGGGTGGATAAAAATTGATCCTTAAAAAACAAAAATAAAATACACAATTAAAAACCTTTGTTTTGGTCTAAATTATGTTTATTTTTAAAAGTGACCATTAAAGTGTAACTTGTTTAAAACAATATATGAATAAAATACAAGTGAGCATATTAAAGTCTACAGTCTCTCTCAAAACTGATTTTTCGACTAACAAAATTAAAATCAGTACCATACAAATATAATACAAAGCATAATAATTTTACTCCACATAAAACAATAAAATTTAAAACGGCAGCCTATAACAACCTCAATAAAACATAAACTAAAACAAAAAGCAGCAGCACATAGCAACCTTTGCTCCCACACCCCAAAAACCCTATCCTAAACTGAATTATGTTAACCAGTTTCCTGAAGGAGAGCCAGACAAATCTTCAGTATGGAGTTCCATAATATTAGGCACCACCAGCAAAAAGGTTATGTCCCTAGTAATCTTCCTAATCTGATGACAGGGACTCAGATGACTATCTGAGTATGTGGGCAGTTTCATATGGGAAAAGGCAGCCCTGTAGGTACACCAGACCCAGATTGTATAGGGCTTTATGGGTTTGTTTGAAGTTTAGGTGTTGACCTTTCTAGAAACTTCTCCCTTTCCTGCTCCTTTTACTTGCAGCACAGCACTGCTGTATTTTATTTATTTATTTAGACTATTTATGTACTGCTTTTCAACAAAAAGTTCTCAAAGCAGTTTACAAAAGAAAATCCTTTGAATAAAGTAGTTTACATTCTCAGTGAGTGTGGGCTTCCCCATGTACCTCTTCCATTCAAGAATAAATGAACGGACTCCTTCACCGTATGCCTGATGTTTATTCAGGTTCTGTCTGTGTTTTCCTTGCCAATAGGGCCAGGAGCAAGCTCTCCCTGGAAGCACCCATGCCCTCTCCCCAAACCAAATCTAGGAGCAATAACAGTGTCCCGATCAGGAGGTCAAGGCTGTTTCTGTCAACCACTTCTTCCCCGTATTCAACAGTTATACTTGATGGCAGATAAAATCCCCGTAGAAGGGGGCTTGATGGAATCCCCCCCCCCCTTTACCAGTGTCACTAATGGCTGTGTTCGTCTTGATAGTGGAGCAAAGAACAACCCCTCCACAGAAGCATAGTATATAAACCTGTTAGCTAAGCATGTTTGTCCCCAGAGTGGCCCCACTAGCCACAGGAATAGTGTCACCTACACTACACTCTTTGTGGCATTTTAACTTTCCTGTGTAATTGTATGATTTTTTTCTAAAATTTCTTCTATTGGTGGCTCAGCCTCCTGGCAGTTTTCTATTATCTTTGCCATGTCAGTATTCCAGTTTGCTGGGGGCGGCAGCTGGAAAGGAAATTTAAATAACCTTGGTTCCATCTCGACGTACATTTAATATAAGGTTAATTTTTGGGGGAAGTCCATATAGAATCATGACACTCCACAGTAAAGACTAGAGAACTTAAGAAACTTACATATTAGTGTTTCTTAACTGGTCATAATTCCAGAGAAGGTAATTGTCATACTTGCATAGCACATTTGTAATTAAAACTTACTACAAATGTATGTATAAATTTGCAGACCTTCCATGTTAGAACTATTGTATATGAATTTTTAATTTGAAAGCTGACCATTTTAATTCTTTCATATACTCTTTTAAAATGTGATCATTCTAGCTTTATTATAAAACTATACGTTATTTTTCAGCAAAGATGTCTAGAAAATTAAGCTTACCAACTGAACTGAAACCTGAGTTAGGTAAGTATTTGTTCAAAGCCTGTATTAATGGTGTTTATAATCTCTGAAAAGGCTATAAGAGACAAAATAAACATAATTATAACTTTGAGCTTTAACTTCTTAAGTAGGAAAATGTCCATTTACCTTCCAACAATTCCAGTATTGTTCTATATACAATGCATGCTTGCAAAAAGTTTTTTTTAAATTTCTGTCTGGAACTACTTTTTATGTTCCTCTTTGGAAGCCACTGAAAATCTCACCCACAGAAGTCCCATAATTTTGTTCATCGTGGATTTTCTAAGAATTCCATAATTCACATTATTATCTGTTAGGACACTGTATGACAAACTAGAATGGTATCAAGAAATTTTACAATGTGGTTTTGAAGCCAGTGTGGTGTAATGGTCAGAGTATCAGACTAGGGCTGAGAAGATCCCGGTTCAAATTGCATTCAGCCATGAAGATCACCAGGTGACCTTGTATCTGTAAGTCTCTGTCAGCCTAACCTGTCCCAGAGAATTACTGTGAGGATAAAGGGGGCAGGGGAATCATGAATCCCATCTTAAGTTCTTTGGAGAAAAGGCAGGATATAAATGTAATAAATACATACATACATAACCAGGCTGCTGCTTAGGCTACATAATAAATTTCAATGAAATCTACTAATTACACAAGTGGAGCCTTAATTATGTAGAGTGTACATTTGGTGAACAACTAACTACCTTAAGACAACTGACATCTTTCTTTGCTATGTGCATCACAATAGTGTATTGTTGTATTGATGTATAAACTATTTGATAAAAACTTAGACAAGGATTCAAACAGTTGCCTCTGATAGTTTCAAAGGTAGTTTGCTATTCTGAGGAAGATGAAGAATGCAGTTCAAGAAGTAGATCTTCTTGATGAACTAGCTTACGGGACTAGTTCATGGTTCTTCAGATCCTGGCCCTAATATTAAGGCCTCTGGTTTTAAGATCCATGGGAATTTAGTTGAACATAGACCTTTGTTGTGCAATTCTGTTAATCTTGATTGGACTATCAGCATTTCAAACTAAATCCATATATACATATTAGTAGGATAGTGGGCTACATTCATTTTAAAATCTGTTTCTTTCCTGAAGTATGCATCAGCAAATTTACATGCCTGTTGAAACACTCATTATTTTGCTCAGAAAATGGGACTGGAGCGTTCTCACCCTATAAAGCACACAAGAAAGGTACACGCAGACTAAAAGTCAAAGAGGCAGAATTCAAGAAGTCACACTCATCCCCTAATTTCAGTGAGTTTATAAGGCTTTTGGTTAGTTTCTCTTGTTCTTGGTCATAGATGTGTACAAGATTCTATCTTGAAATTTTAGTGTTTCTTCACACTTCTTATGCTGACTCCTTTGCTTTTTATGTAATTCTTTTACAAACATACTTGCTAAACACAACAAAACACTAATCAATAATATAGTCACATTTAAAATTTTGATGTTAGAATTTGATTTTAAATCAAGCAACCTTTTAAAGAGGGGCACTATGATCAATACTGGAATTTAATGATCCAGAAATAATTCTGTTTATATTTTTAAGATCTGAACAATATTTTTACATGGACTGAGATAAATTGAAAAATCCCAGTGTGTTCTTACTCTCTCCCTTAGGATGTTCCCGCTGACTGTATATTGGCACTGGGTGTGGGCCCTTGTGCAATCAGCATAGAGTGGTGGGTGCATCCAGCAAGATGGCTTAATTTTTCAAGACACACAATTTTTCTTGAGGCACACTAATCATACAATTTGGAGTTGAAAAGTATCCATTTAATTATTTTTTGAATAGCTATATCAAGTCTTCTGCTATACACATTAAATCCACAATCTTGAAAACACATTAAAACCTCAATTTTGAACTAAGCAATAAAAGTAAGTAATACAATAAATCAATAGAAGTGGCAGGATCATAATCAACAAAAAGCTTGCTGGAAAAGGCACCACACAAAAAGCCCTGCCCTGTATACTTATCACATACTGTCATCATGTTTTTAACCTTATATTATAGATACACTAAAACAAGCACCCCTTCCCAAATATATTCCATAGCATCAATGGGATCAATTCCTTACAAATTAAATCGGTATTCCTAAAAGAGAGGCTCTGAGGCTTATAGTAAGTTAGAATTAGTAGTGGACTTTGGGAAGATGGTGAACAAGGGCTTCTTGCCTTTCAGTGACTTCAAATTGTCACTTGAATTCTTTTTAAATATGTTCCAGCTGTGCTAACTATATTGTATTAATGTTGTTACCTAGATAACTATATCCTACATCTACTCTGCCACCATCCAGTCCCCACATTTAAAAATCCATATTCAGTAGGATCTTTCAGATAGGGCTGTGAGAGTGTCTGGGCTTCAGTTTTTCTTCTGCGAAACTGTCTTGACCTTGCTTTGCTTTGTGCTTTTTTCAAATAAATATGCATTCATATGAACATTTTCTTCCTAATTTGTATCAGCAAATTGGTCCTCTCTAGTAAAACTACAATAATTAGCTTAACAAAACACAAACAGTAAAAACTATTAATCTGAATTAAAATGGGAATTAATAGCTGTGTGTGTAGTGTGTGTGTGTGTGTGTGTGTGTGTGTGTGTGTGTACACGTGTGTGTGTGTGTGTGTGAGTGAGAGAGAGAGAAAGAGAGAGGGATAACAAGACTTGAAAGAAGTTAGCACCGTCTTCTGCTATACTGCATACATCTAGTACAAGGGTGGGGATCCTCTTTCAGGCCAAAGAATTCAATTTCAGAGAAGCTCCCAGGGGTCACATTCCAATGGTGGGTGGGGCCAAATGCGAAAGAGGTGGGGCTTGATGCTCTTACTGCCAGTAACTAAGCCTTAGGAGAGGCTTTTCAACCTTTCAGAAGGGGGGAGGGGAAATCTGCACAAAAGCCAGGAAACCACCAAACAATGGGTAGTCAGGGGGAAGAGGGTGAACCTGGGGGAAGGGGGCATGGCCATCTGGGGAACCCTAGAGGGCTGGATTTGGCCCCAAGACATGAGGTTCCCCACCCCTAATCTAGTATCACCAGTCAGAGAAAATGGCTGAGAAGGTCTGAAGTGGTGCATCATGCAGCATTATAACATATTTTATTTTTTAAAAACCCAACTATCACTCAATCACAATTGTCTTTTCCTGTCCAATAAGGTAACTATGTACTGTGAATTAAAGTACAGTATGCACTTGGAGCCATTCCTCATGTACATGGCAAAATATCTAGATTCGTTATTGTGTCTACACTTGATAAAGACCTGTGGTCATTGTTGGTTCGCTTATAAGTGTACCTTTCTGTTTCCAAACACATTTCTTTCATTCACACTCTGTCTTTAAGTGTGCAGTTTAAAAGTCTCAAGTGTTCACCTAAAAAATGTAATGTGTGAAACGACCTAACATTACTGACTTTAGTTTTTAGTGCTGCCATATGTAATGAAGCTGTTTGTAACACATTCCGTAAAGTGTGAAGTATAGAGTGTAATGCTATTCTGCAGTGTATTTAATTAATATAAAATATTTCAGATGTTAGAGACAACTCCTTCAGCCGATCCAGGAGTTCTAGCGTAACCAGCATTGATAAGGAATCCCGAGAAGCAATTTCCGCTCTTCACTTCTGTGAGACTTTCACTCGAAAGGCTGATACGGCGCCTTCACCATGCTTGTGGGTTGGGACTACTTTGGGCACAGTTTTAGTCATTGCATTGAATTTACCCCCAGGAGGAGAGCAAAGACTACTTCAGCCAGTAATTGTATCCCCCAGCGGTATGTATTTAACACAAAACAACGATCTAGCAAGATTGTGGTTTTACTACTGTCCACAAGATACTGTGTGCTTGTAACTCTTACTGTGTTTTATTAGATATTATTAGTTATTGTTATGAGTATGATGGTCACCTGCACAGACAGAGTAAGAAGGCTATCACTCTTGGGAGGAACACAATGGAATGGCAACAAAAATATTCTAGCCTTGGCTGCTTCAGTATACGTTTTGCAGGAAAGGGTGTGGGGGTTTTTTCGGTAAGAATTGTGATTGTTGGTATTTCTTAAATGTATTCAGCACATTCACTTTTAGTTTATAGAATCTCACAGGCAGCTGGTTGGCCACTGTGTGAACAGAATGCTGTACTAAATAGGCCTTAGGTCTGATTTAGCATGGATGGCTCTTATGTTCTTACATTCTTAAAAATAAAGATAATATGTAAAAAAAAAAAACCTACTGTTTCCACAAATTTGGCTTGGGAATATGCAAGTTTACTTTAAATTTGGGCTTTAAAGCACATTTGCTTTATAATAACTAGCAGGTAACGGAGAGAAATCAACAAACTTCATAATTCTTAAGAGTTTAAAAAATGAAATCTGTAAAATTTCATTTTTAAACACATGTATGAGAAAGGGAAATCATATAGCTATGCAATATTGTGATTTGTATAAATGCACATATAAATATGATTTAAAAGCAGTGTTAGAAAAGCTATCGACTTTGCTAACCTATGCAACAGCATTTAACTGGGGACAGTGGTGAGCAAAAGTCTTTTCCCTTAAATCTTATTTATATGCTCAGAGAAAATAACTGCGTGTGTGTATGCGTGGGTTCGTATGTATAACCATGCTTAAACTCTCTCTCTCTCTCTCTCTCTCTCTCTCTCTCACACACACACACACACACACACACACACACTAAATTCAGATCTTTGGTTCATATAGACCAGGGTCAGGCAACATGGTGCCCTCCCAATGTTTTAGACTACAACTCCCATCAGCGCTGGCTAACATGGCCAATGGCCAGGGACTGTGGGAGTTGTTCAAAACATCTGGAGGGCTCAAGGTTGCCTACCCCTGCATTAGACCAATGTTGTCCACTCTGATTGGCACAAATTTCTAAGACTTCAGGCAGAGATCTTCCCAAACAGAGAGCTACTCTTACCTATATGTTTGCTCAAAGATGCCACCATAGCTCACAGAGCTTATCTTTATCACGTCCCGAATTAATAAAATGGATATCCCATGAGCAGATACTCTGGACACTAAAATGGGAAGGAACAGGGCTGGTCCCAATAAATGCAAAGGATCTTTGAGGGGCACAAGAAAATCCTGCTTTAACAAACTTCTGGTGCTCTCTAACCCCACACCCCGAATCAACAGGAAGTGTTGGCTGCACATACATGCTGCCAGCGTATTGCCAACGTTCTTCTATTTCAATACAGGATTAAAGAGAGGGAAAATAAGTTAAAGAAAGTCAAAATAAGGGAACATAAGATTCTAACGAAGCAGTCCAAAAAGAGAGAGCCAACATTTTGGTCCAGTGCTACTTCCCCACATTTTATTAAAAAGGTACAATTATATTTATGTATTTACAACCTTTATATACCACTCTGCATCTAAACAGATTCTGGAGTGGTGAATAATAAAAGATAAAAGGAGTAAATCACCATATTAACAGTTTTTAAAAACAGAATACCAACAAAAAACATGGCTGGTCCATCGAAGAAGGCGTGTTGAGATAAGAATGAAGGATGTCTTCACTTCAGGTGCCGAAAACAACACAGTGTTGGTGCCTGCCTGACCTCCAGAGGCAGGGAGTTCCACAGGAAGGGAGCCACCACACTAGGGGTGGGCGATCCACCCACTACCCGACTTGTGGTGCGCTCGCTGAGAGCTGCTGCTGTACCTGCCGAGATGGGCTGAAAGCAAGTGCCAGCCAAGGCACTCACCAGGACTTCCGGGTTCCCAGCACTATGTTCTTTACATAGAAAATGGCATAAGGTACGTTAAAACCGAACATGATTTGCGTAACTTGCGCAAATCATGGCCGTTTTTAACCTAGCTTACACCATATTCAACTTAAACGATGTAGTGCCGGGAACCCAGAAGTCGCTTCCCCGGTTCACGAGAACATGAGTCAAGCTGGGCAAACAGGACGAGCGGAGCTCGGGGTCAAGCCCAGTGAGTTCACCGGACTTCCACCCCGCAATCGAGCTCCACACACATCCCTACACCACACTGAAGGCTCTACTCCAGGTGGACTCCAAGCGAGCCATATGTCTGTGTGGAACCACCAGGAGCATCATATCTTTGTGAATGCAATTATATTGCAGTCACAGAGTATGTGCACCAATGAGACTTTTAACATTTCAGTTCAATATGTTTCTTCCTGTATGAAAGAAAAGTTCTATACAATATTTTTCTCTACATTAATTTCTAGCTTTATATCCAGTATTGAAATTCGTATAAATTTTAGATTTCATTCATTGATTTGGATGAAAATTGACACCAGAGCTTACTTTGCAAGCTAATTTCAAGGAGTCAGGCAGCATCCCCAAAAACTTATCTGTGGTCTATTTTGCAGGTCTTAGTTTGTAGCAAGTAATCTAATGTTCCTAGTGCCAAGCAGTTCTACTAGAAGTATTATTTGTATGTTTCCTGTAACATCAAGGGCTAAAATATAGATGTTGGTATCTTTGGGAGAAAATTGCTCAAACTTTGGAAGTTCATTTTAATGAAATGCTACTGTATCTGTATAAATATACCGTATTTTTCGCTCCATAAGATGCACTCCCCCCCCCAAAATAGGGGGAAATGTATGTGTGTCTTATGGAGCGAATATTGTTTTAAAAAAAAATTTTTTACTTACCTCTGCGCGCCTCCAACTGGTCCGGGGAAGAGTGGAGGGCTCCTGGGCGGAGCTGGGCAAGCCCCCGCCTCTCAGCTGATTCCCTGCGGAACAGCTGATTAAAAAAAAATATATTATTTTTTTACTTACCTCTGCGTGCCTCCAACTGGTCCGGGGAAGAGAGGAGGGCTCCTGGGCGGAGCAGGGCAAGCCCCCGCCTCTCAGCTGATTCCCCGTGGAACAGCTGATTCAAAAAAATATTTTTTTTAATTTTTACCATACCTCCCCCTGTGCGCCTCCAACCGGTCCAGCGGAACAGCAGAGGGCTCCTGGGCAGAGAGGGGCAAGCCCCCGCCTAGGTGTGGGGGAGCCGGGAAGAGGCCGGTGCGTCGCCGGGGCGGGGGAAAGGAGAATATTTTTTTCTTATTTTCTTCTTTTAAAATCTAAGTGCGTCTTATGGTCAGGTGCGTCTTATGAGCGAAAAGTGTAGTACTTTCACATGGGTTCTCCAGTGTGCTGCTTGTTTAAAAGAACAAGTTATTTACTTACATGTACTACTTGAAGACTCCTATTCAGAAAGTCCCTTTTTCAAGAGTAGTGCCTAAGCATACATGGCATAGTGCTATTGAAATCAGTAGTTTTAAGAGTGCTTTGCAAGGTAGGAATTCATTTAAGTACATACTAAAATACACTTTGAATTGGTGGCTGAACATTTTTGGCCAGTCATGAATTGTACAGATATTTTAGAAAAGTTTTCAATTTCTGTATCTTAGGAACCATTCTGAGGCTTAAAGGGGCAATCCTGAGAATGGCTTTTCTGGACACTTCAGGATCATTAGTTCCACCAGCATATGAACCCTGGAGAGAACCCAATGTTTCTGAAGACAAGGATGAAAAGGAGAAGTTGAAAAAGCGCCGGCCTGTCTCAGTGTCTCCATCCTCCTCTCAGGAAATCAGTGAAAACCAATATGCAGTGATATGTTCTGAAAAGCAAGCAAAAGTTATTTCACTGCCCTCACAGAACTGCACTTATAAGCAAAATATAACAGAGACTTCGTTTGTCCTTCGTGGAGATATAGTGGCACTGAGTAACAGTATCTGTCTTGCTTGTTTCTGTGCCAACGGACATATAATGACTTTTAGGTAAGTTATTAAGTAATAATAGGAAAAAATATAGTTACCATATGTGTGTTCACTGGAAATAGATAAACTACTTAAGAAAAATATCTTGAAAGGGGTTGCAGCTTTAATCTATTCACATAGATATTTAAATGAAAGTATAGTTGAGTATTTTTATTTCTATTCTGCTTTTTCTTACATCGATTTTAAAAAGTTTCTCGCTTTGTAACACAGTCGTGTGTACCATCTGCAATGGGCCATGGGAATAGAACCTCCTTCACTTCAAACTGAATACTGTGCAAGTGATGGGGAGGAAATCTACTATATAAATGTGAAAGTTTGTCTGTGTGTACGGGCGTTTGTGTGCGTCGCATAGGCTCCTACACGGTTGGACAGATCCGCCCCAAACTTGGCACGCATACTCTCCATCACCCAAGGACAAAGACTGGCGGGTTCAAATCTCCGAAAAAGCCCTCGCTGCACCTGTACGGCCCAAAGTAGATGAGAGCCAATAGCGTCACTTGGAATGTTCGCAGGGGCCATTCGGGAGCGGTTATGCAAATCACTCCAACGGCATATAGAATGTTCGTATGAACTGCCACCACAGGGGCCCAATCAGGAGCGGATATGCAAATCTCTCCTATGTCAAAACGGAATGTTCATATGAACTGCAGCTGGGGCCTCCATGGGGTGGGAGCTGGGATTTCATTGTTGGGTAGTCCCGAGGGGGAGGGGGCAAAGCTGGGATTACATTGTTGGGTAGTCCCGAGGGGGAGGGGGCAAGCTGGGATTTCATTGCTGTGTAGTCCCGAGGGGGAGGGGGAACAGGGATGTCATTGTCTGGTCCCAGGGGGGTGGCAAGCTGGGATTACATTGTTGGGTAGTCCCAGGGGGGTGGAAGATTTCATTGCTGTGTAGTCCTGGAGGGGGAGAGCAGGGATTTCATTGTGTAGTCCCGGGCAGAGCAGGAATTTCATTGTTGTGTAGTCCCGGGGGGGGGGCAGATTTCATTGTGTAGTCCCGGGGGGGAGCTGGAATTTCATTGTTGTGTAGTCCTGGGGGGGGGGACACAGGGATTTCATTGTTGTGTAGTCCTGGGGGGGAGGAGACAGGGATTTCATTGTGCAATCCCAGGGGGACAGACGGACAGGGATTTCACTGTGTAGTCCCGGGGGAGCAAGGATTTCATTGTGCAGTCCTGGGGACGGACGGACAGGGATTACATTGTGTAGTCCCAGGGGGGGCAGGGATTTCATTTTGTAGTCCCAGGGGGGCAGGGATTCCATTGTGTAGCCCCGGGGGACCTTTCCTATGGAGGGATTGAAAACAGCGGGCAGCTACCGTAAGGAATTTCGAACAAATAGTGCCTGTAGGAAAGTGACGACCCATGCAACTCCGGGTAAGAAAAGCTAGTGCAATAATAAATTGTACTCCCTCAATATGTAACCTATATGCTGGTCCATTTGTAAACCAGCCTACTTGCATGATCTAGCACACTTTTTAAATAACTTGGAGGTAAAAGTTATTTTTCCATATTTTTTTTCTTTTTTGTATTGACTAATACTAAATGTATTAGTCAATTGACTAATTGACATAATTATTTAGAATGCAGTGCAGAGCTATTTAAAATCATTATGTTTGGGACTATTAACACAGGCCCAGTTTAGACATCATACAAAACAATGGGTTACATTAACCATTGTTTAGACAATTTTTTAAGGTTCCAAACAAAGCCTTTCTGGAAGGTCAAGGGGCCCTTCCAGACAGTGTGGGCTGTGTTGTGGGAGGGAGAAACACTCAAACCCAGGTAGAGGAAGCTTTCATCAACGGACTGAGCTGTACCTACTGGTGCAAGGCCCTGCCACCTGATTTGAGGTGATCCCCCCCCCCCCCCGCTTCTACAGCTTCTTGTGGTACAGCCTACACTTTTTTGAAGGCCTCCCAGTCGTCTGGAGAGACATTGGAGGGAAGGAAAGCAATTGGTTGCACAAGTAGCCTTCCGCTTACGCAAACTTTTGAATCCAGCCTCATGTTTTGCAAACCCACTTCAAACTATTGTGTGTTCTTATTTGCCACCCAGATGCCAGCCACGGTTTATCCCACTATCCCTAGTTAAACTTTCCTTACTGTGCTTTGGCATGATGTCTGAAGTAAGCCACTCTTTTCCTAAACAATATCCATTGGTATATATTTTAGTTGACGCAAGGGTAAAGAGATCATAAGTTTCTTTATAGGTGGTCAAGAGTTTGTATGTCAAAAGCTTTTTATTTCTTTGTTCAAATATGAGATATACAGGAGTTTTTGAAAGCTTTAGAATTTAGAAATATGTAGGAGTTTTAGAGTGGTTCCACGGAAGACTCAATGCTGTGATTTAATATATTGGTGCTATACCTCCTAATAAGCTGCTAAATATCTATCTGATGACATTTCTTGGTCAGCTGATCAGTGGTGTAGCGGTAAATGCCAAAGTGCAGCTGCTCATCATGACAGTCCCACCAACCACACCCTCAAGGAGAATACAAAAATTCAGGCAGCTGTGTTGATCCATATCAACAAACCAGTTCTAGCAGTTTTCATCTCCACCAGGAGCAGATCTTCTGTAAAGCTAATGGGTTTTAATCCCCCATTCAAGACCAGGCCACCCTAATATACTTTGCATTTCAACAGGGAACAATATATTGTTGCTGGGGAAAATTCATTTCTTCAGCTACTATGGGGATTGCAGCTAAGCTCAGAGGGAGCAGGGAAGTCTGAGAAAGGTGGCAAATGATGTAGGTGTCCCTGCTAATAAAACAGTGCTGGCACTGTGTCCCTGCAAGCCCTGGTTCTGCTACAGCACTTCAGCTTATACAGCTAGAATGTCAACATAATTTAAACATAAATGGTACTCATGAATATCTGAACTGATATTTAGGAGACAAACTCTTTCCAACCACTTCTATACTTCTTAGTTGCTGCCACTTCTGAGTCTACCTTTGGTATGCTTGTTGGAGTCAACAAAACCTAGGGTGGTATCAATTAACTTCGGTTGATGGAGCAGCTTCCATCAGCAGAATGGGGAGGGGGCAATTCTTCCTCTACCCTGCAGCCCCCCACGTTCCCTCAAAATATCCTGGGCATTGGGGGATCCTCTGGAGCATACTTGTGGGGAGGGGAAAGTCCTGTCACATGTAAATTTCACCCCTAGGGTGAAATTTGGGGGGGGGGATGTATGGATTGATTTTTGTGACCAATAAAACCCTAAGCAGGTTGAAGGTCATACCTTGGAGGTCACCAATGTCTCTATATCCCACGACCATGAAGAATGACTGGGAGCACCTGCTTAATACCATTAGTGTACTATCTCTGAAAAAGTGTAATTAATTTGACCAATTAAGGGGGCATAATTTTGCCATTGGCCGCCATCTTTTCAGAACTGCCTTTTTAAAGTGCTTTCTGTTTCCAGGCAGGGCTTGGCAATTACCAGTTCTAGTTCCCATCTATAAGGAGAGAAGCTCCTATTTCTTTTCCCTGATACGACCTTTAGGAGCATCTGTTAACTTTAATATGGTATGAGGTTGGTGTTACACCCCTGGAGAGAGAGAAGGGAGTGTGCCCTGAACTAGAAGCACTACAGGGGTGTTCTGTAGTGTCCAGGATATGAAGAACTGCACAACTAGTGCTGTGCGCCCAGTGAGGCTTTGGGCTTCAAACAGAAGTATGCTATATATTTTTACTCTTTCTGTCAGGCTGGATGTCTAGAGCAAACATGCTTGGAATCTGCATAGGCCTACATAGTTTTGAAAAACATGTTTGGGGTGGGATTTTTAAAAAAAGAAGAGGGAAAAAGTTTAGCACAGTGTAACAAGTTTTTTTTGTTTTTTTTTTTAAAGAAGAAGAAGCTTGGATTAGGTTCTATTTCATTTTAACTATTTTTTTACTTCTTTTCTCTCAAGTTTGCCAAGTTTAAGGCCGCTGCTGGATGTATATTACTTACCACTTACCAACATGCGGATAGCCAGAACATTTTGCTTCACCAACAATGGGCAGGCATTGTATCTTGTCTCGCCTACAGAAATCCAGAGAATCACCTACAGTCAAGAAACATGTGAAAATCTGCAGGTAAAAATTTAAAATGCTGTATTTTTAAAATTGGAAATCACTCTTGAAATAGTCTAATCTTCATAGGGTTTTTTGGGTTGTTTTTTTTTTGATGATGGGACAGAATAAGTCCAGATGAGGTGGCTTATGCTGGCTCAGCTTGTTTGAGTGTGGAAAGCTAAGCAGGGTCAGGCCTGGTTATCACTTGGATGGGAGACCCCTCCTCTAGTTTCCTGCATTGAGCAGGGGGTTGGACTCGATGGCCTTGTAGGCCCCTTCCAACTCTATGAATCTGTGAAATCTCACTGAAAAAAAAAAAAACCTGGAAAAAAACTACATTTGATTCAATGGGTGATTATTAATCATACTGAGTTTGATTGGACCAAAGATGTTTCACATTTTAGTTTGAAGCCTGCGACTTTGCTTTTGAGAGAGAAGCAGCAGAACTGGGATAGGCCTTCCCAGCACACAACATTTTATTCATCAATATGAGGAGGCGGAAGGTTGGCACTCTTATCTTGCATTAAGGTAGGGGTGCATAATCTCAGGCTCAGAGGCCAAATCCAGCCTTCCTGGACTCCCAATCTGGCTGTTCAGAATTCCCAAGGTGGCTATACCTTTCCCACAAACACCAGCAGTTTGGTGGTTTCCCAGCTTTTGTGCACTTTTCTCCCCATTCTAAAAGGTTGAAATGCCTCTCCCAAGGCTTAGTTACTGGCAGTAAGTACTTTAAACTAAAATATGCTGGTGTTTTGGGCTCTGCCCTTATCCTTTATGCTCCATCCACCACTGGAATGCAGCCCTCCCAAAGCTTCTCCAAAATGGAATTCAGCCCTTGGGCTGAAAGAAGTTCTGCATTAATACAGATTACCAACGGGACAAGGTGTAATTTACCATGATGTATATCTTGTCATTTGCAAAGTCACATGTCTACATTGGCCCAGATCCTGCAGTTGCCAGTTCATATCCTAAACCATTAACCAGTGGGTGGGCGCATAATGAAATCGTTATATAAATGCTTCTTAGTGAATCTTACTTTTTAAATCAGTGCAGAAATTGTCAGTGTGTTTCTTTGCATCTACTATTAGTTGTATTCTATACTGAAGTTCAGCCTTCCCCAACCTGGTGCCCTCCACATGTTTTGAACTACAGTTCCCAGAATTGCTGACCATTGAACATGCTGGCTGGTGCTGATGGAAGTTGAAGCCTAAAATATCTGTAGGGCACCTGATTGAGGAAGGCTGCTCTAGTTTAATCTGAATACACATATACTTACAGTAAGACTAAATGTAGTGCACTATATTTTAGTAAGGTAAGAACATCTCTTGTTTAACTTGCACCTAAAGCTTTCATTTTCTTCAAGCAACTTACAGTTTCATTTGAAAGAAAGTTGAAAAAAAAGTTGATATAAAATTATCATAATGTGTATTAGGAGCAATTTTTCAAAGAATGGATGTAATGCATGCTAAATTACAGTTTTATCCAATGGTGTCATTCTGCTAGCGCAAATAACATTGTACTAACAGAGATAAGTTCCAAAGTATGTGCAAGGGGAGAATGCAACTGAAGTTCTGGTGTGCAACTGGTTGTAGATCTTAAGCTTACAAAGTGTCTGCGAGTGATTGTGCAACCAGCATAAGCACTAGAGCTCCGCTAGAGCAGCAGAGCTCCACTAGTACAGCAATTTCTTCCATTAATGGTACATTGGATTTAGGCCTTAGTTTGAAGCAAAACGATGGAATCTACGGTGTTGGGCTATGTGGGCACATTGACTGAGAAGATCCTAAAATTGTGAGAATATAGTGAAAGGATACTGCAAATGCTTTTGCCTTCTGCTGTAAAATTCAAATAGAATTTCTTATGTGGCTGAAAATTACTTTTCTTTAAAGGAAATGTTGGGTGAACTCTTCACACCAGTAGAAACACCGGAAGCACCAAATAGGGGGTTCTTCAAAGGTCTGTTTGGAGGTGGTGCACAATCGCTCGACAGAGAGGAACTCTGTAAGTTCATCACTTTTTAAAAAAATTAAGGTTCACATGAGGAGGCTGGAAGTCAGGCAGAATTTACCAAACCACTCTGTCATAAAATGAAGTACACAAAGGTGTTAGGCACTAATTGAGATTAGTGCAAGATATTACTTATTTCTTCTTTTCACTACTTGCTTCTCCTTGCAGATATCTATTATAGATTCAACTATTTTTGATAAAAATTCTTGATGGATTAATGCAGAATCCACATAGCTGCACTCACCGTCATGCCTATTTTCTGAGTACCATCCAGCCATTTTTCTCAATTACATAGGAATGTTAAGGATATAAAACCTTGTCCAATCGTATGCAGAATAATTTATTTTTATTAAGATAATTTATACTCCAACTTTGTACTGTAATCGCAATATAGAGAGTACATTACGACATTAAAATTACAGATAAAAATTACCATACCATTAAAACAATAAAAATACAAGATGAAAATAGAGACACATGCAGCAGAAATAAACATCTAATACAGATCAGGCTACAGTCATATACACATCTAGCTGAGAGTAAGCCTCATTGAATTTAGTGGGACTTATTTCTGAGTAGACATACATAGGCTTGGATTTTTAGTCTACTTAAACTACATTAAAATAATTTAGCCCAGCAGGCCATAAGCCTGCTGGAAGATAAGTATCTTCAATAAATGACAACAGGTCAAGAGAGAAGATGCCAAATGAACCTCCCAAGGCAGGGAATCCCACAGTCTGGAATAGATTAGAACAGAATTAGATGAATCTAAACCCATGGATTTCAGTGTGTTTAGGCATGCCTAATCTGCACAGTATCATGCTGCTAATGTATTATCCAGGTAAGTGCTGAAATCCTGCTTACTTTCATGCAAACATTGAAGCATTGTGCCTTGAACAGCACTGAAAGCCAGGAAATTCAGAAATTCTGGCTGGTGTGAATCTAGCTCCCTAACTAATTTTAAAACTATCTACTTTAAAAACTCTAGTGTGTGTGGGCATCTTAATTGTGTTATCTCAGAATGGCAGCCAATTTTGCCCTTATGTATTTTGAACAAATAACCTTTAAACACACACACACACACACACACACACACACTAAATCATGTAGCAGCATTATCTTAGAACACAAGAAGACTGCCTATCTTTTGGTGTTAATTTTCAACATGGCATCACAGGATGCAATACTGAGAAAGTGTTGCACACTTTACAGGCCTTCAGCAGGGATTTCAGAGGTTGTGTGTTTGAAAATTATTTCTTTATTAATAGTTTTAGACTTCAACAGAACAGATTAAACAAAACCTTATAGCAACATGAAAGGAGAAGTAAAATGACAAATGCAATTATTCACATGCCAAAATATTGCAATGGTATTACTGAATACCAAAAGCCCTTTCAATTTCCAACTTTGCATTCATGACACCAAAGGCAATTTGTACTGGCACTCACCAACTCAGTTACAGCTCGTCTTTATAGCCATATTTCCATACAGGTTCCCACCATTTGGTCAATAATGTAAATTAGACAAGAAATCTACAGTACGTTGGCTAGGTGAACTAACTTCCTCTACCGAGTTTCAAATACTGTTTTAAATGGTAGGGTTAAAGAAATCATGGGAAGTATATCAAATTAGTTGTCCTTATTCTTCTACGTGGTCTCTGTGCATCACACAGATATGGGTTCTCTGCGCCTGCGCTGAGATTGTTCGGGAAATTTCTATAGCTGAGGTGGATTGGGCGGGAGCCCCTCCCCCTGCGCGTGTCCCTTAGCGCGGCTCCCGCCCATCTCCTCAGTTCCTCTTCGACCGCCATTGCGTCTAGTCGTCGGGTTCTTCTCTCTCTTCGGAGTCGCTTTTAGCTGAGTTTTTTTCTTCTTTCTTACAAACTCTCCCCTCATAATACCTTCCGTTCTTAATTCTCTTTCGATTTCTAGCTTCTTTTAAAAAAAAAAAAAAAAAAAAAAAAAAAAAACCCTTCAAAAAAATCCTTACTATATCCTGTCTCTCCCCATTCTTATCCAACTATCATCTAAACTTCTTCTAAACTGTTCTGATTAGGCCTTTAAAGGCAGCTTTCAGAAAATGCCAGCGGTGTGGAACTAAAATTCCACCCGCTGATAAGCACCTGCTGTGCTTGCTTTGCCTAGGGCAAGGCCATAAAATGGAGACCTGTCAGGACTGCCAGGCCTTTACAAAGCAGGCCCGAAAACATCACCAGACTAAGCTGCGAGCTCTCCTGTGGGAGCAGTCCCTGTCAGCCAAAGGGCCTACTCCAAAGGAGAAACCTGGGGGATCCCAGTCGGCCCAAAAGCCAAAGAAAGAAACTTCGGCGGCAAAGAAATTGGCAAAAAAAGGCCCATAAGGACAAGGCGGAACGCCTGAAAAAGAAAATGGCGGAAAAAACCGGTGAAGACACTGGGCCATCGGATTCGACCATTATGAAGGTCTCAGAACGTACTGCTCTACTAATATCAGCTGTGACTGGGGCTCAAGATCGAGCTATAGGACCGATTGCCCGCCAGTCTTCTCCGGCCCCGACGTCTCCTCGAGGCCGAGAGTCGGGTTCAAAAACCCCGTTAAAACAGCCACCAGTTGTAGCCACCTCTCTGTCGGAGGGAGAAATTGTGGCTTCACCACCGTTGGTGCGACCTCGTTCGGGCTCGAGAGGTCCTCCACCACAACTATCACCGAGAGAGGAGCGAGAGGGACACCACCAATCACAGTCTCCTCGATACAGGAGCCGGGGCTCACCACCTAGAGCATCTACCTCGAGGCCCGCCTACTCTAGGCGACGAGAAGATAGGTCCTGGTCGGGCTCATACTACTCAGAGTCGAGATCGAGGAGCTACCGATCCCGATCCCGCAGTTCACCAGACTGGAGAAGGGACGACTACTACCACTCTCGCCGATACCGACGCTCACCCTCTCGGGATCGATGCTATGCCCGCAGATCCAGGACGCCTACACCAAGACGGGATACGGCTGTGTCCCGGGCACCCGTTCAAGGCACTCGTACAACCAAGTGCCTCGACCTCGACCACCCAGACAGTTCTCACCCCTGCGGTTACGGTCCGCTCCTCGTCGGGTTCGGCATATGTATCGGACTCCGTGGCTTCCTCCTCCCATTCCACTTCCCCAGATACACAAGTAGAATCTAAAGAAGCGATCTCCCCATCCGAAGATATGGGCAGCTTCACTGAACATGTCAGCCGGATGGTGACAGCCCTGGGAGTTGAGGCAAAAACTGCGAAAGGGAAAGCTAAAGACGATATTTATGTGATCCTAAAGACCACCCAGTCCAACCATTTGCTCCTTCCTTTCTTGCCGACTTTGCTGGAGACGGTGCAAGAAACCTGGAAGCCCAGCCTCTACCAAACCAACAGCTAAGAGGCTGGAGTCGATGTACAGGATCCAGGAGGAAGGGGCGAAATTCCTGTTTTCCCATCCGACCCCGAACTCGCTTATAGTAAAATCTGCGCAGTCTCGTTTGGGAAAACAGCATACCACGCCGGCAGATAAAGAGGGCAAGACGCTAGATTCCTATGGCCGTAGGATCTACTCCTCGTCTTCCCTCGGGCTGAAGGTATCTAACTATGAGGCGCTGCTAGCTAGATACCAGATGTTCATCACAGAGAAGCTGGGAGACCTCTGTGATTATCTGACAGACGACAAAAGAGACCTGGCGGCGCAATACATCAAGGAAGCAACCAGCATCGGTGCCTTGCAGATGAACACTGCCCGCCACCAGGTCGATAGCCACGCTAGGTCAATGATCGGATCCGTGGCTCTGAGGAGGCATGCCTGGCTTCGCTCTACCAACTTGACTCCCGATGATAGAGCGAAGATCGAAGACCTCCCATTTGACGGAGAGGGGTTGTTCAACACCACCACAGACGATTCCCTCGACTCTGCTCAAAAGGCCCTGGCGACAGCCAAAAAGATGGGGCTTGTCCGTCAACCCCCTTCACAGCAATTCAGACCAAGGCGCTGGTCTCGGTTTCCATACCCTTCGTCGCACTACCAGCCATCTGGATAGTATCGGGGTGGAAACCGTCGGCCTCATGCTCCTCAGCCGCAAGCACCACAGCGTTCCTATCCTCAGCAATGCTCCAGGGGCTCGAGGGGGCGACTTCACTCGACGGTGTCTTTGACTCCTTTGCCGGCCCGACCGAATTGTCTCCGCCACTCCGACCAGCTCTCGACACCACTCTTCCAATCGCCTTGTCTCCACCACCTCAGGCACCTCTCTTCGGCTCTCGACTTCGCCAACACCTTCGGTCCTGGAGGACCATCACGACGGATCGATGGGTGTTGAGTATAATCGAACACGGCTACAGGATCGAGTTCAGAGTCCTCCCCCCCTTTCTCGGGATCAAGGCCACCCGTCCAACTCGAGTGCTCCTAGAAGAGGTATCAAACCTCCTCCAAAAAGGAGCAATACAGCCGGTTCCCGCAGAGAATTTGGAGGACGGCCTGTACTCCAGGTACTTCATCGTGAAGAAGAAGGGAGGAGGACTCAGACCGATCCTGGACCTTCGAACGGTGAATCTCTTTATCCCACCGAAGAGATTTCGCATGGTCACACTCCAATCGATCCTTCCTCTACTTCGAAGGAACGATTGGTTTGCATCCATCGACCTCAAAGATGCGTACTTCCACATTGCTATCCACAAAGACACCCAAAAATACCTTCGGTTCCGGGTGGAAGACGACACCTTCCAGTTCGTAGTTCTTCCATTCGGACTTTCCACCGCGCCGAGGGTATTCACGAAGTGTATGGCTGTGGTCTGTGCGAGCCTACGAGCAAGAGGCATCACCGTCTTCCCGTATCTAGACGATTGGCTGCTGGTAGCTTCATCAAAATGGGAGCTTCAACACACACTGGGGGAAACCCTTCACCTCCTAGGCGAGTTGGGGCTCTGTCTAAACGGAGAGAAGTCGATCTTTCAACCAGTAAAGGAGATACAATACATCGGCGCAAGACTAAGCGCGTTCGATGGTCGGGCATACCTACCAGACGACAGGTTACAAAATATACTTACCCTCACGAGGAACGACTACCACACGGTTCAACGACTACTAGGACATATGGCCTCGACGATTGCGGTCGTACAATATGCGAGGCTTCGCATGCGACCCCTTCAATCCTGGTTCATCAAAGAATTCAAACCTGAGAGAGACAAACCATCCACCCGGCTATATCTTCCTCGAGCCATAAGAGAGTCTTGAGGTGGTGGCAACAGGAGTCGAACTTGAACGCGGGCGTACCGTTCCATCCTCCGGCACCGACCCGCATATTGACAACGGATTACACAATTTTCCATAAAGACAAAGTCGTACTAAGGCCTGATATAAGTTTCTTACCAAAAATGGTTTCAGAATTTCACCTGGGATAAGACATTGTTCTTCCAACTTTCTTTTCGTCCCCGTCGTCACTGGTCGAGAAATCAATGCACAGCCTCGATGTCCGTCAGGCTCTACTGTTCTACAAAGCCCGCACAGACTCAGTGAGGAAAACTAATCAACTTTTTGTGTGCTATGGCCCCCCGAAATCGGGCCATCCTGTGTCTAAACAAAGACTGTCCTCTTGGATTGTGGACACTATCGAGCTTGCCTATCAGCTGGCTGGACGCACTTTGCCAGGATCGGTGAGGGCCCATTCTACCAGGGCTCTCTCGACCTCGACAGCTTTCGGGAAAGGCATTCCCTTACTGGACTTATGCAGGGCGGCGACCTGGTCTACCCCGTCCACTTTCATCCAGCATTACCACCTCGATGTTCGAGCCAGGGAGCAGAACGCATTCGGCAGAGTGGTCCTCTCTTCAGTCACCGTCTGACTACCGACACCGACCCACCTCCGGTAAGTCAGCTTGCTAATCTACCCATATATGTGTGATGCACAGAGACCACGAAGAAGAAGGACAGGTTGCTTACCTGTAACTGTAGTTCTTCGAGTGGTCATCTGTGCATTCACACAACCCGCCCTCCTTCCCCGCTCGGTGTCTTCGAGTTCGATGGATACCAAAAAGGAAGTGGGTTGGGAAGCTCTTTCATTTATTCCATTTGATACCGAAGTTTGTACCGAGTTCGTATCTTTTTTCTGGTATCAAGATGTATGCAATGTTATCCTCGGTCCCGATGGTCGCAATAGGCGGTCTCAGGGAACTGAGGAGATGGGCGGGAGCCGCGCTAAGGGACGCGCGCAGGGGGAGGGGCTCCCGCCCAATCCACCTCAGCTATAGAAATTTCCCGAACGATCTCAGCGCAGGCGCAGAGAACCCATATGTGTGTGAATGCACAGATGACCACTCGAAGAACTACAGTTACAGGTAAGCAACCTGTCCTTTTTTTGCTAAATACATTCTGTAGTCTTAATATGTGTGACACTTTATTTTCATTTAGCTTTATCACAAAGTGTATCACTTCCAACATCTAATTCTGCTACTGACAGTTTACAGTCTGGAAGGGTCTTAAACCTCATTTGGTGGTGGTTGTTTCCTTTGACATGACCAGTTGGCGAATCGACTGCTGGAAAGGCATCAAGGAGCCTTGCCCAGCATATTCCAGGTCCTGGTGGTATTGAAGGGGTCAAAGGAGCAGCATCTGGAGTAGTTTGTGAATTGGCACGAGCCAGGATAGCACTAGATGAAAGAGGACAGAAGTTGGGAGAACTGGAAGAACGAACAGCAGCTATGTTAGCCAGTGCTGATTCTTTCTCAAAGCATGCGCATGAGGTAAGTAATTCAAAAGCAGAGGTGGGCAACCTGTGGTCCAAGGGCTACATGTGGTCCTCAGCCTAACTAATTTCATGTGGATCCCAGCCTAATTTCAAAAGTCCTCTGAAAGCGATCAGTTTGGACTTCTGGCAAGAGTGATCTGCCCTTTTCCCAGCAGCCTGCTGTATGCAGAGGAGGTGGGGGGAGAGAAGGGGTGGCACAAAAAGAGAAAAAAGGGGTGGCCTTGCTCCCTTTTGGCTCTGGCTCTGCCCACCGCTTATTTCAGCCCCACCCACCACTGGTATGTGGATCCTGACAGATTACTCCCAAGGGAATGCAGCCTTCAACAGAAAAATGATTGCCCAACCCTATGCCCACTTTAACTCTCACATGCAAAGCCAACAGTATGGGAGTTGCTTCCATGTAGAAAGGTATGTGAACATTCTGGAAAAGGTTGTTGATATTTCCACCATGTGAGCTGATGGCCTGTATCTTTCTCACCTAAATGACATCCTTACTGGCAGGGTGCTGATCACAGGAGAAAATGTTATTTAGGTTTTATATCGTCACAGGCAGATAGGAATAAGACTTATTCATGCACAACTTATATCCATTTGTTCATGCATCCATGATTTTTATTTTTATTTATTTACAACATTTATATACCGCTCCACATCTAAACAGATTCTGGAGCAGTAAACATTAAAAGATAAAAAGAATAAAAACACCATATTAAAACATATAGAAAATAAAACAACATATTAAAAGTTTTACAAACCGGAATACCAATAAAAACTGTGGCTGGTCAATCAAGGAAGGCTTCTTGAAATAAAGATGCATTCAGCAGGCACTGAAAATGACAAAACATTGGTGCCTGCCTGACCTACAGAGGCAGGGAGTTCCACAGAGAGAGCGCCACCACACTGAAGGCTCATGATCTCCTTAATCGTTTAATTATTCACCTCCTTTACTTTATAGTGGCATCATTTTCTTAATAGGTATTTCCCTATTCTTAAAGCTGTTTCCTCTCCCCCTATAAAATGAACTGTATCGTGTATACTGTCAGAAGCATGACTATGTTGTGTTCCTTTGTTTTCTTTTTAGATGATGATAAAATGCAAAGATAAGAAATGGTACCAGTTCTGACAACGCATTTTCAAATACATCTATATAACTTTACCTTGAAGAAAACTCTCCTTTTCATTAACTTCTGCAGGACCAGTGGAACTGGATGGGTGTCAGCCAATGGATACTGATGTTTCCTAGCACAAATTACACACTGTTTTACCTCAGTCATACAGCTTTAACTGAGGATCATTATATTTAAAACTGACACCCATGCCATGTGTATGTGTGTCTTACCTGCGGGCTGACTGGGAGCTTGGGAACAGAATTGATAACTGAGAACACATGGACAAAAAGGAGAATTTGGTTTCAGATGAGCAGGGGCAATGCAGGATCTATCCTGTGTTAATATTTCATATGCCAAAAGTTTTTGTGCTATTGTTGTTGCTGCCAGTGTTTCACCCTCCTGTGGGAGGCTGCAATAAATCAGGGGTCCAAGAGCTAGAATAAAGTTGTTCATCTTACAGGACTACTAGTAGCTGATCTACACCTTCCCTCCTTAGAACACGTCATAATAGCTGTTACTGGAAATGACTTCTTCTGCTACCGCCTCTCTGATCTGACAAACTGGAAGTACGTGAGCTCCATCCTGAATCTATACATAGTTAACATGCACATAGTCTCTTCTTGGACCCCTGATCTAGTATTCTTGTATTTGCATCATCATACTGTTGCTGTGTTCAGACTTCATGATAAACCATGGCTTATCATGACTGGAATGAGCTGCAGCAAGTCTTAGGCTTACATACTCCCCCTCTCCTCCAGCTGTGAGATCAGAAGCTTTTGCTTCAGATTTTGTATTAACTGCAGCTTGTTGTTTTGTCTGAACCCAACAAAATGTTGTTAATCTTAACTGTGGTTTGCTTGATACAAGCTAGCTTCATAACTTGAAGTTTGCTTGTTTCAACAAACCATGGTTAAGATTAACCACAGTTTAGGGTTTGGATACAACACTAAACTGCAGTTAAACAAGAGCTAAAATTCCCAATCTTCTCATGCCCATACTAGGAGAGAGAGGGATAGGGGGAGCATATAAACCTGAGGCTTACTGTAGCTCATTCCTGTTACAATAAATCATGATTTATCTTGATATCCGAGCACAGCCAATGTCTAGTGCAAAACAAGAGGATAAGTTACTTTTGCATTGTAAAAAAATATAGAAGTGATTGAATTGCACATCATGCTGGAAGTTTTCATTTGTGTTATGGCTGTGTAGTGTGAAAAGTAAAAATGTCTATTATAATGAGAAAAAAAACATTTGTCATCTTTCAGCCAACTATATTTTTTTATTTTCCTGCAAATACAGTTGGGTCAATTTATAAAATATTTTTAAATGGTTATGAGTTTAATTCATGATGTACATCTTATTTTGTGTGTTTAACAGAATGTATTTGTGCAAGCACTTAAATAAGATCTCTCAGATATGTAGCTAGCTTACATGCCCAATCAGAACCTAATTACCAAGTGAAATCATCTTGACTTCTGAACTCTTGAGCCTACAACTTGATGGCTAATAGCAAGCATTTTGTTATTAATCGCATTAGAGTAAACTAGTTCTAGAAACAATTCAATCTCAAAACCTATCAGCAAAGAGGCTGCCTCCAGAATTCTGTGCACATTTACTTGGAAGCAAGTCCTATTGATTTGAATGGAATTTTCTTCCATGTAAGTGTCCTTAAGTTCACTGCATGAATTACATAATGAAGTTAAGTCAGAGTCGATTCTTTCCAAACAAAGCACTAAAAACAAAACTTTAACCTCAATATTTTACCACATTAGCAACTAGTAGATTCCTACATAGATGTGTAAAAGAGGAGGGATTTAAGATGTGCCAAACTGAATCAGTATATTTTTTAGCTAATGAAGGCTGTACCAAAGCCATAATAAGAGTAAACAGATTTATTTAAAAATATTTAGGAAAATACATAATTAAGAGATCTTTATTATGTTGGAAGTTGGAAATAATGACTAATTTGTGATCATTTGCAGAGAGTCTTAACTAGTCTAGGCTATATTTGTAAGCAAGTGTCAGTGTATGGCCAGTCAGAGGTTTGAGTTTTATTTTCCTAAACTTGATTGTGCTGTGCATGTGTTGAATGGGTTGTTGACTTGTATGTCACAAACACAGACTGCAGTTTAAGCCAAAACAAAATTCCCTGGTGTGAATTCAGCAGTGATGTACAAAATTTCTTAGGGGTTTGGGTCCCCCCCCCCTCAACTCTTATTATTTGGATGAGCATTCCCGAAATGTGGTAAGGTGCAATCTAGATTGAAAATGTTACTGGTTGGCCTTGCACAGTGTGGTTTTTTTTAAATTGAGACTTGCTTCTAAATAAATGTGATTAAACCTACTTGAATTTTTAATGCAACTAAGCCACCAGCAGCCTGGTTGCAACCAAAAATCACTTCCTGGATGGGGTGAGGTGGGGAGATTCTACAAGCTGCAGGTATGTTTGAATCTGCTTCTTATTTGGGGCTGCTACATAGTGTATTTAAGTATTTGTACCAGCTTGTCACCTCCCTGCAGTGCAACTTTGGATAGGGTGCCATGAAAACTAGTTGACTATCTGGGAAGTAGATTCAAATATTCCCGCAACCATATGATGCCTTGAGCCTGCAGAAGCATTTTGGGCAGCAGCAAAACTGCTGCAACAAGCATTTGAGTCAGGCCTAAAACAACTTGTTTAGAAACTACAATTGTTCAAAAAATGTTTTTCTACATTCTGCTGCCTGAAAATATATAAATATTTTTGTGTTAATTTACTTGAGTTGTATTTAGTGTATGAATACCCTAAATGAGATCCGTAAGCCAAATAGTAAAAAGATGGTAAGTGATCTAGACATTAAAGTGCTAACTGTAATACCTGTACATTGCGATTCTCTGTGCATTAGCAATTTCATTTTTCCAATACGAATTTGTCGTTTGTGTACAAATGGCACAATTCAAACAAAGTTAAGCATGTTTAAGTTCCATTGAACTCAGATGGAGATATTTAAGCACATGCTAAAAGAATAGCCTCTTGATTTCTGTCTTTGGCTGGATTGTGTCCAACATGTATTTTGTACTTGCAGTCAGAAGCACAAAATCAAATAAATTAAATTAAAATGTCACTGGTCTTTAAAGAAAACAAAAAGGTGGGGGGGGGAACCTCCCCTTTAACACAGAGTTAAAAGTCAAACAGAATAATGATTTTGTCCATAATAAAAAATGGCCAGAACAAGGGTACTCCGTGATAAATCAATAATTATTTGCATCAGTGTTCCTTTGTGAGAAATCCCAGAAGTAGTATGCTCCTTGTGAATTTACAACATCATTTGGAGATGAAAAGCTTTGAAATGAGGCTGCTTAGCTTTCAGAGCAACAAGTATTGACAGACAACAAACGAAGAATGAGGAAGCACATACTAGCACAAAGGATCTGTCAGCAAGCATTTGTAATCTGTATGTGTTCTCACATTTTATACCATGAATAAAATAAATAATTTGACTAGAAAATGTTTGCAGAAATTGAACTTTGGCAAATAAATGTGCCATTTGTCCAGTTTTATCAATTCAACAGTTCAACAATATTTGTCTATCCCACTGAAGCAAGATACAGTTGTACTTCTAGGACAATTTACTTTGTATAGATTTCTTTGGTTTAATGTTTGGGAACATTACCATTATCCTCTTGGTTGGCATTTCAGTTTGATTGTGTTTGACCAAACTATCAGAATAAGGCTGTGTAGAGATGATACAGATACTTGGGAGACAGTACTGTAAGTTGTTGCCGGCCATGGGATACACATTCATTTTTAGAGGCCTCCCTTGATATCTGGTCAAACTGGTTTTGGATGTTTTTTTCATTGTGCTATGCTGAATCTTCTCAGGGTTTGAATGTTGAAAAGGGAGACTTGGGGGGGGGGGGCAGGGTGAAGTTTCCTGAAAGAACCTCCTATCTTCTCATACCAGTTCGCTTCTGTTCCCAGCACTAATCGTCACTTAGAGAAAAGAATCTGCTTTCTTTCGAGAAATGGAGAGGTTGTCATGTAGCCACTCCGATTTAGCTAGGAGGGGCAAGAGTGTGAGGATCTGCCTCATACATTTTTTTCCCCTCTGGCTACATAGATAATCTTGCCGTTTCTAAGAAGTAGGCCATTTTTAAATGGCCCGGAAGCAGCGGTAAATAGCACACTTTATAAACAGCTAAGGGGGAAACTGAAAAGGAGTGTGCAGCTGCAGGAGAAACAGTGTGGGGACCCTTGATGCTTTCCCACTTTTTTTGAGCCTGAAAATATAGGTATGATGTTTTATGCACTTTATAACAAAGTTCATCTTGGTGGACTATTGTGGAAACCTATTGGTTAGTGACAATAACTTATCTCACACACATGCATACCCTGTCAATGCCTGCATTGCTTTTGGACTTATTAAAAGTTTTTTTTAAATACATCAAAGTATGGGATCCACACTGAGTACTCATATAGCATTTTTAAAGGCAAATAAAGAGGAATGCAGTTTTCCTTGGAAGTGAAATGACTAGGTCAGAGCTGCTTGTGAATGGGACAAGAGGAAACAGCTGAAATTAGGAATTACAAAAACAGGACATACTCATCCCTAGCAAGGTTCCTTCTCCAATCACATTTGTACAATCATCGCTGCTGATACTGGGTCAGGGCTTGTTCAGTGATAGCAGGGTCAATTTGCTGCCGTTGCTCCAGAGAATTACCGGTAAGCATCTATACACAGCCTAGGCGATCCATTCTTTTTATATTGATAAAATGCAAACAAACTGCTGCTATTTGTCTTTCATGTAATGTTACCATGTTTAATTATAATAAACTGAAGACATATTTATTTAGTTAGAAAACTGCCAAATTGTAACTTCTGAATGTTACTTCATGTATTTAAAGCAAGTCTGAAAGTGTGACACCACTAGCATTCATCATAACACATTAAGTATAAAGTTATCAAGCTTATTTCCATCTGTAATCTTTGTATAGTTTCATTGCACATTTTTTGCTTCAGGTGTCTGTCCTTCATATGACAATACATATTAGAAAGCTATAGCCAAAGGTGATTTTTGATGCAGTGGATTTTCCTTTTTGCTTTCTATTAGCACTGATCTAATCTGAACTATAAACTTGAATTTCTTTTCCCTGCACTTTAAGTAATGCAAGCTTGAGTACTTCATCCTTTGACATACATCTGAGTTTTAAATTCACTCATCTGTACTTAATATAGTTTAGAAAGTTCCTTTCAGCAAACTGCCTGCCTGTATACAAAGATCTGTGAATCCTCTGCATGGACAGATTCTTTGTGGACCAGAACTTCCACGCCAGTGAAAGGAGAAGTACAGACTACACACATGGACCTGCTTCCTCTGTTGAAATTAATAAACAAGTACCAGGTGCAGGAGGTCTATATGTGTATTGGAGCTCTATTGCCATGAACACACTGCTGGATCAGGAAGATTCAGTATAAGAACAAAAGACAATTTCTTAGCATTTTTAATTTTAAAATTACTGAAACACTTTCAGATTTGTTTAATGATCACCCAAAACTGCAATGTCGTACACAATAAGATGTGCTTTGGTTCTGTAAAAATAAGTGAGAGTTAAGCACAGGTAATCATGGCTGGATTGTAGCCACAGTGATAACCTATTTATACATAATACTAAAAGAATATAGTTTGTTAATAAATTAAAATATGTTTATGTATACTCTGTCTTTTAATTTCAAATAAAACTTGTATTATGTTTGTCAAAGAACTTAATGTATAAATAATACAGAAATTAAGCTTATAATAAGAAAAAAAAATCATTATCAAGATAACAGTAACAAATTAATTATCTTGACTGACTGGAAATACTCTACAGCAGGGGTGGGGAACTTCAGGAGATCCTGAGGTCATTTTTGCTCTTCCCCCCTTGTGGGCCCACTGCTGTTGCTGCCACCCCACGGAATTCCACGTGGTGGGGCTGATAAAACAAAATGCTGAGTTTCCACTGATTTTTGGCAGTAGAATGATTGAAAACAAGCTAGATTTGGCAAATGTTGCATTCTGTAGCAGTTTGCTGCTGATTTTTGACAGCAATTTTTTTCTAGCGGGGGGCACATGCAGCCTATGGGCCATGTGTTACCCACCCCTGCTCTACAGAAACTAGCCTGAAACAACCATCATGGTTTAATCTAAAATAAATACTCCCAAGAGGAGAGTAATGTTTATACATATACTCCATTTAAATTGTAAAACCATTTGGAATAGCTGCAGCTTGTGGATGGATATTTATCATAACTTGTTTTTCCTGAGTATATAAAATTCTAGATTTTCAGGTATTCAGCCTTTTAAAACAAATTTCCAAAAATTAAAAGTGAATTCCATGTATTTTTGTCAATTACAACTTTCCTTTTGTATTCTGAAGTTCTTGTTTCTGCATATATTTTATACTCATTGTTACTTGTCCTCAGAATGTTCTTTTAAAGTGCATATTCCTGTGGCTGATAAACCATCCTATTTGTTAGTGCTCTGATGCATACAGATGAGAATATGACTGCACTTGGAGTGTAGCTGTGCTGTGCCCAATGATGAAAAAGTGCACATTGTTTGCCTTTGTTTCCAGTGCAAATTTTTAGCTGCACTTGTTCCCGCAGTCTAGATATTTATCTGTGAAGTATTGTGAATTTTATTTCTTTGTGAATGTTAGTGATGTTGCTGCCAAAAAAATAAATCAGGATCCTGTTGAATGAATTTTATAGTTGGGGGTGGTGGGTGGTAAACTGCTAAATGTCCAGTATATGTGAATTATCTGAACTTAAACATTGTTTAACATGCATTGAGAATCAAACCAAGAAAAGTGCATGGATGCTACTATACATGTTTCCTATGTAAATCATGTTTCTTTCAAGTCCACGGATGAGTGTAATTTTTAATTTTCAAACTAATTTGAGATATAGTTTTGATTATAAAAATCAAAGATGCAACTAAATCAGTATTAGCATTTTTTGATAAAGCACTTACAAATTGACCTTTTCTAAACTTCAAGAATTGTAATATGTTTCTTCTTGACCATTGCATTTTTTTTAACATATTAACAGAAATTTGATTTTGGATAAACTCATGGCATCATCCATGAAGTTACTATTTGATATTGGGTAATGCAAAGTGGGGAAACTGTCGAGTATTATAACTCCCTTTTTAAAAAATGTGTAAATAAACTGTACTTACCTACGTTACTGAGACTCATACGACACTATTCATATTAGTTAGACCTAGGAGGAACATTCTGCTTTCTGGTTACACTACTGTTTCATTATGCAAGCACCACTGAGGAAAAAATGAAGAACATTGGTATTTTTTTTCTAACATTACTCATTGGGTAAGCATGCTTGATATAGAACTTCTAGCTTATATGTATCTTAGTCTCTACATTGTCCTTTTTCATTTTTTGTTTATTTTATCACTCACTACCACTTGTTAATTTTAGTCTTGCGGAGCCCCACTATGTGTTCTGAAGATGACACTGGGAAATGCATCATAGGATAGGGTTGCAAATTCATCTGTCTACAAATATAGTTTCGTATGAACTGCAAACCATACCATTACAAATGGAAATGTTAGATTGCATAGTTATTTTACTTAATGTACTTGATCCTAAACTACGTCATAACATTAAAATTAAGTATGGGATATTTTTGTAAATAAAAAAATACCTGTGCAGCTGGTATTTTAAAAGGAAAAATGTACTATACGTTAATGTTTCAGAAAACAATGTTCATATGTGTATATGAATGTGTCATTATGCTGAAGGGCTCTGACTGGGCAAAATAAACTATTCAAATCTCTCCTGAAACAAAACAAACCTAGTTTTTGTTTCATATATCATTTCCCTTTCTTAATCTAGTCCATACTTCAGGATAGTCTGCCTTTCTTAGTGTTACAAGAAACACACAAGCTGTCTCCAGGATCCTCTGTGTCCACTAGTGTGTATTTGAGAGTGATCTATTTGTTTTTCACTTTCATTGATTTTGTTGATTTAAGATTATGCATGAAATCCCTACAAGAGACTCTACTAGCAATAATGAGAAACAAGATGGTCAGGGGAGCCGTTTAGGCTAAGGGAGGTACCACCACCACTACCATCGACACCTCCATGTTTTGTACTACAGTGTTGAGCACACTTCATGACTTCCTACATCGTTTAGTATTTAAATAAGAAAAGTTCTATATCTTTCCCTGGACTATATGGATCTGAGGAAATGTGTCACTCCATGAAGAGTAGTATGTAAAGAAGCCTTGATGTATAAAAAATATTAGACGTGCGAAAACAGATGCCTCTCCCTGAGTAAAACTTTGAATCTTATTAGTGCTGATCTTTTTCCTAAATCAGCAGCTCCATAACACAAAAAGATCGTGAAATAAAAATTAATTCCTGCATAGATAATGTCCCATTTTCTTCCTATGTAGAAAGAAAAAGCTGCAGCTGGAGATAAATGTGAGAGAGTATTTCATTCGTTTGTACTGCTGGAAATCTACTCTGAAATGTACCTCTCCTTCCCAGCTATAGTGGGGCAGGGCTGCCATGATACATTGGGGTTGGAGCTTGATGTGTGTGAGGGAGAGGATTTCATCTGTACTGCTGCTATATGTTTTTGTTTGTTTTTTAAGTACTTCCAGCTAACGTTTGGGTAACAATCTTGGTATACAACTTTATAAAATACTATGCAGTAGACTTGCATTAAAGACCAAATACTGCCTTTCTAAAACTGATGCTTCAATCAATATTGTTAGCACTTCGAGCAATACCCAGAACAATGAGCATTGCTCCATTATAGCTGAATTGCTGTCTATTTGGAAGTAGGTCCTATTGTGTTCAATAGAGCTTATCCTCAAGTAGGTTTGCATAATATTGTAGCCTAACTGGTGTATACATGTTAATCTCTAACAGAGATGGAAATGTTTCTGATCTTGATATTCTGGTTCACAGACTAATCTTCAAGTAACTTCCACCTAAGGAAGCCTTCCCCAACCTGTTGCCCTCCAGATGTTTGAACTTCAACTCCCATTGGCCCCAGTTAGCATGGCCAATGCTCAGGAATGCTGGGAGCTGTAGTCTGACATGCCTGGAGGGCACTAGGTTGGGGAAGACTGAAGGTGTCAAACCTCCATAAGTTCAAAACAAATTCAAATATAACTGCCAGACAGAGGCCACTGGAAATCTATTGAAAATACTTTCATAGATTTCATAGATCATAGAGTTGGAAGGAGCCTAAAAGGCTATCGAGTCCAACGTCCTGCTCAATGCAGGAAACTAGAGGATGGGTCTCCCATCCAAGTAATAACCAGGCTTGACCCTGCTTAGCTTTCCACGCTCAGATAAGCTGAGCCAGCATAAGCCACAGGCCTGTATATTTTTATGCCACTTTTTCTGGCAGGTCAAAGCAGCATACTGCAGTAAAAAATAACATCAAAAATACAACTGAAACAAATATATACAGTCAGCAACAATAAAACAACTAAGTTGAACAATCCTTGTTAAGTTAAACAGGTTGAATATGTGCACATCTCCCAGGACCTGTTAAGAGATGTGCAGCAGTGTTCTACAGCAGTTGAAGCTTCTGAATTATCTTCAATAGCAACCCTACATTGCAGTAATCCAGCCTAGTGATTACAAACGCATGAATAAGCATAGCAAGGTCAGTACTGTCTAGGAGGGGGAAAGTTTATATGTATTAGCCTTAGGTAAAAGAAGACACTTCTTGCAATCACTCCAACTGGCTTCTCAAAGGGCAGTGCTAGGTCCAGGACAAAGTACATCCAGGTTCTTTACCTGATAAGATTGGGTTGCAGAAAAAACAAGCAAATTTATGCCTCTAGCCTATGGCTGTTCCCTACTAGCATCACCAACTTGTCTGAATTCAGTTTCAATCTGTTCTCCCTCATTCATGTGACCAGATTCCAGTGACTGGTTCAAGGCAGAGATAGCTTCTCCCGGATGCTTAAACATATCTAGGGTGTTATCCACATATAGATGACACCCAACCCCAAAGCTATGCATGAGCACTGCACTGTAAACAACTTCATGCAGATGCTGAACAGCATAGGTCAGTGATGGCGAACCTTTTTGAGCCCGAGTGCCCAAACTGCAACACAAAACCAACTTATTTATTTCAAAGTGCCTTAAATTTGGCAGGAAGGAGGAGGGGGCACCAGCTAATCGCGCCCCACTCTGTCTCAGGGCATGGCTCTTCACCGGGCATGCAAAGATTCGGGCACGCGCGCGCTGTGCCTCTGAGCTGTCTGTTCAGTTAGAAGGAGGGCTGGGTGCCTGCGCAGTCCACTTCTGGGGGTGGAGATGTTGGAGTGTGCCTGCCTGTGGAGGCCAGCGAGGAATGAGTGGAGAGGAGTTACTATGGAAACCCGAAGCTGAATGCAGAAGGGGAAGGTCTTTTCGTGATCTGGCGACCAATGGCTCGAGTGCCCACAGAGAGGTCCCTGCGTGCCAGCTGTGGCACACGTGCCATAGGTTCGCCATCACTGGCATAGGTGATAACTCCAAGAAGTTGATATATCATCTCCACTTATCTCAGCTTGTCTGAGTGTGGAAAGCTAAGCAGGGTCAAGCCTGGTTATTATTTGGATGGGAGACCCCTCCTCTAGTTTCCTGCATTGAGCAGGGGGTTGCACTCGATAGCCTTGTAGGCTCCTTTCAACTCTATAATCTATGAAATCCTTTAAGTCTAAAATGCAAACCCTTTGGAGCACACTCCCTGAGACATCTGCCAAATGTTCAAGATGATCCAAAAGAATAATGTACTTACTGTATCAAATGGATAGCAAGTCTAACGAGAGAGGAATGGCTCTTGTCAATCACTAGATAAAAATCATCCACCAGGACTGTTACAGCAATCTCTTAATCCATAACAAGGCCAGACTAAAAAGGATAAAAGAAAAAAATGCTTCCATGTAATGTTAAGCGGGAGCCTTTTGGGAGCCTCCATGTACTATAACTCTTTAATTGGCTCTGAGATTGTGCAATATTTTAGATTTGACCAGGAGCTGGAAGAAAACCACAGGGAATATTCCATTCATGCCACATCTCTGCTAGCATCTTCATCTGACTAAGAGCTAGAAAACATTACTTTTCTACAGCAATGCTATTAAAAACTCCCTATAATGACTGTACCCCTTCCTGATGCTTGTCTCCTGAATGTGCAACACAAGTATGGAAATTAAATGTGATGACCCCATCCATGTGGGGAATATTTCAAAATATTACAACAGCAGAGGGAACCATTTGCCATGGGGTGGGGGAGGCTATTTTCAGAGGTATCCTTATGCAGACATAGTATGTACTGTGCTCCCATCAACAGTGCATAATGGTTATTAGTACTGTGGAGCTGGTGCTTTTTAAATTATTCATAAACTATCTGCAGTTAGGGATGATCAGTAAGGTGGCTAGATTTGCTGATGACACCAAGATATTTAGGAACTGAAGAGCTCCAAAAGGATCTCTCAACACTGGGGGAATGGGCATTAAAATGGCAAATGCAGTTCGATGTAAGCAAGTGTAATGATTTTTACCCACATTGGCCCACATCTATGTATATGCTGATGGGATCTGAGCTGGTGATGACTGTCCAAGAAAAAGATGGAGTTGTGATTGATAGCTATAGGGCGCCACAATGGTCCATCTTATCCCTTATGCTTTTCAACATCTACATGAAACCACTGGGGGGGAAGTCATTTGAAAGATTGTTACTGAAGTACCAACAGTATTTGGATGACAGTTTTAACTCTCATTTACATCCAATGCTCCTAGGGAGACTGTTGAACACCTGGACTGGTTGTGGAGGCAGTTTTGGGAAGGATAGGGCAAACAAACTGAGGCTTAATCTGGACAAGACAGAGGTACCATGGGTAGGGAAACCAGCCAATCTGGATGGAGGAATACATCTGGTCTTAGATGGGGTTGTACTCCCCCTGAAGTTTTGGAAGTTTAGGAGTGCACCTAGAAGCAGTACTAACTGGGGAAGGTGGCAGCAATGACCAGGAGTACTTTTTACATCTTAGGCTGGTACGCCAACTGTGACCCTATCTGAAGAGGGAGGAAAGGTTACAATGTGTGGGGCTGTTCAGCTTAGAAAAAAGGTGAGTAAGGGGAGACATGGTGTATAAAATTATGCATGTTATAGAGAAAGTGGATAGCTTCTCCTCTCATAATACAGTCATGCCTTGGATTGAGAGCATAATTCATTCCGGAAACATGCTTGTAATCCAAAACACACTTATATCAAAACGAAATCCCCCCCAAAAAAATTTGTACAGAGATTTTTAATTTAAGCTGTACTACAGTACTTGTATTGCAAGACGTCGCTTGTATATAAAGTTAATATATATATATATATATATAAAAATTTGCTTGTCTTGCAAAACGCTCTCAAACCAAGTTACTTGCAATCCAAGGTATTGCTGTAACAGAACCCAAAGTCACCCCATGAAGATGAATGGTGGGAGATTCAGGACAGATACTTCTTCACTCAGTGTACAGTTAAACTATGGAATTTGTTACCACAAGATGTAGTGAGGACCACCAACTTGGATGGCTTTAAAAGAGGATTAGACAAATACATAGAGGATAAGGCTATCAATGGCTACTAGTCCTGCTGGCTATATATTAGTTCCAGTATGAGAGGCAGTCTTAATACCAATTGCTCGGGAACAGAAGCAGGAGAGTGCTTCAGTTCCCTAGCACTCATGTCCTGCTTGTAGGTTTCCCATGGGTATCTAGTCGGCTACTGTGCAAACATAATGCTGAATGAGATAGGCCTTTGGCTATCCAGCACGGCTCGTCTTATGTTCTTATAAAAGTGTGGTCCTGTAAGTCAGTCTCTTAAACCGAGGCATTTCATCTCTCCAAGAATCATAGGGCCTTGAAGGCTCTTCATATCAAATATAATCTGAGCACAACAGCAGGATTTTATTTTTGATACGAACTGTGCCTTCTATGTTCTTCAGAACACAGTGCAAGTTCCTGAAGTCAAGCATTTTTTGCCTGTCTTATAGGCTGTAATTATTCTTCCTAATGTGCATAATAAAAATGTGCTGCTGCAATTTGTCATCAAATTTCTTTCTGACACAGCACCACAAGATACAGTTAAGGGCCATCTTTCAAAACTACCCATGTGGCTTAGCATGCTTATTTTTTGTACGATAAACTATATCCTAAAAGGCACATTTCTCCTGCTGAATAGCATTGGGGATGACAAATTCCACAGGAACAACAAAGAGTCTTGTGGCACCTTAAAAACTAACGAGTTTATTCTGGCATAAGCTTTTGTGGACACTGTCCACTTCATTAGCTACAAGTGTCCACAATAGCTTATGCCAGAATAAATTTGTCAGTCTTTAAGGGGCCTGCTGGTCTACGACCGTAATAAACTGATTGACTGACAAGTCTTTAAGGGGCCACAAGACTATTTTTGCTGCAACAGACTAACATGGCTACCCTTCTGGAAATTACACCAGTGCAGCTTTCCCCATCAAGTCCTGTAGGGGTTCCACAGTCCAACTTTCCATTCACAGGAGTTGGTTTTGTCATCTGTTTACCATCTATAACAGCGGTCCCCAACCTTTTTGGGACCAGGGACAGGTCCCATGGAATAAATTTTTCCATGGACCGGTGTGTGTGTGTGTGTCGCCCACCGCTCACCTGCTGTGCGGCCTGGGCAGCAGTGCCGCAAAACCAGGAAGTGACGCGACGGGAGACCCGTCGTGTCACTTCTGGCTTTACTAAAATGCTAATCGGAGAGGCAAGCAGAGGGAAGAGCGGCGGAAGGGGGAGCTCACAAGCACCCTGAGAGCCAGGATAGGGTGCTTGCGGCGCATCCTGGCGGGCGGCGCACATCGCGCCTGGCCGCCGCGCCGCACAACAAGCACCCCGTTCTGGCCCTTGGGGTGCTCGCGAGCTCCGGTGAGCACCCCCCCGCCGCTCGTCCCTCTACTCGCCGCCCCGATGAGCATTTTTGTAAAACTAGGCAGCGCGGTGGCCGGGCGGCGCGGCAGCTGGGTGCGGTGTGGCCCAGTTCTTAAGAGGCCACGGACCGGGACCGGTCTGCGGCCCGGGGGTTGGGGATCCGTGATCTATAATAGTTTCCATTTGAAGCCATGGGAGGAGACTGCCTTTTACAATGAATGTCAACATGCTGATGATGGCCAGTCCTGTTTCACAATCTAACCATCCAGGAGCAGTGGCCTCTATCTTAAACCAGTTGTTGGAGAATTTAGGCCTGGTTAATATATGGATGAGCCACTAAGAGCACAATCCTATGCATGTGTAGACAGGGAAAAAATCTTGCAGTTCCCAGCATGCTCCAGCCAGCAATGCTGGGAATGCTGGGAGTTGGAGGACTTTTTTTCTGTCTAAACATGCATAGGATTACGTCCTAAGTCTCATTCTGTTGTGGATGAGCAGGTAAGAGGCCTTCTGCAATTCTCTTTCTCAAAATATGTCTCAGTATGTGTGTGTAAGGGGGAGATTAAGATGGGGGGCATACAGTGTGTAGTGTATGGGTGGCGGTGCATACCTGCTCATCCACCACTCAAAAAGACTTGAACTGGACCATAATTGAGTGGATGAGAATGCTACAATAGATAATAGAGTGTATTTTATGTGTTTTCCCACATAAATACACACACATATATATATATTTATGTGGGAATTATATATCGAACAGATGGAAAGCTTTTTAATCTCAGTAGGCTGAAAGCAAAAAGTAAGGTAATTACAACCTCCGTTGTGGAACTTCAGTATGCTGATGATAATGTGGTCTCCGCACATTCAGAGGATCAGAGGATGATCTCCAAACTATCCTAAATGCTTTTGCAGAAGCATACGAAAAACTTGGTCTCTCACTTAACATCAAAAAAACCAAAGTGCTTTATCAGCAAGTGCTTCATCAGCAAGTGCAAGTTAACCCTTTGGTGATGCCATCTATCCAGCTTGGCGGGGCAATACTGGAAAATGTCAATCATTTTCTCTATCTTGGCAGCTATCTTTCTGTTACAGCTAACATCGACAGTGAAATCCAGCATCGTTTGAGCTCCGCAAGTGCCGCATTTTCTCGAATGAGACATAGAGTGTTCGAGGATTGGGATATCTGTAAGGAGACCAAAACGCTGGTTTATAAAGCCATTGTATTACCAACTTTATTGTATGCCTACGAAACATGGACTATCTATAAACATCATTTCCACCTCCTTGAAAGATTTCATCAACGTTGCCTCCGGAAAATCCTGCGAATTACTTGGGAAGACAGGCGAACAAATGTCAGTGTACTGGAAGAAGCAAAGACTACTAGCATTGAAAAAATGATCCTTCAACGCCAACTTCAATGGACCGGCCATGTTGTTCGAATGTCTGACTGCCATCTCCCAAAGCAGTTACTTTATTCCCAACTCAAGGATGGAAAGCGGAATATTGGTGGTCAATATAAGAGGTTTAAAGATGTTCTTAAGGCTAATCTAAAAAATGCAATATAAACATCGAAAACTGGGAAGCTCTGGCCCATGAACGATCTAACGAGGTTGGCCTTTCACAAAGGTTCTATGGACTTTGAAGAAGCCAGAGTGCAAGGTGAAAGGGAGAAACGTGCTAGGTGAAAAGCACGTCAAACTAATCCTTTACAGGACCATCTTCCATCTGGTAACCTGTGTCCTTACTGTGGGAAGCAGTGTGGATGTAGAATTGGCCTCCAGTCACTTACGGACCTATCGCTAGAGTCTACACAATTTTATTAGAATTTCCTCTTTTTATAATTTTCTTTTTGTAACTTTATCCTGGAAGACAATCTTACTTGGTCACGAGTGATCGCCTACTACTATGTGTGTTCTATGGAATGTGGGGGGGGGTGTGTTTGAATGATTTTAGGGGCTGTAAAATTTCATTTTTCAAAGTTTAATAGAATGCCAAATTAAGTTTAAGTTTCTGGATAAAAGCAAACCTCTAAGGGAGTAGACTCCAAAGGCAATTCATCTAAATTGCTGGAGTGGGTTGATGCCCATACAACTCAAAAGCGCTACCTGTCCCCAGCACTCTGTCAATAAAATTACACAGGTTTGGATCCTCCTGTCATAATTATTTAGTCTGAGATATTGTCCTCATGTAGCATTTTGAAATTTCTCCAGAGAATCTCAATCTTTTAACACATTTTGTTTTTCACAGGTCCATAATTGAGTGGATGAAGGAGGATCAATAGGTATTAATCTGAATCCAGGCAGCAAAGTGTTGATGGGGAAGCCAGGGGCACTTAGGGAGGTGAACGTACATGTTGCTGATATGGACGACAATAGCACTATCAAAACAGGTATATTCTGAAGGACAATGTGTTCCAGGATGCAGCCCTTTTATCATCTGCCACTGATAATATTGTGCACTTTCCTGGACAGCTTAGTCCTTGCCCCATTCAATCACATCTCTGTAATTTAGAGGCTTGAGTACTGCAATGTACTATTCATGGAGTTGTTCTTGCCAGAATACCGGAGTCTGTCTCCTTAGCTGCGGAGAGTTGGGAGCATGTTTAACCAGGCATCTGTAGCACTATAAAGCACCAAAAGGCTAAATTTGACCTTTTTGGCTCTCCATGGTGCTATGCCCATTTCCCCCCTTACAATAAAAACAAACCAAAACAAAACAAAACACATTTGAAGGGGTGGAGGCAGTGGGGGCCATGAGGGCTGCAAAGGGGGCAGTGGGGGCCACACTGGGGTGGTGGAGGCTGCGTGTTGCCCACCCCTGCTATAGAATGTACTTGTCGCATCTCTCTCATGCTCCTACTTCCCTCCCTCCCGCCAGCCAGAACATCGTGCACAGCTCAAGGGTTTCTTTGTAAAGCTTTATTGAAATGCAGGGCAACATCCGGTGGTTGCAGAAAAGGGTTACACAAAAGTAAAGAAAGTAATTCAAGACCCGTTATCCCATCGATGGGAAGTCATTAATGAGCCACAGTAGTTGATCCCGAACTGAGGAGTTTCGCATGCTCCTAACCTCAAACCAGAGAACCTCCTCCACCCGCTAGGGCGGATCAAAAATCTTGTTAGCCAATGAAGCAGAACAAGGGAGGTCAGTTGTTCCTAACTCCGGAGACAACATTGCTCAGGAGGATCTGCCACAGAGGCTGGCTCCTCCCCCCCCCATCAGGAGCTCTTCCTCCCCTCCCATCGGGAGCTCCTTTCCCAGGGATTCTTCTACTCTGCCCCGGTAATACTTGGCACCAGCTGCAACCTTGACGGCGCAGCTGGTTCAGTGTTATCAACAGTGAGTGTCTCCGCTACTAACTCCATTTCTAACTCTCCCTCCCCTTCCATTACAGAATCCATTACCACGGGATCTGGCCAGTGCTGTTTTGGAGTTAGAGAGTCGGAACTTGAGGGGCTAGGGAAGCTAGCCCCGACAGTACTTGCTGGTGAGGTCCAAAAACTGCTCCTTACTTTTGATAGGGAGATGTCTTTACCTCTGTTTCTGAATTCTGTTGTCTCAATCTGTTAGACTCTGATCATATGCTGAGCTGGACATTGCTAAATTCCTGTGATGGCTGGGATGTCAACACACTCAGTTCACCAAACTAGACCCTAAGATGAGCACCTCTACCCAAATAATTACAATATGCTTTTTAGCTGCAAGCACATGGTATATGGTAAACTGGTGCTAACCATATATAAAACTTTACAAAATGATATTACTGCTGAAAATCACCCTTCTATCGTAAAGGCTCTTAGGTACAGCAATAACATTAGTTTCTGACATCCTGGAAGCCCACATTGCTACTTAGCAGTTAGCACACTATAGGTGACCCACATGGAATTGTTCAGATTCCAAATGTTCAGGCATTACTGCAGCCACCTGGAGCCCTATTTTTCAAGCATTACATTTTTGAAAAAAGTTCACACATTCACAAACTTGCAATCGTGTTCAAAAAATGTGTGTTGTTTTTGAATGTGCACTTTGAAATACAGTTTTCAGGGGGGGAAGCTAATTTTCATACTTGTGGCCCTCATGTGACCCACATTTTTCACACTTGTGACACCAACAGGTAACCCACATAGAATTGTTCAGATTCAAAATTTTCAGCCATTACTGCAGCCACCTGAAGCCCTAACCAAATGGAAGCCATTTTAGTTATGTAAGCCACCTTGGGTTCCTTTCAGGAAAAAAGGCGGGGTATAAATATAATAAATAAATAAATAAACAAATAGTGGCAGCCACATTGCTATAGGTTTGGTAACATCTGGATTTGCCCTTTAAAAGGAGCTCATCAAGGGACCTAGTATACGAGGTAATAATTCGTCTTACTAGCTGGAAGCTAGTAAGAGGTATTATTAAAAGACAGCCACAGCAGAACCAGTTGTAATTATAAGCAACTCTAAAGTGACAGGCCTGTGGCTTATGCTGGCTCAGCTTGTCTGAGTGTGGAAAGTTAAGCAGGGTCAAGTCTGGTTATTACTTGGATGGGAGACCCCTCCTCTAGTTTCCTGCATTGAGCAGGGGGTTGGACTCGATAGCCTTGTAGGCTCCTTCCAACTCTATGATCTATGAAATCTATGAAATGAACCCAAAAAACATATTTAGATTGGTTATTTGTACCTTCTTGGATTTATACTTCTGTTAATTGCTGTTTTTTCCATGGACTAACAGCCCAGCTATGTCAGTCTTTACTCGTATAATCAAAAGGCTTTATCCTCCTTTCATTTCTCTTTTCATTTCTATCTTGTCCAGCTTCCTATTTGATTATATCAACACTTGTTCACAGTAATATGCAGGTGATTATCACTGTTGTCAAACATAAATCCTCTAATTCATATTTTTGCCACAGGGTGGCAGCCCTACCTAACTTTTTATTACTCAAAGTCCACAAGCATGTTCTTCACCATGGCAAATGTGTTTAGTTTCCTTATGTAGCAGGTTGCATGGGCTACTGGTTTCCATCAAATAATTAAAAAGCACCATACATCTCGACTATTGTAATGATTGTGCACCAGATGGTCAACATCAGGGCTACACAACGGTCGTAGTAGCTGTTTTAATTTGCTTTAGAACTGGATTTATTTTTTTAAAGTCTTTAGTTAACTTCTAGGGAGCAAGTATTAAACTCTTTTTAAAATGTGAAATTGGACCTAGGCTTCAGGCTTAAGAAAAAAGGTAGTTTGGACATTGACCTCAATAAACGTAGTCTTGAACCCTTACTAATCAGAAGAGGTCACATCAGAGTTACCAGTGGTGAGGAGGCAGGTCTGAGTAGTGCCAGCAGCACTAGATCAATGCAAGGTCTGTCAAATCAAATAGCATAAATTGGAAGGATTGGCACTACATGAATAATGCCATTCTTATGCCCCAGCTGGAGTCTGTCGCAGTCATATGCTGAGGCTGTTGAATGGCTAGCTGAAAAGAAAAACGTTACTTTCACATAGTGAAGTGTTGTTTATATAGAAGAGATTATGATGTATGGCTGGTAAACGGAAAGACGTAAACATCTCTGCACAATTCCTGCCACAAACATTTTTGTTCCACAGACAAAATGAAATAGGGCTTTCAATTTTATAGCAGAAAATCTCCTCCTCTCTCTTTCTCCCTTTCAGTCCAATGTATTGAGTTAATAAAGGAAAAATTTTGTTCCAAGAAATACTTTTTTGAAAAATAGATTTGTAGGTAGAATTGTATTTTTTATTGTGCCACTTCACTGAGTTATGGGAGCAAGGAAGAATGTTATCTTCAAATAATACATGGTTGGTAATCATCTGTTATGATTTTCCAGAATGCTACAACAGATAATAGAGTGTATTTTATGTGTTTTTTATGGGATGTGGAGGGGAGAAATTGAATGGTCTTCGGGGCTGTAAAATCTCGTTTTACAAAAGTTTGATTGTAAAATTAAGTTTAAAGGTTTCTGGTTAAAAGCAAACCTCTCACCAAAGGCAATTCATCTAAATTGCTGGAATGGGTTTATGCCCATACAATCCAAAAGCTTTCCCCATCCCCAGCACTAAAATTACACAGGTTTCAATCCTCCTGTCATAATTATTTAGTTTGAGATAGTGTCCTCATGTAGCACTTTGAAATTTCTCCTGAGAATCTCTTGCACTCTTGTTTTAACACCTTTTGTTTTTCACAGGTCTTTAGAGCTCCATTAAGCATCTGGTGTTAATTAGGCAGCGTTGTCAAATTATGCCAGGCACTTTTCTAAAATCTAAATGCATCTAATTAGTTAGGCTAGACTAGAGAGTGTATCTATTAAAGATTTTTTCAGGTAAATCAGGGGTGGGGAACCAATTCCAGCCCGAGGGCCCTAATACAATTTTGGAGAAGCTCTCGGGGGTGGGCTGCATTCCAGTGGTGGGTGTGGCCAAAAGCAAAAGGGGCAGGGCGAAATACAAACAGCATATTGTAGTCTAAAGCTTTTACTGCCAGTAACTAAGCCTTAGGAGAAGCATTTCAGCCTTTTAGAATGGAGAAAAACCTGCACAAAATCCAGGAGACCACCGAACGATTGGTGATTGGGAGAAAGAGGGTGGGGCCAGGGGAAGGGGGCACGGACAACTGGGGGACCCTGAAGGGCCAGCTTGGGAACCCTGGGAGGGTTGGATTTGACCTCCAGGCCTGAGGTTCCCAACCCCTGATGTAAACAGTGACTGGGTGTGCCATACTATGTTTATTAAAAATCCAGATATCCGTTTCACTGCTACTGCACAGAAATGTGACAGGATTGTAAGATTATTCTGTCCTTCATTTTTTAGCAATCACCTGAATGACACAAGGGGTAATGCCAGAGTTGGAGTGGGGAAACCTTTTTAGCCCAAGGGCCACATTGCCACCAGAAAACCTCCCAGAGGCTACATCCCTCTCACGTTCCCTGTTCACCTACACACAGAGAGCTGCTGCAGCAGTGAATAAGGAGCTCCTTCTCCTTAGGACTGGTTCCTTGAAGGCACTCCCAGGCCTCCATAAATCCCTGGCTCCCAAGGAGGATGGCTCTGCGTGCCCCTTGCTTTTCCTAATGGGGAAAGGTCAGGGGTATGCAGAGCCTCTTTTGGGAGGGGAACAGAAGGGGCTTCAGGATGGGGGGGGAACCAGGCGCTTCCAAGGGCTGGGTTGGGAGGCCTGGTGCAGGCCAGCGGTCCCCACCCCTGGAGTAAGGGGTGCCTGTCAAACTACTATTTCTGTTCCCTTTCCATTATTAGTATTTATAACCAATAGCCTTTAAACTAGCTTTTCTACTTAGAGGCTGTTCTCCTGTGGAGAACATCACCACTCTCTCTGCAAAATACCTGAAAACATATCTGTGAGCAATATATGAGAACAGTTTAGGTAGAGTATGAAACAACTTGGGACAACTTCACAAGTGACACTAGCTGAGGCGAATATTGCCTCTTAGTCTCGAAGGCTTCATTGCTGTGTGTTAATACATTTTAAAATAAAGTGTACATTCTATTAAATGGAGATAATCCTTTTAAATTTATCATTTATTTATTTATTTATTAATATACATTTATATTATTTATTAATAATACTCTTTGTTCAGTTTAACTCCCCCCTGTTAGGTTTTAGTATGGGGTGCAAAACAAGAATGTCTCCTGACATGCAGTCTCAAGGTGTCTATGACTCACACAGAGTCTTGTGATAAGTTTGAAGACAACATGTTATATAAGTGTTGATAGTTGTTGCAAGTGTTGCGCAATTGTTGCGTAACTGTCCTATTTATAGTACGGTCATTTACTATAAAGGGGAGCAACACTGTTGTGTTTTCTTCACGATCACATCACTTCTTCACTGCACATCTTTACTTGTCATCTTCACTGGACAACTCTGCCTCTGGGATGATGTAATGAGACAGAGTCATCTCTTCTGCGTAAGAAATGCCTGCATTGCTTGCTTTTCCCATGTACTTGGGCCTACAATTATTAAACTGCTTTAGCTCTACAAACTGCTGCTCTCTCCTCTTTCCGTCTGTGGTACTGGGGGTCACTACTGGGAAAACTTCGATCCTCAGTCGATCTCACACACACACACCCATTCCATATACACTTATTACAGCTTATTCCAAAACCATTTAGCCAGTATCTCACCACAGGCTAAATAGTGCTGTGCATATGCTTGTAGCTTTTCCATTCAATTTCCTGGAGCTCCAAATACAAAAGATTATTTATTTAATTTAATACTCCACCCATTAGGGCATCTACTCTCACGGGGCAGCTTTCAATAATGAATACTAATTACAAATTATTAAATCACATAACAATATAAAACAACAACAGATAAAATAGTTATAAAATGAAAACATAAGAAGAGCCATGCTGGAGTCCATCTAGTCCAAAATTCTGTTCACACAGTGGCCAACCTGCCCACAGGAAACCCAGAAGCAGGACATGAGTGCAACAGCACCCTCTTGCCCATGTTCCCCTGCAACTGATATACATAGGCTATCCAAACTGGTGGCCATCACTACATCTTGTGGAAGTGAAGTTTAACTATGTGCTCTGTGAAGAAGTACTTCTTTTTATCTTCCTGATTCTCCCACCAATCAGCATCATGGCATGACCATGGGTTCTACTATTATGAGAGAAGGAGAAAAATGTCTCCTTATCCACTTTCTTCACACCATGCATAATTTTGTACACCTCTAACATGTCTCCCCTTACTTGCCTTTTTTCTAAGCTAAACAATCCCAAATGCTGTAACCTATCCTCACAGGGGGGTTGCTCCAGCCCTTTGACAATTTTAGTTGCCCTTTTCTGCACTTTTTCTAACTCTACAATAACCTTTTTAGGTGCAGTGACCAGAACTGTACACAGTATTCAAAGTGCTTGCATCTCCTTTGTGCAAGTTTGTGCTACCTTTTGTTTTTCCTCACTTAGGCAAGACTCCCTTGCAAGCCTGCATCCTTATATAGCGCTAGCTAGCTTGACTCTGATTTAAAGGGCCTTGTTTGAAAAGCAAGGGAGGATATGGCTGAACTACTGGTCTGCACTAGCTTCCAGTGAGTGGAAATGTAGGTCAATTGAGCCCCCTTGCAGTAAAGATTTCCTATCTAGGGGAGAGAACAATAGTGAATGGAAGATTTTCTATTTAGGGGAGAGGACAATAGTCAATGGGTCATTTGGGAGTGATCTTATCAATGGTCTAGGTCACACCCTCATTCCAAGCAGTGACCAAGCACTGAGCAGGACTACTGGATACAACTGCAGGACACTCCCCGAGAAAGGACAGAAAACCATTTGGATTCATTAATCTTGGGGGGTGGGGTTAGACCATACAAACTGGTCCTCCATCATTCCGTAGGGATGTACGGTGAGCGGGGAGCTTACCTGCTCGGGGGGTGCTCCCGAGCACACACCCCCCACTCTCGCCGTGCTTGTGCCGCCAGGGAACTGGAAGTGATGCGACAGGTTCTCCATCGCGTCACTTCCGGTTCCCTGGCGCAGCCGTTTCAAGCTGGGTTGCCCTGGTTTTTATGCTAAAAATGCAGCACCAGGGAACCGGAAAAAGATGTGCTGGGGACCAGAAGCTCCTTTCCCCGGCGCATCTTGGAGCGAGTGGCGGCCAGGTAGGTTGCGAGAGTCACAGGGCCCCCGAGCGGGCCGATTTCAGCCTGCTTTCAGCCCCCGAGACTCGCGGTTACATCCCTACAGAGGTTACAAGCAGCAGCAGCGTCCAATATGACAGGTATGATCTGTCAATGACAATGGAATAATCACTGGCTCTCCCATCCACAGATCATCATCTCCTATTCCATTACAAAACACCAGATCCAAAGTGTGCCCTCCTGTGACATATGCTGGGCACGATACACTTTGACACAAGCCCATGGTTGTCATGGAGGACATGAAACCCCAAGTCACCTCAGACAAGTAAGCCATGGCATGAACTCTAAAGTCCTTCAAGACCATCAGCCTCAGGGTCCTCAATACCACCTCTAAGACCACATTTGTCAGCTCAGGAAGGGAGACTACTGGGCAGCAGGGTCCCTATCCTGTCTCAGGTACCCAGCACCAGGTACAGGCACTCAAAACTTCAAGCTGTTGGACAGGATACCTGACCAGACAGCTGGAATCCATATGAACTAAGGAATCCGTATGGACCAAGGAATCTGTATGGACCCTTCCTGCCCCTCCAGCCATGCTTGGTGCTGCACCTGATAACCCGGTGGACACATCTGGGAAAGGTTCACATAAATCTCTTTGTCCAATCAGGTTTTAGTAATCCAAGCTAGGTTGGGATATTCCTCCAGGAGAAGCTCAGATATAACATGGGCCTTTCCATTAACCAACTTGGCATTCATTAGCAGCACGTACAAGCTCAAGGAGCCTGCAGTTAGGCTGCCAAGGTTATTTGGTGTGTGTGTGTGTGTGTGTGTGTGTGTGTGCGTGTAGATGGGCCGAAAGGGGAGATAGCATGAAGTTGTCTAAAACATCTTCCGCCCACATGTTGCCTTTGCCCCCCCCCCCCAATACCCTTGTCTTTCACAACAACTATGGTGGTCCCATCTGCTGATCCCTCATCCCATTATTTCCTCTGAAACACATCCTGGATTCTGAATTCAGTCAGCTCCTGATCTCAATATAGCTCAAATTACAGCCCAGCAATATGTGGCAAAACGGAATGCAACACTACTCTTTCTCCTGTCTCACTGGAGATCTTTAATCCACCCACATTAAAACTGAATCTCCCATTTCCAAGCAAGTCCTTCCCTTGACTTCTGCTATTCCTCCATCAACAGTTTTCTCCATCAACTTCAATTTCGCACCACAGGCTCCATACTGAAAGGCTTCCACCTCTGCCAAGGCACCTGCTTTATATACCTGCAGGGGGTGGAGCACAAAATATGCTCAGTATGGAGGTCCAAGCACAACTGAGAATTCCCTTCCACTCCAACCAGCAGCAATATACCAGTAATCTCTCTCCCACCCCCCAGGCAAATTGGGCCTGGAAACAAATAGGCATCCAATGTACCTAGTGCAGGTGTAATATAATTAGATTGCGTAGTTCCTATAAGCATCCTGTTATGTGCTCCCCAATTCCTGAAGCGGTGCAAAGTCTTTGGAAGAGATAATTGGAGACTTAGGCCATATTTTTAATATTTGGGTTTATTTACAAATACACAAGTTGAACATAGGTGGAGACACACAGCTCAGGTCAGGGCAGGGGTGGGGAATGTGTGACCCTCCAGATGTTGTTGGACTGGGACTCCTCTAGCCCAGGATGGTGAGGGATGATGGGAGTTGAAGTCCAACAACATCTGGAAGGCCACGTGTTCCCTATCCCTATCTTTAGCACTTCTAAAAGTGGGAAATCCACTGCCCTACATTAGATTGCCAGAGAGAAAAAAAGGACAGGTTGCCTACCTGTAACTGTAGTTCTTCGAGTGGTCATCTGTGCATTCACACACATATGGGTTCTCTGCGCCTGCGCTGAGATAGTTCGGAAACTTCTTTAGCTGAGGCGAGCCGGGTGGGAGACCCTCCCCCATCGCGCGTGCTCCTTAGCGCGGCTCCCGCCCGTCTCCTCAGTTCCCTGAGACCGCCTATTGCGACCCCCGGGACCGAGGATGATTTAGAATCTCGAAGACCTATCTTCTATCTCGATGTGTAATTCGAGACCGAGACTTATAGTTAAACCCAGCCCATTTTCACCTGGATAGCCATCGAACTCGATGTAGACACCAAGAGGGGAAGGAGGGCGGGTTGTGTGAATGCACAGATGACCACTCGAAGAACTACAGTTACAGGTAGGCAACCTGTCCTTCTTCTTCGTGGTCTCTGTGCATCACACACATATGGGTAGATCAGGGGTCCTCAAACTTTTTACACGGGGGGCCAGTTCATTGTCCCTCAGCCTGTTGGGGGGCCGGACTCACTGGGACTCCCCTGTGCTGCCTCCTTCATGCTGCCCCCCCGCTGCCGCCGGTGCAGGACCCCCCCACTGCCGCCGGTGCAGGACCCCCCCGCCGCCATCCCCCGCCCCCGCTGCCGCAGGACCGCCCCGCTACCACCGCCACAGGACCCCCCGCCCCCACGCCATCCCCCGCTGCCGCTGCAGGACCGCCCCGCCGCCCCCCGCTGCAGCCACCACCGCAGGACCCCCCGTCCCCGTAACCCGCCCCCCCGCTGCCATAACCCCCCCGCCGCCGCCATAACCCCCCCGCCGCCGCCGCCATCCTACCTGGTCCCCTGTGCGCTGCTGCTGCTGCCGGTGCCTCCGCCACAGCCTCCGCTCGAGGCCGCCGCCGCCGCCGCTCTGTCACATCCATCCTGGACTCTGCCCGCGCTCAGTTTTGAAAAACAGCATGGGCGGGGTCCAGGATAGACGCGCCGGAGCAGGGTCCTGTCGCGTCACTTCCGCCGCGCCGGAAGTGATGCGACGGGACCAGCGGGCGGCGAGGCGGATGAGGTAAAGCCCCCCCGCCGCTGCTTCCCGCCCACCCACCGACCGTAACCCACCCCTTCCCGCCCACCCACCGTAACCCTCCGCTTCCCGCCTTCATCCCTGCCGCCGTCCTACCTGGCCTCCGCCACCGCCCGAGTCCGCTGCCTTCGGCGCTGCTCCGGCGCGTCCATCCTGGACTCCGCCCGCACTCAGTTTTGAAAAACAGCACGGGCGGGGTCCAGGATGGACGCGCCGGAGCAGGGTCCCGTCGTGTCACTTCCGCTGCGAAACAGTGATGCGACCAGTGGGCGGCGAGGCGGATAAAGTAAAGCCTGTCCGCGCCCCGCTACTGGCTAAGCCGCCCCTCCCCCCCTCCCCCCCCGCAGGAGATGCAGGGCGGCAGGCAGGCAGGCGGCCCGGCAGCCGGCCCATGCCCCCCCACTGGCTCAGCCGCCCCTCTTCCCTCACAACTCTAGATCGGCCGCCGGCCGGATGAAAAGACCCAGCGGGCCGGATGTGGCCCGCGGGCCGTAGTTTGAAGACCCCTGGGGTAGATTAACAAGCTGACTTACCAGAGGTGGGACGGTGTCGTCAGTCAGATGGTGATTGAAGAGAGAACCGCCCTCCCGAATGCGTTCTGCTCCCTTGCGCGAACGTCGAGGCGGTAATGCCGGATAAAGGTGGAGGGAGTAGACCATGTCGCTGCCCTGCATAAATCCGGCAAGGAGATCCCTCTTCCGAATGCTGTCGAAGTCGAGAGAGCCCTGGTAGAGTGGGCTCTCACGGATCCTGGCAAAACGCGGTCAGCAAGTTGATATGCCAGTTTGATAGTGTCCACTATCCAGGAAGACGGTCTTTGCTTCGATACTGGACAGCCCAACTTTGGAGAACCGTAACATACGAATAGTTGTTGGGTTTTCCTTAATGGTTCCGTATGGGCTTTGTAAAAGGCTAGAGCTCGACGGACATCGAGGCTGTGTAGCGTCCTTTCGACAGGTGTTGATGGAGATGGAAAGAAGGCCGGCAAAATAATGTCTTGGCCTAGGTGAAACTCAGAAATCACCTTGGGTAGAAAAGTTATATCTGGTCTCAAAATGACTTTGTCCTTATGGAAAGTTGTGTATGGCAGGTCGATCCTGACTGCAGCTAGTTCACCGACTCGCCTCGCAGATGTGATTGCTACTAGAAACAAAGTCTTAAATGAGAGTAGACGTAAGTCCAATTTTGCCATGGGCTCGAATGGCGCTTTTGTTAAAGCTTTTAAAACCAATTGGAGGTCCCAGCCTGATATTAGGTTTCGGGTTGGAGGTTGTAAGTTTTTCAGACCTTTCAAGAACTGCTTTACTAATGGATGGACAAATAAAGACGCTCCTGTCGAAGTCGTTCGATAAGCCATAATTGCAGCCAGATAAACCTTGATCGACGAAAATTGTAGACCACAGACCATCAACGAGTGAAGGAAGTCGAGGACAGTCAATATTGAGCATGTGACAGGATCTTTCTTCGAAGTCGACACACAAGTGGAGAAAGCCTCCCATTTCCTGGCGTAAGAGAGTCTGGTTGAAGGCTTTCGTGCTGCCAATAGGACCTCTTTCACCGCCAAAGAGAGGTCTGTATCTATTGTTATCTGATTCTCCAAGCTGTCAGGCTTAGTGAATGCAGATTGGGATGAAGCACCTTGCCTTGATGTTGTGTTAATAGATTGTCCTGAATTGGTAATTGCAGATAATCCCCCTGAGACAGGTTGAGAAGGTGGGAAAACCAAGGCTGTCGGGGCCACCATGGTGATATCAGAATGCAATTTGTTTTGTCTAAGGAGATTTTGGCGAGGACTCGAGTTAGAAGTGGGATTGGAGGGAACAGATAATAGAAGTTGTCGCTCCAATCCAACAGGAATGCGTCGGTCATCGACTTCGGGTCCGACACTGCTCTGCTGCAGAACAGGGGACAGACTGTGTTTTCGCTGGTTGCGAATAAGTCTATGTTCGGTCGACCCCAACGCTGGAATAGGAAAGCTAGTACTTTCCGGTCCATTCTCCATTCGTGCGACTGTAGCGACACCCTGCTCAACGTGTCTGCTAGCATGTTGGATTTCCCTGCGATATGGATTGCTACGAATGACATCCGTCGAGGTAGAGCCCATTCGTAGAGTTGCAGCGTGAGCCGTGTGAGCCGCGCATTGATCTTGTGCCTCCTTGCTTGTTCAGATACGCGACCACCGTTGTATTGTCGGTCACGATCTGGATATGACAGCCCATTAGATGGTAATCTAATGCTTGCAGAGCTTTCCAGACGGCCATTCGCTCCAGCCAGTTGATGTGTCTGGAGCTCTCTGTCGACGTCCAGGTGCCTTGTACGACGTGATCGTCGGAGTGGGGCCCCCATCCCAATAGCGATGCGTCTGTCGTTCGTATTCGGCTCGGTATCGGTGGTTGAAATGGTACACCGCCGACTAGATTGGACTCCTGCTGCCACCACTTAAAAGACTCTCTTATGGCTCGTGGCACTGCTAGTCGAAGAGAAGGTCTGTCCCTTTCTGGTTTGACGTTTCGGACAAGCCAGGTCTGAAGCAGTCGCATGCGAAGCCTTGCATAGCGTACGACTGCGATGGTCGAGGCCAAGAGGCGTTGCACTGTGTGAGCCGACAATATTTGTTGTTTGAAGACTTTCCTTGCAAGGGCAACTATATTGATTGCCCTTTCGTTTGGAAGGTATGCCCGACCATCGAACGCGCTTAACCTTGCTCCTATGTATTGAATCTCCCTCACGGGTTGGAGGACTGACTTCTCTGCGTTCAGGCAAAGCCCCAATTCGTGCATGAGATAGAGAGTCTCTTCGAGTGAGTTTTGAAGATCGAGTCTCGATGATGCCACTAGCAACCAGTTGTCGAGGTACGGAAAGATGGTGATGCCTCTTGCCCGTAGACTTGCACACACCACCGCCATGCACTTTGTGAATACCCTCGGTGCGGTGGAGAGGCCGAATGGAAGAACTATGAATTGGTAGGCATTGTCTCCCACTCGAAACCGAAGGTATTTCTGAGTGTCCTTGTGGATGGCGACGTGGAAGTACGCGTCCTTGAGGTCGATAGATGCAAACCAATCGTTCCTTCGAAGTAGAGGCAGGATCGATCAGAGTGTGACCATGCGGAATCTTTTCGGTGGAATGAAAAGATTTACAGTCCGAAGGTCCAGGATCGGTCTGAGTCCTCTTCCCTTTTTCTTCACTATGAAGTACCTGGAGTACAGACCGTCTTCCAAGTTTTCTGCGGGAACCGGTCGTATCGCCCCTTTGTGAAGGAGGGTTGAAACTTTTTCCAGGAGCACTCGAGTTGGACGGGTATCTTGATCCCGAGAAACGGGGGGAGGACTCTGAACTCGATCCTGTATCCGTGCTCGATGATGCTCAGCACCCAGCGATCCGTCGTGATGACCCTCCAGGATCGAAGGTGTTGGCAAAGTCAGGAGCCGAAGAGAGTTGTCTGAGGTGGTGGAGACATGGTGACTGAAAGAGTGGAGTCGAGAACTGGCTGAAGCAGGTGGAGTTAGTTCGGTCGGGTTGGCAAAGGAAGTCAAAGACGTCGGCTGAAGTTGCCTCCTCTCCTGGAGCCTCTGGACCGCTGCTGATTATAAGGACGTTGCGGTGCCTGGGGCTGCGGGGCACGAGGTCCACGGTTTCCATCCTGATAGTGAGCAGATGGCTGGTATTGAGTCAACAGGTATGGAAACCAGGACCAATGTTTAGGCCTGTAGGGATGAGGCTGCTGCGTATGAACTAGACCCATCTTTTTAGCCGTCGCCAAAGCCTTTTGAGCTGAGTCTAGGGAATCGTCCGTAGTGACATTGAATAACCCCTCTCCATCAAAGGGCAGGTCCTCGATTTTCGCTCTATCATCGGGAGTCAAGTTGGTAGAGCGAAGCCAGGCGTGCCTCCTCAGGGCCACGGATCCAATCATAGATCTGGCGTGGCTATCGACCTGGTGGCGGGCAGTGTTCATTTGTAGGGCACCGATACTGGTTGCCTCTTTGATGTACTGCGCCGCCTGATCCCTCTTGTCGTCTGGAGGATAATCACAGAGGTCTCCCAGCTTCTCCGTGATAAACATTTGGTATCTAGCTAACAATGCCTCGTAGTTAGATATTTTTAGTCCGAGGGAAGACGAGGAATAGACCCTACAGCCGTAGGAGTCTAATGTCTTACCCTCCTTATCTGCCGGGTGTAGTATGCTGTTTTCCCCCACGAGACTGCGCTGATTTTACTATGAGGAAGTTCGGGGTCGGATGGGAAAACAGAAATTTTGCTCCCTCTTCCTGGATCTTGTAAATTGACTCCAGTCTCTTAGCTGTTGGCTTCGTGGAGGCTGGGGTCTTCCAGGTTTCTTGCACCATCTCCAGCAGTGTTGGCAAGAAGGGAAGGAGTAGTTGATTGGATTGGGTGGTCTTAAGGATAGCATATATGTCGTCTTTTGCTTTTCCTTTTGCTGTTTTCGCCTCGACTCCCAGAGCTGTCACCATCCGACTGACATGCTCCGCGAAACTCCCCATGTCCTCTGATGGGGAGACCGCGTCCTTGGATTCCACTTGTGCATCTGGAGAAGTGGAATGGGAGGAGGAGACCACCGAGTCAGAATCTGACAGGTAGGCCGTGTGAGAGCTGGACTGACCCGGGTTCAAAAGCTTCCCTAGCCAGTGACCCTCAGTCCCAGTCACGCAGGCAGGAAGGAGGAGATAACAGCAGTTAATAAAGATTAAAGAGTTTATTTGTAAGACCCAATTACATGGGATTAAGGCAAGCAATGCATCTCTTACTCACTACATCATTGCAGATACAAATCCAATACCCCAGTGGTAAGGCTAGATGAAGTGAAGTCCAGAACAATAAACATGTCGAGTCGAGACGAGAGGAGAAGAGAAGGAGTGAAGCTATCAACAAGTGTGTTAGCTTTATACCATAGACCCTGCACCTATAAATAGGATATTACTCACCCCAGTTGTATAACCTATTCATCAACATGTTGATTCCAAACCTGTCCAAGGTTGCTGAGTCATATCATCTTGAGACTATGTCTCGTGACTAGAGACCTTGTGTACTTGAACTCAAGAGACACCCACCATGTCAGGTGGTAATCCTGATGTCAGGTGACAATCTCGTTCTGCCTATGCAAAACCTAACAGGCCGACCCCGACGGGTGGCCGGCAAATGTAGCCGCAGTAGGCACTTGCACCAACGCTTGCGATGGGGCGGTCAACGTCGAAGTGACAGGCACTTCCGTGATATCAACGGGTGTACAAGATGCAGCCGTATCTCGGCATGGCGAGGGGGTAGATCTGTGGCCACAGTGTCGATCTGGAGAGGTGGAACGTCGATTCCGACGAGAAGAATGACGCTCTGGCCTCCTACGCCTCGGGGAGCCTCGGGATCGTGAGCAGTAGCTTCTCGAACTCGATCCCGAGTAGTACGAGCATGTCCTCGATCTCTCGTCGCGATAGCGTGAGTATCAAGATGCTGTGGAGACCGAATCACAAGCCCGATAGTAAGGAGACTGTGATCGGTGGTGGTGCTCCACTTGTCGCTCCGGGGTGTATTGCATAGAAGGGGACAGCTGTGGTGGGGGACCCCTCGAGCCCGAACGGAGCCTCACCAAAGTTGTTTGCCTCTCTGGTTGGACTGGCAAAGCTATAAGCTCTCCCTCCAACAGGGAAGCTGCTGCAGTCAGTGGCTCTTGCGCTTTAGCACTCGTATCTCGGCCTCGAGGAGACGTCGTCGAGGCCGGAGTGGACTGGTGGGCAATCGGTTCCGTAGCTCGATCCCGAGCACCAGTCAGAGCCTCCACCATATAAGCCGTGCATTCTGAGACCCTTATGGTGGTCGATGTCAATGGGCCCACAATCTCTCCACTTTCCTCCGCCATTTTTTCTTTAAGGCGCTTCGCCTTATCCTTGCGGGCCTTCTTAGCCAGTTTTTTAGCCGTTGACGTGTCCATTGACGGCTTTTGGCCACCTGGGATCCCCCAGGTCTCTCCTCTGGAGTAGGGCCTTTTGCTGAGAGTGATTGTTCCCAGAGGAGTGCTCTCATTTTGGTTTGGTAGATCTTCCTAGCCTGTTTTGTGAAGGCCTGGCAATTTTTGCAAGACTCCACAACGTGTTCCTGCCCGAGGCAGAGCAGGCAGAGCGAGTGTTTGTCAGCGGGTGGGATTTTGGTCCCACACCGCTGACATTTGCGAAAGGGTGCCTTAAGAGGCATAGTTGGAAAAATAAGATATAGAATAACAACGAAGGACAAGAATGGGGGAGAGATGAGGTTATAGATAGGATTTTTTTGAAGATTTTGTGTATGTGTGTGTGTGTGTGTGTGTGAAAATGAGAGTTTAGATCGAAAGAGAATCAAGAATCAAGAGATTTCTGAGAGAAAAAGTTTTTGTAAAGTGATTAGAAATAAGAACAAACTCAGCTTTAGTATAGGAGAGAAGAACCTAACGACTCGTTGCAAAGGCGGTCGAAGAGGAACTGAGGAGACGGGCGGGAGCCGCGCTAAGGAGCACGCGCAATGGGGGAGGGGCTCCCGCCCGGCTCGCCTCATCTAAAGAAGTTTCTGAATGATCTCAGCACAGGCGTAGAGGACCCATATGTGTGTGATGCACAGAGACCACGAAGAAGAACCCAAGGTGCCTTCCAGAACTCAAAACTAGCTCTCTCCCTTCTGTCTCACCCCCCATGCTTCTATTATGTTTTCTTTCACGCAGAGACCTTAATCAGCCCTTCCCTGCAGCTTTTGCCGGGAGGGGGAAAGAGTATGACTTATCTTTTCTGGGCCCTACTTCTGACAAGTGAAAAGGGGTCAGGTGCATTTTGGGGGCAGTGGGATCTATGTGTATGTGTGTGGGGGGGGAACACTCAAAACCCTGAGAATTTCACTGCAAAGCAGGGCAGGGAAGGCACCTACCCCCTATTGTGAGCAAAGATCACTCGCAGCTTTGCCTTGACTTAGTGGTGGGCGATTCACCTGACTCACTGGACATTCGGTGAGCGCTGCTGCTGTGCCCGCCGAGCTGGGCCAAAAGCAGATGCCAGCTGAGCTGCTCGGCAGACTTCTCTGGGTTCCTGGTGGAGCACTTTTTACGTAGAGTGATAATGAGAGCCAGTGAGGCGTAGTGGTGAGAGTGCTGGACTGGGACTCAGGAGATCCGGGTTCTAGTCCCCGCTCGGCCATGAAACTCACTGGGTGACTTTGGGCCAGTCACTGACTCTCAGCCTAACCTACCTCACAGGGTTGTTGTGAGGATAAAATGGAGAGAAGGAGAATTATGTAAGCCGCCTTGGGTTTGTTGCAGGAAAAAAGGTGGGGTATAAATATAATAAATAAATAAATAAATATTTAATGAACAAGAACTTAATGATTTTTTAATAATTTAAAAATCAATCAATAATGACTTTAGAATATCTCAAATATGTATTTTTATAAAATTTAATTATTATTGAGAAAAAATAGCTTTCAAAAATCCTGAAGCCACTTTGTAAAAGTTGTCCAAAAATTGCTTTGTATAAAGTACCAACTTCTTCAAATCCTACTGCATTCTTTGATTGTTCTATTTATTTATTTATTATATTTATACCCCGCCTTTTTTCCTGCAAGGAACCCAAGGCGGCTTTACATAATCCTCCTCTCCATTTTATCCTCACAACAACCCTGTGAGGTAGGTTAGGCTGAGAGGCAGTGACTGGCCCAAAGTCACCCAGTGAGTTTCATGGCTGAGCGGGGACTAGAACCCGGATCTCCCGATTCCCAGTCCAACACTCTAACCACTACGCCACACTGGCTCTATCCACTACGCCACACTGGCTCTATCCACTACACCACACTGGCTGCCCCATTGAGTACTGTGCAATTTTACTACTTACATGTACTGCTAGACACTCAGATAAGGTAATGTTAATTAATATATTTCATTTTACTTTAAAGCTTAGTATTCCAACCTTGTATTAAATTTCTAAGGTGGCTTTCATTAAATCAATAAACACCATGCAAATTCAGAAGAACAGTAAGTATAACAGCATTAATACAAAAACAAAACAAAAAACAAAATACAAACAAACCCCCAAACCCACCAGAATTTATAACAGAAAGAAGCTGACACACACCAATTACTGTTCATTCAAAGCTTCATGAAATAGGAAAATAACAATGCTGGTGCCTTAAATTCAATAGAGGCTACACCATATGAGTGACTCCAGGGTGGGTCCACTGCAGCAGTGATGACCTGCTGCCGTAACTTGACCATGTGCAGTTGCCATGCGATGTGGCAGTTTGAATATGAGAGCCAAAGATTACTTGAAATCAGCCAAACAATTTTTTTAAAGCTTTAGTCTTCCTTAAAATTAGGTTGCAATTGTTCTCTACCAGTTTCAGGCTTAGCTTATTAGTTTGCAACTCTGCAAAAGCAGTTACAGCTTCTCACCAGGGAAAATTTAATTAATGAGTATCTGAAACCCCTGCTTTGGAAAAATAAAAGATCTTGTGCAGGAGGGCAAACTAATAGGAGCCAAATAGAATCTAATTTATATTGTGCTTAAATCAATTTATTCCAATAACCTCCAGAATGCAGCAGGGCCTCAAATTGCTTTTGCCTATTAGCATAGCTGAATATGAAAAGAAGCAGATATATTCACTGAGGTTCCACTGGAAAACAACATTCAAACAATATAACCATTGCAGAGTTCTGCAAAGTGTACATTCAAGGCCATTGCTCTTAGGAATGTTAGGATTCTCACAGATTCTGTCTCTGATAAAAGTGCATGGGGGGAATCATGTTTCCTTTCCCCACAAGACTTACACAGCTCGATGGAAGTACACGGTTTACTGTTCTTTTAAATAAGTTAGACCTATTTTTTAGTTTCTCCAGGACTTTTATACCTAACAGTACTGACCACAGAGGATACATACACAGATTACTATGCACACAACCTTATACCCTGAAATATTTTAACTGACTTTTACAGATAAATAGAATAGAATTAGAATAGATGGAAGTTACTCTGAGCAGATTCAGTGTATTTTCCTCATCACTGAGTAGAACTGTATGTTACAGTAACAGTGCATACCTATACATATCTACTCAAAAGTAAGCCCCACTGAATACAGTAGGGCTTACTCCCAGGAAAGTGGGAATACATGACTACCTGGAAGTAAGGCCCATTGAACTCTGTGTAGGCATGCATAGCATTGTACTCAAGAGTGTTGCCCTACATTAAGGAAAAGCAGGCGTAGTGGTGAGAGTGCTGGACTGGGACTCAGAAGATCTGGGTTCTAAAAGCTGAAAGTGGCTCACCAAAACAAAAACAAAAAAAAAAGAATATACAAATAAAATAAATTTGGATCAGATGGGGTTGTATTGGAAAGATCTGGGCCCTGCCATCAATTTTTCTAGCAATTAAACCCTGATTTCACTGAGTGTCCTACCTTTTTGCACACTTGGCACCTGATCCTGCTTTTGCTGGACTGATCCAGATGTCTGAATTTGGGTCATCCCTAGTTTTTTTAAAAAAATCACAAAACAGAACAAGCCCTTGAGATGCATAGAAGTACCACCACCAACCTAGATATGCAATAAGTTGATATTTAAGTGCATAAAACAGAGGCCTTAGAGACTAGGCATATATTGTTAAAGATGTTGAACTGGAAGTAGTGTCTAATGCATAACATTTCTCTCCTTGTCTATTTTTATCCTAGCAGGGGAATAAGTCCCGTATTCATTTTAACTAGTTCAAATAAACCAGTAGTGCTAAAAACGCAGGATACAACTTTTAAAAAGAAAAGCTGCACTTATAGGAATAAGAGTATATAAAAAAGGAAAAACTAAGAAAGGAAGCAAATATGTATAAACAATATGTTATGTCTTAGTTTATTTTTTTTTAAATATTACATGTCTATCCTGCCTTTCCTAAAAAGCTGAAAGTGGCTCACAAAAAAAAAAAGAATATACAGATAAAATAAATTACAAATATAATAAAAAACTGTGGCTTAGATCCAGTTTTCATTCTACTTGGGGAAGCTTCCCTGAGCAGAGTTCTGGTTAGAACTCCCACTGGTGAAAAGGGGGGGGGGAGATTTTTCACTGATTACCCCCTCCCTTTGCAGCCCAGTGCCACATCTTCCACTGTGCCACTGGGTCCCCAAACCCTCTGAAGGAGATTTGGGAGGGGGCATAGGGGCCTGCAGGGGGAGGGAGGAATCAGTGAAGATTGCCTCTTCCCCCTACCCACCCCCACTTCAGACAGCCCTGCTGGATCCAAAGCCTCCCGCTGACTGAAGGAGCCCTTCATCTGGGGGAGGCTTTTGCTGGATCCAATCCACCAGTAGAACACAATCCCTGGAACCACTTCAGTAAGCACCAGCTTGTTATGGGTAGAAGTGTCCTTGAGGTTCAATGCCTTTCCTATTGTTTGATGCAGGGAATTGTGGATACCCCGTCGAATGTGAGAAATGCAAATGGATCTATTTCACTTCATTGCAGTTATCACATGTACTTATCTATGCTTGGCTCCATCATGCAAGCTTCCTTCCCCTGCCCTCCACGGAAGCGCTGTCTACGTAGGAAATGCGTAATATATTTCAAGCGGCATTCGGCAAAGCTGAAAGGACACGGGTGTGTGGAGACAGAGCTACGTTTCCCCGGAGACCGTCAGGGGGCGCTGCGAGTCCAGAGTTGGTGAGAGAAACGGGCGAGAGGTGGGAAGGAGCCGCGCTGGGGGAAAACGCGTGTGGGAGAGCGGAGGACTACGAGCGACGCCACGGCTTGCTTCCTATTCTGCCTCCGTTGGCACAAGGAAGTCGACCTAGAGGCCCTGCAGGAAGCTATTCCTGACTCTCGCCACCTCACTCCCTAAAATCTGTGTGTGTGTGTGTGTGTGTGTATAAAAGACCGCCTCCGCAGCTCTCAGAAGCATTTCTACTACACGCCGTAAGAGACAAAAAGAAGCATCCAAATAATCACGACCGACTTTTGCCATTATAGCCTTCCCCTTCCTCAGCTTTTCTGCGTGAAAAACGAACAGCCACAAGGGTCACTACTAGCCTTCCTTCTTTTAAAATTTCCTTTTTGTAAATTTTTTTTTTATCCTGGAAGACAATCTTACTCGGTCACGAGTGATAGCCTGATGATGATGATGATGATGATGATGAATGGTAGGGAGAGCCCACCCACCACCTGGGGAGGTAGTGGGCCCTCCCACACTGGAGGCACAGCCATCTGTCAGGGATGCATGCTTTGACTTGGAGTCCTGCACTGAGCAGGGGGTTGGACTCATGGCCTTATAGGGAACAGGAAAATAACTTTTCAGAGAGTGAGGTAGCCACTGAAACATCCGGAGAAGCCCTGCGGGGCGCCCCCCCTCGCCCCCCAGAAATTCTGGCTGGCAAACTCGGTCGCCGCCCGACCCACCTTTCTCCGTGCGTCGGCTGGCAATGGCCCTGCAGCAGCTTTTGCCAGGGCGGCTGCCATTCAGCTGTGCGGTGCCCCCCCTCTCCCACCCCTCAGCGGCCCCCAGAGGTACCCTAAAAACAAGCTTCTGCTTCTGCTTGTGCAACTGTCTGTCGTAGAAACTTCCATTCGTTCTGCCTCACGCACAGGGCGCCTTTGGTCTGTTTGTGTTTGTTTGCTTTTCTCCCATTCAAGGTCGAGAAAGTTGTGGGAAGACCGGTTTTTGTTTTGTTTTTTGAGTCAAAGGGACAACGAAGCGATGGGCTGACGGGTGGGAGCGAATTAAAGAATAAGAAAAGGGGGTTGGTCGAGAGAGGCGGGCGGGTAATTGAAAGAGAAAGAATAAGGGGTGAACAATGATGACACCAGAGAAAAAGTCACAGGGACAGTCAAAAGAGTACCCGTATCCTCTTTCCTGGACCCCAAGAAACAGAGAACTAATGGGCACCATGGGTAAATCCGATGGCAGGAGTCTTGACAGAATCACTCTTCTAAACTGAAGGAGCACCCCACTTTTCTTCCCCTTTCCCCCCTCTCCTTTCTGGTATATAGATCCAGGCCCCCGCAACGTCACCCCTAAGCAATATCTGTAGCCCTCTTGCTCCGCTCCCCATCCCTCACAGGGTTGTTGTGAGGATAAAATAGAGGTGGAGGACCATGTAAGCAAGAGGGGGGGAAAGGTGGGATATAAATGTAATAAAGAAATAATAAAGAATTGGGTGAGGAGGCAATCAAACAATAAAGAGTAAATAGCAATGCCTATTTAGCAAACAAGAGTAGGCAGCAGTTACTCCCACCTCCACGCGCTTGCTCACCTCACCCTCTCTGAGCACCACCGCAGGGAGGATTGGGCCCACAATGCTATTTTGAGGGGGGGGGGAGAGAGAGAGAGAGAGAGAGAGAAGCCGCCTTTTGGCCCCTGGCTCTCACCCTCTCCGGACAGCGCAGCATAGAGGGCTGGTAATTGAATAAACAAGTCACCCCAGCATCCCACTCACCTGCACTCTCTCTCTAACTGAAGTGGTGGCGGGGATTGAGCCCAGTGCACCCAGGGGCAGGGCTTCCCTACACGAGGCATTTATTGTGCCATGGTCCCTCACTCACAGAAGTTTGCGGGTCCTTTTCACCTCATCCTCCAGGGCCTTTCCCCGTGTTTTCCGTTCTCGCGCCTTTTTTGGAGAGCGAGGAAAGTCAGCTGTTAAATTTTAAACTGGAACAAAAGCCTCCCGTACAGTTGAAAATCCGCTACACACTGCAGCTATACCACAGCGCCACCTTGTGCCTGGTTAATAGAATGCATAGAAAAGCCGAGAGAGAAAGGGACAAAAACCCGGAAAAAAGCCTCCGGTAACTGAAGCTGTCTTACTCCCGCAAAGAAAATGGAAGAAGCCGCCTCGGAAAAGCAGTGGGATAAGTGCCCCATGTAGAGAAGCCCCCAATCCTCCACACCACCCACTGAGTGAGGGGGCAGCTGCTTCGCTAAGGATCAGCCACCTTTTTCTCTTGCCTTGTTTCCTCTCCTGCACACTATGCAGTGAGAAAGGACAAGTAAGAGGGGGAGTGGGCGAGTGAGCAGAGCAGACCACCACCACCTCCTTTTGCTCCCTCCCTCTCCATGGCCTCACTAAACTCAATTCTTCCTGCTGCTTTGCCCAAAGAGAGAGGATGATGAGCAAGCAGGTAGAGCATTGCAGCGGGAGAGGGAAGGTGAGTGATTGGAGAAGGTCACTTGCCCAATCCTTGCTGCCACCAGAAAGAAAGGCTGAGCCAGAGCCACTCTGTGGGTGGCACAGCAGTGAGGATTTGGTGAAATGGGCAGAATCCCCACCACTATTTGGAGGGAGAATTCAGGTGGGCAAGTGCGGTGGCTGCATTCTGCACCACCCAAACAGAGAAAGGGAGGTGATGCATGGGCAGAGACCAGGTGGCTCTAGGGCAACAGCACCATGGGCACAACCCACCCTGCTAGGATAGTGAGCAAGCACGCTTCCCTGCCTCCCCCAGAGGTGACAGGAGGAGGCACTGTGAGTGTGTGTGGGGTTCCAGGTGCTACCTGGTGCCCCCCCCCCCCCGCTTTCCTAGCATTTGCTGCCTGCAAGCCCGGGGAAAGGTGGCAGCTGATTTACTGTTTGATTGCCTCTCCTCGCCAGTTGGCTGCTTTTCCTACAACATAAAAATGGCTGAGCACCCTTAGCACCGCTCAGCACCCTTTTTCAAATACGCCGAGCAGCCACCTTTTGATGGCTTTCCCCCACCCTCGGGAAGGTTAAGGCCAACTGAGGAGAGCGCGGCATGGCGACGCGCCTTCTCCGTGAGTCGCGAGGAGTAAGGTGGGGATCTGAAAGGCGGGAGCCTGGAAAACTGTTGAATTGCTGGCCTTTGCTTGGTGCGTAGCGAACGCCAGTTGCTTCCCGCCCCCGACATGAGGGAGAAGCCGGGCAAAAGACTCGTAAAAGAAAGGTTGGGGAAAGGTGGCGGCTTTGCGGGGTGGACCCGAGAGGAGATCTGAAGCCATCGCTGTTTGCACAGACTGATGAGAAGGGACAGCAGGCAGCGAGGCTGTTGCACAAGCAGGCGAGCGCCGGGAGAGCGTGTGAAGGTCCTCCCTCTCCAGTTTAACGTGGTGCTACGAGATTAAAATGTAGGCGCGCACACGGCACAGCATCCAGTAAACAGACAGCATTGCTCACGGCAGAGGGGCAAAAGGCAGGTGAGAGACCGACTAGGAAAGAAACTCACACCCAAGCAACGCTAAAAGAAAGCGGGGGAGCAACCGGAAAGCAGTGAGCGCAAGTGCTTGGCAAAGGGAGTCAGACAGTCGCCTGGCCCGGGGAGAGCGTGGTGGTGGAGATGGGGCTGGGCAGGGAGCTCCGGGGGGTGGGCGGCAGCTCAAGTAACCCACCCTGAGAGCCGGAGGCTTCCAGGTTTGACAGCTGAAGAGAACAGGGACTAAGCCAGAGGATTCGTTTAGCGCCGCCAGAGATTTGCTGCTGCTACTGCTTTGGGATTTAATGTTCGTTTCTCCCCAGGGGATGGTGTTTTGCTGACCGCGGGTTTCAGCGTTTCCCTCCCTTGATGTCTTTTGCATCTGGATTTTGTTCCCGGGGGTTTCTTTTTCCGAAAGAGGAGCTGCTGCGGGTTTCAAAAGTTGCAGCGTGCTCCTAATTCTCCCTGCCCAACATAGCATCATGTGCGCCAACATAGTCTACGAGTGGCTGAAGACCCTGAAGCTCTCGCAGTACGCCGAGTCCTTTGTGGATAATGGCTACGACGACCTGGAGGTGTGCAAGCAAATCGGAGAGCCCAGACCTGGACGCGATCGGGGTCACGATGCCACAGCACCGGCGCCGGCTCCTCGAAGCCGTGCAGAGGCTGAAGGAGGAAGACGAGAGCAACGTCGGGCTCTACTTCACCCTGGAGCCGCAGCCGCCGCCGCCGCGGCGAGGCTCGCCGTCGCCGGAGATCTACACCAGCCACCTGGTGGAGCAATACGAGGCCAAGACGTGGAAGGAGTGTCGCCACCCGCCTCCAGGGGACAGGGGGGTCCCCAAGAAAGTGAGCCCCCGCAGCAAGGAGCTGATGGCTTACCCCAAACTCAAACTGAAAATCATGATTAGGGATAAACTCATCCGGGATGGGATCAATCTCAGCAAGCCCCCCTACTCCAACAAGGTAAGGAACGGCAATGGTGCTGAACTCTCTTTAAATGAACTCTCTTGCTCTCCCTGCTTGAATACCTCATGTGACATAGGGCAAGTTTCTCACAGAGTGAGTGAACTGGAACTTTTTCTGCTTCCTTCCTGACTTGAGTTTACTTGCTCTAAGTTTGCCTAGTGGGACTTGCTTGCTCTTGTATATGAGGGGCTGAAAAAGCATGCAAGTTGAAGAGAAGGAGGAGTTAGCGAAAAGAAAAGACAGGCTAGCCGCTAGAGCTTTTCTGCCACGTGGGGTTAAAGTCCGACTGCAGAACTTGAGAGGATACAGAATATAGTTCTTTTTCTCTTTGGAGAATTGTTCAGTGTCATACAGATAGTCAGTTGTTTCTTATCGTATTAGTTAGGTGACTTTTTAGTGCCTTGTTCTTACTGTTGGAATACTTGTGAAACAAGGTGACAGTATGATGGCGATAACAATGGTGACATGTTTCTTATTTCCATTTAATTCTTGGCAGAGGGAAATTTAGAAATTTCTTCTTAATCCCCATGACACTCTGAAACTGTAAGAAACAATCATTTCTAGAGGTGTGTGTGTGACTAAAGCCTGAAATCAACAACAAAAATGATCTTGCAGGAGAAGTCTTGTATTTTCCAAGAGATTTTGGAAGGTCTCTGAAAATATAACATAAAATGCAAGTAATTGTGGAGTCAAGGCAAAAAGTTGTAGTACAGTATGGATTTTCAGTTGCTCCTAAAATGAAGGGAAACTTGCAGCCTAGTCCTTTGCTTGTTTACTCAGAGGTAACTGGCATTAAACTCAGTGAAACTTTTTTTCAAGGAACATGCATAGGATCTCAGCCAAGTGTTATGGTCCATGACTCCATGTTTGTTCTCATTTTGTGAGAAAAAAGGACAATGTTAAGTGTCTTGAAGGAGGCACTGGGACTATTGATAGTCAATACTTGTTTTAATTATTTTTTTAAAGGAAATGCCAAGCACATTACGCTCAGTAATTGCCTTGAATTCATATCCTTTGTGAAATTCATGCTTTTGCAAGAGGAGCAGACAACAGGATAATGGATTTGTTTGTTTTTGATTATCAGAATGGCATTGTACAGAAACTTAAGACTAATCTATTTTCACTGCAAAATTGGTTTATGTGGATGACAGGTGAAATTGTTATCTGTAATCTGGTGTCTGTAATGCAATTCAATAACAGTATAAGCTTTTCATGGATGGGCTTTGAGCTCACAAAATGTATATTTCACAGTCATCACAGACAGCACAGTGGATGATGACTGGCCAGAATGCAGCAAAAACAGTTCTAAATGCAAATAGATTAATGCATGCATTTGGAAGTAAAAGCATGTAGAAAAAAAATCTTAGTGTCAGCCTATCAAACAACTGTACACCACAAGGAGGTGTGCTATTGAAAATTCTGGCCATTTCATATTATGAAAGCTGTAGATTAAATGAGAAGGTTCCAAAGAAGAGCCATGCTGGTTTCCTGTATGTCAGAACTGAATACAGAAATAAGAGTAAAACACACCCACACCCTCACACCTCAACCACACAAATCTATACCTAGTAGGAATAGCTTATTGTGCATCATGTCATTAAAAAGATGCAGTGGTGAAGGAACAAAGTATTTGCTTTCATCCCATGACAATATGGTATAGATTGGTTTTGTAAGGGGGTAGCTACTGACAGGAGTAGCAAACCACAGGCAATGGACTGGAAGTCTAATATGAATTGGCAAAGACAAGTGTGTGAACTCTTGCATCCTCTGCAAATAAATCACCTTCTGAAACAAATTATCTTTTATTTGGTGTAAGGCAATTTATTTTATTTTTAAATAGATATGTTTGCAACCTAAAGCCACATAAAGTAAATGGCTACTGCTGCAGCAGGTTTATTTTAAAACAAATGCAGGCCTTCTACTTAAACAAAATTTGCTATTGTCTTGGAAAATGTCACTGGAGATATAAAATATCTGCTTCCTTGATGACATCTTGCTATTTGTTATGACTAGAGAATATAAAGATATTTGCAATTTCAAGTTTGTGTCTCTTCCACTAATTTCCTCTTATGATAATGATAGAGCACTGTGATTTATTTGGACACTATCCAGAAAATTAGAGAAATATTGCTGCTTTTGCTTCTTTAACGTCTCTTACATTTTTCTTATGGAGAACACTGAACTAATAACACTGTTAGACAAGCCCTACTCCACTTCATTTCTGCAAGATTTTCAATTATGCTTACTCTGGTGAATAAAGCGAGGAATACTTAACTTAAATGTAGCACACAGGGCTATAACAGTTTCAGCATGCTGAACATAAATCAGCTCAATGTATCTGTTGATGAAATAACCAGACACAATATTTTACTTCTCTGGCTTTATTATTTCTAGTAATTGAAAATAATACTTAGTATTTATATGGCACATTTCAAGTATTCAAAGCACTTCAGTGTACTTTACTGCTCTACCCTGGTGCCCTCTAGATGTGTTGGACAGGAACTCCCATCATGCTGGCTGGGAATGATGGGAGTTGCAGCTCAAAACATTTGGAGTACACCAGGTTGAGGAAGGTTGGCTTACATTATCTCAGCACAGCTGTGCCTAAACTTCCCTTTTTTAGCAAGTTTCTGGAGCAGGTGGTGGATTTTCAAATCTAGACAGTCTTGAAGCATACTGATTACTTGGACCTATTCCAACCTGTGTTCAATCTCGGCTTCAGGATAGAAACAGCCTTGGTTGCCCTGGTGGATGTTTATGTTGGGGAATGAGCAGTGGGAGTGTGAACCTCTTAGCTCTCCTGGACTTCTCAGCAGCTTGTGATACCATCCAATCCTTCCTCACCAATCAGAGTCAAAAGTTGGCACTGGGGGATTTCTGCTCTGTCCTGTGGCTTTGGCCTGTGGGGTACCACACGGTTCCATCTTGTCCCTCATGCTATTTAACGTCTACATGAAACTGCTGAAGAAAGTCATCCATGGTTTGAGCTGCAATATGGGTATTATGCAGGTGACATGCCAGTCTACCTCTGTTTTCCACCTACTAATACTGGGGAGGGTATGGAACTCCTCAGTAAAGACAAACACACTCATAGCTTGGGGGTGCTTCTGGATTAAGCATTGTCTGTGGAAACACAAGTGGCGGCAGTACCCAGCAGTGCCTTTTAGCAACTTTTGTTGGTAGATCATCTGTGATCCTATCTAGATAAAGCAAACCTAGCCTCAGTTGTGCATGCACTAGTTATATACAAACTAGACTACTGTAATGGGTTCTACATGGGGGCTGCCCTTGAAAACAACTCAGAAACTTGGTACAGAGTGTGGCCTCTCAAATCCTTGCTGGGGCTAGATGGTTTTGTACCAGTTGCACTGGTTGTCAGTGTGTTTCCAAGCCCAATTCAAAGTGCCAGTTTTGACCTTCATAGCCATAAATGGTTTGGGTCCCAGTTATTTGAAGAACCACCTACACTGTTATGAACTTGCCCAAATATTAAATTAATCTTCAAAGCCCCTACTCATTGGCCAGAAATTAAATTCTATAACATTAGTGGGAACTAGAGATAGGGCTTTCTCAGTGGTGGCCCCTACCCTATGGAATTTCCTCCTTATATGGCATGCCCTATAAGGAGGCATGCCATATATGTTGTTGTTTTTAAGAGGGATTCCTCTGGCTTTTAACTGAAAGGTTTTATTGTACACACTGCTCTTTTTTTCACTAGTTAAATTTCTTTGGATTTGGTTTGTTTTAGATTGTATTTTAGTGTAATATTACAGTCTGGACCTCAGGGAGTGGGTCAGAAATGATCCAGCTGCCTCACTGTATTTTGCACTTTGATATATGAGTGCATAGGGCTGTCTGGACCTATGACTTAGATGTGAAAATATAACTTAGATGTCAGTCTTTCCTCTGAAATAGACATGTTAATGTTTCTAGTTTATATTTGCACACACCTTACGACGGGGTGGGCAGAAGGTAGATCGGGATCTGGTAGATCTCAAGGTTATTTGCAGTAGCTTGGCATGGGTTTTGTCTCCAAGTGGCTAGCCTACCATTACGCAGAGCAAGGCAGTGCCCTCAGACTGTTGATTTTGGGTGTCAAGAAAGGGAAACAAATGGTTATTTAATTTATTATTGTTGTTACTGCCAAGTAAAGGTGCTTGTGGGATCTTCTGCCTCAGATGCCAAAATAACTTTTATTTTATTTTTTACATTTATATCCCACCTTTCTTCCTCTAGCAAGGAACCCAAGGTGACTTACATGGTTCTCCTCCCCATTTCATGCTCACAACAACCCTGTGAGGTAGGTTAGGCTGAGGGTCAGTGGCTGGCCCAAAGTCACCAGGGCCGGATTAAGAGCATTATGGGCCTGGTGCTGAGGATTTTGGTGGGCCTTTTTATGGAAATAAATAAAATGAAGACGCAATTTTATATTAAAACAAATTAAATATTTTAATTACCATTAAAGTGCCAAAACAGAAACATATTGAAAATATTTCTTTTTTTGTAAACAATAAGCTTGTTAACTCAATAAAACCGTTCATCACATATCGTTGATGATAAGTACCTCCACGTTTTTTAACCTCTAGGGCAGTCTTCCCCAACCGGGGCCCTTCCAAATGTTTGGGGCCCCAGCTCCCATCTTCCCCAGCCACTGGCCATGCTGCCTGAGGCAAATGAGAACTGTAGTCCAAAATATCCAAGAGGGATATTTGGTGAACTCTGTTCTCTGGGGTTTTTCAAAATAAAACTTAAAATGCCACACAATTCCCCATGAAAGCGCACGTGCACACACACACACACACACACACACACAGTATTAGCCAAGCACACACACACACACACACACACACAGAGAGAACTCTGTTCTCTGGGGTTTTTCAAAATAAAACTTAAAATGCCACACAATTCCCCATGAAAGCGCACGTGCGCGCGCACACACACACACACAGTATTAGGTAAGCAGGTGACATTTTGCAGGCGGCAGGAGGATCAACACCCCCAAAAGGCAGACACATTCACATAAATAGAACATTCACAACAACCATTTTTAAATAAACATAAACCATCTTCCCCAGCCACTGGCCATGCTGCCTGAGGCAAATGAGAACTGTAGTCCAAAATATCCAAGAGGGATATTTGGTGAACTCTGTTCTCTGGGGTTTTTCAAAATAAAACTTAAAATGCCACACAATTCCCCATGAAAGCGCACGTGCGCGCGCACACACACACACACACACAGTATTAGCCAAGCAGGTGACATTTTGCAGGCGGCAGGAGGATCAACACCCCCAAAAGGCAGACACCCACACCCACAAACACACAGCCCTTACGTTCAGTTTGGCTCACAAAAGAGGGAAAGCCCTTTTACAGAAAAAAAGGAGAAGGAGGAGAACTTGCAGATCAAAAGAGTCAAACTTTTGAACCTTACCTGTGCAGAGGAGGGCCATCAGGACCAGCGGCAGGTAAAGACCATCCCAGAGGTTTGTCCCATAGCAAGCAGAAGTCATGGTGGAGATTTTGGAGGCGGGTGGGCAGAGAGGGGTCGCTTGACGGAGCAAAAACTCAAAAACTCCTGCAGCTCATCAGTAAGGGTCTTCCCAATTTCCCCCAAATTATTTATTAAAAAAAAAAAAAAGCAGCCACAACAAAAAGCCAGGAAGCTTTGCTTGACCAAGAATAATTGTGTTGTTCTTGTTGCTTTGTTTTTGGTTTTTTTTGTTAAACTAGCATTTGAACAATTGAGCTGCGAATCAGAAAGATCTTTTGCTCGAGGCTGGAGAGAGAGGTCCCTTCTAAATCTGAATATTACAGACCCTAGCAAGCCCCCCATGTGCTAGAAGTTCTCACAAAGAAATGTAGTAACAGTGATTGAAATGCAAAGATACTGAAATGCTAATTTGAGAACAACAGTTCTTGCTAGGTCTTGCCTCAAGCACATAATGCAGATGTGCTTAGAACACCTTTCTAATCTTGAAAAAATCATTAATTATGCTGAATGATAACGATCAGAGCTAACTCCGAAGGGGGGGGGGGAATCGCCGTGTGTCCCTATAATTGCGGGCCTATTGTCTGTTAAGGGCCTGGAGCTGCCGCTCCAACAGCTTAATCCGGCCCTGAAAGTCACCCAGGGCCGGTTCGTATGACCCAGGCGGCGAGCAGGGGAGGCACCATGGGGCCGTCTGTGGGGTCCAGCGGGGCACCGCAGACGACCTGTGCCCCGCGTGTGTGGGCGGACCCCGATGGAGCCGGCAGTCCCCGCACCGCAGTGTGGGCCTCCCGGTGCTAGGGGGTGGCGGCTCAGGATGCCCAGAGGGGCAGTTTGCCCCTACAGGCTGGAGCGGCTGCAGCTCCGGCTGCTCTGGGCCGCCACCTCTGTGCGGCCCCCGCGGGATGGCTGCCCGCTGTTCGCACGGCAGGGTGGCCACACGTAGTAGGGCCTTACCCCTCTACCACCCATGGTCACTTTGCGTGCGTCCTGCGTGCGGCCGTCCCACGGGGTGCCCCCGGTTGGCATTCGCACAACACGGAAACCGCGGGGGACCTCTGCTCCCCCGTGGTTCCCGTGTCGTGTGAACACGCCCCCAGTGAGCTTCATGGCTGAGTGGGGACTAGAACCTGGAACTTTCAAGTCCCAGTCCAACACTCTTACCAGTAACTTGACTGGCCTTGGATACCTGTGTACCTTGAGATGGGGGCAGGGAGTGCCATTTCCTGCTCCACCTCAGGCCAGACCTGCAACAAAGCAACAACAAAAATGACCCCACTCCCTCTAAATTAGGTTGCTGAAAAAGAAAACCAGGAATGGACTTTGTGTGTGAAAGGGCAGGTGAGCTTAGTTCTAGTAGTGATCACAAACTCCTGGGCTGAGAATGTGTTCAGAGACAATCTGTTCCTTCATTCTTAGTGTATATGCACTCACCTGAGCCACTATTTTGTACCTGGTGGACATTGTATATCAGTCAAGTAAATCTGGCTCTGAGGGGGTCCTTCCTCGGAGCCAGGCATTGTGGGAGGGGTGTCCCAGGAGATCGCAAGCCAGAGGGCAGGTGGTGGCAAGCAATGCAGCAGCAATGGAATTAGAGATGCACCACGGCAGTGATAAGCAGGTGGGGGTGTCAGCAGTACGACAGCGGTTCAGTGGCAGCACATGTGCTCTCCCACCTCAGGCAGTGGGAGTGCTTGTGCAAGGGCTGGTCTTAAGGCTTGAGATACCTCATTGCCCACAGAGCTTTTGTTTAAGTGAAATAAGTTTTTTCATCACCACCCCCTTCTCCCGGTTCCTCTTCTGTCCTCCGCAGGGGCTGTGGCCTTTTATAGATATGGTAACTCAGTGAAGACTATTGCATGCACAGTTAAAAAGCAAACAAAATGTTCCATTTGTGTGTATAAGGAATGGTTAGAGTGTAGAATAGGAAAGTTTAAATAGGATTTCAACCTTAGTATTTTCTTTGACAGAAAAAAAAATGCAAGACACATTTAAAGGGAAGGCTAACCCAACTCTAAATAAAATCGTGTAAGAAGAATATTTGTTTTGGGCCATGTATGCTGCCCTGATTTCCTTGGAGGAAGCCTGGAAGAAGAATACTATAAATAAATAACATTAAAGGCCTAGTGTAAGATGCTCCTGAGAAACATCTGTTTAATTGCTGTTTTATTTCATTAAAATTACCCCATGCCCCCAAACCTACATCATAAGTACATAACAACAAGGATATAGATATAAAAATAAGGGGTCAAAGACGAAATGAAAATCCCCAAAAATGTAAAACTAAAAGTAACAAAACCCTTAACACCACCCTAAGTCAGCTGCTGTGGGAACAAATACAGTAGTTATTTCCTAAGATTAGGATGTGGACCTTTTTCTTCTTTGTTTTGATTCTGTGAGCGTGGCCTCAGGAATGGATACATACAAGGAACCAATTTTCTCCATTTTATTGGGCTCCAACTGGTATCGAACAGGCTGTGTCAGGAGTCTGTTTCAGGAGAGGAACTAGGCTGTGGTGACAGGGACAGGTATTCCATGAACAACCTGAACAGGGGCATAGAATGGGCTCAAAAGGTATGTATCTAGTAGATTGTACTGGTATGGCTATTGTGTGTTTTGAGCAAGACATGAAATAAAAGAATTTCCGAAAGTAAATTAGTGCAATAAGGATTCTGTTTCAAGACCATTCAGATGAACTGAAAGGGATATGTCTTTCCTTAGAAATATTATGCTGAATGCAAGAGATTGAAGATTGATATTAAATAAAGGAGATGGTGTGGGTGGGGTGGACAGTGAACTTTGCTAGTCAACCATCAAGGTAAGGTGAGCTCACTTTCATTCTAGATGAAAGCATACGCTTCTGTATTGTATTTGAAAAGTAGCAGTGATGGGAATCTGCAACGCTAATGACTAATTAATTATACAGATAATGAAGAATTACTAAAATGGCTGACAAATTATTAAAACTGAATGGAAGCCGGGGATTTTTAATTTCAGTATAAGAAAGTCAGGGTTGCATAACAGTGGGGCATGTCAAGAGGAATTAAGTATTCTATTTATTTTATATATGGACTACCTAGTATCTAATAGTTTAGTGAAATTTCATTACGACTTCTAATTGAAATAAATGACCTGACCTGACCTGACCTGACTTATTCTTGAGGAACTTTATTCAATTTTCTTTCCATGGAGAATTGTGCAGAGAACTGCACGTGCAAAATAAAATGGCTGTAACAGATGTACACATTAAAGAAACCCATCTCAAGTTAAGATGATTTGTTTGGCTGTAGTAAACATAAATTAATGGAGATTTCAATATTTATTAAAGAGAAAACTATATGTTGTTACCCAGGAATATGTGATCCACAGCATTGTCCATTAACACTGAAGATCAAGTAACTTAGAGCGCACAGTGAAAATTGTATTAGACCTTAAGCCATGAAGCTGAAAATGCATGCAAATAAACACAAAAGCATGAAAACAAATCCAAATTACTGTCTCTTTAGACATCTACAAACATAAAAAAAAATATCTGTCTGCATTTCTAAAGCAGCATACTTTACAAACTAACATGATGGCTTTATAATAAATATTTTTTTCATGGATATAATCCCTTTTTTTAAATTACTCTGTGTGGAGGATTTCTCAATTTATTTGTCTAGTCTTATTCTTTACAGAATAAAGGATGTTATTTTTGCAGAGATAAAATCTCAGATGTATAGCTAACTGCTGCCAACAACGCATTAAAATGTTTGCCCTAAACTTATTTATTTTTTGCCTAAGAAATAAAACCTTTGCATTGCTTCCTCCAAGTAAGTAAAAAAATCCAGTACTGTACACTTAATGCTCACCTTTTCTGCAGCTAATGTGAAATTTCTTTCAGAATTGGACCAGCTAGAAGTATTTCCATGTTCTCAAGTGTATCTCAGAAAGTCTTCCCATTGGCAAAAGTAACTGTGCATAAAATAGTAACAATATAGAGGGTTGGAGCTAGACCTACTGCTCTGTGGATGGAAGGTCTTTTTCCACTTGCGGAAGTGAGTTGGCTCAGAAGAAGCTCCTGCTCCATGAACTGGACAGTCTTACAGCCAGGGGTTTCCCTCCCACTGCAGACCCCAGCGCCATCACCTCCCATATTGCTTCAGAGGGTCCCCCAATCCTCTGAAGCTGATGTTAAGCACTGTAGGGGGCTACAGCTACAGGGGCAAGAGGAACTGGCAAAAATCATTTCCTGTGCTTCTGTGTGTAGGAGCATCCAGTTCATAGAATTCTGCTCTGTGCAACTCTGGATCCGACCCACCATTTCCTTAGCAAAATGCTAGCAAAGTTCTAGGCAATGTTTGAGAAGTTAAAAATGTTTTTGAATATACCCACTGAATATCTTCTTTAAATAAGATATTTAAAGATCTTATTTAAAGATCTTATTTAAATAAGATATTTAAAGATACAGTATTTATATATTCCTTCCTCTTTATCTTTACAATTTACTAAATATAGTACTCTGTGCATTCTGTACTAGATTTAAATAAACTATTGAGACATATACAGCACATCTAAAGAAAGAAGCCTCTCTTCTTGTGATCCCAGTACTTGCATATTATTTATATTTTATATAAATATCTTATCTTGATTTATGGATGAAAATATTTATCTGTTATTTATTTCCATTGGCATAACTGGCCATAATCAAAGAATGTTAATCTGCACCACATTTACCTTTCTTGAAACATGCAAGGCACATGCTTGTAGAGTGAGGAATATCATAATCACAAATAGGGTTATGTGCATTCTAAATAGTGCTGTCATGCTCCCTAAAGTACTTGGTGAGAATGAAGAGTAAAGAAAGAACCTCAAGTTGGAAATGTTCTTTGCTTGGTCAGTTTAAATTAGGCAGCTATTTTTAAAATTGCATATCTGGGTCAATCTTTCTGACTAGGATAATGCAACATCATACTTTGATATACTTGTCTTGACAAATTGTGGGGGATTGTGTACTCTGTAGATATTCCCATTTATTAAAACATCATGGCAGTACTATGTTTAGCACAGGCATGCTATTTTAAGACATACTTTGCACCAGAATGTGCTGGATGTGTAAAACATTTCCAGATCTGCCACTCTGCCCATACATTAGAACTGTAGTGACACTGTTGGCAAATACTGTAAAATGCTGTCATTGCAATATATTAACTTGCCTCTGTGGGCTATGTTTTATAGTAAAACTTCCATTTGGTACATTGTCTTCTATATATCTGGAATTGTTGTATTGTTAGTAGCTATTCACAGATGAAAGTGAGGGGGGGGGGGCAGAGAGAGAGAGAGAGAGAGAGTACATATGTACTAAATTAATGAACTACATATTACTTGGCTGGTCTATCTTTTGTATCATGGTCCAAGGAGACTAGTCTCAGCCTTTAAAACAAACTAGATGATGTTTTAAATGCGTGAATGCATTTAACACATCTTTTAAAGAAAACAACAGCTATGGGGAAGGGAGGGCAGATTAGGATCAGGACTGCAGAATGCAGGCAGTGGTTGTTGAAGCTTTCCCTTCACAATTCCAGCCAGGCACAAATCCACCCCACCCCACCCACCTGAAGCTGCTGCTGCTGCTGCTGCTGCTGATGATGATGATTTACAGTATTTGGATACCGTTCCACATCTAAGTAGATTCCAGAGCAGTGAACAATAAAAAGATAAAAACAGATAAAACAAACAAAAACAATACATTGAAAACAAAGTAACATTACAATGGTGGTTGGACAGCAGAGAAGGCTTTCTGGAACAAGGTGGTCTCCAGCAGGCACTGAAAGCAGCACAATGTGGGACCCTTTCTGACCTTCAGAGGCAGGGAGTTCCACAGAAATGGAGCTGCCACGCTGAAGGCTCTTCTCCTGGTGGACTCCAATTTGGCTAAAAGTCCATGAAGAACCACCAGGAGCATGCCATGTTTCTCCCAACAGCAGCTAATTTCTTGGGTCAATAAGCTTGGGTGGCAATTTTTACTGGAATTGCAGCTTAGGGGTGGGGAGAAGTTTGGCTCCCTCTTGATCCTGACTGGGCTCCCCATTCCCCTTAGCTGAATAAAATGCATTCACACATTTAAGGTATCATCTAGGTTTGCTCTTTGCTATACTGCCAGTTGGATGTGAACACCAAGAATACACCTCTCAGGTAAATTATCTCTGAGACTATGCAATCAAGAAGAGTTACATTTTGTTTTTTATTCCTCTGAGTGTTTGGCCCCTTTTTCATAAGATAACAAGCTTAAATCCAGAGCATTCAGTCTTGACACTGATAAGATATGGTAGCTAGGAATCTTAAGAATGATTAGTGTATCATACAATGAAGTGTGTAATTTAGCTCATAGTGTAGAATCTGGTAGCTGGTAGGAAAATCCAGAGAATCTAATTTTTAAATTAAATATATTTGTTATATTTATTTGTATCCCATCCTCCCTTGAAGGAGCTCACGGGCACGGCACTCTACATAGTGTCAACCAATAATGTCAATACACTATTGTATCAACCTCACAACAAATTTGTGAGGAAGGTGAGATGACTGGCCCATGATCACCAAGTTTGAAGCTAAATGGGGATTTGAACCAGAGTCTGCCCAGGTTAAACTCAACACTAGAACATCACACTGGCTGATACAAATTTCCTAACTTTCATGTAATGTAAATAAAAGCTGAGAACATGCAAGCAGAATTTACTAAATGCTTAGAAACTTGTGGAAGGACATTGTGCTATTCCCCAATAGTTAGAGACTTTGACTTCATTTCTCCAAATATACCCCAACTGTAATATGTATGAACACTCGCCACTGTTGCAGTGTCATTACCTTGTGAATTTTCCCCACCCCATCTTTTTCCAGCTGCAACTGCGCACCTATTGCTGTCAATATTGTAGGAGTTTGTAGAAGTTTCATCCATTCTTTCTTTGCTGGTGACAAAAAATGGGAAAAACATTCCAAAACAGGGTACTTTGGACAGGGAAGTATACAGATTTCATATGTATACATCCCTGTCCAAACTACCCTGTCTAGCCCTGCTGAAATCCCTGTTGTTGTTTTAAAAAAAGCCCTACTTCTGACAGCTGTCAGAAGCAAGTGTCAGCGAAAAAAAAGGGGTGCACTTTTCCACCTTCCCGAGGACCTAGAGTCTTGAGAATGGGTGGAAAACTTGGGGGCACTGGGACTTATGGGAGAACACTCAAAACCCTGAGGTTCTCACTGCAAAGGGGGGGGGGAAGGCACCTACCCCCTTTCGCAAGCAAATATCACTTGTGGCTTTGCTTTGACTTGATAGCTCACTATTTGACAGCTGTCATGTCAAAGCAAAGGGGGGAAAACTATTTGGAGCCTCTCTGGGTCAATATCCAGGGTTGATGATACCTGCGGCACTTTGACAGCAGGTACCCCCCAGGACATTGCCCAGGTGACGCGGCCCATTTTCAGACCCATGGAACTGCATGTTGTGACATGTAACAAAACAACAGCTGTGGCACAATTGTTTTCATTTGGAAAGGTACAGAATGGCTGGGAAAACAAGTCATATTGAGTCTGCCACTACTGTTCTGTTCTCATGGGGAAAGTAGGTGGGAAAGAAATACGAGCTGATCACATGGTTTGTACTTTCTGATGATGTTGTATGATTTGTTAGGTTTCGATTTCTGTAGCCATTTTAGTAGAGAGATGGATTGCTTCTTTGTCGTCTTCTTCTCTCTGATGCTCTGACTATTGAATGCTGGACTTATTGCAATCATGTAAAGTCAAATGCTGGGGTGGACTTGCTCCACTGAACAAATGCTTATCTGCAACATTGTAATGTAGGAGATTGTATACTCTGTAGTGTTTACTTGATGTAGTAATAAACAGGTAGCAAGAAACCTGTTGGAGTTCTACGGAGTTATTTCCTTATTACATTGCAAGCTGCAACAGGAGACTGCGAGCTGGCTGAAATCCGAGACGCTTGAAATGCTGCGAGGAGGGGGGAGAAGGTCTGGACTTCTGTCTGTAGATTTATGGGCGTCTGCACACAGAGGCAGGACAGAAAATCTTCCATCTCACGCTCTGCTGTTCCACGTAGGCCGGCGGGCCTACAGGGTGGATTGTAAGCCTTCAGGGCTGAGCCATTGCCCTTTCAGGGTTATGCGCCCAGAAAATCGGATTACAAAAGACCTGTTGGACCGGTGCCGGGAACCGAGCGGAGACAAGTTCGGGGCAAGGTCGTAGGTCTGTGCCAGCAGCAGCAGCGGGAGTTTTTCCAGCTGCTGTGTATCAACGCTTCGAATACTCGGAGAAGCAGTGATTTATGGCAGAGAAAGACATCAAGGCGGAAGAAACATCTCCTGGACCTTCTTCGTCCGGTAAGCAAAGGGAAGAAGAGGGAGGTGTGTCTGCTGAGGGCTCTGACAGTGAAGCCGGGAGTTCTGAGGGGGAAGAGGCGGCTGCTCTCCCTGTTGCCAGAATGGCGGCTGCACCGGCCCTGAATCCACAGATAGTTGAAAAATTGTCTGGATCGAATGATGTACTCTGGAGCTTCCAGATGCAGCATTATTTAACTCATGCGGGGCTCTGGAATGTTGTAAGACAGGATGCTGTGGCCGTGGGTGCCCAAAATTATGATGAATGGAAGGAACGGGACGAGAAAGCGAAGGCAATTCTCTGCTTATCTGTTGAAAGTTCCCAGGTGCCATTCATTCAGTTTTTGGAAACGGCGAAGCAAATCTGGGAGACCCTACAAGGGACTTACCAGATGCAAACAGCAGGGAGTAGGATTATACTTGCGCGTAAGCTGTACAAGCTGAGCTTACAACCAGGTGGTTCTATGCCTGAGCATCTGAGTACTATTCGGGACATGTTTAACAGGCTTAGAGCACAAGGGATGCAAATTGAGCACCTGCATCAAGTTTCTATTCTGTTATCCAGTCTGGACTCTTCATATGACACAATTGTGACATTAATGGAGGGGCAACCAGATCAAAATCTGACAATGGAATATGTGTCAGGCAAGCTTCTCTCTGAATGGGAGAAACGGCAAAGCAAGCAACATGCTGGACGTAAAGCTCAGCTTGTCTGAGTGTGGAAAGCTAAGCAGGGTCAGGCCTGGTTGTTACTTGGATGGGAGACCCTTCCTCTAGTTTCCTGCATTGTGCAGGGGTTGGACTCGATAGCCTTGTAGGCTCCTTCCAACTCTATGATCTATGAAATCAGCAAACAGCGTGGCCGACGCTGGGAATGGCGCCAAGCTGGTGGGGGTTACCCAAGCGGCAGCTTTAAAAGTAAGAAAATGCTTTGGTTGCGGTTCGACTTCGCATCTTAAAAAAGACTGTACTTTTAAGGGCAGGAAGAAGAAGAAAAAGGAAGTTACCAGTACACCTGAGGAGACAATTAAAATGGGCAAAAGTTTGATTGCTCGGGTGAGTTTTTCCAACAAAGACATGTGGGTACTTGACAGCGGAGCTTCTCACCACATGGCAAATTCCAGAGACATGTTTCAATCTCTCGATGATGGATATACAAATCAATTTGTGGAACTGGCTGATGGAAAACGAATCCAGTTGACAGCTGCAGGAACAATTGACTTAGCTACTTTGGGTCAACAAAGAGCACTGCTTGTTCAAGAACTGGACACAAACCTGATAAGTATATCACAATTGGCTAATGATGGATATGAAATAAGTTTTTCTAACAGCAACTGTGTAATTTCACATGAAGGGGTGATCTGTGCGAAAGGTGATTTGCAGAATTCTCTGTATGTTATAAATCCATTTGTAACACATGATGAGAAGGCAAAGTATGCAAATTGTAAACCACACGAAAATTGTTTACATATTTTCCACAAGAGGTTTGCACATGCCAATTACAGAAGCATAGAAAAAATGCCGGGTCTGTGTGAGGGTACGAAAATGAAACCTTGTTCTAAGTATGTGGAATGTGAAGTATGTAGTACAGCAAAGTCACACAGGTCTAACATTCAGAAACACAGTGATAGAGTTAGCACAAGAATCTTTGAGCTAGTACACTCTGATGTTGCTGGTCCATTTGAAAATAGCTATGGAGGGAACAGGTACTATTTGACTCTGACAGATGATTATTCTCGATTTGGATTTGTTTATCTTCTGCAGCATAAATCTCAGGTTCAAGAGAGATTTGAATCATTTGTTAAATGGGCTGGGAACAGATATAAACAATATCCAATAGGAGAATTACTCACAGATGGTGGGGGAGAGTACATGAGTACAAAGTTCAAGAAATTTTTGGAAAGTGAGGGTATAGGGCACAAAGTCACTGCCCCATACTCCCCATTTCAAAATGGCGTTGCTGAAAGAAGAAACAGGACACTCCAGGACATGATGAGGGCCCAATTGACTGAGTCAAAGGTGGGAAACCATTTCTGGGGGGATGCATTGTCAAATGCTAATTATCTGCTGAACAGGTTACCAAATTCCACAATTGGGAAAACTCCATATGAAATGTTTCATGGGAGGAAACCAAAGGTAGCACACGTGCGCATTTTTGGGTGTAAATGTTTTGTTCATATACAGGCTCAAAACAGGACAAAGCTATCTCCAAGAAGCTTTGAATGTTATCTGCTGGGGTATGATGCACAAACAAAAGGGTACAGGTTGTGGTCACCACACCACAACAAGGTAATTCTGAGCAGGGATGTGATTTTTCATGAGCAAACAGATGACCAGAAACAGCTGGTGGAATTGCCAATGCATGCAATGTCTGAAACACAGCAGGATGCTTCTGGGACAGAACAGGCCACTGGGCAGATATCTGAGGAACAGGAGGGAGGTGAACAATCTCTGAGGCGTTCAACCTGAGAACGCAAAACACCTGTTAGATATCAGGATGAATTCCAAAGTGGGAAAACTGTTGTACATAAAGCTCTCAAAATAGCTTTAGAACCACAAAGTTTTGAGGAAATCCAAGGCATGGAACCAAAGGTGAGAAATGATTGGTTTGAAGCCATGCAGGATGAAATCAATGCAATGCATGAGAACAACACATGGAGTCTAGTATCTTTGCCTGTGGGGCGCAAAGCCATCACCTGTAAATGGGTGTACAAGGTGAAGACAAATCACCAGGGGCAGGTGGAAAGGTACAGGGCAAGGCTCGTTGCCAGGGGGTTTGCACAAAAACATGGGGTAGATTTTGATTCCGTGTTTGCACCAACAACAAGGTATGCAACTGTCAGACTGTTGTTGAAATTGGCAGCACAAAGAAAAATGATGGCATTTCATTTTGATGTAAAAACTGCTTTTTTATATGGTGAATTGCAAGAGGAAATCTACATGGTACAACCACAAGGTTTTGTAGAAGACCCCAGTCTTGTATGTCGTCTGAACAAGTCCATATATGGGTTGAAGCAGGCAGCTCGATGCTGGAACCAAAAGCTAGACAGAGTTTTGATTAGTTTGGGATTCAAACAAAGCAAGGCTGATCACTGTCTGTATACAAATCACACAGAACAGGGAAACTGGGTGTATTTGTTGGTCTTTGTTGATGATATCTTACTGGTAACACAATCAGTAACTCAAAAAGACAAAATTGCACAAGAATTGCAAGAACACTTTGAACTGAAAGATCTGGGTTTGGTACAACACTATCTTGGAATGCAATTATCTCAAGATGAGGAAGGTTCTTTCATGGTTGAACAAAGTGGGGAAATTCAGAAATTGCTGGAAATTCATGGATTGGAGAATTGTAACCCAGTTACTACTCCAATGACTCTTGAATATCAGAAACACACAGATAACACTGGATATGATGATATTGGCAAATATCAGAGCGTTATTGGAAGCCTGCTATATTTGGCAAATGTGAGTAGGCCAGACATCAGCAATGCTGTAAACATACTTAGCAGGAAAACGCAAAATCCTTCTAACTATGATTGGCTAGCTATGAAACGGGTGTTAAGGTATTTAAAAGGTACCATGAATTGCAAACTGAAATTGTCATCACACACAGATGAAGGTTTTTGTGTGTACACTGATGCTGATTGGGGATCTGCAGCAGATAGAAAGTCCACAAGTGGGACGGTTTTAATGTATGACAACAGTCTAATTGACTGGTACACACGAAAACAAACTTGTGTGGCTATTTCTAGCGTAGAATCTGAATTCATCAGTTTATCTCAAGCATGTAATGAGATTGAGTGGTTCAAACAATTGTTTGCTGATATGAACATACCAGTAGACAAGGCTGTTACAATTTTTGAGGACAACCAAGCTTGCATTAGCATGGCTCAAAATGAAAAAAGTAGGCCAAGAACCAAACACATTGATGTTCGTTACTCTCATGTAAAGGACTGTGTGCAAAAAGGGTGGGTAACACTCAAGTACTATGCAACAGGGGATATGGTGGCAGATCTTTTCTCAAAACCATTGCCTGTAGTAAGACACAGGAAACTAATGACGGCACTAGGCCTCATTGAGTAAATGTAAACAAGATGTATCACAGGCTGTGGGGGGATGTTGTGACATGTAACAAAACAACAGCTGTGGCACAATTGTTTTCATTTGGAAAGGTACAGAATGGCTGGAAAACAAGTCATATGAGTCTGCACTACTGTTCTGTTCTCATGGGAAAAGTAGGTGGAAAGAAATACGAGCTGATCACATGGTTTGTACTTTCTGATGACGTGTATGATTTGTTAGGTTTCGATTTCTGTAGCCATTTTAGTAGAGAGATGGATGCTTCTTTGTCGTCTTCTTCTGATGCTCTGACTATTGAATGCTGGACTTATTGCAATCATGTAAAGTCAAATGCTGGGGTGGACTTGCTCCACTGAACAAATGCTTATCTGCAACATTGTAATGTAGGAGATTGTATACTCTGTAGTGTTTACTTGATGTAGTAATAAACAGGTAGCAAGAAACCTGTTGGAGTTCTACGGAGTTATTTCCTTATTACATTGCAAGCTGCAACAGGAGACTGCGAGCTGGCTGAAATCCGAGACGCTTGAAATGCTGCGAGGAGGGGGAAGAAGGTCTGGACTTCTGTCTGTAGATTTATGGGCGTCTGCACACAGAGGCAGGACAGAAAATCTTCCATCTCACGCTCTGCTGTTCCACGTAGGCCGGCGGGCCTACAGGGTGGATTGTAAGCCTTCAGGGCTGAGCCATCGCCCTTTCACTGCACACTTCCGCAGTTGAGCAAGTCTAACTAAAAATATAATGAAAATATATGAAAAAATTATTTGGGGCGCAATTAAAAAAAAGAGGTGGCCAATCAATGACAGCCCCTCCAATGTGTTATTTGGCAATCTTATGGTCTCTAGACAGCATCCTATTGGCTATAGAAGTCTAGAAAAACTTCTCTGAGGTCTTACACAGAACTCTGACCTTGGAGAGTTTTTTCCAGTCAGAGCTCCGCTCCTGATCCTGGCTCTTCTCAGCCACCATGGAGAGTTCTGCAGTAGCTTCCTCTGTGAGGTTGTGTTTTGCCACAGCCCACAGGTTCCCCAAAAGGGATTGGCAAAGGTTCTTTAAAGGATTTTCAGACCATAATAAATACTCCTCCAGGAAGTTAAAGCCAAACATCTTTATTGCAAAGCTGAGCATGAAATACAGCAATGCTATGCCTTCCTCCAAGTTCCCTGGTGGAACTCCCACCCCTTAGCTTCACAGTCACTGTATTATTTCCAACCAACCCTGCTAGTTCCAGCAGCTCTCCGCCTGGGTATCAGCTTTCAGCGTTGGGGCTTCTGCCAGGCTCTCTGAACAGCTTCCTCTGCTCTTCCTTGCTCCTTCCGATTCTTCAGCACTCCACCACTACACACACAACCTACCAACCACCACCACTACTACAGTGGAAGACCGACAACCTGGTCTTCTGCGCGGGTTCAATGCTAAGGGGGTAGCGAGTCCTGGGGCGGACCTTCTCCGAGGTCCCCAGCGCCTCACCCTTAGCCCAGAACGAAGGGATAACTTATAGCCACAAAAGTATCTTTTAGAAAACAGGTTTATTTACAAAATTACCTTTCCAAACTCAGACCCACGCCAGCAATACAGCTTATCAGTACGGTACAAAGTAACAAGCAAGAAGTCTCAAGGACACCGTGAGTTCAGGGCTCTCAGCTAGTTAGTTCAGCTCGGGCCCCGGCAGAGGCCCGGTCAACCGCACGCGGCTAGCTGGGTTCCTGGCGGAGGCCCGGTCTACCCAAGTGGCTAACTGGGTTCCCGGCGGGGGCCCGGTCTACCCAAGCGGCTTGTGAGTGATTTCAGCTTGGTTTCCCGGGGGTCCGGTCAACCCAAGCGGCCAATGTTTTCAGCTTGGTTTCCCGGGGGTCCGGTCAACCCAAGTGGCCAGTGATTTCAGCTTGGTTTCCCGGGGGTCCGGTCAACCCAAGCGGCCAGTGATTCCAGCTAGCTGGAGTGCGCCGGGTGCTGCTACCCAGGGTTGCCGATCCTTCGTTCCCTTACCCCAGGCATGGGCAAGATTGCTGAACAACCACCAGTTCCCTTGCGCAGGGTGTTTTATACCTTGGTGCTTCAGGTAGCCCTTCCCTCCGTGATCAGGTGGATTGACTCCCTCCCTAAGGGGAGGCCTTTTGGGTCAGGTGGGGTGCCGCCCTCCCCCCGTGGGATGGGGTCCCTTTGAAGCCACTTGTTTAATGGTCCCATCCTATGGTGTTGAGTGGCCATTTCCTAGGGGTGCCGAAGTGTCTGCTCTGGAGAGGTATTCAAGTCTTATGTAGATGGGGCTGATATGCGAGAGCATTGACAAACCTGTCTGCTCTGGAGAGGTATTCAAGTCTTATGTAGATGGGGCTGATATCCGAGAGCATTGACAAACCTGGTGATGCTTCCTGCCTTCCCCCCTGGGGTGATTCTATGCAGATGTTGTTTGTCCCCTTTGGCATCTGTGGAGACTGGCTGTCTCCCCCCCCCCCGGGTCTCCTTCCCCCCTCCTTGGTGAGTGTGTGTGTGTCAGGCAGGGGGCTTAGGTTGGCTTTCTCCACAACTACCAACAGCCACCACCTTAGTCTGCATTTGCTAGTCTTATATACTTTTCTAGCACCAAACTCCATGGGCTGCAGACCTCATGCTTAATTGGTAGCACCTGGGCTGTTGTGCAGTGTCATTCCTCTGGCCTGCAGCCAGGTCACACGCCAGCAAGTTGCTGAAGATTGCATCAGCCTGGCTAGCAGCCAACTCACAATTTAAACAAGGTCATGCCTTGCTGTTACAGAGCAAAATACAGGGTATAATACCGTACAGAGCATAATACAGAGAATAGTATCATACAAAGCATAATACAGGGCATTGAGGCAGGAGTGTTGTGCAACACTGCACTCCTTGCCATCTTCCACAACTCCCATTACAGGTTGGAACCCCGACAGGGTAGAGGAGGAGAAATAGGAGTGTCGGGGCCATGCCAGTGGGTGGGAATAGAATGGCCGAGGATCCAAGGGACCCTAAGTCCTCCCCTTCCCCAACCACATCCCCAGCCCAGAGGAAAAGTTAGACGGGCTCTGAGACACGTCTAACAGAAATTCCCTTTTTAAAGGAAATAGAGGCAAAAAATGCCTCTACCATTATTCCTGCCCTGCTAGCAAGAGCCTGGCAGGGCATAGCACAGGACAAAATCTCAAAGATTAGAGAACTCAGTTGATAGGGATCCTTGCCCTTAGGGTTGCTTTGTAGGCCAAATAAATGCATGCATAAGTTTCAAAACACAGACCAAACAAATATAGCATTGTCTTGGCAGGATTAAGGAAAAACATTCAAGAAAATATACGTAGTTTCAGATGACTGTTTTACAAAATAGATATAAAATGAAATACCTGTTTCTCAGGGTTTAAAGAAAAAAAGTCAGAAGTTGAACTAAACTATTTTCCTTGCAGTCTACAAGTTATATAATAATTCAGTTTTTCATGCCACCAGAAAAAAGCTGTAAAATTGAATTAGATCTCTCCTATTAAAAAGGAGACCTCTACATAGACAAATTCTGAAGCTCTACAACATCCCTGTAGATAGAGGCAGATAGAGTGTTTTGGTTTCCAAGGTCAAATTGGTGCTCACATTTGTAGCAAAGGGTATAATAAAATCCTCAGGGGATAGTTTTTCTTTCATGAGAGGAAATGATCAGAAGTTGAAGCAGCAGCAGGAAGAATAATTATACTTGCCAGTTATATCTTTTATGCCATTCTGATTGCTTTTTAGGAAGAGGGGTTTTTAATAAAGAGAGAGAGAGAGAGAAAGTGTGTGTGAGGGAGAGCTCCTAATGCTTCCAAATGTATCTAAATATAAAAGATGAAGTTACTGCTGACATGAGGCTGCAATTTTTTATAATAACAGCATTTCACCTGTTCATATATAGACTAGGCTGAAAGCATTAATGTCTTCTTAAAAAATTATGAACTCTGAGGCGACTTCCATTTCAAGTTTATTATTTAGTAATAAGTGGATTTATACGTCATGTTATCATGTGCGTTTCAGAAATATATTTGGCATATACTGCTGAATACAATAAGTAAAGTTGAAGTGAGAGGAGGCTTGAAAGAACATTGGTGTCCCCCAATTTTTTTGGGTGGTGGTGGTGCATGTTCTTTTTTAAAGCATGACTATTGCTGCTTTCTTTATAAGCTGTGTGAGGCCTTAAGATATGTCTGTACTCGGTTTGTTATGGTGAATCCTTAATTCTTGTTCAAATGGGCAAAGAATCCCTAAGTCAGGCCGTGAATTAACCAGGAATATTTTCCAAGAGCACATATGGTATCTTGAAATTCCCCACCCTGTTCAAGGACATAGAAATTGGGAGGACCATTTCACCTAAATTCTCCAAGAGAAAGAGACATTCTCCAGTAGTTTCGCAGGGGTGTAGCTCACCATTAGCAACAGCAGTAACACAGCTTCTTTCTTTTTCCCCAGCAAAGGGTTTTTTCCTCCCTGCCATAGTAGCAGCAACTGTGTTGGCAGCCATTTTGCATCCTTCACAATACCCCAGACCTAGAGTCATTCCAGGGCATGAGGGATGGGGAGGAAAATGGCTGACACAAAAGAGATTGGTGGAGAATATTCAGATAAAATTCTACAGAGTTCCCTTTTTCTAGGGGGGGGTGAGGAAAAGAAAAATCTCAACACTACTTTCCAGGTCACCCCTCCTACACACGTACAAGCATACACATCAGCACCATCCTGAAGCAAATCCAGTATCTCAAAGGAACTGATTGTATAACCATTCCCTAGAAGAAGAAGAAGAAGAAGAGGAAGAGGAAGAGGAAGAGGAAGTTAGAATTGGTTCCTTTCATACTGTGCAAGAACCAAGGATTTTCTGCTGATGAAGGACAATTAATTTTATCCAACATCTTTCCCTTTTTAATTCTCTTTTAATTTGTGTCAGTGAATTCTGTAGCATTGTATATTTTCAAGCTATGGTTCTGTGTTCCAGCATTTGCTTTGGCATTTCTGTTTTTGATGATAGAGATAAAGAGAACAAAAACGTTAAATAATTGAGGAAATGTGTACGGTCTGAGAATAAACCTGAAAGAAAAATCATAAAATAAAAGCCTGGTAGTTATTATCCTGATTACTTGCTACCATTGGGTAACTTTTTCCTCTGGATATTCTTCTTATCTTAAGCTGAGAAGGAAGATTGTCATCCCTGCTTCAGCTTATTAGTTTTCTGTGCCTGAAGCTGGTGACATATTTCTTCATGTGAAATTTAAAGTATCAAAGAGGCGCAGTAAATCTGCTCTAGTCTTCATAGAGGCTTACTTATTTCCCACATCTCTGGTTAAGATTGTGGTACAGTATATGAAGTAGCAACCAGCCAGATTTTGTCTAAGTGAAGATCTTGAATGCAGGCAGGGGGACCGGTTCTGGGACAGGACTGGCTTCCCAGATCATAGCAGAGGCGTAGTGTGGGGGGTGCAGGGGGGGCCGGCCGCACCGGCGCAACATCTGGGGGGGCGCGCTCGCACTCGCAGCTCTCTGCCCCTGCCTGGCTCACTCACTCTCTCTGCAGTGCTGGCTGTGCGAATCCGATCCGAGCCGCCGGGTCGCCGCCGCTCCGAGCGGGGATGACAGCTGGCGAAAAGTTCCCAAGAGGCACTTCTTGGCCAGCTGTCAGAGGCTCCCCTCGCCCCTGCCCATTGCTCCAGGGCGCCGCTGCCAGGCAGTAAGGAGGGGAACATGAGCTTGGAAGCCCAGCACGAGCCAGCACATCCCTTCCCATTGCCTGGTGGTGCCACGCTCAGCTGAACAGCAGCACCACGGAGCAACGAGAAAGGGCCTGATTTCCCTGATGGCTGCCTCCTCCCAGGGAGACCATGGGGGGAAACACCTCCTTTCCCTTCTGCTGTGCAGCGCAATCCCACGCAGGATCCTACCCGCCACCCACCGCCGGTGCCCTGCACCGCCTCCCCCCCAAAGCCCCACTTGTCTGGCACCGACATTATGGTCTTCTTGCTGCCAGATAAAGATCTGTTTATTCTCCCAGGCTGTTTAGTCGTTCATGTTAAAAGGAAATGTGTTACCGCGTTTTTAGATCTTGACACTGGTGCTGACTTTGAATCCAGCCCTGTTGTGTCCTTTTAAACCTTTAAAGGTTTTTAGATTACGTTTTGTCATGTTGTGGGTTATGCTTTTAATTACTGTTAATCACCCAAGAAGCTTTGGCTTTGGCTATAAAACAACAACAACAACCGCTTCGACTGCAGCCTGCGGGGTCCCTCTCCCTGCTTCCTCCGAGTCTATTCTGGAGAGGAAAACCAGCCGCCGGGAAATCCGCAGGAGCCTCCTTCAGGCGCAATAAGCGCCACTTAAAGGTTTGGAGGCGGGGAGAAAGAGGGAGCTGCTGCGGCCCAGGACTTCAAGGGTTAAGGGAACTGAGCCTGTGGGGCCCAGAAAGCAGGAAAATGTTACAAATGCCGAGGAGGGGGAGGGGGAGTGATCGCGCCCCCTTCTTGTTCCTGGAAGAAAAAGCAGCCTCGCGGGGAGCTTTCATGGCGCGGAGGAAATAGCCTCGCTTTTTTGCATGGGGAGGGGAGGCGGAGGAGAAAAAGCTCTCAGAAATGAGGGGGAGAGAGATCCATGCACTCCACCTGCAAATTTGGCCCCAACTGACGCATGGTTTCTGTTTCTCTTGAAGCACAAACCGCACCATAAGAAACCAACCCAGTCTCACTGGAATATGGGGCACGGTGTGCGCATGCAAAGGAAGCATCCTTCCTGGCGTTGCGTGGGAGGGTGCTGAAGGAGCAGGGGGAGCTTTTTTCTGGGAGAAAGAACACTTTCTCTTTGCCAGCTTCCCCCCCCCCCAAACAAAGCTGTTTCAGCTTCACCAAGGCACCCTTCCTTCCCCCTCAGCCTATCCATATCCCGTGGAAAGTGGGCAGATCTCCAAGGGGTGGGGTTCAAAAAGGAGCTTGCCAGGGAAACCCCTGAAGATGGCTACTAGTCCTGATGGCTCTATACTTTCTCCAATATCAGAGGCAGTATCCTTACATACACCAGTTGCTGGGGAACATGGGCGGGAGGGTGCTGTTGCCCTCAGGTTCTGCTTGTGGGTTTACCGTGGGCAGCTGGCCACTGTGTTAAAAGAATGCTGGACTAGGTGGACCTTGGCTTGACCCAGCAGGCCTTTGCTTATGTTCCGATGCAGAGGAAATGGCCTTCCTGCCTTGTCAAGTTGAAGTTTCAGGGCAGAGAGGGGAGAACATGAAATGCCCCCCAGCTGGCTTGCTGCTGCTGCTGGGCAAAAGCCGTGGGGAGGGGGGCGCAAATTACTTGCCTTGCCCCGGGTGCTGACAACCCACGCTACGCCACTGGATCATAGACTTATGATTTCAACCAAAGTCCATTTGTAAACAGCCAAGTTTTAAAGCCTGCCCACCACAGAACAGTTAATGCTAGTCTAGTAAGCCCACAATAGCTGCAAGGCTGCAAAAATGTTTATTAGCCTGCTGGGACCTGCAAGAGGAGGGATGAAGAGCTTTCTCCCTCTTGCAGCAACCCGCTGCAATTTATTTATTTATCTGAAGTATTTTTATGCTGCTCCTCAGCCAAAAGGCTCCCAGAGTGGCTTACATATAATCAATTACACAAGATGGTCCCTGCCTGCAGGCTTTTTATCTAAAACGACACAACACAAAAGGAAAAAGGAAGAGGGGAAGAAATTGACAGTTAGTTTGGATGGTGAGGAGGGGGCTTCTCTTCTCTGGAAGCCTACCTGGTTTCTATGCTGGGCACAGAGGCGAGATCAAACACTCCATTCCTTCTCTGCCAGCCTGCTCGCTCTTCTGCATGGAATTCTATGTACTCACCATCATACAATTCCTTATTGCCTATGGCTACCAGGGTAGTGTGTTTAATACAAAGCTGATTTATGCAATTCAGACCTAATGAATGGATGCAGGCAAGGCAGAATGGGAAAAAAAAAACCCTTCTTTGAATGAACATGCCTTATAAATAAAGGTGGGGTCAAATTTGACCTCAGTTGGAATAAAGGACTTTGAAGGTCAGTGGTAGAGCACATGCTTTGCATGCAGAAGGTCCCAGGTTCAATCCCCGGTGTCTCCAGGTAGGGCTTGAAAAACTCCTGCCTGAAACCCTGGAGAGCTGCTGCCATTCAGTGTTGACAATACTGGGTTAGCTGGACCAAGGGTCTGACTCAGTATAAGTCAGCGTCTTATATTATTATGTCCCTTCACTGCTCTGCTGGCCTCAGAGAATACAAGGTGAGGCCTAGCATATCTCAGAACATCTCTGCACTGCACCATCACTTCCTTGTGTTATTTCCAAAACAGACCTGGTGATATCTGCCATTATTGTTCATTGCCATTTGTTGTCAAGAGACATAACATTTTCTTCATATTTTGCCATCTGTCTAACAGTACTTTCCTTCCCTTCCTTTCTCCTTATTTCTGATTTTTTTCCTTTGACACTTCCACAAAGTACCATTATTACAGTTTAAATCAATCAGTCAGTATTATTAATAATAATGTAGTTATAATCTGCATTTTTGAATCAAAAGGCTCTATAAGATAGCTAACAGCAATGAAATCCAAAACGTATCAACACGGAACTAAAATATAATACAATACACCAAAACAACCAATAACCATTTCAGTTAACATCAGTAGCAGTACAAGGGCAAATGTCAGAAGAAGTAAAAACAAATAGCAGAGCAACCAGAAGAGAATCCATTTAAACTCTGGGGTGTTGGGGAAAACAGCCTTTGCTTGGTCTCAAAAAGCCAATGGAAAGGAATAAACTTCCCCCCAGTGTGAAAAGCTGTGTCACAATGCATCTTAAATAGCAAGCTGAGGTACAAAAATTTACTTGCATTTATCAGTCAAAACTGTATGCTATTGTTTGAATATTGTCTCTGATTCAAATAAGTAAATATTCATTTTTATTCCACCCTTCCTCCAAAAAAAACCCTGGGTGGCATACATGTCCCCCACTCTTCTTATCCTCACAGCAATCCCATACCCTCCAGCTGCCATGATTATTATCCCGGGACCTTCCCTCAAGCCTCTCCCTTTGTTATGCAAAGTCCCGAATTTTCCGGTGCCTCCCACAAACTGCTTTAAACTTTTAGCTTAGCTGCAATTTTGCCAATGGCCCCTTTAAGAAACAGTAAGCTGGGAGGGAACAGACACTAGTGTGTGTGTGTGTGTGTGTGTGTGTGTGCATGCGCGTGTGTACGTGCACGCGCAAGTGTGTTGCAAAAGAAAAGGAGGAGGCTGTTGCCTCTAACACAGGGCTCTCCAACCTTGGGTCCCCAGATATTGCTGGCCTACAGCTCCCAGCATACCCAGCCAGCATGGCTAAAGGCAAGGGATTCTGGGAGCTGTAGTCCAGCAACATCTGGGGACCCATGGTTGGAAAGCACTGCCTAACAGGTAAGTTTACAGTGTCAGAAGGAAATGCAAAAAAAAATCTCTTCTCTTTGAAGCTCCATGTTTGGGGGGTGGGGTGGGGTGGGGTGGGGGGGTAAACTTCACCTGTTGAATTTTTGCCAGTCCTGACAATTTTAAAACAAAAAGGAATTGCCCTGTAAGTACTGACCACACCCCCATGTATACACACTTTCCTGTGAGTAAGTCCCATTGAACGTAATAGGACTTACGTCTGAGTACACATGCATAGGATTGCACTGTTACTCTGTTTTCAGAGCAGTGGTAAATTTTCCTTGGCTCTACCTGTGTACCCCATGTGAAAGTCTTTTTCTAACACAAGCTGAAGTGCCATGGAGAAAGCTCTCTACAGTAATGATTAAGATTATTCTGCAGGGATTTTGGATTGTTTTTTTTAAAAATGCATTAGAAATTTAAAAAAAAAATTTTTTTTTAGCAGAAAACACACCTCAGGAGAAAGAAAGAAAAATCCCAACTACCTCAAATACCAGCAACAAACATCATCATTCCATTTTGGCATTATTGTTCAATCACAGTGTGTGTGTGTGTGTGTTTAAATAAAGTACAATAGAGCCCACATGTGTTTTTCTGAGTGGAGAAAATAGGAGCTTGCAGGGTGGACCTGTGAACCACTTTGCACATGCAGAGATATCTAAATGTTAACTATTATTATTTCTTTGGCAAACTACTAATGAGAACAAAGCCACTATGGAGGGATTGAATCCATTTTTAAAGTGGGGGGGAGATCTTTAAAACAAGGAGTTTCCTGCACAATGTGGGGAAAGTAGGCTGAAAGTTATGTTTGACTAAAATAATGGCATATTCCTCCCTAGTTTACCCCTTCCTACCATTTCTTGTCACCTCTATATTACATTTTATATTGTAAGCTCTTTGGGGCAGGGAACTGTTCTCTTATATTCGGTAAAGCACCATGCACATTGATGGTACAACAATAATAATAACAACAACAGCAATCACCATCATCATCATGGGTCTGGATGATGGTGGCTTCAGAGTGGCCAGAGCCCTTAAACGGTTAGAACATCCTGGGGTGGGTGGCTATACCATTGGCCACAGCCTCATGTTGCCCGGCCACACCCTCTTCATCACATCTTCATGTTGCTTAACCATACCTCTTACAAATTCACATGTGTGTCCCTATTTTCATCTGTGAAATGTTGGAGGGTATGCAAGTATTAAAGGGGCAGGAGCCTTGTCCTCTTGTGTATCTGGCTACCCTAATTCAACCTGAAATAACAATCTACCCTGTTCTTGAGGGTCATTTACAACCCTTCTGTGTTCAAACCTTTGGAGACCTGAATTGCCTTGGAGAGTTAGGGGCTCAAGTCTCTCCCAGCCTAGAAGTCAAGCAGCTAGCTGAAGCAAGAGGAGGGAATAATGAATTACAGCTGCACTGGAGAAGACAGCTCCTGTAGTCTTGGGCCTGCAGGTTCCCTGTTGGTTGCTGAGGCTTTTACATCCACCTCCTTTGCCTGTTGTTGCAAACTCATCCATGCTTCTTTTTTTCTGATGTCTCTGGGGACCTCTGGAGAGCTTTTGCCCCTCTCTTTACCCTGCACTCCAGGGCTAACATGGTAAACTGAGGTTACAATCTTACAAATATTTACCTGGGAGTAAGCCCCACTAAAAGCATTGGGACTTTCTTGCAGAGCAAGTCTAAGCCTATCCTGAGGTGGCTCTGTGGTATTAGGTGTTAGGGTTTGTCTTGTTTAACAAATATATCATTAGGGTTTGGAATGAAACAAAGGGCAGCTGCATGTGACTTTGCCCCTTAAAAATGGAGGCAGGTCGGCCCATTCATATACTAAATACTACAGGACTATATGGAATTTCTGTAATTTAACATTTCTATAATTCAGCATCCCAACTTTCCATGGTGCTCCCTCTATTTAGGACAGGATGCACCAAGAGGTTTATGAGAAGTGCTGCACTACTTTATATCTCCTTCTTGAATCAAAACAGTAACCTGGATCATACATAACACTAATCCATGGTTTATTTAACCCATGGTTAGCTCATGGTTTGTTACTCTACCAATGTTTGGCTGGCAGGCAAAACTGTGGTTTGTTTTCGCAATCCCTGGATTGTTTGTTTTCCTCCTCCTTTGTCCGCTTCTTCCCTGTATCCTAAATGCCTTTGCGGTACTGTAGTACTAACATGTAGAGTGGCTGGTTGTTGGTTTTTTTTACCATTCTTGCCCAATGCCCCTGTAGCCTGCCAAAACAACCCATGAACAACCTATAGTTCTAGACTCACACATAACAACAACCCATGGTTTAAACAACCCAGAGTTCACAACCCAACAACAAACCATGGATTCTCTTTCTTGTTCATGGTTAATAAAGCATGGTTTGTTAGCATGGCAGGGTTCACACAACACAATAACCCAGAATTCAACATACCATGGGTTGACTAAACTGTGGGTTAGCATTATGTGCAAACCAAGTCAGTGCCTGGGGAAGCTTATTTGATTGACAAGAACTGAGAATTACCCAGGGATGGGGACTCGGACTCGGGGACTCGACTCGTGAGTCGGACTGAGTCCCCCCTCTGACTCGACTCGGACTCGAGTCCCAATATTTTTAATGGGACTCGAGACTCGACTCGGGACTCGAGACCAAGGACTCTTCAACATCCCTGGGCTGTGCCAGAAGGAGTGGAGAGGAGTGCGATCGCTGGCGAAGAGTGAGGGTGAAATTGTGATGAGACCTCACCATTCCAGAATGGGGGGCAAACATTTAGAAAAAATCATGTTCCTCAAATGCAACATGGATAAGTTTTAGGAAGTACAGCAAGTTTATTTTTTTAAATCATTTTCCTAAAATGCAACCTTTCAGACATTTTGGGTTTGGCTGCCTCTGCCTGCCTGTTTGGGGTTCCCTGCCTCCTCTGACTGCCTGGTCTCTGCTTAACCAGTTCCACAGTTTGAATTGTCCAAGACAAAGACCTCTGCCTGCCTGCTTTGGGGTTCCCTGCCTCCTCTGCCTGCCTGGTTATTTTGGGTTTGTCTGCCTGGTCTGTTCTTGCCAAAATCAGTTGCAGAGTTTTGAAATAAAAAGGCACGCTTGTGCCTAGAATTTATTTATGCCACACATCTGAAGTAGCCTTATTTTGTTGGGGGAAAACCCCATTGATTTTAATAGGGACTCGTGGAGTCAGCTTTGGGAGTGACTCGGGACTCGGGACTCGGGAGTCACCATTTTGGACCAAGGACTCGGACTCGAGACTCGGGTCCAAGGACTCGTGACTCGACTCGTGACTCGAGACCAAGGACTCTTCAACATCCCTGGAATTACCTGGAACATTGTACCCAGTATCAGCAAAGGGGGTTAATGTTTTGCTTATGAGACATTTAGTACATTTTGCCTGAGTTCAAGCCAGCAGCTAAGACAATCAGAATGGCTGTGAATTGCATTCTGCTATAGTCTTTTGCCCACTGTGGAGTATGCATGAGAACACAGTGGGGAAGGCAAGGCAGTTTTCTTGGTGGGCATTTCCCACTCTTGTCCTCCTATGCAGTCCTACACTCCAGGAAGTATTATCAATCTCAATACTAATTCTTTAAAAAGACATCTATTACAGAAATGAGGAGGGGGCGTGTACTTTAAACAATATATTTATAAGGAAAAACAGTTAAGATAAAATTAATACAATGTACTTCAGGAAATAAAACTAGTGCAACTGAGTGAAATTTGACTTTCAGGTTTGCAGCTATCTACCATCTTGTCAAGTAGGTTATGGGTCCTCCTTAACTATTAAATTATAGTGGTTACTAAATAATGTATAGAACTTTTCACACCTTAGGTTCAAATTTTAGATGAGATTTTTCTTATGTCTTTTTTGAATCACAGCATAGAAAAGACTTTGGAACATAGATAGGGCCGCCTGAATTGGTATAATTTCTGCGTTGCTTCTGGTTCAGCAAACTCACTCATGTTAAACATAAGCTTAGAAACAAATCACAAAGGTTATTTGTACACTTTTGCCTTATCAAAACAGCAAAGTGGAATACAGGTTCTGCTGCCACAACCACTTTGCAAGACAAAGTAAATGTTTTCAAAGTCATTTCTGCATGACAGCAATTTCTGGCATCAAAATAACTTTGAATACTGGTAAGGAAATTTATGGATTTCAATTACAGCTTGTACTGCATCATAATTCCAGCTTTATACCCTGTGCAGTGCAGTGTTTTGGATTTTTAATGGGTCTTGAGCAGTAACCATAAAAGTGATTCAAAATGCACCCAGTAATTATAAAGATTTGCTGTTGCTTTTGCATTAAAACTGATGATGATTTACATTCCAAAAAAGTGCAATCTAAGGTTGTAGTTAACAGTACTCTTGATACTACACTGCTTATTAGTTATGGTCAAGTGATTTAAAGCTTAAGAGGTACACATTAGAAAGCTGTAAAATTATTTATGCTTTAATAGATAATAATAAATTTGAAACAGATATTATATTAATTACAATCTTGTACATTAAAGAATACATATGTATCGTTTTGCATCTCCTTTTGTTATTTGAAATTAATTGAAAGTTAAAGTGAAGTGACAGGATTATAACACCCAGTATGGTATAAATCACATTCTCTTATGAATTGTTCCCACTTTGCAAGTGTTGCCTGCAGTCATTTCCATGACATGTAGATTTTCATGCTCTTATAGTTATGCTCCCTCCTGCCTCCTAAAAATACCCAAAATTCTGGATATTCTTTTTGTAGCTTGTATAAAATGCCTTGCTAATGGATTGTATTTAAAAAGGCATATTATTTCTTATTTTCTGGATTTACAACTGTAAGTGGGAATGAGTTTTTTTTCAGTGGAATCTTTTTCTTGAGTTACTCCTGGGCAATTTAAGATTGCTCCTGAACCCCCTTTAGCTCCTGTAATGGAGCACAATGCTAAAGCAGCAGGGGAAAAAATATAGTGCACTACCATGGTGATATCCTTGTGTCAATGGGAAGCTACTAGGCAACAGAACTATTTCACCAGTAGGACTTCAACCGTGTAAGTGGGAAAACTTCTGAGCATGGTGAGGAGGAGTAGAAGTTAGAAATTTATGCTTACTCAGGAGTTAGTCCTGTCTTCTGATGATGCTGTAATAGAGTGATCTCCACTATGCCTATTTTTCAATCAGGAGCCACTTTGGCTCTAGACACCACCACCCAGGCCACTTGAGGCCTTTCACAGACAGTGGGGGCGCTCTGCTCTCCCCTCCCCCCAAGTCAAGCTGTGCACCAGACTTAACTGGAGCTGGAGACCTTTTTGGTCCTTGTCTCCTTATCCCTGTCCACATCATCCAAGCAAGGCTTCATCAGTTAGTCAACTGATAGGCAAATTCAGTAGGCAAATTCCAATATGATCATTTGGTCTTTAGACTGGGATGGATCTTTTCCTTGTCCCTGAGAGAGTGAGTGTCCTGTTCAGTGCTGCAAAATCTCCCAGTGCAAGTTCATATTGCGCTCCCCCCCCCCGCACATTCAATTTCCCCTCCACCTGCAGTACTTGTGCAGTGTACCACTACAACTAGCCAATCACATTGCTCTTTGCCTCTTGGGCTCCTTCTCTCCCCCCCCCCCCAGCCACTTTACAGCTGATGAGTGGCAGATCTCTTGACTCCCCACCCCCAAAGCCTCCTACAGTAGCCCAGTTCACAGCAGTCAGCCCACCACTAAAAGCAAACAACAAGGCAAAGCTAAAGAGCTCCTGCTGAGTCTGAGCAGGTACTGCAAAAGCAAGAGAGAGAGAGAGAGAATGAATGAATGAATGAATGAATAAGCAAGAGAGGCAGAGAGGCACTCGTGAGATGATTGGGAACTGCCAGTGGCCTCAGGCCTTGCAGTGAAGAATGCTGTTGTGATATTACATCTGCTAAAGAGCAGTATAACTTAAGAGTTCCATTGGAGACCCCAGATTACTGTCCCACACCTCTCTGCTCCCAATGCCAGGATTCTTTCTGACTAATTCTGCAACTACATAAGATCCAGCAAAAGAGCACAAAGCACATATATCAAGATGTGTAGCTTGGGGCTACATCATGGGTGCCCATGTCTCACAAGATCTCACAAACAGAGACTTGGTCACGGGGAGGTAGCAGTCGGCAGCCAAAGGGAACAAGATGGAAATAAGGGCAGCTGGATAAGATCTCAGAATACATGCAGTTGCTCCATGTATACCCACTCACTAAGAACATCAAATCCACTGCTGCAATGCCAAGGTAAACTAGGGAGGGCAAATTTACATCAAAGCTTGACTCCCAAACATCCACCATTCTCCCAGCATCCAAAAGAGTACATAACACTTAAGTACTCATGAGCACACAGAGTTTCACAGTCTGTCTTGTTATCTGGAGAAATTGTGGATAGCCTTAAGAACCCTCCATTAAGCTATGTGGAGGAGCAGTGTCCTTCATAAAAAGGACAAAGGTAAGTATGTAGGTAACACAAGCATAGGTAGGTACATCCAGTTCACAACTGGGAGCATGAAGAGACTAAGCAAAGAGCAACCAACATCCATTCATAACACCAACTCAATAGAGTCCATAGACAAGCCTCAGCCGTAGTCTAGTTTCTTCCGTTTTCCCAAAATGGCTGTCACAGTAAGCCATCCACCATTAGGACTATAAAGGGGATAGGAACAACACCCTCCGGGGCAGCTGGGGGAATGAAACATACCGACAGCCAAATGTACGTTGGAGTGTGTATATGGTAGGGGGCAGGTATGCTGGGAAAAAGAAGGCAGGGGCATTGGAAGGCATGAATAAGCACCAAGGCACCAATCATATGCACACCTAGATAGGTGCAAAGGCTATTGATTCTATTAGGAGTTACATCTGTGTAAACATGCATAGGATCGGATAGACTAGTCCATGAATGCAGCCATTAGTATAAGTAATCCATCAGAGTTAGATTGTATAGGGCACAGCATGCACTGTAGTGCATGGATGCAACTTGAATCTCCTCATTTGGCAAACCATGGCCAGGAATGGTGCTGTGGCAGGTTGTCTAATCAGTTACTGCACCTGCTATTGTAATAATATATCACTATCTAATCTTAGTTCAAGTTTAAGCCAAGGTGCTTTGTTGCTTATTATGAAATATGAAAAAAAAATCCTTCTAAATACATCATTAGCACAAGATCACCTAGCAGCTTAAGATAATATTTACGGTACAGTGTCATGTTTGACTAATTTTGCCTCCAAATCACTTGTTGCTAATGCCTTTCAGTCCAGTGTTTTTCCTAGGTTCACAGCAGCATTGTGTAATCATGCCAACCTGTTAAGCTGTGAAAGTTATCATGTGATCCTTTAGATTCTATTTGAAGACAGCTGACCTCAGGCTTTAGACAAACACACATTCATGCATTCATTCATTCATAGTTACGGCACAAGCTAGAAAAATATTCTCTTAGGGCCAAAACAGGCATTACTGTAAATCGGTGGGTGGGTTGGCACGACACAACAAGCTATCGTTGTAAGTTACCATGATTGGTGGTAACTTACAACGATGGTTCTGACAGACGATCATTGTTTCTGGTAATTATTGTTGTTTTGTTCCCACCCAGTCCTCCCTCCACCTCCAGGCATACGTCCCAGAGGCCATCACTCCTTCTCAATGCAGGCAGCCTGTTTGTGATTGGTCTGCTGAGTGCTCCCCTCTGCCGCCTCCTGCAGCAATATTTAACCCTTTCTCTACCTCCCTGGAGCTGATTGATATCCCTTTTGTTGTCTGTTCCCATTGAAAAGAGAAAAAAAGATTCCTGTGTATGTTGCACCATGCTTCTCTGCCTGTCACTTTTCCTGCTTTCGCCTGGCTGTTTCCATCACTACAGAGAAGCATTTCCCCCACCCACCCATTCCTGGCGCCTCTAGTATGAACTGAGGCTTGACTTCTCCCAACCATGCCACCCATCACAAACACCTTTTATCTCCTCCTCCCTCCCACCTTTGTTCTCACCTGGTCTACCATACAAGTGATGATTATTAACAGGTTATGCAACCTCCCCCACACTGCCTGGCACCCCTTGTTCAAGCAGTGGCTTTTGATCCTTTCCCCCCTCCCTCTCTGCGCCGCCTGGCACCAAAGCCTCACTCTCCCCTCACCCTCCCACCTTCGCTCCCATCTTGGCTAGGAAACAGGTGAAGGTTATTTACACCTTTTCCCTAGGAATGTATTTCGTACCTTTGGGGGGGCGCCTTACCTCTCCTCGGCGAGCAGGGCCCCCTGATGCCTGGATTCTCCATGGCGCAGAGCAGTTCTCCTCCCGCTCTCTGCGTGAGCAGCCACGCTAGCAGCGCAGGGTCCCGTCGCGTCATTTCCAACTGGCCGGAAGTGATGCGACCGGCGCAGGGTCCCGTCGCGTCACTTCCGGCCAGCGATGATGCGGTGAGAGCCCGTACGGCGCGGTGGCTCGAGCGGCAGACCAAGCAGGTGGGAAAGTAAGCCCACGATTATCGGGGGCTACAAGCGAGCCCAATTTCGGCCTCATTACAACCCCCCGATATTCGCGGTAACATCCCTACGTTTCTCCTTTCCATGCCTAGCTCTGCTTAGCACTACACCTCTTTTACTTCTTCCCACCCCTCGCATCCACGTTTGGCAGAGAACCTGCTATCTCTAGCAGTTCTCCCATGCATCCTGCCTCCTACCTGATTTACAAGTCTGAACTAGATCTTTTCCACACCTTCCCTACCCCAAAGCTTTTCTTTCTTTTCTTTTCTTTTTTTTTTAAATATTTTATTAAATTTTAAAACAATACAAAGAAAATAACATACACACATAACTAATATTGTGCTCCCATCACCATGGGACCAAACAATCCAATAACTCTATAATTGTTCATTATTCCAAAAATACAATATATCTTGACAGGGTAAACTCCCTTTCCCCCTTTTAAACACATATTCCAAAAATAAACCCCAAATATCCTTAACATTATTTTTCTTTAATTGACCCCTTTTGCATTTAATATTACAAGTCAACATATCATTCAAAGCCATATCCCATACTTCCTTATACCATTCAGTAATAGTGAAAACTTGCTGGATTTTCCATTTCCTTGCTATCATTAGTCTACCTGCCGTTAACAAATTTATGATTAATTCTTTAACATTTTGTGAACCGATCACCTTTTCCGTTATTGTTAGCAAAGCTAGTTTAGGGCATACCTCTAAATCCAGTCCAACAATTTCTGATATTTCCTCAAAAATCATTTTCCAAAAATCCATTACATTTTTACAACTCCACCACATATGAGCATATGTACCCAATTCCTGACATCCTCGCCAACACATTGGAGAACATTTATTATCTATTCTATTTAATCTCACTGGGGTCAAATACCATCTCCAAATTAGCTTATAAAAATTCTCTTTAATTCTTATAGACATATTTTTCAATATTCGCCTATCCCAAATCTTATTCCACTCATCCTTTGATATTTCCTCTTCAAACTCTGTATCCCAAACTATTTTAAGATTTTCTGCTTGCTCTTCTGATTTCTGCAACATTTTATATAACATCTTTGTAAGACCCCTAGCTGATGCATTTCCTTCTACAAGTTCTCTAGACATAACCACCTGCTCAAATGCAGTGAAATCCCTTTCATGCTCATGTCTCCTCTTCCATTTCTTACCCCATTGTACTAATTGAATTAAATTTAACCAAGAAATTCTTCCTGCCCCAACCCTATCAATTATTTGCTGTCTTGTCTCCATTTTTTCCAGCCAATCCATTAAAGTTATCACCTTTTTCTCTCTAAAAATTCGTTCTAAATGTCTAACATTCTCGGGAAAATCTTCCATAACCACCACTGGAGTAAGCGGGGATATACCTGGTAAAAATATTTCCTTATTTCTACCCCAAATTTCTAACATATTTTTTAAAAAGGGATTTTCTAATCTTTTTGTCATAATATGTCCTTGTTTTGTAAATAAGAATTTATCCACCCTATTACCCAATTCAAATGCTTCTATTTCCCACCACATAAAATCTTTTCTAACAATAATATCCATGATATATCTAAGTTGATTAGCTATATAATACCATTTTAAATTAGGGAGACCAAGTCCCCCTATTTTTTGAGCTTTATACCATCTATTCTTAGTAATCCTTGATTTTTTTCCCCCATTACAATAGCTATTTAACATTACTTGCCACTCTTTAATTTCTTTCTCTGATATCTTATATGGTATCATTCTAAATAAAAATTAAACTTCGGTAAAATCTTCATTTTAATCAAAGCTATCCTACCAAACCACGATAATCCCAATTTTTTATAATCCTCTATTTGATTTTTAACTTCATCTTTTAGTTTTTTAAAATTACATTCCCCTATTTTATCCAAATCTTTTAATATATCAATACCTAAATATTTAATTATATTTTTTATCTTTATATCCACTCCCCTTTGTTTAAATCCCCTTTCCTCCAGTTTACTATAATTAAATGTCATTATCTCCGATTTATCCCAATTAACTTTTAACCCTGTTACTTCTCTAAATTCATCTAAATGTTTCTCTATCCAATCCCAATTTTCTATAGGCCGTTCTAATGTTAACAAGATATCATCTGCAAAAAGGTTTATCTTACATTTGGTCTCTATTCCTATCCCCAATAATTTCTTCTCCTGTCTTATCGAATTCGCTAACAATTCCATAACTAACACAAATAATACTGGGGAAAGGGGACAACCCTGTCTAGTTCCCCGGCCTAGGCTAATAGTTTCTGTTATTCCATCGTTTACAATTACCGACGTGACATTATGAGTATATAATTGGTTAGTAATACCTATAAATTTTTCTCCAAACCCCATAGTTTTTATTAACATCTTTAATGCAGGCCATTCCACACAATCAAAGGCTTTAAAAATATCCAATGCAAGAACCCCCGCTTTCAAATTATTTTTCTTTATTAAATAAATTATATTCAGAACCCTTCTTGTTAAATCTGCCATTTGTCTTCCTTGAATAAACCCACATTGATCTATCCCTATATACTTATTTAGAAAACTATTCATTCTTCTAGCTAAAATTGCTGTCAATAGTTTAGCATCTTAATTAATTAATGATATTGGTCTATAAGAACCTGGTTCTGCTAAATCCTTCCTTGGTTTCGGGATTAAAATGGTCAAGGACTGTTTCCATGACGGGGGGATCTCTCCCCCCTGTAAAATATCATTAAACAACCGTTTTAACTTCGGAATTAACATTTTTTTAAAGACTTTATAATATTCCGCCCCCAGACCATCCAGTCCTGGCGTTTTCCCCTGTTTTAATTTATTTATAGCACTTTCTATTTCAATTTCTGTGAATGGTTGCTCCATTTTCTCTCTATCTTCATCCTGCAAGAAACGCACCAGGCAAGGAAAGGAGTCAATGAATTGAAATTTCTTGCAAGAAACGCACCAGGCAAGGAAAGGAGTCAATGAATTGAAATTGAGGTGGTCTAGAATATATGAGATAGCATGTGGATCATCTAAATCGCGAGGAGTAGCAATTATAATTTCAAAGAATTGTGGTTTTAATGTTCTAAAGGTGAAAAAGGATGATACAGGTAGATATATTATAATGTATGGGACCTTGGGAGGGGAAGAATATGTTATTGTTAATGTTTATGCTCCCAATCAAAATCAAGGAGAATTTTATCAACATGTGTTTAAAGAAATGGGTAATTTTCAAAATCAAAGGGTTATTATGGCTGGGGACTTTAACATGGTATTGGATAGAAGAAAAGACAAATCCAATCCGACGAGAGAAGATCAGAGAAATAATTTAACGATCTTGAATAAGTTAATTAGTAAGGAAGGGTTGCTAGATGTTTGGAGAGGGGTCAAGGGGAATGAGGAAAGATATACATTTTACTCATCACCCCAAAGCTTTTCTTGCTCCTGCAGCCAGAGTTTAGCCTTGACTTCATTTTTCCAGCCCTCCGCATACTACCCAACTACCCCTCCCCTCCCCCCCACATACTTGTAAAGTTCTCCAGTTGTAATCTATTCTTCTATTAAAAGCATACTTTATTTTGAAAGAAAAATACAGTTTTTAGTATTCTGATTGTAAAAGTAAAAGCATCCTACAATTAAAAGTGAAGCAAGCAGCAATGTGTGTGTTGCTGGGCAGACATTGGAAGCAGAGATCAGATGACTGGAGCGGCTGCTTGTTTTGCCGCTCTTGTCATACAACTCTGTAGGATTCTTGAACCACCAACGATAAAACAGCTCTCTCCTGGTTCGGACGACACAACAAACAATCATTGTAAAAACAAACCTTAGAACAAACCGTTGTTTCTTATCATTGTTTCTGAGGACAAAACAGACCATTGTGACTCAAAATTGTGACACGACAAGGAACGATTGTCTGTTATCATTGTTTGCTTATTGTGTCATCCGAACCTAGTCTGTGTCTAGTAGCTGCATCCTCTTTTCATTTCTAGAGTAAGCGCAGGGCCCCCAATTCAAATGGGGACCCTAGGGGGGGTAGGGAGGCTTTTAAGATCCGCCTCCCTGTACTTACTCTAGGGTAAAAATGAACAAAAGACATCATTGCTGGACACAGATTTAAAATAATGTCTATTTTGGCCCCCAAGCTTTACTAGTGCATCCACTGACTGTGTTAGCATGGGGAGAGGGAGAAAGATTAGTGAGCTATTGATAGGATCTGTGGTGGGTAGCAGGAGAATGAACGGATTATAAAAACAAGAATACCATTGATCATGGTATGCTTTTTGGACGATTGTCTGAGTTGTAAGTGGGAGGTACTGCACTGCATTGCAGTGGGTTTGCTCCTACTGGGATGGCCAGCTCCAGAAGGTGGTACTTGGGGGATATTGCTTGGACCCATGGATTCTCCAGCATGGGGTTCTGCAGGAGTTGGTTTTGTCTGCCATGCTAAATAACATCTACATTAAACCATGCTAAATAACATCTACATTAAACCATGAGGAGTTTTGGAGTGCACTGCTGTCAGTATGCTGATGACACACACAGCGGTGTTCACGTACCTGGGGGGGGCTCGCCTCTCTGCCGCTGTGATTCTCCGCGGTGGCTGCCCCCCCGCCTCAGTTCTTCCGAGCGGCACGGAGCGTCGTCCATGCCGCTCGAGCTGCCGCTGACTGGCGCACACGGCTCACCGCGGAGAGGTGAGCTGCTGCTGGACACAGGTAGGTCCGCGTGAGCCGGGCCGATTTTGGCCTGCTACGCCCGCACGAGGCAAACGGTTACATCCCTAGACACACAGCTCTATTTCTTCTTTTCATCCTCATCAGGTGAGGCTGTGGATGTGCTAGATTGGTGCCTGGCTGCCACAATGGACTGGATGAGTGCTAATAAACTGAAGCTCAATCCAGACAAAACTGAGATGCTGTTAGTAGGTGGTTCTTCTGGTGGATGGAGGGTGTTCATCCTTTTCTGGATGGGGCTGCACTCCCCCTGAAGGAGTAGGTTTTGTAGCTTGGGGGTTCTCCTGGAGTCATCATTGTCACTTGAGTTTAAGGTGGCCTCAGTGGCATGGAGTGCCTTCTAGCAGCTTTGCCTGGTGGCCCAGCTATGCTCCTATCTAGACAGGGATAACCTGGCTTCAGTAGTCTATGCTCTGGTAACCTCCAGGTTAGATTACTGCATTGCACTCTACATGTGGATTCCCTTGAAAATGATTTGGGAGATGCAGCTTGTGCAAAATGCGGTGGCCAGATTGATAACTGGGACAAGAAGGTCTGAGTGTATAACACTGATTCTGGCCTGATGGTACTGGCTGCCTGTATGTTTCTGAGCCCAATTCAAGGTGCCTGTCTTGACCTATAAAGCCTTACATGGCTTGGAACCGCGAGACCTGATGGAGCACCTCTTCCACTATGAACTTACCTGTACACTATGGTCAACGTCTGAGGCCCTCCTCCGAGTGCCTCCTCCAAGGGAGGTTCAGAGCAACAAAGGAGAGGGCTTTTTTGGTAGTAGGCCCCCCAATTATGGAACACTTCCCAGTGAGGTCCACCTAGCACCAACATTGTCATGTTTTCGGCACTGCTTTCAATCCAGTATGTATGTTAAAGATTTGCTGCCTTAATTAAAGTACTAATTTAAGATTCTATTTTTTAATATTGTTGTCTCTGCTGCTAAACTGCAAGTATTTTTTATTATACATAGCTAGCAATATTGGGGAAACCACCCAGATCTACCTTGCAGAAGTAGGTCTTATGCAGGTGAAAAGTCTGCTTTTAACAGCTGCATAACAGAAATCGGAGGTCCACCTGGCGCCAATGTTGTCATGTTTTTAGCACCAGGGAAAGGCTTTCCTTTAGTCCTGGTAGTTTTGTTGTCAATTGTTTTAAACTTGTAGTTGTTTTTAAACTGTTTTAAATCTCTGAATGTTAAAGGTTTAGTATTGTGCTTTATCATGCTGTGAACCTCCTAGATAGCTTTGGCTATTGGGCAGTATAGAAATGTAGTAAATGAATGAAATGATTGGCTTCTGATCTGATACACTTTTATGCACAATACAACATGTTGGCTAATACCTGTTGGCTAATACCTGCAAAGTCCTAAATGACTTAGATCATATGTACCTGAAAGATTGCCTCTTCTCATATGTCCTACTGAAGCCCTTGAGATAATCTAGTGACACTCTTCTGAAAGGGAGACAGATGTAACATTCTGAGTAGATTGGAAGTGGTTTGAATTGAACACATTTTTGCTGCAGTAGATAGTCTTTTTGGCACAAAGACTTGATATACTATTTCAGAGAAAGTTCAAGAGCTTTTTATGTCCCTAATTTCAGTGATGTAGAAAAGTCTGGTTCTGTTGTATATTTTTTAATGTAAGTTACATACTGATTATTGACTGATAGTTTAGTTTTATAAAGCTAATGAATTGCTACATGCTTATACACTGCCTTGAACTGTTGGAATTGGCAGTATAAGACCCTCAATATGTAAGCACACACACTCCTTGTCATCATTGGTTACTGTGGCAATATGTTGTAGTGGTTATGTCAGATGTAGAAGACTCAAGTTCAGTTCTGGAGTTCAGTGGCCTTGGCCACTGTCAAGATTGTTGTAAGGATAGATAAGAATTGAATATTCTTTTAAATATTGAATAAGAATTGAATATTCTTCATTTTGCAGTATGCTCATTTCTTGCACCTCTTTCAGCCAGCTGTGATATGTAGAGATTATGCCTGGACAAAAAATTATGCCACCTCCATTTGGTTGGTAACATGCATTGCACATAATCGATTCTATAAGCTGCCTGGTTTAGTTGATCGAAGTGTGAGTTTTCTAGATGTTTGCTTGGCTAGAATTTTTCCGCAATATATTTTGCAAAAAAAATTGGGAACCAAATGTACTTGTAGTAAAACACCTTCTGTTACTATAGATGTAGCTGAAATTGATTTGCAGTATCCCTTTAGTTCTTCAGAATTCATATCAGCTAGTACTAGTGCCAAGTACTGCACTTTATGTTTTTACCTTCATAGTTGTCACGTATTGTCATGTCTAATGTATTTTTAAGTAGAAATGTCATAGGAGAGATTTGCCAGTGCCCACGCAGAAATTGCAGCAGTGTACAGTTTTGTTTAGACTAATTCTTTAATTATCATCTGTCAAGTCAACTTAATATATAAGTCTAGAGGTTTGCTTTTGTTTCTTTGTCTGCAGAGTCTTTAAAAAATAGTGTATAAACTGGTTGACAGGATATGTTTAGAAAGGTAAATATATACACAAAAAATAGCCACTTTTAAAATATTGTTGGAGGAATATTCTTAATTTATTGTAATATTATTATTATTTAGTTAAAATATATAATATCTCAACCTTCAATTTAAAATACAACTTCAAGAGCAGCTTAATATCTATAGTTAAATACGAACATAACAACTACAAAGCAATGAGAAATGTATGCTAAACGATCTGCAGCATTCTCAAATCTATTTGCCACAAAATGTTTGAAAGAGGGAGAAAAAGCCAAACAATAAGATTCACATGTTTTGAATTGTTAGCCTCGCTGACATGTTAAGTGTATCCCTTGACCTTGGGCCCCTACATATTGGACCACAACTTCCATCATCCCTGACAATTTGACATGCTGGCTGGGGATAATGGGGGTTAAAGTCTAACAACATTTGGGGCCCCAAACCTGGAACCACTGCCTAGTGCTTTGACTCCAGGAAGATTGACTCTGTCTGCAAGACTGTACAAAGCAAGGGCTTACATAGGTAGCACAAAGGAATCAAACAGTGGTGTACCCTGGCTATCCTCTTCTGATGGATGGAGAGTCCTACTCTTGACACCTAACAAGTGCATCAGAACTCCAAGTATTTGCAAGTTTCCTACTCTATCCCCAGCTGCCACTGCATACAAGCCATTCTCGGCACATTCTTGTATTTGGCCAGTCATAGCCCTGGCAAGTCTAAAGGGACCGGCTGTCGGTCGTGCTATGAACCCATTCAGCTATTGAGATCTGCAGGAGAGGGTGTTTTGAGGGCATCAACGCCCACAGCAGCCTGTTTGTCAGGCATGCGTGAAAGGGCTTTCTCCTGAATTGCTCCCAAACTAAGGAATGTGTTCCCTCAAGAACTACTATTGGCCCCCATGCTCCTGGATCTTAGAAAGGGTATAAAGACACTTTTTTTCAGTTTCACCTTTCAAAATGTGTAGTTTTAATGTCTTTACCATTTTTAATGTTCTTGCTTTTATTATTTTATGGTTTTCTTGTTTTAATTGTTGTATACCGCCTTGATGGCTTTTTAGCAGATAAGGTGGTATCTAAATTAATTTATTTATTACATTTCTATACCGCCCAATAGCTGAAGCTCTCTGGGCGGTTCACAACAATTAAAAACATAAAATACTGTATAAAAAATTAAAAGTTTAAAACTACAGTATGAAATAGAAGTAAAAGCCAAAGTAAAACCTAGCAGCAGTACAGAGATTTAAAGTACAGTGAAGGATTTAAAACAACAGAGACCCAAAGACTAAAATTCCATGGGCTGGCAGCCAGTGCAGATGGTAAAGTACTGACCTAATATGATCACGTTGTCCAGTCCCCGTTATCAATTTTGCTGCCCTGTTTTGGGCCAGCTGAAGTTTCCGGACCATTTCCAACTCACTCACTCACTCACTCAGGCGATCACTCGTGACCGAGTAAGATTGTCTTCCAGGATAATTTTTTTTTTTTTTTTACAAAAAGGAGATTTTAAAAGGAGGAAAATTCTAAAGAAAACTGTGTAGACTCTAGCGATGGGTCCGTAAGTGACTGTGGAGGCCAATTCTAGATCCACACAGCTTCCCACAGTGAGGACACAGGTTATCAGATGGAAGATGGACATATAACACATTGCAGTAAGCTGGCTGAAATTATTAAATGCTAATAATAAATAAATAATAAAGCACCATGCCAAATGCACTGCCACTACTGGTAAATATATTAGTATTACTTATGCTTAGAGACCTCCACCCAATGGAATTCTTGTTGTATGCAGAACAGACAAGCAGCTCAACTTAGATCGCCTTTTCAGTTTTACACAAGAGTTCCCATGGTAAAGAATAAGGACAATGCAAGGCCAGGCCTTCCAGGCTGTAATTCAGCATTGCAGCAAACAAGGCCAGAGGAAGGCGTAATGTCTGAGGAAAACTGGTCTAAACAGAAGTAGAAATTCTTTGTAGAAACAATAAATCAATGCATAATAATAGACAGTAAAGCCTGATCAGTCACTGACAGATCTGTAGATGGAAAATTAAAGCAGTTCTAAATGCAGAGACTTGGGGGCAATATAACAAGTAACACAATGTCCAATTGGGTCACACAAATTACACACAATATGTGTGTGTTAGTGTGTGTGTTATTGTGTGTTAGTGTGTGTGTGTGTGTGTGTGAGAGAGAGAGAGAGAGGTAAGCCATCTTGAATATGATTCCTTTGGAAGGCAGGTTATGAATCCTACAAATAAATAATAATAAATAAACAGCCAAATGCAAATGATCTACTCTGAGACTAATATCCCATATTTAAATTTACTTGAAAATAAGTCTCATTTATTACAATGGAACTTACTTATAAATAAATGTGCTTAGGTTTCCTGCATAAATTTTCAACCTCTGCATTTATTATTTCAGATTCGTATCACTTCAGTTATTACCACTTAAAATAAGTCAGAATACCCATTTAGATATGAGCACAGACTTTATCAGGCTGGTTTCAGTGAGTAGAAATCCTGTAGGTAAGTTATGAGCATCATGCAGGAGCCATATGGGTGGAGGAGTGTGGCTGAATGTTGAGGTAATTTATTACAGTCAATCAAAATTGTTCATTTTGGTTCCTAGAACAGTAGTAAATCACTAGTAGTAAATCACTAGTTGCCAAGGACATTCCATGAATGAGGACAATATAATGAATGAAAAATTGCACCCAAACTTTTATAAATGCTCAGATATATATAGTCGATTATACAATCCTGCAAGCAGTTAGGTTGTTCACAGAACCTGGAGAGCATTCTCAAGGACTCCAAAGAATTATGATATGAGATAGATTAAAAACTGTTGCATGATATTTATTTATGCCTGGAAAGGTTGTTGGCAGCTGCCAGTCTTTCTCTAACATCTATACTTGTCCAATGAGTTTTTCTTTTGTTCTCTGAAACTTACAGAAATATGTGTGAAGCTTACATTATATGTGTGAAGATGGGCTCCATGTTATTTAAAGGTAGTGATGCTGCTGGCCCTACTCCTGTCCTGAGGTCATGCAGCTTCTCCCCCACCCTGCCCCTATCATCCATGCACAAGCAACATGCATAAGCCCCCGTCGGAGCTAGAACCGTACACAATCAGAAATCTGTGCATGTATTCCTTGCCCTGACAGATACCTGCGTCTAATGCATGTATGTTGAGATCGGGGCTGAGCAAGCCACACAATGTTTAAGGGTCGGGCCAGCAGCATGTGGAGCCCCCTTCACATAATGCATGAAGGGGGCAAAGGAATTCATTTATTTTAAAGTCTTTCTATTGGAACTTGGGGACACTCAAATTCTCTGTGGTTTTCCCAGAACAAATTTCTATATATATAAATTGGTTTGTTCGCTTACCTCCATAGAGGTGTTCATGTTTGGCTGATATTTTGCCTGTTGGTAGCAGGCCTTTTTTTCTTTTTTCAGATTTTGGAAGGAGTGTGCTAAGAAAATGCATTAATTTTAGTTTGACATCTACCTGTCTGGAAACTAGGGTGGCCACTTATGTGTTGCCAAAAAAGATGAAAAGCATCAGCCAAAAAGAGCACAAAAAAGATCTGAATCAAATTTGCATATGCTAACTTATATGTATAGATGCAAATATAGAAATACTATAATTTAAATAGAAATAAAATACATCTCACCATCGTGCAGAAGACTGTGACCAGGTGACCTGTGTGCCTGCTCAGTCTGCTGTCCAGGTGACAAGTGTTGATGGGCGACTTCAAGGTCCCTGCTCTCCCTTCTTATGGTGCTTGATCTTTAAACTGGACAGCCCTTAAACAGAGGATGCCTACAAATAGAGGACTGTTCTCTGACAGCCCATTGAATTGAGGACTGTAAAGTAGGACATGTGACCAACTTGCTGGAACACCGGAATATTGATTGGACTGACATTCATAAAAATATTGTGCTGATGAATTTTAGGATAAAGAAATATCCTTATTCACTCAGGACAGACAATTAAAACTTATGAACATAATACTTATTGGAGGTAAATTATCTTCCTTCCTCCCCTCTTTTTTTGTTATTTTCATCTGTTTGTTCTTTTTGGTGGTGGGGAGGGGGAGTGTCCACAAAGATAGAAAAGCATTTTAAAGGGGAAATTAAATGAAACTCTACTGGATTTTCCACCCAAATTTAATTTTCTAAAAACACCCAAGCATTCCAGGGCTCCATAGGAAATAACAGTTGTCTCTCATATCAGAACTCTGCAGTTCCATAGGAAAAGTGTTATGGCTCCAGAAAGCCTGTGGTTTCTGAAACGTGAAAACTCCAGGGATCATTAATGACATCCAGAGTTATTGTTTAAATTCCCTGCAGAGTTTGACTGGCCTCACAGCATACATGTTCAGTTGTACTGTCAGTGTTGCCTCTGCAACAATTACAGCTAGAATAATGGTATTATGAATGAGTGAATGAATGAAAAAAAGAGGGATATGTGGTGAAAAGAAAGAATCTTCCCAACTCCTCTCAGACTCAACGACCCAGTTCACCCATAATGGTAGTAAATCATGGATTAATTAACCTGCAATTTGCCATTTCACAGCAATTTTGAATATTCAACTCCCGATCGGGCTGATCTGGGGTTGCTGTGTGATGTCTGAATGCAGACACTATAGGTTAATCATGGATTAAACAAGCAACAGTTAACCTACAATTGGGGGTTGAATACTCAAAATGGCCGTGGAATATGCCCGGCACACACTGCCTATGTGTGAACAGCCGCAATATCATGCCTGAAGGCTTGGACCCACAAATTAAGCTTTGCTCACAAAACAAGGCTTCCTTGAGTGCCCCACAAAAAGCTGTTCCTCAAGGTTGGGGCACTCCCCAGAATTGTGTGCGACATTGTGCAGAGGACTACCATCAGAAGGAGAACTGGAAATTGGGCTGGGCCATTGTGAGTGAGTGGAAGTGCTTGCTGTTTTCGCAAAACCATCTTTGGATCCATGCCATTGTCCCTTTCTGCTTGGTAGCACTTTACTTGGTAATAGCTATTAAACCTTGTTCTTGTTGACTGGTATTGTTTTCACTTCTGGAAAAATCAGAATTTATTATTTATCTCTTCTTTTGGCCTTTCTTGTTAGATAAGTAATTCATTTGAACAGTCAGCATTCACATGTAGCCACTAATCTGTGCCCCTGCTTTTTGCTTAGTTTCTAATCCTTGCTCAGACCATTATTAAGCAGTATTTGAAAAAAATATTTTTTCTGTCCTGCATTGTACATACTTGATCTTTTACATCATTTTTTCTAATAAGCTGGGTGTGATGTTCTCTCCAAGTTCAATTCAGTGCCCTTTCCAATCTTTCATGTGAATAGAAGCATAGAAGCATAGAGCTGTAGCAGACCTTAGAGGTAGTTCTGATATTTTAAAACTGGCTTATAATGTAGCCTGTTGTTGTTGTTGTTGTTGTTGTTGTTGTTGTTGTTTTGAACAATGCAGAATGTGATTTTGGTGGCAGGGGAGAATAAAGAACCATAAACATGTTGTTGTTGTTTTTGTGGGGGGGGGGGTGTCGCAGGAAATAATTTAGTAATGTATCCCAAGTAAAAGCATACAAAAGATTAACATCCAGCATAACACAATGATATACTGCTCTACCTGGGTTCTTGGTCATCATGAGTTATGTATTCATTTCTGTTAAATAGTTACTGATTTTTTTTAGGCTACTGTAGTACTCTGAACCAATGGCTTCAAGTTACTAACTTAGTATTTAATGTTCCATTGCTCAGGTTTCAGGGGATTTGAGAAAGAGGCTGTTATGAGTTACTTAGCTTCTTGGCTTTTAAATTCTCTGCAATCATGTTTTCGAAGCAGAAAGATACACAAATTGCCCCAATTACTTTTCTGTTTGACTGAATTTTTTTTAAAGAGGGCAACTAATTTATTTTTGTTTTTTTCAGGCAACTTGCAAGTGAGTTGGAAATAAATGGTGCTATTTACAATGAAAATGTATTTTTCTATATTTGAAGTTTTTAATACTAGAAGCATGTTTTAAAATAATTAAAACCTGGAATTATTCTCCCGAAGGCTCCTAGAGGACTCCTTATAATTTCTATCCCAGGGCTGAAGTTGAACCAATTAGGGAGAGATATTAGAATATTTTGATTGTTTGCCCCTAAAATATGAATGGAGTGGTGCCAGGCTTCTAATATTATTGCAATTACGGTACTCTCCATCTGCATCCAAAAATAAGTCAATGCTGAAGTATATTACTAAAAAAAATCACATTAGTGATGTTGTGCTCCCTTCCAGTTTGAAGTAATTATAATTAATATGTTTAAAAGTATGTAAATATTACCAGATATGCTGCCCCAGCACACAACTGTGTTTCCACATTTTACCAGTCTTTTTACTAGTCTTGGTCAGTCCTGCACCAGTGAGAATGTGGCTTGCACATCTGGGAGGACGGCTTCCCAAGATAACCTGATCGCCTCCCAAGATAACCATCTGTGAGGGAATAATGGGCAGAGAGAAAGACCCCAGACTGCAGCTAGGACACAAGCAGTGCCCAACAAACTGTAGTGGAAGTCAGTAAACTCAACCCTGTTATTTCCTCCATCATCAGTACAGTAGCCTACTTGTGGACAGATAAGAGAGTGGTGATGGTAGGAAGCATGCAGGCATGAAATTTAATGTTTTTTGAAACAAGGATGGATACCTGTGGGTCTTTATACTTTAGTGGAGCAGGAGCAGTGGCAAATTGCACCGCCCGCCTCCTACCAGGAGAGCCTGCTGTTGCTGCCCCACCACCTCCAGCAGATGCTCTGGAGAGTCCTGCCAGCCACCCTCCCACCATGGCACTTGCCACAGCAAGAAAGCAACTGGTGGGGCTCTCTGCAGCTGCTCACCCTGTGTTTCCCTCGTTGTGTGCCTTCACCTTTGCTGCCATGTGGCTGGAAGAAGCGGTTGCATGGCTCTTGCCAGAGCTTGTCTGGGTTTCATGAGACCCGAGTGAGCTCTCGCAAGACCTGGCCAGCCAAACTCCCATGAGAGCCCCACAGCCGGAAGAGCTGGCACAGTGGCAGCAAAGATAAGGGTAAGATGGGAGCAACAATGGGGGCGGGGAAGAGGGAGTATGATACAGCAGTGGCCCGGAGAGAAGGGGCATGATGTGGCGGCAGCGCATGTTCTCCCCTGCCTCAGGTGCTGAGAGACTTTGGGGCAGGGTGGCTGAGATAATGGTGTCGTGACAACCTTCACAATGTGGACTTGGTTATCCTGTCTACACAGCAATGGGAATACTTGCCATGGTCCACCGTTTCCTCCTTATGTGCTGCTGACTCTTTTCCTTCCCTGAGCAAATGGTTGACTTGCTATCTGATCTGGCCCTGACTCAGAACCTCCGCTCTTTATGGTTGTCACTGTGTGTTCTTGTGGAGAGAAAGCCTGACGGAACACATACTTTGTCCCGTCCCTCCAGTCACCTGCATAATCTCTGCTCAAGGCAGGGGAGCTCAGTCCCAGACACACATTTGCATCTAGATAGTCTTCACCAAGCACCCTCAATGGGTTGTCAAGTCCAGGACACACATTTACATGCAATTCGATGGTTTTATTTTATTTATTTATTTTATTTTATTATATTTGTTTCCTCCCAAGCATTCTCCATGGGCTGTCAAGTACCCTCAATCACCCCTCCAAGCACCCTTGAAGAGCCATGGGCAAGGCGGCGCTGAGAACCTCAGTATCCCCCGGCCTAGCCGGACCGGTTTGTCCTGTTAGCAGAGGAGGGGTTGGGGGATTGGGGGGGGGCAAGCGAGGGAGTAAAAGTAGCAGCTAAGGCTTCTGTTTGTTGTTGGGAACCAGGTGCAAGGAAGCACGGAGTGGGTTGTCGTCTCAGGCCAGCCCAGATGCTCAACCCCCAGGCAGACCACCTGGGTACTTTGCCGTAAGTCCGTCATAGCTTCTAGTATTAGGCTAGGATGGATTCTTCAGTGTTAGATGAGAATAGCGTAGGTTCTTTTTTGTTTGATAGTTTTGCTTATGTGTATTAAGCTTCACTTTCCTTTGTCAATTTCACTCCCTGACCTAATTTGCTTGTTTACTATTCCTATCTCCCTGACCTAATTCCCTTGTTACTACTGCAAATAAACTGGTTTCACTTTTGCCTACTGACTCGGTGCCTGAATCCAGTGTAGTTGACCTGATTTGACCCAGTGAGTGGAAGTGGGAGCTCTGAGCTGTCAAATTAGCCACGTAGCTGTCAAATTAGCCACCGGCGGCGGTCCTTCACAGTTCTTCTGAGGTATGTCCACAGAGAATCATCCTGTGTTCCCTGATCAGTGATGTTGTGCTAAATTAGAACTTCATGGTGCAGAACTGAACAGAAAAGGGTAACTGTGCATCAGTTGGTGCTGAGCTAAAGGTTCTCCAGCAAGAACTTTCAGCTAAGATTTGTGTGTGTTTGTGTGAATGTGATGGGGGGGGGGGGGAAGAGATTCTTCAAAAAGTTCAGGGAAAGTTTAACATTTGCAGTGGTAGCACAGCAGGAGCAGGACACTGGGTTTTTTTCTCCTTTCACTATTTTAGTGTCACCTGTGGTTTCATCAGAAGTTGTCTGCACAGCATGGATGGATGGCAGCAGCCACAAATTATTTTTCCCAGATTGCCTGCACATATTGTCATTCCAAAGCATTCTGAGGATGGAGGGAATGGCAGCCACCATAAAAAAATTGATAGCTGCCAATGGCAGCTGCCATTTTTTCCCCAGAATGCCACATACCTATGCTATGTAAAGGGCATTCTGCAGGAAATGGTGACCCCCGTAGATGGCAACCACTTTGGAGATTTGCTGATGCTACCACATATGGTGCTAATAAAATAGTAAGTCTCCAAAAAAAGAACAAAGGAACATCATGACACTGTTTCCCCAACTGGTAAATTCCCAGAACTTGTAAAAGAGTTCCCCAAATCACCAAATCCCTCTCTACTGCCTGTGAATGGGGTAGCAAATTGGCCAGGGGACATTTTCATTCAACCCTAACAACCTCAATACAAATTCCCTTGTGCTGACTGTACCCTACATGTACAGGCAATCAACCTGGGTGAGTTTTGTATGGATATTATGTCACCTTTGAAGGTGCAGACAACCCTGAAGGCGCGCAAGCCTCGTGGAAAAACAGAGCGCTTCACTTGTGTGAGATGGAAGATTTAAAATCCTATTCCCATGTGCAGACGCCCATAAATCTACACACAGAAGTTCAGACCTGTCTCTCCCACTCCACGCAGCATTCCAGCGTATCGGATGTCAGCCAGTTCAGCCTCCTCCTTGCAGATCCCAGTAATAAGGAAATAACTCTGTAAACTCCACAGGTTGTTGTTCTACCTGTTTATTTACTATAGCAAGTATATCCTACAGAGAATACATTTCCTAATTACAGTCCATGTGCAGAGTACAATGCATAGCAAGCATTAATCCAGTGGAGCAAGTTGAGCTTCACTCCACTGAGCCTAGACGTTACATGATTGCATTAGTCCAGCAAGCACTAGTCAGAAGACCAGAAAAAAGAAGAAGAGAGCAATTCCACCTCTCTCCAAAAAATGGCTACAGACAGAAACCTAACAAGTCAGTACTGTCACCAGAACATACAAACCATGTGACCAGCTCGTATTTCTTTCACACCTACTTTTCCCATGAGAAACAGGCAGGAAGTAGAAGACTAAACATGACTTGTTTACCAGCCATTCTGTACCTTACATATGTAAACAATGTGCCACAGCTGGTGTTTGTGCTACATGTCACAACATCCCCCCACAAGCTGTGATACATCTTGTTTACATTTACTCAATGAGGCCTAGTGCCGTCATTAGTTTCCTGTGTCTTACTACAGGCAATGGTTTTGTGAAAAGATCTGTCACCATATCCCCTGTTGCACAGTACTTGAGTGTTACCCACCCTTTTTGCACACAGTCCTTTACATGAGAGTAACGAACATCAATGTGTTTGGTTCTTGGCCTACTTTTTTCATGAAGAGCCATGCTAATGCAAGCTTGGTTGTCCTCAAAAATTGTAACAGCCTTGTCTACTGGTATGTGCATATCAGCAAACAATTGTTTGAACCACTCAATCTCATTACATGCTTGAGATAAACTGATGAATTCAGATTCTGCGCTAGATACAGCCACACAAGATTGCTTCCGTGTATACCATTCAATTAAACTTTGGTCATACATGAGCACAGTCCCACTTGTGGACTTCCTATCTGTAGCAGATCCCCAATCAGCATCACTGTACACACAAAAACCTCCCTCTGTGTGTGATGACAATTTCAGTTTGCAATTCATGGTACCTTTTAAATACCTTAACACACGTTTCACAGCTAACCAATCATAGTTAGAAGGATTTTGCGTTTTCCTGCTAAGTATGTTTACAGCATTGCTGATGTCTGGCCTACTCACATTTGCCAAATATAGCAGGCTTCCAATAACACTCTGATATTTCCCAATATCTTCAAATCCGGTGTTATCTGTGTGTTTCTGATATTCAAGAGTCATTGGAGTAGTAACTGGGTTACAATTCTCCAACCCATGAATTTCCAGCAATTTCTGAATTTTTCCACTTTGTTCAACCATGAAAGAACCTTCCTCATCTTGAGATAATTGCATTCCAAGATAGTGTTGTACCAAACCTAGATCTTTCAGTTCAAAGTGTGCTTGCAATTCTTGTGCAATTTTGTCTTTTTGACTTACTGATTGTGTCACCAGTAATATATCATCAACAAAGACCAACAAATACACCCAGTTTCTATGTTCTGTGTGATTTGTATACAGACAGTGATTAGCCTTGCTTTGTTTGAATCCCAAACTAATCAAAACTCTGTCTAGTTTCTGGTTCCAGCATCGAGCTGCCTGCTTCAACCCATATATGGACTTGTTTAGACGACATACAAGACTGGGATTTTCTACAAAACCTTTTGGTTGCTGCATGTAGATTTCCTCTTGCAATTCACCATATAAAAAAGCAGTTTTTACATCAAAATGAAATGCCATCATTTTTCTTTGTGCTGCCAATTTCAACAACAGTCTGACAGTTGCATACCTTGTTGTTGGTGCAAACACGGAATCAAAATCTACCCCATGTTTTTGTGCAAACCCCCTTGCAACGAGCCTTGCTCTGTATCTCTCCACCTGCCCTTGGTGATTTGTCTTCATCTTATACACCCATTTACAGGTGATGGCTTTGCGCCCCACAGGCAAAGATACTAGACTCCATGTGTTGTTCTCATGCATTGCATTGATTTCATCCTGCATGGCTTCAAACCAATCATTTCTCACCTTTGGTTCCATGCTTTGAATTTCCTCAAAACTTTGTGGTTCTAAAGCTATTTTGAGAGCTTTATGTACAACAGTTTTCCCACTTTGGAATTCATCCTGATATCTAACAGGTGTTTTGCGTTCTCGGGTTGAACGCCTAAGAGATTGTTCACCTCCCTCCTGCTCCCCAGATATCTGCCCAGTGGCTTGTTCTGTCCCAGAAGCATCCTGCTGTGTTTCAGACATTGCATGCATTGGCAATTCCACCAGCTGTTTCTGGTCAGTTGTTTGCTCGTGAAAAATCACATCCCTGCTCAGAATTACCTTGTTGTGGTGTGGCGACCACAACCTGTACCCTTTTGTTTGTGCATCATACCCCAGCAGAAAACATTCAAAGCTTCTTGGAGATAGCTTTGTTCTGTTTTGAGCCTGTATATGAACAAAACATTTACACCCAAAAATGCGCACGTGTGCTATCTTTGGTTTCCTCCCATGAAACATTTCATATGGAGTTTTCCCAATTGTGGTATTTGGTAACCTGTTCAGCAGGTAATTGGCATTTGACAGTGCATCCCCCCAGAAACGGTTTCCCACCTGTGATTCAGTCAATTGAGCCCTCATCATCTCGTGGAGTGTTCTGTTGTGACTGTCAGCTACACCATGTGAGTTTTGGGCCGTGACTCTGTGCCCAATGCCCTCACTTTCCAAGAATTTCTTGAATTTTATACTCATGTACTCTCCCCCACCATCTGAGAGTAATTCTCCTATTGGATATTGTTTATATCTGTTCCCAGCCCATTTAACAAATAATTTAAATCTCTCTTGAACCTGAGACTTATGCTGCAGAAGATAAACAAAACAAAAACGAGAAAAGTCATCAACGAGTGTCATGTAGTACCTATTTCCCCCATAGCTATTTTCAAATGGTCCAGCAACGTCAGAGTGTACTAGCTCAAATATTCTTGTGCTAACTCTATCACTGTGTTTCTGAATGTTAGATCTGTGTGACTTTGCTGTATTGCATACTTCACATTCCACATACTTAGAACAAGGTTTCATTTTCATACCCTCACACAGACCCGGCATCTTCTCGATGCTCCTGTAATTGGCATGCGCAAAACGTTTGTGGAAAATATGCAAACAATTGTCATGGGGTTTACAATTCGCAAACTTTGCCCTCTCATCATGTGTTACAAATGGATTTATAACATACAGAGAATTCTGCAAATCACCTTTTGCACAGATCACCCCTTCATGTGAAATTACACATTTGCTGTCAGAAAAACATATTTCATATCCATCATTAGCCAATTGTGATATACTGATCAAGTTTGTATCCAATTCTTGAACAAGCAGTGCCCTTTGTTGACCCAAAGTAGCAAAGTCAATTGTTCCTGCAGCTGTCACCTGGATTCGCTTCCCATCAGCCAGTTCAACAAATTGATTTGTACATCCATCATCCAGAGATTGAAACATGTCTCTGGAATTTGCCATGTGGTGTGATGCCCCACTGTCCAAAATCCACATGTTGTTGTTGGAAACCCCCACCCGAGCAATCAAACTTTTGCCCGTTTTAATTGCCTCCTCAGGTGTACTGGTAGCTTCCTTTTTGGTCTTTTTCTTCTTGCTCTTACAGCCTTTTATAAGATGCAATGTAGACCCGCAAGAAAAGCATTTTCTCACTTTTAAAGCTGCCGCTTGGGTAACTCCCACCAGCTTGCTGCTACTTCCAGCTTGGCTGTTCCCTGCGTCAGCCGCGCTGTCTGCTGATTTACGTCCAGCATTGCTTTTCTTCCCTTGCCGTTTCTCCCACTCAGAGAGAAGCTTGCCTGACACATACTCCATGGTCAGATTCCGATCTGGTTGCCTGTCAGCTCAACTGGTACAGCTTCCACGCAAGTATGATCCTACTCCCAGAACTGCTTTACAGTGTCCAGAAACTGTTTTTGGTCTCCCACTGCAACTGCAACTGCTTCTTGTATTACAACATTCCAGAGCCCCGCATGATTTAAACAATGCTGCATCTGGTCATTTCATAATACACAGTTCAAACCAGATAGCTTTACCACTATCTGTGGGTTTAGAGCTGGTGCTGCCGCTTTCCCAGGAACAGGGATTTCCCCCTCCTTCCCCTCCAGAATTCTCGGCTTCGCTTCCTGAGCTTTCGGCTTGGAACAGAGCCTGCAAGCTCTCAGCATACACACCTCCCGCTCTTCCCCTCCTTATCGGACGAAGGCCCAGGAGATTTCTCTTCCGCCTTGATGTCCTCCTCTGCCATAAATCACTGCATACCCGGAGTCGAAGCTGTTGACACACAGCTGCTGGAAAACAGGTCCTGCTGCTGCTGCCGGCGTTGACCCTCAGCCTGGTCCCGAACTGGCTCCGTTCGGTTCTGGCACTGGTCCAACTGGTCCCGCTTAATCCGAATTTCTGGGCACACAACCCTGAAGGTGCAGACAACCCTGAAGGTGCGCAAGCCTCGTGGAAAAACAGAGCGCTTCACTTGTGTGAGATGGAAGATTTAAAATCCTATTCCCGTGTGCAGACGCCCATAAATCTACACACAGAAGTTCAGACCTGTCTCTCCCACTCCACGCAGCATTCCAGCGTATCGGATGTCAGCCAGTTCAGCCTCCTCCTTGCAGATCCCAGTAATAAGGAAATAACTCTGTAAACTCCACAGGTTGTTGTTCTACCTGTTTATTTACTATAGCAAGTATATCCTACAGAGAATACATTTCCTAATTACAGTCCATGTGCAGAGTACAATGCATAGCAAGCATTAATCCAGTGGAGCAAGTTGAGCTTCACTCCACTGAGCCTAGACGTTACATGATTGCATTAGTCCAGCAAGCACTAGTCAGAAGACCAGAAAAAAGAAGAAGAGAGCAATTCCACCTCTCTCCAAAAAATGGCTACAGACAGAAACCTAACAAGTCAGTACGTCACCAGAACATACAAACCATGTGACCAGCTCGTATTTCTTTCACACCTACTTTTCCCATGAGAAACAGGCAGGAAGTAGAAGACTAAACATGACTTGTTTACCAGCCATTCTGTACCTTACATATGTAAACAATGTGCCACAGCTGGTGTTTGTGCTACATGTCACAACAACCTTTAGGTCTCTTATTATTGTTAAGAATGAGAAAAAAGAGAGGGAGAGAACCTCCCACTCCCTCCATGCTGAAGACTGCTTTGGAGAACTGGAATTATGATTTTATCCAAAGTGAATATTGTTCATAAGAACGTTAGAGGCATGCTGGATCAGACCAAAGGCCTATCTAGTCCAACATTCTGTTCACACAGCAACCAACTAAACCTACAAATGGGACATGAGCATAATACCATCCTCCTATTCAGGTTCCCCAGCATCTGGTATGCAGAGGCATACTGGAATTTCCTGTTCATGTGGAATTTGGCCAGATGGAAGAGAGCAATTATAGGATGTATATGCAGTAACCTGCACTGTGTACTATGGCTCTATTAAAGTTGAATGGCTGGGATCCTTAGTTTGCTCCTGCTGGTGCGAACATCCCCGGAGCATGGTTCTCCTCATGGGATGCTTCTGCCAGCAAAAAGGGGAGAGAGTCAAGTTTCATCGATTCCCCTTTCCACTATAACCCCATGTGCCCCACAAAAATCTGCTCCAGAGGGCTGGAGGATCTTCTAGTACAGTGAGTGTATAGGGGTACAGGTGCAGGTGGAAGTTGACAAACATTGCACCATTCCATCAGCAAAGCAGAGAAGACTAGAACTTGGTCTTCTCTGTAAATGAAGGATCCCTTCTGTTTGCAGAAACCTAGGATCCAAGCCATACACTTAATTAATTAATTAATTTATTATATTTGTTAATCACCCATCTGGCCGGTCACCAGAACTATACTACCCAGCATGATTCTGCAGTACCTTGAAAGTATCAAAGTAACAGGACCATCTAATTAATTTCACCCTAACAGCATGCTGACATCAGCAAGGAATTGTTCAATTGATATTTCCCCTCTTCTCATTGAGTAATTCTGGTTTTAAAATTACAATTGTATGTTTTATATTACAATGTTTAAATTACAATTTTATGCTGCCTTGAGAGGGTTCTACTCTTAACGGTGGCCTAAAATAATTTAAAATAAATCATGTTTAAAGTGCTAGAAAAGGAGATGCTTTACTTCATATATGTCAGAGACTAATTTTCTAAATTTTTGTGTCTCCTGTAAAGAAATTCTGAAACAAATGCTAAGAGCTGACATGCATTATACTGTATAGCACAGACACACACACACACACACACACACACACATATATATATACATATATATATATATGAATGACACAGTGAGAGCTTCAGCTGTTGGGCGGTTTAGAAATGTAATAAATGAATAAATAATAGCACATGCAACTTTTAATTAGATACCATGGTACAATTGCAGTACCATATTTACTCTGAAATTCCTTGTTATTCCTGTGGATTTTTCTTTGTACTGTATGATGTCCACTTAAACTTGTTATTAACAGCTTTATGTTGCACTTCTCACAAACAGCCATGAACACCACACAGTGGAAGTACCGTAAGTTTCTTCTCATCAGTATTGGAAGCTCACGCTGGCTCAGCTTGTCTGAGCGTGGAAAGCTAAGCAGGGTCAAGCCTGGTTATTACTTGGATGGGAGACCCCCTCCTCTAGTTTCCTGCATTGAGCAGGGGGTTGGACTCGATAGCCTTGTAGGCTCCTTCCAACTCTTTGATCTGTGAAATCTGTGAAGCTGGTCTTAATATGCTTACCTAGGTTTTTATATTTTGGATTTCCCCCCTTTTATTCTAAGCATCAAGGAAATGTTTGTTATGGTACCCCTTGACATTTTCTAAGGGCTTGACAGATGTGAAGTAAATGTCATACTCCTGCTTGCATTCCATTTTAGTAAAAGGTGGCTAAATCTATCTACACCTAATGGTTCTGGAAATAATGAATGTAGTACCAAACTGAGAAGTCCAGTGCAAGAGTCTAATACAGATGCAATCCACTGATTGCTGTTTCAAGATTGTGAGATTGCTTACAGCATCAACCTCTGCTTTCTAGATCTACTTTTAAAAAATATCCAAAGGCATATTTATAATTAGTAAAGCTAATTCAGTAGTAAGATCTGCCTGTTTTAAGGAAACGCACACACACACGCACAAACATAGACAAAGATTATGATGAGAATAAATATAGTAGGTTTAGGAATTCCTAGTAGTCATATTCTTTCTCTTGCTGAACATTATAGGATTGAGATCCTGCTCTAATAAAATTAGTATTTCTCTGACTTTACTAGAGAATGTCTTATTATCCCATGGCCATTCAGATAATCAAGAGTAGCAACAGAAGGCTTTTTCTTGTCTTTTCCCCTTATTAAAATGAAGTGGTAATTAAAAAATAAACATGTAGATTTTCTTTAAATCATAAAATTAAAAATAAGCATATTCTTCTGAAGTAACTATTTAGGCTGGCAACCTGTATCAATTAAATGTATTTATCACAAATATCAGTGATATGAATGGCAATTACAAATTAATTGCTTTGAAGAGCAAAAAACTCTCCCACCCCCTTTCAAATACACCACTAATATTTAAAAGCACAAATGGGTTAGATTCGTGCCATGTGTTGCAAAAGGACTGCAACTGTAAAACTGGAACACTAAAAAGCTACCCTCAACAGAGCAATAGGGTGAATAGCTGTCAGACTGAACAGTACAAGAACAAATTATGTACATTAGGAGAACAAATAGATACTAAGAGGCACAATCCACCATGTGCATGCCCCTTTGAAATCATTGGAGTTGTCAAGAGCACTCTTGAACTCTTACTTAGCTTCTATTCATTTGACTCAGGACAGCGGGAGAACTATCTTGTGGATTGTGTCCTTATCATTTAATATGGTTGTCACCATTCAGATTTCTAAGCTCCAGCCAGTGCTTTTGCTGAGACTGGATGACATCAGTGGTGTGGCTATGGCCCTTACATTGGGATGTGTGGCCACCCCCCCTGACATCACCATGGAGGGCCAGGTGTGTGGGGGGTGGGGGTGTTATTCAGCTCCACATCCATAATACATTCACCACCCATGGTGTAAGCAGACAATAGCTTTGATCCAAACCTGCTCTTGCATGAATGAAGGACCCTTATCATTCATGCAAGGTCGTTCCTGATTTCTGCCATTTCCCCACTCCCACTGCAGTTCTTTCACCACATCCCACACCTTTCTGGAGGGTTCCCTGATGCTCTTTTTGTGCAGCACAGGAAGAAGAAATGAGGAGGAAAGAAAAGTCCCATTGTACAAACAGAGTTCCACTTGTGTTTCTTTGGATCCAACCTGTTATACACCAAGCCCTAAACAGTTATTTGGAAATTGTCCTGCTGCTATAAGTGAAACTTATATCCAAGTTTCTGTATGTAGGAATTCTGTCTCTTCTGTTTCAGTCTTAGTTATTTTATTATTTCTGGGCATCTGTCTTTTATACAGCATAGCATTCTCATTGCAGTAAGAAGTTTGTAATTTAGTTTACCCAAATGTGCCCTTTAAAATTATGTCATCGTATGCATGTCTACTGAGAAGTAAGCCCTATTCAGTTCAATGGGACTTACTATTTGGTGAGTGTTTATACAATTGCAGCCATGGATAGGTACTAAGACATTTGTAAAATTCAATGTATATTGGCAATGATCAAGACTTTACAGAAAGCTTGAATACCTTAGAGGGGAAATTAAATTTGTATCTGGAATTGGAAAGTTTCAGATAGAAAGAGAGTTAATTTGGGAAGGGAGGATTTCACTGTTCAGGCTATAAAAGTAAGACATACCAGGAAATATTATTGGAATAACTGGACAAATTGTAGGATATTTTATAACTTTGTATGACTATTTTTCAAGGAAATTTCAAATATGGATATGGAACTGATTCCAAATCTAGTCTGCAAGTACTGGCGTTGTCTGTAGATGGGTGAATGATTGACCATTGTGTTTGGAAAAATACAGAGTTGCTGCAGCTGACATACAGGACAATTTAGTCCATTCCCTGTACACTGCTCTGCGCACACAGAGAAGGGAATTCTTATGCAGAAGGGAGAAAGATCCATGTGGTTGTACATTTGCAGTGAGATGTTCATCAAGATTGCATTGGACTAGAATTGGACTGCATTGTGTCTTTTGATGTCAGTGGAGATACACATCCTTATCTGGGGCAAATAAGCCAACCGAGATAATAAATTTTCTAAAGATATTATGATTGTAATCAGTATAAAAATGGCAATAATCATATAGAATATATTTTGAACATATATTTGAAACAAAACAAAGTCACAAATGAGTGTATATTTAATTTTTTCAATATTTACACAACTATACACCCTAAATAGTTTTAAATGTTTAGTTCATTTTTATCAAATATTTCATACACACACACACACAATAAAAGCTTAACAAAGAGAAGAACAATATAATTGTTCACAAATAATAAATCATTAAAATACCGTATATAAAATGCTGTATAAATGATAAAAAAGATTGCTCAGTGGTGAATATTTAAATAAATATCAATAAATGGTGAAAAGAAGAGACTTAAAAACTGCTTCTTTGGAGAAGAGATTTTCTTTATAGTAATATACATTTGTGTTACATTATGTAATGATGTAGACAATGGGTTAAAATCTACATTTCAGTCTATTTTTACTTTCCAACTAGTCTGCCAAAAGCCATTTCATGGAATGTTAGGAAGGAAGTATACTTTTAAACAAAATGTAACAGGGATGGGGACTTGGACTCGAGGACTCGACTCGTGAGTCGGACTGAGTCCCCCCTCTGACTCGACTCGGACTCGAGTCCCAATATTTTTAATGGGACTCGAGACTCGACTCGGGACTCGAGACCAAGGACTCTTCAACATCCCTGGGCTGTGCCAGAAGGAGTGGAGAGGAGCGCATTCATCAGCAAAGAGCGCATGGAAGCGAGGTGTGCCGCTGCTCGGCCACTATGGACGGCTACCAGGAGTGCAGCCCCAACAGTGTGACAAGATTTATTTTGATTGATGTGTTGTGTACTTGGGAGTGGCAGAAGAAGGACCTGAGATTACTCTGTGTGGCTGCTCTGAGTGTGTTTCTGGTTCCAGCAAGTTCATCACCAGTGGAGTGGGTGTTCAGTGAGGGTGGAATTGTGATGAGATCTCACCGTTCCAGAATGGGGGCCAAACATTTAGAAAAAATCATGTTCCTCAAATGCAACATGGATAAGTTTTAGGAAGTACAGCAAGTTTATTTTTTAAAATCATTTTTTAAAATTCAACCTTTCAGACATTTTGGGTTTGGCTGCCTCTGCCTGCCTGTCTGGGGTTCCCAGCCTCCTCTGCCTGCCTGGTCTCTTCTTGACCAGTTCAACAGTTGAATTGTCCAAGACAAAGGCCTCTGCCTGCCTGCTTTGGGGTTCCCTGCCTCCTCTGCCTGCCTTGTTATTTTGGGTTTTTCTGCCTGGTCTGTTCTTTCCAAAATCAGTTGCAGAGTTTTGAAATAAAAAGGCACACTTGTGCCTAGAATTTATTTAAGCCACACATCTGAAATAGCCTTATTTTGTTGGGGGGAAATCCCATTGATTTTAATAGGGACTCGTGGAGTCGGCTTTGGGAGTGACTCGTGACTCGTGAGTCACCATTTTGGACCAAGGACTTGGACTCGGACTCGAGACTCGGGTCTAAAGACTCGTGACTCGACTCGTGACTCGAGACCAAGGACTCTTCAACATCCCTGAAATGTAAGACTGGAAAAATCTTTCATGCAGTTTCTTTATAATTTCCTTTTTTAACTGTGACTTTTATAAAGAAAATAAAAATAAAATGTGTTGCATTTGTTTGATTATAATCATTAAACATTTTCAGTAAGCATCTCAAATATATATGGCTTGGTTTGGTAATGTATTCTATTATGACAAGACTTATTTCTGTATTTTAGCAATAATAAAAAGGCTACAAGTTAAGTGCACATGCCTAATGCTCCCATTAAGATAAATAAGATTCGCAACTGCTTAACTTTAGCTAGACTGACTATCCATATATTTCTGCATCTATTTATTTATAATAGGGTCTCCTGTCAAGAAACTCAGTTAGGTGCAAGGGCTTATATGTCAGAAAATAGTCTGACACTTTGCAGGTTGTATACTGATCACATTATTTACAGTCAACGTTTCAGCTATTGCTAAGCTGAATAACTAACCCAGAAAATAAGGGGAGAGAGCTGATCTTTGTTGTGTATACAGTCTGATTGGGATCAATAACCCGGCCTTTTGGCATGAAGCATGTTTGCCCATCATCAATCTAGAGAGCATGTCAGGTTGCAATCTAGTTTGGCTAGACCCAGGTCAGTCATTTGCTCAGCTAGCAGTGGCCTGAAGTTAGCATACACTCATCCAGTTAACAATCCTGTCTACTTGTTGGAGGAGCAGTCACACACACAGGCCTGTGGCTTATGCTGGCTCAGCTTGTCTGAGCGTGGAAAGCTAAGCAGGGTCAGGCCTGGTTATTACTTGGATGGGAGACCCCTCCTCTAGTTTCCTGCATTGAGCAGGGGGTTGGACTCGATGGCCTTGTAGGCTCCTTCCAACTCTATGATCTATGACATTGCTGTACCATGTATATAAAATAACATCTGAACTGGTCACTCCACTTATTCACATGTATGTATGTAGGTTTCCTTTGTGCCTATCTTCCCCCTCAAAAATATGGGGAATGATCATGCAAATGAAGCATATGCAAATATGGAGTACTTGGGTCACACCATAACTTTTATGTGTAGAAGCACATGCTTGCTCCACCACACCGAGAGGATCATTAGATTAGTGAATATGTGGACCGACTGACCCATACCTCAAGGCAAAGATTGCTGCCTTTTCCACAAGGAGAAGAGAAAGTCATCTCTAATTCACATGCTTATGCATTTACATTTTAAACAACATTTGTTCTAGTTCTTGAGATTACCTGCATGAAGTTCTGCTGTATATGGGTTTTATTTGAGAGGCAATTTGTAATGGAGCAGTGCACAGCAGTGACTGTGGGGGGAAATTTAGGAGAGACAGATGCTCATTAAGGAGAAGTCTTAAGGAAAGGAGAAGTCAAAAGTACTTCAGGGTATATGTGATCCCCTTGGGCTGCATGTAAAGGAGCCCTCTGGCTTATGCCCATTATATAAATGCAACATAAGGTCCAAGTTAAGAAATCCCATGCAAAATGGAGTTACTTCATAACAGGATGTTCTGTGAGTGGAAAGATGGTCATGGGATCTCTGGATCCATCCCTATTTAACTAAGAAAGGAATTAATGCAAGGGAATATGTGTGAATTGACAATTCAATATAAATATTGTACATATTTCTGTTTCTAGAAATAATTGTAAACTGTTTCTCCTATACCAATTTACCTGAGATTAAGTCTGAGTACATATGTGTAGGATTATACAGTTAAACTTCAATCCATAAGATATTTAATCTGGAGTAGTCCAGCATACCCATTGGAACTTTTCCTGAGTAAATGATTTGGGGCGTTAATTTACCACTTCTCAGAATATACCTATGTGATTGCTTGGTAACCTATGCTAGGTTTAGTTTAGGTAGACACAATTCAAAGATTGCACATTTTGTGGAATTTTGGTTGGTCCTAAAAAAGTTATTGCCGAACTGTGGATTTTGGATTTTTTCCATCAAGGACTAGCATGGCTTTCTTTGTTTTGTAAATGGATTTAAAATGATTCAGTTGAGTTTATAATTAGTACAGTATTTTACTTCACATTACAGTATAATTTGCACTTTGTGACATTAAAGATATAATTTCAGTTTTTATAAAAGCACATATGATTTGGTTTGTGCCAGAGAAGATAATAAAGAATGTTAATTAAGAATATGAAAATGGTGTTAACTGATTAGTATGGTAATCCCATGATTTGATTGAGGTCAGCAGTCATAAGGGAATAACCCGGCTGCTAACTCCTGCCTGATGCATTTAATAAGCTCAGACGTGGTAATGGTGAACACTATTTTAGATGGTTATGTGTCTGCACATGCTAAGTTTCAAAAGAGGGAAACTATTTGATACATTTTAGAAGTTAATTTACCCATTTTGATTATCTCTTTGCTAAGAATTTCATAAATTAATTTATGAATACAGAAACACAAATAGAGGTCTGTCAAAGCAAAAAGGGAAACTTATTATTTTCTTTTCCCCTCCTTTCCAGTTCAAAAAAGTGCACTATAAGTTTTTTAAAGCAGTAAAATGTATTAGTTAAGCACATAAATACTACTAGCAATCCTTGGCCCACTGAAATTGTGATAGGATTGGACTATACAAGTGGGCTACTAGACAATAAAGCTTGGCTGGTAAGTCTAGCCACAATTTGTAGACTCCTGTCCTGATTATATTCTTAGTAGGTACTTGGTCCTATTCCTTAAGAAATAAGACCTTTACATTACCTAGATCCATTTTAATCTCTCTTCAGGCCTGGTTAATGGACAGAGACTGCTTTGGTTGCCTTGGTGGAGAATCTACACTGGAAGCTGGACAGGGGGAGTGTGACCCTGTTGGTTCTGCTGGACCTCTTGATGGCTTTCGATACCATCGACCATGGTATCCTTCTGAGGTATCTGTCTGAGACGGGACTGGGAGGCACTGTTATACAGTGTCTCTGGTTCTTCTTGGAGCGGTGATCTCAGAAGGTGGTGCTAGGGGACGCCTGTTTGACGCTGCGGCCATTGGCCTGTGGTGTCCCACAGGGTTCCATCTTATCCCCCATGCTATTTAACATATACATAAAACCACTGGGAGAGGCTGTCCAGAGTTTTAGGGTTCAGCACCACCAGTATGCTGATGACACCCAACTCTATCTCTCTTTTCCATCTAAATCCAAGGGAGCTGTTATGATTCTAAATTGGTGTCTGATATTGGTAATGGACTGGAAAAGGTGGTTTAAAAGTGAAGTAAGTTTTTAAAAATTGTTACTGTAGGTGCCAGGCAAGCCACATATTTTACAAGTAAATACCTTCACTAATGCAGTCATGCTGCATAACTAACACTCTGCTCTTTAAACATATTTACTTGAAAGTAAAATCCAATGATAGACAATTGGGGATACTAAACTAAAAACTGTCTAATGACTGTAGACCTGTCTCCTTTTTAACTGCAAACAGCCCTTTACAAGAAAGTGTTGGATAGGGCTGAAGCAGGTAAGGTAAGCAGTGGGTATTCTATTCTATGACAGTCCTTTTTCTCTAGAGGGGCAGGAAGCAAACAGCTTTCCGATTAATTAAGGCAGCTAAGCTGTCAATCAGATGGTTATATGCCAACAGTGATAGAAAGGGTACATGCTTTGGTTGTTTTACCAGAGTGATCATATGATTTCAGCCAGCATGCTTTCACAACCTCTGTTGGCAGCACTTGACACACCGGCATGCCTCTTCGATTTTGGGCATTCAGCCCATTTACTTCTCAACCAGGGTGGGAAGGAGCTATGATGTGTACTTTCTGATGCAGATTACAGCTAAAAAGTAATACTATATATTTTTTAAAAACCTATCTGTTATCAAGTATTCAAAGCACTGGTATGCTTTTTGACTTTTACTGTCAGGAAAGCTGTACAAAAGACAAAATATGAAAGTTTTAACAAATTCTGAAGGTTATGGGAACATGGGAGCAAAAGTATACCTAAATAGTAAGTATTAGCAATGTGTTACCCCATATAGCTTTTGTAATGCTGGTTGTTTGTTTTTTTATCCATCATTCAATGATCACAGTAATTTTTCGTATTTGGATGGTTTTAACCCAATCCTTATAGGGCAGAGAAGTTCCACATATATCTCTATATTTTCTGTTAAATTGGTAATGATGTTGCATGTCTGCTACATTCAAACTTCTTTAGAAGCAAATGTATTTGCTTGTAAAGAAGCAACAGTAGCTTTTCATTCCTTTGTTATTTTTCAAGTGTATCTTTAATCAGTCATTTCTTCTTTCTAGGCTTCTTTTTCAACTAAGGTATTTAAGAAGGGCATTTACATCCCAAAGGCTGTGTCTGTGTGAAGGATTAGCTGACTTCCAGAGTGTAGCAGTGCATGTAGATATTTTGTTCGATTTTTGCTTCATGGGAATTTAAAGTTGGGACTCTTGCAGAATTCTAAATGCAATTGAATTTAAAGATGCAGGATAAACACATCCCTCATCTCAGGCAACATACCAATGAGAGGAAGAACAAATGTTTTAGAGCAAACTGCAATGAGAGTTCTATAGAAAATATATGCTTAGTGGATATGAAAGCAGAATTTAGAACAACATTGTATTGTATCCTTGAAAAACATTTACCCCAAGAGGACTGACTTACAGTTCAGTCCTAAGAGGGGTTGTGGGAAAAGCAATGCCGATGATCATTTGCCACTTCCAAAGCAATGCCAACTCATGCTGGCCAGGGCAAGAGGTTATGGAGGGGAATGCACCTATTTTCCCCCAGAATGTGGCTGCGGGTGGGTTTTGTTTTGTTTTTTAATTCCCCCCATTGATACCAGTGGGGGGAATTAACTATGCCAGCTCCAGACTTCATAGTTGAGGGTCTGATCTCAGGGACCTCCAGCAAATTGGAGGGTTTTGAGTCCAGTAGATCCAAACGCCCCATTTCAGGGCTAACAAAAGCAAGAACACTGCTGGCGGCAGCTCCAACCCATAGAGCAGAAATGTTGAACTTCTTTCAACTCAAGGGACAAATTCAATTTCTAGATGTCAGGGGCAGCATTCCAGTGGTGAGTGGGATTGAAGGAGAAATGTAGTGGTACTAAAGGCAAATAAAACAGGGCCAAAATAGCAGCATATGTTAGCTTAAAGTTCTTACTGCCAGTAACTAAACCTTAGGAGAGGCATTTCAACCTGTTAGAATGGGGAGAAAACTGTACAAAAGCCAGGAAACCACCAAACCATCTGCAGTCAGGTGAAAGGGCCTGGAGCCAGGGGACGGGGCATGGCCATAGGGGAAACCCCAGAGAGCCAGAATGGGATCCCAGCTGTGCTGGATTAGGCCTACAGACCTGAGGTTCTGCATCCATGCCTTACATAAGAACATAAGAAGGCGAAGGGTCCATCTAGTCCAGTATTCTGTTCACACAGCGGCCAACCAGTTGTCCACAGGATCCCACAAGCAGGACATGAGTGCAACTGCACCTTCCTGCCCATGTTCCCCAGCAACTGGAGTACATAGGCATATTGCCTCGGATACTGGAGGTAGGATATAGCCAGCAGGACTAGTAACCATTGATAGCCTTCTCCTCCATGAATTTGTCCAATCCCATTTTAAAGCCCTCCAAATTGATGGCCATCACTACATCTTGTGGAAGTGAATTCCATAGTTTAATTATGCACTGTGTGAAGAGGTACTTCCTTATATCTGTCCTGGATCTCCCACCAATCAGTTTCATGGGAAGACCCCATGTTCTAACTAATATTATGAGAGAAGGGAAAAATGTCTCCCTATCCACTTTCTCTACACCATGCATAATTCTGTACACCTCTATCCTGTCTCCCTGCGCTTCCCTTTTTTCTAAGCTAAACAATATCATCTGTTGTAACCATCCTCGTAGGGGAGTTGCTCCAGTCCATTGATCATTTTAGTTGCACTATTTGCACTTTTTCCAACTCTACAATATCCGTTTTTAGGTGCGGTGACCAGAACTGTACATAGTATTCCAAGTGTGGTGGCACCATAGATTTGTATAAGTGCAGTATGATTTTAGCAGTTTTATTTTCAATTCCTTTCCTAATTATGGCTAACATGGAGTTTGCCCTTTTTTCACAGCAGCTACACACTGGGTTGACATTTTCATCGCTGTCCACCACAATCCCAAGAGCTCCTTCTTGGTCAGTCACCACTAGCTCAGATCCCATCACTGTATAAGCAAAGTTGGGATTTTTTTGCCTCAATGTACATCATTTTACAGTTGCATAGATTGAACCAAATTTGCCATTTTGTACCATTATGTACCATCATTCAAATCAGGCCATTCTCTGTTAGGACTGTTGCCAGGTTGCTGCTGCTTATTGTAGCTCTGGCACCACCTGAAGTGGTGGAGAAGCTTTTTTTTTTTTGCCCCAATGTACATCATTTTACAGTTGCATAGATTGAACCAAATTTGCCATTTTGATGCCCATTCTCCCAGTTTGGAGAGATCCTTTTGGAGCTCCTCCTTTTAACCACCCTAAATAATTTGGAAGTCCAAGTAGACAATGTCTACTAAATCACCCCTGTCCACATGTTTGTTGACATACTCAAAGAACTCTGAAAGGTTAGTGAGACAGGACTTACTTTTGCAGAAGCCATATTGATTCTTTTTCAGCAGGGCTTATCCTTCTATATGCTTACTAATTTTATCTTTAATAATGTTTTCAACCAAAGTATCCAGAACAGACGTTAAGGTAACTGGCCTGTAATTTCCTGGATCCCCCCCCTTTTAAAAAAATGGTGTTACATTGGCCATTCTCCAGTCCTCTGGTACAGAGGCTGATCTTAGGGACATCTTACATATTTTTGTTAGATCAGCAATTTCATATTTGAGTTCTTTAAAAACTCTAGGATGGATGCCATCTGGGCCTGGTGATATACTAACTTTCAATTTGTCAATAAGGTTGAGAACTTCGTCTTTTGTCAGCACTGTCTGCCTCAGTTCCTCAGACTCCCTTCCTGAAAACATCAGTTCAGGCAAAGGTAGTGAAGACAGATGAAAAGAACTCATTCAGTTTCTCCACAGTCTCATCCTTAGTTTTTTTTTTGATGCTGTTAGTGATATGCTCCTCAAAATGGTGTTGTTGTTGTTGTTGTTGTTGTTTGCATCTGCTTGCATCTCCTTTGTGCAAGCTTGTGATCCCTTCTGTTTTCCTCATTTGGGTAAGACTTGTATTTTCTGAAGCAAGCCTTCTTTTCTGTATTAGCTTCCTTGACCTTGCTCATTAACCATGCTGGTGACTTCTTGCACTTGGTGCTACCTTTCCTAACCCATGGTATACATTCTAGCTGAGCTTCTTTGATTGTGGTTTTGAATAATCTCCAAGCATTTTGAAGGGATTTAGCCCTTTCAACTTCCTTTTTTACCAGTTTCCTCATTTTAGAGAAGTTTCCTCTTTTGAAGTCAAATGTGGCTGTGTTGGACTTCCTTGTGAATTTCCCAATTACATATACATTAAATCTGATAGCACTGTGGTCACTGTTTCCAATTTGTTCAACAACATTTACATCTCGTACTAGGTTCTGGGAGACACCACTTTGAGGGCACAGTCATTTAGGACCTTGAGAAATTTAACCTTTTTGTCATGACTGGAACATGCATTTATCCAGTGAATGTGGGGGTAATTGATGTCACCCATTATTACAACACTTTTTCATCTGGAGGCCTCCCGGATTTAATTCCCATCTCAAGATCACCCTGAGCGTTCTGGTCTGGGGTACGATAGCATGTTCCTAGTACTAAATTAGTTTTGGAGCTTGGTATTGTCACCCACAGTGCTTCTGTAGAAGGGTCTTGCCCATTTTAGATTTTCTAGTCTATGTGACATTATGCCCTCTTTGTCGTACAGAGCAACACCTCTTCCAGTATCCTCTTCCCTGTCCTTCTTAGAATAGTTTATATCCAGAGATGACTGTATCCTACTGGTTCTCTCCATTGATCCACCAGGTTTCCATAATGCCCACTATATCTAGCTTCTTCTTTAAAACCAGGCACTGCAGCTCTCCTCTTTTGGCTTGGAGGCTTCTAGCATTTGCATGGAAACACCTCTACATGGTGTCCCTCCCCAGATGTGCATCTTCTGCTATGGCACTTAGGCCTCTTCAATTGGCTATCATATTTCACCATAAGCTCACAGCCTATTTCCTTCCTTTGTATATTTGAGCAATTGGAAACATTTTCATTTTCATCTCCTATGTATGATTCAACCCAAACCGGCTGCTTCCCAGCTCCAGTCAGCTTTCCTCCAGAGTTTTGTTTAAAAGCTGCTCTGCCACCTTTTTTATGTTTAGTGCCTGCAGTCTGGTTCTATTTTGGTTGAAGTGGACCAAAATGTCCCAAAATGTTCCTCAGTGCCTAACAAAACAGAACCCCTCATCCATGCACCACTGTCTCATCCATGCATTTAGACTCCTCAGCTTCACCTGTCTAGCTGGCCCTGCACGTGGAACAGATAGCATTTCAGAGAAAGCTACCTTGGTGCTCCTGGATTTCAACCTTCTGCCTAGCAACCTAAATTTGGCTTGCAGGACCTCATGGCTACATTTCCCCACATCACTGGGTACTACCAACATGGACCATGACCACTGACTCTACCTCAGCACTATCTACAAAGCTGTGTAGACAGTCCATGATATTCGCAACTTTCGCACCAGGCAGGCAATTTACCATGCGGTCTACATGCCCAGAACAATGCCAGCGGTCTGTGTATCTACTGATTGAATCTCCCACTACCACAAGCCCTCTCCCCCTGGAGGCACATCCTCAGTGTGAGAATATATTTACTCATCTTCCAAGGAGTGAGTCCCTTCTAAGGGATCATTTCCCTCTTCCTCAGAATGATGGCCTCCTTCCCCGAGACCCCCATTCTCCAAGACAGCAGAGGAACTGTGATTAGAATACCGCTATTAGGTCCCTGAAGGTCTCATCCACCAACCTCTCTGCCCCTCTTAGCCTCTCCAGGTCAGCAACCTTAGCTGCAAGGGAACAAGCTTGTTCCCTGAGAGCCAGAAGATCATTACACCGAGCACACACACCCGACTTCTGTCCAGCTAGCAGATAGTCATACATGTGGCACTCAGTGCTATACCATGGATAGCGCCCACACCCCTGGTGGCTGTCTACCTTTATAACTTTTTTTTATTTACTGCTATTGTTGGGTTTGTTTACCTGGAAACTAAGTTGTTTACTAGGAGAAGGTGGGGTATTTCTTTACAGTTATTTACTTACAGTTACTTACGAGAAGGGAGGGAAGATCCGACTGCCCTGGCCTCCTTGTCCTGTTGCTAAGCTCGCATGAGTACTTAACTTACGTGTATGCTGATGCTTCGTCACTGGGGCTCCGTGCGCTTAATGGCCTTAGACCAATAGATCCAGTTATTGTTCAAAATAATGAAATAAAGGTTGAAGACCTTCCTAAGGCTTTACTCTCAGCAGATTACATGAGATTTTGGCTTATTGAATTATAAAATTAATTCTAATTTAAAGAGCAGTTGTAAAAATGAAATGGCTGCTAGCTTGATTAAAATCCGTTTTACAGTGGATATAACTTTTCTCACAAGAGAAATTTTGTATTTGCTAGCAACACTTGGTCAGATTTTGAACATAGATAAGAGTTTTCACAAAGAGTTCTCTCGAGACTTGTTCGATTTCCTTTCCTTCCATATTTTCCCATACAAATCCCATTGCTTGTAAACTTTCTATGATTTGCAGAAAAAAGGACTATGGTCTGTGGCAAGGAGATAAATATAGCAGGTTGAGTCAACTGTGTTCAGGCTAGTCTAAATTTCTCTGTTAAATAGCTGCTCCATAATTGCGCCAGTGTTAAATAAAAATATAATTTTGGACCAATACATTTTGTTAGTGTTATATTGCTAGCTTTCAAAATCATTAGGTGTGAAGCCTAGTCTCTATACTAAAGGGCTTGTTCAGGTGTTACTTTTCTATCCAAATCATAAGATAAGAATCTTTGGCCTTGCAGGCTTCCCACTTCCTTTCTCAGTTGGCAAGAATGCATGACCAAGCTTGGAAATCTGACATTAATCTAAATGTGAGACCTTTTCTGACCCTGTGAGATTAAGCCAAAGAATCACGTACATTAGTTCATACTGACAGATTGTACATTCATTTTATGTTTGTAATTTGAGAACAAATACTGGTTTCTTAAACTAACCATGCCGACCTGTTTTTTAAAGCAGAGAACTGTTTACAAAAAGTGTATTTCTTAGCCTTATAAAATGTGCAAGGTTTTGCTGCTTTTATACAATAGCTTGCTTTTTGAACTTACTATATCCTTTATAGAACCTCTAGAACTATTCAGTTCTCCGTTAACATAATAGTAAGAGCAGCAGTACTTCCTTTATCTATCCTTATGATACTGTAATTAACTTGTTTCATATGCCATTTAAAGCCCTTGGCATTGCCTTGAGCTCTTGTTCAGCAGACCAGTTATCATCTCCTAATGCTGACCAATTACTCAAGCTTTAATGAATTCCAACTTTAGTGAGGATTATTCTTTTCTTGAGAGTATATATATCAGCAGCTAAAAGTGCTTTTTCTGTCCTGTTTACTTGGTACTGACACAGAAACCTCATTCAGTTTAAGTCTATGGGCAACTCACTTTTGGCTCTCATGACATCAATATTCTACATTACTGCACAATTTAGATAATTCAGTAATTTAATAAATTAAAATGTGAAAATAAATTTAAATGTAATCTGAAATGGATATTGGCCAGTAGGAATTCATACCCTTGATAGTTATGGAAATTATTAAAGCTGTTTGCCATGATCTTTCGTTTCTGACTTTTTAATAACAGGATTGTTCATTGACTTCTTGATCTAGCAAAAAATAATAATTCCATACCTCCCTAGATAAAAGTCTTGCTCCTAACTGAAATCTCTATGTTTTGCAGAGATAACAATAATAGCTAGGGCAAAGGCTGATACACAGAGAGAAGGTCCTTCAAGTGCATAGGCTGCTGGTCTTGAAGGAATTAATAGAGAAAAACAAGTACAGTACCTTGATTTGGACCTAGAGGAGCACAGCCAGACAGTGCAGTTGATACAGCACTGCTTGCATATGCTACATATCCCAACATCCCTCAAAAAACAGACAGCAGCATTCTGCACCAGTTTTCAGATTAATGTTGAGGATCAGCCCTATGTAGAGTGCATTGCAATAATCAAGCCTGAACATTACAAGACCAAGGCTCATCATAACAAGATTCTTCTATTGGGGGCGGGGGCGGGATTGAGCCTACTGAATATGTGTCATTGATAAAGGACACTCCTAGCAACAGCGTGTACCTGCTTCTCAGAAAGCAAGACCAGGTCAAGGAGAACCTCTAGGCTTCTAAGGCATCCCTGATCAGATGGGGATACAGGTACTCTATTCATCACCAGAAAATGGGCACCTCAAAGACTCAAAATATTTCCAGCAGCATCACCTTCAGCTTGTCTGCATCCAGCCAATATGCACACTCTCATCCATTCAACCACAGCTTTCAGATATTAGTTCAAAACATAAATAATTGCTAACTGGTGTTTTTAACAGTAAAATATAGAGCAGGGTATCATCAACATATTCAACCCCAAAGCTGTTGATGATGTCACTCAGTGGTTCCATATAGAGATGCGAAACAATATTAGTGACAACACCATTCCCTGTAGAACCCTACATATTAGATCAGAAGAGACTGTGATGGCATTCCCTCTGTGTGTGGTGTGACAAAAAACGGCCAAAGCACTGGAGAAAAAGCCCTGAAACCTCTTCCAGATGTTCTAAGTCAGCCTCTCCCAACCTGGTGCCTTCCAGATGTGTTGGACTACAACTCCCATGATTCCAAACCAGAATTGCTTGGGGGAGTTGTAGTCCAACACATCTGGAGGGCACTAGGTTGGGGAAAGCTGTTCTAAACAATTTAAAAGAATACTGTGGTCCACAGTATTGGAATCCACTGAGAGAACCAACGGAGGTATTTCCACCGTTCCCCAAGCATAGATAATCTACCAGGGTTACCAAGCCATCTCTGCCCATAACTAAGTCAAATGGGATTGATGACATGCTTGATCAGACACAATGTGACTTTTCTAGACATCTCCCTGCCAGCTTCAGGTTTCTCAGCTCCTTTGTGAACTAGGTTGCTGGGGATCTACAAAGCCAGGAAGAGGGTGCTCTGTCAGTCACCTTGCTCACTCTACTGCTCTTGCACACCTTGACTCAGTGTCAAGTGAACCACTTCTAGACTTTTCTGACCAGTGGCAAGAGCTGTGGGAAGGCCAGACTAACAGTAAATGTCTTGACCTGAAACCAGTACTTTAATTGTGGTCAAATATGTCACTTAAGAACTGAAGGAAGGAAAGAAATTTTCCTGATTTGGAGTCCCTACCCATTAGTATCTATTGAGTAGGGAGTCCCAAACATGTGCACGCCTTGTAGTGTTAAACACATCTTTCTGGATTGTTATTGTTTTTTCTTATTTGTTTATTTATTTATTTACAGTATTTTTATCCTGCTCTTCTGCCAAAACAGACTTCCAGAGCAGCTTACATAGGGCTAACCCACTCTGGCAATAAGCCACAGTGGGTTGTTTGTCGTTCCCCAACAGATGATCGAGCTCACTGTGGGCTCCCTCCTCCCCCCTTGGTCCTCCTTCAGGTATCCCAGGGGACACCTCAGGGGGAATTAGTCTTTCCCCCACTCCCCACCATGAGCTATTTCAGACTTGCTGTGGCTTTTTTTCCTTTTAAACTTTTTTTTGGGGGTGGGGGAGATCGCCGAAGCCGGCTGTTAAGCCAGCTTTCGCAATTCCCCTTTTGTCAGCTATGAGCAGTCCATTCAAAGTGGCCCAGTGGCACCATGGAGGGGCTGCCTACCTTAAAAAAAAAATTGCACACAAAGCTGTGCATATATATATATATATATATATATATATATGCACACATTATTGTGTGCAAAAAATATTTTTTTTTTAAAGCATAGTTGCACAACTGCCATCTTTAAAAGTAGCACATCTGTGGGGATTTGAAGCCTTTGCTGGGGCAATGTTCAGGGGGATGCTTGCTGCCAAAGGGCAGCAGGTACCCACCTTGGACACTGCCCCAGCCAAGGCTCCAAATCCATTCCACCACCACGCCGGTTCCTCTCGACAATTCGCAGAAGGCGCGAGGGATCTTTTGCTGAGAAGGCTCGAGGGATCTTTTGTTAAATCTCTTCCTCTTAACTTCCATGTATAAGGTATCCCATTGTTCTCTTTTCTCTTTCTTGTCATATTGTATGGGCCTATATTAAATTTAGCTAAATGTTCAGTTCAATGTCCAAAGAAATCCTACTAAAAATAATCAAAAACCATACATGTGCCTCTGCCTCAAACCTATAGATACAATATCTTTTTACTTACCAAAGAGCTGCCAGACACAACTTAAAGAGTAGGGTTCCTGTGCCTAAGTCTAAGAGAGACATTTGAAATATGTAGCTTGTCCTCTCATAATGCTGCAGTGGTTGACACTTGGAAGCTTAGGTGAGCCATCACTCTGCTCATGCTGCCTGTATTTTCTAGCTCTTTTCATTGGTATACATCTTGTGTATCTTGTATTTAGAGTGTAAATAAATTATTTGGAGAAGGAACTATTTATTGCTTTGTTTCTGTACAGGGCCTTGCACAATAAGCACCCAGTTTGGGCTTCCAGCTCAATTGCAATAAACATGATTGATAACGTGGTGTGAGTATAACAGAGAGTCAAACATTCGAAGTTAGGAGTTAAGGGAATCTATTTTTAAAAGAGCTATATCCCTGATTTATTCTTCACCAGTTTACCCAGCTGGGCTATCGTTCTGAGTTTAATTAGTGGTCAATCTAATGTAAGCAATAAATCATTCTATATTCTCTTAATTCTTTTTATGCTTGTCACATGCATTTCTGCAGGGATATTTGTTATTGCAAGAGAAGTGATGAAATACATTTATTGACTTCAGTCACAAGACTCTAAGTAGGTGTCTGTCTTTGCCTAACAGCACAATAATAAGACATTGGGGGAGGTATCCTTGAAATAACTCTCACATCAATTTTCCTAAACCAAATCTGAAATTTTCAATTTCAGAATATTGGCCAAGTCAGCTAAGATCATTCCTCATCTGATGACATTTTATATATGACATTTCATTTATTTTAGCTGTGTAGGGATGTCACGAACAAACATCTTTCTACAGTTTACTGCTGAAGAATACATACTCTTCACTGTGGTCTTTGGGATTTCTCTGAATTTTGCTACGCAGTTCTCAGCTCAAAAATTGTGTACAAAATTCATATAGTAGGGAAAGTTACATACAAAAATGCATATGTTAAGGAACGTTTTGTACAAAATGTGAATCTCTGTGTGGTTTTTAAATAATCAATGTAGAGTGATGCAGAAATTGGATGGAACAGACTTACAATTGAATACATGTGAAGCTGAACAGAGCAGAGATAGACTGATTTGTCCATCCCGATTACTTGCATTCAAGTATATCAGCAGATGATATTTAAACCATAATTTATTCTTATCTCAGAATTTTTCCTTTAAAATGGTAAGAATACAAGGAATGTAAATCTTATATCCCTCTTTGATCAAGCTCCAGTGTGTGTTGTTCATTTGCTAGAATATTGTCATTGTTTCCTAAAGGTTGGCTAGGCATTGGTTATTCATATTCCTGTACACTTGATTCAGGTGAAACTAGAGCTTCCAGTCCTGCAAGAGTTTTATTTGTTTTGGCTGGGATCCAAAGACTGTACAGTTAGGGGCAGTATCCAACTCTTTCCATGCACTGGGACCCACTGCTAGCTCCCACGCAATGGGAGCTAGCAGTTTAGTCTGGTGGCTCCAATGTCAGTGGGGTAGTGTATCCACTCCAAGTTTCAGTCTGAACTTTTAAGGAGCTATTCATGGTGCTGAACCTATTTTGGGGCTAGGGTTCAGCACAATGGATAGCTCCTTTAAAGTTCAGACTGAAACCAGGAGTAGATACACCACCCCACTGACACTGGAGCCACCAACCTCTACTGGCAACCAGAGATGTTTGTTTTCAGAATGGGGCTAGATACGGATTTAAAGTAATGTCTGTTTTGGCCCTTAATTCTCTTACTGTATTGCTGTGTACTTTTATAGTGTAGCACTTGAAGCTAGTTCTTACTGAAGTGATAACCTAGTGTCTGAACTGTACAACTGAGCACGCCACCACACACACACAAATGTGGCATATAGAAAACCAGCATGTCAGATAACAGGCTCGGTTAGAAACGTCATCCCTGACATCTTGTTTTCAGTATGCAGGATTTTTCATTCAATCGTATTAGGCAGTCCCCGCCTGTAGTCTGCAGCAGGTATAGTTCAGACACAGATTTATCTCTCCAGTGTAATCTAAGCCCTAGTGAGGAAACATTAACTGTTCACTCTTTCAGAAGAAAGAGATGCCTGCACTGCATAGCCTCCTAAATAGCTGCTTCTTCCATCATTCTTTTGGTCCTATCATAGACAGTTCTAGTTCTGTGGGAGAAGTAATGGATATTTCATAAACAAACAATAGTGGGTGAGAAACTAGAAAACAGCAATGGTGTGAGAAGATCATTCAAGAAAAAGAACTGCTTTAAATAATGGTGTGTGTGTGTGTGTGTGTATGTGTGTTTGTGTGTGTAATCTCATCTATGTGGGTTCCATTACAAAGGATTTAGCTCACATCTTATGCAGAATCTTGTTTGCTGTTATTTCTCTGTATTTAAAAAACCTTAAATATAATTTAAAAACAAATAAAAACAAACAAACCAATATCAGGCTTTTTGTAAACTCTTTGGGGCCGAGGGCCAATCTTCTATACCTATGATGGTGCTTTAGTAGTACTACTACTAATAATAATATCAGCAACAAGAACTCACCCCTTTATTTATTTATATAACATGTATATTGCCAGAGCTCTTAAAACAATGTAGGAAAGAGGTTCTGCTATGTCTTAATGCAGTTTGAATACAGGCTATATCTCCCAACAGATTTTGTTTGTTTCCCCCAACCCTTCTCCTGATTCCCATATTGCTGCAATTCTCTAAAATCATTAAGCACAAAGATAGAAGCATTGCACAGTTGTAGTAGGGCTGTTTCTGCATGTTCAAGAGACAAAGGTCATGAACACTTTTAAAAGGATTTCTGCAACAGTGTTCCCATTTCACATATGGTGCTGTAAGTCAGTCTATAGTTAACTAGTGTGTTTCCAAATAATGATGTTAATTACACAGATGGGCATTTAGGAAGTCAGCATTTTCTCAACTATAAGGTTGGTGATTTTCTTTAGGATTAATTAGAAGGGTTATTAATCCATACAATTAAATTCTCTTTTAACAGTACAGCTGTCTAATTAATGAATCTATTAATTAATCAGTGAGTTTGCCAGATGTCTACTTAGATATAGTCTCTTGAGGAGAAACATTAGTTGTTTGTCTTTTCTTTTAAAAAGAAATCTATGAATACGTTATCTTTTTAGCTGAACAGTAAATCTGATATACCAGTGATGGCGAACCTATGGCACAGGTGTCACAGCTGGCACGCAGGGACCTCTCTGTGGGCACTTGAGCCATTGGTCACCAGATTGCGAAAAGACCGTCCCCTTCTGCAAAACACTAATGATTTTGTTCTTTCTCACAGTGTGGAACAGAATGATTTTATTCTAGAATTCCTGTTACAGAATTCTTTTCTACATTGTTATCACATTTAAAAGATTTTGAAGAATGAGGCACAGAGCATGGCTTGGATGTAAAGCCCTAACAGTTGACCTGAGTGCTGCATGTGTTGCTCTCAGACTAATGGAGTATGAGCCAAGGTTTGACAAATTATCAGCATGCATGCAATAGCAAGAATCACATTAATTGTGCAAAAGCATGCCCAATGCAAACTTTTACCTAATGCAGTGTTTGCAGTCCAAGACATAAAGTGTTTAAAATGTGTTAAGCACGTTTAGTTTTCTTGTTTATCTTGCTCATCCTAGTACAGGTTGACTTTTACTTTTACTAATCCGACACCTGTAGAAGCAGGGAAAGGACCCGGAGTAAAGCTTGCCCCATACAATTTCAGTCTGGCATATAATCATATTACAAGTTGAGATCCCTTATCCAAAAATACATGTGCCTAATTATTTAAAAAGTTTGTATAAATTCCCTTCAGGCTATGTGTACAATGTAGTACTATAATAATTTTTTGAGTTGATTTTTTTTTCAACAAAAAACTGTTTGTATCATTGAAAGCTCTGTTATTGTGTTTTTCTTTTAAGACAAAATAGGTTAGTTAGTTCGGACAACTGTATGAGTTGTTTTTCTAAAACTAAAACCTCGGTATTCAGGTTTAATTGCAGTGTTGGCACTTTGAAATAAATAAGTTGGTTTTGTGTTGCAGTTTGGGCACTCGGGCTCAAAAAGGTTCGCCATCACTGTGATATAAGCTATAGTTTAGGGACATAGTTATTGCCCTTTCTGCAGTGGCGTAGCGTGGGTTGTCAGCACCCGGGGCAAGGCAAGTAATTTGCGCCCCCTAACCCGTGGATTTTAGCACTCGAGTCTCTTCCACTAGATTAGTTAAAAAAACCCTTACCCCCTAAGCACATGTATTGTTTGTTATGAAAATACTGATGTAATTAAAGTAAAATGCATCTAAATACAAGTTTATTTTCAAACACTTTATTGAGTGCGAACATGCATTACACATTCTCCACATTTTCAACCATCGCTGAGCCGGCTACGGAGGGGACGCTCTTCTGCGTGTCAAGAGGCGAGAGCAGCCCCAGCGCTGTCCCTCCAGCCCAGTGTCTTGCTCTCAAGAGGATCCCCGGGAAGCTCCCAAGCTACGGGGCGGGGGGGGAGGCACGGCCTCCCCCTCTGGCTGGGGGTAAAGCCGAGAAGGTGTAAAAGCCCACCTCCCCCGCTGGACACTGACAGCCCGCCCCTCCCAGGCCAAAAGTTTGGGATCTCGCTAGCAGGATAAGAGCCTGTTGCAGTGGGGTGGGGGCAGGCAGCTTCCCCCTTCGGGCGGCTGCCTCCCCTCCTCCGCTCCCATCTTGATGACCACCCCACTGGCCGGAAGATATTCTCCGCCTGGCGGGGGTCCATGCTCCAGGGGAGATGGATGCCGGAGCGGGGGGGCGTTCTTTACCTCCAGGGTGCTTTGGCCGACTCACGGGGCGGGGGGGCAACACAAGCCCCTCCGCAGCCCCCCGCCCCCTCCGTCCGTTCGGCGCTTGGGATCGCGGACGGCTCCTCCGGGCCCCTTCCCGGGCGCAAAGGGCAGCCTGGGGAACGGCGACCCTCACCCAGCTTCTGGATGGTGGCGGCGAGGAACCTCTGCCCAGAGGATCTGGCGGCTTCCCGCAGGGGTCCGGGGATGCCGGCCGGCTGGCTGGCCGGGCCGAGGGGAGGGCGACGCGGGCGGCTCGCTCGGAGCTTGCCGGCATCGCGGGCGGCTCGCAGCCCCAGGCGCGCGAGCCTTCCCCGGGCGCCGGCGCCAGCGGCTCCTCCCTTCTCTCCTTCCCTCCTTCCCTCCCAGCAAAGCCCCTGACTGAGGGCGCGGGGTCCCCCTGCGGCCCCAGCAGCGGCAGCCGCGCTCGCGGGTCGGGAGCTTCCGACGCGCCGCGGCTGACACGTGTCCTCCCGTGAGCCCTCCCTGCTCACCTGGCCCGCGAGCGCGCCACCCCAGATGTTGCGCCCGGTGCGGCCGGCCCCCCCTGCACCCCCCATGCTACGCCTCTGCCTTTCTGTCAGCAAAATCTATTTTAATTATAATGGCTTACTCTTCCCATCCAAGCCAACATGCTTGTAAATTGATAATATTGTGATAAAGTCTAAACAGTTGTTGTGATAAAGTCTAAACAGAAAGTTATCAATATTGTGATAAAGAAAAAACAGAAAGTTTCCCTTTGAACATTATAGAAAATAGCTTGCAAACATTATTATGAAAGGTTATGTTTCTGTTATATTTCCTGAGACCTTCTTACCTTGTACTAGAGTCTTACTTCAAGTGTTGCACAGCATTCTTCATCAGGCTGGAGATTGAGCATTGTGTAAGTAATCTGCTGACTGTAAGTTAGGGTTTCCTTGCTTCTTTATGGCTGAGTTCAGGCATTGCAGGATCTCATGGTATCCTGTGATGAGAATGAACTATGCCATGCCCCAGGCTTACCTGCTCCTCCCTCCTTCTTCTTTCCCTGTGATGTCCAAACTCAGGGAACTGTTGTTTGTTTAAGTTATGGCTAGTGAGAACAAGCCAGGATCTTACTTCCTCAAATACAAATACCCCAAAATGGTATTTTCCTGCCATGGATTTTGGAATTTTTCTTATGGCCAACATGGCTACCTTTGCTTGTTGTGCTTCCTTGAATAGTAACTACATATTAATCAACACTGCAGAAATTCCAAGAATGGATTCTGCCCACCTCTCCTTGACTCAACTACTATGCTTTTGTACACTTCCCATTCAAATTCAATGGGGCTTGCACAAGAGAACTTTCCAGTAGAATAGTTAATGAAAATGTAATAGTATTAGAGATTTAATTTGCCTTTTCCTCTGGGATCAACATAATAGTCCCTTAGCCAGTTGTAAACAGTTTATAACAGCACGTACCATTTTAAGGGTATTAAAGACACTGTTTTTAATCTTATTTGAAATTCTACAGCTATTAAGCTCAGACATCTTAACAGGCACCTGCTGTTTCTGGATAGTTGTACTCAGTAAATAAATATGCTTTTTTTTTCTCCACAAGATAATGCTAATTTGTTTTTCTGTGGTCAGTTAATTTTACATATGGTAAGTATAGAACTACCAGCTTGGAGAACCAGTGTCCAAGGACACTAGGAGAAGACTGGAGCATCAGTCTATTGATGAATATTAGCCATGGGTGATTAAGTAGAACTTTCATATTCAGAAACAGTCTACCCCTGAATATTAGATCAGAGAGACTAGCAAGCAGGAAGCATAATCTCTTAGGGTGGCTGCACACAAAAATAGGACATGCATCACAAAAAAAGAAGACAAAGGAGGATATCAATTGGCATAACATTTGCATGTGCTGATTGATATGTATAGATGCACATTTAGAAAGAATTATTATAATTTTTAAGTAGAAATATATCTCACCATAATGGGAAAGATTATGATGAGGTGACTTGGGTGCTTGCCTGCTCTGTCTGATGATTAGGTGCTAACTATTGATGGTCAACTTCAAGGGCCCAGCTCTCCTGGCTTCTTATGATTCTTTATCTTTATATCAGATTTGGACTGGACAGCCCTTCAAATTCAGGATGCCTTCAAATAGAGGACTGTTTTCTGTAAAGTAGGACACCTGGACACCCTGTAATCCCCATGCCCTGCTGCTTTTGAGCTTCCAGAGACTATGTTAGTAACGGAATTCTAGACTTAGCATTAGACCCTTTGTACTAGAGCTGGGCCAATATTTTTGGCCCAGCTGTTCTTGGCCATTCATGGTAGGTGAGGAGCAAAAAAGAGATTGCCCTGAACACTGGGGAAGATAGGAGAAAGTTTTGATTGTGTGTGTGTGTGTGTGTGTGTAGGAGTGAGGATTGGACTTACTGTACTTTTTAGGATGAGGTGGCTGAGGGATTCTTTTTATTATTTCTTTAACAATTTAACAAAGCCTCACCAGCTGTTCTTCACATCCGGGAGACTCCCGAGTTCTTCCCTCTGTGCTAGATCAGAAACTGGAACTTGATACATCCCTTAAGTCCTCTATGGTGTCTTTGAAAAAAATGTAATTCTGCACCAGGGGTGCCCCTGATTTGGATCAGGACCACAGTGCATGGGGAGAATTAACCCTCCTCTCCCTGTATGTTGTGGTCCCAGTCTACATTGGGAACCCCACATGCATCAGATTCCCTCTAGGAAAAAATGTCCCATTGATGCCAGTGTAACTGGCAGTGTAACTAAGTGTAACTGCCACATGTGGTGGCCAGTTTGGACCAGGATCGTGGCTGGGGAGGAAAGGGTTAACTTTCCTCTCCCCATGTGCTGCAGTCCTAATTCAAATCACAATCCAACAGATGGAAGGAAATACCTAGAAAAACATGGCTCATTGCAGGGCTCATACTCGGTCCCTAAAGACTAAAGTCCCTAAAATTCTCTAAACTGAAACAAAGTCCCCTTTTTAAATACTAGGTCCCTAAAGTCCCTAAAACTGGGTATATGATTTTTTTTAATAATTCATGTTTATTAAATAATTTAATAATTCATGTTTACCAGGCCTTAGCCCTTTTAATTCAGCATCCTGTGTTCATTTTCCCACAGATTACTTCTTTAGTTTATAGAAGAATTGTAGGTTACTATTCTTTCTTGTCTGTTAAAGAAGTCTGTTTAATAAAGACTGTTGAATTTTAAGAAGAGGCTTGTGTTTATCTGACTGAGAAGGGCCTATAAGCCAGGGACATAGGCACAGAGCCAGCGTAGTTTAACTAGGCAAAGTTCCTGTGACTTAAATAGGAACCAAGCTGAGAAAAAAGAGACTTAAAGAAGATGAGGAAAGAGAACGGGCAAAAGAAGAAACCTTAAGAGTAGAAAGTGAAGAAAAGGAGGCTTTTGATGATATGAAGAAAAAATTGCTTATGAAAAGAGAAGAAGTCCAGAAAAAGAGTGCAACTAACAAACTCCTTGAGCAAATGCAATCATAGATTTCATAGATCATAGAATTGGAAGGAGCCTTCAAGGCTATCAAGTCCAACCCCCTGCTCAAATCTAGTATTACATCTGTGCTGAAAAGAAAAAGCTTTGAAGAAGTACAGGTAGCTCATGGGCTATTAGAAGTATATACAGTAATACCTTGGATTGCAAGCATAATTCGTTCCAGAACCGTGCTTGTAATCCAAAACACTCTTATATCAATGCGAGTCTCTGGCGGGTGTGAGCAGGGCCGATTTCGGCCCTGCTACGCCCGCTCGAGGCGTGCGGTTACCGTACATCCCTACACTACTTGTCTTGCAAGACCTTGCTTGTTTATCAAGTCAAACAAAATTAATTTTTTTGCTTGTCTTGCAAAACGCTCTCAGACCAAGTTACTTGCAATCCAAGGTATTACTGTAAAGTTTTAAAACTCCAAGAGAACAAGGCCAATAAAGAAACATACATACAAGCAAAGACATTGGGGGGGAAAGCATCTTCTCTAATAACTTCATTTTTTGAGAGGTCTGCCAAGAAAGAAAAAGGTATTAAAAAGAAATGATAACGAGTAGAGGTGTAAAAGTAGTCTGTATATTTCTGTATTTTGACTATAAATAAAACTTAGCCATCCCCCATCCAGGGTCAAATAAAAAAAATTTATTTTTGGCCGTTTAATATGGCTAAAATAATTGATGAACTTAAAAGTTGCATTAAAGTTAAAAGACAAGCTAAAAATTAAATTTAAAGAGTTGCATTGAAAAGAGTTTTTTAAAAAGTTTTTTGTTTGACCTTAACCAGCTTAGTGGTAGGTTTTTATTTATTTATTTTTTTAAACATACCGTACATTCTTTTGAGTGATGTTTTTTTTTGTTTCCATAGTTTTAGTAGTGATGTATGAGAAAGTCATTTTAGTTCATCTTTGATTGGGATTTACCCAGTTCACACCTTCTGAACTGAACATGGGCTCAAACTCAATCTTCAGTCAAAGTCCATACATTTCTGAGCTTGTAATGTGATTCGTGGACCAAAAAAATATGATCGACAGCATGTGTACATTTGAAAAATGCGCATGAAAAAAATAATATTTTTGAAAAATCTGCACCTAACCATCCTTAATCAATGGGAGAAGAATGCATACACTTCAAAGATGTACACAATTGATATGTTCATTTAGAAAAATACACACGAAAATATGCACAGATTTTCATGTGAAAAGAAAAAAACAAAGAGCACAATCTGATAAGGACAAGAGATGGAACATGTTTTGAAGCGAAATTCGTAGAACTTAAGTTTTGCTTGTATGCACATCCCTACCAGTGAGTAATTCATGCCAATAGGACATTTTCCTAAGTGTAACTGCTATGTGTGGGGGCCCTGATGTGGATCAGAACCATAGCATATGGGGAGAGGATGGTTAATCCTCTCCACACACTGTAGTCCTGATCCAGATCAGGGCCCCACTAGCTTAGAATTACTTTTTAAAAACAATTCTAGAAGGGTAGCTATGTTAGTCTGTTGCAGCAAAAACAGCAAAGAGTCCTGTGGCACCTTAAAGGCTAACACATTTATGCTGGCATAAGCTTTCATAGACTTTAGCCCAATTCATTTTATCAGATGGAAAGAATGTTATTAAGAGATTTAGGTTTATATACATTTCATAGGGTGGCGTGGGGGGGGGGAGACAATTGTAAACAGTGAGGTCAAAATGAAATTAAAAGCAGAAAGTACTGACAGTTACAATCACATTATTAACAATGGTCATTTACAAAACAGTAGCAGCTGATTTGTCCTTTTACTGTTCACTGCTCCGGAAACTACTTAGATATGGAGTGGTATACAAATATTGTCAATAATAACAACAACACAAACACCCTGGCACTAGGAAAGCCAATTAGCACATCTGGTGTTATAAAATTTGTTTAATTGATACAGGCCTCTGATGATAGAATTGAACCTGTTGAAGAATTCCAGCTCTGCACACTCTCATTTTAATCTCCCTTTGAAGTTCCTTTGCCTTACAGTGGCCACTTTGAGGTCAGTGACAGACTGTCTGGGGAGACAGAAATGTTCTCCCACTGGTTTTTGAATATTGCCATTTCTGATATCAGTTCTGTGTGAATTTATTATTTTCTGTAGAGAGTGCTCTGATTGGCCCATGTAGAAGGCAGAAGGGCATTGATGCCAGAAGATGGCATATATCATATTGGAAGATGAGCAAATGAATGGGCCCCTTAATGTACATGACATTATTAAGTCTTGCAATAGTGTTGTCAGAACAGATATGAGGTATCTGGGTTTGGTTCAGGGTCTGGTCTCTTCTTTGTATTCTTGTTACTGTATATGGCCTGTTGCGACCAGACCCTGCAACAAACCCAGTGGGTGAATGTTCCTTCAAAAATGGGAAAGACTTTTGGCCCACTACTTCTTTTCTCTGATCCAGCAGTTCTTATGGCTGGAAAATCTTTATAATATATGAGTAAGCAATATGCTGTTTCAATTGCCTTGAGCTGACATAAGCCTCATTGCATAGAAATCTGCAGTTACCCTGGTGCTGCTATCAATAATGGTGGTAAGTAATACTATGTTTAACTGAGCAGAATACTAAGAAAGAGTAGAAGAAGGACACAGACTAGTGAGCGAATAAATCATAAAATCGATTAAAGGTAGAACATAGGAATCTTAGAACTGTAAAACATTTGAATTAGCTGTAGGTTTTATACACTGCAAGGACATAAATTTGATATCTCATCTTGAAGAACTGTTCCATGGAGTAGCCCATAAGCATCACCCGTTTGTTTTCCTTCATTTGTACTATAATCGAAGCAGAATCTTGATGTCACGGAAGTTTGTACAAGGAAGCTTCTTTTTCCTGGGTAATTTTTTCCCCCTTGATCAGCTTTTTTTTTTTTTTTAAAGGAATACGATTATTCATGATAGTATCAACTTTCATGTGTTCTAGCATATTAAAACTATTCTTACAGTAGTTTAGCAATAGAAGAACCAAGTGGGATCATCTGCAACTAAATGTCGCTGAGTATTCTCACCCCCTAACATGAGTGCTATTGTTCAGGGTCCGAGCCAACCAGCCAGCTATGCTCTCTTGGCTCCAGTCCTGTTGCCACTCAAGCACCTTGATTTGATATTAGAGGGAATGATACTGTTACAGTATTAAACATGCAATAAGCAAACATTCTTGGAAATAATAGACAAAAATAAACTGATTTGTTTCACCCTATTCAGTCTTACCTCAAGAATATAATCTTAGGATTTCAGACTATGATATCTAGAGCAGTGATAGTTTGTAAAGGATGAGCTCTTGGCCCTAGAGTGCTAGGTAATCATCTCCTGGGTCCCTATCATTGTTTTCCTGCTGCTAAATTATGCTAAAAAAAATTGCTAGTACAAAGTTGCCATTATCATCATCACTCTTTGACTGTAGGTAACTGTTGCAGTTGTTTTTAACAGTTGTTTTAGAACTCTTTTACGTTTCTGATCAACCAGCCAGGAGTGTGTGGTTCAGTGACTAGAATGGTTGGAATCAGATGTGGAGAGACTCACCTTTAAATCCCTATTTGGCTAAGAAGCTCACATGCTCACTTGATAGCTTTCAGTAAGTCACTGCCTCCATGGACAGTGCCGTTGTTGAGAGGCTAAAACACCACTCTTTTGGAGAAGTCTGGGATACAAATTTAGTCACTGAAATTTGTACGCTCCTGGTTGAGTAAAGGAATTTTTCAAGCTTGTATTACTCAGCTGTATTACAAACTGACTATTATTTTCCCCTGGAAGTTCGTCACTGACTTGGAAGGTAAAATGAGATTCTGTACATGCGTGATCAGCTTTCAAGCTAACCACATTGCTTCATAGGTGCATGCACACACTTTTTAAAATGAAACTGTCATTGAGTGCTGTGAACTACATATCTAAACCATATCCAAAAGTAACCTTTTGTTAGATAAGAAACAGAAAACTGCAGCAAGAATCCCTTACAAAGGGGAGAGTGAATGTTACTCTTCCAAAATTAACTATATAAATTTCCTATGAAAAATCAGAGGGCAAGCAAAACGGACTAGGCATAGTCAGTCTGCAGAAGACTTCCAAAATGGAATGGAAGGAATCCATCAAGTGTTAGTGTATGAACTAAAACAAATAGCTGTGTCATTTTACTGTTAAAGTGCTGTGTGGCCTATTAATTTGTAATGTTTCCAGACAGAAGGAGCCAATGTGTATTCTGTCTGTGTTCACTGAAAGCTAATGCTAATCTTACATTTAGCCTTGCCAGGTGTGAGGATTGTCATGTGATGCAATCAAGTTGATAAGGAGCGGCCAGGCTGCAGCATATGAACTTTTGCTGTTCTAATGAGGTAATGCTGCTCAGCTGTTGCAGTTGCCACTGCTGATGGGTTTTTTTTGCTGAGCTGAGCTGGAAGAAACAACACTCTGTACATGAACTATGTATATAGAATGTAAACCTTTAGTTATACTTTGTTATAAGAAAATAAACAGTTAGAATTAGAACTGTTTTGGTTTACAGAGTGGTTTCTGATTCCTGGAGTGGGAGCTACTGGAAGACTAAGGAGAGCTGCTGTGCTGGGGATGAACTCTGCTGCTGAGTGTGGAATACCTACACTGCTTTTGAGTAGGCTAGCACTCAGGCTAATTTTTCTAAAGCCCAATATCAAGCCCTAGCCCTCCTGGTACCACTAGAGCAGGGCTCTCCAACCTTGGGTCCCCAGATGTTGCTGGACTACAGCTCCCAGAATCCTTTGCCATTAGCCGTGCTGGCTGGGTATGCTGGGAGCTGTAGGCCAGCAACATCTGGGGACCCAAGGTTGGAGAGCCCTGCACTAGAGCCACTCATGACACCTGGAGTTCCTCTTTCATCTTCCTGTTCTTGAGTTGAGGCTTGCAATCTCATCTTGTTTTGTTAGCATTTATTTATTTAAACTATTTTAGGCCACCTTTTAGGTACAAAACCTCCCAAGGTGGCTCACAAGGTGGCTCATAGTAGAACAATAAACATCAGAATTAATAATAGTGATAATAATAAAATAGACATCCCACCCCCAAAATACTGCCCTTTTTTCTTCCTCCCAATCTGTCTGTAAAATAAAAGCGGTGTTCTGCTGTTGCTTTTTGAAGTCTAACAACTAATTACTTTTACTCATTATATTTATTAGGACCACACACCCCGGGATAATTATTTTCATTTTACATTAGAGAATCATTGTTGGAGAGAGATACTGACAATCCATTCAAATAATTGTACATACTATCAAAACCTGTCAAGTTGCACATTCACATTTTTTCTGCACAGTTTGTGCTTTCATTAAACAACAGGCCCATATATCTAGATGAGACTATAAATTGAAAAAAACAAACAAACCAGGAGAAAGCTGTCATGTTTTGAAATTCTCTTTATTTTCCCTTCTAACCTTTTTTGAATATTTGCATTTCCTTCCACCTAGCTGGCTCAGGGACATGTCGGAGCTGAAATACCACAATAGGTAGTCTTTAGTCAATCTCTTATCTTCATAGAACAGCAAAGAGAGAAAATGACACCACTAGAAAAAATGTCAAGTAGAATGCAGTCACGATAACATCGGGAGGGTGACCACTTCAAGACAAAGACATGGGAATGGCTAACTGGCTGCCTTTCACATACATGTAAGAAGGAAAGGCTCACCAAAAGCAACTTCACTGATGAACTTGAAACTTCATTCATGAAAAACAACGACTTACATCCCATGATGAAGAGTGGTTTCACTCTTTTTTGTATTCCTATGAAACTATCTCTGCATCCACTTTGTTGAAATTCCTTCTTGTCAAATTTTGTAAACAATTTCATATGAGATCTACTCTCTCTATATAGATATAGATATATTTCCCAGCCCCTGATAATTAACTTATATTCTTCTTTCTTTACTTATGGAGTTAACTTTAATGGACCTTTAAAAAAAAACAACCCTAAAACTCGAGGAACAAAATATTGAGCAAAGAACCAGTTGTCAAGAGATAAAGTGATATCTCTTCTAGTACTAACATGGTTTGACAGTTTTAACTATTTTTTCTTTATGAGACAACGTACTTGACTTTTATCTTCATGGGAAATATTTGTAGTTATTTAAGAAGCATGTCTTTATCTCATATCTATAAAGGTCACAGGTAAGAGTCTTAAGGCTTGTCCTACAGGCATTAGCATGCAAGCAAATGTTTTTCCATCTGAAAGAAGAACAGTGCTTTTTATTTCCTGTCGGGTCCTTATTCTTTCACTGACACACTGTTATATTTCCTATACATAATTCCTCCAGGAATTGCTAACAACCAATGCCAAATCTCTGTATTACTTACATTTTACTGTGGTGCTGTGTGGTTGGGCTAACATCTGCACTGGTTTGCACATAGGACAGTTGGATTCTTATGCAAGTACCACATTGCCTGGAAATTGGTATGGTTTATCTGTCTGTTTCACCTTCTATACTTCTACTGTTCATATTTTTTCCAAGTACAAGTTGAAATGTAGCATGGCATGTAGCTGAGGATTGGCTTTTTCTTTACTCCAGTGTAATCACACATGGCCCCAATTCAGATTGGCACCACCATGCACAGAGGGGAGGAATAAACCTCCCCCCATCATTTGCTTTCTAAAATTCCCCCTCTTGGTGGTGGTGGTGGTGGTTTAACAAAAGAAACAAAAGTCTTCATTGGCATCAATTGAGACTTTCCCCCGCTTTTGTTAGCCCCCACCCCTAACAGGAGGGACCTGGGAAGCAGGCAGTTGGGGAGAAGGTTTAATCTTCCCTCCTGGTGCATGGTGGTCCCAATCTGAATTTAGGCCATGCGTGCTACACATACTTATATGGGTCAATTAGGTGCTCAGCTCTTCACTCACTCTCAAAGCACACATTCAAAATTTTGTGTATGCTCCACACAAGCAAACACTAAATACTCTGTGTTTAGTGCCCACTTACCCTACAAGGGCCTAACCAACATACTTGGGACAGGCAAAGGGGAATGTGGCAGCACCAGCTTCTTGGCAGGGTGTCCTTTCTCACCAAGGAAGGCACTGGGACTACAAGTCCAAAGGGGGAAAGTGATGCAGTTTGTGTCAATCTCTGCCATTGGAGCCCCTGTGGTGGAAATTGACACTCTCGTGTTATGTTCCTGCCGGTAATTCCAGGGCCCTCCTCAGTGGGAAGGGTTGCTCCACAAAGGAGTTGGAGACCCGCCTCTACCTTCTCCTGCTGTAGGTAACTTGGATAAGCCCTTGGGGGACAGGGGAAGATGGAGGTGGGTGTTGAAGGTTTAGGTTCAGCTGGCCCTGCTTGACTTGCACCTACTCATGTCTAACAGGAGTGCTTGTTTTTATGAGTTCCCTTATTTGATTAATCACAACAAATTCTTAGTTAGTTCATATTTTTTAAACTTTTTTTACTGGTCACGTTGTATTAACTTGTTCTAGCTGTTGTGGTCAGAGAAATTGGGGGACAACTTCACTGAATTTTATCAGAGAAAGGAGAAATTCTCGACAGTTCCTCACAGGTAGGGCTCATCATTGGCAGAGGTTGTAGCACAGCTTCTTTCTTTTTGTGTAAGGGTTTGTGCTGCCATTGCAAGTGGCAACAGCATCAACTGTGCCCCCCAGTTTGCATCCACCGCAGTGCAGGTATGAGGGGGCAGCATTGGGTCTAGCTCCAAGAAAGAGGTGGAACTAGCACTGTGCCAAAATCTGTCTTCCAATTCCCCTAAGGTTTTCTTCCCCATGAAAGAGGCTTCTGTTTTTCTGTTTCTTTCCCAGGGTGCTTTATTTTGGTGGTGTTATCTAATAACTGTGAGGTGGCCGAGGTTATTGTGTGTGCGTGTTTTTCTTTTTATTATACATTGCTCCATTGCTTTGCAGCCTCCCAGGCAGGCTGCCTGTGCTTCCTGATTTCAAAAAGCCCTGTGGGAGGAATTACCTCATGATGTCTTCCCTTGGAAGACATTGAAGTGTGGGAAGTGTGTTTAATTGAAGTGTGGGAAGCCAAGGAAGGATGCTACAGACTGCTGGAGAGATGATTGTACAATGAAAAACAGGACACTTGTACACACCTCCTAAGTAAACTAAGCACAAGAAACCGAAACCCAACCCATGAGAACTTCTCTGAAATTTTCTTCACCACTGAATTTCTTTTTAGAAAACAGTTTCTTTTCTATCAGCTTGAATGAGAACAATAAAAAAAAAAAATGGATACATTTTTGGCATAGCACTAGTGAGAATGCTTCAGCAAGAGTACGGTAATAGTTTATAAGCAAACCTTATAAACTACTTTACTTCTTAACCAGTAAGAAACATTTCCATGGGGTCTTTTTAAGTAGAAATGTTATGTGAACACACTTTATAGAGATGTAACAAGCCTGAAATGCTTTAAATACACGTTTGCTATATATAATATGTATGTATGTATTTATTTATTTCATTTTTATATCGCCCAACAGCTGAAGCTCTCTGGGCAGTTTACAACAATTAACAAGACAGTCCCTGCCCGCAGCCTTACAATCTAAAAAGGCACGACACACAAGGAAAAAGGAATGGGGAGGGAAGAAGGGGGAATATTAATTAATACTTCTGGCAGGGCTGGTGGAATGGCCCTGCACTCCCTCTCTTCTCCCTCTGCACAGCCTACTGGAATGGCTGGTGGTGGTGACAGTAGAGGGAAGAAGAGCCTTCATGTATAGATGACATCACTTGGTATATGCTACCATCTTCTTGCCCTCCATCACCCTCCTTCTTCAGCAAAAATAATAATCTGCCTCATCTTAAATTGTACTGACGGAAACTATCTGCATCATGTCCTGGTTGTGTAATCATATTGGCCCTGAAAGCAGCTTTGCTTTATAACAGTACACTTCAGATTTTTCAAGAGAACACAGCTGCCAGGAAGCAAGGGATTCATATACACGATTAAAATAAATAAATAATGAAAAGAAGTTTTGGTCAATTGCCTCTTTCAGCTGAATTTGCACTCAATTATGAAACAAGAAGAGATTTGAAGAAGAGTCAAGTCAATCAGTACTTGTATCTTGACACTGTGACAGCAAACTGGAAGTGTCTTGCTGATATGATACATATTTGGTCAAGAAACAGACAGCTAAATTCCAGTCAGCAGGGCCGGCCCAAGACATTTTGCTGCCTGAGGCGGACAAATTTTTTTAAAAAATTAAAATTAAGACATTTTTTAAAAAAACACCAAAAAAAACACCCCCCCCACACACACACACCACCACCACCACATTCTCCTGCAGAAACTTACTGGACTGACAGTTAAATCTTACTTCAACTGGCAACCAGGCAGACAGCATTTCCCCCTGCACAAGAGGGAAGCAGCTGGGAAGTTTGGTTGGTGTAGGGCAGGATGCATGGCACACACAGTTCTGTCTTCAGTACCTCAGCAATTCTCACTCACCGTCACCACTCCACCTGGCATCTGCTCACAATGCAGCCAAGTGCAGCAGCAGCACCAGCATGCATTGCATGAGCAGAGCAGGCATATGCATGATGCATGCTGGAGTTTGTGGCCTTGGGCTGGAAGACTCTTTGCCTGCTTGCTCAGTCGGAAACCTTTCCCAACTTTCCTGTGACACATCGGGAGAAGATGACTAGGTGAGACAGACAGACAGTCAATCCAAGCAAGCATCAGCATATGCCCTACAGCATATGCTGCCTGTAGGAATGTATGAGAAATTTGTTTCAGTTCATTTTTTAAATTAGGATTTACCCAGTCCTCACCTTTCAGACCAAACATGGACTCAGACACAATCTGTGGTCAAAGTCTGTACATTTTCAGCTTGCAATATGATTCACAGATTTATTTATTTTTTAAAGAGTTTTATAGCATGCATACATTTGAAAAGTGTGCATAAAAATGTGTACTTTTGAAAAATGGACACAAATCTGTTCTAATCAATAGGAGAAGAATGTGTACATTTCAAAGATGTGCACAATTGATGTGTACATTTGGAAAAATATTCACAAAAATACACATGGATTTTCATGCAAAAAGAAAAAAATATGTATGTATATGTGTATATAATATACACAATAAAATCTATATTAATACATTATATTAATAAACTTTTACTAGCCATGTATGGATATATTTTTCTTAACAGGGCTAATAACAGTAGGGGGATGACAATTTAGATCAGTAAAATGGTACAAGGGGAAAGGGTTAACCCCCCTTAATGGCATAGTCATGATTCAATCCTTCCCCCCACCGCTACCTTTAAAGGAATTAAAAGAGATAGGAGATAGGAGGCACAGATCTCCAAATCGCATCTAGTTTGCTCCTTAGGGTGCCATCTTCATAAACCAGAGTCTTTTATCATTACCTGAATATGACTGGCCTGAATTTCAAGAAGGTAGAGAAGTAAGAGCAGCATCTGGACACCAGAGCTTGGATCTGGAGAGTGTTGGACTGGGACTCAGGAGATCCGGGTTCTAGTCCCCACTCAGCCATGAAACTCACTGGGTAACTTTGGGCCAGTCACTGCCTCTCAGCCTAACCTACCTCACAGGGTTGTTGTGAGGATAAAATGGAGAGGAGAAGGAAGATTATGTAAGCTGCCTTGAGTTCCTTGCAGGAAAAAAGGTGGGGTATAAATGTAATATATATATATATATATATATATATATATAAAATAACAAGAAACTATGTGTTGATCAGCAATACCACATGCAGTTGCCTGAGATTCTGCCTCTACCTACCCATGTTAACAATTTTTATACAAATCCACATGCCCCTCTTTGCACATGTGTTTTGTCATTTGTGGGATGCTCCTCCAAGTATCCCTTGCATTGTTCCTGCAGTTTTCTGGATTATAGCCAAAAGGGATTGTACACATATAACATGCATATTCCGTTACAAATGATGCAGCAGCAACACTAGATATGATCAACCATATTTATGCCACTGTGTAGAACTTTGTATACTTTTCCTCATCTGAATATGCTGGTTAAAACATCTTTATTTTAAATGTTCGTTTTTGTTGGCTATGTTACTTTTTCCAAAGGCTGAAATAAGGATATTATGTTGGTTAGTTTTATGGTTCCCTACCCCCACCCCCATGATTCAAGTCTTAAAGATTTGCTGGCAAGCAAAAATCAAAGGAATCTTTTAGATCTAATTCCTGACAAATATAAATTTTTACTATGCAAAGTCCTTGTTACCAACTTGCAATGCTACAGTTCCCTTGATTTGCTCAGAAGAGGTCATTGTGGGATCTTGCGTAAGTAATGCATCTTTAGAAAACAAAATTAGGTCACTGGCACAAATTTAAAATTGACTTGATTAAAACTGAGAAACTGGAACAGCTTCTTTACTTCCTTTGGGTTGGAAAAGTCTCTAGAGCCCTAAGGACCCTTCCCGAATTTTCATTTTAGGTTGTGTGTCATAACTACTAACCTTTCAGTTAAAGGTGATTAGATATAGCTTCCTACAGAGGTAGTGTACTTGTTTCCCTTTCCTAAGGGAGCATTACTTCATTCTTGCTATGAGTAAACATTGCATTGAACAAGTCTTCAGTGTGACACGTCAATGCAGCCAGAGCTGCAGCATATTCCCCTTCCATGTGTTTGATACAAACCTCTAACAGTTTCAGTATTTAAAGAGATCATAACATCTGAAGTACTCAGGGTCACATGTGCGGTATTTGTAAGGTATTTTTACAGTGCAATCCTATGCATGTTTACTCAGAAGTTAGTTCTACTTTGTGTAGCGCAATCCTATGTATGTTTATTTAGTTGTTAGTCCCACTTTGGTCAATGGGGCTTACTCACTTACTTACCTGGGAGTAAGTCCTGTTGAACTTAATAATACTTAGTTCAGAGAAGACATATGTAGGATTGTACTTTCAGAGTATTACCTTAAAATTTGTTGTGCTTTTTTAAATAACTGAAAGAGTCTCAAACAAAAGAAGAGACAATTCAAATTTAAAGTAGCAATGCACAATTCAACAGATAAGCATAATGACTTAAGGAAGTTGACTGCCAGCCAGGCTCCTACTGTGTGACTCTAATCTCATCTAGATAATACCAATATATTTATTTAATTATCAAGTTATATTAAAATAACTTTTAAAAATGCCATGTAATCCAAAGCCTTAAAAAAACCCACCATACAATCCAAAATATTATTTTTCAAAAAGGTTTACCACCCATTCACTATCAAGCAATGTATCCATGGTGACAAAATGTGTCCTTGCATCAGCGCAAGTATCCTAGTTTTTATCTTGCATCAGATAGGCCCAATCCCTGCACTAGTGCAATGAACTTGGGTGGTACAGCTAAACCATGCAATATTTTGCACAGGTTCAGAGACAAGACATAGCATATGAGGGACATAGGAGTAGCAATGCTTCTTAGCATCCCATATACAGTGATAGGATTAACTCAGGCCACAAGCCTAACATCAGTGCAGATTATCATGAGGAAAAGTAATGCATATAATCTCTGCCCCATACTCAAGTGTGGGAATACAAAAACCATTTGGCACAGAATGGGTGCTTTCAGATGTATGGTATAGATCCTAGAGTTATCAATGAAAAGGCATTCTGTTATTCCATCTTTTATTTCTTAATGGATTATCTGTGCTAAGAGAAAAGGTAGAAGAAGTGGTGGGAAAACATGGGTGGGTTATGAGTTGAAGATGATGTCTGGACCCCCCACACACTACCCATAAAATTCTGTGAATGAGGCAGGGTGCTGGTGCCATAAAAGCCTAGAACCCAGTTGCCCCTTGCAGGAAACTCCATAAAACAGAGCCTCTGCATAAATGAGCATCCCAAGCCTGCATCTCACAATTTCTTCCCATTGCCAATTCATTGGGGTGGGGAGAAGGCTTTCAGACACTAGGGATGAAACAGCAGCAGGCATCAGTGGATTAGCAAAGGCCAGCAAGCAGTACACAAAGTGGTGCTTGGCCTACGTATTTGGCACAGACATTTTTCAGCATTGTGTTTGTGTGTGTGTGTGTGTGTGTATGTGAGAGAGAGAGAGAGAGAGAGAGAGAGAGAGAGAGAGGTCTTGAGCCCCTGAATATTTTGATTATCTTTAGGGGTTGGGAGAAATTCAAGCCACGGTGGAACTGCAGTAAGCAGCAGCCCGGTGGTCCAATGGGTACAACACTACTGTCCAAGGTGGGCAGCCATCTCTTTTTGATTTTTTAAAACCAAGAATAACCCTGGGAATGATGCTACATCATTATGTACCATCATTCAAATCAGGCCATTCTCCCTTAGGAGTGTTGCCAGGTTGCTGCTGCTTATTGTAGCTCTGGCACCACCTGAAGTGGTGGAGAAGCTTTTTTTACAGCAAAAGGAATGACTGTGAACTTCTTCTGTCTTGTATCTATTATATAAACCATCCTTCTCCTCAAAATGTGATGATTTATCTCAACACCTCTGACCCCCACAGAGTCTCCATGTCAGGGTTTTGGGCTGCAGCACAACATGCTCTCCATTTCTGCTGTGATTTGTAATACATTGTGGTTCCATGGAGCAACATTCTTCACCAAGCAGTTCTTAAAAATGGAATGATCCGTAGACCAGCAATGGATCTAAGATGGACTGGAGCAGGGAGCACACAAGTGGGGAGCATAGGTAAAAAGGGAGAAAGACAGAAGTAGGGACAATTAATTTTTTTCTAAAGGGTACTAATTAAGAAATGAAGCGAAGAATGCTATTGCACCCGTCCCCTACTTGTGGGCTTCCTTCGGGCAGCTGGTCGGCCACTGTGTGTGAACAGAATGCTGGACTAGAGCAGGGCTCGCCAACCTTGGGTCCCCAGATGTTGCTGGCCTGCAGCTCCCAGCATACCCAGCCAGCATGGCTAATGGCAAGGGATTCTGGGAGCTGTAGTCCAGCAACATCAGGGGACCCAAGGTTGGAGAGCCCTGAGATGGACCCTTGGTCAGATCCAGCATGGCTCTTCTTACATTCTTATGAGGCATATCTTGTCCCTTTCTTCCCCCCCCCCCCGCCCCCAATCCTGGTTATGCTTTCTTATAGTACTTTGTAAAATAGAAACAAAGATGGGCTCAGGAAGGTGCTCTGATCTAGATGGAGTGGCGGGTAAGAAATAAAATTATTATTATTATTGTTAAGGTGGGCGGGAGAGTTGACATGAGAGGAGGGCTATAAAATAAACTCTTGTTTCTGTTCTTGACTGTTGTTTGTTATTTAAAAATAATAAAATATGAATAATAAAATATCAGTTTCCTGGCTTTTCTGTGAAAGAACCATGATCTCATGTACTTTTTGCCTCTGTCTTCGTCTCCAAAGGAATCTTAAATTTTAATCTTTAGGTTTTATATTCATTTTAAATATAATTGGAAAGGTGCTGTGTGCTGGTGTATTTTTCTATCTTTTCACTATTACTTTGTCTAGCAGTACTTATACATGTCTACTCAGAAGTAAGACCCATTGAGTTCAACATTACTTACTCCCAGGTAAACATTTTTAGTATTGCAGCCTTAGTATTTAATTTAATTATTTGTTTAAAAGACTGTTAGGCCACCCTCCAAACTATTAGGGCAGTGGACAATTTATTTTAGTAAAAACATCAACACAAAATCATAATACAATATAAAACAGTATACTGTATATAATTGCTTAGATTTTTTAAAAAAACAGGATACAAATGGAATTCAGCATAGTACTTCTAGTAAAGCTAATTCCATAGCAACAGAGCTAAATTTGGCCTTGAGCACTGTTGTAATATATTATCACATATTTAATATGTAGATTCTGACAAGGAAATTACTAAGTATAAAGTTGCTTAATGCAACTTTGTCTCAACAGAATTTCATAGCATATTTTATAAAATAATTGCATTAAACTGTGACATGTAATCTTACTGTCATGATCTTTAACTATATTTTAAGGCACTGAAGTTCTGTCTATGCTCATGATGTCATTGTCCCATTACAATCTTACGTGATCACAAAGTATAAGGGTTTCATGCATTAAGTTCAACAACCTTATATCAGAAACTTTATATAAAAGAACTAGACTAGGCATATATTCTGAAATCTTTTTCTCCTTCTCTTTCCTCTTTTTCCCACTTGTACAGCACCTGCAGTGCAAGTCTATGCAGATCTATGTCTCATGTGTTCAGTGGGGCTTACTCTCATACAGATGTTCATAGGATTACAGCCTTAGAGGCCTAGGGTTTTATCCAGTGTTAGTCTTACTTAGAATAGACCCATTGAAATGAATGGAACTTGAGTTATACTAACATTGCATACAACCCTTAAGAAGTTACTATTATTGGTTGGATCCTTTGTGAATAATATTTTTATTTTTTATTTACCGTATTCATATTTATACAAATTGTGTCTAGCCCTTCAGCAAAAACATACACTCTGAGCAGCATTACTAGAGACAGTGGTTTGGATCCAGAGGTGCCCTTCTGTGAGTGGAAGGTCTCTTCTCCAAGCAGAAGGCTTTTTTCTGACTTAGTGCAAGATCCTTGCATAAAAAATAGAACTGAAATTCAGAGGTGTGCTCCCATTTGCTAGCACAGGCTTTGAAGAATCTCTTATACAAAGTCTGACACGATATCCCAAAATTGCACAACAATTCATGGAACAGCACCACTGCCAGAATTTCTTCTGCTAGCACATCTCCATATACAGTACAAACCAATGTTCAGCACAATCTTATGCATACTGAGCCATGCATTTCAAGAATCATCGCAGGCATGATGGAGATTATCAAGGAAGAGCTAATGTCTCTTGCATATTTCACTTCAGGGATCTTCTTTTCATCCAACTGTAAATTTTTCTTCTCAGGCCCCATAATTTAGGCCTAAAGTATCCCTCTCAATTGCTACCTCTCATCCATCAAATAAAATATGTTGCAAAATGTATTTTAAAATTTTATTAACATTTATTTATAGAGAACGGAATAGAATCAGTAACACATTGTGACTGACAGCTGGAGTTCTGCCTCTCCCTGCCTGAGAGTGCAGAGCCAATCACATCTCTTGGAATGTTGGTGAGGGGCGGAGAGCTGTGACAGGGTGTGGAGCAGTGAGTGTGGGTTGAGGGTGGAACTGGGAGGCACTCAGAATCAACAGTGGAGGTTAGAGGAGTTTGATGGCGCGTGAGTGACAGCAGAGCCCCGTGTGTGCGAGATGGGAGATTAAAAATCCTGTTCGTGTGTAGAGGCCCATTTATCCACACACAGAAATCCAGATCTTTCTCCCCCTCTCTCTGCGCAGCGTGCAGCGTTTCGGTTGCAATCAGCCAGCCAGCTTTCCAGCCTGTAATCCGACTCCAGCAGCCAGCTCCCCCGTTTGCCGATAGCAAGGAAAAAACTCTGTAACTCCACAGGTCTATTCTACCTGTTTATTTACTTAGCAAAGTAATATTCTACAGAGTATACATTTCCTAGTTACAGTCCATGTGCAGAGTACAATGCATAGCAAGCATTTATTCCAGTGGAGCAAGTTGAGCTTTACCACCCCACCTCAGCAAAGACGCTACATTGTTGCATAAGTCCAGCAAGCAATAGTCAGAAGAAAAGAGTGAAGAGAGAGAACAGTCCTGCTCCTCTCTAAAATGGCTTCAGACAGAAAAATAAGTTGGTACGTCACCAGAACATCTAAACCATGTGACTAGCTCATACTGTTTCCCAGGCCTAGCTTTCCCATGAAAAATAACAAGGGAAAGTAAGAAGACACAACATTCTTGTTTACCGCCATTCTGTTCCTTCCATATTGTAAACAATGTGCTCCAGCTTGTGAATGTGATACATATCACAACAGAGTTACCTCAGCCTGGAGCTGAAATACTGTAATGTTTTTTAAGATAAGCAAGCACCTGAATTTAACTTAAGTTTCCATCTGTAGAAATAAACTTGTATTGATTTATTGTTAACCCTTAGTGTGGGAGTGAGTGGCTAGGGGAAGGAACGTACACTTCTGAGAGAACAATCTCAGAGGAGAAAGGTGGGAGTGAGGGAAATAACAGTATTCAGGTCATTACCCTAGTTAGCCGAGCCAGTTGGGGCCAAAGGCTTGTGAGGAGAAGGGAGTATCCCGGGCAACTGCTGGCATGTCTCTGAGGGATTGGGAAGGGGAGTATGAGTGAAAGAGGCCAAGCCTCTTCCGTGAATCCTGGGTGGGAGGCAAGCAGGATACCTGAAGGAAACATAGTCACCTGGGTGCAGGGCCTGAGTATAAAGGCCCATAGCTTGAGCAAGGGAGCTGTTTAAAACAAAAGAGCAAGGTGGCTAAAACACCCAACAAACACACTACTGAGGGCTTCCACAAGTGTGGGGGCAGAGGTGGGTACGTCACATTGAAAAAGTGGTGGCAGTAGTGAAATAAGGTTGCGGTGGCGTATGCCACACACATTTACAGTGCAATGCTATACATGTCTTCTCAGAAGTAATTCCCACTGAGTTTAGTGGGACTTGCTGCCAAGTAAGTTAAGATTGGAGCCTAAAGTGTGTTATACTCTTCCACCAAAATCATTCTAAATCTTCAGTCAAACTCACAATGTAATGCAAATGAAGTGATTTAATGGCTATCTTATTAAGAAACAAACACATACTGATGTCCACAATTATAGTGGTAACTAGGGAGGAGAGGTGGATAAGGGGAATTGTGATGTAATTGCAAAGGCGTGTTAATATGTAAATAAGTCTAATACTATAAGGCAGCTATCATGGACTGGGGTCTGTGGTTCTGAAGAACTGACTCCTAAGCATTTACTATTTTTTTATATCTCAAATAACTTCCTCTAAATCATAATTACTAGTATTGAAAATCCTCTTAAGGCTTCAGCCTTAACAATAAATACTGGCACAGATGATAATATATTAGATGCTAAAATGTGGGCATCGAGGAAAGACCTAATTCCTTCTGATGAGCTGAGTTGCAGATCTGAAAGCATTTATTATCATTCCTTAAAGACATAGTGGTTAGTAGTAACCAAGGACAGATTCAGTGAAAGAAATGCTCTGTAGACATTACCTTTTCACTTTCTCACTTTTTTCCAGACTCTGTTTTAAGATAGAAAGGATAATTAGGAGAATGTTATATTTGATTTACACAACCCAAAACGCTTTTCTCTCTTTAAATTTTATTTTGAGCAATATTTTATTTATTTAGAAGAGCATTTATAAATCACCTTTCAGCCCCAACCAGAGATCCCAAGAAGGCACACGAAAACAAAAAAAAATTAAACTCCAATTAAATGGTACACCAGAATAAAAACTGAGCTACAGTAATACCTTGAATTGTAAGTAACTTGGTCTGAGACCGTTTTGCAAGACAAGCACATTTTTAAATATTTATTTATTTATTTTTACTTGATATACAAGCAACGTCTTGCAATACAACAAGTACTGTAGTACAGCTTAAATTAAAAATCTCTGTACAAATTTTTTTGGGGGAATTTTGTTTTGATATAAGAGTGTTTTGGATTACAAGCACGTTTCCGGAATGAATTATGCTCTCAATCCAAGGCATGACTGTATTTTAAAGCCAAGAAGAGCAGATAACACCTCCAGCCTCAATTAAAAAAAAAAGTCTGTACAGAATAACAGTTCTTACTGCATGCCAAACACTAAGCATATCTGGAGCCAGTCTAACCTCTGTTTGGAAGAAAATCCAAAATTTGGTGCTGCTACCACTAAAGCCCTGAGTCTACGTTCCCACACACCTAACCTCTTGGGGGGGGGGGGTTACAGCAGAGCCTCAGAAGATGAATGTAAGATAGGGCAGGTTCATATGAGAAGAGACAAGTTTTCATATATTTAGGAATGATTAGGATTCTCCACTATCATTCTGCATCATATGTAATTTGAATAACCTAAAAATATAATAAATAGAAATATTACAGCTTTACACAGTTTTACTGTCCAAAAGCTATACTGATGCAATATTTTTTTTTTAAATGAGAGAGACTAAGGTTAGTGAAGCTTCATTGTAATATCTGAAGCTGCTCTCAGTTGCATATTATGGTCATGAACGTAAGATTCAAGGTGTTCTGATGTATATAGAGCTCTATACTGACATGTACAAGTGCTATGGAAACTGATGCATGCTGTGTGTATGAAGATGCAAAGGGATCTCTGCTGCCACTATCGCCACTGTTATCTTGAAGTGGGAAAAAGATGGAAAGAAAACTGAGGCAGAAAAAGATCCCCCCCCTGCCTGGGAACAGACCGACCCCCCTTCCTTAACAGACTGCTTACATGGCAATAAATTATAGTCCCGCTGTATTTAGGGAAGTCAGTTAAGACAGCCCGCGCAGCAGAATGTAAAAATAACACAGGAAGCTTGCAGGCAGATTACGTATAATGCTTTAATATAAGGAACTGATTTTATGTATTCGGCGTTCAGTATGGCGATTCTATCCCCTGAACCTGTTGCTAGCAATAAAGCTGTATTCCAAACCTGAGGTGGTCCGAGTCCTTCCTATTCTCTGGAGAAGGGTGATTTTTCTGCAACATTTCTGGCGACCGCGGCGGGACTTGGAAGCCCTGAGGCTTTCTTGGCCGTTCTCCGTGCCCAGCCCCGTGGGTGAGGCCTCGCGGACGTCCCAGCGCGCACAAAGGACTGTTCCCTTTGGGGATCTCCGAACGAGGGGCCCAGCGGAGCGGGTGACCGGACAGCGAGCCTAAGAACCACAAGACTCAGGCTGGAACTCAACCACAAAGTATATCCGGATCTGCAGGAAAAAGGCAAGTATGAAATATCACCCGGGTGACAGGAAAGGAGCCCAGTCAGTAGACTGGAAGAGGAGGCTTGATCACCCTCCTGACAGGAAATCTCTCTACGAGGCGGAACGTGAGTCCGAACTGAGAGGTATCCTTAAGTGCAGGAAGTGTCTCTACGAGGCGGAACGTGAGTCCGAACTGAGACCCTCCACAGGAGGTGTCTCTACGAGGCGGAACGTGAGTCCGAACTGAGACCTTCCACAGGAGATCTCTCTACGAGGCGGAACGTGAGTCCGAACTGAGAGATATCCTTAAGTAAAGTAAGAGAAAAGGGTTGGGAGTTTGTGGAGTGAGTGTGGTGTGTGTGTGTGCACGTGCTAGCCTGCTGCAGTTCCTACAGGAGACCGTTGGAACGTCCGGCTCCTTAGGTCAGTAGGGCGTGAGTGCTGTGATTCCCTTTTGTCTGAACAAGGAGACCCCTTACTCCTTGTCCGTTCCCCACCCTAATTGTCTGTGTCCAAGGGAAGAAAATGGGAGGTGGCAGCAGCGTCCCTCAGACGCCCCTGCAATGTATGTTAAGTAATTTTAAAAGAGGATTCAATAGGGACTTTAGAGAAAAGCTCACCAAACAGAAACTCCGAGTCCTATGTGAAGTAGAATGGCCCTCTATGCAGGTAGGGTGGCCAGCTCAGGGAACCTTTGACCCTCAAGTCATCTCAAAGGTCCATCAGAAAGTGACCCAGGCGTCTGGTGGCCACTGATACATAGATCAGTGGCAGCAGAATGTTAGAAAAAATCCGCCCTGGCTCAGAGAATGCAAAGCAGAAGTGGCACGTCTAATGCTTCTACGCCGACCCCCCCGCCCGAAGCCCACAGAAAAGGAGGGAGAGATTTTCAGTGAAACGGAGGAAGGAACTCCTGCGCCATACGTCCCGCTGTATCCACCACTGCCAAAGCCACCCGAAGGGAGGCAACCACAGGAAGAAAGGCAACAGGAGATGGCTGATCAGAGCCACCAGAGTACCGGAGTCCCTCCCCAGGAGACACCCACCCCGGCAGACAGAGAGTGGATGAGCTCTCCCCTCGGGCGCCCCCCCCCCACAGCCGAAATCTAGGCAAGCCTGCATGTTTGTGGAAAGGCACAAGCCCAGTGGCCAGCCATACCCGACAACAGGGACCCTGCCCTGATCGTGGGCCCCCACGAGCCCATGGTGCCCTTAAAAGGAAAGGGCCATAAAGTCAAGTTTTTAGTAGACACAGGAGCTACTAGATCTGTTCTTACACAACCATTGGCGTCTTGCTCCGGCGAGACTATTAAAATACAGGGAGCTACCGGAACCCCAAGTAACAGGCCATTGCTCAAGCCCCTGGAATGTGATTTGGCCCACAAAACTGTGACCCATCAGTTTGTGCACATACCAGAATGCCCTGTTCCACTGTTAGGAAGAGATCTCCTGTGCAAAATGCAAGCCCACATCTACTTTGACCAGAACCAAAACATGAAGCTGCATGTGCCCCAAGAAACAGCAGTAAACGTTACAGCTCCAATGAATGAAATGTGGAGGATAATGTTGGCATCTATTCCACTCGAAGCAGACTCACAGGCTACAGCCAAGTGGAAAGAGTTTGATGTCCCCGGCATCTGGGCAGAAGACAATCCACCAGGTTATGCCAAACACCTGCCACCTTTAATAATTGAAGTAAAGCCCCAGGCACGGCCCAGAAGAATAAGGCAAAGGCCTTACCCACACCCCATCATGCAAGCCATCCAATCATACATCGATTCCTACTTAGAACATGGCATTATAAAACCCATTGTGTCATTCTGGAACACCCCGATCCTACCAATTCCCAAGCCAAACGGAAAGTACAGACCAGTTCAAGATTTAAGAATTGTAAATGAAGCTGTAGTGACTATTCACCCAGTAGTCCCAAACCCATATGTTCTTTTAAGTCTGTTGCCGGCCAGCGCCAAATGGTTCACGGTAATAGACTTAAAAGATGCATTTTTCTGCATACCCATCCACAGGCAGAGTCAAGGACTGTTTGCCTTTGAGTGGGAAAACCCCAAAACCGGAAGAAAAACTCAGTACACGTGGACACGGCTCCCACAAGGGTTCAAGAATTCACCGACCCTCTTTGGGACCGCTCTAGGAAGAGACCTAGAAGAATATAAACCATGCCACAAAAATGAAGTCTTGTTGCAGTATGTTGACGACCTCCTAGTGACAGGAAACACGCAAGATACCTGTTGGAAAAACACCAAGCAACTCCTTGAACTGTTAGATGAAAAAAGATACCGCGCCTCGCGAGAAAAGGCCCAACTAGTGCAGCTGCAAGTGAGATATCTGAGATACAACATCGAACAAGGGCAGAGGACTTTGAGACCTGAACGGAAGCAAGCGGTTTGCCAGCTGCCAACGCCCGTCTCGCGTCGAGACTTGAGAGGCTTTCTAGGAGCGGCAGGGTTTTGCCGAATATAGATACCAAACTTCAGTCTAATCGCCAAGCCCCTGTATGAAGCTACCAGGGGGCAAGAGACTGAAGAATTTCAATGGACCAAAGTTCAGAGCCAAGCCTTTAACCAGCTGAAAGAGGCTTTGCTAAAGGCCCCGAGTTTAGGCCTTCCAGATCTAGACAAACCTTTCAACTTATACGTGGACACCAAGAAAAATGTGGCGGTCGGAGTTCTTACCCAGCAGCTAGGATCTTGGCAAAGACCAGTGGCCTACCTATCAAAGCAATTAGACTCAGTGGCCCAGGGATGGCCAAATTGTCTGAAAGCGCTAGCAGGGACAGCTCTGTTAGTCCAAGAGTCCAGCAAACTGACTTTTGGACAGCCACTGACTGTACTAACTCCACATGCATTAAAGGCCGTTCTAGAAGCCAAAAGACACCTGTGGCTAACAAACCCGCGTATGTTAAAATACCAGAGCATGATTACGCACAATCCATTAGTAGAACTCCAACAGTCAACAGCCCTCAACCCCGCCACTTTGTTGCCAGAGCCACAAGCAGGAGAGATGAATCATGACTGCGTAGAAGTCATTGACCAGACTCATGCGTCGCGCCCGGATCTCAAAGACACTCCCCTGCCAAATGCTGATTTAGAAGTTTTCACAGATGGCTCAAGTTTCGTAGAAAATGGACTCAGAAAAGCAGGCTATGCAGTAGTGTCTTGTGACCAGGTGCTAGAAAGTGGACCCTTAGCCCCAGGTACAAGTGCACAGTTGGCCGAATTGTATGCAGTGATAAGAGCTCTACACCTGAGAGCAGGCAGACGCATGACCATTTGGACAGATTCCAAATACGCATTCCTTACAGCTCATGCACATGGAGCCTTGTATAAAGAAAGAAGACTGATAAACTCAGTAAGAAAAGCTATAAAACACAGAGAACAAATCCAAGCTCTCCTAAATGGAGTGTAGAACCCAACCAAACTGGGCATTGTCCACTGCCGAGGGCATCAGCGAAGAAATGACAAAGTAGCAAGAGGAAATCGAAAAGCAGACCAAGAAGCAAAAAGGGCAGCTCACGAGCCCTGGAGAGAATTTGAAGCCGACAGAGGACAGCATGACACGCAAGCCCGATGCCTACTTCTGTGGAACCCAGAATCCCAGATACAACCAGTGTATACCCAGAAAGAAGTGGCTAAAGCCGAAAGAGAATTACAAGCCACCCTGAAGAATGGATGGTACGTACTGCCTGACAAAGGAGTGTGGATTCCTGAGACCCTTGGGTGAGAAGTAGTCAAGACTGCTCACCAACAAACACACATGGGGAAAACTGCACTCGCTCAGGCCCTGAACAGAGAAGTACTCATAGACAAAATCCACATGTTAACCAATTACGCTACACAGAAATGCCTAACATGCGCCCGCAACAATCCTCGTCAAGGGCCCCTGCTTCCACCAGGCAGGCAACCAGAGGGAGACTTGCCGTTTGACTCAGTCACCATCGATTTCACCGACATGCCACGGGCAGGAGGACTGAATGCACTCCTAGTGGTTGTTTGTAATTATACAGGATGGCCTGAATGTTTCCCTACCAGGACAAAGAAAGCCAGAGAAGTGTCACGGGCCCTACTGAGAGACATTATCCCAAGGTACAGAATTCCCTCGAGATTGTCATCTGACAATGGACCAGAATTCACCCAAAAAGTAGTGCAAGATGTGGCAAAAACTTTGAAAATTGAGTAGAAATTGCACTGCAGCTACCACCCTCAGTCAAGCAGACGCGTAGAACGCATGAACCAGACTTTAAAAACAAAACTGTCAAAGATATGCCAAGAAACACACCTAAAATGGCCAGACGCTTTGCCCCTGGCTCTGTTGGCGGTCAGGTGCACTCCTCAGAAAAAACTCAATTTGTCTCCTTTTGAGCTTATGTACAGAAGGCCTCCACAATTAGTCAGGCCCCGGTGGGTAGATGAAAGAGAGTTAGGAGTCACGCAAACTCTGCAAACCATACAGGGCCTAAGCCAAGTTGTGGAGGACATACAAGAGTATGTAATAAGCCAAAGAAAACCCCTGCTCACTATAAAAGTGCACAGACTCCACCCAGGAGATTCAGTGTGGGTGAAAGACTGGAAAATTGAGCCTTTAAAAGCCCGCTAGAAAGGACCGTGTACTGTTGTCATGTGTTCTCCCCTTGCTGTTAAGGTAGCAGAAATCAAACCCTGGCTCCACTGGACGCGTGTGAAACCCGCTTCTCGATCAAAACCAGTGTGGAAAGTCCAGCCAGTCCCAGAAGGTGAAATAGCCTTGAAGCTGAAACTCCGCCGAAGGCCTGAACCTAAAGCCCCAGCCGGAGTCGGCCTGTACATAGACAAAGAATTGTACGGTTAACAAACCGCGAGGCCATAATAACGCCTCCAGCAATTCAGGGTGCAAGTTCTAGTAACCTCTCCCCTGAAAACAAAAAGTCGCGTACCAGACAACTAGCCCTAGCAGGCATCACACCCGGAAGCTGACGTCCATCGCTCGGGAGAAGCCTGAAGATGTCGGCACCAAACACTTTAAAATGGGTTGTTTTATATAGTATAGTAGCAATAAGATGGGCATGTACCAATGACTGTACCAGTTGTCAAAAGCAAGTGCTAGAAAGACAGACCCTAACTACCACCTTAGTGTACCACACCCATTACAGGTGCAAAACAGGGCCAGTGAAAAGGTGTTGTTACAAAAATGTATGGTACTCGGTGTGTGTTCAAACTGGACACTGCTTTGACCCCAAGGTAGATCTGGCCCAAACATGGTTAATAGCACGGGCACGAGGTTCCGCCCAAGGTCACATAGTAGCTCAAACACAAATAAAGTCGGCTACAAGCTCAGGGTCTTTAATATTTGACCTGTGCAAAATGGCCCATTGGCCAACCACATGTGGTGCAGAGCTCGGTTGGCACAAGATAGAACTTATGGGTATCGCACCCCCATTTATATGCTGAATCGCTTAATCAGGTTACAGGCTATAGTAGAACTAATATCTAATGAAACTTCGCAAGCGCTTAAAATATTAGCAAAGCAGCAGACAAAGTTCCGAGATGCAATTTATCAAAACCGCTTAGCTTTAGATTACTTGTTAGCAGCTGAAAGAGGTGTCTGTGGAAAATTCAATTTAAGTAATTGTTGTTTGCAAATTGATGACCAAGGAGAAATAATCGAAAGCATCACAAAACGCATTGAAACGTTGGCCCATGTTCCAGTGCAGACCTGAGATGGGTTCAACTTCGGAGAAGCTTTCGCTGGGTGGTTTCCCAAGCTGCCAGGCTTACAGGCCATAGTCGCCCTGATTGGCCTAGTGGCCGCAGGATGCATAATCCTGCCATGCATCCTTCCAATGCTCATACGCTTCCTCCAAAACAGCTTCAGCTTAATAGCCGAAAGAAAAGCTGCTGCGCAAGTCCTGGCAATGTGGGAATACCGTCCCATCCCGATGAGTGAAACTCAATGTGAAGAGTAAGATAGAGTTTCAAAGGAGGGAATGAAGTGGGAAAAAGATGGAAAGAAAACTGAGGCAGAAAAAGATCCCCCCCCCCTCCTGGGAACAGACCGACCCCCCTTCCTTAACAGACTGCTTACATGGCAATAAATTATAGTCCCGCTGTATTTAGGGAAGTCAGTTAAGACAGCCCGCGCAGCAGAATGTAAAAATAACACAGGAAGCTTGCAGGCAGATTACGTATAATGCTTTAATATAAGGAACTGATTTTATGTATTCGGCGTTCAGTATGGCGATTCTATCCCCTGAACCTGTTGCTAGCAATAAAGCTGTATTCCAAGCCTGAGGTGGTCCGAGTCCTTCCTATTCTCTGGAGAAGGGTGATTTTTCTGCAACATTTCGTCCTACCTTTCTACTGCAGTATCCAAAGCAGCTTACAGCAAAGTTAAGAACAACACAATACAAATACATAGTACAAAACTAAAGCCCCAGTTTAAAATCAATAAGGAAAACTAGAACAGGCTAAGCAACCAGTTCAAATAGTAAATTAAAAAGGCAGCAGCAGCAACAATAACAATGAAAATTTAGAACACCGTTCTGAAAAAGCCTGACAATGTAAGATTGTCATCACCATACATATGAAATCAGGTAGTGGTGTGGACCAGATGTATCTCTTTGGGGTCTGGGGAGGGAATTCCAAATCCTGGGCACCATAGATGAAAAGGCCCCTGGGTATTCACCAGTCATACTTCTTCTGTGGGCCTCTAAAGCGGAGCAGAGTTCTTTCGCAGACTCATATGATCTGGTAATGTAATTTTTGTACATTTTAGTGAACATTTGCATGCATTTGGTAGACGTTATATTTATTCTACACTATTTTCATACTGAAATTGTTCAGTCTGTGCACACAGGTCTCTGGAGCCACTAAATTGTTTCAATTTACTTCTTTGTTTCCAATCCTTTAGTATTTCTGTGCCATTAATTTTCAGGATTATAACAATGAGGGCCTCAACAATTGTCTCAATTGTTGCCTGTTTAAAAAGCGACAACAATTGAAACAATCTCGAAAAGCCCTTGTAATCCACATTACTAACTGCTTAATAAGCTACATGTGTAGGTGGCATGACCCATCTTTTCCCTGGCATTATAAAAATAATCATGTGGTTTCCTTTGTTTTTCTTTCTCAAAAAGAAGTGTAACCTCACCAGTTTTAAAATTTCCTGCTGCATTGGAATGCGCACATTTCCTGCTAAGTAATTTAATGAATATATATGGATACATGCTCACACACGCACACACTGTTGTAACACTAATCTATATGAATAGCACAAAAATGCTATAAGACTACTGTATAAAATCATTTATCAAACACCATTACATTATGGCATTTTTCTTCTCTTCAGATTGTCACATTAAGAGTAAATTGAGAATTGGCAGAAATAGTATTAGCAGGTCATCTTGTAAATTCTTTCTAATCTTTGTGGGGGGTGGGAAACCTAATCACATTTGACCTTTCACAGTTGGGATAGTTTCTGACACCTCCATATTTATGTGAAGGTGGATATTCACTCCTATTTTGCAGGGGGGAAATGGACTGTGTTTTCCTTTGTGCCTTACATTTTTCTCCAATTCCATATGAATTCCCATTGTATTCATGCTGAATATTATTGCAAAACTTATCTACAAAAATATTTGCATTAAAATAGTGTAAAGAGAAAAAGAATATTACATTTTAAAAAATACTTTGCATGCAATTGAGTGCAATTACTTTTGATGCAATTTAGGGCCAAACCACATGTGATGTTACTCATGTTGTTTGCCCTGGAGTGTAGGATATTCCTTTCAAAACTAGCCAGTGCAAGCAGCCTGATCTAGATCAGGACCACAGCAAAGAGCTAAAGCCTTCCTACTCCCCATTCCACAGCCCCAGTCTGAACTGGAGCCCCTATGCCATCTATTTGTGAAAGAAAAATCCTGTACCCAAAGGCAAAGTTTGGCCCTTTGATCCTCTTCAGATTGTCTAAAGATCACAGCAGTAATTCTGAATCAAGGTGAGTTGAATTTCCATATGAGTTTCTATTTTTGTGAAGAAATGTGCGAGTTTGATGAGAGAAAAACTTTTGTTGAGCCACTAAGCAAATGGCATGAATATTAAACTGCTTCTCTGCTTTTAACCTGAATCCTGGAGTCTATTCACAGCTCAGACAAAGCTGTGCAAAAGTTGCCAAATATTGGATTCCCCATCCCGTACTTAATAAATTATTAATATATGCAGATTTCAAATTAGATTCTCATTAGCACTGCTAATAAAAATACTAATAACATATAACGTGTTTCATTTGAAGGTTTTGTTAGAAAAGTGGACATAGTGTATTAACAAAATGTAAGAATAAAGTTCCATTATACACATGCAATCAACAAGGCTGTATATAGTACACATTGTTAGATGGACTAATCTCTCTGCTCTCCCCCCTCCTGGCCTAACTAACTGACCTTGCCCATCTGCCTTTGCTATTTTAGCCAGGGAACCTTGAAGAGTTGTGTTGCTTCTTTGTTTCATTGTATGCCTGGCGCCGTCATATCTTCTCCTTGGCCGAAATCTCATCCCTGATGTGTATTCTCAGGTGCCAATTCCAGATGTACTAATGAAAGGGGAGTTTCTTTGATTGATAAGGGGTGCCAAGAGTAGCAGATTCATGGGACGCCTGATATCTCAGGTGCCCTAGGGGTCATGGGAAGCATCAACCTAGCCAAGGGAGGAAGAGATAGATGGCCTTCTATGTAACTGAAAACTGATATGTTACCATGTTCAAAGAATGTCTCTGATTGGTTGTTACTACGTTCAAAGAAATGTATCTGATTGGTTAGCATGTTTAAGTGAACTCATTTGATTTGCTAAGAATTAATGAACCAATGAGTGTAAGGGCATAAAAAGCCCTGCCTGTCCCTTCTCCCTTTGTTCAGCTTCTGATCCTGGCGTGAGCCACAGAGCTGAGCCTTTTTGTGCAAAAATAAAACTCTGAAAACTCATTTCTGGTGTGCTGCTTCCCTTTCCATTAGTATTGGCCCTCTGGGAAAGGACCCTGAGCATATTTTTGCAACAGTTTCAAATGGACAAGTAGTAGGCACAAAGAGGTTAAGGGAAATTTCATTACCTAGAAGGCAAGCAATGTAGTCAAAATAAAAGATGTGACTTGCTGAAATCCACTCCATGGGATGGATCCAGATTTATCATTCTTCAAACAAAAGGACTACTTCCATTCATAGAATGGTCTACCACTGGAGGAAGGGAAGGATGTGATTTTAATGGATTCCTCCTGAAACCCCCAGTGCCACCCCCACAATATTCCAGAGAGCCCCCCAATTCTCTTTTTGTGGGGCATAGGAGGCTGCAGGGGAAGGGGGAATTTGTGCCTCCCCAGCCTTGTGCTAATGGGAGCATTACCTCAGCAGAACTCTTCTCAGAGGAACTCTGGTTCCAAAACCATGTGTGCTCTAATGCCCACAAGGAGTTCCTGAACATGGGCTTCAGGAACTCTTATTTACTTCAACAGCAGATGAGCTGCAGGGGGAGAGGAATTCTGCAAATCCATCCTTAGTGTCTGCAGAGCTGTCCTTTCCTTTGAAATAAACAGGAAGCCTTTGTAGTTCAAGGAACTTCATATAAGAATTCCTGCTCCCAGAGGTAATCCCTAGATAGGAGTATACTGTATATTCCCATTGCAGGTAATCCCTTTAGAAGCCATTACTACATAGATCACAGTAATCAGAAACCAAAGGCACAGTTACAGGATGGGGGATACTTGACTCAACAATACTACAAGCGAGAAGAATCTTGGAATTGTTTTAGATCACAAGCTGAATATAAGCCAGCAATGTGGCATGACTGCAAAAAAGGCAAATGTTATTTTGGGCTGCATTAACAGAAGTATAGCTTCCAGATCACATGAAATACTAGTTCCCCTCTACTCAGCACTGGTTAGGCCTCATCTTGAGTACTGCGTCCAGTTCTAGGCACCACACTTTAAGAAGGATGTAGACAAACTGGAAAGGGTTCAGAGGAGGGCAAAAAATATGATCAGGAGACTGAATGAATGAATGAATGAATGAATATATTTATTACGGTCAACGACCAGCTCCCAATAATAAAACAGTATCAAATATACAAACATATAACGTACAAAGCACCATTATAACAATAATACCTTATCTCAAGGAGCGCCTCCAGCAACATCAAGTAGGCCGCTCAACAAGGTCTGCCACGGACGGCCTTCTCCTTATCCCATCAGCCAGAGCAGCCAGGCTGGTGGGGACTAGGAAGAGGGCCTTCTCTGTGGCGGCCCCCACATTATGGAACTCCCTCCCTAGTGACCTTCGCCATGCCCCCTCCGTGATGAGCTTCCGCCGTGCATTAAAAACATGGCTGTTCAGGCGGGAATATGGGGTGGGTTAGGTTTTTAATGAGAATTTTTAATATTGTTTTAATTATTATATTTTATTGTGTTGTTTTGTTGTATTTTAATTGTACATCGCCCAGGGTGGCCGGGTGACCGGCCAGATGGGCGATTGATAAATATAATAAATAAATAAATAAATACATTCCAAGGTGTATAAAATTTATATCAGATTTTAAAAAAAAAACAAAACAAAAAAACCATAACCAGGGTAAAGGATCACTGTCTTAACAAGGAAGTGCGGCAAGCTATGGCAGCTGTACAAAATTTGGCCACTTTATTAGTAATAGAGGGGATCTGGTCAGAAAGTAGCAGCAGTATGTAATGATCTTCTGATCTACTTGGGAATTTACATAAAATAGGTAAAATAAGTTCTCTGCGAATGTCCCGATAGAAGGAACAGTATAAAAGAACATGACCCACGGATTCAACTTCCCCATTATTACAGGGACAGAGACGGTCCTGGAAAGGTATTCCTTGATATCTCCCCTCCAATCAGGAGACTGGAAACAGCCCTATGAGGAGAGACTGAAGGAACTGGGCATGTTTAGCCTTCAGAAGAGAAGACTGAGGGGAGATATGATAGCGCTCTTCAAGTACTTGAAAGGCTGTCACACAGAGGAGGGCCAGGATCTCTTCTCGACCATTCCAGAGTGCAGGACACAGAATAATGGGCTCAAGTTACAGGAAGCCAGATTCTGCCTGGACATCACAAAAAACTTGCTGACTGTTAGAGCAATACGACAATGGAACCAATTACCTAGGGAGGTAGTGGGCTCTCCCACACTGGAGGCATTCAAGGTGCAGCTGGACAGCCTTCTGTCAGGGATGCTTTGACTTGGATTCCTGCATTGAGCAGGGGCTTGGACTCGATGGCCTTATAGGCCCCTTCCAACTCTACTTCTATGATTCTATTATCATATTGAGTTTACATGCCTCTGCAGGATGTTCCTGTTGTTCCTTCACAGGGTCATAAAGACCTTGGCACGATCACAGTAATCCATGCCATATGGGACACTGTGGTTCAGTGGCATCATCTCAATTGTTGCTGTCTTTCAGAATTCTGCTGTAAATCTAATTGTTAGTTTCTAAAGTAACAGTTCTTGAAATCTAGGAGTATAATTTTCCCATAGAAAACCAAATCAAATTGTTTATGCAGGGCTGGTATTTTATCCTGGGATACATGGTGTTGGGCCAGACATAATATGAAATATCATGCTAGAGCTGAGTAGGAAGGAAGATAGCCCCTGTCCCCCATTTTTATTATTTTAAGAAAAGCCAATAACCATCAATTTAGAATTTACCTCACAGTAGAATTACACCAGGGAGAAGAAACAAAGAAGAAAATAATTTTTAGATGTTTGGATTTGGCTGGGGTTCTTTCTCTGGTCATTTTACTTTTTATGCCTGTGTAAAACCAGGCCATTCTTCAGTATGTTCTGTTTACACACCAGTAGCAGTTGGTAATGATACATGTATTGGGAGATGACATTTTGTTTCAGTCTGATAAGAACTATGCCAGGAAGTCATCTAATGCTTTTGCAGGAGAATGCATTTCACCATGTAAAGTCTGGTTCGTCCTTAACAAGGGAAGGAAACTGTAGTCTGCCTGGGGCAGCTGGTTTTGAAGCAGAGGGACCTTCTCCCACCTCTTGGGAGAAAAGGGAAAGTGAAATAATTCAATCCAGGAAGAAATGCTCGGAATGCCTTAAAAAGTAGTCAAAAGACAGGAAAGAAAGAAAAGTTTTTAAAAATATATATATACCGGTATGTGTATTGCAGTAATACAATATCAGGGCATAGTAAAGGTGCATACGGCCTGTTTTTGGTTAATAAGGAAAAGTTAATGGTATGAGAGGGCCAATGGTATAGGATAGCTTTTGACGGTAAGTTTGGCAACTAGTATATTTGCATGCTAACATTAGTTTAAAAGTGAGCATAAATATTGATTGCTTTGTTTCTACCCTGCCTCTTCCCACTGGCTCATTTAAGGTAACAGTTAAAAATTGAGCACCATAATAAAACCAAAGCACCCAATTAAATTAAAGTTACCCAACAGCTGTTTAATCCTGGCTGTTGAATGCCAACCCAGTGAGGAAAGTTTTGCAGCTCTTCTGGAAAGTATATAGGGTTGAGCAAAAAAATCACCTCCCCACAAATTTGCTGCCCTGTTTGCAGGTGGTAAATTTGAGACGTAGGGCATTTCAATGCTGTGGGGGATGGGGTGGAATTCTTTGAAATTTTCAGGGCAGCCTATGATGTCCAGTAACAGAGCTAAGGCTATCTTGATTTTAGCACGGCTGGTTGTGTAGCTAGTACCCTTTCCCCAGAATGCTCTGGACATAGCATTGTTCTGGAGCTTTCTGGGAAAATATGGTGACTTATTTCAGAAGGGAATCAGCCTTAATATATAAGTTTGGCCTTTAGGGACCTCTAGGGGAAGGATGATCCACATTTGTAAGATCTCATTCAACATTTGCCCTGCAAGCCTGAGCTGAATGGCACTAATGTAACCATTTATCTTAGCTATATTTCAGAGGTCTTTCTCTTTGCTGTAGTGACACCTTGATATAGAGCCAAGCTAGACATGATGCAGCAGCCACATGTATTTTTTCCATGTATCTGCTCTATTGATATATAAAACAGATGTGGTATGGTATTCTTTTCATGAAATAGAGTGCATGAACATAGGAAGCTGCCTTATATCAAGTCAGACCATTGGTCCATGTAGCTCAGTGGTTGCCCAGTGTTTCAGACAGGAGTATTTTCCAGCATTACCTGAAGATGCCAGAGAGTGAAACTTAGACCTTTTGCATGTGAAGCACTCCTTCCCCCACCTTATCTCAACATGCTCCATTAAGTGTAGTTTTCTCCCAGCCTGGTTCACTGCTGGTACTGAAGCTGGGCTGGAATAAAACTGCTTAGACCAATGGAGTGCAGCAAGGTAAGGTAGGGATGAGGATGGGAATGTTTATGCTTCCCAACCCTGCATACTCCTTTTCATTTAAAATATAGGCCTACTCCTATATATACCACTACTCCTTCTATGTATGTGAATGGGCCAGACACATGGATGACTTCCCTGTAATGCATAGTTGGGCCCTTAGGAAAGTTCACTGTGACAAAGTATGAGAGTGATTGTTGTGGTTCAAATGCATTATTCTAGTAAGAGCATTTCTATTTTACTGAATACACTGACATTTTCTGGCCACTTCTGCATTGGCTAGATTTCTGAAGACAGTTCAAATACTGATCTGCATATATGCACACACCCCAATACCGTGGTATATTTCTCAGATACACCATAGATAGATAGGTAGGTACAGACAGAAACATAGATATAAAGTTCATTGTAGATGATATTATGGCTCTGTGTTTTTTTTCTTTTGAAGTCTAATGAAGGCACTTCTTTACAATGATTCTCACTGAAGTGAATACACCTTAAGTGAGCAGATAGTTTTCATGCCTGAGTTGCAAGAAAAATATACTGCTGCTAGCTACCTGGGAGTTAAGCATCCTAGGGAAGACTGAATAAATATGAATATAGTACCTGAATTTGAGAGCCAGTGTGGCGTAGTGGTGAGAGTGTTGGACTGGGACTCAGGAGATCCGGGTTCTAGTCCCCGCTCGACAATGAAACTCACTGCGTGACTTTGGGCCAGTCACTGACTCTCAGCCTAACCTACCTCACAGGGTTGTTGTGAGGATAAAATGGAGAGGAGGAGGAGGAGGATTATGTGAGCCGCCTTGGGTTCCTTGCAGGAAAAAAGGCGGGGTATAAATATAATAAATAAATAAATAAACATAAATAAATAGTAGCAAATTATCTATTGAGGATAGTAGCTTTCTGCAAGTTCAAAATTTCCTGCATTGGGAGTAAGCCATGTCAAGATATGATGTATTTTTGGAATATAGATTAATAATGGCTTATGTGGATAGAATTATCTTTTTTTGGCCCCGTGGTGACAGGTGTACTTTGTAGTTATATGTATTTGTGGGTTTATTTTCTTTTTGTATGTGTGTTCATTTAAAAATAAATAATTTTTTTTAAAAAAGAACCTTCTAAGACAAAACAAAACAAAAAATTCCTTCATTGAAGTATTAGGCTTGTAGTACTTTACATAATCCCCAAACTCTGCATTCAGACTACCATTGTCCATGCTCACTGGAGCTGATGGGAGTTGGAGTCCAACAACATCTGGAGGGCCCCTGCTCTAAACAAAAACTTAACAGTTAACATTCTCTGACAATTTATTTCATATGTGGATACCATAACAAAAAATATATAATTTCATAACAAAAAAATATAATGAAATATAATTTCATTCCCTCTTAACAAAACAGAACAAAAAATGAGAAGAAACTGTCAAATTTTAAGATATAAACAAGCTTGTGAAATTTCAACCCAAAGGCTAAATTTTCAGGATAAGTGCCTAACGTAGAGTTTTATTATGCAAATCCTTTCTCAGGCATAACACTGCCTGGGGATGCTATAATCCATAACACGCCCCCCCCCCCCACATACACACACACAAGATGCAGAAAAAGAATTGGTTCTGGTTTGTTGTGCCAGTGGAACTGTGCTGTCACTATTTGTTCTTAACGCAATTTGTTATAGCTGATACTCTGCAGCTTGGCCAGAGTACTGACTTCAATCCAAGCATCAAGATTTCTAACAAGTGGATTATCTTTATTATTTAGTGCCAACAAATGTATACAGATTTGCAGTTTAGATAAATTCTTTGTGAACAGTGCTTTGATGTCAAAGAGAAATCTAAGTAATTAATGCATCCTTACATGCTAATGTACTATTGGACACGGCCAAAGAGTTATGTTGACACTGAGCCAGATTAACTCTTTGGATTTTTTATGTGGAGCGGATGGTGGCGACAGTTACATCAGGGCTGAATGCAACCCATTATGCTTTTGTTACTAGATTTTTTCCAGGCACAGATACCGGAAGGAATAGGGCGGATATAAAATAGTTTATCTTTTCATTCTCTTTCAATCTTTTTTTTGTGTGTGTGCTATTCCCATGATTCATTTTCCTATTAGGCCACTTTCATTGAAGGAAATGATATAATTTAGCAGATCCCTGGCACTGTTCTCTTGACAAATAAAACCCATTGTAGAACACACACACAAAAAATGCTTTGCCCATTATATTCTTGACAACATTGTGTGCATTAACCATGCCTGATATCTGAAAACATAATGGAGCCACTGTGATTGAAAAGGGCAGAGTGGAGGGTGATGTGGATTGCTTTCGAAAAGGGACAGCTTTGACCAAATTACTAATACCATCTAATAGCCTGCTTTTTGTTTATGGCTTAACGAGTTCACATAACTATCTTCAAAAGCAATCCACCATGAGACCAATCACTTCCCATAATAGGCACCTGAATATTTGTATGTATGAATTTTGGGCGCTTGTGTGGAGGGGGTTATCCAAAAATAGTCCAAGCAACCCTTTCTGACTTGCATGATAAAACATAGAAGAACTTGAAAGCTGTTTGAAAACTTGAAGTCGCATTTAGGTTTGTCATGTCTGTAATCTAAGAAAATCTCAGGAAACCTGTAATTCCTTACACTGGCTATGTTCAGATGTAATGCCTTTCCCATTATTGAAAAGAAGCAGAGGAAAGAAAAGGATATAGTTCTGAATGAAGAATGCTGGAAGTGAGATATTGTATAACATTTGTTTGAGACAACAATATAATTATAGAATCCATCATATATCATAGTTGTAAATGTTCCAGCAAGCCTCTTCCAAAGGAAGCACTGCATAGGAAGCTTCCCCCATTTCCTTTTTATGAACTGGCAAACAGTTTAATCAGCAGTCTGTGGTGGTGAGAGTATGTGATACAGGTTGTTTGGTTTGCAAGACTTGCTAACTGAGTGCAAAGCCTTAGTTTGCACAGCATGCAAAAGTGGGAAATAGAAATGGCTGTGGACAGATGCTACAATCTCTGTTTGTTTAATATTATCTAGTCCTCCTCGATCTCTCAGCGGCTTTTGATACCGTTGACCACGGTATCCTCCTGGACCGTCTGGAGGGCTTGGGCTTGGGAGGCACTGTATTGCAGTGGTTCCGGTCCTTCCTCTCTGGAAGGTATCAGAGGGTAGTTCTCGGGGAGGAGGCTTCGGACCCTCGGCTGCTCACTTGTGGAGTGCCGCAGGGTTCCATTCTCTCCCTGATGTTATTCAACATCTACCTCAAGCCGCTGGGAGCTATCATCAGGAGGTTTGGGGTGCAGTGTCATCAGTATGCGGATGACACGCAGCTCTACCTCTGTTTCAAGTCCTCACCGAGGTTGGCCGTTGAGACCCTGTCCAAGTGCCTGGAGTCAGTGGCTGGCTGGATGGGAAGGAACATGCTGAAGCTGAACCCCGACAAGACCGAGGTACTTCTGGTGGGGGACAAGGGAAGGTTAGGGGATGTTGACCTGGTGCTGAATGGGGTACATCTACCCCTGAAGGACCAGGTCCGCAGCTTGGGGGTCATTCTAGACTCCCAGCTGTCCATGGAGGCTCAGGTGGCAGCTGTGAGCCGGGCGGCGCTGTATCAACTCCATCTGATACGGCAGCTGCGCCCCTACCTTCCTAATCACCTGCTCCCATCAGTGGTTCATGCCTTGGTCTCCTCTCGCCTAGACTACTGTAATGCGCTCTACGTGGGGTTACCCTTGAAGACGGTCCGGAAGCTTCAGCTGGTACAGAACGCGGCGGCTCGCCTGATTAAGGGCAGCCGCCGGCGTGATCACATCACGCCAGTGCTTAATGAGTTGCACTGGCTACCAGTTGCTTGCCGAGCCGAATTCAAGGTGTTGGTTTTGACCTTTAAAACCCTACACGGCTCCGGCCCAGCTTATCTCAAGGAGCGCCTCCAGCAACATCAAGTAGGCCGCTCAACAAGGTCTGCCACGGACGGCCTTCTCCTTATTCCATCAGCCAGAGCAGCCAGGCTGGTGGGGACTAGGAAGAGGGCCTTCTCTGTGGCGGCCCCCACATTATGGAACTCCCTCCCTAGTGACCTTCGCCATGCCCCCTCCGTGATGAGCTTCCGCCATGCATTAAAAACATGGCTGTTCAGGCGGGAATATGGGGTGGGTTAGGTTTTTAATGAGAATTTTTATATTGTTTTAATTATTATATTTTATTGTGTTTTACTGTATTTTAATTGTACATCGCCCAGGGTGGCCGGGTTACCGGCCAGATGGGCGATTGATAAATATAATAAATAAATAAATTATTTATTAAAATATTTACACATTGTCTCTTTGTCCCAAGACCACCCAAGGAGATATACAAACATTAAAACAATATAATGCAAAACAAATAAAAAATTAGGAACAGAACTATCCTTAAACATACCAGAGAGCAGAATTAATCTCCTTTTAAAACCTATTAAAAGCCCATTGTGTGTGTGTGTGTGTGTGTGTGTGTATAATTACAGCCCGCCCCCTCGCCGGATCGTCACCTTGAAGTGGTGAGTGGGCTTGCGTGTTCCGATGAATCCTGTGAGCAATGCCGTCGGGAGCTATGTACTCCCAGTAGGGTCACCCATGGCGGTAAGGTCCGGGGAGAGGAACCAGACAAAGAACGATCCAAAACATAAAGTCCTCAACGGCAGAACAGGCGGAAGATAATTAAACCTAAATTACAACGGCTGTGAAGGCGGATGAAGGCTGCAGCAGAGAATGGTTTTCCAATCGTCAGGGTAACCGTGCCATTGGATCTCTGCCGTACTCTGTCAAGTTTGTGTGGTGATTCGTTGTGCACCGATCTCCCCACATAAAACAGTTTCACGCACAGGCGTCTTCCAACCCAACCCATCCAACCCAACCCAACCCAACCCAACCCAAACAAACAAACAAACAAAAAAAGACCCATGGCGACTGGCGAATGGCAACGGGGGCAGGACTGTGAATCTGGAAGCCCCTAGTCATGGACCAGCACATGGGCGGTGGATGCAGACTCAGTCGCCCTGTTCAAGGAACGAGGTAGTCGAGCAGCTCGGCAGCTGTATCCATGACTGAGCAGCCCTATTTAGGATCCACTCTGCTCACCCCGTATGGGGAGGGGGCTAGAAAAGGTGCCCTAAACATAGTCTACCTCTTTCTCCCCTGACTGGATTACCGCGTCCAGTGGGGTCACCAATTTAGCGGTCGAAAAAGACATTTGAATTTTGGAACATGGAATATACGGACATTGCTGGATAACATAGATAGTGAACGCCCTGAGCGTAGGACTGCTATTATTGCAAGGGAGCTGAGACGGTTTAAAATTGACATAGCAGCACTTCAAGAAACTCGAAAGGCAGGAGAGGGACAGCTGAAAGAAGAAAAAGGAGGTTATACCTTCTTCTGGAAAGGACTACCTGAGCAAGACCGACGAATACATGGTGTAGGCTTTGCCATCAAAAATGAACTAGTGAACTCTTTGTCAGAAGTTCCTACTGGCATTAACGAACGCCTGATAACTCTTCGATTAAAGCTCGCCAATAACCAACAGGTAACTATTTTGAGCGCTTATGCACCAACATTAGATGCTGATGATGACATCAAGGAAAGTTTTTACAGCCAGTTGGACACTCTCCTGTCAGAGATACCTAAGGAGGATAAAATTATCCTCCTGGGCGATTTTAACGCAAGAGTCGGGCGTGACTTTGATTTATGGCCAGAAACTATTGGAAAAGACGGAGTTGGTAATAGCAACCCGAACGGACTCTTACTTTTGTCTATATGTGCAGAGCATAATCTCACTATCACAAACACGCTCTTTCGACAAAAGAATAAGTTTAAAACATCATGGCAGCACCCACGGTCAAAGCACTGGCATCTTCTGGATTATGTAATTGTCCGTGTTAGAGATCGCCGCGATGTACTTCTTACTAGGGCCATGGTGAGTGCCGACGACTGCTGGACAGACCACCGACTAATCCGGTCCACAATGGTTATCAACATTGCTCCCCAACGTAGGCTTCAAGGAAGGAAACCAAGGCGTAAAATGAACATCCAAGTCCTTCAAGATCCTATTAAGCAAACTCGTCTTCAATCACTTCTTAAGGAACATCTACCTACGGAACCTCCTGACAACATTGAGGACCATTGGTCTAAGCTGAAAACCTCCATTACTGCAGCTTGTGAACAAACTATTGGATATGAAACTAAGAAACATCAGGATTGGTTTGATGAAAATGACAATGAGATTAAATATATAATTGACCAAAAAAGGAAAGCCTTCCAAATATGGCAAAATGATATTAACTGCGCTGCCAAGAAAAAAACCTACGCTAGCGCAAAGGCTGAGGTCCAAAGAAGAACAAGAGAACTTAAGAACGCTTGGTGGAAAAAGAAAGCTGAAGAAATTCAACAACTTGCAGAATCTCATGATGCACGGGGCTTTTTTAAGGCCACAAGGGCCATTTATGGACCAAAAACCTATGGTACAAACCCTTTACAATCAAAAGATGGCACCAAACTCTTAAAAGACAAAGAGTCTATTGCACTGCGTTGGAAAGAGCACTATTATGACCTTTTAAATCGTAAATCTAAGGTGGATAATGAGATTTTTTCGCAAATCCCGCAAAAACAAATTAAAGAGGAACTTGCAATACTCCCCACTTTGGATGAAGTAAAAAAAGCCATTAATCAAATGAAGAACAACAAAGCTAGTGGACCAGATGGGATTCCTGCTGAAATCTTTAAAGAAGGGGGGCCCGAACTTGTACAACATCTTCATAAACTCATCGAAAAAATCTGGATAAGAGAAGAGATCCCAGAAGACTTCAGGGATGCCATAATTATCACCCTCTTTAAGAAGGGTGATAGAACAGACTGTGGAAACTATCGGGGCATTTCTCTCTTAGCAACCGCAGGTAAAATATTTGCTAGGATTCTCGCAAACCATCTTCTATCTATTTCAGAAGAGATCCTCCCTGAAACTCAATATGGTTTCCGCCCCTCTAGAGGGACAGTAGACATGATTTTTACTGCACGTCAGCTCCAAGAAAAATGCCGGGAGCAAAATCAACCCCTTTATATGGCATTTATTGATTTGGCTAAGGCCTTTGATACTGTAGACCGTACAGCTCTCTGGACTATCCTTATGAAAATTGGATGCCCCAATAAATTTGTGAATATCTTGCGACTTCTCCATGACAACATGACGGCAACGGTTTTGGACAACAACGGCTCTCATGGTGCTCCATTTAAAGTGGGATCAGGTGTTAAACAGGGATGTGTTATCGCCCCAACATTATTTGCCATTTTCATCGCCATGGTTTTACATCTTGTCAAGGGGAAACTTCCCACCGGTGTGGGAATTATATATCGAACAGATGGAAAGCTTTTTAATCTCAGCAGGCTGAAAGCAAAAAGTAAGGTAATTACAACCTCCGTTGTGGAACTTCAGTATGCTGATGATAATGTGGTCTCCGCACATTCAGAGGATGATCTCCAAACTATCCTAAATGTTTTTGCAGAAGCATACGAAAAACTTGGTCTCTCACTTAACATCAAAAAAACCAAAGTGCTTCATCAGCAAGTGCAAGCCAATCCTTTGGTGATGCCATCTATCCAGCTTGGCGGGACAATACTGGAAAATGTCGATCATTTTCTCTATCTTGGCAGCTATCTTTCTGTTACAGCTAACATCGACAGTGAAATCCAGCATCGTCTGAGCTCCGCAAGTGCCGCATTTTCTCGAATGAAACATAGAGTGTTCGAGGATCGGGATATTTGTAAGAAGACCAAAACACTGGTTTATGAAGCCATTGTATTACCAACTTTATTGTATGCCTGCGAAACATGGACTATCTATAAACGTCACTTCCACCTCCTTGAAAGGTTTCATCAACGTTGCCTCCGGAAAATCCTGCGAATTACTTGGGAAGATAGGCGAACAAATGTCAGTGTACTGGAAGAAGCAAAGACTACTAGCATTGAAAAAATGATCCTTCAACGCCAACTTCAGTGGACCGGTCATGTTGTTCGAATGCCTGACTGCCGTCTCCCAAAGCAGTTACTTTACTCCCAACTCAAGGATGGAAAGCGGAATATCGGTGGTCAATATAAGAGGTTTAAAGATGTTCATAAGGCTAATCTAAAAAAATGCAATATAAACATCGAAAACTGGGAAGCTCTGGCCCATGAACGATCTAAATGGAGGTTGGCCTTTCAGAAAGGTTCCATGGACTTTGAAGAAGCCCGAGTGCAAGGTGAAAGGGAGAAACGTGCTAAGCGAAAAGCACGTCAAATGAATCCTTTACAGGACCATCTTCTATCTGGTAACCTGTGTCCTCACTGTGGGAAGCTGTGTGGATCTAGAATTGGCCTCCACAGTCACTTACGGACCCATCGCTAGAGTCTACACAATCTTCTTTAGAATTTCCTCCTTTTATCCCGGAAGACAATCTTACTCGGTCACGAGTGATCGCCTGATGATGATGATGAATTACAGCCCGCCTAAAGCTAAGTAAAGATGGGGCCAAACTGATCACCCTAAGGAGTGAATTCCACAGTAAGGGTGCTGCCACCAAAAAGGCTCTGACCCAGGTTGCATGTCATGGTGGCAATTCCTGGGTTGTTTAATCCAGGAATTGCCAGGGATGAGCAAGCATGAGAGCCATGTCTGATTTCAATTAACAAGCCAGGGACCTCCCATTCTTGGTTGTTTTGTGACATCCAAACCCAGAAAGTCTGGGTTGTTTATGGATAAACAACCCTGAGTTAACCCAACAATTGCCCATGGTTTGTTGTTGGGTTAACTCTGGGTTGTTTAACCCATAAACAACTCAGACTATCCAGGTTCAGGTGTCATGAAACAACCCAGGAAAAAGTATTCCTGGGTTGTTAACTGAAATCAGAAACGGCTCACACAGCTCACATACTCATCCCTGGCAATTTCTGGGTTAAATAACCCAGGAATTACTGTCATGATGTGTGAACCAGTTCAGCATCTTGTGTTCCCACCACCCTAATGGTGGTGGGACATACAACAAGGCCTTTGAAGTCCATCTTAAAGTATGGGAAGGTTCAAATGGGAAGAGATAATTTTTTTAAGATCCTGCTCTCAAACCATTTATTTATTTATTATATTTACCGTATATCCCACTCTTTTTTCCTGCAAGGAGCCCAAGGTGGCTTACGTAATTCTCCTCCTCTCCATGTTATCCTCACAACAACCCTGTGAGGTAGTTTAGGCTGAGAGTCAATGACTAGCCCAAAATCACCCAGTGAGCTCCATGGCTAAGTGGGGACTAGAACCCAGATCTCCTGAGTCCCAGTCCAACACTCTAACCACTATGGCACACTGGCATATTTAGGGCTTTGAAGGTAAGAACAGCACCTTAAATTGGGCCCAGAAACAAACTGGAATGTAAGGTCAGTGTAATGTGATCCACAGTGCACACCAGAAAGCAATCTGGCTACCACATTTTGCACCATCTGTGGTTTCTGAACACTCTAAAAGGGCAGCCCAACATAAAGCATATATTACAGTAATCCACCCAAAAGACTGAGCACAATACAGGTGAGACCTGAAACCAACACTAAACAACTCCTTTGAACCCACAATTTTCAGCACCAACAATATCCATTTCACAGCAATCCCAGCTGCTGATAAGAAAATGTGTTGATTTTTTTTTTTTAAGTGGAAGGGGTAGGGCACCTTGGCAGGTGCCAAGAAAGGTGCCTGTGAGAACATTGGTGCCCATGGGAACCATATTGCCTACCCCTGCAAAAACAACAAAATCAAGAGTAAATCTGCAACATCTTTTTTGCAGCATCAGCTTTCATGGACTAGACTCACTTTGGCAGATGGAGAGGCTCCTACCACTACCACTCAGAAGTCACTGTGCAGCAATTTATTATTTTTTAATATTATTACTACATTTCTATACTACTCATTAGCGAAAGCTCTTTGGGTGGTTCATAACAATTCCATCTTGTTTTCCTTCATGGATTTTCTGCAGTAAGAAAAAAAGATGGAAGTGGTGGGAGAACACAGGAGGGCTGCAACTGAAAGACAACAAAGTCTGGACCCTCCATAAAATTCCTTGAATGAGGCATGACAATGTCACCATAAAAGCACCCTTTGTCAGATGTATGGTCACCAAAGTGGGTATTTATTTATTTTATTTATTTTATTATATTTTTAAATCGCCCATCTGGCTGGTCACCCGGCTACAATCATGGTAGAACACAATTAAAACACAATTAAAACACAATTAAAACAATATCAGTGTTTTTAAAAATCCTAACCCACCCCACATTCCCGCCTGAAAAGCCATGTTTTTAGTGAGCGGCCAAAGTTCATCAGGGAGGGGGCATGGCGAAGGTCGCTGGGGAGTGAGTTCCATAACTTGGGGGCCACCACAGAGAAGGCCCTCTTCCTAGTCCCCACCAGCCTGGCTGCTCTGGCTGATGGGACAAGGAGAAGGCCGTCCGTGGCAGACCTTGTTGAGCGGCCTACTTGATGCTGCTGGAGGTGCTCCTTGAGATAAGCTGGATAAGCTCCTTGAGATAACCTTGAGATAAGCTGGGTATGTACCCTGAGCACAGGGAGAAAAAGGAAGTGAAACCAAAACGTCAAGCAATGAAAGAGATAGCATTAAATGTGCTACAGTACTATGCAGAGCACAAATAAATGCAGAATCCAATAAAATAAATGCAAGATCCAGTCAGACTGTAGTAGCCACTGATGATGAATAGGCATAGCAAGATCAACAGTGGCTTGGACCCTAACTAGTGTTCCATTGGTGGGAGAATTCCCACAGTGGACTCCTGCTGATGGGATGCTCCCACTGGCAGAAGGGGGGGGGGGGAGGCCATTTTTGCCAATTTAGCCTTCCCCTGCAGCCCATTGCATCTGCCAAAATATGCTCTAGGGTTGAGGTGCCCCCTAGAACAGTGTATGGGGGAGGAGCACAGGGGACTTTAGAGGGGAATTGCTTGCCTCCCTCTTTGTCCAGCAGAATCCTCCACTAGATCGGAATTCCTTCTGTAGATGGAAGGATTTCTTCTCTTTGTGGAAGAAAACTCAGGATCCAATGCTGTGTAAATAAATAGCTTAAGAAAGAGAGCAACTTTCTGTTGTGAACAAACATTATCAGGCTTTGCTGCAGCCAAATGCCACAATATAACATTTGCTAATGGCTTGTAATTTAGCAGCTTTACATTGTATTCTTACTTTTAACCTTGTTTCTTGTTGAAGTATGGGCACGGAATGCTCCACTACTTCTTTCTCAGTGTTACCATTTTTAATGTCCAATTTATGTCCATTTATTCTCTTGCATAGGGATCTGGCTGGCCTATGTAAATGGCAGAAGCACCATTTAATAAGGTGAATGCCAACACACCAGTGCATGTCTGCCAAATGGATAGTGTACTACAGCAAAAACTTGCAGTGAGTATAAAAGGAGATCCATACTACAGTAATACCGTGGATGACTGGCCAGATGGGCGATTCAAAAATAGAATTAAATAAATAAATAAATAAATAAATCGTTCCAGAACTGTGCTTGTAATCCAAAACACTCTTATATCAAAGTGAGTCTCTGGCGGGCGTGAGCGGGGCTGATTTCGGCCCGCTACGCCCGCTCAAGGCGAGCGGTTACATCCCTACGCTTGTCTTCCAAGACCTTGCTCGTTTATCAAGTCAAATATTTTTAAAATTTTTGGCTTGTCTTTCAAAACGCTCTCAGACCAAGTTAATTGCAATCCAAGGTATTACTGTATTTACACTGAAAACTAACCAAAGTATGACTATTGGTGATTACTTATTTATGGCTTCTGAATAACAATGTTATTTTAGTGGCTGAAAATATTCTAGCATCTGTATCAGCTAGGGAGGTTTTTAGCCAACAGGTGGGCCGCTGACTGACAGGGGGACAGAATTTGATGATGAATGTGCATTTGGGATTGCCACTGGTGAAAAGTCTTGGCTAATGAGGGGATTTTCCCCCCTACAAATCAATTAACAAGCTACCTTGAAGAAGAATTTTCCCCATCTGCTTATTACACTGCTAAGCTGTGCTATTTAACATATTTACTTTGGGGAGATCTGGTTACATCTTAACAACAGGATCATGGAAATTGTTTTCACAGTAAATTATATTTAGTGTGTTGCAGTTGCATTGTTTCCACCTGCTGGCTTTTGTTTCTACCCACCCTAAAATGTCCAACATTTTGCAGACAGTTTATACCATTTATACCGATTTAAACCATATAAACGGTTTATACCGTTTATACCATGCATTTATACCGATTCTTCAGACACACTCCATCTATGGAGATATCAACATTGTTAAGATATTCAACAGTCAGTTGGGATGTAGTACATAGATAACCGAAGACAAGCATTTGGAAACTGCATATATTTTTACATATGCCCTGAAGCCCTTGATATGGTCTTAAAAATAGCAGCCAGCAAGTCAAGTCGCACAGGGAACAAACAGAATGCAATGGGCTTAGAGTTCTGCATTTACACATTTGAACACAACTAGGTGCCCTCCATATGTGTTGAACTACAACTCCCAGGTAGCTTACCTTTCAGAATATATCTGCTATATTTAATAGGAATGAAATACCATTCTGCATATGGCAAAGAATTTATTTATTTATTTATTATATTTATACCCCGCCTTTTTTCCTGAAAGGAACCCAAGGCAGCTTACATAATCCTCATCCTCCTCTCCATTTTATCCCCAAAACAACCCTGTGAGGTAGGTTAGGCTGAGAGTCAGTGACTGGCCCAAAGTCACCCAGTGAGTTTCATGGTCGAGCGGGGACTAGAACCCAGGTCTCCCAAGTCCCAGTCCAACACTCTCACCACTACGCCACACTGGCCACACTGGAATGATTGAAATAGATTAATTCTTAAATTCCTGCTTCCTTTTCACCCACTTCAACATACTGCTATTTATATACTCCTTTCAGGTTGTACCCAGTGTTAGTCCTACTTAGAATAGACCTATTGAAATGAATGGGACTTAAATTAGATTAACATTGGGTACACATATTGGATACAACCCATCTATGTATATGGACCCCTCAAGTAATTTTGCTATTTAGCAATACAGTAATACCTTGGATTGCAAGAATAATTTGTTCCGGAACCATGCTTGTAATCCAAAACACTTGTATATCAAAGCGAAATTCCCCATAAGAAATTTGTACACTTATTTTTAATTTAAGCTGCAATAAAGAATGATAGTGTAAAGTCTTCATTTTTCTTGACCGTACTACAGTACTTGTATTGCAAGACGTCGCTTGTTTATCAAGTCAAAATTTATTTTAAAAAATTGCTTGTCTTGCAAAACACTCTCAGACCAAGTTACTTGCAATCCAAGGTATTACTGTACTTACACAAGTTCCACTGACCTGTCCAGTTCCAGAAATGAGTAGTTGGCTCATTTCTGGGGTTGCTCTAGGAAGCACTAGCTTTCTGTTGCATCAGCAGTTGGTCCCACTAGTGCAGGGGTCCTCAAACTTTTTAAACAGGGGGCCAGTTCATTGTCCCTCAGACTGTTGGGGGGCTGGACTATAGTTTGAAAAAAATATGAATGAATGGATCAAGTAAAAAAAAAGGACCCGGGTCCCTTTTATTTTTTTACTTGATAGGGGTGAATTTTCCCCCCTTAAATAGAAAGTTATTTTATTTATTTATTTCATTTCATTTCATTTTTATACTGCCCAATAGCTGAAGCTCTCTGGGCGGTTTACAGCAATTAACAAGACAGTCCCTGCCCACAGGCTTACAATCTAAAAAGACACGACACACAAGGAAAAAGGAATGGGGAAGGAAGAAGGGGGAATATTAATGAATACTCCTGGCAGGGCTGGTGGTATTTACATATATAGTTGCACAATTGTTTCATGCCTAACACGAATATACTTTTGTTTTTGCCATCACACAAATGAGCATACTCGACAAAAGAATCGGCACTTGAAGCGAAAGAGTTAAAAAAAAGTCTGCTTCTGCCAATCGGCCGCCGGGCCGGATAAAAAGGCAAGGCGGGCCGGATGTGGCCCGCGGGCCTTAATTTGAAGACCCCTGCACTAGTGCAACATAATTGGTGGAGATGCACAGGCAACATTGGATACTGTCTCCTATTTGGAGGTGTGGGGTGGAATACTATTATTGGATTGAAACCACATTCTAGTGAGAGAGGGTAACAAAGTGGACGAGTGGGACTTACAACAAGCTGTTGAACCTTTTTCAGGATTCCAGCCACTCTGTTCCCTCTCCCCACCCCCACCTCCCAGTTTTCCATCTCCAATAGTCAGTGTTCCATGACCACTGAGCATGCTCATCATTTGGCTATTTGGGGGGGGGATACCCCCTGAGGAGTTCTGTTTATACTAAATATGTTTTGTTCTTCTGCAAACCTTCCTCTTATACATGGGTGCTGTCATTTTGGTAACATAAGGACTGGTAGAACGGAGACCTCTATTAGTATATACAAGCGGGACCTCAAACAAAATGTTGCAGTGTGGAGTGCTCTTGTTCAGGGTTCCCATGTCAACCCCCCCCCCCAGTCAGCCAGCATTCCATGGCCACTGGGCATGCTCAGTCTTTATTGAGCTGTTTTTATGGCAGTTTGGGTTTCTCCCTTTTTGTCCCTAAATATTTTTTTTGTACTTCTGTGAACCCTGGGGTTCCCCTGCACCTGCTGATACCTTCCTCTTGTGTGTAGATGGTGCCATTTGGGCTCCATATGGACCGGCACTCAGAGAACTGAGATTGCTATTGAAGATGATGAGGATGGGATGATGATAGGTTACTTTATTTGTCCACTAGCCACATTGTTCCCATTACATACCTCTGAAGATAGTATATATTTGTTTCTTAAATAAAATAATAAATGGATGGAACGCTCCTTGACTGACTGAAAATTTTCTGTGATTCTATTCTTATTTATAAAATTCCTAACTGCAGCTTTATCTGATTTGTCTTTCTTTCTTTCTTTCTTTTAAATGATATAGCTACCGTGGGGATTTCTCCTTTAAAAACGTGGTAATGAGTGTAAGACTGAGTGACTGGTGTGTGATTGCGTTGATGTTTTCCCTTCTCTTGAGCCCACTTTGACGTTCAGTTCTTTACATCAGGGATTGCTCTTAACCACTTACAACTGTTAGGACTGTGTGCTCAAGTTAACTGCTTGCTGGCAGCGGAAACTGAAAGCCACTGGTCAGCTGCCTTAGAGGTTTTAATTCTTCTATGAATCAACTTTATTTTCCGTGTGTGTGTGTGTGTGTGTGTGTGTAGATAGATAGATAGATAGATAGATAGATAGATGATAGATAGATAATATTGTGCAAAAAAAAGTATAGTGAAAATGCCATCTTAACATTCTTTCATATTTAAATCAACAAGTCTACTTAGCTACTTACTTATTCTCCCTTTTTTAGTGGTGTGGTTCTAATCTGGGTTCTAGTCCCTGCTCGGCCATGAAACTCACTGGGTGACTTTGGGCCAATCACTGACTCTCAGCCTAACCTACCTCACAGGGTTGTTGTGAGGATAAAATGGAGAGGAGGATTATGTAAGCCGCCTTGGGTTCCTTTCAGGAAAAAAGGCGGGGTATAAATATAATAAATAAATAAATAAATCTTTGAATTTTGAATACATTTAGAGAGCAATACTATGGGTCCTAGACCGCATTTCTGGGGCATAGGATTGTGCCTTCATTTTGGCTCTGCTGAGCCACTGTGGAGGTTTCTACAGTGCCTTCCGCTACAAGGTTGAACTCTGACGTCACAGATGGGGGAAATGTGTGTGTCAGGGTGTTCTGGTGGGTGGGGAGGGAGTGGTCAAGGTTCCAAGGGATCCTAAGCCCTCCAAGCTCCCAATCATGGCTCTGGCCTGGGAAAACATTTAGATGCACTCAAGAGCATGTCTAATTATTTTTCTTCCATCCTTGGGTGGAAAATAAATACAAGAAACCCCACCTCCTGTTGATGTCTGCCCTGCCAGCAAGACCTGAGAAGGCATAGGAAGGAATGGAGTGATCTGATCTCAGAGCACTCCATGAAGATCATAGGATTGTTCTCTTAATTTAGAATATACACTTCAGGTCTGATCATTTGTAAAATTGTTTAGATTTCATTAACATGCTGCTGATTTATCAACTGCTATTCATTCAATGTGAAATAATTAGGATTTAGATTTTCCCTTCCATTTTAGATTGCTTGGATACTGTTATGACAAATATGTTCTTCATGGTGTCCTAATTAATAATAGCAACTTAGTATTGATCTCAATGCATTTTTTCCTGTTTGTTTAATCCTAGTATAATTATTGTTCAGTTTAATTATATCCATGCTTTAGAATTACTCTTGATGGAACCTATGATGTCAATGATGAGTAGGCCTTTCGTTCAGAAATTGATATGTGTTGATTTATCCAGTTACATTTTAAGAAAATAAAATTTTAGCTGGTTAACTTGAGAATGATGTTGTTCAATCTTGTGTGGTATGGGGAAGATAAAAGTAATTATGATATCCAACAATTGATTTGAATTCTCATTGCTTTGTCATCAAATTGAAAAGCATTAAATTCTCTCTTGCTTCATCACCTGATTGAAGTTTCTCGTCATTCACTTCTGCTCCACTTGCAATGCAGTACAATTTAACTTAGAGATGAGCAAACACCCACATCTCAATTTGGAATGGACTTAAGGATGTTACCTTCTTTTTTTTTCTTCTTTTTTTTTTGCATTCAGAAATCGTGAGCCGGTCTGAGCGAAAGGAGAATGTAACCATCTGTGTGTTTTTGCGTTCACAAACGGTGTGCCGAACAGAGCTAAAAGGAGAATGATCACCAAAAAAAAAAAAAAGTAACATCCCTGTGTTCTTTCTGAGCTCTCCAGAAATTTTTTTTAGAAAAAGCTCAAGCCCCTAACCCTGAAGACTCACTCATTTTATTGCTAGTGCTTACCCAGGACTGCTTTACCTCTAGATATCCACTGATGGAATATTTTGGTTTCTGCTATCATTTCAATTTAGTTGATTTACTATTTTTCATGACACTTGGTTTGAAGAAATTAACATACAGCAGAACTAATTATTTAATGTCACAGTTGGTTAGAACTTCAGGTAAAACTGTGTTGCATTCTGACACACAATGAGATGCTTTGTTTACTGTGTAGCACCAGATCATAACATCAAATTGGCATGACCCTCTATCAGTAAAAATAGGGACTCTCATGTGTATGTGCTAGGGACAGGAGAGCTATGGGCAGCAGGCCAGTACTATGACCCAGCAATATACTGGCAGGGCGTTCTTGACCACAGTTTTAAGTAGAAGCTGTGGCTGGGTCTCAAGACATGAGACAGTCTATTTCATTGCATTTTTTAAGAATGAAAGAAGGTAGCAAATAGAGAACAATGACCAAGCATAAATTTAGAGCAAGGCATTTCAGTATCAGTGAAAATCTGTGTATAAATGGAAACAGTTATTCATAACATTTTGTATCCTAACAACTAAATACTGATGGATGGAGGGTTATTGGAGAGTTGTTTCCCCCTCCAACAAGCCATGCTGCCTGGGTACAGACAACACAACAAGCTGCACCCAGACAATGATTATGGAAGTCACCCCTGGCATATGCCACGATTTAAATAAGCCACAGTGGCTTAAATAAACTACAGTGGCTTTATTTGATCGTACAAACTAGGTCAACATAACATATTGCAAACAATGTTTTTAAAGCCACCACACAGGAACATATTAGCTTATAAGTTCTGGCTCCAAATGCTGTCATTGCTCAATAGAACTGGGATAAGCAATGATGTACCTTTTTTTTCAACATAACTCTGCATGTTAGGCATGGCCTGTCTACCACAACCAAGTAGTGGCCAAGGAGGTGAAAGGACCCATGCAATCCAGACCACCATATCATCATCATCAGTTACGTGGCTTCCGGAAAAAGGAGGAGGTTCAAGAGATTGGTAACCCGAGGTCATTTGGCCAATCCAGACCACCACTCCCACATGAGGACACAGGTTACCAGATAGAAGATGGTCCTGTAAAGGATTCATTTGACGTGCTTTTCGCTTAGCACGTTTCTCCCTTTCACCTTGCACTCGGGCTTCTTCAAAGTCCATGGAACCTTTGTGAAAGGCCAACCTCCATTTAGATCGTTCATGGGCCAGAGCTTCCCAGTTTTCGATGTTTATATTGCATTTTTTTAGATTAGCCTTATGAACATCTTTAAACCTCTTATATTGACCACCGATATTCCGCTTTCCATCCTTGAGTTGGGAGTAAAGTAACTGCTTTGGGAGACGGCAGTCAGGCATTCGAACAACATGACCGGTCCACTGAAGTTGGCGTTGAAGGATCATTTTTTCAATGCTAGTAGTCTTTGCTTCTTCCAGTACACTGACATTTGTTCGCCTATCTTCCCAAGTAATTTGCAGGATTTTCCGGAGGGCAACGTTGATGAAACCTTTCAAGGAGGTGGAAGTGACGTTTATAGATAGTCCATGTTTCGCAGGCATACAATAAAGTTGGTAATACAATGGCTTCATAAACCAGTGTTTTGGTCTTCTTACAAATATCCCGATCCTCGAACACTCTATGTTTCATTCGAGAAAATGCGGCACTTGCGGAGCTCAGACGATGCTGGATTTCACTGTCGATGTTAGCTGTAACAGAAAGATAGCTGCCAAGATAGAGAAAATGATCGACATTTTCCAGTATTGTCCCGCCAAGCTGGATAGATGGCATCACCAAAGGATTGGCTTGCACTTGCTGATGAAGCACTTTGGTTTTTTTGATGTTAAGTGAGAGACCAAGTTTTTCGTATGCTTCTGCAAAAGCATTTAGGATAGTTTGGAGATCATCCTCTGAATGTGCGGAGACCACATTATCATCAGCATACTGAAGTTCCACAACGGAGGTTGTAATTACCTTACTTTTTGCTTTCAGCCTGCTGAGATTAAAAAGCTTTCCATCTGTTCGATATATAATTCCCACACCGGTGGGAAGTTTCCCCTCGACAAGATGTAAAACCATGGCGATGAAAATGGCAAATAATGTTGGGGCGATAACACATCCCTGTTTAACACCTGATCCCACTTTAAATGGAGCACCATGAGAGCCGTTGTTGTCCAAAACCGTTGCCGTCATGTTGTCATGGAGAAGTCGCAAGATATTCACAAATTTATTGGGGCATCCAATTTTCATAAGGATAGTCCAGAGAGCTGTACGGTCTACAGTATCAAAGGCCTTAGCCAAATCGATAAATGCCATATAAAGGGGTTGATTTTGCTCCCGGCATTTTTCTTGGAGCTGACGTGCAGTAAAAATCATGTCTACTGTCCCTCTAGAGGGGCGGAAACCATATTGAGTTTCAGGGAGGATCTCTTCTGAAATAGATAGAAGACGGTTTGCGAGAATCCTAGCAAATATTTTACCTGCGGTTGCTAAGAGAGAAATGCCCCGATAGTTTCCACAGTCTGTTCTATCACCCTTCTTAAAGAGGGTGATAATTATGGCATCCCTGAAGTCTTCTGGGATCTCTTCTCTTATCCAGATTTTTTCGATGAGTTTATGAAGATGTTGTACAAGTTCGGGCCCCCCTTCTTTAAAGATTTCAGCAGGAATCCCATCTGGTCCACTAGCTTTGTTGTTCTTCATTTGATTAATGGCTTTTTTTACTTCATCCAAAGTGGGGAGTATTGCAAGTTCCTCTTTAATTTGTTTTTGCGGGATTTGCGAAAAAATCTCATTATCCACCTTAGACTTACGATTTAAAAGGTCATAATAATGCTCTTTCCAACGCAGTGCAATAGACTCTTTGTCTTTTAAGAGTTTGGTGCCATCTTTTGATTGTAAAGGGTTTGTACCATAGGTTTTTGGTCCATAAATGGCCCTTGTGGCCTTAAAAAAGCCCCGTGCATCATGAGATTCTGCAAGTTGTTGAATTTCTTCAGCTTTCTTTTTCCACCAAGCGTTCTTAAGTTCTCTTGTTCTTCTTTGGACCTCAGCCTTTGCGCTAGCGTAGGTTTTTTTCTTGGCAGCGCAGTTAATATCATTTTGCCATATTTGGAAGGCTTTCCTTTTTTGGTCAATTATTATATATTTAATCTCATTGTCATTTTCATCAAACCAATCCTGATGTTTCTTAGTTTCATATCCAATAGTTTGTTCACAAGCTGCAGTAATGGAGGTTTTCAGCTTAGACCAATGGTCCTCAATGTTGTCAGGAGGTTCCGTAGGTAGATGTTCCTTAAGAAGTGATTGAAGGTGAGTTTGCTTAAGAGCAACAATTATGTAACATAACAGAGCAACAATTACGCCAGTGTGGCGTAGTGGTGAGAGTGTTGGACTGGGACTCGGGAGATCTGGGTTCTAGTCCCCGCTCAGCCATGAAACTCACTGGGTGACTTTGGGCCAGTCACTGACTCTCAGCCTAACCTACCTCACAGGGTTGTTGTGAGGATAAAGTGGAGAGGAGGAGGAGAATTATGTAAGCCGCCTTGGGGTCCTTGCAGGAAAAAAGGCAGGGTATAAATGTAATAAATACATAAATAAATAAATAAATAAATAAATGTGAAGAAGGCCTGGCTAATGTAGTGCAGATGCTGTTTTACAACACTTATCTCATTTATCCTAAAAAAAAAACCCTCTGTCACTATTTGACAGATGGTAAATTTCTGAAGGCTAAAATAAAATGACCTGCACACAGGGAACCACTGAGTTTATGAATGAGCTATCATGTCAAAGTCAGGCTTGCATCGCACTTGTTGTCCTGGGTGAGTATGTCACGGATTCATTCTACAAGACTCACCATATCGTTTTACTTAGCTCCTGAGAAACAAATGTGCCAAGTTCATTCAGCATAAGTTGATTCAGTAGCTTTTATTAATGTCTATTGTTGGTTTGAAACTCTTAAAACTAGGGCTGCAATTTAATTGATTAATGAGTTAAACACTTTTAATCAGCTAAAAAGGTGTCCCTGATTAATTAGGCTGTAGATTTTTAAAAAGTATTATCTTCTAATACAAGTACATATATAAACTGCATATTATAGCAAGCAAGCACCATTCCCCCTTATCTCTCACATAGGAGGAATACGTGATCTAAAATGACACTGCAGCACATATATACATTATCTAAACAGAAATATTTCTTGCTTCCGAAATATTGTTGTTGTTGTTTTGCCTGTATGCAAATTTAATTGATTAATCATATACAGTTTGCAATCTCCATCATGAGACTTTTTAAATTAATGCATTCTTCATGGTTGCCCTATCATTCTATATTTGTTTTCAGATACTTCGGTAGGCTCATTTGCAGTTCTACCACTAAAGGTCTACAAGCTTTCCTTTACAGCCACTTAATTGGTTAGGTTTGTGTTCTTGCACCCAGGATTAGAGGTAACCATTGAATGTGAAGTCTTCAGTGCCCATTGATATACAGCATGCATCCTTAGAAGGAGGATGAATTTGCTTGACTTCATGCCTGCATGCTGTTGCCTTCAATTTTCCATTAAATGGCAATTTAAAGACATGGCTTCAGGCCGATGCTGGAGAGTTATAAAAAGAGTTTCATTAACAGATCAAAGTAGCATAATTTGAAACTGGGTAGGTTGCAGCCCACTGCATTTTTGTCAGGATTTATCATTTCCATTGATTTGCAAATCAAGCACATTTCTTTTGGGGGAAGGCATTCAGATTTTAAGAAACTTGATTGAATGTATGTGCCTTGGGGCTATGTAAGAAGCATTAAATAAAGGGCAGGTGACAATTTAGGTATGTCTTTATAGGTTCTTTATTCAGATACTAGGCAGGTTCGCAGGACACATGGCTTCAAAGACACCCTACCCCCATGTGCCCAACAGATGATCAGGCACATTGGGGGTAGGGTGCCCCCTCCCCCCTCAGTCCTCCTGTGGGTATCCCATGGATACTCACAGCTTCCTTGAGAGGAAGCCAAGCAGAGCAGCTTCCCCCCCCCCCGCTTGCCACCACCAGCCAAAAGGAGCTTGAGGAAGCCAAGCAGAGCGGGTCATGCCCCCACTCGCTGCTGCAGCCACCAGTCCCTTTCAGCTGGTGGTAACGAGCAGGAGCAGCAAGGCCCCACCACCACTTGGCAGCGGTGCCAGGGAGAGGGGGAAGGGGGGTGATGAGCTGCTCTTCTTGGCTTCCTTGAGAGGAAGCCTAGCAGAGCAGCTTGTTCCCCCACTCACCCCCCCCCCCGCCCTTGCTCGGTGCGGCCACTGCTCAACTGAGTAGCGGCCATGCCAAGCAAGGGCAACTAGCCCAGTGCTTCTGTTTGTCATAAGGACGTGCATGCATGGCAGTGACAAACAGGAGCGCCCCGTCCAGTTGGCGAATTCCTCACCAAATGGGGGGAAGGCACTTCTCGCATGGCAATGACAAAGAGAAGCGCCCCCACGGCTTGTCCTCCCACCTTTGCCTGGTGCAGTGCCTGCGGGCACCGCACCAAGCAAGGGCAGCATGTTCAGCTGGGCCTCCTACCGGGGAGACCCAGCCAAATGCAGCTCGTCCCTTAGCCCGCAGCCATGATCACCCTATGATCACAGCTGCAGGCAGGGGGCAGCGGGTGTGTTTGGCTGGATCTCCCGGGAAGGAGGCCCAGCCGAACACGCCCCCACATCCACAGCTGCTCACCCGCAGTCGGTGTAGTGCCTGCAGGCACGGGGATGAGCCATGTTCCCGTTGCTCACTGCAGCAGCCGCTCACTCAGTGGCTGGGATGGCAAGTGGGGGGGGTGAGCCGGTGTCTGCTGTGCGCCCCTTCCTCAAGCCCCAGCAGGGTTTGGGGAGGCAGCGTGCAACAGACACCGGTGGCACCACCACGCCCCCCCTCCTCAAGCCTCAAGCGGGGCTTGGGTGTGTGTGTGTGTTTGTGGATGACAGCTGCCCAAAGTGCCGCTTGGGCACTTTGGGCAGCTGCATCAGCCCTTGCCCGGAGCTGCTTGGCCAGAAAGCAAGGCTTTCTCTGCCGCTCTGGCCAAGCGGCTCTACAGTTTTTGGGCTTGCCCATGGCGTAGCCTATTGTCCTGGTTCTGACAATATACTAACCCACAAAGGGTTTAGTAAACCCTAGAACAAGCCATGGCTTCTTGAGGTGGCTTTGTAGCTAACCCGAAGCCACCCCGTGGGAAGCAGGCTGGATTCAGACGACACGCTATGCCACTGTGGCGTAGAAGCCATGGTAGGTTAGCATGTCGTGTGAACCTAGTCACTGTGTGTGAGCATTAGTATTGGACAAATCAGTCTATAGCCAGTCCATATGTGTTCAGTCATAAGTCCTTTCCATCCAATTTCCGCATCATTCTGCACTTAAAAAAGAACAACCATGAAAATTTGCATTTATTTTTGTATGCAGCTTTCCTTAACATATGCATTTTGTATGCATCTTTCCCTAATCTACACATTTTTGTACATATCTTTCCCTAATATACACAGTTTTGTATGCAACCTTCCCTAACATATGTGTTTTTGTATGCACTTTTTCAGCTGAGAACTGCATCACAAAATTTGGATAAGTGCGGAATCCAAAGCATAACTGTGTTTCAATCTGCATATTAGTCTAGGAATTGTAAATTAGGTTCATTTCCTTAAAAATGCAGACCAAACAAAAATTCTCCAGCATCCCTAGTGAGCATTCAGTGTACAACTGATCCCCACATGCCAACGGCATTCATGCCCAACCCACATAGATTCCTTACCTGAACACATAGCAAATGTGTTCAGGAATCATAGGGTGTGCACAAGATGCTCACAATGCTACAGGGAATGAATAAACTTGGAATGCCTAGCACTTTTCTTCATACTTTTCTTATTTGAGCTATTGCTTGCCTCATTTTCAGTACCTTTGTACAGGGAGTATAGAAAGATCCTAGACGATCCAAATATTATGCTTTCAATCTGCCAGTTCTGTGAGAAGGACAGTAATCTTTGCAGAAATATCAGAAATAATTGGAATGGAACTAAAGGTCTGCCCAAAATTGGCATTGTTATCAATAACAGAAAATGTAGTTTGTTTAAAGAATACTAAGGAACTGATTGTGAATTTATTAACAGCGGCTAAATTAATGATAGCTAGGAAATGGAAAGTACAACGGGTTTTTTTTTTAAAATTACTGAGTGGTATAAAGAGGTATGGGATATCGCGTTAAATGATAAATTAACTTTCAGTATCAAATGTCAAAAATGACAATTGGAGAAAAACACTTTTGTGAGCATTTGGGGTAAATTTTTGGATTATGTGTTGGTGAGGGGGAAGGGGAACGAACTAGAGTTGTGTAATGAAGCCTCGCTGGGGCAGAACGAGGCCGAATATGGCCCCGCTCACGCCCCAGCGAGGCCTTACCTTTCCTTCTGGGCAAGAAGACTGGAAATGACGCGACGGGACCGTTCTGCGCCTGCGCAGGGCCCATTTCCGGGTCCGAACGCGGCGGACCAGGTAGGGAAATTGTTCGAGCGGTGCTGCGCACCACTCAAAAAAACGAGGCGGGGAGGGGGGCGGGGGGAAATAAGGCTTGGGCGACACGCCCAACCTTATTTCCACCGCTAGAATGAACCTTTCAAGATTTGTTATATTTTTGGAACAGAGAATAATATTTTATATTCTTTGGGAAATATTAGCATGGTCCCTAGAGGGTGGGCGGGTGCACAATATTAATGTTGTATTGTTATTATTTTATTATTATTATTGTCATTATTTGTTATTACAGTCATGCCTTGGATTGAGAGCATAATTCGTTCCAGGAACGTGCTTGTAATCCAAAATACTCTTATATCAAAACGATATCCCCCCAAAAAAATTTGTATAGAGATTTTTAATTTAAGCCGTCCTACAGTACTTATATTGCAAGACGTCGCTTGTATATCAAGTCAAATTTTTAAAAATAAATATTTAAAAATTTGCTTGTCTTGCAAAACGCTCTCAGACCAAGTTACTTGCAATCCAAGGTATTGCTGTATTTGTTTGGATTGAAAAAATTGAATATATATATATATATATATATTTAAAGAGAAGGACAGTAATTGCTTCAAGCTCCATGGTCATTTTTCCATATTCATTTTCATGTATTTCTGGAGTGCATTTAGCTAATCTATGCTAATGTCCTTCAATGGGGGTGGGGTGGAAGCATGCTCTTTTGGAAGAAAATTATACTTTACAGCAAACTTCCTTGCCCTTCTTTTTTATGTCTGTCTGTTTTAAAGGCTAGCTTTCTTGACACAAAGACCAGCCCTAATGGTCTTCAACTCGGAATGATTTTATGTCATAGTGTCCTGACCTTTTCCTGGGAAAAATATTACCTAAAAAGGAAAGAAATGTGGTTTGAAAGACGCTCTTCCTTCAGGACTTTAAAGATTCCAGCAATCATTGTCAGATAACTATCCTTTCTGCTTAATTTGTTGTCAGGTTCCACTTACAAAAGCATCATTTTGGGCACACAACACATCTTGCACCCTAGCCTACAGAGTACCGGTAAATAGCTCCCTCATTAATCTTTGCTTCTTTCTTTTGCCTATACTTTTCATTTGAAAAGGGGGGTTACATTGGCTTTTTGTAATATGCTATTTTACATGAAATACTTCAGAAATGTACAAAAAGGAATGGCTGAATTACATTAGGCTCTGTTTTATAATCAAATATATTTGATTTCTCTGCAGTTAGCCATATTGCACTGAAATGCATTTCAAACAAGCAAAACAAACACAAAGCAATTGAACACTCTACTAGAATCTTTCACAGAAATCTAGAGTAGATGGGTTTGTAAAATCGATTTAGATCCACCTTTTGGGTGTACTGATGCAGCTGCAATCAAGCGGTGCACGCATTCATTTTTTCAGCTGGGTAGGAAAGAAATTCATGAAATAGAGGCATTCATTTTTGTGATACTAAATCAACATTAGTAGTACCTAATTATCACCATCATAACATTTATATAATTTGTTAATTGCAGTTCTGGTTCCCCTTTTCTCTCCAGTTGCCATGTCAAATAAACAAGAAGGTTTGCAAACACCTACACGCTTTGTATCAAATTAATTAATTTGCACTGCACTCTAGCAGCAGGAATCTGCACAAGGTGATCAAAATAAATGTGAGTGACTGCTCTATGAAGAACTGAGTAGGCTATCAAATTGGCATTTCATTTATTTCTTGCCTAAGTGTGTGTGTGTGTATATCTATATCTATACAGTATATCTATATCTCAAGAAGGCTACTGAACAGTGTTTTTACAGGGAATAATCATGCTCTGACATCAAAGGGTTGTGTGTCACAGCTGTGAATCTATTTTTTATTTTAAAACCTGCATTCCTGCACAGCCGCATGGGTGCATGTGCATTTACCAGACTTTTTATTTTATTTTAAAGGAACCTGAAATGGCTGCATGAACTCCCACTTCTATATAATTCTCTACAATACTGTAGCTTGTGGCATATGCTCACCCTATAAACACAAATAATAAATCACACGTGATCTTTCACATTGATCCTACTTCTCCCGCAAGAACATTATACATTTGGTGTATAGCACTTGATTGCTTTTTAATGCAGGGGATACTGCAGTGTTTTCATTAATGTGTGACACAGAACAGCAATTGCATGTAAAAAAATAAATAAAATACTGGCACAGCAGTGACTCAGAAATGAAAGGGACTCCAGTGTACACTCTACCCAACACTCTAGGTGTACATTAACAAATGCATTTTAACAAATGCAGTGTATATGAGTTCTATCAGTAGTAGAGGCAGTTTTCCTGATGAAAATAGTTTTGGACAGGGCAGTGGCAAATACTATAGAATTTATAAAATGATAGTTCTTATTATGCATTTATACTAGTACATTTATTGGCCAACCTGAACCCAAAAGCAGAATATAGTTTCTAGAACCATTTTTGCAGGTTAAAATGGAAGATGCAATGTATTGCTTTTATGTCTGAAGGAAAATTTTCATCTGAAGACTGCCTATGGCACAACTCAGCACAAGTTCCCATTCTGAATCTGTATTACAGTAGATATTTTAATAAAATACAAGTGTGAGATACTTCCATTTCAGCTTGTCAGGGTATCTTATACCATGCAAAAACTGGATAATAAAAGCTTCTGCAATTAATGGCAGTTTTTCCTTACACAAAGCTAATATTAAAATTTGCCGTTGTACTTATTTCTCTAGGGTTTCTAACCATTCAGCATGTGTGCAGATATAGTTATTATAGTTGCACACCTGAGGCACACCTCAGACATCTTGCTGTCTGCAGCAGAGCAGCAAATGGCACCCCTCTCCCCATTCTTCAAGTCAGTGGGCATATTATCCCAGGCCGGTCAATGTATTTTGGCATTTATTTATTTATTATATTTATACCCCGCCTTTTTTCTGCAAGGAACCCAAGGCGGCTTACATAATCCTCCTCCTCCTCTCCATGTTATCCTCACAACAACCCTCTGAGGTAGGTTAGGCTGATAGTCAGTGACTGGCCCAAAGTCACCCAGTGAGTTTCATGGCTGAGCGGGGACTAGAACCCGGATCTCCCAAGTCCCAGTCCAACAGTCTCACCACTACGCCATGTGAGGCAAAAAATCCAACATTTTACTCTACTCTTCCCTGATAATAAAATTACAACAGTAATAAATTAAATAACAATTTTCTGCCCTTTCATAATATTCAAAATCAGCTGCCTGAGTCAGCCTAATGGCAGGGCTAGCTCTTACCTGAGGGTATGTTTCTAGATATCCCTGAGTGTGCCAAGTCTGGCCACTTAACTTGAGAAGAAGCTCAAAAGTGAGCGAGGAGAGAGGCAAGAAGTTGACAGCCTTCTTTTTCTCAAGGGGAAATGAGAAGTAATAACTGTTCTCTTGGACTTCTACCCTCTATTTCATTACATCTTGCAAAGGCACTTCAGAGAGCGAAAACCCCAGGGTATTGTGCCCTGGTTTTTAAAGTGAAAAACATGATGTTTGTTAACAGCATCATTTTTTTTTTCATGTTAAAAGGTTTAAACAAAGTGTGGTGAATGTCAGAGCAAAGTGATATGTGAACACTTCTACGCTTTTGTACGCTTTTATACTAGGTTGCATTTCCCCCTACAACTATTTATTTCCCCTTAGCACTCTCTACTCAATTTATTGTAATCCTCTTCACTTGCCTATGGGTATTCATGGGTTGTTGTTTTAAGAATTAGAAAAGGCCATGCTGGTTTATAGAAATAACCCTGAAGCAAGGGTAATGGAAAAGGCCGGGTTAGCCCTTTTCATTACAATAATGACACTTGATTTCAAGGTCGTCATGAACTGACATGTGGCTTTGCATTTCATGTAGCACCTGCTCATTGTGACCAGAAGGCTTTAGTTTAATATGACATTGTGGCCAATGGAGAGGCAGAGAAAGGGAATATATAATGCTTGGTAAATCTGTAACTGAGGTTGGCTGTAGTACTCAGCAGACATGACTATCAAGAAAGTTTGAGAAACATAATCAGGATTGGGACAACCACATATCCCTTGCAGGGTTTTTTTTTTATGAACCCTAACTGCAGATCTTATAGATGGCCTTCATCATATTCATAAAATTATTTTTGTTTGTTATATTCTTGTGATATATTCTTATCATGCCTTTGATATTCAAAGTAACAAGCAAAAAGTTACTTATAGAGCAATCCTGTGCTTTCAGACTCGTGTCAGCAAGGTAGAAGTCAGGAACAAGGTGGGCTTCTTGTATTTTTCTTCTGTGCATGGAAGAAAAATTACTCCCTCCTATTGCTGGCAATAGGAGGGGACATTTAGACATTCTCTTGAACACGTCTAAATGTTTCCTGGGGACAGGGGCTGAGAAGATTGCTCTGATCCATGGCCACTCCCTCCCCATGCACCAGGCTGCCCCCAGAATATCCAGTTTTCAACTTCATAGAGGGAGCCACTTCAGAAGCCTCCGGGGTAGTTGGGAGGAGCAGGAGGGTGGGCTTCAATAAAACAAAAAACCCTCTGGAGCTGTAGCTCTGTCTACATCAGGGATAGGCAACATGGTGCCTGCAGGCACCTCTTTCATAGTACCCATCAAGGTGTGCTGCCGCTACCACTTTTTATTATTTTAATTAACACATTTTCTTACCTTTTGGGCAGATTATTTGTCCTTTGCCATACACCCCATGGCAGCCATTTTGTGGTGGTGCCCAGGGCAGTTTCTCAAATTGGTAAATGTGCTACAGCTCAAAAAGGTTACCTACCCCTGGTCTACAGCCTTGGAGGGTTTTGCTGAGCAATCCTATGACCCCTGCAATGCTTTCTAGGGCCCAGTAATCTCGGAAGTAGGATCTCTGAGGGTTCGGAGAAGCTTTGACCTCTCCCATCCCAGTGATCCCCAGCAAGATCACTGCCTTGGTGCTGCTAATAGCATTTTTCCTCCTGCAGTCCAGCTGGCTTCATCAGGAGTGAAGGGCTGCACGCATCCCACGTAGTTGTGCATCATTAAACTGGGAAACTGCATTTCCCATGGTTTCTGGTTATCCGGAATAGATCCAAGCAGAAATTTTATTAATTTTTATTTGCACGTTGAATGGAATTTTTTACGAACAACTAAGCAAATTAGACAAAAATAAAAATTGTGCATATATGTTTCCAAGGCCTCAACACTAATCACAACTCAGGCAGAGCTGTGCAAAAGCCTGCATAGGCTCCAGAAAACTCTGAAATCCCTGAACTAGCCCACAGGGCATAGTTTAGGAAGGTTTCTGGGCCTAGGAAGCTATAAAATCCCTGAACATGTCTGACTTAGGGCCGGTTCACACAACACGGAAACCGCGGGGGAGCAGAAGCCTCCAAAGCACACAAAGTGACCATGGGCGGTAGAGGGGTAAGCCCCTACCGCGTGTGGCCACCCGGCCATGCGAACAGTGGGCAGCCATCCTGCAGGGGCCTCCCGTGGCCGCAAAGAGGCGGCAGCCCAGAGCGGCCGGAGCTGCGGCTGCTCCGGCCTGTAGGGCCAAACAGCCCCTCTGGGCATCCCAAGCCGCCACCCCTACTGCCGGGAGGCCCGTACTGCGGTGCGGGGACTGCCGGCTCCACCGGGGTCCACCCATGTGCGCGGGGCACAGGTCATCTGCAGGCACCCCGCCGGACCCCGCAGACGGCCCCCGCAGACGGCCCCGTGCTGCCTCCCCTGCTCGCCGCCCGGGTCGTATGAACCGGCCCTAAGTTTGAGACTGCTCCTCAACCTGACTGAGCTAGAGATATAAAGAATCCCTTTATATACCATGTGACTTCAGGCACAGCTGGGGTTTGGACTAGGACACACACATTGGCTAAGTAGAGGAAATGTGGACAGGCCTCAACTGGTGTCTGGGCCTTTTTGTAACATCAGGGGTCAAAATATTATTACGGTTGGAAATTATATTTTTCTTTATGGACCATGCACTCATTGCCAGTGACAATGGTTAACCAACTAAGGGTGCAATCCTATGCATGTTGGGGCATGCTGGGAGTTGTAAGATTTTTTTCTGTCTCAACATGCATGGGATTGTGCCTTAAACAAATTACAATAACTGCCCTTACCTTCCCACCATCAGCTATGTTTTTCACCTTGTTCAGTTGTCACCAACTTGTCAGGAGCAACAAGACTCCACTAAATGTGGGATAGGAAGCATCACCAGTGGTTTCAGAAGTTATGGGGTAGCACTTCCAGTTTTTCCAGATGAAGGGGATTTCATTTTCAGTGGATTGGTGGTGAGATATTAATATTATTCCCTCATTCCATCACTCCATCACTCCCTCAAATAGCAAACTCAGGCCATCAGGATTGGAACCAAAACAGGGCCACTGAGAAGCAAGAAAGAAGTATCAGAATCCTCAGAAGAAACCCAAGGGTTTCAGAAACAATATTTTTTTAAAAGTCATTTAAAAACAATATTTTTTAAAAAGTCATTTAAAAACAAGTCCTAAGGGAGGAAACAACCCCCAAAATAGTCCAATGAGGACAGAGCATGTCCAGTGCATTCACGGAATGTTGAATGCCAGTTGAGGATCAGAAGTGGAATAAATACTGAGGTGAAGGGAGCGGAATGAAGTACCCTGGAGGAGGGCAATGGCTAGCATGGCTGGCACCCTAAACAGGAAAACTTGTGTTAGAAGGTGCGGATACACTGCAACATTTTGTTTCAGGTCCCAGTTATTCCTATTCAAAGCAAAGTTTACTTACCAAACATTATGTAGCCAAAATAGCTCCACTCAGGAAGGAGAGGGAGGTATCAGCACATTTAGAGGATTGGGACTGCTGGGTGTGAAGGATTGCTGCTTACGCCAGCCGTATCAGGTAGGCTTACAGTACCAATTTCCCCTGGGACTGCTGCCCACCTCCCGGTTCCCTTACACCAAACTGGTGTAGCATCCCAGCCTTACAGACAAAGAAGGAACACACGTTTGTTAAGATGGAGACTTTATTAAAACAAAATTAAAGATTAAGCAGTATAGGGTCTCCAATGTAAAAATACATGTAAAAATATTCCATTATTTTAAAAAAGGGCTAAAAAGAGGTTGGGGAAAGGGGGTGAGGTACGGTGTTGTGTGGAAAAGGGAATGGGAATAAAAAGGGTCACTAAAAGATCATTTAAACAAACCCCAAAAGTCTGCAAAGAAACCTCTTGAGCCAAACTAGGCTTAGCCCTTCAAGCTATCCTGAACTCCCTGACATACTTGCCAAGCTGGAACTCCATCAGTGTCCAGGCCCCCGAGGAGAACAAACCACCCTTCTAACAGGTCTCTTTTATCTTGCATTTGGAAACTATTTCCCGCCCAGTTTCTACCAATCCCATCATTCTGCTCAGTCGTTAAGGAGGGGCCTCCACCACCCCTTTCTAGCTGCGGGCACTTTCTCATGACTTCATACCAATTAACTGTGGCCTTGATACTACAGTCCTTCAGATAACCGTTGTCTCCCAGGTGCTTTTAATCAGCCAGTTCCTCACTTTCTCTAGCTCAGGGGTCTGCAACCTTTAAGACATAAAGAGCCACTTGGACCCGTTTCCGACGGGGAAAAAAAACTGGGAGTCCGCAAAACCATTGCGACATTTAAAACAAATATAACACTGCATATATTGTTTCTTATCTTAATGCTATATACAGGATCGTGCAGTCAGCTGTCAATCTGAAGGAAAAAAAGGACTTTTTCACTTAACAATGTAAAATATATTTTTGCAAATTAATAGCTAATTAAAATATTTAATTTACCTGGTTAATGGGATTTTTCTTCACTCCCGCGCAGTGCTGCTCACCCGCGCAGTGCTGCTTAGGCTGGCACCGGCTCCGTCACTCCACCCCCTCGCATGCAGGCGGCCTGACTTCACCAGGCACTGTACTAGCCAGGCCGCCTGCGTGCGAGGGGGTGGAGTGACGGAGCCGGTGCCAGCCTAAGCAGCACTGCGCGGGTGAAGAACACACACAACTGCGTGGGAGTTGTGAAACACACACACAAAAAAGTACTAAGGAGCAGAGCTGATGGAGACAGAAGGAGCGGAGCTGATGGAGAATAATTTCTCAGAGTCCACTTCTAAACTTGTGTCTAAGGTGGGACAGACTGACAAGTGGGGGAGAGACTGTCCATGCTGCTAAATTCTGGCAAATGCAATGTTATGCGACAAAGTGAGAAGGACTGACAGATTTGGGGCAAAGCAGTAATTGAGGCGGGCACTGATAGTAATGGAGGGCTATGAAGGAGGGCAGTAGAAGGCAAGGCAGACTGGTATCCAGTAAGATCTCTGCTCATCTTATACAGGCAGAGCTTTATATTTTTCATTAAACTTAAAGCGGAGTTCCACCCATTTTTGAACATTATATGTATGTGTTCCCCTTTAAATGAGATTTTAGCAATGCAAACACTTTTTTTTTTTTGCAATGTACCTTTTTCATTCGTTATTTGGGGGCACTTCCTGGTAATGTACTTCGGCGGATTAAAAGCATTACATCCCGTAAAGCTCACTGAGAGGAGGCGGGGCGGAGGCAGAGCGCAGACATCCCAAAGCGCAGCTGCGAGATTTCATCATTTGGCGATTCGCAAGGGCTGCTGGGATACATGAAGCTGCTATCCCAGCAGCCCTTGCGAATCGCCGAATGACGTAACCGCCGAAGTACATTACCAGGAAGTGCCCCTAAATAACGAATGAAAAAGGTACATTGCAAAAAAAAAAAAAGACTGGGTCACTGGGGCCTGGGCTATGCTGGGGAGGGGTTGGTGCGCACTGCGCAGATGCGCGCCGCCGCCGCGCACTCTCCCCTAGCCGAGCCGGCGCCGCGTGACGTCACGCCGCTCCTCCACTGTGCGCCCGCCCGCCGGCCTGTCGGCATCGCTATTGCCTGTCACCAGGCGGGCAGTGTGGAGCGGAGCAGCAAAAAAAAAAAAGACTGGGGCCTGGGCTATGCTGGGGAGGGGTTGGTGCGCACTGCGCAGATGCGCGCCGGCGCCGCGTAACGTCACGCCGCTCCTCCACTGTCCGCCCGCCCGCCGGCCTGTCGGCATCGCTATTGCCTGTCACCGGGCGGGCAGTGTGGAGCGGAGCGGCGAACCTGTCACAGTCACCTCTCGGAGCCGCGGCAAAGGTTCCAAAGAGCCGCATGCGGCTCCGGAGCCGCGGGTTGCCGACCCCTGCTCTAGCTGAAGCAAGGACAAAGAAAAATACCAAAGAAGAAAGGGAGGAGGGGTGGGGGGGAAGACAGGAGCAAAACGAAGCGGCCCAACTTAGCCTAACTGCCGCCATGTCCCTTCTTCTCACTGGGTACCACTGTGCTGTCCATGCATCTCATCGACAGCTAATGTAGAGGCCAGATAAACATTCCAGACATGCTGCAGACATCAGTAAATTTAACTAATTTACTCTGGATTATTTATGAGGTAAATTTTAGAGAGTCTACCCACTCTTGCCCTTTTCGCCCATGCTCCTAATGCTTCACTCTGCACTGTAAATATTATTAAGGATGGCCACGCCAGTTACAAAAAACCATCCAAACAATCTTAAAAAAACAACAACAAACGTGTGAGATTTGTTATGTATTTTCTTGATAATCTTCTGTGGCTTGTGGGATGAATAATAATAAACTCTTGTCATTTAGGAAAAAAATACAAAAATGTTGAGGCACAGCCAAAGGAAAAGCATATGGATATGTTGATAAAGCATATGGCCATCCATATGTAAAAAATAAATAACAAAATTAATTCATGGTTAGACCCCTGAGGTGTAGCATGTGCAAAAAAAGGGTTCATTGGACTGTTACCACTGAGCCCAAGGGGGTTGGGGGTACAACACCCTTCAAATATAAGGAGAGAAACAAGTAGAAAAACAGATGTATTTACTTTGGCATTCTTTCTTATTTGTATATTTGTTTTATTATTGGAGTAAACCTATAAGGTTTTAAAATTCTGTTCAAAATTGCTTCTCTTTTACAGCCTTCTTTTATAAATTTCATGTCCTGTTATAGTTTCAAGACAAGTTTTGGTTTGACGAACTACCAAATATTTAGTCTGTACCAAACACCCAGTGATTTGGGGCCATATCATACAATAACTCAGGGGGTCCCCAACCTTTTTGGACCCATGGGCACATTTGGGAATTTGAGAATTTGCTGTGGGCACCACCACAAAATGCCTAATCAGTGGATCGCTGCTTTGGTATCTATCTGTCACTTCTATGGATCTTAAGCTGCGTCTTATTCAGCAAAAACTTAGTTTTGTGTCTATTGGACACCACAGCTTTTCTTTAATAAGGTATCGTCTAATTCAGCTCATTGCTGGTGGTGCAATACAGCTAATGCTTCTTTTAAACAGGTTTTGGCAATGTCCAGTAGCTGCTTCTTTTTGGGAGGAGGCTATTGCACAGATAGATTTTGTACAGGAACAGTCTTTAATATTCACTGATGTACACGCTGTTTTAAGTTATTTACCTGCTTCATGGAAATTAACAAATGGAAGGGGAAATGGATTCTCTGTGCTCCTTTGACACCTAAGAGACTGATTGGAAGGATAAACACTCACCTCCTATAATGCAATGGACTGAGGACCTTATAATGCTTTTGATATATGAATGGGTGGCATATAGATGTCAAATTCAACTGTATACCTAAGCCCATGTATCATTGCTAGAATGTTATATGCATTTCATACAAATCCATGTACATATATTAAGAGGGGGGATTTAAAAAATTTGGGGACCCCTTTGTGGGTGCTGTTGGAGGTGCCTGCAGGTGCTGCATTGGGGACCCCTGCAAAAACTGATGGCAAATGCACATATAAATAGTAGGGTAGGATCCTGGTGGATGTGTCTGTGTTATGCATTCTACTTTTGCATATACACAAAAACACAAACAAATTGCCCCTAGGGATTGCATCTAGGGATATACATGTGCAGAAAGAAACATCTTTTGCTTGATGTGGGATCATGTGCTCCAGTGCCAGTCCTACAAAGTAAGGCAGCCACTTCAGGGAGCACATTTTGGGTGTCATGAAAGGGTAAGAACATAATAGCCATGCTGGATCAGACCAAGGTTCCATCTAGTTCATCATTCTGTTCACACTGTGTCCAACAGCTGCCTGTGAGAAGACCACAAGTATGACATAAGTGCAATAGCACCATCTGCTTGGTAGCAATGCAAATTGTTAGTTATTTAATTTATTTAAGTTATGTAGGAAACAATCTTATGGCCCCTAGACATTGCCTGAGGGGCCATAGGATAGTTTAGATTCCCAGCTCTGAGGTCGGAGACAGTGCTCTGACTTCAGGCATGGGAACTGGAGCTCTGACCCTCCTCCCCTGACCCCTTGCAGCCGGCATGGAAAGAACCGTGCCAGCTGTTCTCTAAGGTTGGGAAAGCGACCTCAGAGAGGAGTTAAGGGGGGGGGGTTCAAGGTATCCTGAAGCTCCTTCCCGCCTCCTCTGAGATGCCCCAGCTACCTGAGCAAAATATCCCGTCTAGTGAAAATGTGGGGCAGCTCCAGCTCCACCAGTCTAGTGAAAATGCGGGGCAGCTCCAGCTCCTTCCCGCCTCCTCTGAGATGCCCCAGAGGAGCAAAATATCCCGTCTAGTGAAAATGCGGGGCAGGAGGATGGGGAGGCAAAGATCATCCGTCATTGGATACCCGTCAGCAGTTTGGAGGCTTACGGGCATCCTGATAGGATTCTGCTCTTATATTTTTATTGCCAGGAATGGGGAAAGATGTTTGTGGGATTTTCTGCCAAAAAACCTAGGCCAGCTTAGGGTACTACGCATCTTGACAGATGGGTGGGGGCACCATTTGAGGCTCTGCCTCAGGCAGCAAAATGTCCTGGGCCAGCCCTAGTGTGCTCAAATGGTGACTGTTCACATTGTTCCAGGCCCAGTTCACCAGCTATTGCTGTGCACAGAGTCTTCACACAACTTCTCTCTGAAACAACTCTGCTTAAATTGTGACTTAGGGCTGAGTTGAAACGGGAGGGAATACCTTTCATGAATATTTTCTCCCAATATAAAATTTCCAATCCCCCACCTCCAGTTTGGAGAACTTTGTGAGCTCCTTTTCTAACCATTTTTTCCCCACAGGGAAGGGGAACTGCTAAGAGAAGGTTCACCATCCCAATACACTTTCAGGAGACCTGCAGCCCCTCCCATAGTTGGCATTCAGGTGGTATCAGCACTTTCCCCATTTCAGGCTTCTTCACAGCTCCAATGGCTACAGCTTTGACACTATGTTTTATTTGAAAAATAGCCCTTCTCATCCCTAGTTACAGTGATGTCACACAACCAATCAGATTTGGTTACATAATGGTGTCACTGAAAGCAAATTAAGCTAGTTCAGAGTGAAGGCAGTGCCTATTTACAAAGCACTGCCCTCATTGTGAATTAGCTTTATTTGCCCTCATCTGCATCATCGCATAGCCAAGCTTGATTGGCTGTATGATCATATATTGGTTACTGGATTAAGCAGGACTCCCCCCCCCCCAAATATATTGTAACAATGCTGCAGCCATCCAACTGGACTGCAAACACACACACACCCCAGCAAACTGGAGCAAAACAAGGTAAGCTTTCAAAGGACCTTCAGGAATTTGTTTGTTTCTGAAGGTAGACTTTTGGGGTCCTACAAGTGAAAGGAAAATATTTTTTGAGAATGCTTACTTATTGCTGGATGTACATAGTGAATATATGTATTACAGTTTGTCATAGAACACATTATTATTTGTACTTTGCTAAGGGAAAGATCAATTTTGTCCATTTATATAGTGCCTCAATTTTTTTTCTAGGGAAGATTTGTAAATTATGCTGTCAAACATCATTTATTAGGAAAGCAGCTTACCATGGAAAAGTGTGTCCAACTGTTAGTGTGAAACAAATAGGCAAATGACACTTTGCCCCAGCCCGTGACTGAAAAGCAATTGGGCTATGTAAAGTTGATGTCACAATTTGTTTTGCCATTTGTTGGGTGTAATTAATCTAATATAAATTGTGTTTTTCCCTCCTTCTTTTCTTCCTGAATTGGAAACAAAATATACAATCCAAGCCCAGAGCCACAGACCTAACTTTGTTTTAACACGAAAATTATTTCAACTCTTGGTTACAAATGTGGTAAAAATAATGTTCTTAAACTCCTATCTTTAATATATTCAGTGCAATGTCTTGACAATCTATAGTCCTAAGTATCTGTACTGGGGTGGGGGAAGGTTCCGTTCAACACAGTGGCACTTTCTTCAGGAAAATACACACCCACGTATATGATTTTGCTGCAAGGGCCGGAAAGACATATTTGCTTTTATTGCATGTTAATTAGCGCTGCAGTGACTGGTTAGTATTTTTTCCCCCATGCTGCTCCCATTTGAAAGACAATTTGTAAGCTGTGAATTATCCAGAATGAATACGTAAATACTTTCTCTACATAGCAAAACTTTCTTGAAGATTTGAAGAGATGAGCCCATAAATATTTGCAGCTGGCTAATTGTTTTGGAGCAGCAGGTTCATATGACACATTGTCCTGGAGCTACAGAGGAACTGACAGCCAACAAACAAACAAACAAAAGTACGGTAAGCAAAACAAACATCTCTGTTGCTTGTGCATATGCAGTCAGGACTTTTGGAAGCAGTTTAGAAGAAAAAAAAATCTAGTACAGTATGATGTTTTAGTGCACATAATACAGATTTAAAAACCTGCCAGTTTAAGACCAGAGATAAGGCTATCTCATGTTGGCTCAAACTCCACAAAGCCAGGATATTGGAAGCTAAAGTTGATGCCTTAACTGATATGCCCCATGATCAGTAATGATGTTGTGCAATATCACAAATTGCACTTGCTTACAACTTACCCTCTATGCACACACTCTTTTCCTGCATCTTTCAGGCCCAGATGGGGAGGATGGAATCCCTGGGACCAGCAAAGATGCTCCACATTGTCCTGACCTGTATTACTTTATGAAGCATCTGAACCTAACTACATTGCTAGAGGAACCCTCCTGTGAGTCGACCCATGCCTGTTTCTTGCTTGCAAGCAAGCACAATTTGTGACATTGCACTACATCATTACTGATCATAGGACATGTCTGTTAAGGCATCACAGCCCTAGCTTCCAATTTCCTGGCTTTCTGGAGCTTAAGCCAATATGGGATAACCTTAACTATGGTCTTAAACTGGCAGGAGTTTTTATCTTTGAATTTCTCTGTTTTTTTAAAAGGAAATTTATTATTAAATAAATAATAATAGCCAGTCACTGACTCTCAGCCTAACCTACCTCACAGGGTTGCTGTGAGGATAAAATGGAGAGGAGGATGAGGATTATGTAAGCTGTTTTGGGTTCCTTGCAGGAAAACAGGCGGGGTATAAATATAATTAATTAATTAATTAATTAAAGGCTTCTGGGGGGAAATGCACTAGAAAACAAAGCACAAATAAATCATTAACTGAGTAGATGTGTACAAATGAATAGATATGTCCCTGTATGTTCAGAATAGCTTACTTCTGAGTAAGCCTGCAAGGGATTCCAGAATACTTTTTTCCTTTTCCTCCCTCCTTCCTTCAGTGAACGTGATTCCCTCAGCCTTCAAAATTACCTCATCTCAGTTGACAGTTCCCTCTTACCCCTCCCCAACTATCAGAATGCTGACAGGAACAGTGGAATTTAAAACACTGGAGTGTACTGGCAGCATTTTAGCTTCAGAATGAAACTGAACGTGCCCGACATAACTTTGCCAGCAGTTGCTGCTGTAGGCTTTCATGGGGCATAAAAACCTTGATAATTTTTAAACTGCTGCTCAGAATTTTATCACACCAATGAAATGCACACCTCCTCAACAAGACTGAATAAAGTATATCAGTAGTTTCCCCCAAACTTTGAAAGAAATATATGATATGCCAAGCTGCAGCTTGAGTAAAAAGTACAAATGTGTCAATTTTCAGCACTTTTTAACTTGCTGTATCTGTGGTAATTTTTACTGGTTCAGTTTGACATTTTGCGTGATTGTAGACATCATATGTTAGATTATGGATGTCAAGTTTTAAGTTATTAACTATACAGGTTTCATTTTTCAAAAACTGTAGAACAGTGAGGGTTATAATGGCAGAACCTTTTTTTGTTTTGTTTGACAACTCACTGTAACTGAAGGGGCATGCTCGTGCCCTGTATATGTGTGTGGGGTGTGTGTGTGTGTGTACTGTGCTAAGAAAAATCACTGTATACTTTACAACAAAAAGGAAGTGAAAGTCAGCAAAATGTGGGGACTTGAATTGGTAGAATATATAATCAGTCTGAACATTTTACATTCCCAGTAGAACCATAATTTATTATGTCCTGGCATTACTTGTTCTAATAAATGATTCTGAAAGCCTCTAACAGCCTCTTTACACAAGCAGTGTATTTACTGCCACCTGAGATGACTTAGAAAATAGTGCCTATCAATTCTCCTCATCTGTTGTTGGCCTGAAAGTGCATTAGAGGGATTTTCTGCAACTTTATTAAAAAGAAAGTCAATCACAAATGCAGCACATAAAATCAGTTTCATATATATATATGATGACATACTAAGAAATGTGTGATATGTTGCAATGTGATTTCTTTAAAACGGACCACAATGTTTCATGGTGCTCATATATTCTGTGAAATATTTGTATATTTTGTATATCAGGAGTTCATTACATTTTACAGGAAGACTATGTGACAATGTTCTGGCACTGTCTACTGACTTGTGATAAACAGTGGGGTACTGTGTTGATTGTAGCTTGTATATCTCATATGTCCTGCTTATTCTAGGATTCTGATGATTCCAAAAGTTTCCATTTTATTGTGTAACAAGTATGAACATTTCCATTACTGAATACATCCAGTCATATTTTTGCTCAGTAGGTTATCTAGTTAAGATTTTATTTTAAATTTAAAAACATATCCTTCCCCCTCCCCGAAAAGGATACTCAAAGCAACTTACAACAAGTATACATACAATAAAGCCAAATCCACAAAATGCAATAAACAACATCATAAAATACTAACTTCATAAAAACAAAATCCAGAGCCAGTGTGGCACAGTGGTGAGAGTGTTGGACTGGGACTCTGGAGATCTGGGTTCTAGTCCCCGCTTGGCCATGAAACTCACTGGGTGACTTTGGGCAAGTCACAGACTCTCAACCTAACCTACCCCACAGGGTTGTTGTGAGGATAAAAATGGAGAGGAGGAGGATTATGTAAGCCGCCTTGGGTTCCTTGCAGGAAAAAAGGTGGGGTATAAATATAACAAATAAATAAATAAATAAAATCGAAACAAGACTGAGATGCTGTTAGTGGGTGGTTCCTTTGACCAGATGGAGGGTGTTCAACCTGTTCTGGATGGGGTTGCACTCCCCTTGAAGGAGAAGGTTCGTAGCTTGGGGGTGCTCCTGGAGTCATCTTTGTCACTTGAGGCTCAAGTGGTCTCAGTGGCAAGGAGTGCTTTCTACCAGCTCTGGCTGGTGGCCCAGCTACGCCCCTATCTGGACAGGGATAGCCTGGTCTCAGTAATCTACGCTCTGGTAATCTCTAAACTAGACTACTGCAATGCACTCTATGTGGAGCCTTTGAAGACTGTTCAGAAGCTGCAGCTTGTGCAAAACGCAGCGGCCAGACTTATTGCGGGGACCAGAAGGTTCAAGCACATTACACCAGTTCTGGCCCATTTGCACTGGCTGCCAATATGCTTCCAAGCCAAATTCAAGGTGCTGGTTCTAACCTATAAAGCCCTACATGGCTTAGGACCATAATACCTGATGGAATGCCTCTCCCAACCACAATCTACCTGGACGCTATGCTCAACATCTGGGGCCCTCCTCCGTCTGCCACCTCCAAGGGAGGCTTGGTTGGTGGCAACAAGGAGGAGGGCCTTCTCAGTGGTAGCCCCCCAATTTTGGAATAAGCTCCCCACTGAGGCCCACCTGGCGCCAACCTTACTATCTTTTTGGCACCAGGTTAAGACTTCCCTCTATCACATGGCATTCAATAGTTAAGAGCTCAAAATAGCACATGGGGGGGCGGGGGGATTGTCACCTGTAGGCTTAGTTTTATTAACTATTTATATCATCATTTTAAACTGTCCTTTTAAATTTGGTTTTTAATATTTTTAACTATATTGTATGTTTTTATTGTTGGTTTTTGTGTAGTTTTACTGTATAAAATTTTGAGAACCGCCCAGAGAGCTTTGGCTGTGGGGCGGTATAGAAATGAAATAAATAATGATAATAACAACAACAACAACAAAATCCAAAAGGGCCATAAGAAGGAAGACTTGTGCCTTGAAGCTGCCTATAAACAGCGCCTAGACAGCAGACTGAGGAAGGTACATAGGTCACCTGGTCACAGTCTTCCACACTATGGTGAGATGTTTTTTACTTCTATTTAAAGTATAACAATTATTTTTAAATTTGCATCTTCACATATAAATCAGAATATGCAATTTTTTTGCAAATTAGGGATCCTCTTTTGTCCTTTTTTAATTTATTATTATTATTATTATTATTATTATTATTATTATTATTATTATTATTGGCAAATCACAAGTGGCCACCCTAGATCTGCAGTGACAAGGGGCTTGTAGAAACTTATTCAAACAGCGAAGGCCATCAGGTACAGTGTGCAGGCTGCTGACATATTTGAAAAATCTCATGATTTTAATGGAGGGGATGAAGGCCTGAGCTGCACTGCACCCAGCAAGATGGGCCAATGGTAGACACTGAAGTCTCCCAAATTATTGTCATACCCATCATTCATAAGTGCCGCATATGCAAGGCCACAGCAGAACTATATAAATATGAGGTAAATCACCAAGAGCATTTTAAATTACTGCAGACATTTATGATAGCCTTTTACGATGCAAGATGATCTTTTTTGCATTTTATATCTGTACTCAGAATCAAAGTGTGCAGTAAAACTGAATATACTTTTTATTTTTGTTTTAAATAGTACAGTGTTTGGGTTTTGTTTTTGTTTTTGTTTTGTTTTGTTTTTTTAATTCTTCAATGAAAGCGAGAAGAAAGAGCTTCAGGAATGTTGTCACTAAAAGAATAAATCAACATACTCTTGTAACATAATGTTAACTTTTTTATGATAAAAATTGTTACAGCCATGTAAAATGTATAGAGCAAAATACTTCATAACGACTGATAAAAGCGGTAAATCTTTTTATGGTTGGCAAATTAACTGTTTGCTTTATGACCTTGCTAGATCTTTTACTACAATATAACCCAAATCTTCTTTTCTTTCTTCTTATTTTCAGTTCTTTAGTATTATTGTTAGTTCCTTTGTATCCTTTTTTCTTTCCCTAATTAAAGGGATGGCCAAATCTGTTTAGATTTCTATAACATTTGCATTTTTTTTCAAATACAAGTTTGTTCTGTCCTGCTTCTACATCAGTATGCAATTTTTTTTGAGCCTGCACAAACATTTGTACATATTTTATATTCAATTTCCCTTAATATATCCTTTTTGTATGCTATTTTCCCAAATGTACACAATTTTGCATGCATTTTTTAATCAGAGAAATGTATTACAAAATTTGGAGAAATGTGAAAACTGAAGGATAATTGATTTCTGGTTTGCATATTAGTTTTAAGAAGCACAAATTAGGCCAGTTTGTATTAAAAACGTGAACCAAACCAATTCCTTCCCCATCCCTGCCTAATAATGTTAACATAGCTTTGACTTCTCTTCCTCTTCCTTTTCCCCAGTCTGCAATGCCATTTCCAGTCATCAGATTAAAGCATGTGATATGGAGAAAACGATAAGAGTGCACTATTAAAAAGTGAGAGGTAGATGCCGCTGAGTCTTGGGTGCAATCTACGTGCACTCAGAGCATCTGCTGTCAAAATTCCAGACAAATGTATGGAAAAGCATACATAAGTCCCATTATTTTAATGGAGTCTTAATAAGGGATGTTCCAACTGGCTGGACTCCCTGGTTGTTAATTTGGGCAAAAGTGAAGAGTCTAAAGAAAAGGAAAGTATTTCCTGTCCTTTCTTCACTGGGACATACTCAGCTTTACATTCTCCTTTCCCCCTTTCTGTGTTTTGTGTAGCTATATGCAGAAGAGGGCAGGTGTTTCTGCTTCAGGGACAAACCTAATTGTGAGGAGGAGGAGGAGGTGGCAGTGGGCTAAAGGGCTATGTCTAGCCCAGTGTTCTCCAACCTTGGGTCCCCAGATGTTTTTGGTCTACAACTCCCAGTATGCCCCAGCCAGCGTAGGGCATGCTGGGAGTTGTAGGCCAAAAACATCTGGGGACCCAAGGTTGGAGAACACTGGGCTAGCCCTTCTGCTCATGCAACATTCTTTCCCCCTGTGTGCCCCCGAAATCTACTTCCAAGAGTCCATCAACCTTCCAGAGCAGATTGGGGTGGGGCAGGGGACTTGATGGACAATCCACTCAGCAGACAGACATAAATAGACGACGACGACGATGATGATGATGATGATGATGATGATGATGATGATGATGATGTCGATGTCTATTCTCTTTTCATTCTCAAATTATTCTTGTGGGTGATGGGGGCTGTTTATAATTGCTTTGAATAGTTGGTTATTTTTCTAATTATTAATTTCATATGAGTAGTACATAAATATTTCAAATAACATAAAGTAATACATTTGTTGCATGAAATCATATAGTTCAACTCTATAAGACCATAATTAAACATATTCTACATCGTTATATTATAAAACAGTTGATTTAAGCACTTGCTTTGAATAGTGTTTCTTTTTTGTTTGTTTGTTTTGTTTTTTTAATTTTAATTTTATTTCTATGTCAAACAAACACATAGTGAATAGTGTTTCTAGCCTACTTCCAGTTTGGTTAGAATTATATCCATGTCCTATGTATGTTTACTTGATTGGAAGCGAGTCCAACTTAATACAATAGGGCTTACTCCCAGATGTGCATAGGAGTGCAATCTGAGTCTGTCTGATAGGAATAGATCTACTCAGAAACACACACACACACACCCCTCCACAGCCACTTCTTTTAAGTGGACTTTAACCTAATTGATTTTTCAAATGATCTCCTGAGTGTATGTGTGTGACTGTCTCTCTTAGCTTGTTCTTTCTTCCCCTGTCTTTCCTTCACTTTCCACATTATAATGGAAATTCAGTGAGGGATATGAGGATGCTTGTGTACATCTTTCACCTCTGACAACATGTACTGTAAGCTGCACGCAGCTGTCATGATAATGACAAGTCTGGTGCACCAGGATAATTGGGTACTTGAAGAAGATTCATAAGGCAATATGCTGCACAGCAATGTGTTATGCCCTGGGGCAAGGGGAAAAAGAGAGAGGGTACTAGATAGGGTCGGAAATCTGCTCTTGATAAATAATAATCTAGTTACATGACGCAGTGATGTGATTTTGTTTGTCTGCAAAGTAGCTTCCCCTACATTCTTTTTTGGCACAGAATTATTTTTAAGGGTCCCGGAGCTGTCTTGTACTACATATAATATCAAATTCCATTTTACAAGCAATGAAATCAAAACATCCCAGTGGAATGACTCTCATATCTATGGATGCCTTCTGAGATGAGGGAGTTTTGACGTCTAAGCAAACTCTGTAAGGCTTCTGTCTGACATCTTGTTATTAAGAAACAGCAAGGATGGACTTTATTAGTATAGCATATTGTTGTCTCATCTGCAAATTACTGTCTTCTATTCACTTGTGACAAGTTCTGCCTATTTTTGAGGAAACATCTGTCATTTGATGCTAAAGGGTTTCGTCACACTTCTGATTGTCATGTGAACTATATTAGAACATGATCGCTTTTTCTGTTAAGGGCACTATTACGTTTTATTGAAGATATTCGTCACAAACAACAGCGTAATTTCAGGGTCAGGCATTTTGTCTGATGATGGTTACCAATCACTTGGTAGTAAATATCATGCATTTTATAGGGAGGAAAGGAAAATGGGAAAACCTAGAAAGCATCTAGTAGATCATTGAGAAAATAACACTTTGATTCTAAGCACACTGAAATAAATTGCACACTGTAAAATATGAATTTTACAGTACGTGGGTACAAATGATACTGCCAAGCGGAGTTACAAAGAAATCACGGCAGACTTTGAAGAGCTGGGAAGGGAACTCAAGAACTTCGGGGCCCAGATAGTTTTCTCATCCATCCTTCCAGTACTTGGAAGAGGCATAGAAAGGGAAAGAAAAATACTCCGAGTGAATGACTGGCTACGAAGGTGGAGCCGACGTGAGGGATTTGGATTCTGGGACCACGGGCTACACTTCCTGGAAGATGGACTGCTGGCAAAGGATGGGTTGCACCTCACAAGGACTGGGAAGAATGTGTTTGGACACAGCATGAGGAACTTAATCAGGAGGGCTTTAAACTGAATCCAACAGGGGAGGGAGACATAAACTCGGGGGTACCAATGGAAGAAGGCCTCTATGCCCCAATGGAGAGAACAGCTCCAGCGGTGCCCATTGATAGTCTACCACAAAATGTAGGGGGAAAGTCGGACTATAAAGCACATAGTCCTCAATGTCTCTATACTAATGCCCAGAGTATGGGCAATAAACAAGACGAACTTGAACTCTTGATACATGAGGGCAAGTACGACTTGATAGGGATAACTGAAACCTGGTGGGATGACTCCCATGACTGGAATACAGCAATTGAAGGGTATAACTTGTTCAAAAGGAACAGAAGCAACAGAAAGGGAGGTGGAGTTGCACTGTATGTAAAAAATACGTATCTCTGCACAGAGATACAGGAAGAGGAGCTTGGCAGCCCCATTGAGAGCATCTGGGTTAAAATAAAGGGGGCAAAGAATAAAGCGAACATGGCGGTTGGAGTCTACTACCGACCACCCAATCAAGGAGAAGACGAGGATGGAACTTTTGAAAAGCAAATTGCCAATGTTTCAAGGAGGCACGATGTGGTAGTAATGGGAGACTTCAATTTCTCTGATATCTGTTGGGAGACTTATTCAGCCAAACATGGCCCCTCCAAGAAATTCCTGAGCTGTGCTGCTGATAACTTCCTCCTACAGAAAGTGGAGGAAGGAACTAGAGGATCGGCTATCCTTGACCTGATTCTAACCAACAGAGACGAGTTAGTGGATAAAGTGGCAGTTTCGGGAACTCTGGGGGAAAGTGACCATGTTATACTTGAGTTCTTGATTCTAACGGAAGCAAAAGCTGAGTGTAGCCAAACACGTACCCTGGATTTTAGGAAAGCCAATTTTAACAAACTCAGAACAATGATTAGTAAGATCCCATGGCAAGTGACTCTCACGAGAAAGGGAGCCCAGGAGGGGTGGGAGTTTTTAAAAAAGGAAATTTTAAAGGCACAATTGCAAACAATTCCCACAAGGAAAAAAGGCAGAGGGCAACAGAAGAAGCCAATGTGGCTTCACAATAAACTCAAAGATGACCTGAAAACAAAAAAGGACACATATAGGAAGTGGAAGGAAGGACAGGCTACAGGGGAAGAGTACAGGCAGGTAGCACAGAACTGCAGGAATAGTGTCAGGAAGGCTAAAGCTGAGAATGAGCTAAGGTTAGCGAGGAATGCTAAAAGCAACAAAAAAGCTTTCTTCAGATACATGCACAGTAAAAGACAGAAGAAAGAACTGGTGGTTCAACTACGCAATGAGGATGGCAAATTGATAACAGAAGACAAAGAAAAGGCAGAAGTGTTCAATTCCTACTTCGGCTCGGTCTTCTCCCAAAAGAGGGTCTATGACCCCCCTGGCAAACCTGAAGTGCAGACTGAAGGGGCAGAATTGCAGCTTGAGATTGATAGGCAAATGGTCAAGGAGCACCTGATTACTCTGAACGAGTTTAAATCTCCAGGGCCTGATGAGCTGCATCCTAGAGTAATAAAGGAACTGGCAGAAGAACTCTCAGAACCACTGTCTATTATCTTTGAGAAATCATGGAGGACAGGTGAAGTGCCAGACGACTGGAGGAGGGCAAATGTTGTTCCCATCTTCAAAAAGGGCAAGAAGGAGGAACCTGGGAACTATAGGCCAGTCAGTCTGACATCAATCCCCGGGAAGATTTTTGAGCAGATTATAAAGAAGTCAGTCTGCAAGCACCTTGAAAACAATGCAGTGATTACTAGAAGCCAGCATGGATTTGTCAAGAACAAATCCTGTCAGACTAATCTGATCTCATTTTTTGATCGGGTAACCTCCCTTGTGGACTGTGGGAATGCTGTGGACATTATATACCTGGACTTCAGCAAAGCTTTCGACAAAGTGCCTCATGATATCCTGATTAGTAAGCTAGCTAAGAGTGGGCTAGATGGAACAACTATCAGGTGGATCCACAATTGGCTAAAGAATCGGACTCAAAGAGTGCTTATCAATGGTTCCTTCTCAAACTGGGGAGAGGTAACGAGCGGGGTACCACAGGGCTCGGTCCTGGGCCCGGTGCTCTTCAACATTTTTATTAATGACTTGGATGAGGAGGTACAGGGAATGCTTATCAAATTTGCAGATGACACAAAGTTGGGTGGAACAGCTAATACTCTGGAAGACAGAAACAAAATTCAAAGTGACCTCGATGGGCTGGAGCGCTGGGCTGAAAACAACAGAATGAAATTTAACAGGGATAAATGCCAAGTGCTGCACCTAGGGAGAGGAAACCAAATGCAGAGTTACAGAATGGGGGACACTTGGCTCAACAATACTACAAGTGAGAAGGATCTTGGAATTGTGGTAGATCACAAACTGAATATGAGCCAGCAATGCGACGTGGCTGCAAAGAAGGCAAATGCAATTTTGGGCTGTATTAATAGAAGTATAGCTTCCAAATCGCGGGAAGTGATAATTCCCCTTTACTCGGCACTGGTTAGGCCTCATCTTGAGTACTGCGTCCAGTTCTGGGCACCTCACTTTAACAAGGACATAGACAAACTGGAGAGGGTTCAGAGGAGGGCAACAAGGATGATAAAGGGACTGGAAACAAGGCCCTATGAGGAGAGACTGAAAGAACTGGGCATGTTTAGCCTTCAGAAGAGGAGACTGAGGGGAGATATGATCGCACTCTTCCAGTATTTGAAGGGATGTCACACAGAGGAGGGCAAAGATCTCTTCTCGTTCATCCCAGTTTGCAGGACACGGAATAATGGGCTCAAGTTACAGGAACCTAGATTCCACCTAAACATCAGGAAAAATTTCCTGACTGTCAGAGCAATAAGACAATGGAATCAACTACCTAGGGAGGTGGTGGGCTCTCCCAGTCTGGAGGCATTCAAGGTGCGGCTGGACAGACATCTGTCAGAGATGCTTTGACCTGGATTCCTGCATTGAGCAGGGGGTTGGACTCGATGGCCTTGTAGGCCCCTTCCAACTGCTACTTTTCTATGATTCTATGATTCTATGAATTATGTTTCATACTGATGGTACCAATTAATTTTAAACTATGTTTTTTAAAAGATGAGACACATAATTGAATTCAATGCATCACTCATTTTTCATAAATATTTGGCTTTCATAAAGTGTTATAAACCAAATCATCTGAACTCTGCAGTTCTCAGTGATAGTTTTTGCATACCACAGCCTTCCCCAACCTGATGTCCTACAGATGTTGATCATGCTGGACAGGGATGAGGGGAGTTGTAGTCCAACACATCTTGAGGACACCAGATTGGGGAAGGCTGGCATAGCAAATCTGAAGCTATGTAGCAGTGACAGCACTTGAAAGCAGGTGCCCAGGAAAAGGTTGTATGCTTGAGTAGCCATTTCAGCCTTACCAATTTGCACTATTACAGAAAATGAAAATTGTATCAAAGCAGTCTGATTTCCTTGAGACTAATGAAGTTGACATGCTCCATAAAGTACCAGGAACGCTTTTAAAACACTTACATTATGAAGTGGAGTATGCTCTCTTTACCCTTCACAAAGGAGCACACACGTACAGCTTACTGTGCAAAATGGAGCCATCCTTGTGCTATCTAAGTGGTAAAATACTCTATGTCATACTGCACCCTATTAGGTATTTCAACCTCTGATCTACAAATGAAAGAGTGGAGCAGCTACCTAAAGCATGTTGCCAGATTGCTTCCATTTTGTATCATACCTCCATTTTGGGTTTTTTCTTACACACACTGCCAAGCAGACAATTAGCTGGCATTAGCTGGCAGCTAATGGTGACAGGACTTGACAGTTAGGACCAGCTTAAATCCTCTATTGAAACGGTGAGTAGAATGTCCTGGCACCTGAATGTCCTTGTCCATGGAACTCAGGGGGCCCCAACCTTTTGGGGGCAGTGGGCACGTTTGGAATCATGGGCATTTTCACAAAATGGCTGCCATGGGGGGGTTGACCCAGGGCCGGCGCTACCGCTAGGCAGACCCAGGCGGCTGCCTAGGGCGCGTGGCGGAAGAGGGTGCAGAGTTTCTGCGCCCCTTCCTCGCCTCCGGCGCGCTCCTGCCCTGCCTGCCACCTCCGCCGCGCCTCCCCGCCCGCTTGCCGGCCGCTGCCGCCGCCGCCGCTGCACCTCCCCCCCGCGCGCCCGCCCGCCAACCACCTACCTACCTTCCCGTCGTAAAGCGCGGGGGTCCCATCGCGTCGGAGGAGGAGGCGGCAGCAGCAGCAGCAGCCAGCAGCGGGGGCGGGGGGAAGGTAGGTGGTGGTGGTGGCGGCGGCGGCGGCGGCGCGGGGGGGTGGGGTTGCAGAGCAGGGCTGCTTTGCTCCGGAGCCCCCCCCCCACGGCATGAGGGCCCCCCCGCTAAATATAATTTGGCCTAGGGCGCCAAACAGCCCTGCACCATTCCTGGTTTGACCATTTACAAAATGGCTGCTATGGCGGGCATGACCATTCACAAGCCTCCCATTTTCCATAAGGCAAAATGATGAGGCTAAAAGAACAACTTACCCAAGAACTTCAGTACAAGGCAGAGGTGGAGTCTGAGCCCCAAATCACATATTTGTCCCCACAGACCACAACAAAATATCCATTTCATAGAAGGCAAACTGGTGATGCTCAGAGAAATGCGCGGCCTAGGCAAAACACACATTATTCCAAAAAGAAATCAATTGATCCAATAAATAAAACATATATAGACCACATCAAAAAACAGGCAAAATGGACACACGTGTGCATACCCACACAGCACAGGGAAAACACACAACCTCACTCCCCACTATCCTAAGATGTTTTCCACCACCCTCTCTTGCCGCCCAGCTTACCTTTCTCTTCTTGGATGCATTTCAAAATGATGTGCTTGCTGCAGCTGGCCAAGGGGTCAGAACTTGCAGGGGGAAATTCCATTGTTGTGTAGGTAGCCTAGTAACCGATAATACTGGTAACGTAAAAATAAATGTTGAAAGAACTTGATAAAGAGGAGACCCTTAACCTCATTACATATGGATGTAGTGCCCATCTAATGCATCTATTGGCTAAAGATGTGGATATTCTGAATGTCAAGAACCATGTTGTTGCTATTGTAAAGTACTTCAGAGACGACCATTTCGCATCAGCTGCTTACAGGGCAACAGGAGCAAAAGCACTGCCAATTCCACAAGATGTTCGCTGGAACACTGTCGCCGATTGTTTAGAAGCCTACATCAAAAACTGGCCCATCATCATGCAAATCTGTGAGGAAAATCGAGAGAAGATCGATGCAGACATCAAAAACAAAGTCTCTAACTTGGGAATAAAAAAAAATGCTGAAGATCTTAAAAAGCTCAAACCTATTGCTGTGGCATTGGACAAATTACAGAGAGATTTGTGTGGTATTGATAGGGCAGTTGACGTTCTGAAGCAACTTTCAGAAAATCTGACAGCTTGCGGAGTATTGACTGCAAATGATCAAAGTAATCTACAAACCCATTTCAAGCAAGCACTAACACCAGCTCACTATCTGGCTAACATTATGACTTCATCTGCCATGGGCAAAAACTTAACAGAAGAGGAGTATGACTCAGCAATGGATTGGGCCAATGAAAACCATCCAAATATAGTTCCAGTTCTAATACAGTACAAAGCTAAAGCCAAGCCATTTTCTCAGCATATGTGGTGAGAGTGTTGGACTGAGACTCGGAAGATCCGGGTTCTAGTCCCCACTCGGCTGTGAAACTCACTGGGTGACTTTGGGCCAGTCACTGGGCCAGTTCGCACGACCCAGGCTGTGGGCGGAGGAGGCACCACGGGGTGATCTTCTGGGTCCAGTGGGGCACCACAGGTGCCCTGCGCCCCATGCGCGTGGGCGGACCCCGGTGGAGCCGGCAGTCCCTGCACCGCAGTGCGGGCCTCCCAGCACTAGGGGGCAGGGCCCGGGATGCCCAGAGGGGCCGTTTGCCCCTACAGGATGGAGCGGTGGCAGCTCCGGCCGCTCTGGGCTGCCGCCTCTGTGCAGCCCCCGCAGGCCACCCACCCACTGTTCGCACAGCAGGGTGGCCACGCGTGGTAGGGGCTTACCCCTCTACTGACCATAGTCACCTTGCATGCATCCCACGTGCGGCCGTCCCACGGGGGCACCCCCGGTTGGCGTTTGCACGACACGGGAACCGCGGGGGACTTCTACTCCCCTGCGGTTCCCGTGTCATGAGAACACGCCCACTGACTTTCAGCCTAACCTACCTCACAGGGTTGTTGTTGTGAGGATAAAATGGAGAGGAGGAGGAGGATTATGTAAGCCGCCTTGGGTTTGTTGCAGGAAAAAAGGCGGGGTATAGATATAATAAATAAATAAATAAATAAATTCAGTCTAGCCTCTGGAATGATGGACTTCACAGCAGGACAAACTTCATCAGGAGGTGATCGATGTCGCAGAACAGTTGCACACTGTTGTGGAAAGAGTGTTTCATCATTTGGATTGGTACAATCAAAACTGCGAAATCGTTTAGACTTAGACAAAGCTGCCAAATTAGTGTTTTTGTTTAAAGCCATGAATCAAATTCAAAAAGGAAAGTGAAGGAAAAATTAAGTGAAAGTGATTAATGTAAGTTAAGTTAAGTAACATGCAGTGTATGACAAATAATTACTGTTGAGGTCACTTTAAATATGCAAAAATACAACAATACTCTATTAAACGAAACCTGTTCTGATTAATGTTTTCTGTATAATTTGGTGTTCTTAACTATTAAGTGTAGGCTATTTGTACATGTGGTTGCCTGAAACTTTGAAACTAATTTTACTAAATGGGGGAGGGGATTGATTGAATAAAAAAATCATTGATTTAAATTTTAAAAACCCTGTTTCCCAGTATTCCAACTGCAATATATTGCTGCTAGGAAAATGCAGTTCTTTCCCTAACTTAACTGGGATCATTGTGATTTCTCTTCCTGCCTGGAATGTGATTCTCTGAATGCCATGGGCATCTCTGATGATGGATCCATGCAACTCTCCCTTGTGTTTACACCATATTGTGACCCTAACACCAGCATGCAGCCTTGAATGTGGGGATTCATGCATGAACTGAAACGGAATCATCTTAAAGCAAAGTATGGGGAAGCTGCCTGTCATTTTCACCCATAAGCCATAAATAAGCATTTGATCCCCCCCCCCCCTTAACTTTAGCTGAATCTGACACAAGGGAAACTGGAGACTGATTTAAATGTTAGAGTCCGCATATGGAGGCCTGTGTAAGTTGCTCCACACATTAACATAAAATTAAAAGGCATTAAATCCATGTGCCTGATTCATGCATGCTATTATTGCTACATGCTGTCATTGTATATTACAGGCAGTGACAACACAGCAAGAAAACAATGCATGTGTATATGCTAATGAACTGGAAAATCATGATCTTTTAGACATTACTCCTATCAGTGGAATGCCAACACAACTAAGCACTTTGGGGTAACCTCCATTTGTGAGCCATAATATCTAAATCATTCCTCATAAGAGACTTATGCAGATTTTTGCCGAGTCTAGTCATTTTAAGTTCCTATACAAGTCTCCTCTTGATATGCTAAGCATCTCCTCTTTATAGTATTTTTAAAAAGCTGGAGGGTGGCAGAGAACTATAATAATTGATATCCCCACCCACCCCACACACACACCCCACACACCAATGCTAGTCTGTTGTGGTGTGAAATTTCTTTCAGTTTAGGCCCTGTGGTTCTATCTTGCAAGAGCTAAAGCACAATAGAGGCATGAACTGATCAACTAGATAAGCCCTCTGCTATACTTGGGGCAGATTGAACTATTCATCTTCAGACTTTTTATCCTTTTATCCACAAAGATAAAAAAATTGAGAACCACTGGTGTAAAGTAATAGAGGACAGATTGAAGAGGGAAAAAAAGACAAAATATGGCCCATTCTGTTTTATCATGTTGCCACTTGGTGAAGGAGTATTTAAAAGTGAGATAAAATGGCACACTTTGTGCTTGGAAGCAATATTATTGGATATGATTGTAATAAATGTGGTTTCCTGGTGGTAATTGAAATAACTGATTAAATTATACCACATCTCTGGCTAATAGATTCACTGGGAGAACAGTCCAGCAAGTTGAGCACAGAACAGCCCTAAGGCATAAATAAAAGTTATGTAATTGATGAGTGTGATAAATCAGGATGGAAGCAAGTGGCTTGTTAATTTGTTTGTGTGGGATCATTTTCAGCTTGCTGGAAAAATACTTGACATTCCCCGGCTTTGCTGCATGAAGCTACTTTGGCTGTGGTTTTTACCACCCAAAGCGTGTTGTGTTGTCTTGCCAAAATGTGTTGTAATTCTTAGGAGTGTGTGGATGGGAATAAGAACTGGGATATCTGTGATATACAAACATCTATGCTCATTTTTCTTCAACAGCTGCTGTAGCTTAAACACTGATGGCCAATAGCTGAAGGGTTCCCATAAAGACAACACATAATAGCTGAAGGGTTCCCATAAAGACAACAATCTGTAAAACTGTTTGGCAAACATATGCAGTCTTCAAAGGGACCTCTTAAGAATCTTGGCCTGGTTTCAGAAATGTTAAAAGATCTTTGGGTTTTGAGGATCACTTGGTAGCTGGGACACGTTATTCCCCTTTCATTGGGATGTTCATGTCTTTCTTTTCAGCGTTCTGTGCTTCTCATTCTCAGCTAGGCCAATATTGGCGGCTGTCACTTAGAATTAGCCAGACTTATGTACTGGATCCATCCCCACTTCCTGCTCATTCCATGCACCTGTGTTGTAGGATGGGACACCTGATAAAATGTGTACTCTTTTCTTCCTGATAGTTGCATTGAAGGTTTCCCTCTAGTCTATCACACTCCACTCTAACTTTCCTTGGGCTTTTATCATCACCAGAGCCCAGCTGCGAGGCAGCTGACACTCTTAACTGGTAGCTGAACATTCAGTATTGCCCCCTGAGAATTTCTCCCTCCTGTAGAACCATAATCTCTTTCCTAGGCCAAATTCAGCATGTACCGTATTTTTCGCTCCATAAGACGCACCAGACCATAAGACGCACTTAGGTTTTAGAGGAAGAAAACAAGAAAAAAAATATTTTGAACCAAATGGTGAAACGACGACAAAACCCTGCCACTGTCACAGAACCGAGCGGGGAGGGCTTTCCCGACCCTGTGCTTTCTCCGCTGTTGGTGCTGCTGCTGCTGCAGGCAGCTGGGTCGGAGTAGCTGAAAGCTGAAAGCAAACATCAACAGCTCAGGGCACAATCCTAAACACGTTGAGGCAGAAAAAAGCCCCGGGGCTTTTTTCTGCCTCAACGTGCGTGCGTAGGATTGTGCATGGCTGGCTGGGGAATGCTGGGAGTTGTAGGACTTCCTCCCCTCCAAACACGCGTAGGATTGCATCCTAAAACCATTTAAAACCAAAACACAGAAACAGCATGGTAAATAATTAAAACATTGGAGCCCCAGCTAGCTTAAAATACCTTTCCCTCCCTCCCTGGTTGCTGGAAATAACTGCTTTCAGGGGACGTTGAGCTGAGGAACCTGAGGTGCGCGCCAGAGGGAGAGAAGGCAAAGGAGGTGTTTGCAGGTGCATCCTTTCCGCTGGAGGGAGGGAAGGCGAAGGAGGTGTTTGCAGGTGCCGGCCAAGCCTTGGGCCCGCCAAACAGCTGAGCGAAGGATCAGCTGTTTGGCACTGTGGCGCAGCAGCAGCAAATCTCTTGCTGCCGCTGCGCCACAGCACCAAACAGCTGATCCTTCGCCCAGCTGTTTGGCGGCCCAAGGCTTGGCCTTGCTCCATAAGACGCACAGACATTTCCCCCTATTTTTGGGGGGAGTGCATGCTGTTGTTGTCTATTAACTCATCCTTGCTGTCACTATGGAAGACCAGTAAATAGTTCCCTGCATTTTGATCTTCTACATTTTCAAACTGTCAACAGCCAGGGTACACTTTCAAATGTAGCAAGCGTGGTAAGATCTTCAGTCCATTCAATGATACGTGGTGGGTGTTTATCATTCCAAGCTAGAAGTGTAAGTATACCCAAATCTCTCTTGATCCTGACTTATGATGTCTCACTTGTTGTAAAGTTATATGCTGATTTTTTCTCTTGTTTCCATCCCTGTCATGCTGTTATTGTTGTGTTGAGATACAGTTATACCTTGGTTTGAGAGTAACTTGGTTTGAGAGTGTTTTGCAAGACAAGCAAATGTTAAAATATTTATTTATTAATTTTTGTACTTGATATACAAGTGACGTCTTGCAGTACAAGTACTGTAGTACGGCTTAAATTAAAAATCTCTGTACAAATTTTTTTGGGGGGATTTCGTTTTGATATAAGAGTGTTTTGGATTACAAGCACGTTTCCGGAACGAATTATGCTCTCAATCCAAGGCATGGCTGTATGGTGTACATCAATAAAATCATCTTAGCACATCAAGTGCAGTCCTATTCAGGACCAACATGGTAATAATAATGATTTTGTACTGCAATGTCACAGAAATAATGTCTTTTTAAAGAAGAGAACGGCTTACATTAAAAAAAATCATGTTGTCTGATACTTCATCTGTGATTGAGGTTGGTGAAATGTCTGTTACAGGGGTAGTTCTGTAGCTAACCACAGAGGTAGCAGCCATAGGTGACGATGAGGCAGTGTTGGCACTACTACTTGTCTGCAGTCCATCAAGGCAATCCATGTGACACCATGCCACAGGATTCTCACAAAATGTCCATGGAAATTGCTTTAAAAAGAACAACTTGTATTGGAACACTGTATGACATATTATCCCAATTGTTGCCACTGTTATCACAGGTGTACCTTTCACTGTCTGTGGTAAACTGCTATCTATACATTTTCTCTTTGAAGATACTAGGGAAGTGGTTAGATTTTTTTTACTTGTGTTACTATTGCTCCAGTCCAGTGTTTTATCACCTCATTTCCAGCTGAATTTCATCGTGTAATTGCTTCTACAGTGACTTGAGCAGATAAATATCAATTAAACATCTTCCAGATCATCTTTGCAACAGCTGTATTACCTATGGCTTTGAAAGCAGAAAATGGAAATGTAAAATTCCAAATATGCATCCCAATGCTTGCTGAGGTGGTACCATGTCAACAAAGTCACTCCCAGAGATATATTCTTTATAATGTTGCTTTGTTTGTTGTGGTACCTGTGAGTGTAATGTAGCATGACAACAATCTTGACAACTCTGGGGTAGAACTTCCATAATTCCATAGTCATCATATACATCATAAACGCAGACTGGTGTGGGCTTTAAATTTTTAGGGATGGGAGAACCAGGGTGTCTGAGCTTGCTGAAATTCTTCGAACTTCACTTCAAAGCTTGATTCAGCTTGCTCCCATTTTCGTTTGCAATCTGTTTTTCGGTTCATTTGAATGGGGAAAGTGCACATTTCTGTGCAGCTTTTAAAAAAAGAACAATCCCCACCCACCCCCATTGACTGTATTTCTTGAAAAATGTGCATTTCAAAGTGCACATTTAGGGGGGGAAATGCATGCATTTTTCAAACATGATTGCAAGTTTGGGAATGTGTGAACATTTTTTGAAAAAACGTGTTCTCTTTGAATGGGGCAAATTCCCGGTTGTGAACAGGGCAAATTTGGATGATTTGTGAACTGAAACAAAATTCTCAGGCATACCTATTCTGGAATTGACTGATTTGTTAGCCAGAAAACCTATTTCATCCTGCATGCTCTATCCTATACATTATTGCATCTAACTTCCCCCAGCCACCCAGCCAATTTTGTCTGCAACACCATACTCACCGTGAGTCATATACAGGAGGTTTTATCTAGAAGAACATCACAATTTCATGTAGATTCAATAAAAAGAGGAGGAGCACAGATGGAAGGTATCAACCATTTACATACATTTTAGACTTTTTGTCATGTACATAGGAAGCTGCCTTGTACTGAGTCAGACCATTGGTCCATTAAGCCCAGTATTGTCGGCACTGATTGGCTGCAGCTCTCCAGGGTTTCAGGCAGGAGTTTTTCCTGCCCTACCTGGAGATGCCAGAGATTGAACCTGGGGCCTTCTGCATGCAGAGGGTGCTCTGCCACTGAGCTATGGCTCTCCCCAAATTGTTTAGCTCAAATTTCAGATAATATTTGTTTCCATTGTGACCTCCTGAACTTTACCTGTGTTATTTTTTAAAAAAATTGGCCCTAACCACAGGACTGTTCTTGTATTTTGCTAGTTATTACTTATTTTGTAATTTTCCAAACTGCAATACACTTAAGCCAAACAATATAACTTTTATTTGTCTGTGATACCCTATGAGGCCTTAACTAAGCCATTATAACCTTTAACATTTGCTATTGAATATATGTTATTATTTCTATATAGAATGTATGTGAGCATTTCATATATGAATGTAAGTCCAATTAAATCTAAACAACACAACCCACCTTCCTGCCCTGCTGCAGGTGCTAGTGTTCTCTGTTCTTGCCCAGTGCTTCCCTGAATAAGCCATGCATACAGACTATTAGCAACTGAGCAGGAAGTCAGGAGCTATGCCTCCTTGAGCAGGTGCACTGAGGGTGGGGCTGGGGTGCTCACCAAATGTTAGCCAAGCTCTAGTCTAGAAGGTTCTGAAATGATCTGTGCACCCAGGGCCGGTGCTACCATTAGGTGAACTAGGCAGCTGCCTAGGGCACTGGGCTAAAGGGGGCGGCAGAAACGCCTTGGGGGGAAAATACAGCGCTAAAATGCGTATTTTACCAAGTTTGTTTTACCAATCATGTCCTGTGGCGGGGAAGGGGAGGCGAAAGAAACGCATCCCTCCCTCTCTCTCCTCCACCTCAGGGCTCAGTCTCCAAGCCTCGCTGCCGTTACCAGGAGCAGCAGCTGCTGCTGGCACCGCTGCTGCTGCTGCTATTGCTGATGGCTGGCGCCGCTGAAGCTTCAGGCAGGCTCCTCCTCACAACCAGCATCAAAAGAGGCAGAGAAGGCGACAGGTTGGAGGAGGCGGAGGCAGGCAGGGGCCAATGATGGGAGGCTGGTGGGCGGCGGGAAGGAGGCACCTGCAAACACCTCCTTCACCTTCCCTCCCTCCGGTGCGCGCCTCAGGTTCCTCAGCTCAACGTCCCCTGAAAGCAGTCATTTCCAGCAACCAGGGAGGGAGGGAAAGGTATTTTAAGCTAGCTGGGGCTCCAATGTTTTAATTATTTACCATGCTGTTTCTGTGTTTTGGTTTTAAATGCTTTTAGGATGCAATCCTACGCGTGTTTGGATGGGGGGGGAGTCCTACAACTCCCAGCATTCCCCAGCCAGCCATGCGCAATCCTATGCACGTTGAGGCAGAAAAAAGCCCCGCAACTCCCAGCATTCCAACAGCCAGCCATGCTGGCTGGGGAATGCTGGGAGTTGCGGGGCTTTTTTCTGCCTCAACGTGTTTAGAATTGTGCCCTGAGCTGTTGATGTTTGCTTTACTGTACTTTGAATATTGTTGTCTGCCTTGAGCACTAGGCTGGTAAAGGGAAAGACAGGATAATATACATTATTCTGATAAAGAAATATTGCACCACAGGCTCTCTCTTTGCTATGTTTCTACTACAGGCATCCCCCCCCCCCCGCAACCCAGAAGGTGTATGAGTCATACCGGTGTCTCTGCACCTCCACCCTGCGAGGTAGGACAGGCTGCAAGATGCCCTTTTGTCTCTATTCCTCACAGGTAGCGCCACCACACCTTTCTCACATCCTTTTTTCATATCCCTTGTGCTGCCTGCAGGAGGAGACAGGCTTTTACATATATATGGAGTAGGAGAAGGCCCTTGGGAGTTCCTGGCATAGCTGGGCTGATGTTGCCTCTTTGCTTTCTGCGTCAACCCAAAGGAAAAGTCTCAAAGTCCACAAAGTTTTTCTATGGGGCTCGGAAGTTCCCAGGGAGGGAAATTTATTTCATAATGGGCATAGGGCTGGAGGGAGGGAGGGCTCAAGTAGAAAGGGGGGTGCTAAATATCTGATCTTGCCTAGGGCACCAAACTGCCTTGCACCAGCCCTGTGTGCACCTATAGAACCCATATGCGTGACTGTAGAGATGATCATTCAAAGAACCACAGTTACAGGTTACAGGAAAGTAACCTGTTTTTCCTTTAGGTATCTTAAATGGGAAATGTAAACCACCATTTGTTTTGGTGGCACTTTCCATAATTCTTTTATCTTTTGAATATATATTATGGTTATTTGAAACAGATTTTATAGTGGTGTTATTTTGGCTTCAGATGCATATGCCATTTTTATATCCATTGTCTTTCTGAAGATTAAACTTTGCAAATAAATATTCATGTTTGGAAAGGCTGTTTCAAGCTTAGTTCAGGTTCAGCAGTAATCACTGAAGAGCTTCTATATTTATTGCACTTAAATCTGAATACAGACAACCACATGTCCCATGTAAATCAAAGTGAGGGGGGAAACCAAACAAATGCAACCATTGCAATAATGGTTGAATTTGAAAAAAAAGAGTACTGCAGATAGGCACTGGAAAAGTACTCACTTCAGATTTTCACACTTAAGAAAACTGGAAAGATCAAACAAGAAAGAAAAGGCATCATCCTGAGAGGCTGAAGTGGCAGAGCATTGCCAAGAAAGAAGGAAAGAGAGAGAGAGAGGAAGAAAAGCAATCCAATAAGCTTTCTTTCCTCTGTTTCATTGGAAAGGCTTCAGAAAAAGCTTAGGCTGCTTTTACGGAGACAGCCATGTCCTGCCCTTGGGACTGCTTGCCTGAAGTATCAAGATAACCTTATTGAATTGCTTCACCCGCCTTGTTGAACTTGGCACATCAGCTAAGCAGATTCTGCTCAGCACTTCTGGGATCCCCACCAAGTATGTTTTGCTTTCGGCATTGACAGGTCTGTAATGGACATAGACTCTTTGGCCTTCCTGTGTCTGGTGCTTATGTGCTTTTTTATCTGATTCCCTTCTGATTATCATCAGTCTTTCCAACTAATTTAAAAATTCCCCTTATTTGGAGGGGAGGAGGAACAAAGCAATATTTTTATCACTAAAATATTGAGGGAATTCAAGTAATTGTTTTATGTCCTTTGCATTACAAACAGCAAATATGCCAAGATTAATTTGGTGTTAATCAGTCAAAATGCCAGAGAGAGAGAGAGAGAGAGAAAGACAGAAAGAGTGAGAGAGAAGCTGCAACCTCACACAACACAAAATATATTCCTATGGGGCACTCTGTGAAATTGCTTGGGTGTAATGCTGCTGCCCGGTTATTGACTGAAGTTTAATTAAATGCCACCAATTGTTTTAATTTGTACCTGCATATGAAAGATTTTAGAATTCATTGAAAAAGATTGGGGTCATAATACTGAAAAGAATTTGATGTTTTCAGTTAAAATAGGGGTAAAAAGGCACTAGTTCTACGGACTCTATTATGCTATAGTTTTGTTAATATCACAGTAACCCCTCCATCTGAAAAGTGCTTCAGAAATATGTACTGACAGCACTATTACACCAGTGTAAAATATTATGAACAGAATGTATATATTTTAAATTTCAATTTCATGTTGCGACAGTTATATGTTGCTTTCAGAATGTATGTTCTTATGATATGCATACTCCCTTATATATATCCCTTGAGGATATGTTGCATTATATTTGTTACTTATTTAAAATATTTATAGCCCTCGCTACTACTTTGTGAAATTAGGGTCACTTTCAATAGTGGAAATATCCATTTTTAAAACAACAACTACAGTAAATACATATAAACCACAAAATCAAGTCAATAAAGCAGAGCCTGCTAATAGGTCATAACTCTTTCGGGGGATTGGAAACTTTCCTATGTAAAAATAACTTTGCTTGACTTTTAAAGGCAAGTATGGGTGAGCAGTGATACACTTCCATAAGAAGAGCATTCCATAGAAATGGAGCTATCATGGTAAAGGCCCTACTACTTTATTTAGAGCAAAAGTGTAGTAAGTGGTAAAGGACCTGAGTTACTTCCTGCCCAAATGGTATCCTAATCCTAGTGCATGGGACAGAAACACGTGGTCCACACTTTGGGAAGGAAACTGATCTCTTTCCACTTTCTCAATACCATGCATAATTTTTATCAACCTCTATCATGTCCCCACTTACCTGTATTTTTTCTAAACTAAAAAGTTCCAAGCCTTTCTTCATATGAAAGAAGCATCGCACACCAAGGACCACAGAGTGGTGGTGGTGGTGGTGGTGGTGGTGGGGATACTGTTTCTATTTCTTCCCATTCATAGTCACCAGTCCCAAGGTGAGGTTCATCTTGTCTTTGGCCTTCTTTCCATAAACTGTCTACCAGAATTCCCAAAGCTGCATTTATCGTTCTCTTGTAATACTTAGTGCCAAATTAGATGAGACAGCAGGAGATCTGTAGTTAGATCTAGCACAGGTTTGTTTTGTTTGTTGTTGTTTTTTAAAGCTAAATTCAGCTGCTTAACTCCCCAATTGTTGTGCCTCCATTTGGGGTAGAGGAGGAAGACATAGTGCAACCGAGCCTGAGTGTGTTTGAGGAGGGGCCAGGCACATGTCACCTGCAGCCTGGCCCAGCTGTGCTGACTTGCCAATCAGCCCTTGCTTAAAAGACAGGTCCCAAACACACTTCAGACTCTGGAAGCAATTGTTGTTGCAGATCAGCCATGGCAAAGACGCTCCTGCCAGCTCCTGGACCTAGATTCCTGTATTTTGACCCCAGATTGACTTTGACTACTGTTCAACAGTGCTCTTCTACTGGTTTGTGTTTCCTTTGATTTCAGACAGATGTTCTGGCTTCTAAACCTTGGACTTTGTCAACAACTACTGCTTATCTCTCAACTGGAGTAATTTACGACACCAATTCAGATTAGGGGTATGATGCTGAGGGGCATAACCTCTTTCCCCTATACCATTTTCCTGAAGTGAATAATTCCTGTCTCCCTGAGCTGCTCTTTACCCTGCATAATGAAGCATACATACAGGCACTCATATGATAGCTTCACTCTACATTTTCCTTGACTGAGCATACACTGAATGTCTGAACCTGTGGTTCCTCCCGTAGCAAACAGGAGATGGACTAGCTCTAGAAAAGTCAACTCCAGTTAACTCAGAAACTGAGAAATTACCTGAGATCTTCAAAGGGAAAATTGGAAGAACTCCAGTCCTTTTTCTAAGTGAGCTCAAAGAGCATGAGAAAATAACATACTTATGAGTTATTTCTCATTTTGTGGTGGGCTTTTTGAACCCTTGAAGTTAATTTCTGAGCCTGACTCGGTTGAATTTTGCCCACATCCTTGCTTAATATTGCAACCATCAAACTAAACTGTTTCACTTTCCATAATGACTTCTTCAGAAGCTAAGGTCTATGAATTTCTAACAGAAAAAATGCACCTCAAATTAATAACAAAGCATCGTAGAATATGTAAATATGTGCAGTTCCAGACTGTTTAGGATTCCTTGCTTTAAACTACTAGTGTTTTATTAAAATGTAATTGCACTTTCTGAAATACCTTGCAGCAATTATAGGCTAAGTTATTAATTAGAAAGGAGGCTGCTGTAGGTACTGAAAGATAATTTCCCAGTGAAAAGCTTTATCAGAATTCTAGAGAAGGCAAGTCAGGCTGGAAGTAATTTGTGTGAAATCTTTCTTGACACACTGAACAAAACACAAGACATTTTAGGTTCATTCTGTACTTTGTCACATTTTGTTTTGGTTTGATCTAGTCATTGTTATTTTAGTAATCGTTGCACATTTCCCATATATACACTTTCTCCACCTTGAACTACAGAGCAAGATTCCATCCCACGCCCCCGGGGGGAAAAATGTCCATGGAATTACAATCATATGTACCTGGATCAATTTCATGTGATGTGATGTGCACATTCATTGTGGGGAAACCTCGGGGATGGAATTGCAAATGTAATTAGCGAGCTGTCCATGGTCAATGGATACATGAGTACCATGGTGCAAATACAAACACGTTGTAGAACACAGGATGCTAACCAGCTAACACAGGTATATGTTCCAATGTGGGAACAACCCTCTGCAGGCACCCAGATGGTTCAGTTGAGAGTGCTGTTAATATTAAATGTAAAAGCCGGTCAAAGTAACAACTTCCAATTAATGTTCTGAGACAAGTTATACCGAATAATTATTCCTAATTATAAGAATGGAATTGTTTTTAGGAAGGCCTAAACAATACTTTTGACAAACATCACATATCTACAAAAGACAGATATTAATTGGACTTGGTCAAGGATAGTGTAGTACATCTTTAATACTATCTTCTACCCCCAGAAACCATTCCATTCAGCTTGCTACAGTGACATATGTTGGATATACACTAGGACTTGAAAAGTGCTAGATGCATTATCTCCCTGAAATAGGCCTGTGTTCTGTACACCAGTCCTTACAAATCTTGTACAATTAATCTTACTCTTCACAGCTCGCATTTGTTTTAATTGGGACTGGGCAGAAAAAAATCATGGTCAGTGAGTACTATGGGTTCATATATTTAAAATGCAAATGAGATGCTATTTTATTTTGGAATTAACTGTCACAAACCTTTGTATTTCTTTCTTGCAAGGATTTGAACCAAAAGAAATGAGGCTGGAATTAAAGACACACAACTAAAAAACCAGCTTTATGAAACATTTCAGCAGGACTCCAGTTGTTTTTCCCATTTAGTTTTCATGGACTGTTAACTATTCCCTGTATTTGATTTTATAGGGTTCTGGCAAATGATTCCAGTCTGGGAAGCAGTAATGTTACAGTAACATTGGTGGGTAGTAGTTATGTTAACTTAATATTGACTCAACTTACTGTTTCTTCCTGTGCTGTCATTTTAGAGCATAAACTAAGGGATATAAGCAGTTATATTTGGCATTAGAGGAATTGACGCTTCAATAATCTTAGTTCCATAGGATGAGACACAATGGGTTATCTAGTTTGGTAACTGCATTAGCAGTTCAGTCCTGCGCATGTCTACTCTAAAGTTAGCCCCACTGAGCTCAATGGGACTTACTCCCAGCTAGGGATGTCAGAGAAATCTGCAACAGATTCAAATGAGTGCAGATTTCTATGAATCCGACCAGCTTTTTCCCAGGTGCATGGATTCCGTGGACTTCCAGACCATTTTTTTTATTTATTTTGGGAGGGATTTGTACGAATGCGCATTTGTGCAAGTGGAACGAAACTCTTGTACATCCCTAAGATTCTATCAGTGAGTGGGCGACAGAATGAAAGACACCTGACAATCTGCAAAACACAAACGGAACAGATTTAACAAAACCTGTACATCCCTACTCCCAAGTAAGCATGTAGTGGATTGCAGACTAAGTGAGACAAGCATATAGCTAAAGAATCACCAATATATATCTTTCTAAACTCCTATTGTAAGCCTTCAAGGAAGGCTATTTCATAGCTTCCTTAGGCAAAGTTAAACAGTCATGCCTTGGATTGAGAGCATAATTCGTTCCGGAAACGTGCTTGTAATCCAAAACACTCTTATATCAAAACGAAATCCCCCCAAAAAAATTTGTACAGAGATTTTTAATTTAAGCCGTACTACAGTACTTGTATTGCAAGACGTCGCTTGTATATCAAGTAAAAAAATATATTAAATAAATATTTAAAAATTTGCTTGTCTTGCAAAACGCTCTCAAACCAAGTTACTTGCAATCCAAGGTATTACTGTACTAGCTTGGAGTAGCTTTCCTACTTAAGAGTTTTTTCTTTATATTTATATTAAACCTACATACTTATAATTTAGGTCTATCACTTCTTTTCCTGTTTTCAGTGGACAGACTGAACAAAGGCTTTCCCTCTCCTTCCTAACATGCTTTGTTTTTTGCTTGAAACTTGTAAGCATGTCCCTGCCACCTCCTCCCACAGTACTTTTTCTAGGCCAAATAGGATCAGTTCTTTCAATATGCTGTCTTCCTAACCTGCTATCCGTCTTCTGCTTCTCATTTTAACCCTTCCTAATGTTTCAACATCCTTCATTAACAATGCTCCAAATGAGGTCCTGCTGGCACTGGTATCATAGGACCCTAATTAGCAAGGATAACCACAGAATTACTGGGTAAAAGATAATGGCTTCGATCCAAAGTTATTTATTTATTTATTATATTTATACCCCGCCTTTTTTCCTGCATGGAACCCAAGGCGGCTTACATAATCCTCCTCCGCCTCTCCATTTTATCCTCACAACAACCCTGTGAGGTAGGTTAGGCTGAGAGTCAGTGACTGGCCCAAAGTCACCCAGTGAGTTTCATGGCTGAGCGGGGACTAGAACCTGGATCTCCCGAGTCCCAGTCCAACACTCTAACCACTATGCCACACTGGAATATGGTACATGGTAGGCGATCACTCGTGACCGAGTAAGATTGACTTTTGCACGAGCAAAGCAGCCCCGCTGAATTCCTCTGTTTCCCCCATTCTGCCACAGCCCCCCCATGCCGCATACCACACCATTGTAGAAGGTTGATTGAGCCTGAGGAGTGGCTTTGGGGGGCACAGTGGGCAGTAGTGAAGGAGGAGCCAGGAAAGCCCTTTTGCACAAGGAGAATTCCACTCAATCTCTCTGGATCCAACTTAATATCACAGTAAGAAAAAATCTTAATGAGAACATGGCCTTAAATGTAAAGAGGCACTAAAAGAGCTTAAATATTGATGGAAAATGATTTTCTTAATGGCTGTGTGGGACAAATTCAGAACATGCCTCTGAGTAATTTAACCTTTGTACAGCCACCATTATTATTAATACAGATGGGGTCAAAAAGCTAGTAGCATGCTAAACATTTGCACTGTGGATATGTGGTCATTATCTGTTTATTAATGCATGATGTTTCTAACTAATGTGATGAAAATCAATATGAGATAAGTCAGAAAGACATGCTTCCTACAGTATTGTAGAATTTCCTGCAAACTATAGTTATATGAAGTAGCTATAATTAAAATGTATTTGTAGATTATATTAAATAAATAAATAGAATACCCCATGACCTGTCTTCACTATTTGTTAGAATAATTGATATTCAGCAAATAATGGCATATAATCTGACATGGCTAAATTGCTCTAAATGTTAACTAGCTTGTTGCTGTTGTTAAAAACAGTTATTTCAAAAGCATAGAACATTTCCTTGCAAAAAAATTAAATGTTTGAATATTTACCTTTATAAAGTGGGGGGAGGGGTGATCCTGTTCAGCATCATTGTTTCACTGGCTAATCCTACAATTTTGGTGCCATTTTCCTGTGACCAGTGATTCTTTTTCAATGAACAGGATGACCTCAAAATGGGAACTAGGCAATCAGAGTTAACTGTGTGATTATGTCACTGACAAGTGAAGGTAATTGAGAGTATGGCTGGGCAAAGTAAACAGTGATCTCCCTGATCCAGTATTCCAATCCTGTTTTTCTCTTGTTGACTACTTTCTACCTTCTTTCTACTATCAAAGATATGGAATATCCCATGGGTGAAGAACCGTAGCCTTCCAGATATTACTGGACCACAGCTCCCATCATCCCTAACCATTGGCCATGCTGGCTAATATAATCGGCTCCCATTATCCCTAACCATTGGCCATGCTGGCTAATATCATCCCATCCCTGGAGCATCTGTTCATTAGCCCTGTAATAAACCAGCGCTGAAGAGCTTCTCTCTTTTTTCTCCCCTCCCCCTTTTCTCTGCTCTTAAGATGCTTGTTCCATTCATCATACTCTCAGTTTTTTCTCCCCCCACCTTTTTTTGTTCTGCATGCTTTGTGAGGACAGATACCTAAATATTTCTAATTCATTATGGAATTACTTTGGTTATCCTTTTTCTATTTAATTTTGTACTGATTTTATTCGATATAAAGATAGTAGGTCAGTAATATCTTTGCACTTCAAAACAGCAGTGAGTGAACTTGACTTTATTAACAAATTGAGCCCATTTCTACTTTCTTGAATTCTGTAGACCAATGGACTGGTCTCCTGCTCTCTTCGGTCTTGAGAAAAAATATATATTTATTTTAAGTCATGGAAGAAATCCAGATTGCTTTGTTTAATGTGTGGTGCTTTAAAAAGAGTCAGTATCACAAGTTAATTTGTTTTACAGGCAAAACCACAGATGTAGTTTTCATCAACAGAATTCTAAACTGGATGTGAAGAACTTTGTGAAAGACTATTGTATCGGTAGATATTAACAAGGTACTTCACATTTATAAATGGGCTATCATAGTTACCCTCAAATTATTTGCAAATGTTGTTTATTGCATTGGCTACCCATTACACCTGTGATACTGACAATTTTAATTACTCCTCTACTTTAAGGAATGTGATTCAAGAACTGTGAAATGCTTTGGTAGACCAACATTAGGACAATGTTCATCTGTCAGTTTCTTTTCCAATGTTTAGGATTTCAGAAGAGTTAAAAGCACACCAGTGATTACAATAGAGCTTTTTAATTGGATATTGAGTTACTAAGAGTGTGGATTAATGATAAATAGCATACCTCTGTCTTCTGGATCATAAATTTCTTGTTGCATTTTATAAGCCTAGTATTTAACATAATGTGGAAATTTTCCATATTTAGAATACAAAGTGGACCCTGTCCTGGAGAATTTGTTTGTATTCATTTGCGCGTGTAGAGGAGAAATAACGACTCAGACATGGTTGTAGGGTACAAATAGTGGTAAAATAAAGGGCCACATTTATTGAATACATCAATTGGAAATCTACGAAGGGGAAGAAAGTGTGGGTGCTATCAGCCGGTCGCCAATGCTGTAGGGTGAAACATCCAGCACAGGAGGATGACGCTATCAATCGAGATCCCCCAGTGCTTAACACCACACGGTGCTGGAAGGTCTTTCCTGCAGTCAGCCTCGTACGGGCCGTGAGGCGCCGATACAGGTGGGGAAGGAAGACCTCAGAGACATGCCTTATCCCCCAAAGCCGAGCTGCGAGGCATCGGTGGCAGGAGCCTCGGGCACGCCTCTCACCTGAAAGGTGCCATAGGATGATCACCAAGCCCCTAAAACTGCCTAAACCTGCATTTGATTGCCACAGAGAGAGACAAGGTTACTTAGTCTCCTCTCCCCCACCTGCCGGAAGAAATCCAAGCAGGGCCCTTCGCAGATCCTCCAAGATGCCAAGCCCAACAATTGATAAGTGGACCCCAGCCTCACTATGCAGCTCCCTCCTGGCCAAGGGAATTCGGGATGAGGTATCTATCATAAAGCCTTGCCCTCCAAGGCCCCTACCTATCTGCCCATTGTATGTTACTGCTACAACTTTCATCACTGGGAGCAGAATAATATGAGAAACAAGGGAATGGTCCTGAAAATGGCAGCCCTGTGCAGAGTTCTTCCTCTCCCTCTTCGTACCAAGAAGTATAATGTATCTTGTTTCATCACACTGTGCATTTTCTTGGCTCCGCTCCAGATCATTGGTCGCTGTTGGTGGGGGAATGAAAAACACACAGCATGATGTGATCAGGCTGAGCATATGGTCAGTTGAGCTATATATTATGGAAGGAGAGCTAAGAAATTTGCATGGGTGGTAGTTAAAATTCCTGTGTGAAGCTAGCTACTTGTCTGTAGTGCCTCCATTGGGAAGGAGTGGAATTCTTCTGAGTCAGAGAATTTAGGTTGTAATCACATAATATTTAAAGAAACAGAAATATGCACCAAGGTACAAACCAAGGAAGTATGAACTTTCAGTGACATATTGAGATAAGATTATACGTGGACACCATATAATATAAGCTGAATTCATCCTTAGAGATTTAGCACTCAGGCAGGCACTGTTGCTGGGGCCCATAACCAAACTCGTCTGACTAGATAGAATTTTCAAGATGGAAAGCAAAATTGGTGGTTCAAAAACGCATTATCCAGTCAGCTTCCATGCATCTGTTTTATATGGACCAGGGATGGACCTGAGAGCAGAGACAGGTAACAGTTTAGCTATGTTCCACCAGGATTGCATGCAATGTATTGTGACAATGAAAATTCCAGCAGGCCAATAATTGTAGAGGTAAAAGAGCTGGAAGCAGGTATTACCCAGAACAGGAACTCTGGGTTTGAGGAAGAAAAAGGCTAGAGGTGGCAAGATATATTCAGAATAGAGGGTCAGTGGTATTGGCTAAGTAAGAAGTAGCAATTCTTCAAGTGGCTAATTGCCCTAGTAAACCATTGTGTTGCAGGAAGCTGTATTTATATGGGCAAGTACAACAGAAGAATCCCTTATAGCTTGCTAGTCCAGTAGTCCAGTTCCCTGGCTGAGAAGACATAGGAAGTGCCTAAGGAATAAGTTGCACTTAGGATAGCTTCATAGGCAAGGTGCAGCAAACACATGTCTGAAACCTGTGGCACCTAGTAAGTAGTACATTTTGTGTAACAGTGAGCAGCCTCAAACTTGATGTTAAAAAATGAGCCAATTGCATTGATTGCAAAGGTATTTCAAGGGTTTTTTAAATTATTTTTTTAAAACCTGTTGCTTCTACTGCAGTTCAAGGGGAAATCATGAGGATGCTAATTCCAATCCAGTACAATGTGTGGAGACAATTTCCTGAATCTTATTCTGTGATATACTGATAGAATAGCAGCAGTTGTCCAGAAAATTTGCAAGAAACCTATGTACTGTGTATATGAAAAGAGGGACTGGGGAGAATCATGCTGTAAATATCAGATCTTTTAATGATTGTGGAGTTTCAGATTTAAAAAGTTAATTTGAATTTTCTAGCTAAATACAATTTTTACAGGTACATTTGAAGAGCATGTTATTTTTAAAATGTAGGTTAAATTCTGAAGAGAGATGAATGTGAAATTATGGCAATCAGATAGAAAGCAATTATTTGAACTCCAATGGAATGTAATATTGCTGAAAGCAATATTAGATTTGAAGGGGGTGGTTGGGAAAAACTGGCAGCAGATGTAGCCTGTTTTGCTTTGTAATTGAAATTTCCTGAGCATCTGAACCAATTCTATGACCCTATTGAAGAGAATTAGTGATTGCAATCATATCCACCTAATCAAGCCTTTTGCAGTGAACCATATTTGAAAATCTTCTGTGTATGCAGGATGTTTCAGTTGGCTTCTAATTTTTTTCACACATTCCAACACAATGGTTTAGCATAACAGGTTTGCTAATATTCTCTAATCTCATTAAATGGAGCATAGCAAGTTTTAGGAGGGAGGTAGCTAGGAATGGAATTATATTGGATAGTTCTGAGAACAGAATGTGTGTTGCTTTGATCTAAGAAATAAAAACGTTTTGCGGTACTAAATTGTGGTAGCTTTTGAGTAAATGTTTACAGATACATTCATAATATAGGAGAAGATGTTAGATGGTAATTGTGAAGGAAAAGCTGGGAGGCCTGTTCTTTCTGTGGAAAGGCCAGTGTAAATAGTGGGTGGACTGTAGAAATAAATTTCCTAGCAGAAGTAGTTGTTCCATACTCCCTGGGCCAGATGGCTCTTTCCCTTATCTCGGAGAGTTACCGCGCCTTGCCCTCAAGGCCGTTGGTCCCAGAGTGTAAGAAGAATTTACAGCTGGGGCCCATCAAGAGGGCAGGCGAGATTTAGAGCTGAAACTTATTAGAGGAGATCTTGGGCAATGAGGTAATTGAGCATGGCCAGAGTGCCCCGGATTGGCTAAAGGCAATCAGGCCATGGTCTGGGGGGGGATATAGGAACGTCCATTTGGGAACTCTGTGGCTTTCTGCTGGCCCGGTGATGCGAAGGGTGGTGGGGGCTGCTGTTGTGGCAGGGCCCTGTAGAGATCGACCCCCCTGGCGGAGTGGACTAGCCTGGGTATCTGTGGGTAAAGTAGTTTTGTTGTTTTGGTAGCTCTGTTGTGTGTATCAAAGTAGCTTTGCATTTTGTTTTCTCCCTTTCCTTCTTCCCACCTCTTATTTTACTTTTTCCCTTTTAATCCTAAATAAATTTCTTTTGTTTTAACCCTGAATGGTGTGAGCAGTTTTCTCTATTGGTTCAGTGCCAAATCCAGTACCTTGACCAGGGGCAGACCTGTTGGGCCCAGGGCAAGGGCAGCAAGGACTGGTCAAGTCCTTCACAGTAATGTTCATCTTAATAGTCTCCTATGTGAGGCACCATACATCCAATTTTGTACAATTAATTTTTCTCCATATCCATGAGAGATTCAAAGACCAGAGAGCTTCTCTTTCAACAGCAGCCCTAAAGATTATGAAGCAAAAGGAAGACAGTGTTCTTTAAACTGGGATTCATGGGATAGTAAAGGTTTGCAGTGGACTGGACTTTGAAGAGGTCCAAAAAAATACAGAAAATTAAAGGCTTTTCTAAAACATGTTCAAGAAGAATCATAACTCCATTTTTTCATGCCTTCCAATACAGCTGCTCTGGGCAAGTAGGGGAAAGGGAAAGACTACTAGTAATGGGTAGAAAGTTTTAGGATTGCACAAGGATGCATGTACAAAATTGAGCTGACGGAGAGTTCATACATCACTAGTATTAAATATATACCTAAAATATATATACCTAAAACTCAAGAATGAGAATTTGTTTGAGAAGCATTTACATCATGCATGTACAGTCGTTATTGAGCAGTAATTAGCTGAAGCTCCCAGTTGAGTATACTCTCTGTGCAAATCAGATTTGCTGCTGTGTAATGTGTGAAACTGTTCAGTGTTGTAAACACAGATTTCAACAAAACCATCAATGTTGAATTCTAGGTTGTCCTCATAATGTGTGTGTGTATGAATGCAAGTACATTGTGTCTCCAAGTCTGTCTTTTTCCCCATTACATTTTTTCAAGTGGATGGTTTTAAAATAAGTATTATTTAGAACGAGAGCAGTGAAATAACTGAAACCATCAACTTAATTTCACTCTGGTCTTTTCTTTTCTTTTTTCACTTCACTGATCAGAATGATTTTCATCCATTTCATGCAGAGCTCAAGTCCCAAAGGTGAAATATCAATGAGTAATCCATTTAGCCACCAGATTGTCCTGGTGGAATTTTGATAGCTGTTAATAATTATTGTATACTCTATTCTCTTATCATAGCATCAGTAAACTTACATTGCATGAGAATTTATTTTTGTAAGTGCTCAGAGTTTGTTATAAAGATTCCTAGATGTTGAATGCTGAAAGAACAGCGTGAGAGCTACTTAATTTTTTTATTTCATTATTGTAGCATGAAACTTTGGCTGGAAATATCATTTGTGGACCAGAGCGTCCTCTCTGTGCAGCAAAAAGGACATTTTCAGCAAGTGATCACCTACATTTCCTTCTGGAAAAAGGGACTCAGCCGTTTTTGGCTATCCTATTTTTAAGATACATTTTTACCTTATGCTGAGCTGGGAAGAAGATACCGAATCCAAATTGTTAGAAAAATAGCAAAATAGTAGGCTAAGGCAGCAATCCTACACACTCATCTCAGAGTAATTCTATTATCTTTTCAGTGCCAGATTAAGACTGCCCTCTACGTTGAGGCTCTTAATAATTAAATGGTATACGGCGGGGTGGTAAATTGTTTTAGCAGTCGTGTTTTAGTTTTATTAACTTGTTTTAGTGACCTTTTTAAAATTGGTTTTAAATTTTTATAATGTTTTTACTGTTTATATTTTAAACTGTATTTTATTGTATTTTTTAATTGATTGTTGTACACCGCCCAGAGAGCTCCAGCTATTGGGCAGTATAGAAAATGAAAATTTAGAAAAATTATTTATAAATAAATAAATAAAATATAGGATTGTGCTTTTAAAATGTTTGGTTAAAAGTGACAACAAATGTAAAAACAAAACAAAACATGACAAGATAGGAAGCACTTATATTTAATTTAAAAGTGCCACTGAAAAATTATTTACTGAATGACCAGATACAGAAACATTGGATTGAACTTAGTACCCTGCAGGTTTCAGACAGACAAAAGAAATTATTCATCCTCTCAACATATAATTAACCTTTGGAATTCATGGCAGCAGAGTGCTGTGATTGTCACTGTAGCTTTGAAAAATAATTGGATAATTACATGGAGTATGGGTTTATTGGTAGGGTAGCTATGGTATCCAAAGGGCAAACCTCTACTGCTTGATGCAGGGGATTAAGTATAGAGGATGGATATCATTGTGGTACCTTGGTTCCAAACATCCTCCTGGAAGCTAGTTGGCTATTAATAGAAGAAAAAAAGGTGATCTAGCTATACCAGACTTTCCCAACCTGGTGCCCTCTAAATGTTTTGACCTTCAGCTCCCATCAGCCCCGGCCACCATGGCCAAGGGACAGGAATCCTAGGAGTTGTGGTCTGGAGGGCACCAGGTTGGGGAGGGCTGAGCTAGGCCATTACTCTTGAGTCCACATGGCATTTCTTGTTTGGTTAGTTCATTTAGGGCACAATCCTATATATGTTTCACAGAAAAAGGTCCTACAGCTCCCAGCATTCCCCAGCCAGAAAATTGCAAAGATGCAGATATTTGGTTCTGTTCCCAAGACAATCTCAGATGCTTCATTATAACAACTGAGCATCATCCACATTGGATATTTATTTAAAATAAAACATACCTTTCAGGAAATTACTACAGATTACTGAAAGAGAAGCCCATCATTTACCTTAAAATAATTAATGGTTTCTTGATGAATTTAAAAGATAAAGAGATTTAATTATTTTTAAGTTGACAAACTGTGATCAATATTCAATTATTGCTTTGTTAATTGGCAGATTTTTTTTTACTGTATAATTAGCATAAGCTGTGTACTGTACTTCCTGTTTTGTTTTGCTAGGCCTGTAGTGACTGCCAGAATAGTAGCATGTAGAATGACTTCTTTTGATGATCCTTTTGGTTATTATTTGAATAGTTAGAATCAAGAGAAAATAAAAAAAAAATAGTTAACATTTCAGTTTGAGTGGAATTCAGTACTATGGGGCGCGGGGGTTGTCCAAGGACTTAGATGCTCCCAATGGGATTCCCCCCTTTTTCCTGTGAACAACCCCTGACCTTTCCAAAAGTGGTTTGGAGGATGACACTGGGGAAGGGGATTTGCTTGAGGAACACAACTCTAAATCTTGAGTGCACAAAACTAATTGTGTGTTTGGATCCTGAACACTGACTGTGGGCTTGTTCGCACGACACGGGAACCGCAGGGGAGCAGAAGTCCCCTGCAGTTCCCGTGTCGTTTGAACGCCGACTAGGGGTGCCCCTGCAGGACAGCCGCACATGGGACGCACGCAAAGTGACTATGGGCGGTAGAGGGGTAAGCCCCTACCATGCGTGGCCACCCTGCCACGCGAACAGCGGGCGGCCGTCCCGCGGGGTCCGCACAGAGGCGGCTGCCCAGAGCGGCTGGAGCTGCTGCCGCTCCAGCCTGTAGGGGCAAACGGCCCCTCTGGGCATTCCGAGCCCCCGCCCCCTAGCACTGGGAGACCCGCACTAGGTTCGGGGACTGCTGGCTCCACCGGGGTCCGCCCACGTGCACGGGGCGCAGGTCATCTGCGGCACCCCGCCGGACCCCGCGGATGGCCCCGTGGTGCCTCCCCCGCCCGCAGCCTGGGTTGTGCGAACTGGCCCTGTGTCTTACTGAGTATGTTACATGCTTGCTGTGAATATAGCAATAGTCAGAAATAATCTTTGGTATTCACATACGGAAGTAAAATAAATAGGGGTGCCTTGGTTGAACGTCCCTGGTACTTGTTCTCAATGTTTTCTCTTACCTTGCTTCTTGGTGGTTGATCCTGTTTCCATCTAGGTCCACAGTTAACATACACTTTGCTTTCAGAAGAGGATGTAGGTCTTAGGCTTTCATTAACATTAGAATGTTAATGAAGGCCTAGAGAATTACATCCTCTCTCATTGTTAGAGATGTTGCCAGGATGAGTAACATTAATAAAACAAAACTGCTAAAATCTGGACATGGTGTTAAATCTATTTTCTATTCATGAAAGCTTAATTATGTAAGGCAAAGAAACATTAATGAAAAGTTTAATGGCTTGAGTCAAAGATTATTGATAGATGCAGTGCTTAACCCATTAAAATCTCATTTTAGGTCCCCCAGATAATATAGTACATGAGAACATACTGTACCAGAATAGTTCTCATCTGTTTGTGAAAAGTACAATTATAAATGCTTTTGTAGCCATCCCCAAAGGAAATCTTGTAGGTAAACCAGTGTGTTCTTCTTTGGCCCACTCTGCTGCAAGGCACCCTGAATCAGTAATCTTCAAAAGAGCAAAGAGATCATGCTTGGAGTGTTAATATCACGGCTACTCATTTTAATAAAACACATCTCTGAAGCAGAGTTTGAGTAATGCCATTTCCTTTCAGCCCCCCCCCCCTTCTCCCAGTCTGACCCTTCTCTGTTATGGATCCATCTAGTTTTCCTGTCATCTTTGTTCTCAGGCCTCCATTCCTATCTTAATAAAAACTTATTTTGTCATTGCTTTATACTTTTGACAGCCTGAGCATGAATTAGGCTCAGTCCTGCTCATTTTTCTCCTTTATTATTATGGGTGCTTTCCCTTTTTTCTTTAAAATAAACACACACAGGCACAGGCACAGGTTCCCTTTTTGTTACAGACTGCATGCTGAAAAAGGAAGGTCTGCAAGGTGAAGGTGAACTGGGAGATTAAAAGGACCACTTTTACTCATCAGAAAGCCACTGATGTGTGACCCACAGGAGCTGCAGCACATTTTTAGTCAGCTTTTTTACATGGATGCTCAATATCCCCATCTTGTGCAGAACTAAACTCTTCTATATTCTCCCCATTCGGTGTGTAATTCCCCCCCCCCCCCGTATGATTTAGCTGGGCAACACTTAATTAAACTCCATTTCCTCTCTTTATGCTTCAGGTATTATTATGCGGCTCTCTTCAAGAGGTAATTTGTGTGCTGTTTATTGAAGCTGTGAATTTAATAATTTCAACCCCATGCTATTGGATTGTAGCTGTAAAGAGATGTACTGGCACGTCCCACAAACTGATTTCCTTTCCCTCCCCTCCCCCAATTGTATAGGCATCTTGTTTAGCTAGTGAAAGGGCAGAGGCAATGATATGACAGGCTTTACTAATAAAAAAAAAATGCATAGCAATATTACTCCAACTACCCTAGTCCTTTCAAAGTCAGTGACTGTAGCTACATAGAAAATAACACTACTATATTAAAAACTGTTTTATGATAGGTGAGGGAGAAGTAATTGCATGTCACCAAGCATCTTACATTTTGAGACATGCTGAAATGCTTGTGGTGGTGGGGGGGGAGAGGATGTTCACTAGAAGCAAGGATTCCCTAGTGCAGCCTCCCCAGCCTCATGCCTTCCAGATATTTTGGTTATTATCCCCAGCCAGCACAGCCAATCTTCTGAAATGGTGGTGCAGTGGCCATGCTGGCTGGGGATGATGGCAGTTAGGGGGGCAGTTCTATTGCCCCCCTAACATAGCTGGGGGGCAATAGAACAGGGTAGTGCATGTTTCCAAGAAGGCTAATGAAGAAAAGGGTGTACCCATCATGGTACACCCTTTTCTTGTGGTCTGGGACTTGTTACTGGACCACAGCATTGAGCAGGTTTGCATGTCATGGTAAGCCACCGTGCGAAGAAGCCATGGAGGAGGGTTGGTAGCTCACCGAACAACCCACGCTGCACCTGACAGACGATTGGGCTCACCTTGGGTTGTTCTCTCCCTCTTTCCCCCTCGGTCCTCCAGCTGGTATCTCAATGTCCTTTATGGCAAACCCCATCTTGTCTCACCCTCCCCAGCCGCTCCAATTGCTTTTTTGTTTGCCACCATTTAAAAAACAAAAGTGCTCCCAAGAAGTGCAATTTGGGTCGTATTTTTTCCTCAGCTCCTGAAAACTGTGCATTTGAAAATTATTATTATTATTGTCAGTTCGTTGCAGGTGCACAAGTACACACTTATGGCTAGCCAATATGTGTAGTCTTGCCTGGCCAATTTCCTTGTCTGTTTCAGCTGTCAAAGGGAGCACAGGGCTAGACTGCATATAGGCTAATTTGTGCACAGTTTCCAGCTGTCATTTGCCTAGCTGTCAATTGAAAAGTACCAGTAAACAGGAAAAGTAGGTGCACCAAAAAGGGGGTGGCAGCACTACCACCCACTTAGCAATGTAATCCTTTTGATTTTAATTGTTGAACCAACAGTTCTCAGTGCCATCTATCTTTTCAATGCTTCCCCAAGTCTCCAGTTACTCCAGAAAGGGGAGATATTAATTCTCCCCTTTACACATCTCCTTTTCAGAGCACTTGCAGCTGCAGTTACTGTGGTTCTTTGACAGTTCTTTAAACCCCCCCCCCCCACACACACACAGAAATATCTGCAAATTTAGTGGCTGGAAGTAAACGAAGGAGGAATTTGCGCCAATTTAAGTGCTGGGATGTAAATGGAGGGGAAATTTGTGCACCTGCAGTAATTGCTCCGAAAATGGTGGGAGTAGCTGCAGACTTAGGGAAGTGTTGAAAAGGTGGAGGGCACTGAGAAGTGCCTGTTCAACACTAAAATGGAGGGGATTACATGGTTAAGGGGGTGAAAATGCCCCCACCTACTTTTGGTGCACCTTCTTTCTCTACTTTTTTGCCTTTTACCAGTGCTTTTCCACTGACATCTAGGCACTTGGACCCTGGCTACTATGCACAAATTAGCCTATATGCAGTTTTGCCTTGTATCAAATACTTATAAGTACACACTTGCACACCTGCAAAAGACCGACAAAAATAATAATTTTTTAAAATTCACAATTTTCAGGGGCTGGGAAAAAAAATGACCCCAATTGCGCTTTTTGAGCCTCCGAAAAATAAAAAATAAAAAGCCAAGGAACTAGTGATGGTCCCTCCAAAGTGGCATTTTGACATGGGTAGAAGGGCAGTCACTGATGAGACCATGAAGCGAGCAGCAGGGGGGTTTGCCACTCTTGCTGAGCAGCTCCATAGCCATTTCCAACAAGCTATGATAAAATCACCCTACCAGGTCCGGATGACACAACAACCCATCGTGAGTTGAACAACCCCTAGAACAACCCATGGGTTCTCAGGGTGGCTTGTTCTTGAAAAATAAGCCACCCTACAGAAACTGTGCTGAGTTTGGATGACATGACAACCCATGATGGCTGGTTACCCATGGTGGGTTGTCATGTTGTGCAAATCACTCAGGTCATTGAATAAGACGTATGATGAAATAATACTTTTACATGGAGTATTCTTAATCTGTTTCTTCAGTATGTTCATCACTTGCAGAGCTGTTGTTCTTTCTTTTAAACCGATGTTTGTAATATTTTTGTCACCCACCTTTCTTTAATTTGGTGTGACTTCTGCACACAAAATCATGAGCTTCTTGAATGCATTAAATCTTCTTTTGTCATTCAACTAATTGTTCAGTGTGGAAATGAAATGGATTACATTATTGCGTTCAGAACAGGTGATTAATTTTCTCCCTGACATTTTCCAACATTGTCCACTACAGGTCCCCCCCCCATTTAAAATAAAGACTCTGAGTTTGCACGACACAACAACAACCCATTGTAGGTGTCAAGACACGGTGAGTTGTCATGTCATGGGAACCTGGACCGTTTCCCACAGGGTAGCTTTTTTGAGGGCAACAAGGCACCCTGACCACCCATTGCTTGTTTTTGGGGTTGTGGTACCCATGATGGGTTGTCATGTCATCCAAACCCGGGCAACCGACCCCATCATGGGTACCAGTAACCAGCGAGTGAGGTTCTTGGCAGGAGCGGCAAATATCCCTTTGCCACTCTTGCCAAGCTCACCCACAACTGCCAGTGCCAGCTGCCCCACAAGTGCCCAAGTGGCACACTGGGGCAGCCAGCACTGGCTGCATGCCCCCCCACCGTGACTGTGAGCCCTTTTGTGCTCTCTGCAACTTTCTTGTTCTGTTTACCCTTTTTTTTTCTTGTTTCAGAGATTGCGAAAAACTATCTCTGATCTGACAGCTAGCAGCGGCTCCTTCAGAGTGCCCAAGCTGCACATTGAAGGGGCTTCCCTGGTTCATCACTCCTTTTTAAAACAAATGTTTTCCATCCCAAATTTGTGCAAAAAAAATCTTATTTTTTTAAAAAAACTTTTAGTCAGGCTTATGCAAGTGTGCATTTGCACACAGTCGCTGGTCCAAAATGGCATGCCTCACCTGGGCAATGTCCAGGGAAGTGTCTGCTGTCAGAGTGCAAGCCAGCCCCTTTTTATGGAGCTGTCGGTTTCTACAGCTAGCTGTCAAAACTCCTGCTCCTTTTAAAAGGAGTTGAGGGGTTTTTTTGGACAGGGTTCCCAATTTTTTTTTCCACAGGGACATATGCAGGCATGAATGTACATGTCCCTTAAAAAAAAACTATGGGGAAGCCTTTCAAAAAACTTTTTAAAAGGAGCCAGCATCTTGTCAGCTATCTGCCAAAACTGATAGCTCCATAAAAAGGGAGTGGCTCACATGTTTCCACCCCATTTTCGCAAGCAAATATCACTCACAGCTTTGGTTTCTCTTGACAGCTGTCAAGGCAACCCAAAGTGAAAAATAAAGCTCTTGGCAGCCTCTCTGGGTCTATCCCTATAAGGGGTAACTGCTGCACTTTGACAGCAGACACACACACCCCGGACATTGCCCAGGTGAGGTATCCCATTTCAGACCTGTGAAAGCAGCGCACTTGTGCAAGTCCGACTAAAAAAAAATTTTTTATGAAAAAAATTACTCACATTTGTGGTGCAAATTTTTAATTTTTTTTTTTTAAGGGGTGATGAACCAGTGACAGTCTCTCCAATGTGCCCCTTGGGCACTTTGAAGGAGCTGTTACTAGTGTCAAATTGGAGATTGCTTTTTGAGATCTCTGAAAAAAGAAAGGGTAAAAAGGACAAAAAAGCCATGGCAAGTGCTAAAGGGCTTGTGATCACAGCGGGGGGAGGACAGACAAGTTGGTCCTGCCATGGGGTCCCCTGGGATATCCACAGGAGGACTGAGGGGGAGGAAGGGGGCGAACAACCCACAGAGAGCTCGATCATCTGTCAGGCGCACCGTGGGTTGTTCACACAGCCAACCCACCATGACTTATTTTCAGGGTGGTTTGTTGTGACATGCAAACGTGCCCATTCATTATTCTTATATTATCATGAGACAACTTGAATTCACTTGCCGCATCCGACTGGAGCCACACATCTTTCCACAGACAGATCTGCTGAATTAGGTGCACAACCTGCTGTGGGGTGAGGAGAACTTGCATCCAGCACCTGCCAATACATGTCTAGTCCCTGCTTTACCTCAGTGCAACTCATGTTTGTACATGAAATACTGCACACCAGCAATAGCAGATGCAATATCATAGAGCCAGTGTGGCGTAGTGGTGAGAGTGCTGGACTGGGACTCGGGAGATCTGGGTTCTAGTCCCCACTCGGCCATGAAACTCACTGGGTGACTTTGGGCCAGTCACTGACTCTCAGCCTAACCTACCTAACCTACCTCACATGGTTGTTGTGAGGATAAAATCGAGAGGAGGAGGAGGACTATGTAAGCCGCCTTGGGTTACTTTCAGAAAAAAAGGTGGGGTATCAAATAAATAAATAAATAAATAAATATGCAGTGAGTTCTTTTCTAGTGGATTAGGCTATAGTCTGCTCTCAAGAAAACACAGGCTAAAGACACATATTAGCTTCAAACCAAGGATTAAGGCCAATTCCACTGAATTTCAGTATGCACCCACTTATCTCTTCTCCCCACTACTACCAGGTGCAAGATTGAGTGATAATCTGAGCCATTGCCAAGTGCCTCTGCTGAGGTTTCAGCTTGAAGTTTTGATGATCCTCAGGTGTACGGTGCGAATGCCTAAAGCTCAGTGGTGTAGCAGTAAATTTTGAAGTGCAAATGCTCCTCATAACAGTCCCCAGAGCCACACCCCCAAGGAGAGCAAAAATGCAGGCAACTGTGTTGATCCATATCAACAGACCAGTTCTAGCAGTTTTCCTCTCCACCAGGAGCAGGTCTTTTGTAAAGCTAATGAGTCTCAATTGCCCATTCAAGACCAGGCCACTCTAATATACTTTGCATTTCAACAGAGACCGATATATTGTTGCTGGGGGAAATTCATTTCTCCCTCTGGCAAGCTACTGTGAAGTTTGCAGCTAAGCTCAGAGGGAACAGGGAAGCCTGAGAGGGGTGGCAGCTTATGTCAGTGTCCCTGCTAATAAAAAAAGTGAAGGTGCTGTATCCCTGTGAGCCCTGGTTCCACTATACGTTTTACATGTCGTGCAGGTTTTATGTGCAGAATTGGGTTGGGGAATTGTGATGGGGCTGAGATGTTGAATTATAAAGCAACCTCCTAATTTGTAACACCAAAACAATGTTGATTTGTGTGTTGACAAACTTATTTGGCTTATGTTATGTATTGCTTACTGAGTATTATTATCAGAACTATATTCTGTGATTGAGGGAATTAGCATGCAGCACTAGCCATGGCGCTCATGCATGATGAAAAACTGGATTCATCGTACGGTTGTCAAAATATACTGTGTTAAAGAGTGGGCTGACGGTTTGAAAGTTGATCCCTGCGTGATGTGGTTTTCCCCCTGCTATTTCTAGCTAACATACACTTAGAACAGAAATTGGTATAGCATTTTTAAAAGCGGTGTGTGTTCTATATCTTATTTTGTATATATGCATGAAATGAAATACTTTCTGTTATTCTGCATACAGATATACACAAAATCAGTTACAGATGCACAACCACTGCCACCTTTTAAAAAAGTTATGACAATTTCCAATTTGATACTATGTTAGCTGGAAAATAACAGGAAAATGCATTATTCTGCATACCATGAGCATTTTGATAGTGCATCCTGAACAGCAAATCTTTTACCCACTAGCCAGAGGGGAAACACATTGTTTATTTTAGTAGTGCAGCCCAGCTGTTATGTTACTACCTTCTTCCATTTTAATTGACTAGCATGAATATGGCAGTCTCTCAGAACAACCCCCCGCCCCGCCACCCTTATCACTTCCGTCTTACTGCTGAATACTTGTTTAATAGCTTGATTTTACTGTTGTGGGACCTATTTCTAGGACTAATACAGAAAAAGCTGCTCAGTCAAAGGTAAAAATAGGAGAGTCTTGATGCTTTTAAACTAACTAGATGAGACAAAGCAAGCTGTAGGTTGTAAAGCTTACCAGATGTTGAGGAAAGAACCAGTGAAGCAGGTAAAAAACCCTGTCAGATCTATTGCCTCTAGGTACAGAAAAGAGAGAATTTGGCCCTAGGTTTTTGTAAAGATACTGCATCATGTAACATTTTGATTGCAAAGCAGCATTGCCCTATAATTTATATTCATATTGGCATTTTGGATTTTTTAATTTGCTGTTGAGGTCTGAGCCTGCAACTGAGAAAGAAAGCAATGAAAGATAAATGATTCCAAGAAAGACGGGATCTGTTGTTGCATGGTCAGCACAGGTGCCGCATAATGTGCAGTTTTTACACATACAAGGTTTACAAATGTAAGCACGTGTGCACAGACACACACATGCCCACACACAAACATACTGGGAGAAACCCATCTATTTTTGCATTAATCCCCAATTTATCCATGAGGTTTTCTACACAAAGCATTTATTGTGCACTCATGATTCCTTACTCATGGTTATTTATGAGTTCTTTAGATGATATGATCCTCCAGTTTTGCTTCTGTTTTTTAACAGCACTTTCCCTGGGGGGGGGGGGGGTTAGAGCGAGAAAAATGGGGTATTATTTCTGAAAGTGAAAGAAAAGGAATTTTCCTACTTGTGTAATTGTGATATTCCGCTATAGCACAGTGCCACATAGAGGTAATGTAGCAGAAAAGCAGGAAAGGAAAAGCTCTTTGTGTAGCGCTTGGATGTCAATTCTGTGACGAAACCAAAAGTAGATACAACAGCCTTGGGTGGAAAAGCTCCACAACTTCTACTTGTGTTTCAGTCATTATTCCTTCATACCCAGTGCTCACCTCCACCATATGTTGTTGTTTTTTTGGCCCAGACTCAGAGCAGTAGGGGCACAGTTTAGATTTAAGGAATTCAGCCACTCATTATATAACACATGGAATTGCCCCCTTGGCACTATCTCAGTGCCATCTCTGAGTAGACAGCACTAAGCCAACCCATAACAGTCTCTCCATTACACTTATAGCCTTCACAAGCCCTTTAATTTAAAATCTGCTACACCACTTTTCAGGTAAGATTGGCTTCCAAAGTGAAATGAAATTAAAATGTGTAGAAAGGCACAATTATAATAGGGATATATGAGGGTATGTATGTCAGAGTCCTCTGCTCCCTGGCAGTGAGGAAATTTTCTAGGTCCCGGGCTCTTCTCCCCAGATAGAAGGAGCAGAAGGAGCTACAGATCAGGGCCTAGGGTCTGGCTGATGATAAAGATGCATAGCTTGAAAAGTCTTACAGCACACTAAGGAGTTTCTTTTTCAGACCAAGGCATACATGGGTTACTTCCATTTATAACTATTATGTAATTAATAAGCTTTCCTTCCAGAGGTGACAAGTTAATTAATAGATACCAATTTATTGTAGTCATTTGTTCTTTTTCATGTCCTTCATCAACCTAGAAAGCAGTATGATCCAGTTCAGGTCATGATATTCCAAAGAGCTCTGTTTAGAAACTATAATCCTCCAATCTAGGAGTGGCTTTGAGGATTTTGTAAAACAGCACTTAATGGAAGTATTGACAAATCTGCTAGCCATTACTCCATGTGGTGAACCATGTTACTGTGGTTCTTGGTGAAGAACCTTCCAGACTGACTCGATCAGGCTGGCCATTGGTTCATCCTGGGCAGGAAAGAGAGTAATAGGGCTCCCTGTGTCAATGGAACTTTGCTGGGGTAGTCACTGTACGATTTTTACAGATGGATCTAAAATCATGCAAGATTGGAGGGTGGCTGCGGTATTCTGTGTCCATGAATTTGGAGTTTGGGGGAAAAAAACATTGCTTATCCAATTGTGTTTATGTAATGAGAGCTGAATTGACAACTATTATGCTGGCAATAGAATGGCACGTCAGACTGGAGTGGGAGAAAAATCTGTCTTTATCATGTTTGGCAGCAATCCAACACAGAGGTTTAGGAGGCGAGTCTCTCTTGGTAAATGAAATATGGCTTCTAAAGGTTTATTTGGATACCTGCTCAGGTAGGTATCTTTGGTAATAAATGGCAGATCAAGCAGCTAAAGAAGCATTGGGGCACAATGTTATTGATATTAAACTTCCTTTGTCCCCATCAGAAGCTAAAGTTAGGTTAAGCATGAAATCAGAGAGGTCTGGCAGAAACTTTGGTAGAGTAGATTTGTTAGGTAGAGAGGCTTTTCTCTTTTTGTCCAGGTTTGGATGATTTTCTGATTTATTTATTTTTAATCAACGTGGTCAGATTCAGCAGGCTGCTATATTTTGGGTCTTGTCTGGCCATTGTGCCTTACATAGTAATCTGTTTTGGGAAAATTGAATTCCACTCTTTGTGAGGTTTGTGGGGTGGATGAAACAATAAAGCATGTTCGTTGGGACTGTCTGACTTACAGCACAGAAAGGAATTTTCTTGTTAATGAGCTTCAGAGTTTGGGGATTGGAAGTTTTTTCTTTGGAGTATGTTCTCCAAATTGAGAATCTTAGGAGCATAGTCCTTAAAACATTATGGAGGTTTATTAAAGTTACTGGCATCTATTCCCACTTGTGAGAATGAGTTGTGGGGGTTTCCGCATTTTCTCTAGTAGGTGGGGTCATGGGGCCTTTCTAGCCTTGATCCACCATTAGGAGGAGAAGGAAGAGGAAGAAGAGGGGGGGAAAGAGGAAGAAGAACTTTGCTCAAGCAACAAGGTCTAGTTGAGCTCTCTGGTGTGTCTTGGGTTTCTGGTCTTTCTCTTTGGTCCTGACCCCTGGTTTGCCCTCTGATCCTGATTGTTCTTCAGTATGGACTCCTGGTTTCCAGCTCCTGGCTCACTATCCATGGCCGAGCTCTGACAGCATTGCAGTGGTGATAATTATGCCCAATTGCAGTCGTTGTTGTTGTTGTTGTTGTTATTATTATTATTATTATTATTTACAGTATTTGTATACCACTCCACATCAAGCAGCCAGTGACCAATAAAAAGACAAAAACAAATAAAAGAAACAAAAACAATACATTGAAAGCCAACTAAAATTGCATTGGTGGTCAAAGAGCAGAGAAGGCTTCCTGGAACAAGGAGGTCTTCAGTAGGTGCCGAAAGCAGAACAATGTCAGAGCCTGCCTGACCTCCAGAGGCAGGGAATTCCACAGAAATGGAGCTGCCACACTGAAGGCCCTTCTCCTGGTAGACTCCAATCAGGCCAAAAGTCCATGAGGAACTACCATGAGCATGCCATCTGATGACTTCAGTGAGCAAGCAGGTTGATATAGAAGGAGGTGCTCTCTCAGGTAACCTGGTCCCAAATTATTTAGGGCTTTGTACACAAGTATCAGAACCTTAAACCTGACCCGGTAGCAAATAAGTAGCCAGTGCAGTTTATTATTTATTATTATTATTTACATTTATTAATCACCCATCTGGCCAGCAACCGGCCACCCTGCTCAGTTCCTTCAGCAAAGGAGTTGCATGCTGAAAAGCAACTCCTGACCATAGCCAAGCTGCTGCATTCTTCACTAGCTCCAGCTTCTGGAGCAGCCTTAAGGGCAGCCCCACATAGAGCGCATTGCAGTAATCCAGTCTTGAGGTTATTAGCGCCTGTATCACTGTGGCCAAGCTGTCCCTGTTCAGGAGATGCCATAGCTGGCGAACCAATTGAAGATGGTAAAAGGCACTCCGAGCTGTCACAGTCACTTGGGACGCCAGCGACAATGATGGATCTAGGAGTACCCCCAGAATACAAACCTGATCTTTCAAAGGGACTGCAACCCCATCCAGAACAGGCAATGATCCTATCTCCCAGACTCGGGAACCACTCACTCACAGGGCTTCTGTCTTGCCAGGATTCAGCCTCAGTTTATTGGCCCTCATCCAGCCCATCACTGAGTTCAGGCACTGATCCAGGGCTTGCACAGCCTCTCCTGATTCAGTTGTCACAGGGAGAAAGAGCTGTGTGTCAGCAGCATACTGATGGCATGGCTTCAAATCCCCTAATGACTGCCCCTAGCAGCTTCATATAATTGTTAAACAACATTGGGGACATGATGGTACCCTGTGGAACCCCATAGCACAATTGCCAAGGGTCCAAGAAACAGTTACCCAATCTTACTCTCTGAAATCGACCCCACAGGTAGGGCCGGAACCACTGTAACACAGTGCCTCCAATGCCCAATCTCCAGAGTCGATCCAGGAGGATACCATGGTCAGTGGTACTGAAAGCCGCTGAGAGATCGAGTAGAATTAACAGGGTCGCACTTCCACTATCCTTCACTTGATAAAGGTCATCCATCAGGGCGACCAAGGCTGATTCAGTCCCATAACCAGGTCGAAACTCAGACTGGAATGGGTCTAGATAATCAGTATCCTCCAAGAATGCCTACAGTTGCTTGGCCATGACCGTCTCAATAACCTTCCCTAAGAAAAGGGGTATTTGCAACTGGGCAATAGTTAGCAAATACCATTGGGTCCAGAGTGGGTTTTTTCAGGAGTGGTCTCATTACTGCCTCCTTAAGGACAGCGGGAACCACCCCTTCACGTAGAGATGCATTTACTACTCCCTGGAACACCCGCCCCCCCAGCCAAACCCCCTCGGCTAGCTTTTATAAGCCAGGAGTGGCAAAGATCAAGAGGACATGTGGTCAGTTGTGTAGCTGCAAGCACCTTGTCCACATCATCAGGCCACAGCAACTGAAATTGATCCCACAAAATTGGGCAGATGGTGGCATCAGATACCTTGAGCGGATCTGTGCTAACGACAGCATCAAGTTCGCTGTGGAGACAAGTCATTTTGTCCTCAAAGTGCGATGCAAAAAGGTCACCCGAAAGAGCTCTGCTGGATGGCTACTCAAGGACGCAATGGAGGCAGCAAAGTAACGCTTCTTTGCTGTCTACACTGCTGTGCAATAGGCACGATTATACGCTCTAGAGTGTGCTTGGTCATCTTCACTTTGCATCTTACGCTATTTGCACTCCAGCCGACATCATAATCATTATGTCCTCACAGACAGGTCCCTAAAACTGGTACTCACCAGCAACAGATCACACAACAGAGACAAGGATCAGACTCGACAACCCCCGATATCTGTCCCCTTATCTACTCAGACCACATTAAAGGCCTAAACAGTCTCTGTCTAGAAAACTCCCTAAAGGATCAGGTTCATACTTTGGGGGTGTTCTTAGATCCAGCATTGTAATTGGAGGCACAGGTGGCCTCAGTGGCACAGAGCACCTTTTATCAGCTTAGGCTGTTATACCAAGTACAATCCTATCTGGAAAGAGATAGCCTAGCTACAGTTATCCATGCTCTGGTAACCTCTCATTTGGATTACTGCAATGCATTATACATGGGGCTGCCTTTGAAAGAAGCCCAGAAATTTCAGCTGGTTCAAAATAAGGCAGCAAGATTGTTAACAGGGACTGGTCAATATCATATTGGCTGCCAGTTCATTTCTGAGCTAAATTCAAAGTCCTGGTATTAACATAGCAAAGCCTAAACAATTTGGGGCCAGGTTACCTGAAGGGTCATCTCATTCCATATATACTGGCCTGGACCCTAAGATCATCCTCAGGCCCTTCTCCAGAGTCCAGATGTCCCTGCTGAATGAGGTGAGATGGGTGGCCACTAAGGAGAAGGCCTTTTCAGAAGGCCCTCCCCAGAGAGGCTCACCTGGTGCCTACTTTCTGGTCTTTCAGGTGCCATGAGGACCTTTTTATTTTTCTAGGCTTTTTAGCCCTTCGGTTTGAAAAATTGTGTTAGTGCATTTTTAGATCTATGCACTGCTGCTGGCTTTTATCTTGGTTACTATTTTGGTTTTATTCTGCTGTAAACTTATGGTTTTATATTATGTTTTACTATGTTATTATATTTTATGGTTTTAAGTTTTGTCTTGTAAACCACCCAGGGAGCTTCAGTTAATGGGTGGTATAGAAATGTAATTAATTAATTAATTCACCTGCTCATTTTCGAATGTGACATATGCTACTGTCTGCCAGAAATGCCTTTCTGCATTCTACATAGGACAAACAGTCCAACCACATTCCCTACAGAAAGGAACCAATGGACACGAATCTGAGGTCAGTAACAGCGATATTCAGAAAAGAGCAGGAAATCATTTCAATCTACCAGGACACTCTGCTACTGATCTAAAAGTGGCCATCCTTGAATAAAGGAATTTCAGACAGAGACTCCCAAGTCTCCAACATGAAAATGCTGAATTATCAATTCTATTCATTTGGGTCTGGATAAAGACAATGGTTTTTTGTTCCACCATTATGGATATTAATTAATGGCATGGCCAACTTGATTGTGTTACACCTGTGACCTGCTGTGAAGGATCACTGTGCTTGTTTTGCATACATTCATGCTCTAATTGAATTGTCACTGTCTGTATTTCCTTGTATTTCACTCTAACCTCACAGCTTGCCATTCTACACCCCGGCTGCAACAGACCTGCAACAGAGGATAACACTTCATACATCTGATAAAGTGAACTCTAGTCCATAAAAAGTTATCCCATAATAAATGTGTTTGTCTTGAAGGTTCTACTAAACTCTATGTTGTTTTTACGGAAGCGTTATTTTAATGATATTTTAATGTCCTCTGACATGCAACAAAGAATAATTTGGTTTACTTTCTGAGAAGATTCAACTGAGAAGACTTACGTAAAATGAGTAATAAGTACTGTTTTCTGTAGCTGTGAAATAAATAGAATCTTGGCTAGGCTGTTCATTGTTTATATAGGGTAGGCAAAACCAGATCTAAAGCATGAGGGAAATTAGCATAAGAAATAACATGCAAGAAAGGAAGTAAGTTGTTTTTATTTTGGCCATCTGCTTGGTTTCCACATCCCTAATTGCCTGCACTACACCAGACAGACTTTTATATTCAATGCATGTTTAAATGCCTTAAAATTAATTACCCAGCTCTGCAAACATTCACTTGTTTAAATATGATAAAACATACAGGAGGCGTAATATTAACATAAACCTTTTAAGCTATACTATGAAATGGTATAATTAATTCTTCTGGGTTACTTTAAATTGAAGGGCTACTCCTGAGAATATAGAAGTTCTTTTTGGTGAACACCAAAAGCAGGGGTGTATAACCTCCAGCCCGTGGGCCTAGTCTGGCCCACATAGCCGCTTAGGGTACCACCAGGGGGCGGGGCTTAGGCTCCAAGTCCCTCTGCCTGGAGGAATACCCTCGGAGGGCTTTCCCCCACTACTATCTCCTATCTCCGATCGGAGTTAGCAGTAGGGATGAGAGACATTAGGGCATACCCATGTGGGTGGCCACTTTCCCTGGTGTGGGTGGTTCCCAATGCCAGCGCCCCTCATCTCGCTGCTGGTATCTCTGATCTGAGATCTCTGATCTGAGAGCCAGTGTGGCATAGCAGTTAGAGTGTTGGACTGGGACTCAGGAGATCCGGGTTCTAGTCCCCACTTGGCCAGGAAACTCACTGGGTGACTTTGGGCCAGTCACTGGCTCTCAGCCTAACCTACCGCACAGGGTTGTTGTGAGGATAAAATGGAGAGGAGGAGGAGGAGGAGGAGGATTATGTAAGCCGCCTTGGGTTACTTTCAAGAAAAAAGGTGGGGTATAAATATAATAAATAAATAAATATAAAAGATAACAGTGGGGATTCCCCTGTTATCTCCAGCAGGGAGATGAGGGGCGTTGGCACTAGGAACTGCCCATACCAGAGAAAGTGGCCACTCTCCCCATGTGTGGGCATGTCCCAAATGCCTCTCATTCCACTGCTAACTCCAATCTGAGATGGGGGATAGCAGAGGAGATGAGGGGTGGTGGGCGCTGGGACTTGCCCATGCTGGGGAAAGCAGCCGCTCTCCCAGCATGCAGGCAAGTCCCCTTGTGCTCAGCCCACCCTGCACCCTACTTGCAGTGGGGGGATGGAGGGGGGGCAGGCAAAGCAGCTGAGTCTGCTTTGCTCCTCCATTGAAGAAACAAAGAGGACTCGGCCACTTCTCCTTCACACACCCCACCTCGTTGCCTGAGTCCCCTTTACTCCTCTGCTGGGGAAGCAAAGGGGACTCAACTGCTTCTCCTTCACATGCCCTGCCTGCTTCCCCCATTGTGGGAAGGAGGTGGGGTGGCATGAAGACAGTGTAGAGCTGAGCTAATCTCTGTCACTCCCCATTGGAGGTACGGCAGGGGCTAGTTCAGGTCAGCTGAGCTGCACACGGGGCTTCCCTGAATGGAAAAGCCTGTGCACAGCAAAACCTGGTCCCCAGCCCAAGCACCGGATAGAAGATTTTGGGCCAGGGGACAAATGCCATCAGGTGTGTGCTGCTATGCCTACCTGACAACATAAAGTCCACTGAGGGCTGGCTGTGGGGTCATCAGCCCCCCCCCCTAAAAGTAATTCTGCACCTCTGACCTAAAGTATATAAAACAAATGTGATCTTCATCCCATTAAGGTAAGATAACGGTAATTTTTCAACTTAATTGGATAGATTAATAGTCTGCTATTAATCTTCCCAGATATCTTTCCATCTACATTTTGGTCTTGATATATTAAAAGCTGAAATATCATGGATTTTATTTTTTTACTTATATAAACTATATTGCCAAGTGTGGTATGATGAAATAACCAACACTCCTGCAGTTCCAATTCTAATTTTAATGGACTGGAAGCAAACTATGCAAAATAGTTGAAGCTTTCCATCCTCATGACACATCTTCATTATGACCCTTTGTGCTTTTTAAAATAGGTCACCAACTCAAGTATGATCAATTAATACTTAGGGATGTGTATCAGATTCAGCTGAAGCTTGAAGCCAGAGCCAAATTGCCCCCTTTGGACCATTTCTTGCCAGGAAACACCTCAATGATGTGTGCCATTTTCATACAAATCCCACCTGCAAAGGGAAACTATACAGCCATATACAGCCATATGTCCCAGTCATATACAGTCATATGTCCCAGTCAAAAACCATTTTTGAGCAATGTTTGTTGTTTTTTAAAAAGTTTCTGCCAGCCATGGACAGCCCCTCCAAGGTGCCATTCAGGTACTTTGAACGGGCTGTCAGTGGCTGTCAAAACGGACATTCTGAAAGCCAGCTGGCAAGCCAGCTTCTGCAATCTCTGAGAAAACTAAAGGGAAAGGGGGGGGGAGCCGCAGCAAGCCTGAAACAGCTTGCTCCACCCTCTTGGTGGAGAGGGGGAGAAGCCAGTGCCAGCTGCCCCCAAGTGCCACTTGAGCACTTTTGGGATGTCTGGCACTGGCAGTCACTGAGAAGCCGCTTGGCAAGAACAGCAATGGGGTTTTGCCGCTCTTGCCAAGTTGCTCAGTAGCCAATTCCCGGTACCCACGACAACCCATTGTGGATGCAACAACCCCTACAATGGTCCATGAGTTTTTGGGGTGGCTTGTTGGCCATGAACAACCCACCCTGGGGAAATAGGTCCAGGTTCGTACACCATGACAACCCAACGTGGGTAGCAACCCACAATGGGTTGTTGTGTCATGTGAACCCAGTCAGTAAATTACTCAAAGTCAAAACAGACAGAACCTTCTCAAAAACTAATTACTTAAATAAAATGAAAACAGTTTTCCTACTCTTTAAAAAGATGCCCTGTATCTTTCTCAAATAATTTCTCATTTAATAGTGTTTTCTTAATAGTATATATGTTATGCACCAACACACACATCAGTTTGCTGTGATACTGTGTTCTCCAAGCGTCTTGCTGTGTGACAGGTTTATATAAGAGTCATAATTTATAGTCATTAATATGAAGATGTTATATCAATTACCTAAGGAGAAATACCCTGCAGAATTTATATCCTTCAGTTATTAAAAAAAAAGAAGAAGAGGTGACTATCTTAAATTAGTTATTGGAAGTAAGGAATTAATCAACATAAATTAATCACTGTCACATCCCAGTTGAGTGGCTGAAGGATGCTCTAGGGTGAAATGCATTTGTTTTGAAAAGGAAAAGTATTGTTGTGGTTGCCTTAATAGAAAAAGACAATCATAGAAATCTTAATTTAAAAGATATCAAGCAGTCATAAATCACATTGGCACTGTGCTGTAAAGCAAGCAAAGCTTCTCCATAACTATATGGTATAGCCAGGATGTACCATATTATGGCATGGTATGAAAGTGCCAGCCAGTTTTATTTATGGATGCCCATAGTCGTGTAATAGATTTCCATAAAGGAAAAAAAAAAGATTTATAGTATTTCTCATCGCAATGGCAATTTATTTGAACTATATTTCTGTTTTTACTGCCACTTATCTCTCTGTTCATAAGTACTATTCTTTTTTTTTAGTATCTACTAACTTTTGTGATGCATTCATTCCTAGTAGTATATTTAGTGTTTTATCCTGCAAAAACTGCTCAGTCCCTTTGCTTTGGGATTTGGGAGGAACGGGTGGGACCAGTAGTTAATCCAGAATTCCCTATTACAGAAGGAGGGAGGTAAAATATTAAAATGGTGGATCCCACTGAGGGAGCTAAAATTTAACCTTGCAGATGAGACCTTACTGGCCAGCACATCAGCCCAAAGTGACAGGAATATTTTTTTTTACTGTAATTGGCATCATCACTACTATCACCTGTGTTTTCAGTATAGAAGCCAATGGGAAAGATTCTTATATTGGGGTTTGGGTTTTTTTTTTGCAGCACAGAGAATGGCACAGAATGGATTGAAGTAAAGGGCTTATTGTCACAGGTTATGATTCAGAACTGATCCTCATGTTATTTTTTGATAAACTTGTATACAGTAATACCTTGGATTACAAGCATAATTCGTTCCGGAATTCTGCTTGTAATCCAAAACACTCTTATATCAAAGCGAGTCTCTGGCAGGTGGGAGTAGGGCTGATTTTGACTGGCTACGCCCACTCGAGGCGAGTGGTTACATCCCTACACTACTTGTCTTGCAAGACCTTGCTTGTTTATCAAGTGAAAAAAAAATTTTAAAATTTTGCTTGTCTTGCAAAACGCTCTCAGACCAAGTTACTTGCAATCCAAGGTATTACTGTAATGTAATCTGACTGAGAGAGGCTGTGTGTATATATGCTTCATTTCAAATACATGTTCCATAGCATATAGGGAATTGGCTTGCCAATTTATTTTGTATACAAAATAAATCAGCAGTATACATTATAGTATATTGTTGTATACATGAATCAAATTGAACACATGTTTCAAATTTCATGTACAAAATAAGTCTTTTAAAAACATACTTTAAAAGAAATCTTTAAAAAGTAACCTGAGAGTAATTTCTAAAATGATGCATTTAATCCTAACTTCCCTAGAATATTTACTATAGTAAATATGGCTGCCTGATCAGATTGTCATTGGAGGTCCAGTTCCAGTAATTTTCAGCATTCTTAAGTGGGCCTTTGGAGTAGAAAATTTGGAAACTCTTGATCTATGTGAATGTCAAGGATGTTAATCCTTGCATAATCTTGAAGCCAGGTTTTAATGTTCTCTTGCCACCTAACTTTAGAACACAGCATTGAAAACTGAGTCCTTATCAGACTCATAGCTGTAAATAAGAAACAACTCACCCATTACTATTTTATATTTTTTTCAATTATAAAGGATCTTGCTAGGGAGGAAAGCTGTGGATTTTGTTGTAAAACTCCAGAAACACACATGCCGGCACATACAGAACAAGTCAATTTCAACAGGAAAATGTTAGAGTTATGGTTTTCCCTCAGGCAAGTACCCCAAAGGAGACATGGTTTGCAGAACTGAAGCTGTTTCAATCTGTAAAGAGTACACAACTGTAAAATGAATGATAAACCCACCAAGCATCTCAAAAGTGGAAGATAACAGTCCATTCTCCACATCACAAGCAATCAGTAAAATAATTGGAAGGCAGACCTTACATGATTGAATTGCTTTCTGTACATCATGTTGAAGCAGAAGAAAATAAAGATGTCTGTGGCCTTAATATAACCCAATTCTACATTCTGTGAAGGGCAACTTGGAACATATTGCCTAGTAGTTGGAATACAGTTAAAAAATGACCCATTAGCCAAGGGGCATGAATGAAACATGCCATTTCAGTCGTTTAACTGGTCTGGTTCCAATTCATAATAACTTAGAATTCTATATAAATTATTGAAGATTTAGCCATGTAATAATAATTCATAGATAGGTTCAATGCATTGGGGCCATAAAATATAATCAAAACATGACAGTAAGTTTCAAATGCTATCATCTGGCCCAGATATTGTTACAGTAAATAATACTGGATGCAAACAGATAGCAAACTTATAATTCATGTGCATGATGAGGAACATTATCTAGCAATTTAGATACACCCTGTGTAACAGTTTATTAAACCAACCAGAGTATTTATGTCAAAGCAAACCTTTTAAAAAGTATTTGAACTTTGACATCCAGATGGGCTGGAGCTTGGATGTGGATGGCATTTCCTTTTATCTGTACACTGTGGTACTTCCCCTATTTTTGTAATTCAAATCAGACTGGATGATCTCCCTTTCTGGGGCAGGGAGTGGTCTCTATTTTGTACATATAATCTACTCTCCAACAGTTAGTTCATATATATGGGCTGATTCTGAGATCTCATATAAGGATACGAGAAACTGGTATTTTCTTGCTGGTGCTGTAACTTTACCTTGGGTCCCCAGATGTTGCTGGACTACAGCTCCCAGAATCCTTTGTCATTAGCCAAGCTGGCTGGGTATGGTGGGAGCTGTAAGCTAGCAACATCTGGGGACCCAAGGTTGGGAACCACTAATCTAGCCTAAAAGCTGCTTCTCCCAGCAGTGGGAGAACATGCACCTTGCCAAAAGTATATGCAACTTTTATTGATACAAAAGTCCTGAATGGAAGCAGACAGCATTTTCTTCTTCCCATATAAAATGCAGATATTGGATGTTCATTTCTATGTAGCCATACATGCAAAACCACTTTGTGAGAATAGATTTTATATATCTAGCTCCCAACCTAACTGTATACAGTACTCAAAATTGTGGAAAAGGCTTGGCATTTGCACAGGTTTGTGAAGGAGTCGGGCGTGAATACGTTTAATTTTCTGAAGACTTTGTTCCCAGATAAGGAGTAAAATAAGCTTAATAAAATCCGGCTCCTATTGTTTCACTATGACTAAGCTATTGTGTACTTAATTTTAAGACTAGATTTTGCCAATATATTAATTGAAATATAAAAAATCAGGAGAAAACTGTGTAGCTAGCTGCTGTCATGCTGGATAGGACACTTCACAAGGATAGAATAATGACTCAAGTAAAAAATGTAGCCTGCTGTGTTTTACTAAGCACTGTTGTAAATAAAAATGAGAATGCTAGTAAAGAGAGAAAATCTATAGTAAGCTCCCCTGCCTGTCTTAAGTCTAAGAAAGTAGTGTCCAGGGCCCCCGCTGTTTAGAGGGCCATTACACTGTTATTGTGTTTCACTGAGCCTCCACATAATCTCTGATATATTTTTTTAAACCCTTCTTTTCCTCTGGCCTCTTCCATCCACCAATAGAAACTATGTTTTAGATATGTTTTTCTACACACCTCTTATGAACTCTGGAAGCCGGTATGACTAGCACCTTGCCCTCAACTCAATGATTAGGACATATCACTGTTTCAGAAAAAGCTCCCAAGGTGTTTCAGTCAGTGGCAATCAGAAAAAGTCCTGTCTCTCTCCTTGAAATATCTCCTGCAACCTGCCACCCTTCCATCTTTTATTAATCCAAAGTGTAGCATCAAGAGTCTCATTCCAACAACAAATTAGTTTTCCCTGCTCTGTAAGTACAGAATGTAGCAATTCTTTCACTCTTTAAAATCTATTCAGTATAATGGTGCCTGTGTAATACTATGGGGGATTTGATCCCACCACCAATGGGGAAACTGCCCTCCATCACTAGGCAATCCCACCTATGGGATTTCTTATTTTGCTTTAGCAGATGCTTATATTTCAGGGCCTAAGGAACTCTCTGCCACTAAAATTCAGAGTTTCAGAAGCTGGCCCTTTTTCAATGCCACCAGTTCTGTTAAGGTGCAATCCTATGTCCCTCCAACCTTGTCTGGGGGGACATAGGATTGGGACTGGATGCCCCTATGGCCTCAGAAAACTTTTCCAAGGTTGCAGCGCCGCGGAATGCCTGCCCCCCCCCCCCACCTCAGTAGCCAGCACAGTTCTTTCCACACCGGCAGGGAGCTGAAGACGGTCTTCTGTCTTTGGTTCCCCCATGGGGGGCGTTCCTGAGGGGAGGAGTGAGGCATTTAGTCTTTACTTTTTTGTTGTTTTAAATCTGTTACTGTATTTTAAATCTTTGTACTGCTGCTAGGTTTTATTTTGATTTTATACTGTATTAAACATTTAAACTTTTATAATGTATTTTATCATGTTGTATTTTATGGTTTTAATTGTTGTGAACCGCCCAGAGAGCTTTGGCTGTTGGGCAGTATAGAAATGTAATAAATAAACAAATGCAATACAATATCAAGTACATTATTAAATAGTTCATAATATACTAAAAGTATAAAACTGTAAAATAGGAAAACAATACATTTCCAAAACCAATACTTTACTGTATCAATGCCATCCAGAAAAATCAACATAGATAAGTATAACATAGCCAATATTTGCAATTTTACATTGTGTGGGTATATTTAAGTAAAACAAACAGGTTCCAATCGTCCACAGTAACTGATGGAGCAATGCCATAGTCACTGAGAGGGTGCCCCGAGGACTATAGTGAATTCCCTCCCCTAAGGCTGGAAACACTCTTACAACCTCAGGCAGACAGAATTCGAGTTTGGGCTGTTCCCTCACTCTTGCAGCTGCCACAGAAAGCACCAAAGCAACTGCTCTTCCAATGTTGCAATCTCAGATGACCTCAAAGAGGTTAAGAAGGGAGTGCTTTGGTGGGAGGGGAGGGGAGAAGCATGGATCTAGAGGATCCCATGGTCTCTTTGTCACTGTCACTGCCTACCACCAGTAAGGCAAAAGAGTCTGGTTCAAAAATAACAGCATATTTTAGTTGAAAGTTCTTACTGCCAGTAGGTAAGCCTTAGGAGAAGCATTTCAACCTTTTAGAATGAGGATAAACTGCACAAAAGCCGGGAAACCACCAAACCATCATTGGTTGGGAGAAAGGTGATGGGGCCAGGGAAAGGGGGCATAGACATCTGCAGAACCCTGCAGGGTTGTATTGGGAAGTTCAGCTTTAATTTAAATATAATGACTGGACTCAAAGAGTGGTTATCAATGGTACCTTCTCAAACTGGGGAGAGGTAACAACCTCGGTACCGCGGGATTCGGTCCTGGGTCCAGTGCTATTCAACATTTTTATTAATGACTTGGATAAGGAGGTGCAGGGAATGCTTGTCAGATGTGCAGATGACACAAAATTGGGTGGAATAGCTAATACTCTGGAAACAGAAACAAAATTCAAAGTGATCTCGATAGGCTAGAGCACTTGGCTGAAAACAACAGAATGAAATTTAATAGGGATAAATGCTGAGTTCTGCACCTAGGAAAAAGGAACCAACTGCACAGTTACAGGATGGGGGACACTTGACAACAATACTACAAGTGAGAAGAATCTTGGAATTGTTGTAAATCACAAGCTGAATATGATCCAGCAATGTGACGTGGCTGCAAAAAAAGTAAATGCTGTTTTGGGCTGCATTAACAGAAGTATAGCTTCCAGATCACATGAAATACTAGTTCCCCTCTACTCAGCACTGGTTAGGCCTCATCTTGAGTACTGCATCCAGTTCTGGGCACCACACCTTAAGAAGGATGTAGACAAACTGGAGAGGGTTCAGAGGAGGGCAACAAAGATGATTAGGGAACTGGAAACAAAGCCCTATGAGGAGAGACTGAAAGAACTGGGCATGCTTAGCCTTCAGAAGAAAAGACTGAGGGGAGATATGATAGCACTCTTCAAGTACTTGAAAGGTTGTCACACAGAGGAGGGCCAGGATCACTTCTTGATCATCCCAGATTGCAGGACACGGAATAATGGGCTCAAGTTACAGGAAGCCAGATTCCGTCTGGACATCAGGAACAACTTCCTGACTGTTAGAGCAATACGCCAATGGAACCAACTACTTAGGGAGGTAGTGGGCTCTCCAACACTGGAGGCATTCAAGGTGCAGCTGGACAGCCTTCTGTCAGGGATGCTTTGACTTGGATTCCTGCATTGAGCAGGGGGTTGGACTCGATGGCCTTATAGGCCCCTTCCAACTTGGCTATTCTGTGATTCTATTCTTATTGCATTTTCATCCCAAGTGAGAAACTATTACCTTTTAGAACAGAAGCCTTTTAGAATAGATGCCAATAGATGCTTGCTAATCTTTCTTTCACTAAGTAAGGGCTTGCAATGTGGCTGCAAATAAGAAACAGGAAGGCAGAGAGTAGATCTTTTTTGTTATCATTGAAAAGTGTATGCAGCTACATTCCTTTCTGATGATCACCGAAAAAGCACAAACTCATCCATGTGTATCTGCTTAAAAGTGCAGTCTGAAATGAAAGATGCCATAGTAGGAATGCATGTCCAGATTTAACTACAGTATGGATTATAGTACAATAAAACAGTAATCCATCTCCACTCTGATGGCTCTAATTTTTAATTCCAACCATGGCGTGCTTTATGATGCCGTTTATCTTGTGCTTTCATGTTGTCACAGATCTGATGGTTGTGAAATTGGCAGATGGCATCTGATGCTTTACCAGTAATCGTAGTATCAATCCTAGTGATTAAAGAGACTGCTGATTTGCTTATGTGAAAAGATTAATGGCAGGCAGCAAAGGCTTTGTTTTTGTAAAAAATAATAATAATAATAATAAACCATGTCACATAATTCAGTGAGGAGACAAAAAGGTGGACTGGAACTAATCCAGTGTTAGACTGCTGTAGCAGGAAACCTTTTACTATGTGTTCCTGATTCAGCAATTGCTCATTTCCTGATGGGAGTCTGAACCAGCAAATAAAATGCTACATCACATGCTTTTTATTAGGGTTGTGTTGTTGTTGTTAAATAAATAAGTAATAAAATCTGCTCATAGCCATACAGCTTAATCCCACTGAAGTCATTACAAATGAATATATTTAAATCTTGTTTCAGTGAAACTTTTTAATTAGGGTTGGTTCGAGGACATTAATAGAATTTCAACTTGTAAAGATTACCTTGAATTTTGGAAAGGTTCATAGAAACAGAATCTCAATGCAAGTATGGGTTGCCTACAATCTCAGCAGTGGTCCCATGTGCCCCTGAAACAATGAGATGAAATCTGTTCACAGATTCTGGGACCAATCCTAAGTGGGGTTTACTTCTGAGTGGGGATGTCTAGGATTATGGTGCATGTCTCAGAATGCAGCGCATAATAAAAGTATGGAATTCACTACCACAAGATAGCCACAAATGATGGCCACCAATTTGGATAGCTTTAAAAGGGGATTGGACAAATTCATGGAGGATAAGGCTATCAATAGCTACTAGTCCTGATGACTGTATGCTACCTCCAGTATCAGAGGCAATATGCCTATGACACCAGTTGCTGGGGAACATGGACAGAAGAGTGTTGTTGCACTCATGCCCTGCTTGTGGGATCCTTTGGGCAGCTGGTTGGTCACTGTGTGAACAGAAAGCTGGGCTAGATGGATCCTTGGTCTGATCCAGCATGGCTCTTCTTATCTTCTTTATATTCTAATTTAGCCAAAAGCTAATTATTGTACCTTCCTATCTTTTTTTTTTTTTAGTCAAATATTTGTTGTGTTGGGAGGTATCAAGCTGAACAATTTTAAAATGTTCAGCTTGATACTTGTATCTAAAATGACATCTATTTTGAGATACATGAACATATAATGTGAGAATGCATGTAATCAAATAATCCCCCCAATATGGGTATAATATGTCAGGAAAAAGTAATGTATGAAATGGCAGCCTGAAAGATAACCTATGAGCTCCATGGCTGCATAGTATTCTCAGGTCTTTTCACGGGGGGGGGGTGACTTGTAATCGTGCACCCATACCTTCTAGAAGTAATAAGAAAATATGAATTGTAAATATCATTTTAAGAAAAAAATAGTGAATACTTTCATATTTCTGTGGTTAAATTTTCCTTAAGAATTTTGTGTTCTGATGGCCATATGAAGCAGGCCATATGAAGCAGGCCCCACACAATGACATTAGCAGTATATAAGTTAGGTTGTGGGCATGTGGGGGGGGTGCCATTTGTCTGAAGCGATTTGCCATTTGCTATGCGGATGGTGTCTGCATAGTTTCCCTAATTTCTATGACATGATGGCTCAAAAAAAAAAAAAAAAAGTCTTGTTCACTCCTTAGGCAATTGCTGTCATGCCTGGACCAGGACCAGGCCAGGATACTGTGGGGATGAAAACACTGCTAACGGCCCTGTGGGTTCCAGTCTCCCTGGCACTAGTGATACCGCAGGTACCTGCAGTCTCAGTGGAGAAGCTATACCAGGTCCTCCAGCAGTAGTGGACTCTAAGGACCATACCTCCTCCCTATATGAATGAATACGTATTTATTACGGTCATTGACCAGAACCAACAATAACATTAAAAACAGGGAAACAATCAATCATTAAAACATGAATTACTACTATACATCATTACACCAGCATACATATCAAGTACACAGCAAAGTTTTATATCAGAATTATAACAGTCAAGCAAGGCCAGAGTCAGAGGTTAAAAAGGTGCGGCATGTTATGGCAGTCGCACAAAATTTAGCCACACTATTAGTGATATGAGGGACCATATCTGTGAGTAGCAGGGAAATATAGAATTTTTCAGTTCTACCTGGGCAATTACATAGTATAGGAAGAATAAGCTCTTCACGAAGATTCCGGTAGAAGGGGCAATATAAAAGTACATGCCCCACAGATTCGACTTCCCCATTATTATTACATGGGCAAAGACGATCCTTAAATGGTATTCCCTGATATCTTCCCTCCAAAACCATAGAAGGCAAAGCATCAAATCTGGCTAGAGTAAAAGCTTTTCTATACCGGGTACAAACACATATTAGAACGATGTGGTCTATACTGGAGGATTATATTAACGGTATAATATTACTTTACCCTGCAGCTTTTATTATTGTCGCTGGTGACTTTACTGCAATTACGCAGGTCTTTGCCTTCTGAATATGATCAATAACCTGGATTTGACCCTTGCTAATGGGAGTATGGAGGGTGACAGGCCTGGGGAATTTACATTTCTATCTCACTCTGGAGCATCTACAATTGACTATGTTATGATCTCTTACAATTTGGCAAATTTGGTGTCTGATTTTAAAGTTGATTGTCGTCCAGAGAGTGATAATTTGCCTTTGGCTCTAATCTTGGAATTTAGAGAGTTAAAAATGTATGCAGACATTGAATTAACCTCAGTAACTGATATGGATCTTAGAGCTTCTCGTATTAAGTGGTCTAGCAAACACGATGAATCCCTGAGACAATTACTCCAGTCAGAGTTGTATTTATACTTTAGTTCCTCCTTTAGAACAGCCAACTCCATTGAAACCAAATTAGAGATATATGGGAAGTTAATTTACTCCTTACAAAATTTTCTAACATATAGAAACCCAAGTAGGAAGCCATTTTTTTACTTCAAACTCCAAACCATGGTTTGATGGGGAATGCATTGAGGCGAAATACAGTCTAGTGGCTAAATATAGATTATATAGGGAACAGAACTTGGCAAGGATCCTGGGTGATTGGTTTTGGATGAAAAGGAAATACAAAGCCCTAATCAAAAAGAAAAAGCTACAGGCACAGAAAGATCTTTGGCAGAGTCTGATAATCGCATCCTCTGTAGAATCAGAAGGAGGCCAAGCAGTCATCCAGCCCTAGAGCGTGCTGGCGCACAGACTGCCACTCTGAGGTGAAGCGTGTGCCTCAAGACTTCTTCTGCTATTGGGATTTAATGGCAGATCAAGGCCAAAAAGTCCCCATGACCACCACCTACTGGGGGTGGTGGGACAGGGGAAAGTGCCTCAAGACCGACACCAACCAGGCTATTTGAGAGTACAGGTCTACTAAAGGGCAAGGATCTCCTTCAAAGTAGGCTTGCAGCTGTACCTGGTTCTGGCCTGGGGGACTTGACTATGTAAGCCAGGGGTCCTCAAACTTTTTAAACAGGGGGCCAGTTCATTGTCCCTCAGACTGTTGGGGGGCCGGACTATAGTTTGAAAAAGATATGAACGAATGGATCAAGTAAAAAAAAAAGGACCAGGGTCCTTTTTTTTTACTTGATTAAATGGAAAGTTATTATAAATTAATTATAAATTAATTTGCTGTCTAAAATTGAAATACATTAAATTTTAACAAGGTATAGAAAGGCTTGATTTACACACTGCACATATCTTATTTGTAGTGCAAAAAAAACAGGAAAAAAACAATACAATATTTAAAATGAAGAACAATTTTAATCAACATAAGCTTATTAGTATTTCAATGGGAAGTATGGGCCTGCTTTTGGCTAATGAGATGGTCAATGTCCGGTTCCATATTTGCCACTGCTAGTCGTAACAAGTGATACAAGTGTGCATCAGTTAGTCTGGATCTGATTGGAGATTTCAGATGTTTCATTCGGGAAAAAGTCTGTTCACAGACATAGGTGCTGCCAAAGATGGTTGCCATTTTGAGTGCATGGTTCCTGAGATTAAGATATGTCTCAGAGGGGAGAGATACATAGAAATTAGTAAGGCTGCTGGGTGACTTTGGGCCAGTCACTGACTCTCAGCCTAACCTACCTCACAGGGTTGTTGTTGTGAGGATAAAACAGAGAGGAGGAGGAGGAGGAGGAGGAGGAGGAGGAGGATTATGTGAACCGCCTTGAGTTCACGTGTAATAAATAAATAAATAAAGAGCTGCCCTCACCCCCTGGGTCCTAGCCACATACTCGCCTCTTGCTCGGCCTCAGTTTCCCACATCTGTAAAATGGAACTAGCATAAAATTCATCACCAGAAACATAAGTCTCAGGGTTGCTGCGAGGATGAACCAATTATCTGGAAAAAACTAGAGATGCCCAGAGGCATCTGATGATGAAGGATCCCATCCATGAAAACAGATCCCATTCAGGGGCAATGGAGGTCCAGGGAATATCTGGGCTGAGCCGGTGGTGGCCAGCCGGGCTGAGGCTCAGGATGCACGCCAGCCTCCAAGCAGGGCTGCTCCTCGGGTGAGGTCAGAGTCAGCTGCGCCCCACACGTGGTCATAGCCAGCACTCGCAAGCTCCAGCCAAGCCAACCGGCGCTGGAGGAGAGCTCCCTCGGGCCGGCGCCAAAGACGTCTGCTCGGCTGGCTGTGGAATGGCGAAGGACCTGTAATGGGACATCACCCACCTGTCAGGCAGGGCGGTCCATGGGCGGCTGCGTCCCCCCAGCTGCAGGGAAGGAGGAAAGCCCTGGGGAGGGGAGGCGGAGGTTGCATCAGGCAGCCCCCCCTTTCTCCCTTGGATGAGGGAAGGTAGGCAGCTTGCTTTGTTCCAACGGGAGCAGAGATGCAAGGAAGCAGCTCACCGGATCACTCGCTTCCATTAAGGAAGCCCTTTGAGAAGCCATTAAGGAAGCCCTTCCATTAACGGGCCCTTCATGATCATCGTGGCGGACGCTGGTTCAGCCGCCCCAACTCCCCTCCCCCCCCAGGAGATGCAGGGCGGCGGGCAGGCAGCTCGTGCCTCGCTGCTGGCTCAGCCTCCCCTTACCCCGCAGGCAGGCGGGTGGGCAGGTGCCCCACGCCCCACCGCCTGCTCAGCCGCCACTCCTCCCCTTCCCCCACAAGCAGCCTCTAGATCGGCCGCCGGGCCGGATGAAAAGACCCGGCGGGCCTGATATGTCCCGCGGGCCGTAGTTTGAGGACCCCTGATCTAAGCTTTCAGTTGATACCTGCTGGTTGCTGGAACAAGGCCTTTATTTCAGCTCCCAGTATCTTGTAACCCAGCTTTCCTGACCCTGCTTCTTCTTTGATCTCTCATGTTCTTGTCCCTTGGCCTCCTCATAATATCCTGTTTCCATGGATTGTGCTTGATTTGGACTGTTTGCCTGTGTTTGACTTTGGCTCTGCCTCAGACCGTGCTTTTCGACTGCCCTTCTTCTTGATCAGTAATACTGTGCTTCTGATCATTGCCTGCCTTCTGACTTTGCTGAACGGATATACTTCAGGACTGAACCAGCCATAGCAGGACAATTGCACAGGTGATGCCTCACCAACTCTGTGACAGATCAAAATGAATAACAGTTCTTTATGTGGACACTGTCTTGGTTTTTTTTTTAAATTATTATTATTGATATATAAGCCACTCTGGAAGTCTTTTTGGTTTAAAAGTGGGGTAAAAAAAATAAAGTAATACAATTATAATGATGTACACAATAATTATATGTAAGTCAATAATAAGGTGTTTTAATTCTACCACCTTGTTTTTAAAATCCCCAGCTGTTGAGCTGCTAGAGATAAGTGGAATGGTTTCAGAGCAAGCCCCTCAGGTTTATAGCTATAAACAATGGTAGTTGGTAATATTTACTCAGCTTACAAAATAAGCAAGCTCTTCTTTCTGACAGAAAAGATTCAGGTTTCTACAGGCTGTTGACAAGAACAAACTAGTGACCTAAGTAACACCTGAGCAATGAACGAACTTGGTTGTCGCCCTGGTGTATATATTGGTAGAAATTTATGGCATCATGAAAGCAATATCTTTTGCTTTTAGTTAATACTTCCCTCTGTAGCTGTGATGCTTTCCCAGTAGTCACTCATGCGTTGCCCCAGGCATTTTATTCTTGTCACAAAAGGAGTGAGTGGGGTTGGTATTGTTTAGGAACAAGCACCCACACTAAAGAAAACATCAGCATAGGGAAGGGGAAACAAGCAAGACCCATATAAAAAGCTCATTCTTCTCTGCCTTCTTTCATCAGAGGTGGGGTAGGCATTGAAACAGCACAGTCCTGACATTTGCACTGTAACGGCTTGATGTAATGCAACATTTCATTAACCTTCTGTGGGAGGCATCCATCTAACATACACAGTGTATGCTATCCAGTTACGCTTTTCCAAAGCCAAGTTACATAATTGATTAGTTCTAGCATGATTTCTGTGTGTGAGAGAGAGAACATGTGTTTCTCAAGAAAACGAATCTGTGCTTATTAAATTCTGTATAATGCCAGGGAACGGCCACATTTTATGTTCAGTTTTGTTACACACTGCCTGATCAGTTTGTAAATATAACAGCATTTGCAGTTAATTGAACTGAATTCGAAAGGCAGTATCTTCTTCCCACAACCTTAAAACTGATGTATTTTTTCTGTCTAGATTTACTGACACCAGGTGCAATCCACCAAAGAAAGATAGTTTGTAGTCTCTAGTCCGTGCAAGCCCCTTTGGACAAAGAGAAGCTATGAAGAGATAATGCTTGGAAGATTACACCCATTGCTCTTGTCTTTGAAAAATAGTAGGCAACTCTGGCACCTTGGACTTGTTGCAAGTGGTACACAAATACAGTCATGCTTTGGATTGAGAGCATAATTCATCCCGGAAACGTGCTTGTAATCCAAAACACTCTTATATCAAAACGAAATCCCCCCAAAAAAATTTGTACAGAGATTTTTAATTTATGCCGTACTACAGTACTTGTATTGCAAGACGTTGCTTGTATATCAAGTAATAAATAAATAAATAAATATTTAAAAATTTGCTTGTCTTGCAAAACCCTCTCAAACCAAGTTACTTGCAATCCAAGGTATTACTGTATGGTCAATCAGTAGTAATGTTCTCTGATGATGGGAACTGATCCAGTCAAGGCCAAGATTGTTGAAGTTCCTTTACATTGATCAATGGATAATTGTTCTGAACTGTTTTCCATCTTCTCAAAGATCATAGTTAAAAGGCTTATGGAAAATTATTTTATATAGCATAACATTTCAAAATAGCTGATAAAATATAATTTGTAAAAACTGGGATCTTGCATTTTAAAAAATGGGGTTAATTATTAGAAGAAAATGAAATTCTCCCTAGAACACATTGGTTTTGGTTAGTAGTAAGTTTTTGGGAATCCTCTCAGGTACTGAAGAATAATTTTATTGCCTTTGAAAACATTGTACCATTGGATGCATTTGAAAAAAAATGTCTCCCAAATTTCTCGAAGATCGACTGAGGGCATTTTCTTGAGGATGGCAATCTAAAGGTCTGATTAAGCAGTGTACTGAGATGGTATCAGACGATTCATCTCCACTGCAAACAAATGCTTTTACACCACTTTAACTGCTGCTTGTACAAATGACACCTGTGTAGCTAATAAGTTGAAACTTGGCAACCATAATCTACCTGATGAGTTCTACAATCATGCAAAATGTCAAACTGATCAGATACAAATTGCCACAGATACTGCCAGGACCGGTGCAGGGCTGTTTGGCGCCCTAGGCCAAATTATATTTAGCGCCCCCCTCTCGTGCCGTGGGGGGGCTCCAGAGCAAAGCAGCCCTGCTCTGCAATCCCCCCCCGCACCGCCGCCACCACCACCACCTACCTCCCCCCCCGCTGCTGGCTGCTGCTGCTGATGCGACGGGACCCCCGCGCTTTTTTTTTTGCTGAGGAAACCAGGGCAACAGGGCTGTTTAAGCCCTGTTGCCCTGGTTCCTCCCGCCAAAACAACGCCGGCAGGGCTCCGGAAACGACGCGAAGGTAGGTGGCTGGCGGGCTGGCTGGCTGGCGGGCGGGCGGGCGCGTGCGCGCAGTGGGGAGGTGGAGCGGCGGCGGCAGTGGCGGGCGGGCGGGCGGGGAGGCTCGGCGGAGGCGGCAGGCGGGGCAAGAGCGCGCCGGCAGCGAGGAAGGAGCACAGCGTTTCTGCGCCCTCTTCTGCCACGCGCCCTAGGCAGCCGCCTGGGTCTGCCTAGCGGTAGCGCTGGCCCTGGATACTGCAAGTAAAAAAGTGCTGAAAATTGATATATTTGTACTTTTTACTCAAGCTGTGGCTCATCATATCATATATTTCTTTCAAATTCTGGGGGAAACTACTGATGGAATTTAGTCAGGCTTGTTGAAGAGGTGTGCCTTTCATTGGCTTGATGGAATTCTGGGCAGCAGTTTAAATATTATCAAGGTTTTTTCTGTCCCATGAAAGCCTATGGCAGCAACTGCTAGCAAAGTTATGTTAGCCATGCTTAGTTTCACTGTGAAGCTAGAATGCTGCCAGTAAACCAGTGTTTTAAGAGAAATTCCACTGTTACTGTCAGCATTCTGACAGTGGGGGAGTAGTAGCAGGAAGCTGTCAACTGAGACAAGAGTGAGGTAATTTTGTGGGGTTGAAAGATCACCAATGAAACAGGAGGAAAATGAAAAATGGATACCGTACTGTAATCCTTTATATTGATCAATGGATAATTGTTCTAAACTGTTTTCAGAGGAGGGAGGAAGAGGAGGCAACAGCTTACTCAGAAGTAAGCTTTTTTGATCATACAAGGACATAACTATTCATCTGTACACATCTACTCAGGGAACGCTCCTATGGCCCCTAGACAATGTCTGAAGGGACAAGGATAGTTCAGGTTCCCAGCTCTGAGGCCGAAGACAGCGCTCCAACCTCAGAGCTGGAATCAGAGCTCTGCCCCTTTGCCCTCATCCCCTTGCAGCAGTGAGAAAGAATCATACCAGCTGCTCTCCAAGATTGGGAAAGCAACCTCAGAGGGGCAGTTAAAGGGGGTGTTTCGGGGGGCGGGGAAGGTAAGAGACTGGAGAGGCCAGGATATGAAGAATTATGAAGCTGCTCCAGCCTCCTTCCTCCCACTCCAAGACACCTCAGTTAGATGGGTAAAAAAGCCCATCTAGTGAAAATACAGAGTGGGAGCATGGGGAAGCGAAGATCGCCTCCGCTGCTCCTCCCACTCTGCATTGGATGCACATAAGCTTCTGAGTTTGGGGGCTTACAGGCATTCCAACAGGATTGCACCCTCAGTGAATGGCTTGTTTGTGCTTTGTTTTTTAGTTCTTGTTTCTGTCTTTTTCTGAACACTGTATTAACAAATTTCCTCTTTAAAAACCAGGGAAATGTTACGTTAAACAAAAAAATTAAAAAGGGTAGTGTGTATTTGGGGCATGGTAGAAAAGCCACATTGCAGGCAATGGTGCCGTTTCAATAATGTAGAAAATGAAATCTGAGAATTAAAATAGAAATTTTTCTTTCATGACTTATGAGATTTTATGTATGTGATATGTGTGTGAAAGAGGGGTTGTATTACAAGTGTATACTGCCCCCCCCCAATGATGCTTGGGTCCTGCCAACAGCGCAGGTACTGCAAGTACTGGAGACAAAGTGAAATGGAAGTTTTTCCTATGACTTTAATACGAGTGTTAAGTTAAAGTGTGGTTATTCCAGGTGAGGTTTTATAGTAGAGTAATGAAAAATATGTGATCATAAACCTTACAGATTTATTTTCCTGTGAATAAAAGTCTACTGCCATTTGATATCAGAGCTTCAGCTATAAACAGACCTTTTAAAACAATAGTATAGGTAGATGAGATTGTTTTATTTATGTCTGCCAAACGTTCATGGTGAAAAAAGAAAGTGAACTAACATCATGCAGAACAGTTAGCCCTGAGGAATTGCAGTGCATGCAGGTTGATGTCCAAACCAAACAATACTCCTTTTCCTTAAGTACACAAAGGTAGCAGTTGTTAGGATTTCTAAAATGTACGGTAAAAACCTTATATCGTGGTGACTCCTGACACCTAATTCAATGGAGCTGAAACCTTTATTTCAGTGATAGTTGAAGTAAGCCAAGGGCAAATGGACACGAATGAGAATTTAAAGAGATGTGAGAAGATGGCACTGCTATTATATATAAGAAGCAGCACAGTGCTCAGATCTCATGGTTAGACAAAGCCCAGAATTGTCATTGATGGTTTTCTCAATCTTGTCGGTAATGATGATCTCCTATGGTGCCAGCAAACTGCAAACAATTTTCTGCAGTAGCTGTTGCAGCAACCAGACTGTATTAAGATGAACTGTTGTCATGAGACAAATATATACAAAAGTCTCTCCTTGCTACTGTGAGATGCAGTCAGTGTTATTTATTTATTTATTTTAAAAGTATTTCCCCACTTGATGAAGCAGATAGTTCATACCTTGAAGCAGAGCTGGAAGTAATAAACGTGTCGGTGTTTCAGTTGGCTGCAGTTACTGTGCCTTTATTAGAGATCATATTCTCACATAACAAACTAAAGGTGCAATCCTATGCATGTTTAGACAGAAAAAAGGTCTGTGGGGTGGGGAGAAAATGTGAAACTAAAACAAGATGAAAAGGTGAGATTGAAGTGTGCTGACTAAGCGAATCATTTGCATGTGCAAATTATCGGAGGTGCTCCTCGTGCAAAGGGCATCTGGCCTATTGCAGGCTGGCATATCTCCTCTTCTTCTGTATCTCTGGGCAGGTAGACCTGACCTCCGAGAGACTGGAAAAACACAGACCAGATCACATTGTTGGGAAGACCATTCCATAACTGGGGGGGGGGCGGTACCAGCGAGAGGCCCTCTCCCTTGTTGCCGCCTTCTGAGCCTCCCTCGGAGGAGGCACCGCACCTGGAGGAGGGCCTTAGATGCTGAACATAGTACATAGATTCATAGATCATAGATGGGTAGGTTCATGCTGGGAGCGGCACTCCATCAGTTATTGCGGTTCCAAGCCATGTAAGGCTTTATAGGTCAAAACCAGCACCTTGAATCAGGCCCGGAAACATACAGACAGGGCAAGCGGGCCAGAATCAGAGTTATGTGTTCATACCTTCAGGTCCCTTCTCTCTACAAGGATATTCACCAGTAGCATTATTCCTCTATAAATATTTGGAGTACAGTATTTCTAAATCTGCCATTGACACATTATAGCAAAAAGACACAATACAAGACAGGATTGGACATGCTAAAGCTCCCTTCATTCCAGAGGAAGTTAAGCAACTAATTGTGCACTGGATTGTGGCCTTCCAAAGTCCTCCACTTTTCTCGTGCACAATTCCACCTTGCACATATGGAGTGCACGCTGCTCAAAGGAGAGTTTGTGTAAGCTGTTCAATGCATGAAGCACTAAATGTACACGAGAACTGCTGGAGAACAGCCAAAATATGGATTTCTGTAAAGGTCAAATGGATTCAAAACAGATTTTTCAAGAATAAGCTTTAGCAAAGAACTTAGCTTTGCTAAATAGTTCAAACTGTAGGCCAGAGGGGAAACATAAATGTACAAATTGGTTTACTAACAGATAATGAACTGAATGACAGACGTCTTTCCTAGAATTATGTAATTTATGTTAAAAAAAACACATCACTACAATATTTTGTATTTTAAATTACCAGGGCACTCAGGTTTACAGCAGGCAGATTCTGTGTAGGAGTTTTAGCTATTTTGAATTATAGTGAAATGCAGCCTTAATTACCTTTAAATCTCAAGGCAAGACGAAGCCTTCAAGGCCAATTAAGTTTAAATTCAAGTGTTCCACAAGGAAGTCACTTGAGATCCCTGGTGCACCAGTTTATTTTCGTATCATATTTGAAAATCTCTACTAAGCATAAAAAACTTAGGTTTAAAAATTAAATAATTATTGTAGATATCCCTCCCTATGAATTCCGATCAGAATTGTTCTGTTTGGGATTTTAGAGGTTAATAAAAATATTAGCAGAAATGTTTATTACTTTGCTGTCTTTTCAGCAGCTTTTCAGTGGCACCATTTATTAACAGCTTTATCTTCTTTCCCAATTAGCTAGGTACATGTTTCCAACCAACTGGAGATTACATAGTAGCTGTGCTTCCACCTACCCATTTAGAGTGAAAAATATGCTTCCTACCCTAGCCTTACTCTGAATTGGCATAGTGAAGATGCCAGAGAAACAGTGCAATGTTATAAAGCTAATTCAGAGTGAGGTCAGAAAGCATTGCCTACATGCTGAATGGATGTTGAGGAAAGAGGGGAATGCAGCAGCTGCCTCCGCCAGTAAGATGGGCCATACAAACACTTTGCTGCTGTTCACAGCCCCCACCCCGAAATTAGGGAGTGTGGTTCACGCCATCCACCCACTTGTCTGCTGCTGCCGGCCACTGAAGCCTCCCTCCCTCCAATGTTTTTAACCTGAGTTGGTAGCAGTGGCTCCTCATCCTTTTCACCTGGCTGCCCTGCTGGTGAAGCTGAGCCTGCAGATCCTGCACACCATTTTAAAAGATTTTTTAAAAAACTTACGTTTTGAGTAGCACTGGTCTGAACTAACCAGGTGCTACCTTGGGGGGGGCACTTGGCCAATGAGGACACAGAAGCTACCTAAGACCACCCTGTGCTCTCATTGGCCATGCCCCCTCCAAAGGCAGTGTCTGATTGGTTCAGATTGCTCCTGTTCAATGTAAGTAAAACCTCATTTTTTCCCCTTTTAAAATGGGGTGCTGGGGCCTACAGGCTCAACCATAGTGACTCCTGTTGTCAGCAGGGCCAGCTGAGAGAGCAAGGAGGAGGAGGAGGGTGGCAGCTGCAGCAGGCTCAGAGGCAGATGGCTTCTGAGCCACTGGGCCCCCAGCAGCTGCCTGCCCATGCTGACTGCTGATGCCAGGCCTGCAATAGTAATCTGATCACCCAAATTAGCTCAAAAGTCCTTGATGGAAGAATAAGGTGAAAGCTCAGATATTATTTCCCATCAGTGGACAACTAGAATGTTCAATCTTAAGGACAGATAGATGTAAAAATGATTGATTGAGCGATTAAGCCTGTCTGCAGGATGCTAAAAAGTTATCTGTCCAACTTCTAAATATCAGATGTCACCTCTCAAATCAAACCTTAGGAAGTTTGATGCCATTTTTGGTGGAGGAAAAAGTAACTTTATGTAAAAGGATCGACACATGTGATCAATACATTCTGCACTGATGTCATATGGAGCTTTTTATATTATTTAACCAATTCTCCTTTGCAAATTAAGTAATTGATTAAGGGGGGAAAGGTAAAGCGATGATGTGGGGAATTCTAATTCCATTTTAAAACATTTGCAGTAAATTCCACACTAATCCATTTCATTTTACGTTTCTCATTGGCATATTGTGTTATAAAACTTTAATTAGAAACTGCAAATCCAGCTAATCATTTGCCCATTTGCAGTCATTTCAATTGATTTATGCATCTAGTAAGAGTTCCCTGAAAAGTATCCCCCCCCCCCGAAACTTAGATGGCTTTTACCAGATACTGCTGTCCCAATCCAGAAGTCAGTATGTACTTGTAAAGATCCCTTTGTACATGGTGTGCAGTGGGTGTACAATCATTTCAGTGAGGGTGCTGTTCCATTTACAAAGTGATGTGTGCACAGCTTCCTCTATTGCAGTGATGGCGAACCTATGGCACAGGTGCCACAGCTGGCACGCAGAGACCTCTCTGTGGGCACGCGAGCCATTGGTCACCAGATCGCGAAAAGACCGTCCCCTTTTGCAAAACACTAATGATCTTGTTCTTTCTCACAGTGTGGAACAGAATGATTTTATTCTAGAATTCCTGTTACAGAATTCTTTTCTACATTGTTATCACATTTAAAAGATTTTGAAGAATGATGCACAGAGCATGGCTTGGATGTAAAGCCCTAGCAGTTGACCTGAGTGCTGCATTGTTGCTCTCAAACTAACAGAGTATGAGCCAAGGTTTGACAAATTATCAGCATGCATGCAATAGCAAAAAATCACATTAATTGTGTAAAAGCATGCCCAATGCAAACTTTTACCTAATGCAGTGTTTGCAGTCCAAGACATAAAGTGTTTAAAATGTGTTCAGCACGTTTAGTTTTCTTGTTTATCTTGCTCATCCTAGTACAGGTTGACTTTTACTTTTACTAATCCAACACCTGTATAAGCAGGGAAAGGACCCGGAGTAAAGCTTGCCCCATACAATTTCAGTCTGGCATATAATCATATTACAAGTTGAGAATCCCTTATCTAAAAATACATGTGCCTAATTATTTAAAAGTTTGTATAAATTCCCTTCAGGCTATGTGTACAATGTAGTACTATAATAATTTTTTGAGTTGATTTTTTTTTCAACAAAAAACTGTTTGCATCATTGAAAGCTCTGTTATTGTGTTTTTCTTTAAAGACAAAAGATGTTAATTAGTTTGGACAACTGTATGAGTTGTTTTTCTAAAACTAAAACCTCGGTATTCAGGTTTAATTGCAGTGTTGGCACTTTGAAATGAATAAGTTGGTTTTGTGTTGCAGTTTGGGCACTCGGGCTCAAAAAGGTTCACCATCACTGCTCTATTGAAAGGATTGGGGAAGCTAGTGCAGGCCAGAGTCCTCATTACTGGGACCGCTGGGAGAGATAATTCGGAGGCATGGGGCGGGGTGCTATCAGTATGCTGATGACACCCAAATATATTTCTCTATGCCTCCAGTAACAGCAGCTAAGGATGGTGTGTCTCCTCTGAATGATTGCTTGGAAGCAGTAATGGGCTGGATGAGGAAAAACAAATTGAAGCTGAATCCAGACAAGATGGAGGTGCTTGCTGTAAAAGGCCACAACCTGGGTCTGGAGGTGTGTTCTGGAAGGGGTTACACTCTGGATGGGGTTACACTCCCCCTGAAAGACTGCGTTCGCAGCCTGGGGGTGCTTCTGGATCCGTTGCTCCAAATGACAGCTCAGATAGATGCAAGTAGGAGTGCCTATTATCAGCTTCGGCTGATTTGCCAGCTGCTCCCCTTCCTAGAGTTGGAAGACCTAAAGACGGTACTCTACACGCTGGTAACTTCGAGGCTTGACTTCTGCAATGCGCTATACATAGGGCTACCTTTGTATCTAGTTCGAGAACTCCAATTGATGCAATTGGAGCCAGATTGGTCACTGGTACATCTAGAGGTGCCCATATTACCCCGGCTTTAAAAGCATTACACTGGCTACCAATTAGTTTCCGGGCGAAGTATAAAGTGTTGGTTATTACCTTTAAAGCCCTACATGGTTTGGGTCCGGGTTACCTGCAGGATCGCCTTCTCCCGTACAATCCGCCCTGCGCACTTAGATCCTCTGGAAGGAATTTACTCCAGTCAGCAAGGACTACCCAGAGGACCTTCTCTTTTGCCGTTCCCAGAATGTGGAATAGCCTGCCGGAGGAGTCTCGTCAATTGAATAATCTTTTGGCATTTAAAAAGACCATAAAGACTAATCTCTTCCGGCAGGCCTAGCCAGTGGAACCTTAGGAATTTTAGGATATTTTCAGTTTGTTCAAAAAGTGCAAATTTCAAATGGGAAAAGTGCATATTTCTGTGCACATTTTTCAAAAGTGTGCACTTCCCCCATTGACTAAAGCATGAAAATGCATATTTTTAAAAGAAATATGCATTTCAAAGTCCACCTTTTTTTTTTTTTTAAAGCATTTTCCAAACATGATCACAAGTTCGCAAATTTGCGAACATTTTTTTTGAAAAAATGCACTCCTGTCCATGTTTGGGGTTGCAAATGGCGCAAGTTTGGATGTTTGGTAAACTGAAATGAAATTCTTGTACACCCTATTAGAATCTTTACACTTGTAAAATTCTGGACAATGATTAGGTAGCACCTTGACAAACCTACAAGCCTGTTTTTCGTGTATTGACGAGACAATAAGGTGCAATGTTCTTGCATGCGATATCAGCTGCTTTCTTGCAAAATATCTGTTTTTGTGCTAAAGTGACAAACTGGAACTAGGAGAAATGCAGAATGACTTAATGGAGATGAGTTTGCCTGTTCTTGATGGGATCACACAAGAATATTAGCAGAACAGATTCACAGTTTTGGAGATGTTTCAGACAGGCTTTGTTCCAGGATGCCCAGATGGTTGGCAGTTGTAGTGATGAGCTACATTGCTGACTGTGCCCTCTTACATCTGGTTTTCTGTCTTGGTGTGTAGACTAGTGTCACACACTCTCCAGTGTATTGTTTAAGGAGACTGTTCAGATGCTGAAGCATCTGATTTCTGCAGCATCCCATCTCTTGTTGGGTGCAGGGAATACATAACACCAGGATTTGTAGCAACAATGGTTCTCCCAGGGTGCTGTTTTTGACCCTTAAATCCCGAAATGCTCTGGGTCCAGCATACCTGAAGGCACATATGAGTATGCTTGCGCTCTCTCGTTCTCGCCCCCTTCTCTGTAGGGCCAGTCCAAGACATTTTGCTGCCTGAGACAAAGGACAGGATGGCATCTCTCCACATCCCACAATGGGATAGTGTTCTCCACCACACCTGAGGGCATCAGGCTAAGTGTGTGTGTGTGGGGGGGGGGGGGTTCAGGACAGATTGCATACACAGCTCTGTCCTCCAACAGAGAGGGACTGTTGAGGAGTTCAGGAGGAACATCCAGGAGGTTGCCACCACTCCCCCTGCTGCAGCATCTGCTGCCTAAAGTGATGGCCTCACTCTGCTGAGGATGCAGACAGGGTGCTTGGCCAAGTCTGGTTGACCACCTGTGTGCTTGACCCTTATCCTTCATGACTTATTACATCTAATAAGAAGGGGATATCTGGCTGGGTCCAGGAGATTGTAAATTCCTCCTTGAGAGAGGGAGTGGTGCTGACCTCTTTAGAGAAGGTGGTAATTAGGCCACTCTTTAAAAAGCCTAAGCTGGACCCAGATGATGTTAACAACTATGGGCCAGTAGCCAACATCCCCTTCCTGGGCCAGGTGCTTCAGCAGGTGGTTGTCAGTCAAATCCAGGCACTCTTGAATGAAACTGATTATCTAGACCCATTTCAATTGGGCTTCAGGCCTGGTTTTGGAACAGAAACTGCCTTGGTCGCCCTGTGGGATTGCCTTTGCCAGCAGGGCCGGTGCTACCATTAGGCCAACTAGGCAGCTGCCTAGGGCGCAGGGCTAAAGGGGGCGCCAGAAACACCTTGGAAAAAAATACAGCATTCTCAAGTGGGAAGGGGGGCGCTAAATATCTGATCTTGCCTAGGGCACCAAACTGCCTTGCACCGGTCCTGTTTGCCAGGAAGGGGACGGGGAGTGTGACCCTGTTGATTCTCTTGGACATCTCAGCCGCTTTCAATACAATCGACCATGGTATCCTTTGGGATAGATTGTCTGGGTTGAGGTTGCAGGCACTGTGCTGCAGTAGTTCCACTGCTACTTGGATGGCTAACTCCAGAAGGTGGTGCTGGGGGATTATTGCTCTGTGCCTTTGCAGCTATGCTATGGGGTTTCACAGGGCTCTATTCTGTGCCCTATGCTGTTCAAATCTATGCGAAACCACAGGCGGAGTGTATCCAAAGGTGGGGGTGGGGTGTCATCAATAAGTGGATGACATCAAGCTCTATCTCTCCTTTAATCAAGGCTGTTCTGAATCAGTGCCTGGGCACTGGTAGTGGACTGTATGAGGGCCAATAAACTAAGACTCAGTCCAGACAAGACAAAGTTACTGTTACTGGCTGGTTCATCTGCCTGGCTAAATGATGTTCAACCTGTTCTGGAGGGGTTGCACTCCCACTAAAGGATCAGGTTAATAGTTTGCTCTTGGATCCAGCATTGTCACTATAGGCACAGGTGGACTTGGTGGCACGGAGCACCTTTTATCAGCTTAGGCTGATATACCAACTGGGGAAGAGGCAATTCACTCATGGTGATGGGGACACACCCCAGGACACCTCCCCACCCCACTCACAACAGAAAATTTGTCAGGCATGATGCCGTCCTCTGTGTGAGTGTCTATGGTACAGACAGGGATGACACAGCCAGCGGGAGTCCCCAGGAATCCTGCACACAGTGGTTTCCATCCCCTTATAGTACCACGCACACACACTGCTGAGAACCACATTTTTGACAGCACAGCACAAAGGGAAGGAGGGAGGCAACACGAAGGGATGAGAGGAGCCTGTTGCTGAGCAAGGAAAGGGAGAGATGAGAATGTGGAACAAGGGAACCCACAACCACACATGTACGGCAATACCTCCAGCAGCTCACACACGAATAGCATGTGGCTTTGGGAAACAGGAAATGTGAGTTCAGACCTCACCAGGGGGAATGGGAGGAACATGGCCCCACTCACCTTTTGCATGCCTTTCAGAAAAAGTCATGACAGACAAAGGAGGAGCTCTCATGGCTCAAAACCATCCTGTAAGCTCCACAGCAAAGCTCTTCACCCGCAACAGGTGACACAGGGTCTTCTTTGTGGCAGCACTCCATTTGTGGAACTCCTTGTCCCAAGAGATGTTATTCTCTCTCTCTCTCTCTCTCTCTCTCTCTGTATTCTACTGCTGTTCGAAGCTTTTGATTTTATTGCTGTTTTATTTTTTTGTATGTTTAGTTCTGGCTCTCTTGTTCGTTTGTTTTTTAATGAGGGTTTAATGTGTTGTTTTATGTACTTATTTGTTTTTAATTATCAGAATATTTTTGTTTTTGTGACTTTTAATGTTTTGTTAGCTGCTTTAAGCATCTCTGTTGGTGAAATTTGGGCTAGAAATTGTACTATAAACTAAAGAAATAAATATATATCATGGAGCATTTGACAGCCACCAGGATCACAGGGGTTGTAGAAGGAGTGGAGTGGTTGTAGAAGCCAGTGGAGCAGCTCACATTTAAAATGCAGGGGGCTCCAGGTTCAAATCCAGGATATGACCTCCAGGAAAGTCTGGGAGCAACTGCATATACAGCCACTCAGTCTGCACTAGCTGGGAGAGTATGGTGCCTGAGCTAATCAGAGGGAGTTCATCCAAAAGCCAACTGATTACCCATCCTAAAGTCCTTGGCAGTGTCAGCTCCAGGTTTTTGAGGGCCCATGGTCAAGACACCTCAGTGGGCTCCCTCCCTCAGTGAGTTTGCCTTTTTACCGCCATTGCCACCAGCTGCTCTTGCTCCTTGTCCTCTTTCCCATCATTGCCACCGCTTGCTTGCTTGACAGGCAGAGAGCCAGTGAGCGAGTAGGCCGTGGCATCTACTGCTCCACCTTCTCACCACCACTGTTGTCTGGGCCAGAGCAAGAGAGGGGTGAACAAGCAGGTTGCAATGATGAAGAGGAGAAGCAACGCCAGGCGCTCTTGTCAGTGGGCCCCTGCTGGGACGTGGGCTCTCAGTAGATGCCTGACCACGCCTACCCTTAACACCAGCCCTGGCCCTCGATACCCTCTCCCCACCTTTGCATGGGAATAAAGATCATGTAGGGAAGGAGTCTTTAGTTTTAAGCCCATTACTCTTTTCACTTCTGCAGTAAAGGTTCTACTCACTGGGTGGCGGGGTGGTAAATCCTGCCAGTTGCGCTGTTACTCTTTGCAGCCTTTACATATATATCTCCCAGTTTAAGAAAGATGTTGTGCATCATCTAATCTCCGCCACACAGGCTATAAAGAGAGTAGTATGGACAAGACAAAATGGCCAGGAACCCCTGCAATGCAGAGATGAAACTGGCAAGGGACTTTTCCAGCTCACTGCAGCAGTGTGTGTGTATGGTGGGGGGAGGCATTGTAGCCTTTTCAAGGGGTCAGATAATTCAAAATTAGCACTGAACTTTCCAGGATAGGCAGTTGGATGTGCAAAACCACAGCACAACTCTTTTATGAGGAAAAATGCATGCACAGAAGTTCTTTTGAAACTCTGTAGCTATCCATGACATTTGGTGGTGTTTCCATAAATATTCAACACCATGGGGTGGAACACTGGAAACTGTGGCAATAAAGGAAACATTTTGCATGTTCTTAATTTTGAAAAATATTTAAATTACTTATTCTTTGTTAAACATTGAAAAGAAACAACCAAAGTTTTATTTAAATTTAATAACCACACATTAGAAGATTTCATTTCATATTTTGAATGTCATTCTGATAACTGGATTTCTTAACAATGATCATTGTGATCACCATCCCCAACCCCTACTTATTAGTTCAAATAGCACTTGGGCATTAGGGGTTATAGATTTCATAGATCATAGAGTTGGAAGGAGCCTACAAGGCTATTGAGTCCGGTTCTGTAACCGGTGGCCTCCAGGCCAATTTGGTTCCTTGGGTGGTGCCATCTGCCCTCTCCTGCAACTGCCAACCCCAGAGGCAAGACAGTCGCATGCATGAATGAGCAATGTCTGTGGCAATAGAATTAGGCACTAGGCAAGTTGGGATCCTGACTATCCACTTCCTCCCTTGTCAGCAACTCTCCAAAAAAAAGTACGGTAATAGTTGGCCAGGATCATATGGTAACAGACATTCACACATTTGTCCCTTGGTTTCTTTTTACACTAATAGAAAAATCAACATTGAGCTACTTGTTAAGAAAATGTGAAACTGTTTTCTATGAGAAATCCTGCAGAATACTATAGCATCAATTTTCATAGAAATAAAGTTTTATTTAAATCCTTTTTCAGAATCGCAACATATAGCTTAACATCTGCCTTAAAATACATTAAAAGCCAACAACTCAATGTCAGTTTGGTCTGACTTTATGGTACTGCCTGCTTGATTATAGCTCTCACAGGGAGAACGGAGCATTTTGATAGCATCCAACCCCCCTGAGAACAATTCAGATCAGCTGGTTTACTATATATTACATAATTACCCGGCACACGGAGCAGTTTTGAATCCATAAGAGGCACTGGGGGCCCACTTCTCAAAATATTTACAGCCTTTTATTCTTCTCAAAACAATCATTTACATATTAAAACTGGTATATGCAGATTTACATTATTTTTACTTTCATTTAAAATACAAAAACTTATCCCCAAACAGATTGTTTTCAGTAGTTAACAGGTCAAAGAAAAATAGCAACAGAAAATAAAGCTTTATATGCCACAAGCAAACATCTGCTTCCAGACACGGGAATATAAGAATACCTTGCAAAGAAAGATAGGCAAGTATTGGAAATATGCTACTGTATATATAATAGTCTCACAGACACCAGTGTAATAAGGCAAGAACCTGGAACAATCTCATAAGTTCTTCCTACTTTATCAAATATGTCTTCACCCTAATCCAGCTAGGAGTTTCATTCACCTGGAAGTAGGTTCTGCAGGTGGGACTCTTCTCCATGAACCAAAGGTGGGGAACTCTGAGTGCAAAGCACTTAAAAAAAAAAAAAAAAAAGTCTATTAGCTGTTCATGAAGGGGAGTAGATTCTACTTCCTTTCCCTGCCAAGTAACTATTTGGCAAGGTTTTAGCTTTTAAAAGTCTGTGTGGGGGGGGTGCACTTTTCATTCAGCTCTGGAAGCTCCACCTGCACTATGATAGGTCAAACCCAATATATCTGCATTTCAGAAAACATGCTTAGGTCAGAATGGAAATCTAGATACAAACTATTAGTGAATAATCATTTTATTTTATTTCTTTTTCAGTGATCATTCTTGTCCCTAGGTTATGAACCCTTCAGAGACTGGGTCTGTCTTTAAAGGCAAAATTGCTGCCATTTGCCCTGAGCCTAAGGAATAAGGAAGTCTATAAGTCTAGATTTTTTTTAATCTATACATTAAAATTACTCTCAAAAGATATCCTTGTCAATGACTGACTAATCTTCCTGTTAGCTTAGGATATGTGTAATATATATCTTCCCTAATATGTACCTTACCTGAGCATTATACACTGTTGGCACTCAATAAACATTAAATCATGGTTGCAGTAGTAGTAAATCATTATGCACCACCGTATTATGATACATAAGGCTCTTTGCTTTTTTTAAAAAAATCACACTACTTTTGAACAGGTAACACAGAAATTGTGAAATGATTATTCTTAAAATCAGTAGAGAGCTAGAAGGTAAGTAGGAAAAAAGATTCTGTTCCTGACTCCCAGCTGAGCAGGAGCACAACAGGAGAGAGGCTCCAGCTGTTTTTGGGGCTGTGATAAGGCAAGCAGGCTCCCAGAGAGCGAGCGAACAGAGCGAGCGAACAGGGAGAGAAAACAGGAGTTTGGCAGCGGAGGTCCAGGGGGAGGTCCCTAAAAAAAAAAAAAAAAAAAAAAAAAATATAGGAAGACAGAAACCGAGCACTATGGAAGGAAAGGACTCAGCAGTGGTGGTGACCTGCAAGGGGTGTGCTATGTTTGTTTTCCTGCCGGAGATCGACATGGCCTACACGTGCAACAAGTGCAAGCTGGTCACGCTGTTGGAAGAAAAGGTCAGAGGACTGGAGCAGCAAGTGTCAACCCTCAGGAGCATAAGAGAAAGCGAGGAGTTCTTAGACAGAACGGTGGATCTACAGCACCAAAGCACAGTACAGGAGCCAGAAGGGCAACGGCAGGATGAGGCGGAGTCGGAGACTGCTGAGGCAAGGGAAAATAACGCAGGGGGAACTCCCTGGAAAAGGGTGACTGTTAGGAGCACAAGAACTACAAGACACTCTGCGCCTGTGGAAGCAGTGGAGCTATGGAACCGCTTCCATGTACTTGAGGACGAGAGCAGAGGACAGCCTGCAGAGGACGGATTACCGGGCACCCAACGTGATAGCGAGCAAGAGGCTGAGGGTCAGTCGAGTGGAGGCAATCAAGCCAAGGCCTACAGCAAGAGGAAGAGAAGAGTACTCATAGTGGGAGACTCCCTCCTGCGGGGGATCGAAGCCAAAGTATGTCGCGAAGACCCATGGACTCGCCAGGTGTGCTGTCTCCCCGGAGCACGGATTAAGGATGTGTCAGAGCAGCTGCCGAGGCTCATGCAGCCCACCGACACATACCCCTTTCTTCTCTTCCACGTGGGTACAAATGATACTGCCAAGCGGAGTTACAAAGAAATCACGGCAGACTTTGAAGAGCTGGGAAGGGAACTCAAGAACTTCGGGGCCCAGATAGTTTTCTCATCCATCCTTCCAGTACTTGGAAGAGGCATAGAAAGGGAAAGAAAAATACTCCGAGTGAATGACTGGCTACGAAGGTGGAGCCGACGTGAGGGATTTGGATTCTGGGACCACGGGCTACACTTCCTGGAAGATGGACTGCTGGCAAAGGATGGGTTGCACCTCACAAGGACTGGGAAGAATGTGTTTGGCCACAGCATGAGGAACTTAATCAGGAGGGCTTTAAACTGAATCCAACAGGGGAGGGAGACATAAACTCGGGGGTACCAATGGAAGAAGGCCTCTATGCCACAATGGAGAGAACAGCTCCAGCGGTGCCCATTGATAGTCTACCACAAAATGTAGGGGGAAAGTCGGACTATAAAGCACATAGTCTTCGATGTCTTTATACTAATGCCCAGAGTATGGGCAACAAACAAGACGAACTTGAACTCTTGATACATGAGGGCAAGTACGACTTGATAGGGATAACTGAAACCTGGTGGGATGACTCCCATGACTGGAATACAGCAATTGAAGGGTATAACTTGTTCAAAAGGAACAGAAGCAACAGAAAGGGAGGTGGAGTTGCACTGTATGTTAAAAATACGTATCTCTGCACAGAGATACAGGAAGAGGAGCTTGGCAGCCCCATTGAGAGCATCTGGGTTAAAATAAAGGGGGCAAAGAATAAAACGAACATGGCGGTTGGAGTCTACTACCGACCACCCAATCAAGGAGAAGACGAGGATGGAACTTTTGAAAAACAAATTGCCAGTGTTTCAAGGAGGCACAATGTGGTAGTAATGGGAGACTTCAATTTCCCTGATATCTGTTGGGAGACTTTTTCAGCCAAACATGGCCCCTCCAAGAAATTCCTGAGCTGTGCTGCTGATAACTTTCTCCTACAGAAAGTGGAGGAAGGAACTAGAGGATCGGCTATCCTTGACCTGATTCTAACCAACAGAGACGAGTTAGTGGATAAAGTGGCAGTTTCGGGAACTCTGGGGGAAAGTGACCATGTTATACTTGAGTTCTTGATTCTAACGGAAGCAAAAGCTGAGTGTAGCCAAACACGTACCCTGGATTTTAGGAAAGCCAATTTTAACAAACTCAGAACAATGATTAGTAAGATTCCATGGCAAGTGACTCTCACGAGAAAGGGAGCCCAGGAGGGGTGGGAGTTTTTAAAAAAGGAAATTTTAAAGGCACAATTGCAAACAATTCCCAAAAGGAAAAAAGGCAGAGGGCAACAGAAGAAGCCAATGTGGCTTCACAATAAACTCAAAGACGACCTGAAAACAAAAAAGGACACGTATAGGAAGTGGAAGGAAGGACAGGCTACAAGTGAAGAGTACAGGCAGGTAGCACAGAACTGCAGGAATAGTGTCAGGAAGGCTAAAGCTGAGAATGAGCTAAGGTTAGCGAGGAATGCTAAAAGCAACAAAAAAGCTTTCTTCAGATACATGCACAGTAAAAGACAGAAGAAAGAACTGGTGGTTCAACTACGTAATGAGGATGGCAAATTGATAACAGAAGACAAAGAAAAGGCAGAAGTGTTCAATTCCTACTTCGGCTCGGTCTTCTCCCAAAAGAGGGTCTATGACCCCCCTGGCAAACCTGAAGTGCAGACTGAAGGGGCAGGATTGCAGCTTGAGATTAATAGGCAAATGGTCAAGGAGCACCTGATTACTCTGAACGAGTTTAAATCTCCAGGGCCTGATGAGCTGCATCCTAGAGTAATAAAGGAACTGGCAGAAGAACTCTCAGAACCACTGTCTATTATCTTTGAGAAATCATGGAGGACAGGTGAAGTGCCAGACGACTGGAGGAGGGCAAATGTTGTTCCCATCTTCAAAAAGGGCAAGAAGGAGGAACCTGGGAACTATAGGCCAGTCAGTCTGACATCAATCCCCGGGAAGATTTTTGAGCAGATTATAAAGAAGTCAGTCTGCAAGCACCTTGAAAACAATGCAGTGATTACTAGAAGCCAGCATGGATTTGTCAAGAACAAATCCTGTCAGACTAATCTGATCTCATTTTTTGATCGGGTAACCTCCCTTGTGGACTGTGGGAATGCTGTGGACATTATATATCTAGACTTCAGCAAAGCTTTCGACAAAGTGCCTCATGATATCCTGATTAGTAAGCTAGCTAAGAGTGGGCTAGATGGAACAACTATCAGGTGGATCCACAATTGGCTACAGAATCGGACTCAAAGAGTGCTTATCAATGGTTCCTTCTCAAACTGGGGAGAGGTAACGAGCGGGGTACCACAGGGCTCGGTCCTGGGCCCGGTGCTCTTCAACATTTTTATTAATGACTTGGATCAGGAGGTACGGGGAATGCTTATCAAATTTGCAGATGACACAAAGTTGGGTGGAACAGCTAATACTCTGGAAGACAGAAACAAAATTCAAAGTGACCTCGATAGGCTGGAGCGCTGGGCCGAAAACAACAGAATGAAATTTAATAGGGATAAATGCCAAGTGCTGCACCTAGGGAGAGGAAACCAAATGCAGAGTTACAGAATGGGGGACACTTGGCTCAACAATACTACAAGTGAGAAGGATCTTGGAATTGTGGTAGATCACAAACTGAATATGAGCCAGCAATGCGATGTGGCTGCAAAGAAGGCAAATGCAATTTTGGGCTGTATTAATAGAAGTATAGCTTCCAAATCGCGGGAAGTGATAATTCCCCTTTACTCGGCACTGGTTAGGCCTCATCTTGAGTACTGCGTCCAGTTCTGGGCACCACACTTTCAGAAGGATGTAGACAAACTGGAGAGGGTTCAGAGGAGGGCAACAAAGATGATAAAGGGACTGGAAACAAGGCCCTATGAGGAGAGACTGAAAGAACTGGGCATGTTTAGCCTTCAGAAGAGGAGACTGAGGGGAGATATGATCGCACTCTTCCAGTATTTGAAGGGATGTCACACAGAGGAGGGCAAAGATCTCTTCTCGATCATCCCAGTTTGCAGGACACGGAATAATGGGCTCAAGTTACAGGAACCTAGATTCCACCTAAACATCAGGAAAAATTTCCTGACTGTCAGAGCAATAAGACAATGGAATCAACTACCTAGGGAGGTTGTGGGCTCTCCCACTCTGGAGGCATTCAAGGTGCAGCTGGACAGCCATCTGTCAGGGATGCTTTGACCTAGATTCCTGCATTGAGCAGGGGGTTGGACTCGATGGCCTTGTAGGCCCCTTCCAACTCTACTTTTCTATGATTCTATGAATTAAAAGGGCAGGATTTGAAGATTTGTAGAGACAAATGAGCCTGCTCTGTAAGTGGCTAATTGACAGGTGCAGGGTCAATTTCATATGCGGCTCACTTTGTGGCAATGGAATTTCCAGCACTGACAATACTTTGCAAGACCCCTCTGAGAGGAAAACCACCCCAAACACAAAGTTGGAAAGACATTAAAAATGAAAAGGAGAAAACAGTATCCCAAACTCTGTAATTTAATATTGAATATATATACAGTCATGCCTTGGATTGAGAGCATAATTCGTTCCGGAAACGTGCTTGTAATCCAAAACACTCTTATATCAAAACGAAATCGCCCCAGAGATTTGTACAGAGATTTTTAATTTAAGCCGTACTACAATACTTGTCTTGCAAGACGTCGCTTGTATATCAAGTCAAAAAAAATTAAATAAATATTTTAAAATTTGCTTGTCTTGCAAAACGCTCTCAAGCCAAGTTACTTGCAATCCAAGGCATTACTGTATAGGAGAAGGTCTATGAAACTTGCTGTGAATTTTATCCCTTCCTCTCCCCCCCACAGACACGGAAACTTGGAGTGGGGCCCATGCCACTGAATGGTATCCCACTAGTGTCCCGCTGCCAATGGAAGGCATCCAACAGCAGAATGGGCAGGGGTGTGATTTTAGGCATTTCCCTTTCTCCTTCAAGAAGATGTGCGGCTCCCCACAAACCTCCCCTCTGAATCTGCTCTGGAGGCTTGAGGGACCTTTTAGAGCAGCTCTGGGGGCATGTGGGCTGCAGGGGAGGTGGGATTACCTCAAATTGCCCCCTCATTCCACTGACAGGTGCCTTCCATAAGTGGAGGGACCCTATTTGGATACCCTCCCCCATTGTCTCTCAGGCTCAGTTGCCCATCTGTTACAATTGCAGGCTGTAGTGAGGAACAATAAAGCACTTTACACAGTGAAACATTTATCCACACTTGCTTGGAAGTATGTCCATTTAAATAACAGAATTAATATTTTAAGATAGAGATTCCTGAAGTTTTACAGAATCATCGTCATCATCATCATCATCATCATCATCATCATCATCATCATCATCGCTGAAGGAACTTGAATTCCTTGAGTTAGATTTTTTTTAAAATTTCCAGTGATATATTTAGACATTCATTACTTTATAAAAGCTACTGGAAAAGGCATAGTGGGTTAGACATTAACTTTCACTTTATCATTTTAGCCACTGAAGATCATGTTCGGTTCAACCTTGATAATAGCTTTTACTCTAAAACAAATGAAATGGTGACTCCCCAATTGAAATAGGCCATGCTTTCCCCCTCCAAGTCATCCATTGATGTCAGCTCCCATTTATAGTTTTGCCTGCACAAGCAGCAGTATTCCTGACCTGCAATAAATAATTTTAGGCTATCATCATTGTTTTATTATAGCACTATCAGCCTTTATATTTATTCCCATCTATCATCAATGAGTGTTCTGTTGCTGCTGCCAGGTATGTGGGCACATTATTACTTCCAAGCACTGGTGTCTGGCTCTGTACCAGCCACTCTTGTTGCTAGCAGTTTGAAGACTGGCTGCATTATGGTTTATTGTTATTAATGTCTTGTCAATCATATTTTCGGCTTTTCAAAAGTACAAAAGAAGCCTATGCTGCTCATAAAGGAGCTTTAATCAGATCATTTTCCCTAACCAAGGAAGGGAAGGGAAAGTTAAACAAGCTAGAAGAATTAGAGCGAGCAAATGCATTCTAAATGCTTTTAGACAGATGAGCGAAAAGCTGAAGTGGAGACTGATCTTTCTTCCTTAACTGAATTATCTGGATGATGAGGATTTGGCATGATATGGTTTAAATCCTGGAGTGAAATCCTGCTGGTCTCCCACACACATAACAACATTAAGAGCAGACCCATAGAAGTCTTCCCCTCCAAAGTAGGAGCCTCCATTGCTGGAAGCAGCCTTATGCTCCAATATTGCAGGCAGCCATTACACTCCAAGGTAAGGCCTTCCTGTCACCCCTACAAATATCCATCAGCTTATATTTCCCCACATTCCTGACACACCTGGAAAAAGCTGGAGTAGAGCTGCTTTGCATGACCTTGGGGAAGAATAAGATACCTGGATGCTGCAAGGGAAGTGTGGATGGCTTCACCTTGTAGCCTGGTTGCAAATGCTGACCTTGCAGAGGACTGGAGAGCTATACTATGACTTTGTGCATTGTACTGTATCAGCCTTCCCCAAACTGGTGCCCTCCAGATGTGTTGGACTAAACCTCCCATCATTCCCAACCAGCATGCCCATTGGTGCCAGGTTGGGGGTGCTCTCTGCTCATAGCTTACTGAACTGTGTTCAACATCTTAAAAGAGCCCGCCATTTTATGTTTTAGGATAGTGGGCTGTATCCAATGGGGCACTTAGGCTCTTGCCAATTCTGTTGCACAAGTGGTGGGTCCTGATGATTCTGAGATTTAATGCTTCTAGAGAAAGCCCCCAAACAAGTGGAAACTCTCATTTCTGGATCGGAAAGCTCCCTGGTGTGAGCTCCACTAACTTGCCACATTCCAGAAACTAGCGTTTTTGCTCGTTTCTGGTTTCCCCGGAAGTGCTAAATCTCCATTCCACAAGTGGTGGGCACTGCTTGCAGAAGGAAATCAGCGGGGGCATAAGCACCCAATGAAAAGGCTAAAATTGCTTCAGCCCTGATGGCTCACAATCCACCCTGTAGGCCTGACTGCCTAGGTGGATACAGCAGAGCGTGAGTTGGAAGATTTAGCCTCTGTCTCATGTGTGTAACCGGCCCATGTAGTTCACACAGAGATTCAGCTTTCTCTCCTGCACGCAGCACATTCCAAGCGTCTCGGATTACAGCCAACTCCAGCTTGCACGTCCTGTCAGCTCAACTGTAATTAGGAATTGCCATAGAATCCACCACAGGGTTTTTACTACCTGTTTATTCTATATCAGAGTAAATAGAATCTCCTAAGTTACAGTCTATATTGCATAGCATAGTCCAGTGGACCAAGTCCACCCTGGCAGACAGAGCATCAGAGAGAAGAGACCAGAAGATGCATACAGAAAGCAATCCTTCTCTCTATAACAAAGTTACAGGAAACGAAACTTAACAATCATACTACGTCATCAGAAAGTACAAACCATGTGATCAGCTCATATTTCTTTCCCACCTACTTTTCCCATGAGAATAGAATAGTGGCGTCAGACTAAACAAGATTGTTATTCTAGCCATCCTGTACCTTTCCAAATGAAAACACTTGTGCCACAGCTGTTGTTGTGTTACATGTCACAACATCCCCCCACAGCCTGTGATACATGTTGTTTACATTTACTCAATGAGGCCTAGTGCCCTCATTAGTTTCCTGTGTCTTACTTCAGGCAATGGTTTTGTGAAAAGATCTGCCACCATATTCCCTGATGCACAGTACTTGAGTGTTACCCACCCTTTTTGCACACAGTCCTTTACATGAGAGTAACGAACATCAATGTGTTTGGTTCTTGGCCTACACTTTTCATTTTGAGCCATGCTAATGCAAGCTTGGTTGTCCTCAAAAATTGTAACAGCCTTGTCTACTGGTATGTGCATATCAGCAAACAATTGTTTGAACCATTCTATCTCATTACATGCTTGAGATAAACTGATGAACTCAGATTCTGCGCTAGAAATCGCCACACAAGTTTGTTTTCGTGTGTACCAGTCAATTAGACTGTTTTCATACATTAAAACTGTTCCACTTGTGGATTTTCTATCTGTTGCAGATCCCCAATCAGCATCAGTGTACACACAAAAACCTCCGTTTGTGTGAGATGACAATTTCAGTTTGCAATTCATGGTACCTTTTAAATACCTTAACACCCGTTTCACAGCTAGCCAATCATAGTTAGAAGGATTTTGCGTTTTCCTGCTAAGTATGTTTACAGCATTGCTGATGTCTGGCCTACTCACATTTGCCAAGTATAGCAGGCTTCCAATAACACTCTGATATTTGCCAATATCATCAAATCCAGTGTTATCTGTGTGTTTTTGATATTCAAGAGTCATTGGAGTAGTAACTGGGTTACAATTCTCCAATCCATGAATTTCCAGCAATTCCTGAATTTTCCCACTTTGTTCAACCATGAAAGAACCTTCCTCATCTTGAGACAATTGCATTCCAAGATAGTGTTGTACCAAACCCAGATCTTTCAGTTCAAAGTGTGCTTGCAATTCTTGTGCAATTTTGTCCTTTTGACTCACTGTTTGTGTTACCAGTAAGATGTCATCAACAAAAATCAACAAATACACCCAGTTTCCCTGTTCTGTGTAATTTGTATACAGACAGTGATCAGCCTTGCTTTGTTTGAATCCCAAACTAATCAAAACTCTGTCTAGCTTTTGGTTCCAGCATCGAGCTGCCTGCTTCAACCCATATATGGACTTGTTCAGACGACATACAAGACTGGGATCTTCTACAAAACCTTGTGGTTGCACCATGTAGAGTTCCTCTTGTAATTCCCCATATAAAAAAGCAGTTTTGACATCAAAATGAAATGCCATCATTTTTCTTTGTGCTGCCAATTTCAACAACAGTCTGACAGTTGCATACCTTGTTGGTGGTGCAAACACGGCATCAAAATCTACCCCATGTTTTTGTCCAAACCCCCTGGCAACCAGTCTTGCCCTGTACCTTTCCACCTGCACCTGGTGATTTGTTTTCACCTTGTACACCCATTTACAGGTGATGGCCTTGCGCCCCACAGGCAAAGATACTAGACTCCATGTGTTGTTGTCATGCATTGCATTGATTTCATCCTGCATGGCCTCAAACCAATCATTCTTCACTCTTGGTTCCAAGCTTTAAATTTCCTCAAAACTTTGTGGTTCTAAAGCTATTTTGAGAGCTTTATGTACAACAGTTTTCCCACTTTGGAATTCATCCTGATATCTAACAGGTGTTTTGCGTTCTCGGGTTGAACGCCTCAGAGATTGTTCACCTCCCTCCTGTTCCCCAGATATCTGCCCAGTGGCCTGTTCTGTCCCAGAAGCATCCTGCTGTGTTTCAGACATTGCATGCATTGGCAATTCCACCAGCTGTTTCTGGTCATCCGTTTGCTCGTGAAAAATCACATCCCTGCTCAGAATTACCCTGTTGTGGTGTGGTGACCACAACCTGTACCCTTTTGTTTGTGCATCATACCCCAGCAGAAAACATTCAAAGTTTCTTGCCTGTACATGAACAAAACATTTACACCCAAAAATGCGCACGTGTGCTACCTTTGGTTTCCTCCCATGAAACATTTCATATGGAGTTTTTCCAATTGTGGAATTTGGTAACCTGCTCAGCAGATAATTAGCATTTGACAATGCATCCTCCCAGAAACGGTTTCCCACCTTTGACTCAGTCAATTGGGCCCTCATCATGTCCTGGAGTGTCCGGTTACGTCTTTCAGCAACGCCATTTTGAAATGGGGAGTATGGGGCAGTGACTTTGTGCCCTATACCCTCTCTTTCCAAAAATTTCTTGAACTTTGTACTCATGTACTCTCCCCCACCATCCGTGAGTAATTCTCCTATTGGATATTGTTTATATCTGTTCCCAGCCCATTTAACAAATGATTCAAATCTCTCTTGAACCTGAGATTTATGCTGCAGCAGATATACGAATCCAAATCGGGAATAATCATCAATTAGAGACATATAGTACTTATTCCCCCCATAGCTAGTTTCAAATGGACCAGCAACATCAGAGTGTACCAGCTCAAAGATTCTTGTGCTCACTCTATCACTGTGTTTCTGAATGTTAGACCTGTGTGACTTTGCTGTACTACATACTTCACATTCCACATACTTTGAACAAGGTTTCATTGTCACACCCTCACACAGACCTGGCATTTTTTCTATGCTTCTGTAATTGGCATGCCCAAAACGTTTGTGGAAAATATGTAAACAATTGTCATGTGGTTTACAATTCGCATACTTTGCCTTCTCATCATGTGTTACAAATGGATTTATAACATACAGAGAATTCTGCAAATCACCTTTTGCACAGATCACCCCTTCATGTGAAATTACACAGTTGCTGTTAGAAAAACTTATTTCATATCCATCATTAGCCAATTGTGATATACTTATCAGATTTGTGTCAAGTTCTTGAACAAACAGTGCTCTCTGTTGACCCAAAGAAGCAAAGTCAATTGTTCCTGTAGCTGTCACCCGGATTCTTTTTCCATCAGCCAGTTCCACAAATTGATTTGTATATCCATTATCCAGAGATTGAAACATGTCTCTGGAATTTGCCATGTGGTGTGAAGCTCCACTGTCAAGTACCCACATGTCCTGGTTGGAGAAACCCACCCGAGCAATCAAACTTTTGCCCATTTTAATTGTATCCTCAGGTGTACTGGTAACTTCCTTTTTCTTTTTTTTCTTGCCCTTAAAAATACAGTCTTTTTTAAGATGTGAAGTCGAACCGCAATTAAAGCATTTTCTCACTTTCAAAGCTGTTGCTTGTGTAACCCCCACCAGCTTGGCACCGTTCCCACCAGCATTTCCGCTGCTTGAGTCAGCCGCGCTGTGTGTTGATTTACGTCCAGCATTTTGCTTGCTTTGCCTTTTTTCCCATTCAGCGAGAAGCTTTCCTGACACATATTCCATGGTCAGATTCTGATCTGGTTGCTGCTCCATCAATGTCACAATTGTGTCATATGAAGAATCCAGACTGGATAACAGAATAGACACTTGATGCAGGTGCTCAACTTGCATCCCTTGTGCTCTAAGCCTGTTAAACATGTCCCGAATAGTACTCAGATGTTCAGGCATAGAACCACCTGGTTGTAAGCTCAGTCTGTACAGCTTACGCGCAAGTATAATCCTACTTCCTGCCGTGTGCATCTGGTAAGTCCCTTGTAGGGTGTCCCAGATCTCCTTCGCTGTTTCCAAAAATTGAATGAATGGCACCTGGGAACTTTCAACAGATAAGCAGAGAATTGCCTTCGCTTTCTCGTCTTGTTCCTTCCATTCATCATAATTTTGGGCACCCACGGCCACAGCATCCTGTCTTACAACATTCCAGAGCCCCGCATGAGTTAAATAATGCTGCATCTGGAAGCTCCAGATCACGTAATTTGTTCCAAACAATTTTTCAACTATCTGTGGATTCAGGGCTTGTGCAGCAGCCATTCTGGCAACAGGGAGAGCTGCCGTTTCCTCCCCCTCAGAACTCCCGGCTTCACTGTCAGAGCCCTCAGCAGACACACCTCCCTCTTCTTCCCTTTGCTTACCAGCTGAAGAAGGTCCAGGAGATGGTTTTTCCGCTTTAATGGCTTTCTCTGCCATCAATCACTGCTTCTCCGAGTAGTCGAAGCATTGACGCACAGCAGCTGGATAAATAACTCCTGCCGCCGCCTCTGGCACAGACCCTTAACCTTGCCTCGAACTTTCCTCCGCTCGATCTCCGGCACCAGTCCAACAGGTCATTTTGTAATCCGATTCCTCTGGGCGCATAACCCTGAAAAGGCTAAAATTGCTTCAGCCCTGATGGCTCACAATCCACCCTGTAGGCCTGACTGGATACAGCAGAGCGTGAGTTGGAAGATTTAGCCTCTGTCTCATGTGTGTAACCGGCCCATGTAGTTCACACAGAGATTCAGCTTTCTCTCCTGCACGCAGCACATTCCAAGCGTCTCGGATTACAGCCAACTCCAGCTTGCCCATCCTGTCAGCTCAACTGTAATTAGGAATTGCCATAGAATCCACCACAGGGTTTTTACTACCTGTTTATTCTATATCAGAGTAAATAGAATCTCCTAAGTTACAGTCTATATTGCATAGCATAGTCCAGTGGACCAAGTCCACCCTGGCAGACAGAGCATCAGAGAGAAGAGACCAGAAGATGCATACAGAAAGCAATCCTTCTCTCTATAACAAAGTTACAGGAAACGAAACTTAACAATCATACTACGTCATCAGAAAGTACAAACCATGTGATCAGCTCATATTTCTTTCCCACCTACTTTTCCCATGAGAATAGAATAGTAGCGTCAGACTAAACAAGATTGTTATTCTAGCCATCCTGTACCTTTCCAAATGAAAACACTTGTGCCACAGCTGTTGTTGTGTTACATGTCCCAACACCCGATTGGGTACTTCCCTCAGTATCAGGCCTTTGTATTCTAAATAATTTTAGGCTATCATTCTTTTATTACAGTACTATCAGCCTTTATATTTATTCCCATCTATCAGTGATGGGATTTGGCCTTAGCTATGCCAATTTATGTGAACTTTGTTCTTGGAATATTTATGACATTTGTGATGGTATGTAATCCAGACAATTTGTATGGACGTTGTTGGACAATACCATTTGTGAATCCTTTTCTTACTGATAAAGATTTCATAACAGAGATAACAGCCAGCACTCTGTCTTTTGTGTACAGTATATTGGATATTGTATATGTATATGTCTATTTTTGTAGTACAGTTTTGTACATCTTGTTGTGTATGTGTGCACTCTTTTAATACATTTTGTGTCGATAGTGTATTTTCCATACTTGTTTAAATCAAGGAGTGTTTGCTTAGCACCAGGTTGGAGAAGGCTGTTCTATATGTACAGGACCAACAGGATTACATCATTAGTATGTAGTAAACCTCTGTAATTAAACACTGAATATTTTAACACTTTAGCCATCCTGGAACTTCTCCTGTGTCAATCATATATGGCATGTGAAAGATGTACCCCCTTCCCCTGAATAATTTTGATGCACCACCTGACTCCTCCAGAATTTCTCAACCCACTAGTGTTCTTCAAAGAATGAAGAATCTAGCTGCATTGATAGAGCCCCCCTTTTTAAAAGCATCACCAGTATGTAAAAAACACATATAGGAGGAGCCCAAACATGGTACTAAGAAGACCAACCAACAGCATTTTATTTTTGTGTTCATATTTCTGACAAGTATTGATATTTACCAAGGCATCTTGATGAATGTTAAGTGACAAAGACTGGTGGTAAAATTATTCCAGACATTTTGTGACCTTCAAAAATAACCCAGTTTCATCCCCAGTTTCCTAATTTCCAGCTCAATCCAACACATCTCTACCAAGAAGTAAGTTCCACTGAGTTCAGTGGAGATTACTCCCAGGTAAGTGAGTACAGGATTCATGGTAAATTTAATGGTAAATTTCCCAGGGAAATTGGTGCACCAGCTAACACTATTGGCATTGTACTAGAGTAGTTTATGCTAAATGTGATTTATGTTAGCGGTTGCACCCCATTGGATACTGCCCATTGTTACAAGCTAGTAAATGTGAACTGTAAATGAGTTACTGCCGGTTAACAGACAAAACATGTAGAACTTATTCTAAACATTATGACGTATATGAGTAGGCAACAGACTTAACATTTACATTGTATGCCACCACCTATTCACCATTGTTTTGTAAAATCTGTTTCGAGATTAATTGCTTCTGTTCTTTTTGTATAAATCACTTCTCTTTTCATTGGTTCCCCCCCCCCTACATGAATCTGAAATCTAGACAGTTGAGGAAATTATACTACTAGACATGAGGAAAAATGTGATCAGATAAGGAAAGATGTCAGGCACAAGTGGAAAATAACATCATTGTCATGTTAAATTTTTAGTCTTGGCACTGGATGAATATAAATTTGTTTTAGGCACAGATTCTGAGTTAACTTTGCCAGTTGCACTTTACATTTTCTTTGGTTCTATTCTTAGCCAGCATCAAAGTGCTTTCCAATCCAACCTTCACAGTTCAGTCATCTGGGAGCTCAGCTACAGACATTTCTTCATTTACATGGAAAGGTGAATTTTTACTCACACCGCATTGGAGCAGGACTGATATCCCCAGAGGTTATTCATCCACAGAGCAAGTCAGCACAGGCATTGCTATGGAAAAGCTCCTCATATAAATGCTCTTAGTGTATCTTAAGTGATTTTTCAAGATGAGGAATACTGCAACTTTGAAAAGACCACATATCCGTAAATTGTCAGTCAGATGTCAAGAATGTTTTTTTAAAAAATATGTTTATCTCTTGGATAATTGAACTCTGGTTCACTGCCGATTTTTCCTGGGTAATGGTTACAATATTCTGTCATTTTTTAGATACACATTTGCAACTGACTGAATCCTTTGGTCTCTCTCTTTCACAAAGGTCGCAATACAATGTTCAGCTTTGTGATTTAGCCAGCATCTAACTAGATTGCATTAGGAGGTGGAAAAATCCATACTTCATTACCAGTCTAGTGATACTTCTTTAAATTATTTTCCCTTCACTATGGGCACAATCGAAAAAGCGATCTTCTCCTACACATGGTCCATTATAATGAGTGGTAGCCGCATGATTTGACACTTATTCAACTGCTATTAATTTCAGTGGAGTTTGAGCAGGAGAGATACCTGGTGAATTATGCTCTGTGACTTAAATGTCTGGTTGGTAATTTCATGGTTACCTGAAATTTTTATGCAGGGTGGGAAGACTATATATGTGGGGTGTGGTCAGCCAGCAGTTAGTGCGTGCTGAGAGAGAGCTGGAAGCAGCAGCACAGAAACAGCAGAGAGAAGCAGAGAGAGAGAAAGAGAAACTGGCTGCATAGGAATTAGGTAGTCTGAAGTTATACTAGAGAACATTGGATTGTTTGTTTGTTTGTTTTATTTTATCTTACTTGCTTTTGAATTATAACCACTCTATTAAGAAAAAACCCTAATATTATAAGTAAAGTGCTGTTGTTTACCCTGGAGTTTGGAGAGACTTATTCACCACGTCTAGAGCCTACACCCACGTTACTGGAAGCAGGCAAAGGACTTGATAACCTAGAGAGGGAGAGACTTTGGGAAGAGGCAGAGATCTCCCAAAGGCAGATCAAGGGGTCCCTGCAGTAGCGGAACCTTGACAGTAGCCTTCAAGCAGTTTTGAGTCCAGGCACCTCTTTCTTTCTTTCTTTCACGAAATTAACCACTACTTCTTGTGTAATGTCAAAGGGGTTTTCTAGCTACCTTGACAACCTCTTAAAAATAAGCTCCAGAGGCAGGAAATATCATTCCATTTATCTGAAGACCAAAGTAGGTAAATTAAAACAATTTATGAATGAGCCAAATTTATTACTTTATTGCTGTGCCAGGTTTGCTAAAATAAAAGCTGGCAGAAGGATCCGCTTAACACTGGAATAGCAGTCACTGGAAACAGCAATAAAATGAAACAAATTATATAAATAGTGAGTTAGTATTGCTTTTTTTTTTCATTCTCTTGCCCAGACCATAGTACTGTATTGCTCTTAATTTTAATTGAATTTTTAAATGTTTTTAACCCTTTAGTGATGTACTTATATGCCCTTCATAAAGCATCACATTCTTTGGAAACATGCAGAAACTTTTTAAATAATGCCAGGATAAGATCACTCCCTTGACTGACTTTTGCATGGCATCCACTTCCTCTGCTACCAGTCTGATCTTTATGATATTCAGTGCAACTTTCACTGGTTTGTAGTAGAAGAGTTTAAAATATTGGGTTAAATGTGAATTCTACAGCCTGCTGATATGTAATCACCACATACTCTCCAATTGCCCCGAATTTGCCAGGACAGTCCCCGCAAACACTTAAGCCATCATGGCTTCCGCTTATTACTTTGTTATGCAGAGTCCTGATTTGTTATGTAGAGCCCGGAACTTCCCTGCCTCCTCCTGCAAGCTATTTAGCTTAGCTGCGATTATTTTGCCCATTGACCTTTTAAGCAGGAAGGGAACAGATCGAGTGTGTGTGTGTGTGTGTGTGTGTGTGTGTGCGCGCGCACTCTACCTGCTGCCTCTGACCAAGCCTCTTAGTTACTTAAGTAAGACCCATTGAAGACATTTGTACTTACTCCTGAGTAACTGTGTGCAGGATTGCACTGTTTTAACTTAATTCAAGTTAGTTAAATTCTGTAAGATTATTCCAGTTTGTGTTTCTTTAAATCTACATTGTGTGAATAGAACACAAAAAGTGCTTTAAACTGGGGCCTTTCCACAATAACAAATAACAAAGCTGTTCAGCCCCTCAAAGTTACTCCTTGTGTTTAAAAACCAGAGCTGTAGAGGTGTTGGAGCAAAAGGTTGAATTGCCCCTAACAATTTAATTGACATTGATTGATGTACTGTCCTTTTGCATATCTTGTGTGTGTGTGTGTGTGTGTGTGTGTGCATTATTATTTATTTATTATTACATTTATATCCCACCTTTTTTCCCTCTAAGGAACCCAAAGTGACATATGTGGTCCTTCTCCTCTCCATTTTATTCTCATCCCATGAGGTAGGTTAGGCTGAGAGTCAGTGACTGACCCAAAGCCACCCAGTAAGCCTCCATGGTTGGATGGGGACTAGAACTCAGATTGCCTGAGTCCCAGTCCAGCACTCTAACCACCACGCTACACTGGGTCCTGATTGATATCAGGTTAGGGTAGACTAGGAGTTTTTGTCTGTAAATGAAATGCCCTGGCAGTGCACAGAAGCTACAGTCAAGTTCCAAGAAAGCAATTCCCTTTCTATAGTGCAAAAAATGATGGGGAGCATGGCTGGGTCAACACATGCTGCAGTTTTAAGGAATGTGGGCCTGTAGAGCATGTCAGGGTGGATAGTCTTAATAGGTACACATGAGAGAACATGTGAACTGGCTCTAAGAAACAGGACCCAGGGTGGAACCATGGAGATGGAGAAGGACTAAGCAGATTAAGTTCCTACCCCAATACTGTCCCTGACATGTATCTTGACTTCTTCTAGTATAAGTGAGTGTCTACCATTCGTAGCTATGAGGAAAATAAAGTGGACACTGATAGGATATGAAAAGACAAAATCTCTCCCTTGCCTTCAAACTGGGGGGCTGGCCTCGTCTCTCAAGGTGGGGATTGTGATGTGCCTCTACCCTAGTTAAAGGCCTTGCCTCTCCTCCTGTCACGCAATATAATGCAGGTTTACTCAGAAGAAAGTCCTACTGTGTTCAATGAGACTTACTGCCAGGCAAGTGTGTATAGAATGGCTGGTGTTGCTGCATGTCCTTGTTCACGCAGACACACAACTTGCCTGCATACACATGTAATGGCAACACATGGCTAAGGGGGCCTTTAACCTGGAGGTGTAGTGCACACACACAGTGGATGTATACACTATTCTTGAGCCAAGGTGTCAGGATAATATAAATTATCAATTGATATAGATTATCAATTAGTGCACACTACACATGCCAGAGAGCCAGCACAGCTGGAACTCATCTGTAACACTGGGGAACGTGTGGCCCTCCAGATGTTGCTGGACTACAGTGCCCATCATCTGTAACCATTCGGCATGCTGGCTGGGGCTGATGGAAGTTGGAGTCAAACAACATATGGAGGACCACACATTCCTAGCCCCGTAGTGAAATCCCCCTTCCAAGGTCATACCAGTGTCTGTGGCCTCAGAGGAGGGTCTCTGATGAATCTGGGACACTCTCCTGGGACTGTAGGATTGCTCTCCCCTTGTACTTACATTCATTTCTTATCATTTGTATAGGCTTGTAATATTTCTGACTAGTACACCAATGGCAATATCTTGATAAAACACATTCAAATTATCATTAGTATCTTCACAGCTAATGGTATGTCTAATTTGGGCAGCTATCCCCACACCCCCAAAAAGAGGTGGTACTCGAAACTCTACTGCCAGATTCACCTAAGCCCTTCCATCTGATCCTTCAGTTTTGCTCCTCCAGGCTCCTTCCACTTTTACTCCAGAATCAGATTTTTCATCCATGTCTACCTAAGTATCAGTTTTAAAAAAAAAAGAGGCATCACTTTACTATAAGATATACTCAAACTGTTCCCAAAAATACCTGTAAGAAACCATTCCAAATTATACTTTAATGAATCTACAGAAAGGAGAAAGGTCAGGGGCTAAGAGGACTGTATTACTTCAAAGGCCCAGTCAACTCTAGGATTATGTGTGCAATCCTTTAAAGACATCAATTTTATGTTGAGTTTAATTATGAAGTACTGCTCAGTTCTGAAACTAAAAATAAAAAAATGCTGTGCCGCTAAACATGGTGAAAAGGGATCACAGTTTTGTATTTCACAACATGCCATCAAATATTTAAAACCTCCAATTGCCTGTAGTCAAATGAAAAGTACCGTATGTGTTTATATTTTTCAAGGTAACCATTAAAAAAAAAATACAAAGCAATACATATTTTCTTTCAGCAAACAAAATGTCTTTAATAGAGAAACTGGGAGAAAGAAGCCATTACTTTTACTGGGCAACTAATCATTATCCTGTTGCATAGGTAAACATATATTACTCCCAAGGTAGCAGCATTACATAATAAAATGTTCTGGTTTCAGCGAGTGTATTTTCTGCTGAGCGTTATGAAATTTAATACAGAGGTAATACTTTATTGACACTTATTTTTGGTGACCTTTTACGTCTTGTGCTGGTGACATATTGGTCCCCTCTCTCAATACTATGTGATTCTAATGGCTAGATTGGAATGGGTCAGATAATGAAAGTCTCTGGTACATTAACTTTCAATTTCATGAATGTCTGAATACTGTATGGAAGATAAATAACAGGCATTTTCTTGCTTGTACACGTTAACATTTTATAAACTGGTTATATTCTCTGCTGTATTACTTAACAACAGGCTGTATGTTATGATAGTAAAATGGGTATGTATATTTTTTGACAAGGATAAGATTGCATAGTAGCTTGTATCTTTTAGGAGAGGTTGTCAGTGGCAGAATATGCTGAGTAAGGTCGTCTAAATGTACATTTCATTTTGCTTAATGTAGGTGAAGATTGACCTTACATTTGATTTTTGCAGAAGAGTTTTGATTGGCTTGAGAGATTGAATGTGTTTTGCCACTTTCCTTGGTACATTTTGGGCTGGATGCTAAACCTAGAGAAGTACTAAAACAAACAAACAAAAACAGGTAGCTGAGCTTGTTCATTAGAGCAAGCCACAGGGCAGTAAAATAATATATTTATAAGGACCCATCAAACTTCACAGAATGCTATGTGAGCTTTCGAGTTACACAGATCACTTCCTCAGGCTGGTTGCCAAGACAGCATATTCCCTGCTATTTTGAGTGTTTTCTCCAGCACTCTGCTTGAAAAAATGATAGAGTGGTCACATAGAGAAAATAAAGTTGTAAGCATTGCAAGCTTTCCTCTACTGACATGAACAAAGGGAGTGGTCCCATCCTCTTGTCAGTAGGCATGGGACTTCTGGAATGTGAGTATGCTTTACCTCTACCTAGTTCACATCTAGAGTCTAACAGTACACCTGTTGATTGGCTGTTCAGAGCCCTGAAGATGTAAAAGACACTATACAGGAAGTACTGTAGAATACAGGAAATATTTCCAGTGCAGAAAAAATCCCATTTTAGAAATTTAGAGATTATCCCATTTTAGAAATTCAGTGGAAGAGCCACTATCCCTCTGGCCAAACAAGCTTAGGACCAAAGTCTCTCTTTTGTTATACACGAGAAGCACTCAGAGTGCAGAACCCACACCCCTTCTTTTGTAAGGTCTTCAGTGCCCAAATCTATAACTGCTTTGACACACCAGCCCTTCCCTGTCTTGCCTTCTCTCTTTCCCATAGTCCCTGAGCTATATTCATCCCCCACCCCCTGCCCCATTGCTTATTTCCCCGAGCCTGCCTTCCCCAAGATCATGAGCTCCTGGCTGGTGTTCCACCTTGCATCCTGGGATCATCATCCCTTCTCCTGTCCTATGTTCAGACAGAATCTAAGAGGAAGGATAAGTAATAATCCTTCTCTCTAGCCCTATTCTCTTGCCTTTTTCTCCATCCTACTGCAACTGTTTCCCTTCTTTCTTCTATATTGTCCAAGCAGAAGCTAAATTGCACAGCCATGCCATCAATTGACCCCACAACCCCCTGCTTCTTTCCTTTCCTCTCTCTTTCTCTCCTGAGAAACCTCATAGCCAACCATTTTATTACCATATAGAGTATTATTTCAATAAAATATTTAATTTCTGGGAAAGCTTTGATTTGTCTCCATTGCTCCCTGAGTACCTTACAAGAGCACTGCTTTATCGAGACCTAATTATTCCAGTTACAGCTACCGTGTATTTTCGTTAGCATGCTGGTAGAGCCAAACTCCACTGGACTGTCATTAGCTTGTTCTCTGATGGAATAGGGCCAGGGTTGCATTGGAAAGAGTTTTCCCATAGTACACTATTTGATCCAAATTCCTCCAAGGTCTTATTCTGTGAACATGGAGTAGAACATACCCCTGTTCCAAATATCAGCACCATCACCTGTCTTTTTTCTTTTTTCAGATCAATTATTTTTTTCTTTCCCCCCCCCCCTGGTTCCCATGTATTCTCTGTTAAGTCCTCAAGTTCGCGTCCTGAATTGCAGCTTCCAGGAATACCCTGCTGATACCTGAATGTCCTGGTGTTCTTGGGCCAAAGCCTGTGTTCCTTTCATCCTGGATCTGATTTTACCCTAGAACTGATCATACCAAGATTTAATTTGGTGACCCTAATTTCACAAATGTCCCTCACAGACTAGTTGGCATCTGACACAGTATAATTGTGTTTGTTTGTTTGTTTGCAAATGTGATAACATTACAAAAAAGTGTTCCAATCTTTTCTTACTCCTTGGGCCGAAACAGACATTACTTTAAGTGCATGTCTAGCAGTCTTCTTTTTATTTTTACTCTAGAGTAGGCACAGCCCCACCTGATCCAGATCTTAAAAGCCCCCTGCTCTCCCCCCATGCTAGGGTCTTGATCCAAATTTGGGGCCCTGTACCTACTCTAGAGTAAAAATGGGGGTGCACAGCTGCTAGACACACATTTAAAGTAATGTTTGCTTTGACACTTAGATTTAAGAACTCGCTCTCATTCCAGGTTCCTTAAAGCATACATAAGGGAAAAGAACCCTCAGCAGTGAGGAGATTTTTGTAGGTTTTCAGTCATGTTCACTCTTGTTTAGTGTCTACTGGGCTGAAGTGTCTTCATTCTGACTCTTTTTCCAGATTAAATTAATTTTTTTGTCAAGTTTTAGAAACTATTTCACAGATAAACAATGTATCCTGTCAACCAGCCAAGATCTAGACTGAGTTAGTCATATTCAATCCCATTGAAATCTCATAGATCTCATAGATTATAGAGTTGGAAGGGGTCTACAAGGCCATCAAGTCCAACCCACTGCTCAGTGCAGGAAACTAAAGGAGGGGTCTCCCATCCAAGTAATAATCAGACCTGACCCTGCTTAGCTTTCCACACTCAGACAAGCTGAGCCAGCATGGGCTCAGGACAAGTTAGTCATGACTGACTAATGGGACTAAAGTGTGACTAACATAGTCTGGATCCAACTGTTTGTTTTTAGGTATAAAGAAACGCATACAATTAAATAAATATTCTGTAAACTTTAAGATTTTCCTTCAGCACTATAGTGTAATATGTGTATATTCAGTGTTGTAAGCTTTTCTTCTGCATGTTCAATAAATGGTGGTCGTACGTCATGCAATTTGACTGGTTTATCTCTCAATTACAATATATGAGCTTCACCATTATCAGTGTTTCCCAGATCTAAGCAAAGCATATATCTAGAGTAAGGATGAGTGAATATGTCAGTTTCACTTTCTCCCACATTCAGTTTTTAAAATCTCAAGTTCTTTCTCTCCCAAATATGGAGAACTTGGAAAATTTTGCTAAATCCTTATAAAAAACGATCTGAAGCTAAATGTTCACCCATCTTCACCAGCCAAATTCAATAGGTACAGCCATTCCCAGTATGGAGAGGACTATGATGTACCCGCTTCACCTGTCATATAGTTGTTAAAGATGAGCTTGTCAGGAAAAAAGGGGTGGCAACCATGCTTAAGCACTAACATGATTGGATACAAAGTGATTAAAATCTAGGCTTTTAAGAGCACTCATAGCCCTGGGCCTGGATGGACCAATCTGTCAGTTTTGATTTCTCCCACTGTTTTGCCACAGGTTCCCCAAAAGGGATTGGCAAAGGTTCTTTGAGGGATTTTCAGACCATAATAAATACTCCTCCTGGAAGATAAAGCCAAACATCTTTATTGCAAAGCTGAGCATGAAATACAACGATGCTATGCCTTCCTCCAAGTTCCCTGGTGGAACTCCCACCCATTAGCTACACAGTCACTGTATTATTTCCAACCAATCCTGCTAGTTCCAGGAGCTCTCCGCCTGGGTATCAGCTTTCAGCGTTGTGGCTTCTGCAGGGCTCTCTGAACAGCTTCCTCTGCTCCTCCTTGCTCCTTCCAATTCTTCAGCACTACACACACAACCAACCAACCACCACCACTACCAACCACCACCACACCTTAGTCTGCATTTGCTAGTCTTACATTTTTCTAGCACCAAACTCCATGGGCTGCAGACCTCATGCTTAATTGGTAGCCCCTGGGCTGTTGTGCAGTGCCATTCCTCTGGCCTGCAGCCAGGTCACACGCCAGCAAGTTGCTGAAGATTGCATCAGCCTGGCTAGCAGCCAACTCACAATTTAAGTAAGGTCATGCCTTGCTATTACAGAGCAAAATACAGGGTATAATACCATACAGAACATAATACAGAGCATAGTATCATACAAAGCATAATACAGGGCACTGAGGCAGGACTGTTGTGCAACACTGCACTCCTCGCCATCTTCCGCAACTCCCATTACACCCACATTATTATTATTATTATTTAATTTCAAGTTCTTTTTGTCCTGAATATGGAGAACTTTGCAATTTTGGGGTAAATTCTTATCAAAATGAACTGAAATGAAAATTCCCATGCATCCCTAAATTAAGCTGTCATAATTTATTTCCTCTTTCTGAAAAATGTTGCTGAATATTTAGCTGTAGCATTTTAATTTAGAATTTTGAGTCTGGCTTGGTTTGCCAGACTGGTTTTCCCTGTTGCTGCCATGTACGGTACTCCTACAAATTCACAAGTGCTGGCTATGCTGTAAAATAGCAGCTGCAGTGTATAAACACATGCAGAGCTAAATGGTTTATCCAAGATTGCAGATCAATTATGAGATAAGCAAGTAACTATTTTTAAAAATCCCCAAGTAATGCTCAGATCTCATGAGAATTCAGAAGACCGCTATATGTTAGAAAACTTTGTGTTAACATGTTATTCTTTTCGACACTGAACTTACAGTTTCTTAATATCGAATAATATTGTCATTGCATAGTCATCAAAATATTCCCATTGAGAGCCGTGTTTTGCTAAGAAGAGAAGGGGGGAAATTCTGATGCATTCATTATAGCTTCATTCAGTAGTAGCATCTTTTTAAAAATACACATTCTGGATGCAAAGTGATTAGCATCAGTACTGGTTTCACCCTTTGAGACTGATGGATCTGAATGAATAGGGTGGTTAACAAGCTGGGAATTTGGCCAACATGCAGTGTCTAAATAGAAATTGGAGTTGACTTGCTCATTACAGGGAGGTCCTAGGTTTCTATAGCACTCTCTGAAACCAATCCAAGATATGTGTGTGTGAGTCCTCTCAAAAAATAAAAAATAAAAAAAATTCTGAGATTTAAAAAAAGCAACCTCGAAGGTCTTATATTAAATGAGATTGTCTAGAAGATGGTATGAAACATGATGCCAACAGCAGGGTCATTCACTTCTGGAATGTTTCATCATTTTATGGTGGCAGCAGCTGAGTCAGTTTGCTGTGCATCTCTGAGACAAATTATGTGTCAGATTTTTCAATTCACAGTTTTCAGCATTATTTATGATGATGCTGCAGAAGAATTCCAAACATTCTGAGACTGGATGGAATCATCTGCTCACAGCAGCATCCCATTGCTTAAAAAAAAGAAAAAAGCTTTTACATGGGGGGGGGGGAATCAGAAATTTGACATGTAGTCAAGGTATGTAGTCACACCAGTTTTAAAAGCACTCCACTGGCTGCCAGTCAGTTTCCGGGCGAAGTATAAAGTGTTGGTTAATACCTTTAAAGCCCTACATGGTTTGGGTCCAGGCTACCTACGGGATCGCCTTCTCCCATACAATCCGCCCTGCACACTTAGGTCCTCTGGGAAGATCTACTTCAGTCAGCCACAACTAGGCTGACAAGTATTACCCAGAGGACTTTCTCTTCTGCTGCTCCCAGATTATGGAATGGCCTGCCGGAGGAGATTCATCAACTTCCCAGTCTTTTGGAATTTAAAAAAGCCATAAAGACTGGTCTCTTCCGGCAGGCCTATCCGGCAGAATTTTAGGATGCCTTTAAGATGTTTTAAAGATGTTTTAAAGATGTTTTTAGGATGTTTTAAGATGTTTTAATAGTATGTGTTGTGTTGTTTAGTTTATGTATTTTATATTTTCTGCTGTTCCCCGCCTCGATCTAGATGGAGAGGCGGGTAATAAATATTATTATTATTATTATTATTATTATTATTATTATTATTATTACTACATTAGAAAGGTGTTCACATATAGTGGGTTTGATCATTGTCAAACCAACTGTTGTTGCTTAGGGCAAGGACATGGGAAATCTGAAGCAAAGAACATTTGAGGGCAAGAGTGTATACATAAGATGCACCATTTAAGAAAAGTTGGTATGATCCAATCAGTTGCAACGGATATCTGAGACACCTTGATTCAAATCATACCTCTGCCATAGATGCATGTCAGCTGGGTCATAATAATTATCTCAGCCCCAGTAATGGGTGTAAGAGTAACCTACTGCACAGGGTTGTCGCAGAGAGGATGATTTCATAAATCATAAAGTTGGAAGGAGCCTACAAGGCTATCGAGTCCAACCCCCTGCTCAATGCAGGAAACTAGAGGAGGGGGTCTCCCATCCAAGGTTGCATATTGATAGTATTATACAAATCACGAGGTAGAGTAATTTTATACAAAATTGGTTATTAAAAAGAAACGACAAAACAATAACAACCCTACTTTGTTTTCAGCAGTTTATTTATTTATTTACTCATTTCTACTCCATCTTTTAGTTCATGCCTTCCTTTAAAAAAAGCTAAAAAGAAAATAATTGATAAATAACATAATAAGAACAGCATCCGATAAAAAATACATAGGGAATCATTAAAAAAGAAAACAATAAAAAAAACTTCACAAAAGTCTTTAAGGTCCACTTAAAGGCCACAAACAAGGGAGAGGCAGACAAGCAGAATTCTCGGAGTGTGTGTGTGTGTGTGGGGAATTCCACACATCCCTGAAAAGGTCCTACACCTGGTATCCGCCAATCTAATTGACTTTGGTGGCGGGCCAAAAGCACAGCTTCTGACACCAGGAAGTACAAGTATTCAGGGGTCAGTCGTAGGCCTCAGTCCTCAAAGAGGCTTGTTAACAGGCTACCCAAACTGAAAGCTATCCATAACAACCTGATCAGATTGTATTGTAGTGATATCCATCTCTGATTCAGAGCTGATACAGGCAATTTTATCTGAAAAATGAAATGCAAACTGGTCACAGTTGGGCGTTGGCTCCTGAAATTTCCAACATTTGGTCCTCTGAGACTATTTGAAACAGAGCTCTGCCAGCCAGCCCTAAGGATGTGATAGTGGAGCTTTCTTTGTCACCATCACTGCCACGAAGTAGTCTGTAAGATGGGCTCTATCCTGTGTTTAATCATATTCCTTTTGAGTGTTTTACCATTTGCACTCTGGTTCTTAAACCTGCCATTTCCATGACCTCAGCACTTCAGTATACCAAGGAGCTGAGAAGGCTCAACAGTTTGGCTGAGGACATTTGGAGTAATTATATGGATGGCCTGGGTCATCTCATACCAAGGAGAGGCCAACCCCATGGAACATGTCTGTGGGAATATTTTTGAAAGATTTTTATTATCATTTAAATAAAGGGAAAACGAACAAACAAATAAATGTAAATAAATACTAACAGATATTTCAAAAATGGAAAAGAGTTGGGCCATAATCCTAGTCAGACATGTCAGAATATTTTCATATTCAGGTTTGCGTTCGAGGCAGAAAGCTAGCCTTGGAAACAGGTGCAGCTAAGTGTCCAAGGACGTAGCTGATCTTTCACTCCTCTGTGTGCCAGTTAACGTTTTTTTTTCTATTGTGCTCTCAAGGACACATAGATAGGTGGAGACTGGTGATGTGTTCAATTACTTACTAAGCAGGTGTGTTTAACCGCTTGTAATATGAAGGTCTTGTATATATTGTATATATGGGGGGTATATGAACCTGATTCAAGCTCGAGGTTCTCGGCTCGCCCCTCCGCGCTGGCGGCGGCCCGATCTCGGTCTTCTGAGTGGCGCGGAGCGTTCTCCGCGCCGCTCAAGCCGCCATCGCTGGTCGAGCCTCTGTCCCCCATCGCGTCTCTTCCGGCTGCTCCAGCGCGCTGGACCCCCGCGCTATGTTTTTGGCGGGGGGAAGCAGGGCAACAGGGCTTAAACAGCCCTGTTGCCCTGGTTTCCGCTGCCAAAAACATAGCGCGGGGGTCCAGCGCACCGGAGTAGGGTCCCGTCGCATCACTTCCGCCCGCCGGAAGTGACGCGATGGGACCAGCGCGGGCGGTGCGGGCGGCGCAGGCGGCGCGGGTGGCGTGGGAGGCGCGGGTGGCTCTCCGTGCAGAGCCAAGCTGAGGAGCCGCTGGGACGCCCGCAGGTAGGTCCGCGACCCTTGCGCGGGCGCGAGTGGGGCCAAGTTCAGTCCCCCTCGTGCCTGCGCGAGCCACCGGTTACATCCTTAATTGTAGATAAGTATGTAATTATGATGATGGCAGGCAGTCACTCTATCTGTCTGGCTCTGTATGCTATGCTCTGTTTTTGCTCTCTGTGTATGCTCTGTTTCTGATCAAGCCAAAAGCCTTAGTAAAACCTTTTGCTAAAGAATACTTGGCTTGTGTTTTTTCTTTACATGGACTAGCCTAATCCACAGGTCCAATATCCCTGCAACTCTGCTTCCAAGAGGGAATATTATTATTTTATCTCCCTGCTTCGACAAGACATATGTGCAATCAGGGAAAAAGCATGCAATCCACCAGTGAGTTTAGAATGTTTTTAATAAAGTCAATCAGCTGCCTGAACATGCAAACCAGTTTTAAATAGAAAAGGAGCTTGTCTTTTCTGCCAGGGTGATAGGTTGCAGTAACTCCCCACCAGCACCAACTATATGTGCAAGCAGGGAAAAGGGCCTTCTTGGTGGTGCCTCCCCCGCCTCTTCGATTGTGGAATGCTCTCCCCAGTGAGATCAGCCTGGTGCCAACATTCATCTTTTCCGCGCCAGGTTGAGAGTTTCCTCTATTCCCTGGCATTTGACAGCATATGATGGATTTTTAAAACCTTTTTATTGGGTCTTGGTGGTGGTTTTATTGTTAACTGTTTATTTTATCATAATGTGAACTGCCTAGAGAGCTCTGGCTATTGGGCAGTATAGAAATGTAAAAAATGAATGAATGCCAGTCATTGACTCTCAGCCTAACCTACCTCACAGGGTTGTTGTGAGGATAAAATGGAGAGGAGGAGGATTATGTAAGCTGCCTTGGGTTCCTTTCAGGAAAAAAGGCGGGGTATAAATATAATAAATAAATAAATAAATAAATATGCATGCTTCTCCTCTGCCTGCTCTTATTACTGTCTATGGGCCATACTATCCATGACATTAATCATGCAGTTGGCCCTGAAGTGCAGTATTTTTCTTTCCCAAATAGCCAGTGCTGGTGACCCTGCCCAGTTCAGGACCATGGCAAGGGGGCGTGGGATAGGGGGGTTTAATCTTTCGCCTGCTGCTAAGGTCCAGATCCAATTTGGGGCCTTGCATCTGCTAGCTCAGCTGCATGGGAATAAGCTTCCACTGAAGCTAATGGGAGTGTTTATTCCCATGCAAATAGCAGGCACTGTAGGGATGTGTGCTTATCTGTATTGCCCTCCCCCTGCACTGGCTATTTGTGCAGTTCATTTATTTCATTTCTTTTATTACATTTCTATACCGAAGCTCTCTGGGCAGATTACAAAGATTCATGCATTCAAGGATAAACCATGTGATTAACATTGCATATAGTTTGGCTGTAGGATTACAGCCTAGATTTGAGAGAAGAAATTGCATTCAGCAATTAGGCCTACATACTAGACGATTGCTGCCCACTCTTCTTCTTACCAAACTGAAAAGGGTACCTAATGCCATTATTTGTGACTGATGGCATTTCACACAGCCAGGGATTCCAATTCCTGCAAGTCAAATGAGAACTGAAGCACCACCTGCAGTGAATTTGATCTATTTGCATTTAAACTACTGAGTGTAGCAGGTTACATTACTCAGCTTTGACCTCCTGTTGGCATTGTATTTGTAAAAATCATAAAACTATATTTAACATTGTTGTTGGAATTTGGAGTCGACGCAAAGTATTCTAGCAGACTCTCCTAAATCATTGTAAAGAATAAGTGATACATTACATAGACAATATACAGTTCTATTTTATTAGCTTTAATACTATTTCAGATAAAGAGACTACACATCATATAACTGCAGAAGTTATTGCAATATTTAATAACATGTAATATAAGTGCAGCAAAAGAGAAAAAGTGGTTCTCTGTTACACTGTATACATCCCATAGTATATATTAAGAAGCTGTGATTGTAAAAGGATATTTTGAAGCCTGATTTGTCTTCCATGCCATAAATAGGCATGGCATCTGGCCACCCACTTTTGCCCTTTAATTAAGGTGCGTTTAATTGAGATGATAACGGCATTTCCCTCATTTTGTTAGAGGTTCTATTTGACTGTATTAATGTGTCAGACTAATTGAGATGGTTAACATAAATGAGGCCATCAACAAATAGCATTAAAATGAGACAGAACAGTTTGGGATATACGGCAAGAAAATTAACAGTGGATGGATAATCAATGTTTTCAGCATTTATTGATTTATTTTAATAAATACTCATGCATCCCTCTGCCTGCATCTGTCAAAACAAGCTGTTCTTTATGGTATAAACCACTAAAAATGCCTAGAAGTTGTTTATTTAACTCTGCAAAATCAGTGGGATAGTGATAACTCTAAGTGTTTACATAGCAATATATCCTTGATAGCAGGCATCAATTTATTCACTAAGTACAGAGATGAATTAGAAAGGAAATAAGTCCAGCCAGAAAAGAGACAGATTTGGCTAGAATTGGCATGATGGCACACCATAATTGGACTTCCCCAACCTGGGCCCCTCCAAATGGTTTGGACTATAGCTCCCATCATCCCCAGTCAGCATGATCAATGGGCAAAGATGATGGGAGTTGTAGTCTAAAACATCTGGAGGGAGCTGGGTTGGGGAAGGCTGAGGTAAAGGCTGTTTCCATGTAAGACCAAGAAAGTTCAAAATATAGTTTTCAAGAAAGGTTGGCCAGTTACTGGATGCCATGTGTTTGTAACTGCAGCAGCATCATATTACTAAGTACGATCCCGTTTTGCTGCCTTTTAGTTTCAATTCATTTTTTTTAAAATCAACCAGATATTGTGTAGGATTTGCACTGCTATGGATGGGTCTGTAGTGGCCAAAATGCCTTTAAGATGGCACATAGATGGCATAAGCAGGAGATTTAGCTTGGCCTTTCCTGGTGCTCCTTTGAAAATACCAGTACAACAACATTACTGCTTCTGTTCTTTGTCCCAGTTACACACTTCAGTAGCAAAAGAAAAAGAAAAAAAAATAGTACTATGTTGTCTTTCACTGAAATGTGTGGGAATTGACAGCTAAGAGAAAGATTGGGATCTAAGGATAAGAACAGCCTTATAAATATTAATTATTTTAAATATTCACTAATTGCTCTTCAGCAAGAAAAAGTTAATTCTTAATCAATAAACAATATCCTTGAGAACATTCTGCACATTAGTAGTTCATTTAATTCCCAGCATATGTTGGCCTGTTGGATGCTACATGTTAATGACTTCTAGAATTTCAGAAATAATGCTGGGAATAATATTGGGGAATTTTATATTGTAAGCTCTCTAAGCAGGGAATTCTGAGTTGTGCACAGCAAATTGCACCCTGCAATGTAGTGTGCATGTCAAACAATTGTGGCAATGGTCGTTGTAGTTGTATTAGTAATAAGAAATCTTTCTACACAGAGGGTCAGGGGAATAACTTCAGGTAGAGTGATCATAACAAGTAGTGCATTTCAAATTTTCATGCCATTCACAGACACCATCTCAGTAATTCTTATAACAACTCTCTTGAGGTAGAACAGTATTATACTACCTCCATATTGCTGATGAGGGGCTGAGACTTAAGAGAATATTGACTTGCCTAAAGCCAGCCATAGAGTTCATGGCTGAGGTGAGATTTGAACAGGAGATGTCCCAGATCACATTCTCAGCCGGTACACTACACCAGTGCTGAAATAAATGCTGTTCTTATTTCTTTTATGAAATCACTGGACAATAAGAAAGCTGCTTCCTCTTCTTGTGTATCTGAAATACTCTGCATGTGAAATGCAGAAGATGTTTCAACTGATGATTGATTTCTTTACTGATTAGTAACTCTTAAAAAAAAAAGAAAAAGACATAGTGCCTAAAGTAGTAACAGTTTTTTTTTAAGGTTAACCAATTAAAAGCCAATAGATTTATTGAAGCATCAATTCCCTTGACATACTGGGACTTAGCAATAAGACTGAGGATGAAAATTTGAACAGGAAAGATTTAATTAATTGTGGGCAAAGGATATGGGGAACTGTAGTTTCTTTGGACAGGAGTGTGATGAATCCTGAAGTTTAGTGCAGAGCCTCATTAGCTGTGTGCCAATCACTTTCAATCATCAGAAACAGAGTTTGATGTGATTGCCTCCAGCGGAGTACAGAAGGTCAGCTTGGGCCAATACCCTCAGCTAACAGAAATGTAGAGAGTTCAGAGAGCTGCATGACAGCTAGCTCCAATAATGCGGACTCCTGTGTCCAGATGAGTTGCTTCTTTGGGAGAAGCCTATTGTCGGCTCTTGCCTGAAGCACTTGCCATTTAAACTCCTAGAGCAATTTGATTTGATTATCAGCTGACATTTCTATGATATCCTACATGACTTAGCATTATTTAAGGGAAAGGTAGGATTCAGTTAGAAGGTTTAAAGGCAAAGGCATTGTCTGTGAAGTTATGTGTATCTAGTTCTGAGACTCTGAATGCATCGTTGCTCTTTAAGCTGCAATGTAATTGCATGTATTTCTGAATAGGAGGGAACAAAATCCTACCTTGTGGTATACTAATGGGACTTGTCAGCAGAACCGACTGATATTTTACTATTTACTTTTACTCCTTTGGGGTTAACAATACTGACAGACAGCCAGAACAGACTTAAAGTGTGTGTGTGTGTATGTGTGTGAATATCTATATATCACACACCACATTTATGGTTTTTAACATTCTTTTTATTATTTACTGTTTTTTATTTGATTAGGATTTTTTATTTTCTGAACTTTTCACACATACATAGATATACATATGGAAATCTTCACATCTGGGCTTTGACCAGAGGCCCACATATACATAGGGCTCCCATAAGTAGCTGTAGGAGAGATCCCAGCCATGTGCCCAGGGCTCTTTCCTGTTCTGTAGCTGCAATGGAAAGTCCTTGACTGGTTTCTTTTTGTAGAAGTACTTCAATTTAAAACTAAAGGTGCTTCTGATCTTTTATGTTTATATAGGCCAAATTGAACATCTAAGTTAATAATTGTCAAAGGATGTGTGTTTTTAATGTTTTAATACAATACATCACATTTTCAAGTCAGGATCCATAAAACTATGAGAATTCATAAGACACTGGCATTCTGGATCACATGAAGAGCCTCCACAGATACAGGAGGCTCTCCTCTTTAGACAGTCGCCCTCCACAAGTAGAGAGTGATGACTGCAACAGTGGAGAGGGGTGGGGCTGGAGCACTCCCTCTTCTCACACATTTGCCCTATTCAGGTACAGAATGCCTGAATAGGGCTAGTGTTTCTGGCTTTTCGGGTAATGGTCCCCATCATGTGATCATAAAAGTTAAGCGCCAGTCCCAAGCTAGACCTATTTAAACAACTTATTTTCCTGTAGATCCCACTACAAATAATTGCAAAAGTTCAATAGTTATCTGCATCCACTCATGGTTTAGTTCATCAGTAGTAGTGGCAGAATTCCCCTGACCGATTAAGACTTTATCAGTAAAGAACTTAGTTAATTACCTGATTAGTATCTTGCCTCCTTGGAATATGTAACTCTGGGTTTTGTTTCTCTCTGTTTCTATTGTTCTGCATTTTGTTAGTTGCTACATTATTTATATTTGTTTGGTGAATACATTTTGATGAATACATTTTGTAGAATGTGAATACATTTTGTAGAATGTCAAAACCAATTGTGTTGTGGATGAGAAGCACCATTAGAATGGAGCACACAAAAAGTCATGAACAGACATTAAATGCAAAAGGCAAAGCAACATTGATTTTTTTTTTTTTTTACATTTTCAAAGTCAGACTATTCATCCCTCTAGACCTACCCAAAGTATCCTTGAGGACTTCCTTCTACTTTTGATCTGAACATGTAGTTGTCATATTGATCAGAATAAAAGTCTGGGTAAACTTTACTTCACTTGAAGGACTTGACCTTGAATTTCAAAATAGACAATTTATAAATATCTAATAGTTCATAGTTATGCTTTTAGGTTCATTTTTCTGGACATACTGGGCATATACTTGTTGATTTTTCCTTTTTTTAAAAAAGAAAATCCCTCTATTGGTGGGGGTAAAGTAGTTGGGGGGCAGTTATGGTGGTTGATTAGCCCTGGCACTTCATTTTATTCTTAAGAGCTGACCATTCATATCAGGCCCAGTCCTTACAGGTAATACCACATTGATGTGGTATTGACATTGAAAATTAGTCTTCACTGTGATGTTGTAAGTTCTCTAATTTTCCAATGGAGGTGAATTATTTTGTTCAACTACCTCTGAAAATGGGATTCATTTTTTGTCTAATAGTTGACATTAAGAAGACAAAATGTGCCTCATAATAGCAGTGAGCCCTCCAGCATAGGGAAAGATACGCTATACATGGACAGAACACAGAAGTATGGGAGTTCTTCCATCATATGCTCAAACCAGCCTCCGATTGGGGGCTGTCTGAGAACAGAACTAGCTGTACATAGAAAATAATCACTTTCCTCCTTCACACAGTTTAATGCTTTTGGATTGAGGCAGCAGGAACTTCCAGTGGCAGCAGGAATAGATCTATGTTGGCTGAATGCTAGCAGTATCTACTAGTATCTTGTTAAGTCTGGCGCACCAATAAATTTGTCAAGTATAAGCAACTACTTTATCTAAATTATTAGTTGTTTTTATTTGTCAAATTGAATGGAAATCCCTGACTCAACAAGGTGATAATTTAATTCTTTATAATAGAATGTTATAAAGTTGTAAATGACATGTGCATTTTATGTGACACATTAATACAAAGGTTTGGATGCTAGTCTGCTAATGGAAGGGCTCTTTCTGTTTGCAGAAGAACCCAGCAGAGGCTGCTATTCATGAAGTATGAAAGGGAGGCAATTTTTTTTAATTCCCCCATCATCCTGCAGCTTCCTGTGCCACCTCCCACATTGTTCTGGAGGATCCTCCAAACCCTTGGAAGCGATTCTTGGATGGTGCAGGGGGAAAGAGATATCAGAGGGAAGCAGAATTGGTGAAAGATGCTTCCCCCCTTTTCTGTGTGTGGGAGCAGAACTCAGCTCATAGGATCTCTGAATCCAACCCAGAGTTGAACTCTAGATTGGCATGGACACAGCATCAGAGTTTTCAGGTGTGCGGTTTTTTAAAAAAATAATCTGTCAAGCAGGTTATGCATGGTTTCATTGCTCTTGACAAAGTTACACATAGATGACCAGTTTAGTACCCTTTTCTTAAAAATGAGCCATAATAAATATTTGCCTCTATTCACCCTTGGGACCAACAGAAAAGAATAGCAATGGCATACAGGTATCATAGTATCATTGGCAGTAATCAGGAAATTGCAAGTTTAATCCTTGGGATGGAAGGGGTTAAACCCCACATAAAATAAATCTGCTAAATCTTTCCTTGATTAAGCAACAAGGTAATCATAGAAATAAAATGTGTGAACTAACTTTTCTACAGAGTGCTAATAAATGTCTAGTGGGTGATTTATATTTAACACAAATACATTTTCCCTTAAATTGTATACTGATATGAATATTTAGAGAACAATATTCCATTGAAACCAGTTTTGCATACTCATATAAATTACTTTCTGGTTTCTATAAATTTTGTCTGAGGTCATTATATGGATAATTTGTTACTTAGTAAAGTAGTTTGTCAGGTTACGGGACATTAATCCTCCAATAGGTTTTTAATTAGTACAGATGAACTAAATAATTCATAGCACGACTTGGCCTGAAAACATTTATAATGCTCAATTATACAATTTTACATGCAATGACAAATTGTTTTTGTGTAGTGTGGAAACAGTGGGACTTAATTAATTACCTTCAAGGTTCTGGACATCTGCTCTGGACTCTTCAAATGCATTAGATTAGAAAATTCAGAATGGCTAAAAATAGAGTTTAAACCCTCAGGACTGAGAAAGGGAAAGAGCAGTTCTAAGAATGAAATGAATGCCATTGCATACAAAATCACAAAACAGCAAAGAAGAATATAATGTGCACTGTTTTTCTCATCTGTTGCAAAAATCAGAGGGTGGAAAAGGTCTAGCAACACTTAATGTGATTAAGAAAATTATTGGTTAGAATGTTTTCAACCAGCTGATACACATTTGGAGATCTGTTCAGTGTGCCTTGTTCATCAGGTCAGTGAGATGAACATAAATGGTTGCTGAAAGGGAATGCCATGTCAGGAAGCCAAGGACTTAAAGAGTAAAAAGGATTGTGACAGATACAAAGAAAGAGAGGTAAATTCAAGGTTGTGTACTATGAAAGCCAGCAGAATGAAGTTGGCATTATGAAAAATCACAGAGCTAATGGGAGAGAAAGTGTAGCATTCAGGAATGTGAGAAAAATTAAATTTCATGCAGTGGCAGATAGTGACTCCCAAAGGTGCGGTGCTATACTTCCTCACCACTCTGCTAAGCCACTCCCACACACACATATCTTCCCATGGATCCCCACATCCTTCCTGTCACACATCAGCCAAGAAGCTAAATGGAAACCTACATATTCAGAGTCTGTATGCCCCTAAAGAATAGATTAATGAAACAAAAGCAGGGGAACATTATTGCCCTGATGCAATTCTCTTCCCCCACCCCATCACACCTTCTGTGTGTGGGGGGAGAGCTTTTCTGATGGGAGGGGTATGGAGGGTGAGACTAGGATGGGGTGATTTCACCCTCCAATCAGTGGCAGGTGGAACGATGTATGCCCTCCAATCAGTTTGTTACAGAGGAGGAGCACTGAGTTCAGCCCACCCCATTTATGGGAGAACAGAGTTTGACAGCTGTCAAAAGTTATGCCCAGCGTCCCCAGAACCTCTGCCTCTTTTGTTTGCAGCTCCCTCCCTCCTCTCCCGATAAGCAGTGTGGGCTCCTCCGGTCGCCAATTTTGGGTCCGAGTAGGAATGTTGGCTCCCTGCCTCTATTGGCCAGGGCAGGGTGCGACTTTTGCCTACTCCACACTGTGGACTTGGGGAGAATTTTTTGTTTTCGGTACGGGTCTGTTTAATTTGGTCACATTTAGTGGTAGTTGTGCGGAGAATAGGCAGTGGGGTTAGGGTTTCGGTAGCACCTTTGTAGGTGATTGGCATTGAACCTGAGGCTCCCCGTTGCTGATGTCGTGCGGCTCAGTCAGTCTGTGGGAGATAAGGCCACCTTTGGGGTCTTCCCATCTCACCCACATTGGTTGTCTCAGGCACCATGGGGCATGGGGCAGTGACACAGGAAGATCCCCCAGCACCAAGTGGTGTGGAATTGGAGGGCGGCGAGACACTGCACCAGTGCTGCGGTTTGGAATGTTTTCGCCCTGATATGCTCCACTGGCCATTGGCTGGTTTTAGTTAACCCCACACTTCTCCCTTCGCAGATCTCTGATTAATAAAATGTGGCCCTGATTTGAATCCATATTTTACATGTCTCAACTCTTCATTTCCCCTCTTACACTCGCAAATGCCAGAGGCATTTGGCTAACCCCTGCTGGAAACAAAGTACTTGACTAGATGGAGCTAAACGCCTTGCCAAAGGCCAAATACTGAGCCAGCGCCAGTGCAAGCTCTCCCACCGCCTGAGGCAGGAGAGCACATGCGCCGCCGCCACTGCTGCTGCCACCGCCCACAGCATCTCTCCACTGCATCCATCCTCCTCCTCCTACCACCATTCCCATCTCCCCCTCCCCAATGTGCTCACTGTGTCTGTCTTCCTCCTGCCCCGCCCTGCCCTGCCCCAGCCCACTCACCCCTTTGGTGCCATATCTCCCACCCTATTGCCACTTTCTGAAGAGCCATGTCAATTGGAAAAGCAGCTGGCATGGCTCTCCAGAGACTCGGCCAGGCCCAAATGCCTGGCTCAAGGGGTCTTTCCTCAGAGACAGGCATTGTGGGAGCGGTTGTCTCTGGAGATTGCCCATGGTAGAGGTGGTCTCCAGGGACACCCCTCCCACAATGTCTGACTCTGAGGAAGGACTCCTCAAACTTGGCATTTGGGCTTGGCTGGGTCTCTGAAGAGTCACTCTGGCCACTTTCTTCAGAGAGCTCATCTGCCTACTGCTTGCTCCAAGAGGAACTCCGACAGGGTGGGCAGTGGTGGCAGCGGTACCAAAGGGGTAAGGGAGGAACTGGGAGACACAGCTGGCAGTGGGGAGGAGGGAGGGCAGTACACAGTGGTGGCAGGTCCACTGTAATGTAAATTTGTAATTTGCTGCTCCTCCTGCTCCACTTCACAGGAGGGCTGGCTCTGAAGTGAGCACAAGGTGAGGTCTGAGCCCCAAAAACTAAAGTGCTCCATTTCACAGAAGGCAAACTAGTGAGGCTTAGAGATGAGTGACTTGCCCAAGACTACAAACTGAGTACAAAGCAGAGTTCCAAATATCACATCCCAAAATAATTTTCCTTTCAATTCATTTTGCCTCCAAGCTATTTCCTCTTTAATTAATTTCCTAGGGTTGATGCCAGCCTCTCCATATGGGCCAAACTTCATGTTCTGTGAAACCTGCTTTTAAAAAAAACAAAAAAACAACCATGCATAAGTTGGCCACTTCTTCTTTTTTCTTTTTTAAGGAAAAGCTGATAAGCAGGACTGTCATCTGGATTGCACTACCAATCTGGATCAGGTCCCACTCTGGTTTCCCATTGAAAATCTCTGCTCATTCATGTGCAAATAGCAGAGGATTTTTGGTGAGAAACCTGGTGCTCTGATCCAGAACAAGAGTGCAATCCAAATCAGGATCCTGGGTAGCTGCTTGCTACATACAGATTTCATGGCTGCATACCGTATGTCCCTGTCAACACCACCACCACCCAGTTTAGCCCTGTCAAAAACCCTGTTTTAAAAGCAAACCCTAACTTTTGACAGCTGTCAAACTCTGTTCTCCCATAAATGGGGTGGGCTGAACTTTCCCACTTTCCCGAGCACCTAGAGGCTCAGGAAAGGGTGGAAAAGCTGGAGGACACTGAGAACTGCCAGGTCCAAACTTAGAAATGAGAGGATCTCACTGCGAAAGGGGTAATCTACTCACCACTCCATTTTGTGAGCAAAGATCAATTTGCAGCTTTGCTTTTCGGTTGACAGCTTGCTGTTTGACAGTTGTGAAGTGAAAGCAAAGCAACATATTTGAAGGCTGGCTTTGTCAATGTCCATGGATATTGCCTGCTTTGATAGCAGGCACTTACCAGGACATTTACCAGGCAAGGCTTCTCATTTCAGATAGCCAGAGTTGTGTACTTGTGAACCTCTGAAATACTGCCCCCCCAAAAAAAGTTTTAAAAAGTTATGAAAACATATTCACCCATTTCAAAATTCTGCCCGCACAAAAAATTGTGCAAATTGCTGCTGTTAAAAAAACCAAAAACCAGAATTTACATACTGACTCAACTAGGAGGCATTGGAAACTACTGTTCCTATGCATCCTAGCAGCAGAAGCATCACAACATCAAGGATGAGGCTTATAATGAGCTCCTCTCCCGACATGAACCTACCTGGACACTACAATCAACATCTGAGGGAGGCTCAGAAGGTGGCAACAAGGGAGAGGGCCTTCTCAGTGGTGGTCCCCCTATTATGGAACCATCTCCCCACTTAGCCCTGCCTGGTGCCAACACTGCCATCTTTCAGTGCCATGTTAAGACTGTCCTACACTCCCAGGCATTAAATGGCACATGATGGGGCAATTATGTCAGCTGTCTTTATCAGGTCTAGTATATTACTGAAATTGTTTTTAGCTGTTTAAATTGTTTTACATTTTGTATGTTAAAGGAATTATACTCTGTTTTATTACCTTGTATCTGTGGTTTGTAATTTTTGTGAATTGTTGTGAACTGTCCAGAGAGCTTCAGCTCTTGGGCAGTATAGAAATGAAATAGATGATGATGATTCCACCACCATCACCAGGCAGTTTTCCTTTCTTTTGAGACCATTCTGCCTTCTCAATGCCAAGTTTGTTTGGAAAGGGGTTGGTAGGGAGCCTCCCCCCCCCTCTCTCTCTCTCACACACACACACACACACACACACACACTAATTCTGAGAGAACTGTTCTTAGAGAACTGTTGGGGAAGAAATAGTTCTCTTGAAAATTCCTGGAAATAGTTTTTCAGAAAATTCTCCAAAAAAACAAGTCCATTAAGCGGGAGGCTTGCCTATCACTACTGATAACTATGCATCTTCTGATGAACTCTTAAAATCTGTTGTCCCCAGTCTCTCTGCAAGTGTATTCTGCTTCAAAGTCTCCTGCCCCTGTTTTTGTCGTTCTGTTTTACGTTACCCATCAAGCCAGCCATCACTGCTATGTAATAGCTAGTTTCACAGAAGATAATGATAGTTTATACTCAAACAGCTATATCATATTTCATATATAGTTCATTCATATATATTTACACCCCAACAAAAGAATGGCATTCAAAAGGCAGATATGCAATCGAAAGAGAAAGCAAAAGGAATGGGTAAATATGGAGGGAGGTAGTCAGGGAAGAAAACAAATTGGATGCAAAATATCTATTCTGCAAATTACCATGGGAGTCTTATGACAGAATTTGCAAGTTACAAAAAAAATACTACCATCCCAGGATATTAGCTATAGGTGCATTTCTCAATCTAGCTGTATAAAAGCCAGTATCCAGCATTCTGTTCCATTTGCCTAACTTTCTAGTGCAGGCTTCCCCAACCTGGTACCCTCCAGATGTTTTTTGGCCTGTAGCATGGATGATGATCAGGGATTATGGGAGTTGTAGGCCAAAACATTTGCAGAAGCCCAGGTTGGGAAAGGATGCTATCATGTGGGCAAAAATCAGCACATCGCCCTGCCTGCCCCAATATACATCATCTATCACATTGAAGGGAATTTTGCTAGTGCTTATTATATAATGGAACTTATAGGTTCAGTTTAGGAATCTTCTTTTCACCCATTTTCTTTGCTTATTTGTATATATATTTCTTTTACTCACCCAATATTGCGATTCAGCTTAGAAATGAAAACTAGGTGAGTGCCTAAAATGGATACAGCCGTTTAAAAACCAGCCAGCAAGGAAACATTAAAATGGCTGATTATAACAATGAAACTTTACTGTATTTTATCTACCTTTATGATGTTAAGGCTCTGGGAATTTGTTGAACAATTGAAATCTTTGAGACTAAGTTGGCTCTAAAGTGTCTGAGGTGAATAGACTTGAACTCCATTGAATGACCCCTAATGGGTTGAATTTCTCTCCTGATGATAATTACACTAGCTAACCTGTCCTGTGTGGATGACATTTTCCAGGATAATTCTTCCCATTGGGAAAACACTTACTGTTCTACTATTTTATTCTGAGTATGATAAATTAGAAGCTGTCTTCAAAATGTTACCCTGTTTTTCTGGTTATATATCTTTGTTATTCTCCAGTGGTCACTGGATTGGGGAAAGAAAAAAAAAAGGCTGGTTTCCGACATGGTTTAATAACATTTTCCTGTTACCTTATTTTCCAAATCACTGATCAGATAAAATACAGCAATGCAAGTATATCGTACAAAACAGTCTTTAAATTTAAAGTAAAATAAGATATTATTACCGAAATAAACTGATCTTCTGTGATTCCGATCCCTCTCATTAAAATCCAGTTTGTAAGAACTTACAATTTTGCTGCACCAAAAATAGTGAAAGTTTGATACAGTGAAGTAATATGTTGCTTGTGACAAACTCTGGATTTGGTACCTATATGACTATGCAAAAAGACACAAAAAAATGTTCCTGAATAGCCTGTGATACTTTCTTCAGCAGCAGGTCTTATGATGAGAAGGTTTTGGATGACCAAGATTAAATAGTTAATCCAGAATGAAAGTGGAGCAAAGATAGCTGCACCCCAGTTTGGGATGCACAAATTGCAAATCTCCAAGTATCCATACAGTTTGCCAAGGGCAGTTTGCACTGTGGATTTTTTCTAGGAGCACAGTCATTGGGCCATTCTTGCCCTCTAGAGTCTTTTGGTTTATATGGCATCACTGATCCGCTGTCTGTGGTTTTATGTGGAGGAGTACTCTTCTTGAGAGCCACTGTCTTGAACTGTACAAAAAGGGTGTCTATTGTCAGAACTGCAAAATTGTGGCTGCACCTGGAGGACCTGTCAATCTTGAATGGTGGAGGTGGGTACTGGTCTTTTGCTCCAACCTCCAGCTAGAGCAAAGCAGAAGGAAATGATTTCATATCCTTTACTCCATGCTTCTAGCTGCTGCTAAATCCACCACTCTTGTTGATTCTCTCTGCTGACACTGATCTTTGCAATGCTCCGCTGTTGCTACCCTTCTTTCTGGAAGTAGGAAAATGTAAACCCATTCCTCCTAATTACCCTGTTGTGAAGACCAACTGGAAACTGAGTACCCACCTCACCCTGCTTACTTCAAGCTACTGCCATTTGGGATCCTTGGCAAAGTACTTCATCACACAGCACACAGTTAAACTATGGAAATGGAATTCGCTCCGACAAGATATAGTGATGGTCACCAACTTGGATGGCTTTAAAGGGGGACTGGACAAATTCATGGAGGAGAAGGCTATCAATGGCAACTAGTCCTGATTAGCTATAAGCTACCTCCAGTATCAGAGGCAGTATGCCTATGTACTCCATTTGCTGGGGAACATGGGTGGGAGGGTGCTATTGCACTCCTGTTCTGCTTGTGGGATCCCATGGCCACTGTGTGAACAGAATGCTGGACTGGATGGATCCTTGGTCTGATGCAGCAGGGCTCTTCTTATGTTAATCAGATCTTTGTTTATTTACTAACCATGGTAAGAGTATATCACAGTTTCCTGAGTTCAGATATAACTGGAAACTATATTTTATTCACAACTGGAAGTAGAAGTTTTCAGTCTCCTTCCCTTGCATGTAAACAAAAAGAAAAGGGAGGAGAGTGTGCCCAAGGCTCACCACAATGTGTCCTTGTGAACTGAGTATTTAAAGAGATTGGCATTATTTCCAGGCCAGAATCTTGCATGCCTATTTACAATAGAATGAAAATTGTTAGTCACTCATAGGTTTGCTTTGTCAAATGGTGGGAACAAAGAATAATAGCTTTAAATATTATATTGTAGAAGAACTCTCAAATATTTTCACCCCAGTAATATTTTCATACTTTACAGCTATTCCCTGAGTTGTTTCCTGTATTTCTCACTACATATAGACCCAGGATATGTTTCACCTCATAGCATTGATTTGAAATGTCTGCAGGGTAGAGGAAGAACTTGTTTGTATGTTGCATTAGATAATTTCTATAATCCGAATCCTATGTTCAATCTAAAATTACCTTTTCTTATATGTTTTCACAGGGTACCTTGATAGCACATTAAACAGCAGCTTTTTATTAAGGAATAAAAGCTATGTCGTTCTACAGGGAACAATCTTTACTTTGTGCTATATATCTCTTCTTACAGATTACTGTCAACTTGGTCTAGAGTTTTTATTTTATGTTTTTTTCTGACACAGACCTCTTAGACTTTTATTCTGCACAGCTTGCTTTCAGGTTCATAGAAAACAAAACATTTTGCATATACACATATTTTCAATAAAAGATCAGTCTCTCTTCCTTTTTTGTTCTTTCCTTTTTGATCTCCTGTTGGTATGAGTTGTGCATATTCAGGAGTTGGTCCATGCCAGATTCAGATGTTCTGTGGGCTCTTGAGTCACCTGCCCCATGCAGAACTGGTAGCTACATCTGTGGTTGGTGATGGAGTGCAGTAGAGTATCGACCAGCAGCCATTTTTGTGGTAATTTCCTTCAAATATTCATCCCACAATTGAAGGATTTAACATAGAAATGGGTCTGCTGATTCAGAAGTATATTAAATATCATTTTTAGCTATTTGGACTGCTACATAAAAAGAAGGCACCATCAAACTTAAAATGTAGTTTTTTGAAACTACCAACCAATGTTCTTACAGGAATGTTAACTTTTGCTTGTGTTAACTATTGCTTATATGGATAAATAGTTTATTGGACAATCTATATAGATATAGGGTGGCATCCAATGCTACCCATGGACTAGCAGGACCTGCTGCTAGTGTAATGGGAAGCTAGTGGATCCTGAAGCAACTGGAAACAAGCTGAAATGCTTGTTTCCAGAATAGGGAAGGTCAGTGGAGCTCTCAGAAGGGAGCTCCATTGACCTTTCCCAATCTGGAAATGAACATTTCTAGTAGTTGATACTGCGGGGACAACAGAATGAGCAGAGGCACAGCAGCAGTATTGGATACTGCCCATAGTAAATGAAAATGAATGAAATGCTCATCTGTCTGATAAGGCCATCTATGAGATTATACCTTTTCTTAATAGTTAGAAAGTGCAATTTGGGTGCTTTCTAGTGGCCAGGTCGAACAGGTGCAGTCCAAAGTCTAACAATTGCTTTCTTGATGCAATTGTCAGATTTTGGGGTACACCTGCTTTTGTGTATCATCGGAGAGTGCGATCCAGTGCCCTCCACCCTCAATACATGCAAGCCTCCAAATATGGAGGCTTATGTGCATCCAATGCAAGGCGCAAGATGCAGCGGTGGCAATCTCTGCCACAGCACCTCGCATTTCATCTAGTTGGCCATTTTCAGCTGTCTTGATAAAGCTCTTCAGAGAGGGAGGCTGGGGTGCCGTTTGGATACGGCATAAACTGTCGGCCCCAGGCTCCTCCCCAGCACGCCCCTTTTCCTCCTCCCCGAGGCTGATTTCCAGCCTCGGGGAGGCAGCTGGCACAGTTCTTTCTGTGCCGGCTGTGAAGAGGGCAGGGCAGGGGCACAGCATTCAGAGTCCCAGCTCCGAGCTCTCAGATCCTCAGAGCTGGGGCTCCAAATAATCCTATGGCCCTCCCCGACAATGTTGGGAAGCCATAGGATTGTGCCCTTAGATAATCAAGGTAATAAATGCTTTACTCTTTTAACTTGTTTAGGGCTGTGTGGTGCAATTTATGCAACTACACACCTAAGGATTGAATTTTTATTCTAGCACGGTGGTAAAAATGTTTTAAGACATGGGCACAATCCAGATGAAGAGAATCCCTCTAAAATCCTTCTGATTTCAATGGGAGAGCTAACCCGATGATGAACAGTGGCCCATTGAAACCAATTGCACTTAAAAGTGCTTAACCTTTGCTGTATTTTCCCTATGTAAGTATAAATTGCTATGGTTGCCTCTTGTGCTAAATATGTCTGACATTAAAAAATATTTTGGCCTTTTCACTTGCCTTTTAGCAGAATTTTTAACAAAATCTTGTATCAGTTTCCCTAAAGTAATTATATAACTAAACAGTCTTCTGACCTCAGGTTAGTGCCCATGGATCATTCACAAGCTAAGAATGGAATGATTGATGGACAGGAGAACTTCTGTCAGATAGCAAAAATCCCATCCCTAAGTCCTGCATTCTAAAATGTGCCCTAAAGTCTAGACTCTCCATTTGTGAGAGGCCCTATTTTTTTAGCCAAGGAACAGCAAAGTGTTTTACTAAAAGAATTATAGATTTCATAGCTCTATAGAGTTGGAAGGAGCCTGCAAGGCTATCGAGTCCAACCCGCTGCTCAATGCAGGAAACTAGAGGAGGGGTCTCCCATCCAAGTAATAACCAGGCCTGACCCTGCTTAGCTTTCCACACTCAGACAAGCTGAGCCAGCGTAAGCCACAGGCCTGGATGTTTTTACTCTAATAGTAAGGGGGGGGGGGGATACCTTTATATTTTGCATTTGATCTTTAAATTGGTTTCATTTTGTTTATGGAATTACTATGTCATTCATTTATCTGGGGTTGCCTTTATAGCTAAATAAAATACAAACTTGTGATCAGAATGAAAAAAAACAAAGATAAATATTTAATTTCTAAAGGTCCATTGCATAGAATCGCTTATATTTAAGTTTATTCAATATAAACTTTAATTTATAAAAATCACAGACTACTTATTATTTCTTAAAGTCTCCTGTAAATGGGATTGTGCAGCACATTTACTATGTGCGTATGTTCAACCCACTGTCGACATGTGGGATCAAATGCACACCAATAGTACTGAAAAAAATTGGTCTTCCACAACTCTGTGTTCCAGGTAGTCCTAAGCCATGGAGACCAGTCCATAATCTAATGAACAGTTGATGCTTTTACTCTTATGGCTTTTAGGGGTCAATTCTACACCTATTGGAATGACTGGAACAACTGAAAAACCAAGCACACAAGATGTTAGGAGTCAAAGTGACCCTGCCAAATGCTACTTAAAGTTATTAGGTACTCATGTCTACAGATGCTTGGCCAGAACCTGCTCTGTCAATTTGGTGTGAGAAAGGAGCATAGAGGGTGAAAAAATGTTTTTAAAATGTTTTTAATTTGCAATGTAATAAAGCTACCATTCATGGTTAGATGTCCTTTTCTTCTAAATATTTTGCTACACTTCCTACTACACTTGACAGACCAGAACCAAATAAGCCATGGACCAGAGGAGTAATGGACCCCGGGATATTGCATTCCCTGCTTCCCAGAAAGCACATTACAACTTTCTGAGCCTCAACCACTGGCCAAAAAAGAAGCAATTGCAGGGAGCTTACTCCCCCTTCCCCCATCAGAAAGAATATTGCTCCAACTGCTCGTTGCCCTGAGACTGCAGATCTTTTGGGTTAGCACACTCTCTGCCCCTTTCCATTGGCCAGAGGCCTAAAGATTATTTGTGTGTATGTAGCTTTTGTGTTGTGTGCTTTTATCGCAGTCTGTTGTAAACTGTCTTGCGGATCATTTGATCGAAAGGCTTGGTATGAATTTTCAAAATAAGTTTAAAAATAGAATGGCTTGAACCGTACAGTACTTATTTTTTACAGTTCCAAATGTCTGTGTTTTGCTTTTAAATTTGTAGTGTTGGCTCTTTGCAGTAAAATTGTAGCTTCAGTTCTTTTCTCAAAAACCCCACAGACCTAGTATATTACTTTTCACCTCTGACTGCCAAGATTAATGGTTATATGAACTGTGACATTAATTAAAAGACCATAGATTGTGAGATACCCATTATATCATTACAGGGTCTGACAGAACTGGAGAACATGAAGGAAAATATGTTGCTGCATGTATTCTGGGCTGTATTCAGTTACACATCAGCTATGCCTTCGTGCACACCAAAATGTGCTGGAGTTTCAGCTCTGTTATTAGCATTAAATTATTATTCATGGTACATAGACCATTGGCTGCATACTGAAGGAACATGCATCTTTGATACTCATGGATTAAAAAGATAAGAAATAGCGCTTCCACCAAAAAAGGAATAATTGGCTCAAATTCCCAAATGCAAAAAATAAAATAACAATAATAAGCATATTTGAATGCAGTGATCCAAAACTGCTGGTGAGCTCTTTTAATGGTGGTGAAATATCATTGCACTGTTTCTTCCCTATTAATATTGTGACACAAAATATCTATGTGTGTCACAGGGATATCTCAAAGGAATTTTCTCTGACCACAGTATAATGCTTAAGTCCCCATAGGAATAAGGCCTGCTTTCAAGAAACATCTGGAACAGAACAGTTACAGATCTGATTATCTGCTTTCTTCAGTTTGTGTGCATTTTATGGACATTTTTTTCTTTAACAAACTCATCAAATCTAAAAAAATTAAGGAAAAAATGTACACTTCCCAGATCATGTCTTCCACCCCTCCAATTCTTCTGTTTGCTATTGTGCAATTCTTCAGTGATTCAATGACAAGAGTCTCTCTGTGTGTTTTCATCTCCCTTATGGCATCAACCCCACCGAAAGGTAGTGTTTAGACGCATTCCACATCAGTGCTTCCTTCATTTGGGGCACTGAAATTGATTTTCCCCATCTGGGAATATGAAAACTCGGGGTTTCTTTTTTCCTTGTACAGACACCTGCAAGTAGTAGCATACCAAACCCAGCGGTAGAGATGGTGAAGGCAGATGCTTTCTGGCCTGAGGAGTAGTGCTGTCAGCATGAGCAGTATGTGCAGATTCATCGAATCCATATGTTGGCTTCAGGAGGCCCAGTATGTCTTGTGCGCTGAGCTGTGAGGCATCATGCACCTTTGGTGATAAATGCATGAAGTACAAATTGTGTATCCAGATTGACCCTGTGCTTTAAGCCAACAAATGACAAAAGGTCTGTGGGACAGTATGTGAAAGTAACTCATGCCAAAACATAAGTATAGAAACTTGAGGTGGTTCCTGAATTCCAGTAGCTAGGTTCAAGATGCTTATTATTTTATCTAGTGTCATATATGCATACTTTAGCAGCTGACCACAGCTTTTGCTTGTGAATCCTGTTTAAAACGCTCTGTTGACCTTCAGTGGAACTAAATTTTATTATTCCATATGAAGTCAGAAATGGAAAGTTGTAATCCTGCTAAATCTTATATTTATTCTGAGTCACTTTGAAATATAGTATCTCAACCTGACAATATTGGTCTCTCATTCCAAACAAAGATGTGGGAGGAGTGGCTGTTTTAAATAAATGAGTACATATCCATAGTTAACAAAATACCAGTCGCCACACATGTACACAAATGATTTTGCATATTTATGAAATATTAAGTAGGATGGTACTTAAGGATCCAACCAACACATTAGTAGGATCCAATGTCATGTGAGCAACTGGTGCAATAGGACATCCCCATCCTCTCGTCCCCCCTGCAGCCCCCCATACATGTCCCAAATCTACTCCTGAGGGTCACCCAACCCTCCAGAACAGATTTGGGGGACATGGGAGGAGAAATCCATTCTGCCAGTGGTTTCCATTCCACTGACAGATGACCAGCATTGGATCCAACCTTCTGGATTCTGCATCTTGCTGTAATATGTGAAGTGGCCTATAAGAAGACATGAATCGGAGAAAGGTTAATGTTTTCTCACCAAATGGCCCTGACAACCACGGCACCTAGACATTTTGGCATTCTGGCTCTCTGGGCCCACTGCTAGAACATGATCATCCCAGAGTTACAAAACATAAACAGAAGGAAGCCAATTATGGCTACCATGATCTTCTGTCAGATGACCACCAGAATTTCAGACCCTTCTGGATTTAGTGGAGTTATGGTGAGCTTACTCGTGCACTATAGTGTAGCATTTCCCCCCCTGAGATCCCCCTATGTTTAAATTATGTATGGGCCAGGGATGTTGAAGAGTCCTTGGTCTCGAGTCACGAGTCGAGTCACGAGTCTTTGGACCCGAGTCTCGAGTCCGAGTCCGAGTCCTTGGTCCAAAATGGTGACTCACGAGTCACAAGTCACGAGTCACTCCCAAAGCTGACTCCACGAGTCCCTATTAAAATCAATGGGGTGTTTTCCCAACAAAATAAGGCTACTTCAGATGTGTGGTTTAAATAAATTCTAGGCACAAGTGTGCCTTTTTATTTCAAAACTCTGCAACTGATTTTGGCAAGAACAGACCAGGCAGACAAACCCAAAATAACCAGGCAGACAGAGGAGGCAGGGAACCCCAAAGCAGGCAGGCAGAGGCCTTTGTCTTGGACAATTCAACTGTTGAACTGGTCAAGAAGAGACCAGGCAGACAGAGGAGGCTGGGAACCCCAAACAGGCAGGCAGAGGCAGCCAAACCCAAAATGTCTGAAAGGTAGCATTTTAGAAAAAATGATTTTAAAAAATAAACTTGCTGTACTTCCTAAAACTTATCCATGTTGCATTTGAGGAACATGATTTTTTCTAAATGTTTGGCCCCCATTCTGGAACGGTGAGATCTCATCACAATTCCACCCTCACTGAACACCCGCTCCACTGGTGATGAACTTGCTGGAACCAGAAACACACTCAGAGCAGCCACACAGAGTAATCTCAGGTCCTTCTTCTGCCTCTCCCAAGTACGCAACACATCAATCAAAATAAATCTTGACACACTGTTGGGGCTGCACTTCTGGTAGCCGTCCATAGTGGCCGAGCAGCGGCACACCTCGCTTCCATGCGCTCTTCGCCGGCAATCACGCTCCTCTCCACTCCTTCTGGCACAGCCCAGGGATGTTGAAGAGTCCTTGGTCTTGAGTCCCGAGTCGAGTCTCGAGTCCCATTAAAAATATTGGGACTCGAGTCCGAGTCAAGTCAGAGGGGGGACTCAGTCCGACTCACGAGTCGAGTCCTCGAGTCCGAGTCCCCATCCCTGGTATGGGCAGAGCAATCCAAAGGGGAGTCAGGAAAAAGTGGAGTGGCAGATCCAGTGCTGCATCCTGATTCCTGCTGGTCTGTGCAATCAAGGGCAGAAGGTGTCAGCTCCAGGCTGGTGTAGCTGAGGGACCCAGAGGCGAATGCTTCTGGTACCCTGCCGCCCCCCCCCGCGCACTGTATTTTGGAACCTTCTGCCAGCCACTGCTGGTGGGAGCACCACAAGCAATAATTTTCCATCCATAGAGTTTTCTGTGGGTGATACAGGAATGCTTGGGTGGACTCCATCCTGCCACTGGGAGAGCTCCTTTCTGCTGGCAGATGCTGTTGGAGGGGTACCTCCACCCAATCCTAACCCTCTCCAGCAACCTAGCTCTGCGGTTTAGAATTATGCTCTATGTATACTCCACTTTTTTCAAATCAGAGATACACGAAGGAGCTTACAACAATTTTAAAAGAAAAAAAATACAGAATGCAAACTCATCATAAAAATACAATAACATAAAGAGTTGAAAATTAGCTGTCAGATAAAAACCAGAGAATTGAGGCATCTCCATTTGCTCGTATTTATGTCTCAACACTTTTTGAATCAATTTGTTTAATTTATTTTTTTAATCAATCTGTACAAAGTCTGAGATTGATATCACGTAAGCACAAAGATCCAGGATAATGGAGCAGAACTCTGTATTATCCCCACCTTGTTCCAGATTTTCACACAGGACTCATCTACGAGCTTCGGCCACACTAATAATACAAATGGATTCTTATTAATGCCACCATGTACATTTCAACATTATTATTTATTATTTTTATTATTTCTCATTGCACTAAGTAATGAGGGGGGAAAGAGTAAAAAGGAAAGCAGCTTTGCCTGTGTAGTTTGGGGAAATTTTCTCTCTGTATGGTGCCCTTTGCACCTGTGCCTCATAGAGAAGCATATGTTCAAAAGGCAACTGAACTAGAATCCAAATGAAAAGAAATCATCAAAGCATATGAAGCAACACATTTTCATTGTGAGCTAAGGCTAAAAGATTTTAGATGACAAAAAGCACAATAAGAGAAATTTCTGCCTGAAGCAAATAAATTATGGGAGGGTTGGCATCCACTAATTTTTATTGGTGGAATTTTTCTTTTAAGCTGTTTATATGCCTTTAAAATGCCATATAAACTATGCCCTGAGTTCCTCTACCTTCCAGAAAATATTCTTGCTGAAGTGCTAAGAAATGACTTAAGAACTATGTTGTTGTTGTTTGCAGCGGCTGCTACGGCCCCAGAGGACCTTTAACTAAAATATATTCAAGTTTTCCTGTTTCTTTGTCTCTCATAAAAGTATTCTTGTCAGGGCTACCCACATAGTGACTCCGTAGAATGAAAAATGAGGATGAGAATGAAAATAGAATCTATTGCTGGAACATGTTTGCTAAAAGCAATGAGAGAGACATTTCGAGCAATGAATAAAAAAGAAGAAAGGGCAGGCCAAGATATGATATTGTATATGGCTTCTCCTACTCTTTACTTATACCTATCATTATCCTGGTGCTATAAAACTGTGCAAATGGAAGTAATAAAGAGAACTTATCCCTAGGCTTCCCTGCCAATCACTGATAGGAAATAAGAAATTTGGGGTGGGGGGTAGGAGTTTCATGATGACCTAAACATCGGAGGTTTCAGAGACTGGGGAAGAGGTTATGATTGATTTGACCTTGAACACATTACAAAATCAAGTTGAATATGAGGCTATTACAGCATCACAATAGCCAGCCTGCATAGTTAGCTATGTCTACAGTCCTATGCATTCTGACCAGGTAGTAAATCCTATTGAACTTAGCAGAGCTGGCTTCTGAGTAAACATCTATAGAATCAGGCTGTAAGCAGTGTTTAACAATATGAACTAGAATTATGAATCAGGCATGAATATGTATTTAAAAAGAGGAAACACTTTTAAGTATAGTAGTATTATGTTGTTTATTATTTATTTACTACCTGTATGTACCAGTTTTGGTAAACCAAGGCACTCAAGACAGTTTAAAATTTAAAATACTTTTTTCTCTTTTCTTTTTTTAAAAAGAGGAAAAAACAAAACTCAAAACAAAACAGTAGAATTACCTGAAAAGTGGACTCTTCAAAACATGATAGCCTGAGCTCCCTGGCCCGGTTTATTTATTTATTATATTTATATCCCAACGTTTTTCCTGCAAGCAACCCAAGGTGGCTTACATAATCCTCCTCCTCTCCATTTTATTCTCACAACAGCCCTATGAGGTAGGTTAGGCTGGGAGTCAGTGACTGGCCCAAAGTCACCCAGTGAGCTTCATGGCTGAGCGGGGAAAAGAACCCACATCTGCAGAGTCCCAGTCCAACACTCTCACCACTACGCCACACTGGTTCTCAGACAAAAACTGGTTTTGTCTTCTTTTATCCTCCCCTTAGCCACACAGATTTTTAAGTGTGGTATGCACATGTCAAAATATTGTCATTGTCTCCTTTATAAGGTCCCCATGAAAACTGATACTTAGAAGTTAAGCAGAATATTAAGCAGAATATTTTCTTGCAAGTACTGTAGTAGTAAATCAGTAAGCCAAGGGTAGGCAACGTGGTACCCGTGGGCACCAGTGTGTCCCCAGATATCTTTCTTGGTGTCCACCAACATGCCCTACCCCTCTCCCACTTATAATAATAATAATAACAACAACAACAACAACAACAACACAATTTCTTACCAGAAGTTCTGATTGCTGTGAAATGGGTTTCTGTTGGTGCTGAAAACCGCCTCTGCCATGTGCTCAGTCTTTGAGGCAGGTTGTTTGTCCTTTGTCATTCTTCCCATGGCAGCCAGTTCGTGGTGGTGCCCACAAGTTTCTCATATTGCCAAATGTGCCCACTGTCCAAAAAGGTTGCTTGCCCTTGCAGTAAAGCAATGGGTTAGATCCAGACTTAGTCATAGACTTAGATAGACCCACTGAAATCAATGGGATTTGTTAGTCATGCCTAAATTAAGTCTGGATCCAGCCCAATTTGTATTTTAATACATTGTATAGCAAATATTTATCTGCCCTGAGTTTGGAGAAATTGTGCAAGAATTAGTCCAAATATATGTTAATTTTCCAGTGGAGGGGAAGGAAAAAACATACCTCATGGAGAAAGAAACCTTCCTCTTTTGTGAGACATGTGCAAAGACCTATTATTGCTGAAGTACTGATCTGCAGTAATATACTGTAATATCTGAAGTGGTCTTGTCACAGATAGTCATAACAGAAATTAGTTTATAAAGCAAATGAGAACTGATCAAATTTTACTCTAGAGTTAGAGAATGGACATTTTGAAGATAATTTGAAATCCACTTTAGTCAAGGAGGAAATCAGAAAATGTGATAATTTCAATAAGAGATTTTGCATCACCTTTGCTTAAATTCTGTCACTGTTAATTAAATCATAGTACAGAGAAGTTTGCATCATCACTAATGTGGCTGATCACTGCTCAAATAACAAAGTAAAATAAACACTTGCAGTGTTTTTTGAAGAGGATCTTGACAGGGCTTAATGTAGCCCTATTTTCCTCTCTCCACCCCCACAACCCTACCATATATGTATGCATCGGAACAGGCGCTATGACAGGTGTGAAGGGAATCTGAAGTCTGTGCACATCTCCCAGATCCCCAACCAGCAGTCCCTCTCTCTTCTCTCTCTCTCTCTGCCTGATGTAAGTTGCAAGTGCTAAAAGAACAATTAAGGGTATGATCCTACGCATGCGTAGACAGAAAAAAAAGTCCTAGGACAAGTTATAGGACTTTCCCCCCTCTCTGTTTAAACATTTATAGGATTGCACCTTAACTAGTTTTGGGCTGAAAATTCCCACCCCATGTTTGTCCCCACAGAAGAAGGAGGAGAAAATTTGGCTCCTTTGTGGGGGATGGGTGAGTTTCTATGAGATTGGTGGATGGGGTGGGGCTTACTTTAATTTAGTACATAAACGAGGGGGCCAAGGTTTTTCTTGTTTTTGTACTTTAAAAAAAAGGTCTGTATAGGCATCCCTGGGAGGGACAGAACCACACACACACCCAGAGCATTGCTACTGCCCATGGGGGCAGCCATCTTTTTTCTTTTCTTTTTTTAACCCAAGAATGCCCCTGGGAGTTATATTACATTATCATGTAGTGTGATGCCCAGGAATATTCTGTTCCTCCCAAAAATGCAGCCAGGAGGCTGCAGACTGAACCACTTTGACTGATTGTGGGCTTTTAAAATAATACTAATATTAATAACACTAATAATAATAAGAAAGTTGGTGGGAACCCTCAGCCACCTTGTATATGTTTTGGTGTTTTTAATGGAAATTGTTTTTAGCTATATTATATTGTGTGTGTTTTAAAATTTTTGTTGTAAGTCATCTTGGATCTTTTTAAAGAGAAAGGTGACTAAGAAATTCAAATAATGATAATAATAACAACAGCAAAACAAAGAAAAGGTCCAACCCCTTCCCCCAAATTTCATAGAAATCCATCTACCCCCTCCAATCTTGGAAGGGGGTTGCCCCTCCCCAAGTTGCAAAAAATCTGGTCTGAAAGGTTCAGTCCAGATTGACAACTTGGAAGGCATGGAGATTAGTGGTGAGTGAGCATTCTGCCAGCACAAATTGGATTGGCTCAGAAATAAGCCAAGTTATTAACCTCCAAAGTCAGAAATAGCTTGGCTTATTTATTGAGCTAATTTGGTTTCAGACATCTACAACTCCCAAGGGTCTCTGGGGCCTTTGCTCCTGACACGCTAGCATGCAACAAAGAGAAAGGAGGGAGAGTGCTGATCTTCCTCCTCACCGTAGTCATCTCTCATCTCAGCTGAAGTGCTACCACTACTGTTTCTCCCACTCTGCCACCTGCTAAGAATCATTTAAAAGGAAGTGGGAGGCATTATGGGAAGAGTGGCCACCTGATAGGGACGTTGCTTTGTGTATCAGGTAACTGAGTGGATAAGCTGGGAATTCTTCTCTAGCTCAGATTTTAATTGAAGCTGGGGGGAAATTGGGGGTCTCATAAAGCTGGCCTATCCTTTGAAGCAGGATTTTACAAGCTCCTGAAGCTTATATCGGAGCTTGAGCCCAGAAAACATAGCTATCATCTGTAATGAAATGGAAGGCTGGATGAAATATGGGAGGCATGCACAGGCCTCCTGTCCCTTATATCCCATCATAATGATTATTGTGTGCATAGCTGAAGGAGACAGGAAACATGTCTTTGCTCATGTGTATTGCACCCATGGTCAAGTTAATCACAAACTTGCTCTCTTGGTAAACTCTGATGTTGTGATAAAGTACAGTGTAGTAATATGATGAAAAAGCAAATGCAGATGGTATACTCTTTTTTATAACGAGAGAAATACCGTATTGTTCCGAGTATAGGCCGCACTTTCCCCCCCTAATTTGAGTCTCTAAATTAGGGGTGCAGCCTACAATCGGGATGTTGCAAAAAAACAACATCCTGCTGGAGGGGTGTGCCCGCTCTGGCTGCGTCTGGGACTCGTAGTCCAGCCCAGCTGAAGGGGCACCGCACTGGCCGGGGCCGATGGGACTTGTAGTCCATCCCTTGCGGCGGGCTGCTCCCAGGCCAGGTGCTTCCTCCGCCTCCTGCCCCCCCACCCCTCACCTCCTTCCAGCGCTGCTGCCGCCGCCTCCTCACCGCCCTCCTCCTCCTCTGCTTGGAGGCAGGCGGCGGCGGCTCCTCCAGGCGTCTCCATGGGTCCGGCGCCGGGCCAGGGCCAGGGCCAGCTGCTCTCCTGCTGCAGCTGCAGCCGCCGCGGCCGCCCCACCTCCTCTTTCTTTTGCAGCCACCACCACCAGCAGGATGTTGCTTTTTCCGCACCGGTCATTAAAAATTTAATTTTTAAAAAATAGCACCAAACTTCAAGGGTGCAGCTTATAATCAGGAGTGGCCTATACTCGGAACAATACAGTAAATAGCACAGACTAAAGAATAAAGGAATATATGAGAAGACGATGGAAATTTTAAAAATAAATCTAAGTAAGTACGTGGAGAAAGGGCAGTGGCACCTTCATGAGTACTTATTTAATGCTATGTAATAAGTCATTCCCATGGAGTTTAATGGTTCTTACTCCCAAGTAAATTTTCATAGGATTTTAGCTGGAATACTTGGTTGTGGCCTGACTGGTTCAGTAGGGAACAACTTATTTTATTAAATGCATTAAGTGGAATGAGAAGCTGGGGTGTGTGTGTGTGTGTGTGTGTGTGTGAGAGAGAGAGAGAGAGAGAGAGAGAGAGATGGCAGGGGAAGAGAGATTCCAAATAATGTATATTTTACATTCCTGTTTGTTATTAATTCTTACCTTGTTAACTTAATAACAAACAGGAATGTAAAATATACGTTATTTGGAATCTCTCTTCCCCTACCATCTTGATTATTCTCCATTGTATCTCTCAATCCAGAAATGTGTATGAACACTCACGTTCTTTGACCATTCTGCATATATGTTGAATTAGGGTATTGTTTAGGGAAGCTACAATATGCTACGGGAAAACAAGCTTTTTGTGAACTATTTTGTAATTTCTTTGCTTTGCTCTAAGGGATAATTAAAATTTTTGCAAATTACTTGAGTAAATAATATATAATCCAGTGTATCTCTAGATACAGCTACTTTTCACATGTGTCTGGTTGCATATTATTCAACCACTGCACCTAAGTGAATCACTGCAAAAAGTATATCTCAGATTGCACAAAGTCAGAGTTTACTCCCTTCCTGTGGCTGAGTCTTCAGAGACAATTGGGCCATTCCACATTGAGCAATTTGTAAAGGTTTAAACCAGCCCTAACACAGCTACTCCTCTGCAATATGTAAGCATAAGTTAAACCATCCTCAGTCTTACCCTTTCTCCAATTTGTGTAATAGAAGGAAAAATACATAGTAGTCTTAGGTGGGAGGAATGTAATGCAGAAGAATATGAATAAGAGAATTCTAGAAAAGTGAGATTTTATTGCCTCCTGTTTGCTATGTTTATACTTTATTGTAAGAAGACCAAATAATAATAGACTCCTAAAGACAAACTACTATTTAGAGACACTCTAGGCACATAGCAATTAGGAAATAGTTTTATTGCATCATTAGAGGCTTAATTCTTATAAATTCAATACCTTGTGGAAAACTGCAAAGATCATTTTGTTTGCAAACAATTCCTTTTACAGATCATACTTCTCTTCCACTTTTATTTTATCTATTATTACTAACCATACCTTTGGGAGGGGAAATAAATGAATCTGTACTTACCTTGCAGCCATAACCATTCTGAATAACATAAATTTTTCTTCAACAAGCAATTCTGAATCAGAAGTGTGTGTGTTTTAAGCATCGGTCAGGTGCCATTATTTTCATCATCCCCATGGTAATAAATAGCCTGTTATGAATAATTCAGACTTCTATATAGAGGGCAGTGGTTCTGTTTCACAAAGAATTGCTTTCAGCAATATGCCCTTGCGTTGGCTAAGATTATGTGTGTGCATCCCACTTCTGAGCAGTGAGAAGTTCCAGGGGTTCCAGCACTTAGTTAGGGTTCCATTTTCTTAGAAGGAAGTCACTGGAGACTTACAGCATTTCTGTGATATAAGGTTTATTTAAATACAGTAATACCTTGGTTTGAGAGTAACTTGGTTTGAGAGCATTTTGCAAGACAAGCAAATTTTTAAATATATATTTAATTTTTTTTTTACTTGCTATACAAGCGACATCTTGCAATACAAGTACTGTAGTACAGCTTAAATTAAAAATCTCTGTACAATTTTTTTGGGGGGGATTTCGTTTTGATATAAGAGTGTTTTGGATTACAAGCACGTTTCCGGAACAAATTATGCTCTCAATTCAAGGCATGACTGTATACAGGTTGAGCATAAGATGAGGGTTCACAGCAACACTTCAACAGATTCCTGTTCTCCATCAGATGTCTAGGGAAACCCATTGTGCCATAGGATTTCCTCTAGAGAACAATGTCTGCTCTTGGTCTCCTTTTCAGAGTCACTTCCAGCATAGAATCACCCTCCGCCACATAGGGCCAAAACAGAAGCCCTGTTAAGGTGTTCTGTAGCTGTATTCTGTGTTCTGCAACACGAGGGAACGCTCTAGCCATGCCCCCTCCTCGCACGTTTCCATCGCTCTCTACTAATGGCAGGTGACTTTCTGAAGGGGAGCCTCCTATACCCAAGAAGGCTCTCCACATGAGCCAGAACGCTGATTGTTCAACATTCTCAATTGTGTGGAGCCTCCATGGATACAGGAGGCTCTCCTCTTCAAAAAGTCACCCTCTTCTCATGGAGGGGATGGGGCTAGTGCAGTCCGTCTCCTTATGTTTATTCTACATGGTTTACAGAACACCTGAATAGGCTAAACATTACACTAAACTGTATCTGGAAGCTTATGCCTTTTTTCATTTTTACTCTAGAGTAAGTGCAGGGCCCCTAATCTGGATCAGGACCCTAGTGTGGGAGATAAGAGGGATTTTAAGATCCAATTTGGGGGCCCTGTACCTATTGTAGAGTAAAAATTTAAAGAGACATAGCTGCCAGATTTAAATTGATGTCTGTTTTGGCCCTTAATGTCAAGAACCAACACATTTCCAGCTACACATCCATATTGTAATGAGATTTGGGATGGGCAGACGTTAGTCTGAATGATCTCTGAAGGATCCGCTAATCCTGTAAGTCTGTGAAAAGAGGCTACTTGAATGGGTCAAACTGGTTGGACAGGTTTAGCCTGGCTACCTCTAGTTCTGTGAATGGGAGGCCTCTTTGCTGCCTCCCTGAGGCATGTACCATATCAGTCACTGGGAGGCAACAGGAGATGGCTATTGTTTTCATGTCATTGTAGATTTCCCATGGGAGGCAAATTGACAAAGGATGCTGGACTACATAGGCCTTTGGGCTGATCCAGCAGAACTTTTCTTATGTTGTGTGGCGGCGTAATGGTGAGAGTGTTGGACTGGGACTCGGGAGATCCGGGTTCTATTCCCCGCTCGGCCATGAAACTCACTGGGTGACATTGGGCCAGTCACTCACTCTCAGCCTAACCTACCTCACAAGTGCAAAATATAAAATTAACTGGCAGCTAAGATATTTCAGTACACGACTTTTTCCCCACTGAATTGAAGTATTCTCAAGTATCTTTTGCTGCTAACAATGAATTGTTCTTTCTGTCTTCTGGGTCAAAGACATTCTCTGTCACAGGGCTGACTACACATAGCTTCTGTAAACTCACATATTCATTTGTTCCTCACTCCAGAACTACTTTTGTCATAGGATACAAGGTATATTTATGAAACTAGTGGCTCAACTTAATATAGTTCTCTTGGGGTTTTTCATTTTAGCACATTATTTCAAAATTCTTTAGCCCCTTCCTTTTGGTCTGACTGGTATGAAGACTGCCTGTTGAAAGGGAAAAAAAAGTCTGACTTCGAAAGAAAAGGAAAAGATAAAAAAATTGCTGTCATTTTGTGAAACTCAGTACTTACACCTGTTATCACAAATATGCAGGCTAGATTTCTAAGAGGAAAAGTGTCATGCTGTACAAAAACATGGGTTATGCCATTAAATTCTCCAAGATTACATAGCAACTACTAAGTGCTCTGTACTGCATTTTTGAAGGGGGGAAAGTTTATTATTGTGGAAATTGAATATGCACTAAGCCATTTATAACACCACTGGTAAGAAGTGTGTAGGAACTGGTTCTTCAGACCATAACATGGATTTAACTGCCTTAAGTACCCATAATCTGGATAGCTGAAGAATCATTACATGAGTAGATATTAATCTATTTTGTCAGAAAACTTTGGATTTTTTAAAATTTCATTTTATTGTATTTTGTATATTTGTAATATATGTTTTGGTACTATTAAACAAGTATTTCTGGAAATAATCAAGAAATGAAGTGTGAAGAAAGAAGGGATGCATGTTCCTTACAGCTTCAAAATATCTTATGAGGTGATATTTCTAATCTATATTGATTAGGATTTCTGATGCTACACATGTGCTTCAGCATATTTACTCATGATGCTGTATATCAAACCAGGCAAATGGTCCATGTAAACTATTACTAGTAGCTGGGCTCCAATGATTTCTGTAGAGTCTTTCATGGTCTTGTTACCTAAACTCCTTTAATGCCTGGAACTGAATCTCATGTATGAAAAATGTGCACAGTGCTAGAGATGTTGGTGAAGTTCTCAGAGTCTGTGCTCATAAATACACTTTGAGGACTTGGGATGACCACTTATTACTGGTAAGCAGACATACAGTAATACCTTGGATTGCAAGTAACTTGGTTTGAGAGCATTTTGCAAGACAAGCAAATTTTAAAATATTTATTTATTTATTTTTACTTGATATACAAGCAACGTCTTGCAATACAAGTACTGTAGTATAGCTTAAATAAAAAATCTCTGTACAAATTTTTTTGGGGGAATTTCATTTTGATATAAGAGTGTTTTGGATTATAAGCACGTTTCCGGAACGAATTATGCTCTCAATCCAAGGCATGACTGTATACCAAATCCAGAAATTACACACACACCCCTTTGATTTCTACAGCTGATGCTCAGTGGTGTATTTCTTATCCACATTTTCAATAAAGAACAATAAAACCATTCAATCAAGGCTCTCAAATAAGGGATTTGATGAACCTGGCACAGAGTAAAAGGCTGCAATTCACAAACCACTTACTCTGGAGACATATGAGAAATTCGTTTCAGTTCATTTTTGATGAGGATTTACCCAGTTTGCAACATGAACTTGGATGCAATCGATGGTCGAATGTGATTTGCAGACTCAAAAAAAGTGTTCGACAGCATGCGTACATTTGAAAAATGTGCATCAAAAGTTGCGTACTTTTGAAAAACGCAAACAAGTATGCTTTAATCAATGGGAGAAGAATGCGTACATTTCAAAGATGTGCACAACTGATGCATACATTTGGAAAAATACGAATGAAAATATGCATGGATTTTCATGCGAAAAGAAAAAAAACAAAGCTCACAATCTGATACAGGGTTGAATCTGAGCGTGCTTTAAGATAGATTTCGGAGAACTTCTGCGAGCTCGAGTTTTGCTTGATTCGCACATCCCTACCTGGAGTAGCATCACAAGAGTGTCATTGAAGTTTCCAGGTTTGCTGCAGAACATATGGTTTGAGAACTACAACCATTAAAGGCTAACATTTATTTCTCAGACTAAAAGACATAGAATTATGTAAAGAAAACAATATTCTGTGGTGAAGTATCCCATATATATGAACCACATAAAAGTTTTCACCCAGATGGTATGTGATCTGCCTGATCCTGGCAGATATGCTGGTCTTAGTGCCTACTCTTTTTCCCTGTGAGGAAGGAATGCAAAAAAGCACTGGGGTACCATTGTGCCTAACAGCTGGGGTACCTCACTCAAAATATGAGAACCCTGAGGGTCATCCAATGAAGGCCAGTGAGATTCAAGACAGACAAAAGGAAGTACTGCTTTACACATGAATCCTTTATTGTCCCTCTTGATTAGGGAGGGCAATGGCCACCCTGGGCGGACAATCCTTTCAGACTCCACAAACTTCTTACTGACCAGGGAACAGGATATAGATCCATGGGTTCCTGGCAGCTCCTGACATGCACACATTAGATTAGGGGCTGCTTCACATATTACATTATTATACATGGAGGCCCATGAGGCGGTGTGTATTTTGTAAAGTGAGAACAGCCTCAATTTATGATTTTATTTTTTTTAGCCTTAAGCTTCCATCATGAAATATAAGATGCAGCTTCATACATTCAAAGTGTGGACCTGTGTGTATGAAAACATAGCATGAGCCCGAGCCCTAAAATGTCCATTCCAGGGTTACTGGGGTAACTTGGGGTGACTGAAGGAGAATTCTGTATCAAATAAAACTTGGCAGACATGTACATTTTCAAAGGCCAGTTATCCTAACTTTTATTTTCTCATTTCACTCTCTCTTTCAGCTGCGAATCAGTGTGTCAACAGAGACAGTTTTCAAGTTTCAAGGTACAGATAAGAAAAATGTGCTTGATGCACAGAGAAGCAGAGAGACCAAATAAGAGCTAGAAGAGCTAAACAGAAATGATTTAAAACCCAGCTCATGCTCAGTTTGAAAGGTGATGCTTGATAGCTCAGATAATCAGTTATAAGACTTTGCACAAACCCTGAGATGGACATGTATCAACAGCAGAGGGGATTTAGAGTGGCAGGAGCCAATTATTTGTACTTTCTAAGGAGCTAGAAGGGCAAAGTATGATAAACATAACACAGGAAAGAAATAATCTTGAACAGTGAAGTTATTCTTTCAAGGAATTTTATTTAGCCAGATCCTCAAACAGTACTTTTAACAAAAAGTACTTTACAGCCAAACCTGACAGGACAAGGGGCTTTTCACAAATATCTGGACTAGTTGCTCTAGTTACCTGCTCTTCCATTGACCTTCTGCAATGTTCCCTTTTGGTTTAGCACATTAAAAGGAGCAATCATTTTGGTTTTCTGCCATTCATTCAATACTTGTATGGTTGGCAATTGTATTTCCAGGATGCTTTTCAAAACCTACGCTAAACCAGGGATGGACAACACACAGTCCACATGTGCTCCCACGACCAGCCATTTCTGTGGCTCCCTGCCATCCCTGATTCCTGCTGAATTTTCCATTATTTTCCATGTGTGGCGGCAGCAGCAGCAAAAAGTGACAATTTTGCAAGGAAACAAAGCACGTGCCTGGGAAGTATGCACCTTGCTGGAAAACAGAAGCAAGCTCACATTCCCAGAAGCCTCCTGGGAGACCAATTGTGCTTGCAAACAAGGCGCCCCACCCCAAGGGTGGGAGGGACTCATCAGCACTGATGCCTGTAGCTGGTCCTAGCTGTGAGAGCCCTGTTGCCAATGCAGCTCTGGCCTGGGCAACTCAGACCAAACTGCTGGGATGGTGCATTCTGCCAGAGAGAGTCTTGAATGGGTCTGGAGCCCTAAGCAAGGTGACCTTCAGTGAGTCCCCATGCTGTCCTGCCTTTCCTGCCCTCCCTTCCTACATCACCCTGTCGACTCTGCTCCCCCCACCCACCATGCCCAGCCCTGGCTGCTTTGTTTTCTTCCCTCCCCCCATAAGCTTACAAGGCAGCAGGGGGAAAGTGGTGTGGGGTGGGGTGTTATTTGTTTTTTACTTTTTACAGACTGGCTGGACTGCAGCACTGCACCAGCTGAGGCTCTAACCACCCACCATCTTTATTTCCCCAGAATGCCTCTGGGCCCCACGTGGGCCTACAGCAGGTTGGAAAAGGCTGGCCTGGAAGCATTCTGAGGAAATGAAGATGGCAGACAGCTAGAGTCTGGGTGGCATAGTACTTCAGTTTGCAGTGCATAGTGGATTGCTGCCACTCCAACTTCTGCCACTCATGCCAGGGGAAGCTGATTTCTGCCCCAAAGCCAAAGTCTGGACCTAAAGGCATCACTGCCTGAGTTCACAAGGAGGCCAATAGCTGTGCAGTCCCTCCACTGTCACCACACACTCTTTCCTCATCCCCCTGTCCAAGCCAGTAGCATCCTAGGTAGAGGGGCAAGGGAACAGGCAAGCTTGCGAAGTTGAGTGAAGTGGCAAGGGACCAGGAAAAAAGGCGGGAAGGCCTCAGAGACTGATTAACTTCTGCAGGGCTGAGCTGCGGTCCATTTCTACACACTTACACATCAGTGTTATTTTTAAATATATAAAAATTAAAGGGAGAAAAAACAGGCCAAGGATAGCTCCAACAATGTGGAGGGTGCCCACTGAATTTTTGGTACCCCAAACAGCAGCTTGTGCTGACTTAGAGTCAGCCCTGTCACATTGATTTTGATGGGAAAGTGATACTTTGTTCTTTCCCACTGAACTCAAATAGACTTAAAAGCATCTTTTTAATTCTTTGTGTTTCACTGTATGTGGTTTTATTGTAAATTTTATTGTTGTTTTATTTTTTGTACAATGCTTTGGAAGGATTTTTATTCCAAAAGGAAAAGTATAATTAAACAAATTAATGAATAAATACATAATATTAACTTTGGCTGAATAATATCTGGTGTTTGTAGTATAACTTCACACCTCCATAATTTTCAGTAGAGTTGGAATTTCTCATTTTCTTTTATATTTTTGACACTAAATATTATGTAGCATATTTTTAAAATGCCATCTCTCTATTCTTGCTTTTATTCCATTCTACATCTGCATTGTGAGAAGAGAGGATGAGGAAAAATCTTCTACAACTCAGAATGAGAAGACATTGTGATGGGGATAGCAATAAACCATTTACACCTTTTACAGGAATGCTGCTTGGAGGTCCCTTATAGCCCATCACAGGTGTTGCACATTGCTGGAGATTAAAGCTCTCCTGCCTGCTCTTTAACAATATGTATTTAAAGTGCAGCTGGTGTATCTCCCTCTTAATTTAATTCCTTTTTATGATACACATGTGAGAGAGCTATCTATTTAAAGTCATTCACATTAGTTCAGGATTGTTGAGTATCAGATACTCTTGCAAAACAGTTGGTCTTTTTAGTTTTAACAAAGCTACAGATGACAAAGCCTCAGGAAGGTATATAAGTAGTATGAATTTATCTCAATAGAGACATTGGTGTTGTAAAGAAGAGGCAGCCTCACAGGCTCCCCATAATTGTGATCTGCCAAACAAAGGCACAATGGTAAGAACATAATTTATTTTATTTTATTTATTTATTATATTTATACCCCACCTTTTTTCCTGCAAGGAACTCAAGGTGGCTTACATAATCCTCCTCCTCCTCTCCATTTTATCCTCACAACAACCCTGTAATCCATCTGTTTTCTGTTTTAGTACACAAGTTCTCTTAGCACTGGATTTAGGATTGCAGTTTACAGCCTGATCCTATGCATGCTTGCTTGGAAAGAAATGTGCATTGGATCTTTGCATTTCTGGCCTTCTCATACTTTCACTTAACGTGTTCCAAGATTCACTTTCAAGCACAACTGTTCCTTTAAAAGCTGTGTTCCTGCAACAAAACTTTTGCTTACTTTATACTTGGAGTGCTTCAATGCCAAGTGCACTTTGACCTTCAAGCAGCCATAGAGAACGGACTGGAGACATTTTCTCATAAAAATGTGTATATCACCCAATATTAGACCTGTTGTGGTATAGAGTGCTATGAATCTCACCTGTGCCATGAACCCATTAGTAGCTTTAGGAAAGCCTTCCTTTCTCAGCCTCTTACCCCGCCATCTGCAATATGGGGGTTAATAAAACAGCCTTACTGGATTGTTGTAACAATTACAATATACTACATATGAAGCATTTTTGAAGCATTAATAGTATTTTATCGATTAAAAGATTTCTAAGCCACCTTTCAGGGCATAGCTTTCCCAAGGCCATTCGTGCATACACACAAAAATCACTACTTACATAATGTATTAAACAATCCCACTCATTAAATCCCCCTCCTTTAGAACAGCCAACTCCATTGAAACCAAATTAGAGATATATGGGAAGTTAATTTACTCCTTACAAAATTTTCTATTGTATAGAAACCCAAGAAGAAAGCCATTTTTTACCTCTAACTCCAAACCATGGTTTGATGGGGAATGCATTGAGGCGAAAAACAGTCTAGTGGCTAAATATAGATCATATAGGGAACAGAACTTGGCAAGGATCCCGGATGATTGGTTTGGGATGGAAAGGAAATACGAAGCCCTAATCAAAAAGAAAAAGCTACAGGCACAGAAAGATCTTTGGCAGAGGCTGATAATTGCATCCAAATTGAACGATTCAGCCGCTTTCTAGAGGATAATTGCTGGTGATATGCATAACTAAGCCAAACTTGACTCCTGTATTTCTCCCATTACCTGGGAATCATACTGTAAGAGTATTTATGCAGTGAACCATGTAAATTACCAGGGATCCCAGGGAAGTTTAGAATGTACGGAGGAATGGGCTCCCGTATCTATTCTTGAAATCACCAAATTGATACAACAACTAAAACCAGACAAGGCTCCTGGCCCTGATAATATTCCTGCTGACTTACTAAAGGCCAACCTTGACTGGTGGGCCCCTGTATTGGCATCTCTATTTACTTTTTTTTTTTTTTAATATTTTATTTAAATTTTTCCAAACAATATATAAAATACAAATACATAACATACATAAAAAGGAAAAAAATTAATAACATATAAACTACAAAAAACATAAACATCCAAATTATACTACAAAAAGACTGAAAACTTAAACAAACAACTACCTATACAAATACAAAAAAACCCCAAAACATATTCTAACCCCCCACCCACACATATAATGTTTCCCCCCCTATAGCCGGGACCCATTTATCCCGCTCATGGCCTGCCACACCATCAAGGGGGGGGGGGGCGAAAGGATCCACCACCTGCTCATGGCAGCAGCTGTTCTTCTCCTCCCGATTAAGCATTGATCATATTAATAAACTTATTAATCCTGCACCTATTATATCCTGGTTACCTATTATTATATCCCAATAAGAAAAGAGAAAAAAAATAGAGTTGAGAAAATTTTATAATTATTAATAACAAAAATATTAATATTATATCCCAATAAGGAAAGAGAGAGAAAGAGTTGAAAAAAAATGTAATTATTAATAACAAAAATATTAATATTAACAAATAAAACTTAAATCGTAATTTTTTTCCTTAAATATTACACTTCTACCACACCAATCATCTTTCTTTCTATCTTTGCTTCCATCCGAACACATAGTCCTTAGCCCAGCTCACCACCAACCACTCCTTACTCTGCCTGTGGTCCATCTCCATCTTCTTCCAAAAGTCCCTTTTCATGCAGTAGCTCCATTCCTTGACTCCAAGATGTAATCCTGTGCTTTTTCCCATCAAACATAAAAGTTAAATATACTGGGTACCCCCAGCTATATGAAATTCCCTTCTTCATCAGAACAGTAGTGCAAGGTCTCACGCTACGCCTCCAGTTAATTGTTTGTGAACATAAATCATTGTAAATTTGCACGGGGCTCCTTGATACATCAGCTGATCAGATTTCTGCCTAATTGCTTTCATAAATAATTCTTTTTTATAATAGCTGGCAAAACTCATAACTACATCTCTGGGAGTTATTCCTCCCCTTTTAAGAGCCACTCTGTAAACACGCACAATATCGTCTTGCTTCCATTGCAATTCAGGGGCCAGTGATTTTAGCCAGTTCAAAATCATGTCTCTCAAATTCCTGCCACCTTCCCCGCCACCTTCTGGGAATCCTCGAAGTCGGGCGTTGGACCTCCGCTCCCTGTCCTGAAGTTCAATAATTCTCCGCTCCAATTGATCAAATCTTAAATCCTGCTCCTGAATTTTTTCAATATTATCTTTCACTCCTTTTTCCACAGCTGTAACTCTGTCTTTCATAACTTTCATATCGGCAGTGATTCCCAAGACTGATTTTTGTATTTTTTGAAGCTCTGTTTGAACCTCTGACACAATCTGCTCTTTATTTTGATTCAACTCAGCTTTTATCATCACTTGAAAACGTGCCATCAATTCATCAAGATTCATTTCTTTTTGTTTTAACTTCACCACGGAAGCAGTACTGCCTTCTTCAAATTGCCTTGCAGCTGATTGGTCTTTATTGCTGTCCGTTCCAGCTAACATCTTCCTATTTCCGGGTGATGACTCAGCACTTAAAGTTTCACTTTGAGAAAGTTTATCAAATCCCTTAATCTCACCCTCCGGATAATTATAAACCAATTTGTTTTTCTGTTCTTTTTCTATCTCCGCTCTCTGCAGCCGGGTAACACTAACATCCAACACGTGAGTTCTCTTAGAACGAACCCACACAGGCTCCGCTTTCTTTTTATCCCGGCCTCTCCGCATTTAGCACTTGATGGCCGTTATAAAGCAATAAAGAAGTTATAAATCCTGTTCTTTCTTGGAAAGCAGACGCTTAACTCTTCCCATCCAGGTAATCAATCGTTCCTACTCACATTTCTTCATTTGCAGGGGATAATACTGCTTTTAAGTTTTTCTTCATTGGGAGCAAACCGAAACAGCTACCAGCCCGTCCAGCCGGAAGCTCCTCCCCCTGGCATCTCTATTTACATGGATAGACCATACTGCATGTATCCCAGATGACTGGGGTTTAGCTATTATTATAGATTCAACGTCCCCATTATTATTACATGGACGAAGGCGATCCTTAAATGGTATTCCCTGATATCTTCCCTCCAAAACCATAGAAGGCAATGCATCAAATCTGGCTAGACTAAAAGCTTTTCTATACTTGGGAAAAGTCAAATCAGCCAGATAAGCATGAGGCCCAAATATCTTATTTCCTCGAGGGCTAAATTTACACAGAGAACTTACATGATCTTGTAATACAATGTCCCTGATTCTCTGGTTAATAGCCACCTTGGCGTTAGAGTAACCCATTTCTATTAACGCGTTGGGAGAAAATCCCAGGCGTGATCATTCATTACATAAATGCTTTTTCCATTTCGATTGGAAGGGATCTCTTCACTATTGAAATAATATAAAAATTAAACAATGTGGGAGCTAGAATACAACCCTGTTTGACTCCATTAAATGTATACACTGGTCTCGATAGGGCCCCTACCTGGTTACAATTCACCCTTAACCTGGTGTTTTCATGCAAACGCTGCATAAGCAATAATAATCTTCTATCAATGTTGGTGTTCTCAAATTTGGCCCATAATTTATCTCTGGGAATAAGATCAAAAGCTGACTTGAAATTGATAAAAGCAGAGAAGAGGGCACCAGCTTTGGGAGACGCATATTTATCGGCAAGATGGTGAAGGATAAACCCTTGATCCGTTGTTGATCTTCCTGTTCTAAAACCAGCCTGTTCTTCTTCAAGTATATTTTCTACATGTAACCAGTCCAATAATTTATCAAGCAGATGACGTGCATATAGTTTGCTAATAATACTCAGCAAACTAATTGGGTGGTAATTGGCTAAGTCAGATCTGTTCCCTTTCTTCCTATCCTATGTAATTGCCCAGGTAGAACTGATAAATTCTATATTTCCCTGTTACTCGCTGATACGGTTCCTCATATTACTAACAGAGTAGCTAAATTTTGTGCGACTGCCATAATATGCCGCACCTTTTTAACCTCTGACTCTGGCCTTGCTTGACTGTTATAATTTTGATATAAAATTTTGTTGTGAACTTGATATGTATGCTGGTGTAATGGTGTATAGTAGTAATGCATGTTTTATTGATTGATTGTTTCCTTGTTTTTAATGTTATTGTTGGTTCTGGTCAGTGACTGTAATAAATATTCATTCATTCCCACTCATTAAATGAGCAGCAGGAAATAAACTCAAGACACAACATATAATGAAACATAGACTGAATTTTTTTTTAAAGTCTTCAGGGTCCTCTTAAATTCCACTACTGAGGGTGTCATGTGTATCTCCCAGGGGAAGAAAGCTATATAAATGCTAAATGTTCTTGTTGTTGTTGTTATGGATATGCATGTACAGTGTGGTTAAACTTGAAAATGGCTACAGAATAGCAGTAATTTCAGCTGCAATGGATTTTGGACAGTATAAGCCCTTGTTATAAATGTGGAGCTCATTTGATATTGATCAGCGAGGCTGAGGCTATGAGTGATGAGGAAAGTAGGTGGAGTGCATTGCAGCTTGAGGAAACAAGGCAGTCAAATGCTTTTCCCACTTCACAAATTTTCAGAGATTAAACACAACAGTGGTTTTTACCATGCTCCTTTCAGGCAAATATTTGTAGTACTGAGCAGTCCATTGAAGGCTACTTTGGTGATCAGTGTTGGATAATTGGACTCTATATGAATGGCTATGGACATCCTTTAAATATTTTACAAATGAAAAAAACTTTGTATAAAAGGCATTAGTCAACCTGTAGTTTCACAATGCTCACAAAACATTTAACAAAATAAGAATTTCCCAGGCTAAAGCCTGTTTTCATACAGGGGTTGGGGAGAGCGAGCGAGAGTGGATTATTGTCCGCTGCTAAATGTGTAATCCTCAGCTTTCCTAGCTAGCAGTAATGAATATGGAACATCTTCCTTTGTTCACCTATCTGGTCTCTGATCCATAGACCCTCCGCGTGACCTCTTTTTGTGACTGTGTGTCACATTTTTGTGCTGTTTGGTTTACTGACCTCCATTTTGCAAGGTCAGCACAGACTGTCAAAACAGAGTATTCCCTTCTCCCAAACCTAATACAACACACACCATTTCATAAAGCCACTAAACACACTGTTGTCTATTTTTAGGGAAAGTGTAAGATGTATACATTTATACAGGTGTGTGTGTGTGTGTGTGTGTGTGTGTATATTTGTGTGTGCGCACGCACGCGTGCACAAAACAGGCTACATGAGCAGGATTGTACAATTGGAAGGTATATACCTAGAAGTTACGAAGCCAAGCTGCCATACCTTTCAATAGTAATAATGACAGCAAACTTCATTAGCACAATAGCCAGTGCTCAGCTTTGTTTTCCGTGGCAGGATTCAACCCTGGAATTTGATTTACGAGTAAAAAGGATACTCTAATGTTCAGAATGCAGTATCCTCAGCCCGAAGTGACCAAAGCCTGCTGTCCAACTTCCGGGAGGAAAGGACAGGGCTCTTCTAGATCTGATGGCTTGGCTTCCAGGCAGTATGAGACCCAGTATATCTCCTCTAGATTAGAGATGCTAGCAGCACAAACAGTCAGTGGGTTGTAGAGTACAGGGAGTTCAGATTTGTTTCTGAAATATCATTCTAATCTAACCAAAGTTCCTTGTTAGATTAGTAAGTGAAGCACACATGGTGTTTTTTTTTACAGAATTAGGGTGGGTATCTGTATGTGTGTGCATGCATGTGATTGTGCTTAGCTCAGTTCTTCAAAATCTTTGTTTATGCAAAACAAAAAGTGACCAGGCTGCTTCTCCCAAGTTTAATTTTAATTTATTTTAATTTATGTTTTAGTTTACTTCCATCTTGCCTTTCAGCCAAAGGCCCCCAGCGTTAACACAAATACAAAATTCAAACACTAAAATACAACTTAACAAAGGTTTAAGACCACAATTATTAACTTTAACGAAACAAAACCTGAAACCCAAACATATCCTTCTCTCTGCCTAAAGGAAAGAAAAAAGGAACAGTCTCCCAAAAATGTCAAAGAGAGGGCAGTAGTAAGCCTCCACAGGAGCTCATTAAAAGACCCACCTATTCTTGTCCGATTGGCTAATGTAGAGAGTAGAAAGACCAGCAGCCATGTTGAAGTAGAAACTGAAGTGCCTGTCCCAGAAGAGAGAGCTCCTCCTGGTGTTGTCCAGATGCTTGGACTTCCAACTCCCATCAGCCCCAGCCAGCATTGCCAATGGTTAAGAATGCTGGGAGTTGTCATCTAAAACTTCTAGAGGACACCAAATTGGGGAAGGCTTCCTTAGCTGATGAAGAACCATAACAATTTGCGCGCGTAAAGTGGGAAAAGAAGAGGTGAGACACAAGTATATGGTGTAAATAAAGGGCCACATTTTATTAATCAAGATCTGCGAAGGGTGAAAGTACGGTCTTTTTTTTGGAGTTTAAGGAGAGGAGTGGTGGCAGAGAAGAACGAAGAAAGAAGAGATGGAGTTGTTTGTTGGTCTTTGTTGTTTTGTCTTCGTTGTTTTTTGTTGTTGTTGTTGTTGTTTGTCTGTTTCTTTTTTTCCTTTTTTGTTTCCCCCCCTCCTTTTTTTCCCCTTCTAATTGCTCTAAATATTCCTCTCTTTTTTCTTGAAGGAAAATAATAATAATAATAATAATAATAATAATATTAAATTGAATAATTTTTTTTATTATTATTTTTTAGAAGAGTAGAGATGGAGAAAAGGGGAAAAGAAGTAAAGTAGAGAAAAAAGAGAAGGAGGGAAAGGGAAAAAAAGGGAGGAAAAAAAATGAAAATAAGGATAAGATGGTGATTGAGAGATATTTTATTTTATTTTATTTTTTATTTTTTTGGGGAGGGCCTTGGAGGTTGCTGTCCTGAAGGGTTTGGTTTCGTACCCCCCCCCCGAGTAGGAGGGTAGGGTTAGAGCGGGGCATGTTGCCCTGGCATGGTAAGGGGGGAGAAGTCTATAGATGTGGGATAGGTGGGAGGAGGTGTTATGTGTTTATTGTCTTACGGGTGCACTTGTAGTGTATGATTTGTAGGTTTATGTTTTTTGTGTGTGTATGTGTGTTCTTTAAAAATATAAATTAAAAAAAAATTAAAAAAAAAAAAAAAAAGAAAGTACGGGTACTAACTAAAACCGGCCATTGGCCAGTGAGGTATCCCGGGCAGATACATCCAAACCCGGGTGGTGGTGCAGCACTTCGCCACCCCACCAGTTTTACACCCTCTTGGGTGCTGGGAGGCTTTCTCACAGTCCCCACCTCACGGTGCCACAGAACACCGATCCGTGTGATGTAAGCCATCCTCACTGGCGATCCGTATTTTCCCCCACTGAGCCATGAAACTCAGCAAGCGTTGAGATACAGGTCTCGCCAGCCACCTGAACAGTGCCATTGGATGATCACCAAATCCCCTAACCCCACTGCCTATTCCCACACTTACTAGCCAAATGTGACCGGATTGGACCAAATCACACGGAAAACCCAAAATAAAAAACACCCAACCCTGCAACACAGCGTAGAGTAGGCGAAACATGCCCATTGCCCCCAGCCAATCAGGACAATGAGCCAAAATTCCTACTCGGCCCCTGGAAATGGCAGCCAGCAAAGCCCACACTGAGAACAGGGAGGGAGGGAGGGAGCTGCAAAAGAAAGAGCCCAGAGTGTGGGCATGCGGGCCTAATAACGGCCCTGCACGCTCCACCCTTGTATCCTATTGGAGGGTGAGATCACCCCATAGTGGTCTCACTCTCCTTTCCTCCGCGCTCAAAATTCTCCCCGCCCACAGTTGCACGTGGCCGGGGGAAGGGAAATCATGCCACAGCTAACACAAGAGTCATAAAATATGATTAAAAACAACAAACAAAGAGGAAAGTCACAAGAATAAGAAGTCAGCAGATTTAAAAAAAAATTAAACAGCAGCAAAGCAAATATGGAATAGAGATCCATAGTGATACAAGTACAGTGTCCAAGTTATACAGTTAAACCTTTAGAGGCACAATCTTATGCATGCTTAGACAGAAAAAAGTCCTACAACTCCCAGGATCCCTCTAGCCAGCCATGCTGGCTGGGGCATGCTGGGAATTGTAGGGCTTTTTTCTGATTAAACATGCATATAGGATTGCATCCTGAGTCTTGACACTGCAGCTGAAGGCCAACAAGGAAGGGGCAAGACATCTCCAGGCAGATATCTCCAGGCAGGGAGTTCCAAAGTCTGGCTGTAACAACAGAGAAGGCCCCCCAACAATCGTATATGTTCTTATAACCATAGCATAGCACTAGGTACATATATGGAACAGAAGGAAAATACAATTGATATCAACATGGGCAGCATGTGATTCTGATCTCAGAGTAATGTAACACAGGTAGTGTTGGATGATGCTGACTATTTGGTCCATTCCAATCCCAGTTTTGAGACAGAAACTGCCTTGGTCACCTTAAGAGATAAGTTACGCCCAGAAATGGAAGGAGGCAGGGCAACCCTGTTGGTTCTATGTTTTTCGACATCTACATGTCTTATAGGCTTTTCTAATCATATCACTATACCGATAAAGGTGCAATCTTAATCCCAGAATAGTGGGACAAAGATTACAGTTTTCTATCCCTCCCTCCCTCCCTCTTCTGTGCACACTTCCTGCTTTGTGGGATATAAACATCTTGTATTGTGTGATGCAGGATCTATGTAACTGCACAAACACAAAGTAGTAGTTAGCAGTGTGGTGTCAGCACAAAGGCATCTACATGTGATTTGCTCCTATTGAAGCAGGTCTTGGCATAATATAGGATTACACTATCAAATAATGCTTATGAATATATTCTGATTATTTTTGCTCCTTTGCAGCGTGAATGTACAGATATGTTTTTAGCAACAAGAATATGTTTTTGTAGCAATGAATCAGGTATAACATATTTATGTTAACAAACAAGACCCACTTATGTAGACAAAATGCTCCTTAACTGGAGGATTATATAGTATTTATGCAAGACGTATGAAAATGCACTACCAGAAATATTTGCAGTCACTAAGTTACGCTCCCTCATGTAATGACATAAATGATAAAATTGGTTATGAAATGAAAAACCTAGCAACAGAAATGAAAAGGCATGCTGTGTGTGCTAGCAGTGCCTCTATGGAACTCATTACAATTTCTTTGTAAGATGATGAAAGCACCAAGGAGATGAGTTGAACCAGAACTTATCTCCTAATCCGTCCATCAAGTTCACCTTCATGCCACTGTTGTCACTGGTATCCAAAGGTTATTGAAAATTCAGTATTGCAGAGACCATCTATATATGTAAAGAAAACCATTAGTGCATGCAGGCTAGATACACAGGAAAATTGTGCAACCTTTCAATACAGATATGTGTATTCTTCCTCTCTAATCTGATTTTAGATGGAACTTTTGGAAATTATGGGCCTAGGAGTCTCTGTCCATCCATAGATTCTTTGGGTAGCTTTGGTTATCATTATCTCTTAGCTATTAGCTCCTCATCTGTAGACAGGGATGTTGAAGAGTCCTTGGTTTCGAGTCACGAGTCGAGTCACGAGTCTTTGGACCCGAGTCTCGAGTCCAAGTCCAAGTCCTTAGTCCAAAATGGTGACTCACAAGTCACGAGTCATGAGTCACTCCCAAAGCTGACTCCACGAGTCCCTATTAAAATCAATGGGGGGTTTCCCAACAAAATAAGGCTATTTCAGATGTGTGGCTTAAATAAATTCTAGGCACAAGTGTGCCTTTTTATTTCAAAACTCTGCAACTGATTTTGGCAAGAACACACCAGGCAGACAAACCCAAAATAACCAGACAGGCAGAGGAGGCAGGGAACCCCAAAACAGGCCTGCAGAGGCCTTTGTCTTGGACAATTCAACTGTGGAACTGGTCAAGAAGAGACCAGGCAGGCAGAGGAGGCAGGGAACCCCAAACAGGCAGGCAGAGGCAGCCAAACCCAAAATGTCTGAAAGGTTGCTTTTAGGAAAATGATTTTAAAAAATAAACTTGCTGTACTTCCTAATGTGGGTGTGTAGGGAAAAACAGAGTGCCTGTCGTGTGTGAGATGGAAGATTTAAAATCCTATTCCTGTGTGCAGACGCCCATAAATCCACAGACAGAAGTTCAGATCCTTCTCCCCCTCTCCTTGCGCAGCATTCCAGCATTTCGGTTCTCAGCCCGCTCCCTGTAATCTGACACCCGCTCAGCTTCCTCCTTTTGCAGATTAATCCAAGTAGCAAGGAAATAACTCTGTAAACTCCACAGGTCTATTCTACCTGTTTATTTACTTTAGCAAGTATATTCTACAGAGCATACATTTCCTAGTTACAGTCCATGTGCAGAGTATAATGCATAGCAAGCATTTAATCCAGTGGAGCAAGGTGTTTACTCCACCTCAGTGAAGACATTACATGATTGCATTTAGTCCAGCAAGCACTAGTCAGAAGACATGAGTGAAGAGAGTGAACAGTCCTGTTCCTCTCTCACCAACAAAGACAAAGGCAATGGCTACAGACAGCAAAACAAGACAGTACGTCACCAGAAAGCATAAATCATGTGACAGGCTCATACTGTTTCCCATACCCTCTAGTAGTAACCCCTGCGAAAGCACGAGATTCATAGAAAGACACAAAAACTTGTTTACCGCCAGTCTGTACCTTGCATGTGAAAACAATGTGCTCCAGCTTGTGAATGTGATACATATCACAACACCTAAAACCTATCCATGTTGCATTTGAGGAACATGATTTTGGAACATGAGTCTCGAGTCGAGTCCTTGGTCTCGAGTCCCGAGTCGAATCTCAAGTCCCATTAAAAATATTGGGACTCGAGTCTGACTCGAGTCAGAGGGGGGACTCAGTCCGACTCACGAGTCGAGTCCTCGAGTCCGAGTCCCCATCCCTGTCTGTAGAATGTAAACTGTAACTTATAGGCATATGGTGGGAATTGACCAAAGGATTATAAAGAACTGCTCACATTAAACTAGCTATAAATAAATTGTTTAATTAACATAATCAAAGCAATTTTACTTAATAGCATCTAGCAATGTTACTACAGACACTGAACATTTATTAACAGAGAGCTACTTAGATCTGGCGAACATTTTTTGTGTGCACCCAGTTGAACTTTTGATTTCTTTTAATTTCAAAGGGACCCAGCTCTGCACAGCTCTTAGTTTGACCCAGTGAAGCCTTCAAGCAAAGTTATGCAGTGTCAGAGTTGGACACATAGTGCCTGTCCTGTCTGAGTGAAGCCACACACACTGATGCCCCCACCCCAAGGCACAGTGCCTGCCATGGTGCAACCCTAGAACCATCTGAGAGAGGGGTCTATCCACTCCATTCCCCCAGGGCCGGATTAAGAGCATTATGGGCCTGGTGCTGAGGATTTTGGTGGGCCTTTTTATGGAAATAAATAAAATGAAGACGCAATTTTATATTAAAACAAATTAAATATTTTAATTACCATTAAAGTGCCAAAACAGAAACATATTGAAAATATTTCTTTTTTTGTAAACAATAAGCTTGTTAACTCAATAAAACCATTCATCACATATCGTTGATGATAAGTACCTCCACGTTTTTTAACCTCTAGGGCAGTCTTCCCCAACCGGGGCCCTTCCAAATGTTTGGGGCCCCAGCTCCCATCTTCCCCAGCCACTGGCCATGCTGCCTGAGGCAAATGAGAACTGTAGTCCAAAATATCCAAGGGGGATATTTGGTGAACTCTGTTCTCTGGGGTTTTTCAAAATAAAACTTAAAATGCCACACAATTCCCCATGAAAGCGCACGTGCACACACACACACACACACACACACACACACAGTATTAGCCAAGCACACACACACACACACGTGCACACACACACACACACACACAGAACTCTGTTCTCTGGGGTTTTTCAAAATAAAACTTAAAATGCCACACAATTCCCCATGAAAGCGCACGTGCACACACACACACACACACAGTATTAGCCAAGCAGGTGACATTTTGCAGGCGGCAGGAGGATCAACACCCCCAAAAGGCAGACACATTCACATAAATAGAACATTCACAACAACCATTTTTAAATAAACATAAACCATCTTCCCCAGCCACTGGCCATGCTGCCTGAGGCAAATGAGAACTGTAGTCCAAAATATCCAAGAGGGATATTTGGTGAACTCTGTTCTCTGGGGTTTTTCAAAATAAAACTTTAAAAAATGCCACACAATTCCCCATGAAAGCACACATGCACACACACACACACACACACACACACAGTATTAGCCAAGCAGGTGACATTTTGCAGGCAGCAGGAGGATCAACACCCCCAAAAGGCAGACACATTCACATAAATAGAACATTCACAACAACCATTTTTAAATAAACATAAACCATCTTCCCCAGCCACTGGCCATGCTGCCTGAGGCAAATGAGAACTGTAGTCCAAAATATCCAAGAGGGATATTTGGTGAACTCTGTTCTCTGGGGTTTTTCAAAATAAAACTTTAAAAAATGCCACACAATTCCCCATGAAAGCGCACATGCACACACACACACACACACACACACAGTATTAGCCAAGCAGGTGACATTTTGCAGGCGGCAGGAGGATCAACACCCCCAAAAGGCAGACACCCACACCCACAAACACACAGCCCTTACGTTCAGTTTGGCTCACAAAAGAGGGAAAGCCCTTTTACAGAAAAGAAGGAGAAGGAGAAGGAGAACTTGCAGATCAAAAGAGTCAAACTTTTGAACCTTACCTGTGCAGAGGAGGGCCATCAGGACCAGCCGGAGCAAAAACTCAAAAACTCCTGCAGCTCATCAGTAAGGGTCTTCCCAATTTCCCCCAAATTATTTATTAAAAAAAAAAAAGCAGCCACAACAAAAAGCCAGCTTTGCTTGAACAAGAATAATTGTGTTGTTCTTGTTGCTTTTTTTTTGTTGTTAAACTAGCATTTGGACAATTGAGCTGCGAATCAGAAAGATCTTTTGCTCGAGGCTGGAGAGAGAGGTCCCTTCTAAATCTGAATATTACAGACCCTAGCAAGCCCCCCATGTGCTAGACGTTCTCACAAAGAAATGTAGTAACAGTGATTGAAATGCAAAGATACTGAAATGCTAATTTGAGAACAACAGTTCTTGCTAGGTCTTGCCTCAAGCCTGTAATGCAGATGTGCTTAGAACACCTTTCTAATCTTGAAAAAATCATTAATTATGCTGAATGATAACGATCAGAGCTAACTCCAAAGGGGGAAAAATCGCCGCGTGTCCCTATAATTGCGGGCCGATTATCTGTTAAGGGCCTGGAGCGGCCGCTCCCACAGCCCCTATCTTAATCCGGCCATGCATTCCCCTGAGGGTGACTACTGCCCCCAGCAGCAGGGAAGGGTCAGCCATATAACTCTGTCCCTCGGACTGTGTCAACTGCAAAGCCATGTGCTGGTGTGGGTAGTCTTCCTAGCAAGTGAAGATGGTACTGCAGGCTTCAAACACATGGACACATTTTATTTAAACCCTTTAAAATTATTTAATACATTTTAAAAACAAAATAATCCCAACTGAGGTCCTAGGGTCCACTAGGGTCCTCTTTGTATGCACATGCCAAGTTTCAGGTGTCTAGGTTTCAAGGCCATGGCGCTATGGCACTGTCAGGCATACATCCTCTGTTGTTATTATTATGAAAGATAGCAAACCTCTATAATACAAAATACCTTTTGAAGCTGCCCTGAGTGTGGCTTAGGGGGCTGCTGCTTGGGAAGCAGCATTCCAAAATACCTTTAGGCACATGGGTTTTGCTGAGTGGTTGTTTAGATTGGGGCCCTATTCTGCAGCTGTACACAAAATTACTCAGGTGCCCAGTGTGAATGTAGAGATGAACCCTCACCCTTCTGAGACCCAGGCTGCTTGCTGCTTCAGACATAACCCTAGCCCACCTCCTATCTCTGACTTTCTGATGGGACAGGTGCTTGCCAGATTAAAAAGATATAGTTACCAGTGGCAATCTGGTGCTTGCCAGATTAAAAAGATATAGTTACCAGTGGCAAGCACAGTTCTGTGATGCTTATTAACTACCAGGGCTTTTTTTCTGATGGAACTCACCGGAACTGAGTTCCAGCACCTTTTCTTCTATTAATTGCATTACAATTTAATCGCCATCTACTCCCGAGGAAATGTAATCCAAGAGTTCCGGTACCTTTTTCTCCAGAAAAAAAGCACTGTAACTACTATTCCTGTTTTGCTGATTAGCTCATGTCTGGGCACAGCTCTCATCCCCAGGAAGTGACACCCACACCTCAAACAGGGGAAGCAAGGGCAGAAGAGCCCCTGTATTCAAATCAACAATGAGCAGCGGGGACAGTCTGGAGATTTGCTGGCTAATCTGGCTGCATGGTAACGGGCATCAAGGAGCAGGACATTGCCAATGTAATGCTGCTGGAACCAGCACCTCTTATGGCCCCGGATGCCTTGGGTGAATCTGAGGGTCCTCTGGGAGTATGTGCTGCTTGCAGAGCTTATTTGGAAAGGATGAGTGGTGGTGAGGCTGATGAGGATGCTTACCCAGTGGCTCTGCTTCTGGTAGCAGCAGCGTATGGCATGGAAGAGAAGGCTTAAAGTCCTGTTAATCCCTTATCCTCCATATCTGAGGCCTGGGGGGGGGGAGGCAGGCCAAGCATGGTGGAACTCCAAGATGCTGACAGCATACAGTACATTTTGCAGTTCCCAAAGGCATCCCAATTAAGCAGAAGCACTCCATCTAAATTGGGTAATGGAACAGTCCGATTGCTTGCAATATGCTATCTCAAAGGATTCAGGGGATATACAATATGATAATAAAATATAAAGTATTTTAAGATTCTTTTTAAAAACTAAGCACATTGGTAAGAGGTTTTATTTCTCTTTCCATTTCCACTTCCAAATCAAGCATGATACTTCTTGAACTGTATGAATCCTTGGCATAGAGCTGACCCTAGAGGATCATGGTTGATGGCACGGACAGAATCATAGGGAGATAAAAACCACCAATCAGTTCTGCTGTAATTAATGTAGAATTTGAAGCAGGGAGACGGTCAATGATGTGTTCAATAACTCGTGCAGACTTCTATTTCTTAGTGATGCTTATCTTTCTAAGGAACATAGTTAATTTCTTCAGTAGTCTGTAAATTATTACAGAAATTACAAATCTGCCAGAAAATCAATACAACTAATTGTAAATTAATGGATTTCTAAGTGTGAAGGAGTGTGCAATAATGCAGATGAGTTCTTCAAGGAACACACAAGATTGGGACTGGGGAACTGGGAGCCTCCAGCTGCTTTATGTGACATCTTCAAGTGTAAACACATTTCTTTTTCTTCCCCCACTGATTTAGTCTGCCACGGCAACAAACAACATTTCCATTAGCCTCCTACTGTTAAATCTCAGAGTAACTATAATCACAAAAACATCCAACATGCAAACAAACTAATAGAGCAGCAACTGAGGGCATCATCCATTTTCATCTTGCAGACATATTTTTTAGGTTCATCCAGGGTTTGATTTTAAGTTATTTCTGCAGTCTTAAACTGTATTTAATGGAGATAAATAGAGTGATGAGAATGTGCAATGATAAATCATGGATGTTTTGGATGTTCTGGCTATACAAAAGTATTTGTCATCTTGATGTTAGTCCATTTTTTAAATATTGAGTTTCAGCTTTGAACTGATAGCCTAACATGTTCGTCAGGGTGGGGGGCAGAATCAGTGTCAACTGTTCCCATACCCAAATGAAGTTGCCTACAAATGGGAAGCTTCAAACAAATGGACTATAACATTTTCTTTTATTGCTCTTTTATTTCCACATCATTCGCAGAACATATGCTGCCTTGCCTGACTATGTTACCAGCAGCACAACTAAAGCTAGTCTGGGGGCGGGGGGAAGAGCTTTATTTGGTCTTTATTTATATCGACCATAATTTGAACTAAAATTCTTTTTAGACTTAGGGTGAGATAACATGTCTCCTTTTTATATGATTATTGCAATGATCACTTGATAGCCAGAATCTGTACAGTTATTTCAGAGGTGGTAAAGGCTGTGCACAGTCTCCTTGTCACATAATTTTCAACAGAAAGAGTCATTTGTCTGGCATTACTCTCCATACGAAAATCTCCAAAGAGATGTGGCAATGAAAATGTTAGTTTTTGAAGGCTTGCATTTGACTTGGTAATGGGTGGTCATTTCAGACAAAATGCCTCTTCTGGTTAAAATAAGGAATATGTGCAAACTTTATCACCTAAGAAATAAATATGAAATTAGCCCAGGCATACAATTCAGATGTTTACTGGGAATTAACTTGCTTTCTGTAGTTACTACTAGGGACAGACAAATCTGTCAGTTTTGGTTTCTTGCAGTTTCACATTTTTTCAATGTTAGCTTAGGTTCATCTCGAACCTTGAGAATTTCTCCAGTTTTAAATTTAGTTCATCCTGAACTTTGAGAATTTGGTAAAAATGAAAGTTTACATGAATATTCATAAGCATTTTTATGCACATTTCTCCTAATGACAGCAATGTTCCTAATATAATGCATTTTTGAATGTCATTTCCCCTAATATACACATTGTTGTATGTATTTTTTTTTTAATTGGACAACCACTGCAAAATTCGGAGAAGTGTGAATTCTGAAGGATAAATGGGTTTCGGTTCGTATATTCAAGAGTTCAAAATTAGGTAAGTTCGCATTAAAATGTGAACTGGATGAATTCTGGTAAACCTCCATTAAATTTCTCCCTGGATTCCGGAGTTCTGGTCTTGTTGCTCGACTGATATATTGGAAATCCTCTATTTTTCACTATTTTATTTCCATATTTTGTGCTGGGCACTGTGCAAGTTGCAGATTGTCACTGATTTTAGTTTGTTTGTGCCTTTCCCCCATCTGCAGTCATGTGAAAAGAAAGTGCACCCTTCTCGAGTTCCATGGTTCCAAGTATCAGGACAGAAGAAAAATCATCAGACCTGTAGCAGGTCTCAAAATTAGGTAAAGACAACCTCAGATGAACAACAACACATGGCAGAGTACACCGTGGTATTATTTATTGTACAGAAATACAGCCAAGATGGAGAAGCCATGTGGGAAAAACTAAGTACACCTTATGATTCAATAGCTGGTAGAACCACCTTTAGCAGCAACCTTTAGCACCTTTAGCAACCACCTTTAGCAGCAATAACTTGAAGTAATCGTTTTCAGTATGATGTGATCAGTCTCTCACATCGTTGTGGAGGAATTTTGGCCCACTCTTCTTTACAACATTGCTTCAGTTCATTGCGGTTTGCGGGCATTTGTTTATGCACAGCTCTCTTAAGGTCCCGTCACAGCATTTCAATCGGGTTGAGGTCTGGACTTTGACTGGGCCATTGCAGCACCTTGATTCTTTTCTTTGTCAACCATTCTGTTGTAGATTTGCTGGTGTGCTTGGGATCATTGTCCTGTTGCATGACCCAATTTCAGCCAAGTTTTAGCTGCCAAACAGATGGCCTCACATTCGACTTTAGAATACCTTGGTATACAGAGGAGGTCAGGGTCGACTCAATGACTGCAAGGTGCCCAGGTCCTCTGGCTGCAAAACAAGCCCAAATCATCACCCCTCCACCACCGTGCTTGACAGTTGGTCAGAGATGTTTGTGCTGATATGCTGTGTTTGCTTTTTGCCAAACGTGGCGCTGTGCATTATGGCCAAACAGCTCCACTTTGGTCTCGTCCATCCAGAGGACATTGTTCCAGAAGGCTTGTGATTTGTTCAGATGCAACTTTGCAAACCCAAGCCATGCTGCCATGTTCTTTTTAGAGAGAAGAGGCTTCCTTCTGGCAACCCTTCCATGCAAACCATACTTGTTCAGTCTTTTTCTAATTGTACTGTCATTAACTTTTAACGTTGCACCTGCTGACTGCGGCCTGTAGCGCCTGAGATGTAACACTTGGATGTTTGGCAATTTCTCTGAGCATTGCACAGTCTGCCCTTGAGGTGAATTTGCTGGAATGTCCACTCCTGAGAAGATTGGCAACTGTCTTGAATGTTTTCCACTTGTGAATAATCTTCCTCACTGTAGAATGATGGACTTTAAATTGTTTGGAAATGGCCTTATAACCCTTCCCAGATTGATGGGCAGCAACAATTGCTTCCTTAAGATCATTGCTGATGTCTTATCTCCTTGGCATTGTGGTAACACACACCTGACTGCTGGAGACCAGCAAACTCCGGACACTTCAGCTTTTATGGAGGTGGTCACACTTGCTGATGATCAATTCATCAAGGGCATTTGCTTAGCAGCACCTGGCTGCTCCTTAGCCTCTTCATACCTATGGCAGTAGTAAGGGTGTACTTAGTTTTTCCCACATGGCTTCTCCATTTTGGCTGTATTTCTGTAATATAAATAATGCCACGGTGTACTCTGTCATGTGTGTTGTTGCTCATCTGAGGTTGTCTTTACCTAATTTTGAGACCTGCTAGCTACAGCCCAATGATTTTTCTTCTGTCCTGATACTTGGAACCATGGAACTCGAGAAGGGTGTACTTTCTTTTTCACATGACTATATATTACCAATGTGCATGTGTGCAATGATAAAATACTGCAAAAATCAGTCTTTAATTGATTGTAAATATATAGCGTTGGCTCCAAGGCCGGGTCACGCCCCCAACCCGATCTTCCGCGGGGGCGCCGACCCAACTCAATCTTCTGAGCGGCGCAAAGAGGTTCTCAGGCCGCTCGATCGGGCGTCTTCTGCCCCGTCCATCACTTCCGAGATCGGAAATTATGCGACGGGACCCTGCGCAGGCGCAGAACGCGCCACAGGGGTCCAGCACACCTGCGCAGGGTTCCGTCACATCATTTCTGGTCCCGGAAGTGACACAACGGGATGGAATGGACCGCGTGGGCAGCTTGCCGCGGAGAGGGCGAGCTGCCCCAAAGAACAAGGTAAGGTCTCGCCGGGCGTGAGCGGGGCCAATTTTGGCCTCGTTTCTGCCCGGCGAGGCTCGATCATACAAGCCTATTAGTTGTATCATAATCTTTTCATGTGGTGTTTTATGCATCAGTAAAATACTGAAGTCTCATACAAGGCTGCCCAACCATTAAGTTCGGCCTATGAGGGCTGCCAGTAAAGTCCATCAAGCTAGTGGGCACAAGAGATATGGCCTTCTCTGTGGTGGACCCATCACTGTGGAACTCTCTCCCATGGAAAATTCTCTTAACCCTTTCATTGTGTGTTTTTAAACATGCTTTCAAGACTTCATTGTTCACATGTGATTTTACCTGATTGTTATGAAGTTGGCTGGAGTGGGTGGGTTAATTGTTAAATTAAAAATTAAAAACAATTAAAAATTGTTAAAAAATTTTATTTTATGGTTGGTTTTAGATCGTATTGTTGAATTGTGAATATTGATTTTGTATTTTTGTTTGTTTTTATGATTATTTTAATATGTAAACTGCCTTGAGAAAGCTCTGTAGTCTTTAAAGGTGGTATATAAACACCTAAAATAAATAAATAAAGATGTGCATCACATCCAAACTGCTTTTTTGCAATGTTTTGTCAACCTGCACTTGCCCACTGGAATCACAGACTGAGTGAAAAGGATGCAAAGGAACTTAAAGTAGTGGCAAACTGCACCTGCTTCAGTTCCAGAATTAATGTTATCAATTCTGCTAGTTTAACTGGAATTCAGGAGGAGTGGAATACAGGACAGGGCAAACCCATGATAAATTAAGGAATGGAACAGTGGGAATTTGCTCATCCATAATTTTGTGTAGTGGAGAAGTGGCTTGGCCAGCTCTTCTATTCATCACATACCTAAAACAGAATGCAATGTGATCACTCCCATGTGTGATCTCCACCACCCCCATACCGCTTTCTGAGGAGCAAGAATCCATGGGTAAACATTTGAACCAGGACTCACCATACAATACTATAAGTCCCATCTGAGTTCATTGGGGCTTACTCCCAGGTAAGTGGGTATAGGATTGCAGCCTCAGTCGTTATATACTGGGTGATCATGGATCATTAATGCTTTCTTCACAGCTCAGAAAAATACCCCAGGAGGGCATGAAAAAAGACACAGCTATTTGAGTAGTTGATTTGTACAATCTTTGTATTATGCTACAGGGGTGCTAGTTACTGCTGGCAGTAATCCCTTTGAGAAGGCCTCTTATCTTAATTTGTGCACTAATTAAACATATTAGTATGTTTAATAAAAACATATTTCACAGAAAATTATTGTATGTTAAGAATAACATCATTTCTGTATCCTATATAATAAAAAAAATGAGGGCACAATACAACTAAGGTTAAATACTTGTTTACTTCCCTGATTTCATTTGGATAGTTAGGTATGTGCTTAACACACAATCCTATGAGTGTTTACTTGGAAGTAGGTCCCAGTGGGCAGCATCCATTGGAATGCAACTGCTAACATAAATTATGTTGCTCTTTCATAAACTACTCTCGTGCAACTCCAGTAGCATTAGCTGGCATACCAATTTCCCCAGGAAATCCAATGAGGTTTACTCCCTAGTAAGTGTGTCTAGGGTTGAAGTTTAAACCTCTCCCATGAAAATCAGTAGAACTTAGAAATGCTTAACTGTGGCTTGATTATGCCTATTATATTTAAACTTTTAGAAATGAAAACTTACCAAAATCAGTGAGGCTTTGTTGATCTTGCTGGAATTTTGCAAGATGTACCCAGCAATTTGCTGACTTGTTCCTCTGCCTAGAGGCGGCTTATTAAAGTTCAGGTAAAGTGGCCAGTGGGCTTGGCTTAGGTATGGTATGTAATTTGGGAATGTTTGATAATTATCTATTTATATAATTCAAACTGAATGATACTTTGGTAGCTGAAGAATTTTCATGATTCCCTTAAGATGTGTGTGGCTTAAAGCCTTCTGACAAATATGGCTTTGTCTGTATCTATTTTATACAACTAAATGCTTGAAAATGAGGCCAAGATGCAAATCAAAAAATTCAAACCTTCCTCTGAAGTGGTCACAGCCTTAATACATCAGTAAGAGATTATAAACTTGTTTTTCTCCCAGTTAAGGCTGTGATTCCCCAAATAAGGAGTTAAGGTCATTAGGAACACTGACAGGAGCTTTGATCAAGAAGTTAGCAAGAAAAACATTGTCATGGCAGCTGTCCTTTCCCACAACCTCTGATACACTTACTTTCCCCAGTTTTGGGGCAGAGACTTGTTTTGGATTAAAGTTACTACTGAGCATGTATGCCTCTTCCTTGTTTCCTCCCAGCTATGCTGCAAGGGGATGGTGGGAAAGGAGTGGTGGAGGGAGGTGAAGATGCACAATGTAGCAAAATGCTTGACATTTTGCCCGTTCTTCTCCCAGTTTCTTGATTCTTGGCCTGGCTTTGGCTAGTGAAAGGTATGGTTGGATAACATAGAGGTGGTAACAGTGATGGAAGTGATGGAAGAAAGGGAAATATTTCATGGTCTGTATGTCTGCCATGCAAGTGCAGAATGTCATAATTCAGCATCTTGTGTTTGGTTGTGTTTTTTTGCGGGAGGTGGTTCTTCCTGAAAGCAACTATCGTGCAGTAGTTAGAGTGTTGGACTGGGACTCTGGAGATCCAGGTTCTAGTCCCCAGCTGGCCATGAAGCTCACTGGGTGACTTTGGGCCAGTCACTGGGCCGGTTCATACGACCCAGGCGGCAAGCGGGGGAGGAACCACGGGGCCGTCCGCGGGGTCCGGCGGGGCACCACAGACGGACTGCAGTGGAGCCAGCAGTCCCCGCACCGCAGGGGGTGGTGGCTCGGGATGCCCAGAGGGGCAGTTTGTGCGGCCCCCACGGGACAGCCGCCTGCTGATCACATGGCAGGGTGGCCACATGCGGTAGGGGCTTACCCCCTACCACCCATGGTCACTTTGCGTGCATCCCACGTGCAGCCATCCTGCAGGGGCACCCCCAGTCAGCGTTCGCACAACACGGGAACCGCGGGGGACCTCTCCTCCCCCGCGGTTCCCGTATCGTGTGAACATGCCCACTGACTCTCAGCCTAATCTACCTCACAGGGTTGTTGTGAGGATAAAAGGGAAGGAGGAGGACCATGTAAGCCATCTTGGGGTCCTAGCAGCAGCAGTAGTAGTAATGAGAAGAAGGAGAAGGAGAAATAGTAGAAGTAGTAGTAGTAGTAGTCAGGTATTTCTCAGGTAAGCAGAATTCTAAAGCACATATGCAATCTGATCATGCAGTCTTGTATGCAACAAGTAAAATAAGGGGAAACAAAAATTAGGGATAGGCAGATATTGGGCCGGTTTGCATGACCCAGGCTGTGGGTGGGGGAGGCACCACGGGGCGATCCGTGGGGTCCGGCGGGGCACCGGAGACGACCTGTGCGCATGGGCGGGCCCCGATGGAGCCGGCAGTCCCCGCACTGCAGTGCGGGCCTCCCAGCGCTAGGGGGCAGGGCCCGGGATGCCCAGAAGGGCCGTTTGCCCCTACAGGATGGAGCGGCGGCAGCTCCGGCCACTCTGGGCTGCTGCCTCTGTGCGGCCCCCGCGGGACGGCCACCCGCTGTTCGCACGGCAGGGTGGCCACGCGCGGTAGGGGCTTACCCCTCTACCGACCATGGTCACTTTGCATGCGTCCCGCATGCGGCCGTCCTGCGGGGGCACCCCCGGTCGGCGTTCGCACGACACAGGAACCGCGGGGGACTTCTGCTCCCCCGCGGTTCCCGTGTCATGCGAACACGCCCATTCTGTATAATTGCCTGTGTAAGATCAATTGCCTGTGTAAGATCAATTATCTGAAAGACCGTATTCTCCCCTACGAGCCTTCCCACATTTTGAGATCCTCAGGGGAGGCCCTTCTCCCAGTTTCGCCACCATCACAAGCATGCCTGGTGGGAACATGGGAGAGGGCCTTCTCGGTGGCTGCCCCAGCACTCTGGAATTCCCTCCCCAGGGAGGCTAGAGTGGCGCCCTCCCTGGTAAACTTCCGGAGGCAGGCAAAGACCTTCCTGTTTTGGAAGGCATTTGGAACTAGCCTGTGATGTGATGGAAAAATGCTGTTTTTACTCTTATGTATATTGTACTGTAAAATTTTAATATAATTGACAATTTAATTCTATTTTTAATTTTTGTATTTTTGTATTTTTGTTTTAATTGTATGAGTTTTAAAGGCTGTAAGCCACCTTGGGTCCCAGTGTTGGGAGAAAGGCGGGATACAAATTATTATTATTATTATTATTATTATTATTATTATTATTATTATTTAAATTTAAATTTATGTTGAACAACATCTTGTCAAAATAAAATAAATAACAACATCATCATCATCATTTTTATTTTTAGTATTCTGGCAGAGACTGGAATACTCAATATGGATTTAATTAGTTAACATTGTATTCTGACATGTTTAATTATAATGGACAATAGTTTATTGTAGTGGCTTGTTCAAAATTAGGAGGATAATTCAGTCAATGATAGGTTCCTCTGAATTTATTCCAGTGCATGGGATTACCATAGAAACATCCTACATCACCCCACATGCAATAATAATTTAATTTACTATTAAATGTAATGTAATTCAACGTTCAATGAATGAAAGAGAAATAGTTTGGAGGTTTATGTTCTTAAATATCTTAAAACTGAGCTCTGAAAGTTATTTTGAGAACTTTTTCAGCTTGAAGCCACAGCTTTGGGGTGGGGGATTAAAGGTTTCATGAAATTGTGCTTCCCACCCAGACCTTTTTTTTGCAGCTGCAGCTTCATGTAACCTATGCTGTTTGCTGTTGCCTGGTTCCATGTGGCATCATTGTAAAGCCATCCAGAGTCAAGGCACGATACCTGTACTCTGGGATCTATTGGGCAAAAAGCATTGAGGAAATGGCACTGGGCAAATCAGCAAATATAAAGCTAGGCACTCGCAACAAGTGCTTTGTCTCTGTTTTTCCTCACGAAAACATCCTGTGAGCAAAGTGCTGAACTTGAGGGGTATATTTCATCTTGCCACTGTCTAAAAATATATGCAAAATACTGGATTAATTGGCTTTTAATGTTCGACTGTGAGTCCCTGCACCCATACCACATGGTAGATTACTTCAGAACAATTGTCAAGTTTGAAAATCAAAATAGACCCTTAGTTAATTTGTGATCAGTGATCTAATCAATGTCATTTGGTCACACTGAAGTGAGTAGTGGACTGTAGTTCACAAAAGCTTATGCCATAATAAATATGTTAATCTTTATGGTGCCACAAAACACTGTGTTGTATTTGCTGCAACTGAGTACCATGGCTACCCTCCTGGAGTTTGATACTATGTGACATTTTTCCAGCTGAAACAATAAAGAGTGTTGTGGTGCCTTAGACTAAGAAATTTATTCATGGACACTGTCCACTTCAGCAGATAATGTGTTAAGCTCAGATTGGCGTATTCATATGCACAGGCTGCAGGCAGGGTGGGGTGGGGGCAAAGAACTGTTGTCAGAAGGAATTGAAATGCAAAAAAAACTAGAGACAGTCATCATCATCAGGCGATCACTCGTGACCGAGTAAGATTGTCTTCCGGGATAAAAGGAGGAGATTCTAAAGAAGATTGTGTAGACTCTAGCGATGGGTCCGTAAGTGACTGTGGAGGCCAATTCTAGATCCACACAGCTTCCCACAGTGAGGACACAGGTTACCAGATAGAAGATGGTCCTGTAAAGGATTCATTTGACGTGCTTTTCGCTTAGCACGTTTCTCCCTTTCACCTTGCACTCGGGCTTCTTCAAAGTCCATGGAACCTTTGTGAAAGGCCAACCTCCAGTTAGATCGTTCATGGGCCAGAGCTTCCCAGTTTTCGATGTTTATATTGCATTTTTTTAGATTAGCCTTATGAACATCTTTAAACCTCTTATATTGACCACCGATATTCCGCTTTCCATCCTTGAGTTGGGAGTAAAGTAACTGCTTTGGGAGACGGCAGTCAGGCATTCGAACAACATGACCGGTCCACTGAAGTTGGCGTTGAAGGATCATTTTTTCAATGCTAGTAGTCTTTGCTTCTTCCAGTACACTGACATTTGTTCGCCTATCTTCCCAAGTAATTTGCAGGATTTTCCGGAGGCAACGTTGATGAAACCTTTCAAGGAGGTGGAAGTGACGTTTATAGATAGTCCATGTTTCGCAGGCATACAATAAAGTTGGTAATACAATGGCTTCATAAACCAGTGTTTTGGTCTTCTTACAAATATCCCGATCCTCGAACACTCTATGTTTCATTCGAGAAAATGCGGCACTTGCGGAGCTCAGACGATGCTGGATTTCACTGTCGATGTTAGCTGTAACAGAAAGATAGCTGCCAAGATAGAGAAAATGATCGACATTTTCCAGTATTGTCCCGCCAAGCTGGATAGATGGCATCACCAAAGGATTGGCTTGCACTTGCTGATGAAGCACTTTGGTTTTTTTGATGTTAAGTGAGAGACCAAGTTTTTCGTATGCTTCTGCAAAAGCATTTAGGATAGTTTGGAGATCATCCTCTGAATGTGCGGAGACCACATTATCATCAGCATACTGAAGTTCCACAACGGAGGTTGTAATTACCTTACTTTTTGCTTTCAGCCTGCTGAGATTAAAAAGCTTTCCATCTGTTCGATATATAATTCCCACACCGGTGGGAAGTTTCCCCTCGACAAGATGTAAAACCATGGCGATGAAAATGGCAAATAATGTTGGGGCGATAACACATCCCTGTTTAACACCTGATCCCACTTTAAATGGAGCACCATGAGAGCCGTTGTTGTCCAAAACCGTTGCCGTCATGTTGTCATGGAGAAGTCGCAAGATATTCACAAATTTATTGGGGCATCCAATTTTCATAAGGATAGTCCAGAGAGCTGTACGGTCTACAGTATCAAAGGCCTTAGCCAAATCGATAAATGCCATATAAAGGGGTTGATTTTGCTCCCGGCATTTTTCTTGGAGCTGACGTGCAGTAAAAATCATGTCTACTGTCCCTCTAGAGGGGCGGAAACCATATTGAGTTTCAGGGAGGATCTCTTCTGAAATAGATAGAAGACGGTTTGCGAGAATCCTAGCAAATATTTTACCTGCGGTTGCTAAGAGAGAAATGCCCCGATAGTTTCCACAGTCTGTTCTATCACCCTTCTTAAAGAGGGTGATAATTATGGCATCCCTGAAGTCTTCTGGGATCTCTTCTCTTATCCAGATTTTTTCGATGAGTTTATGAAGATGTTGTACAAGTTCGGGCCCCCCTTCTTTAAAGATTTCAGCAGGAATCCCATCTGGTCCACTAGCTTTGTTGTTCTTCATTTGATTAATGGCTTTTTTTACTTCATCCAAAGTGGGGAGTATTGCAAGTTCCTCTTTAATTTGTTTTTGCGGGATTTGCGAAAAAATCTCATTATCCACCTTAGATTTACGATTTAAAAGGTCATAATAATGCTCTTTCCAACGCAGTGCAATAGACTCTTTGTCTTTTAAGAGTTTGGTGCCATCTTTTGATTGTAAAGGGTTTGTACCATAGGTTTTTGGTCCATAAATGGCCCTTGTGGCCTTAAAAAAGCCCGTGCAATCATGAGATTCTGCAAGTTGTTGACTTTCTTCAGCTTCTTTTTCCACCAAGCGTTCTTAAGTTCTCTTGTTCTTCTTTGGACCTCAGCCTTTGCGCTAGCGTAGGTTTTTTTTCTTGGCAGCGCAGTTAATATCATTTTGCCATATTTGGAAGGCTTTCCTTTTTTGGTCAATTATATATTAATCTCATTGTTCATTTTCATCAACCAATCCTGATGTTTCTTAGTTTCATATCCAATAGTTTGTTCACAAGCTGCAGTAATGGAGGTTTTCAGCTTAGACCAATGGTCCTCAACATAAACAAACATAGAGACAGTGAGGATTACCTTAATAGTTGCCATTCATAAAACCTTGTTGAGTGATAATGCAATGTTGAGATGATTAACATGTAGTGTGATAGATAGATAGATAGATAGATAGAGTTGTCTTTATTTAAAGCACAGGAAATAGAGTTGAATATCTTGATGAATTGCACTTCAGCTATTTCACATTGATATCTTTCTTTGACATTCCTTTGTTCAAGAATGGCCACCTTAAGGTCATTGACAGAGTGTCCTGGGAAGCTGAAATGTTTCCCCATGGGTTTCTGAACATTGTCATTCCTTATGTCAGATTTTGTGTCTATTATTTTGTATAAAGACTGCCCTGTTGTTGTATGTAGAATGCAGTAGGGCATTGCTGGCAAATGATGGCATATATCACATTGGAAGATAAGCAGGTGTATGGACTCCTGATGTTGTGGGTAGCATTATTAGGTCCTATAATAGTGTTGCCAGAGTAGATATGGGAAGAGGGTTGGCATCTGTGTTTGCCACAGGGTCTGGTTCCAACTGTGTCCATGAAACAAACTAATTCATAGTGTGGTGGGACACATAATGGCTTTATGTACACTGTTTGTGTGTCCCTTTAACCTGGTATACTACAGTTAATGGCTTCAAAAGTATTAATAGTACATGTGCATCTGTGTCAGGTCTGGTGTTAACCTTAAAGAAACTCCCTACCTCCACTTCTTGTTGTATTAGCTGAGATAGCACCTTAAGAAGGGAGGAGAATTTGGCACACTTCTAACTGTTGTGTCAGTTTCAGGAGATAGATTTGATGATCTTCATCAAGAAATAGCCTGTTGTAAAACTGCTTCAGGTGCAACCTATTTTCAAAATAGTTGGAATAGGAATACAAAAAAACTGTACTTGTCAGCTGAATAATTGAATAATTTTAAGATTAAAAGTGATTAATGACTATCATTAAGATTAATGACTAGATTAATGGCTAATTAATGGCTAACCTACCTCACAGGGTTGTTGTGAGGATAAAACGGAGAGGAGGAGGAGGAGGAGGAGGAGGACTATGTAAGCCGCCTTGGGTTCCTTGCAGGAAAAAAGGCGGGGTATAAATATAATAAATAAATAAATATAAAAATCATGGAGAAAGCACTGGAGATAAACCAGTGTTCATAAAATGACCATTGAAGGATTTTGTTGGCCTTCAGAAATACAGCTGGGTGGGAAAGTCATAACAGAACTTGCCAAAGCCTTTATAATGATCTGAGTGACAGGTAGGGAACAAAGAGAGATGGACACGCTGAACATACTTTATGAGTAGAAAGTATCTCCTACAATGTGCCTGCTTTGATCTGGTAATTTCATGCTTAAAAGCTCCCTGAGGAAAAATGGTTAACTGCATCTGCTTGAAACTACTAGCCTTGCTCTGTTAAGGGACCTACCTGCTGAAACGCTAATCATGGAAGATCGTGTGGTGACACTTTAAAATTCATCTTCCTCCCTCTTTTGTAATGAGTAAAAGAAACAGAATCACATTACTGCAGCATGAGACTCATCATTCTAGCTTCAAACTGACATTCTTTTATGTCTCTAAATAATCAGATCTTTTGTTTCTTTTTTTGTTGTTAGAAAAAATGATTCAATGCATTTTAGAAAGTATATACTAGATGAGCTGAACACATCTATTTTCATGTTAGGGTGAACGCTTCTGGAGACACACACAGTTTTGCCAATAGCATATAAATATGTAGATAAGAATCCTTTCATTCCATTCCATCCTTTGATTCCATTCAACTGGCACTGCAAGATTCTTATCTAAATTCAGAAAAAAACTTTTTCAATTAAAAAAAGAATCCATGGTTCAGATCCATTCTAACATGTAAGCTAGACATAAAGCATTATAACTGATGAATGATAACATTGCTCACAAATGATGAAAAACTTTTCCAGCTCTTTAAATGCTTTTTACATTGTCTGTTTCTTAAAGATGTCTGAGTTTATAATCAGACAGTAGTTTGTTTTTGAGAATCAACTATATTCTGAGCAAACACTGAAACAGAATTTTCAATAGCATAAAGCTGCATTTTACAGAAGGAAATACAATCCCATTACTAATGCCTCTTTTTTAAGGACAAATATTTTTGATACTTCTCATATAATGTATTCTTTTGTTGAGAAATATTCACAAGCAAATAGAAAATTGGAAGTGCCTTGGTTGTCAAGTTATGAAATGCAACAGTTACACTAAATAAACTACAATATACCAAGGTCATGATCCAGTCCCCATTCACATTCTTCCGTGGACAAGAGTTACTTGCCATTGACCCTTTGTCCTGTCACAATCTTCCTGCAAGCAGAGATCTGCTCTCATGGGACATCTGAGGCACCTGACAGCATGCAGAGCAGACCAGTCAGGCAATATCTGCATTAGTAAAGCTCAGCAACATATGGTGTTATATATGCCCAACATTAAAATAAATATAATTAGTTAAAATAGTATAACTGCAGTTGATATGACTTTGAGAATAGAACTGGACCTTTCAGATCAGTGTGTTTTCCCTATGTGTTCCTATAAAGAGAATAATGTGGAGTCACTCCCACATACGTTTCCATGGGAACAATGAAATGTGTTAGACAATAATTCATGGCTCTCTCTGATCTGTGAATGCTGGAAATTGTACCATAGAATTTGTTTAGGCTGACATCACATACAGGGACAACTCTCTCCCATTGCTGATTTGCTGCTGTTTTAATGTTTTACTGATTTTTTTATTGTTCAATTATTTATTGCATTTTATTATTTTAATGTGCTTATAAATAGCCCTGGAATCATTGAAGAAGGGTGGTCCAAAATCCTATAATTAGTTAACTATATACCTAGCTAACTAACTAACCCCTGCTATGTAGGGTCATGCTATATGAAACATGAATTTCCTGATTTCTGAAACATCTAAATCGGGCTCCTTCAACCTGGTGCCCTCCAGATGGGTTGGGCTGGTGCTAGCTGGGGGATACTGGGAGTTATAGTCCAACACATCTGGAGGGTACCAGGTTTGGGAAGGCTGGTCTAAATATACCCCACCAATCCTTGCCTCAGAGAACTGTGTATGGAAGCTGTACACTTGTTTGGACTTCTGAATCTTAGTTAACCTCAATATGCTTGATCTGCAAACACATTGCTATATTGATTACCTCATTACATTTGAGCAAGGCTGCATGTGATTTCAGTCAATGGCTCTTAATAAACTCTGGTCAGCAAGCTGTGACAGAACAACATTCATGTGGTATTTAGAAAGTCTAATTGCCTGGATTCAGTGTTTTACCATATCCTCAGAGGTGTCTCAGCTAAACATTGACAAAAGATGGAATCCATTCAGAGTTGTGTCTCCATTATCACATTTAGTACTACATCAGTATAATCGAATCCTTCAGAAAATTGAGGGTGTGTAGCTGCCTGTGGTGAACCTGGTCTTAGGGTGGGACCCTCTACTCTAGAGCAATTGCACTGTTAACAGCAAATGTGGATGATCACCCACCACCACTAGGCAATCCCTCCGTTCACTTCTGCTGCCACCATTAAACTGCACCCCTTTTAAATTAAAATGTGCCCTTTCCCCTAAGGTTTTTATAGATGGATTTCATAGATCATAGAGTTGGAAGGAGCCTACAAGGCTATCGAGTCCAACTCCCTGCTCAATGCAGGAAACTAGAGGAGGGGTCTCCCATCCAAGTAATAACCAGGCTTGACCCTGCTTAGCTTTCCACACTCAGACAAGATGAGCCAACGTAATACACAGGCCTGTTGATTAGCTGGCCATTAGGTGTGAGACAAAACAGATCAGAGGTACCAGGAAGATAAACAAAGATATGTAATATTTTATTAGGCAGAAATAAAACAGGAAAGCTTGTTAATTAAGATAGTGGTTAGTACTTTAAAATAGGGTTTCTGTATGGTTACTGTCTGTTACCATCAATCAGGTGTTAGAAGTCCCGGAACCTAACCCTAACTGAACTTAAGTCAATTCCCATCAAACTCCATCCCAGTTAACTCACAGGCCTAACAATGAGGGGGACTTGAAAGGCAGTCTTCTCTCTGGTAGGTTTGACTTCCTCCTGGAACCTTTAAGGCTGTTCATCAAGCTTCTCTGAGGCGTTCCGTTTGATCCAGCAGCTGTGCTGTCTTCAGACCATGACCACCAGCTGACAGGCTTCAGCTCTTTCCTCCAAAGGCTGCTCCACGTGCTCTTAGTTCGGGTTCCTGGTCTTGCAGCTGCTCTTTTTCCTGGCCAATGTCTTCTTCAGGCTCCCAAGCCTCTCTCGAAGTCACCCCCTGACAACTCTTTCTCAGGGAAAACTCCCCCCTCCCCGACAGACTCTCCTAGATGCCTCTCAACAGCTCCTTATATTAACTCCAGTCAGAATCATCCAGCCAATCAGCTTTAGTGTGCCCAGCATTCCATCACACCAACTCTGTTTAAACTCAGGTCCAATGGGCATCTTTAGAATGTTCAGTAATTCTCCAATCAGGTGGTATCAATTTCAGACCTACCTTCCTATATATGAAGACAGAAACCTGACTTCATTTCCCTCAGTGCTGACAGTAACTGCCATTTTACCAGCACACCGCATTTACAATGTAACTCTCCTCAGGCACTAGCTTCCAGTAAAAGGCACACATTTTTCTTCTACTGTTAACCTATTCAGTCGTTTAGTCACTGAAACAAAACAAAACAGTTAAACTTTTACTCGGTTTTACCTCAGTTTCTTCATACTGCCTTATGCAGGTGTTCCTGAAAGGGCATATTTAAACACATGAGTGGGCAGCAGGGCTTTTCCATGCTGCACAGCCCTGCTCCCTCAATGTCACACATGTGATTTCACCTCCCCCTGCTCAGGTGTAAAGCATGAACATTTGGAGGGAGCAGGTCTGTGTGCACACAGCTGTATGCCTGGGATGTGCAATATACAAACCATTGGGGGAAGGACTATGCAGCACAGTCCACTCCCCATTAGCCTATTTACATAAGCCCTTTCAGGGATGCTTTAATAGGGCATGCGCTCACACACACACACACACGCACACGCACACACATATTCAACAGTAAAGCAACCTAGGTTTGTTTGTGTGTGTGTGTACACGCACACACACTTAAGTTTCCCCATTAGCAAGACTCAAAAAATGTCTGATGCCTTCACCTTCATAATACTTCACTATGAGGCATAATTCACTATGGGGATGGTGGTGAAGGAAAGAGAAAGAGGGCAACAGCTACAGCAATTGGGCCATATTATGTGGGCACCAACCTTTAGCAGAAAGCCGTGCCTGCTTGATATTACAGATGAGGCTGTGTATCATGCAATATATTTCCGTCAAGTTTAGGCACAAAGTCATCCATACTATGCAATACAGTTGTGTCACTCTGAAGTGTGACAAGAGCAGTAGCCAAGATAGCAATTATACACTGCGTCACCTATAGCTTCAGGTGGATAACATGGTTCTCCCTCTGTGGACTCTAAGGTTCAAACTCCATTCTATAGTAAATACATAGCGTGTAACTCTGCTGTTGATTTTTTACTTGAAAGTAAGTGCAGGGGTCCCAATTCAGCTTGGGACTGCAGGGCATGGGGAGGGGAGGCTTAATCCTTTCATCCCGCCCAACACAATCCTGAGAAAGATCAGCCCCCATTCAGGACCGGTGCAAGGCCGTTTGGCGCCCTAGGCCGTCAGGTATTTAGCGCCCCCCCTCGGGTGGGGTGGGTGGGCTCTGGAGCAAAGCAGCCTAAAATGCCTGCTCGCCCAGCGCCCCCCCCCCCATGGCCAGCAGCCCTCTGCAAACCTGGAGCAGCAGCAGCAGCATCTTGGCCAGCAGCAGCGCGCTCAGCACAGCCCGTCCAGGATGCCCGGCCGGGCACTGGGCCATGCGATGCCGCCTCCTCCTCCATGCCGCAGCCCGCGGGGGTCCACCCCCTCGGGCTGGGCCGTGAGCGCTCTGGTGCTGGGGCCCGGATCGGATGGCATGAGTATCGGAGGCCGCGCGAGACGAGACTTCCGAGGCAGAGCGCGAACGCTACTCACAGAGCCGGGCAGCCGCGGCGTGCGCTCTGGAGGTGAGGCGAGGCGGTGGCAGCACCGCCCCCTGCAGACAGGGTCCCGAGGCGGAGGCGGCTGCCCCCTCCCCTCCTCCTCTAGCCGGGCTCGGGCCCGGCCTCGCCACCTGCCCTGCACCCGCCGAGGACCCCGCTTGGGCATCCCCCGCGGGAGGCGCCGGGGAGGAAGGGACGGAGCCTCCGCCTTCCTCCCCGCCCCGCTGTCGGCTGCGCAGCCTGCGCCTGCCCGGGGACAGAAGTTTAAATGGCGAGCGCTGGGCCTGGCGGAGCATCTGCTACAGCAGGCAGCCTCGCGGGAGAGCAGGCGGGGCGGCGAGCTGGAGGAGAAGCGGGCGGAGGCGCCCTGGCTCATGACAGCGGGCGGAGGCGCCCCCCCCCGCCGAGGAAAGCTGAGCGCAACACCGAGCCTGCCCGCAATCCCCCGCGCTGACCTGATGTGACTGGGGGCGTCTCCGCCGCTGTCTCGCCCTGCCGCCTTGCCGACATATCCAGCGCGTCGCCCAGCAGTCCCGGTGGCGGCGAGGAAGAGTCGGCCGGCAGGAGCGGACTGCGCCCCCTTCAGCCACGCGCCCTAGGCAGCTGCCTAGTTGGCCTAGTGGTAGCGCCGGCCCTGCCCCCATTTCATATCCCAATTAGGGTTAGAAAAACTTATTTCAGCACTACTGGTAATAAGGATTCTGTGGACAGCTCCGTGCTGATCTTGAGGCTTCAGCAGGTCTGCATTCTCTGCAGTCTGCACCTAGGCGAACTGAAGATTCTTGCTATGACGGGGGAGATACACATTCATTTTAAGGAGTTGAAGCTGTTTTGAGAGAACCCTTGCTGTCTATGCTGTCATCTCTGACAGGTTTTGCAGGTTTTTAACATGGTACAAAGACTCACATTACTGTTTGACCAGAGACATTTAATAGTGATGTTTGCACACTGCTGGGAAGGCTGCTTCTATCATACCACTTTCAACTCTCTGGAAAAAATTAATATCTGTCTCAGCCTGCAGTGATAGACTTTTAAAACTTAATAATTTCCTGTGCTAAAGGGGGATGGAACTTCACTCTCCTCTTGGACCTAGACCAGCCATTGTTATTCTTGGAGGAGCATTCTCCTTTCCTGTTAGTTCCAACTTGGTCACGTAACTCTTTCCTGGGTACTGCTGTCTCCATCCTTTGCAGGGATGATGGAGTTGAGTGATGGGACAGAGTGGAGTGGGAAGAGAGACTCTGTACCAAAAACTGCTGAAAGATTAAATCAGTTTTGGAGGAATTGTGCCAGTTCAGACATTATTATGACCGTCTTTGTTTCATTTTACTTGGTATTTCATATTTATTTTATTTTATTTATTTACATTTATCAATCGCCCATCTGGCCGGCAACCATTAAAATATACCATTTTAAAACCTCTTTAGATGAAAGATAAATTTAGCTTCGAATCATATTCCATATTGCTATTATGAAAATATATTGTAAAGCTAAAATGAAATCCTCTAGGTAACACACACACACACACACAAACAAACATACCCACACACCTTTTGTGTTGTTGAAGTGTTGTTTCTGAAGAGTTGGTTTTAAAACAGTTTTTCTTTTCTTTTCCAGGTAAGTGCAAGTTTTCTCATTCATTGCTGCTGTGAGAGTGTTTGATTACTGCGGTAAGTGCTCTTCATGGAGTGATTATACTGATCTGATTCTCTCTATAAATTAGTGCTATCTGGGGAGCCGAGCTAGTTAAAGCTTACTGAAACCCTTTGTCTATGCTGGTATTTAACTTTACAGATTTTATCATTCTTTAGTTGCTTCTGGAATTCTTCAAATATAAACTCACAGCTGGTCTTCTAAGATTTTCTGAATGTAAAAAACTGGAATTTAATGAAGCCTGTTAGTTATATGAAAGGAAAGCTTTTAACATTTAATTCTCTGCATGTGGAATATTGCTCACAGCACTGCTGATTTTTGCTAGCAACTAGTAGCTGAGTTTTGGTTGACATTAGATTCCTTTGGATTTCATACTACTGCTTCTGACTGGCTATATATTGTCTGTTGCCAGTTTTTGAGTGCCTATCTTATAATTTGTTGTTTAGAAATAGTGTCTATTTAATTATAATGCGAGTATATTATTAATGTAATGCCGCAGGGTTCATTGAGTCCTAGCCCATGTTATTTTGTGGTGGCACATTATTATTCATTAGTTGCTCTGACACATTTTGTTCCGTGCATTTAATACATTTGGCTTCCTGTATAAATTAAGTGTTGTAGGTGCAAGAAGGGGGGAAAGATAAACAGCAGGACTCAGCTTTGCTGAACTTAAATGCAGTTGGAATGAATCTTACATGCATGCAAATGCATTTGTTGTTATAACAAGAAGGACATGACAGCATTTGCTTTCTTTCAACATTTGAGAACAAAACTGTTATTATCACGAGATATTATAAACCATACCTGCCCATTATTCCAAGACAGACTGGCTATCAGCTGTCCAACTACCCACAGGACTGTCATGAACCATTTGTTGGGTGTTAGTGGACTACAGAGGTGTTTTATTCCATGGGGGAGCATCTTAGTAGTCTATGTTTGAGTGGAATTTATACAGTGCTGGCTCATAATAAACTAAAATCAGATTTATTTATTTATTTGTTGTTGTTTTTTAATTGCCCATCTGGCCTGTCATCCGGCCACTCTGAGCGATGTACAGTCCAATAAAATACAAGAAGAAGAAGAAAACAGAGTGTAAAACACAATTAAAAACAGTAAGTTTTTAAGGGATTTTTTTATTTATTTATTATATTTATCAATCGCCCATCTGGCCGGTCACCCGGCCACCCTGGGCGATGTACAATCAAAATACAGCAAAACACAATAAAATATAATAATTAAAACAATATAAAAAATTCTCATTAAAAACCTAACCCACCCCATATTCCCGCCTGAACAGCCATGTTTTTAATGCACGGCGGAAGCTCATCACGGAGGGGACATGGCGAAGGTCACTAGGGAGGGAGTTCCATAATGTGGGGGCCGCCACAGAGAAGGCCCTCTTCCTAGTCCCCACCAGCCTGGCTGTTCTGGCTGATGGGATAAGGAGAAGGCCGTCCGTGGCAGACCTTGTTGAGCGGCCTACTTGATGTTGCTGGAGGCGCTCCTTGAGATAAGCTGGGCCGGAGCCGGGATGGGTGAATGAGCGATGTTTGAGCTCGCCAAGATTCTCTGAACATCAGGTCACTTGTTGTCTCTTCTCAATTTGTGTTCAACAGTTCACATTTGCAATTGGTGTTTGTTTTGCGCAAACAGGAAAATTGCACAAAACATATAGCTATTGAAAGTGAAAGTTGTACAAACAATTCCCAAATTTGTGCAGATTTCCCCTATAGACTGAAGTCTGGGTGATTTAAAATGTGTGTATTTTGAGAAAGTTGTGCATTTTGAGAAAGTTGTGCATTTTGAGAAAGCTACATGTTTTTCAAATACACATTGTGTGGACATGAAGGCAAGTTCGTGAATTTGTGAACATTTTCTGAGAAAATAGTGCATTCTAACTAAGAAAGTTGTGCATTTTGAGAAAGTTACATGTTTTTCAAGTACACATTGTGTGGATATGAAGGCCGATTCGGGAATTTGCACACATTTTCTGAGGAAATGTGCTCCCATTTGCATTCAGGATTAGGCTTGTGAAAACGAGCCTCGCCGGGCAGAAACGAGGCCGAAATTGGCCCTGATCACGCCCGGCGAGGCCTTACCTTGGTCTTCGGGGCGGCTCGCCCTCTCCACGGCGAGTCGCCTGCGTGATCTGTTCCGTCCCGTCGCGTCACTTCCGGGACCGGAAATGACGCGACGGAACCCTGCACAGGCACGCTGACCCCTGAGGCGCGTTCTGCACCTGCGCAGGGCCCCGTCGCGTCATTTCCGGTCTCGGAAGTGATGGACGGGGCAGAAGACGCCCGATCGAGCGGCGCAGAGAACCTCTCCACGCCGCTCAGAAGATCGGGTCGGGTCGGCGCCCCCACGGAGAATCGGGTCAGGGGTGCGACCCGGCCTTGGAGGCAAGTCTATTCAGGATTGCGAGCAGATCATTTTTGAGGCTGAGAGCCAGTGTTCTAATCCCCACTCAGTCATGGAGCTCACTAGGTGACTTTGGGCCAGTCACTGACTCTAAGCCTAACCTACCTCACAGGGTTGTTGTGAGGATAAAATGGAGGAAGAGTACCATGTATGCTGCCTTGGGCTCCCTAGAGGAAAAGGCAGGATATAAATGTAACAAATAAATAATGACGCTGGCTCAGCTTGCCTGAGCGTGGGAAGCTAAGCAGGGTCAGGCCTGGTTATTACTTGGATAGGAGACCCCTCCTCTAGTTTCCTGCATTGAGCAGGGGGTTGGACTTGATGGCCTGTAGGCTCCTTCCAACTCTATGATCTATGAAATCTATGAAATCTATGTTCACCAGTTGTGATTATGATTTAATCCATGTTGCTGAATTTTATGAGTAGTATCTAACTGTGCCCCAGCACTAGCGCTAATGAAGTTGCACTAGCATAAACCTGTGCTTGCACAACATAACTAGCACTTGCTAGGCTAATGGGGAAAAGCAGTGATTTCCCCCATTGAAACTGGGCACCAAATCACCACTTTTTCCCATTGCCCTGGCAAGCACTAGTTACATTGTGCTATCATTAGTTTGTGCTTGTACAACATCATTAGGGCTAGTGCTGGGGCACAGTTGGATACTACCATATGGGTTTGTTTCTATTGCTGTTCCTGTTGCTTTGTTTTTGTGAGTTTTCAAAAATCTTTGCTGCTTTTATTATCTTATTGTATAGCATCCTGATTTATAAATGTTTACGGACATTTTCTAAATAAATTAAATCAAATTGCTTTCCTTGTTTGATTACCTTTTTGTGGAAGGCTCAGGAACTCTAGTAGTTGTAGTTTACACAATCTAATAGCTTACTTTTTATTCCCATCCCTTAAACAAATTTGTTACCCAACTTGTAACATCTGTACAGATGAACATCTTTTCCCATTTAGGTAATGATTTCCCTATTTGATATTGTATTAACTGCACTCTTAAAATAAAAGTACATTACATCAGTTGTATTTCCCTTGTCTAAAAATTAGTTAACTAAAAATTTTCTGTATCACATTAGTCTGGCATGACTTGTCTTGGACAATCCCATTTGAATGTGATTAATAACTATCTCCATACTAAAAACTGATGCAGAGTGCTTATTGAGAATTTGTAACATGCCCAAATGTTCTTTAATCTCTTCTCCATCTTCCACAGGCAATGGCCTTACTCATTCTCTTAATGTGTTCTTTCTTTTTATGTAGTTACACAATATCTTCATATTATTTTTTTATTTTCATAACAAAGTTGAATTCCACTTGACCTTTTACTTGTTTTTACTTGATATCCGTTCAGATTTCTCCTTTTTTGTTCACAGACTACTACTAAATTATTACTCTGATTTTTGCACACACATGTATCAGCACATGTCTTTATTGCTTGTAGTCCATGGCCTCACCTTCACCCCATCACATTTTTGGTGGGATTAGCCTGAATCACATTCCATAAAGCAAAAAGCGCATTACTTGCATTCATTTGTGAAGTCACATTCAGAGGGATTGAGGTCAGAAAGCTTATCACTGTACTCTGTAGACCAGTAAATTTAATATAAAAGGATTTATAATGAGCTTTTAGCTTTAGTTTTTTGCCTTTACCAAGTAGTTCTTAATTTTTTGTAAGGAAATGGCTAGCATAATCCTAAGAAAGAATGCAGGATAGGACTTGTGCCTTCATGCTACACTGCATAGAACCAATATGGAAAGCAGTAATATTGAGCTACTGAATGATACATTTTTAGATTGCCTTGTTTTACTTGGCTTGCTTAATGTCCCATGGATAAAATCAGTGTGTGGTAAGTTAGCAATGATACATTGTCTCGCTAAGCAATAGCACTTAGAGTTGATTGGGTTTCTACTAAAGGCACTGGTATTTACCTGCACTAATTTGTACCAATCAAACTCTCATTGCCATACCCTGAAATTATGTTTTCAGATCACAATTATTAAGGCATTGGCCTATCTTGAAAACATTTTATTATGCACTAGCGAAAGATCATAAACCTATTGTGCATTACTGTCAGCTGGCTCAGAAACAATTGAAAGATATATTATGTTGTATTATGTACTGGAATTAACACCTTAGAACCACCATAGTATTGTTCCGAGGGGATAATTTCTAATCATGTACTTTTTACACTGCAGTAGGTCTGGGATCAGCTGCTAGCACATGCACACACTATTTATCTAGTATACTTGGGATGACTAGATATCTTGCTGGGATGTACAGAAGACCTCCCATTGCCACTCTGTGACCCACTATGCAGGTACAATTTGACACACCAGTTGCATGGGGGGAATTGCTCTGCGTGCATGCAAATCTAGACCTCAGGGCCTGTTTGTACATGGCTAGGCCACCACACCTTTCGCTCTCCCTCTGTGTACACAAACAGGATTAGATCATACTTTCAATGTGGATAATCTTTGAGGCTTGTTGGTTGATAGTACTATATATCTATTCCTAATGATGCATTGAGATTTTTGTTTTTCTCCTTGCAAAACCCTTTAAGTTGGACAAATTTATGTAACACTTTTTAGTGAATGGTGTTACAAGAAAAATGGGGAAATGAATATTGTTTTCTTAAGACAAAAAAGTTGTCATTTTTATGGGAAATTATATAGGATCACATATACCACGAGTTCATTTCTCTATTTTGTACAGGTTGAAAATATGTACAAGAAAAACACATTTAGGTTCTTATACAAGGTTCACAATAAATGACTTCCAGCGGGTTTTCCCCCTGGCCCTCTTCAGTTGGCAGGGCCACCCAGGGCTAGCAGCATGTTCCAGCTGCTACAGAAGGAACCAGTGGTGAGTGATGCGGACCCACCAACTTGCCTAGAAGCTGAGGATGCCATCAGAGTAGCATACAGAGAAAGTGGGGTCAGGGCCAATTGTCATTCAGGATGACATAAACCACTTGTGATCACTTCCTATATCTCAGGGGCAGGGCTTTTTTTCTCAGAGAAAAGGTGGTGGAACTCACCCCCCCTCCCCTGGCCACGCCCCTACCCACCCCTAGGACTGCCCCCTAAAACCGCCCCTTTAGAGAACAGGGATGCAAGTAAAATTTGGGGGGGCTATAAAAGTAAATGTATGGAATTACATAAAAAGCAATGCAGTAAAATGTGCAAAAAAATTGGAATACTTACCAAAAGTAAGCTCGGAGACATTTCCTTTTTGAAAGGTGTTTATAAGTTTTGCAGTTACACATATTAATCACAGTTTAGTAAAGTGAATACATGAAAAGAAAGGGGGGGATAACAGGGGACCAATTACACATTGCCTAAGCAAATATATTTGGGGGCCTTAGCGACCCAGTAAAATCAATGACATGTCTTAAAATATCTCCCTTTCACTGGCTTACTAATCACTTCAAGCATCTTGATCCTCTTCTCTCCCGTCCACTACAAATTCGGACCCAAGTGAGTCACGAACAGCAAGATCTTTTGTGTTTGCTTTTATGTTTCTTAATTGACTTAATTACTAACTCTGAGTCTGAAGAAAACCCCCACTGTACTGATGCTAATTGTTAAATACCTTGCTAAATTCCTAAGGGCAGGAATATTTGTTTTGTAATGCTGATGATTTGCAGCAACACAACATACATTCTTCAATCTACATTCCTACTAGAAAGTTCACAATAATAGTTAATGGGGGATTACGAACTGCTGTTAACATCACAAGGATTTAATTATGCTGAGTGATAAAGCGAGCAGCGCTTTCTAATTGACTGAAAATAGGTGGCGGAACGCCGTTCCGGTGCGTTCCGCCAGAAAAAAAGCCCTGCTCAGGGGTGCAGAATCCATTTTAGGTGGGGGGCTGGATTGCCCTCCAACAGGCCATCCATGGTCTGGATGATGTAAATGGGTGTGGTTACATCCACTGATGTCATCACTCCACACCCAAAACCCATTTTTACTATCTCTGTGTTTAGGAGAGGCATGGAGTTCCACGACTCCCCTCAGCGATGAGAAAGGGACTCAACTGGCACTGGGAGGAACCACTCCTCCCAGCACTGGCCGAGTCCCTGGGTTCACATGCTGTTTGCCTTCTCGATGGGAATGGAAATTGGCATACAAACAAACCCATCTGGTTCTGGGTGGAGTGCATCCACTGGCTGAGTTGTATGTCTCCCCTGTGCACCTCTCACCATGCACTACTCATCAAGGGTGGTGAGAGGCATGTGAAGGAGGACTCAGCCAGCCCAGTCCCCGCTGTTATCTCCAATCTCAGATTGGATATAATAGTGGGGATTCCCTCCAGGGGAGATTCCTGAGGCTTGGAGGCTGAGGCTTGGAGGCTAATCGCTGCCCCCTGGAGGAACCCCAGGAGGCTGCACAGGCCGGAATAGGGGAGCCCAGCAGGCTAAATTAGGCCCGCAAGCTGGGGTTTCTGCACCCTGCTCTATGTGGACCTACAGATAATGTAGACCAGGGGTAGGCAAAGCAGTGCCCTCCAGATGTTTTGAACTGTGACTCCCATAACCCCTGACCATCGACATGCTGGCTGGAGCTGAGGGGATGTTTGCAGTCCCAAACATCTGCAGGGCACCAGGTTGCCTGCCCTAGTAGGCTATACTAGACTTAAGACACCTTGGCCTCTTTTCAAAGGAGTAGGTCTCAATTTTTCACCCTTTATCGCACATTTCTACCTGATGAAAATCGAACAGCATACCCAATAGGACACTCTGGCGGTGAATTCATATTAATGTGGGCAAATTCGTCTGCTTTAGATTTTTCACTTGTCACTGATTAGTCCACCCTACAGTGAATAGCTAAAATGCTTTCCATCCTGTCATCCATCAACCCATTACCAGGTTTCCTGTATTTCTTTTAGAGCCTGCTAGATGTATACACTGGAAAATACAAACTTTCTGTGGTGGTTACATGAGCTAAAAGTAAATACTGTTGTCCTCACCTCATCATCTGGGAATTAATCTTTATTAAGGGTGCAATCCTATGCATGTTTAGTCAGAAAAAAAGTCTTACAATTCCCAGCACGGCTGGCTGGGGCATGCTGGGAATTCTGGGACTTTTTTCTGCCTAAACGTGTATAGGATTGCATCCTAAGACTGCTATTTTCATTTTCTTTGCTGTGGTTAGAAGATCAGGAACCATTCTTTTAATAAATGTACACAAATAAACACATAATAATATATCAGTCACTCTGTGATCTATTATCACCATGAATGTATTCCATATGTGGCAGAACTAAATACCAACCTCATTTTGGCTATTATGGAAGAATATATTACTGGCTTTAGCACCAGAGTCAAAATTAGACATGGCCTCCTGCTCTCTGCTTTCTCTTGATTGCTTCTTTGGCATGTTTCCTGACAGTAATTATATTTCCAAGTTATAAAGCTCTCAGCTGAGACTTAATGACAGTGAAAAGTATTCTAAGGTTTACTGGGAAGAGATTTGACCTTTTCCTTACTAATTTGTTTGTTTCTGCTAATGCTGTACCTTCAGCTCGATGGGCAGCTTATATATTTTTTAAAAGCCTGCATTTTTGTTCAAGCAGCCTGTGTAGCAATACTGCTTGTCAACACCGAATGGCTGAGCTGGTGTGGGAGAACCAAGCTAATCTTCCTCACAGATTTGTTGTGAGGATGAAATGAGATAACTCCCATGTACACCACCCTGAACTCCTTGCTAGAAAGGCAGGTTACAAATGCACTATTGATTATAATAAAGGCTGATCCTCATCCTTGGTAGCTACTCAGAAGTGGGCAGAAAATGCATAGGAGCCACTCCACAAGAGTACTGGACATTGGTCAGTACTGATATGTTCTAAAATAGCTACCTGTGCTGCCTCAGGCCATGGTATTATTTGCATTTTGGCTGCTTTTCCCCATCCTATTTTCCAGCCTCTCACACGTCTACCCTACTCCTGTTGCCATCCTTATTGGGGTATCAGTTCCCCCATCTCCACCTTTCTGTAGAAATTACATGCTACACTGTCTCACTCGGTCCTTTCTGCATCTCCTACTTTTTCTATAGGTTTAACCAAATAATTTCTGGTTCCATCAGAATGCTGTTCATGTACTTATTCTATCTGTTCTTATAATAAACTGCATATCTGAGCCTTGTTGTCTCTACTCCTTTCCCTACCTAGCTGCTTTAATTTCTGCTATGGCACGCCATGACTTTTGGTTAAAGATTCCAATACGTATCAGTTGGGTACATGTGTGCATACAGGTAGTCAAGGTCATGTGGTATACATGAGTCATGGCAGGGAATGGACTGGGCTCCTCACATATATTTTGAAAGGGGGAGTTGCAATTTATACACATGTCCCAGTGCAATATATTGGTGCTGACATTCCCTCAAGGAATATTGAAGCCACAATTTATACAAAATTACACCTTTCATGATCAGTAAAAGATATTATGCTTAATTACTTCTTTTGTGTAATTATAACAGATGCAGGACTTATCCTTCTTTAAACCTGATCACCCTAAATGAATTTGGGATAGAAGGTGCTGTTTTTAAAATTTTAAAAGGGAAGGTCTAGTGAAACTATTTTTCACTTTTATGACTTTGCCACCATCAGATGTGCTTTGGTAACTTGCCTACTGCTGTTGGTAATCTACACTCTGAATGTTTAAAAACTTTGGCTGATCCAAAATGCAGTGGTCAAGTTATTAACTGGTACTGGCTGCAGAAAGCATAATACACTGATTTTGAAGGCATTCCACTGGCTTCCAGATTCTTTCTCATCAATTTCAAGTGCAGGTATTGACCTTTGGAGCCCTAAATGGTCTAGGTCCCTTGATATCTAACAGTTCCATCCCCCATTCACTATGTGTGCTCAGGTCATTAGATTAAATCCTGCTGCAAGTGTTCCTGCCTACAGGTATGAAGTTGATAAGCAGAGGCAGGGCTTTTTCAGCAGCAAAACTGACAACTGGCTCCTTATCCTGCTAAGCCATGAATACGGCATATGACAATACACCAGCCTTCCCCAACCTGGTGCCCTCCAGATGAGTTGAACTATAACTCCCATCATTCTCAGCCAGCATGACTAGGGTAATGGGAGTTATAGTCCAACACATCTAGAGGGCACCAAGTCAGGAAAGGTTGCAATATGCAATTCCATATGCATTTTTCTAGAAAGAAAGCCAGTTCTATGAGAATTTTTGCATGGTGAAAACACTCAAGCACACGCGCGTGCACACACACGCACACACACATATATGAACAATACATCAAATGGGAACCGTGCCTGTTATTATTATTCCCATTTCTCCTGAGAGCACACATGAGCAGTGACCAGACCCTGTGTGCATGTGTTTTTAGGAGGAATGAGAATAATGATGCACCTAAACATGGTTCTTGTTCAAAGTGTCGCTCATGCTTGATTATTCACACCTAAGTACAAAAGATCTCACAGGAACCAATGACCTCTAGTTTTAAGACAGAACAAGCACTGTCCTTTGTGGTAGAGATATACACAATACTTCCTGGCACAACGGTTGTGCACTAGAACAGCTTCAATTGACTTTTGAGGGGGTGTTTGTTTTTTTTAGTCATCAGAATACAGCTATTATGTATGGAACCATAAATCATTTAGCACAATGTGCCTAATGATCCATAAAGAATGTATTATTCAGACTGCAAAAATGAGCTGTTTCAGAAATGCTTAATGCCCTTGAATGACAACATCTCTTCAAAGCATGGACTTCGGTTACTACATTAGCATATGATTAATATTTTCAGGCTTCTACCTATAACACAGAAAATGTTTCCATACTGTTACAAAGTACTTTCTGTGCATGTAAATATTTTAAAACAAATTAATTATAATTTCTCCCAAACTTTGATAGAACTAAAACAGTATGCTTATAGGGGTTTTTTCAAAGTTATTTTAAAACTGAATTCAAATTTTGCATGATAAGCTAAACAATGTGTTCTGGTGGTGGGAAGGGTTGTAGCCAAAAGGGGACAGGGCCAGAGCCATCCTTCTCTATCTTGCTAACTCGTTCACTCACTTTCACTCTCTGTCACTCACACACCCATTCATACTCCCTATCTATCCATCCAATTCTCTTTCTTCCCCCTTTTTGCTCTTTCTCTTTCTCTCTCTCTCTTTTATACCATCTTCTCTATCCCATTTTTCTCCCCTTCTGCCCCCCTATGCAGCACTTAGGCTTTAAATTAAGCTTCCATTGATATGGAAGCTTATTTATTGATTTATTTGGTTTGCTTTGCTTTGTACCCCACCTTTCTACCAAGAAAATGGCACTCATTTACAATCATAGATAAATAAAAACTTCATTAAAACATATTAAAACAAATACATTAAAAGCACAATAAAAGCATGCTCCCTTTAACTGCCCCCCCCCCATCAACAGTCTGGCCACAGCATTCTGCACCAGCTGAAATTGTTGAACAGTTTTCAAAGGCAACCCCACATACACTGCATTACCGTAGTCCAAACAGGATGTACCTAAGGCATGTGTGACCGTGTCTAGATCAGATATCTCTAGGAATGGGTGCAGCCTCAGCTGTGCAAATGCACTCCTGGCCACCACTGAAACCTGGGAACTGAAACTTCAAGGCTTGACTTCTGCAATGCGCTGTACATAGGGCTACCTTTGTATCTAATTCGAAAACTCCAATTGGTGCAAAATATGGCAGCCAGATTGGTCACCGGTATATCTAGAGGTGCCCATATTACACCGACTTTAAAAGCATTACACTAGCTACCAATTAGTTTCCGGGCGAAGTATAAAGTGTTGGTTATTACCTTTAAAGCCCTACATGGTTTGGGTCCGGGTTACCTGCAGGATCGCCTTCTCCCATACAATCCGCCCCGCACACTTCGATCCTCTGGAAGGAATTTACTCCAGTCAGCCAAGACCAGGCTGGCAACTGGCGAGTACTACCCAGAGGACCTTCTGCCACTCCCGGACTGTGGAATAGCCTGCCGGAGGAGACTTGTCAATTGAATAATCCTTTGGCATTTAAAAAGGCCATAAAGACTGATCTCTTCCGGCAGACCTACCAAGTGGAACCTTAGGAATTTTAGGATATTTTAAAAAGTTTCTTAAGAATGTTTTAATGTTTAATATGTTTTAACCAGTTTATGTATTTTATATTTATTGTTGTTCCCCACCTCAATCCAACTGGAGAGGCGGGTAAGAAATTATCATCATCATCATCATCATCATCATCATCATCATCATCATCATCATCCAGGTTCAGGGCCAAGTCAAGGAACACACCCAAACTGCAAGCCTGAGTCTTCAGGGAAGTGTAACCCCATCCAGCACAGGTTGAGTCCTATTCCCTGATATGCCTTTTGACTAAACAGGAGCACCTCTGTCTTGTTTGGATTAAGCTTCAATTTGTTTGCCCTCATCCAGTCCATTACCAGCATCAGACAACAGTGTAGAACTAGAACAGCTTCCTTGGATTTAAATGGAAAACAGAGATAGAGTTGGGTGTCATCAGCATACTGGTGCCATTGAACACAAAATTCTGGACAATCTCTCCCAGCAGTTTCATGTATATGTTAAATAACATGGGGAATAAGATGGAACCCTGACAGATACCACAGGTCAAAGGCCATGGCATTGAACAGGAAATTCCAGCAGCACCTTCTGAAATTGTCCCTCCAAGAAGGACCAGAGCCACTATATTACAGTGCCTCCTAGTCCCATCTCAGACACCTCAGAAGGACACAATGGCTGATGGTATTGAAAGCCACCAAGTGGTCCAGAAGAAACAATAGAGACACACTCCTCCTGTCCCAGTCCCCGGTGTAGACCAAAGTAGTCTCTGTCCCATAACTAAACCTGAAGCAAGTTTGAATTGGGTCTAGATAATCTGCCACATCCTGAAATCCCTGGAGCTGAGAAGCTACCACATGCTCCAGCACCTTGCCCAAGAATGGATATTGGAAATCAGTCAGAAAGTATAAAGTAAAGTGGCATTCAGGGAGGGTTTTTGTTTGTTTGTTTTAACAAATGTCTTACCACTGCTTCTTTTATGCAAGAATCACACCTTGCCATAAAGAGATGTTCACCAATGCCTTTACCCACTCGCTTTTATAAGCCAGGAAGGACAAAGGTCCAGCACACAAGTGGTAGGCCTCAGCTCTGCAAGGATCCTGTCCACATCCTCTGGCTGTATAAAGTGAAAAGTATCCATTATAACTGGACAAGCAGGGGCCAAAGTTACATCCAGTGGAAGTGTATCAACTATGACATCCAAATCAGTATGAACACGATCAGTAATATCTGCAAAGTATTGCACAAATTGGTCACAACAGGCAATCAAGTGACCCACCTTTTATTCTTGAGAGCCAGAGTGTAAAGCCTGTTACCACCCAAAAAAGTTCTACTGGGTGACTCTGTGCAGATGCAGTGGTGGTGGAGCAGTACATTTTCTTTGCCTCCTTCACTGCCACAGATGAGGTTTTCAAATGAACTCTAGCCCTTGTTTGATAAGACTGGTTCTGAGTTTTCCGCCAACGTCACTCTAGTCAACATCCCACTCATTCCATCACCCTGGAAAACCAGGGAGCTCATTTTTTAAAGCATAACTGCTGTGCATCTCAAGTTGAAATGATCTCAAGTGATATGGCCAGGAAAGACCTCTGCTAGTAACATTAGAGAGATGCTACCTGTCAGACTACATAATAACAGGCTAAATAGATCATTTGCCTCACTTCGATATAACACAGTCCCATATATTAAAAAGCCAACATTGCTAAATGTCCAGTTAATTTTTTTGGAGGATGTCAGTTTTTCAACTAGACTCCAGACAAATATTTGTTCACCATCTTAGGCTTCTTCTTTTTTTAATAATGTTTTTTTTCTGAATGAATAAAGTCCATCAAGAAAAGAATACATTTGTGCCTCAAGTCTAATTATGATTTTCTGTTGTACATTTTGAAGAAAGCCAAAAACTGCATCTCTTTTTAATGTCTCAAATACAGTTAATTTTATTATAGGAAAGGAAAACAGTTTGTGCACAACAGTGTAGCTTTTAGGAAACTGTGTACTCAATTTTAGGAGTTTGGTTTATATATTTATCACATGTATTACTGGGTAATAATATTAATGGTGTCCCAGTGCTAGTACTAATGTGTTTGAAATAGCAAAAACCCAATGCTTGCTCAACGTAATTAGCACAACAGGGGGAAAAACCCACTCAAGGTGGTTTACAAAATTAAAAAAGAAGCAATTACAAAGATAAAATATCAGTAATACAAGAACAAAACATTCAATAACAACAGTAAAATAGAAGCACTCATTAAAATTCTTCAGTGACAGACCAGTCAATTAATAGCAGTTTCAGTTAAAAACAGATTCAAACAATCAGATCTTAAGGCCTTGTTTAAAAGCAGTCCATGAGGGAGCCAGACACACTTCCTGAAGGAGCTAGTTCCACAGTCAAGGGGACATTAATGAAAAGGTCCTGTCTCTTGTGCCTACTAACCTGATGGATCTTAACAGTGGGCATGTGTAGCCAATTGTGAGGCCAGGGAAGCATCATATATGTGCAGGCAGTCCATCAGATAACCTGATCCCAAGCCATTTAGGGCTTTAAAGATAACAACCTGCACTTTGAGCCTGGAAATGCACTGGCAACAGAATTGGTGTTATATGCCTGACCCCACAAGCAACTGGCAGCTGCATTCTGCACCAACTGAAACTTCTGAACCATCATCAGAGGCAGCCCCACATAGAGTGCATTACACTAGTCCAGTCTCAGTGTAACCAGGGCATAACTAAGTGTACTGGAAATAAATGTGCTGGAAACCCATGTTATATTATCTAGCTCATAGAATTTGCATTTCTTTCCCCTACATCACTACTAATAAATGCCGACATATAAAACAGCACATTTTTGTTCCATTAGTAATGTTAGTAATGTTTGCTTACAACAGACATAGTAACAACTGGAGCAAGTCACATTTACCCTTCAAATTAGGGACATGGTGCAGTAACAAATCCAGGAGTGTACATTTTCTGAATGAATTCAGAAATGATTGAATACTCATCCAACATTCACAGATCTATTAGTATTTCTTAAAATGGGGAAAGCATATTGCATTTTTACAGGACCATGGTCTGAATGTGTTACAGGGACAAACAAATTTAAGCTGCTGGTGTCTGGGCAGTAAATAATTCATCAATTGGTATGAATGACATTTGCTCTAGCATGATGAATAAGTGTTTGTATAAATTAAGTGACAGCAGTGACACTGTCTGGAGGTCTCTTAAATGAATATCCCTAAAAGCATTGAATCTGTTACAGGGAAATGTGCTATGCTTACCAAATGAAAACTTACATGAGGCTGTTGTGGTTTTTAAATATTCCCTTTGCTAAAGGAAATCCAAAGTTTTCTGCTGTATCTTATGATTATTTAATACAGCATGTGCCAAATAATCAAAGGTCCTGGAAGCAAGTAGAAAGGTAAGTATGTTACAAGACAAAATGTAGATATGTGTACCTTAACTGTAGCTATAAAGAAATCAGTTGAATATTAGACGTAAAAGTCTTGAGAATGAGCTTGTCGAGACGGAAGGACTCCTCTGGATTTGGGATACTTTTCCTCACACTATGCTCTTCTTCTAAGTCAGAAATAGTCAAACAGCTAAACAAACTTAATGAAAACCAAGAGTTTCTCTGCCAAAGCAGGTTCCCTATATATATGTTCTGTGTAACCCTTCCAAGCCCATGTGAATGATAGTAGTCCCTCATACAGTCACATGGACTTGTGGTGGGGCATTAATAGGGTTGAATTTAATGTCCATGTGAACTGCTTCCATCAGCAGAATGAGGACAGGGGTAATTCCTACTCCCCACACACCCTCTGGAGCAAATTTTCAGGTGGCTGCAGGGGTGAGGGGAGAGGGAGGGAAACCTGCTGCACTAGCAGCCTTGTGCTAGCATTACATTGGATTTAACTGATGTAGAAACTATATGATGGGACTGCCTGCCTAAGCTCCCACTCAGTCAGGTTGGGGGACAAGCCACACATTTCAATCAGACTGGCTCAGGATTGTACGGCTTCCTTTCCCCAGGAAAGGAAAGGAAGAGGGTGTGGAGAGCTAGTACTTTGCTTTCCAACCACCCAAACTGTTTTTCTTTGTTTGTTTTTAAATGAAGGGATGGAAAAAAGAAGAGGAGAGCCACTGCTGCTTGGTAAACTTTGGGGGCTAGGGAGGGCAGCAGGGGGCATTCTGTGGGAGGAATATTCTATGGGGCTGTTGTCTGTTTTTTTTTCAGGGGTCTGCCTGCTGTGTGTGTGTGTGTGTGTTGGGTGTCTATGTGTGTTGTGTTGCCTGAATTCTTTTGTGTGTGTGTTTTGGGGGAGGGTGTCTGTGTGTGTTGCCTGGGGGTTTTATGGTATTTTCTGGTGTTTGGGAGGAGTGTTATATGTCCATGCGAATGAAGATGTGTGGCAACAGGCTGCCCTGCCCAGCATGAGTTGGCAGGGCTTGGTGACCGATCTCCACCCCATTTTTTCTGCTAGTATTTAATTCTCAAGTGTAATGTGTGTGTTGGCGGGGGGGGGGGGGATTTGGAAGCCTATTTGTATTTTGTGTAGGTATGTGTGGAAAAAACTCTTCTAGAGGATTTCCATTGCATTTAGCTGCCAATTGACCTTTACAGAGGTTACTATTAGCACTACCTTCAGAGCAAAAGGCAACAATGATTACCAAAGATTTCATGGCAGAAATTGTCCTTGAACATGCTGAGCCACATTGAATACTGTCAACAAGAGCAGGCTGATCTAACAAATGTAAAACAGAGCTGAGAGAATTAAAACTTGATTCTCAAAAAGGAAAAGCTGCTTCAAGGCGCAATCCTATGCATGTTTAGACAGAAAAAGGGCCTACAACTCCCAGCTATGCTGGCTGGGGCATGCTGGGAGTTGTAGACCTTTTTTCTGTCTAAACATGCATAGGATTGTTCCCTCAGATGTTAACTTGTAAACTGATATGACAGATATGAGAATCACTTCTGCCTTTACATACCTAGTAAAAATGTGTGGATGATAGACATATAAATCTTACCCACAGTAAGAACTATGGAATACCAGAGCTCATCCTTGGATAAGAATCTAAAAAGAGAAAAGCAGAACTTTGCTTTGTAAATGGGAAAGAAGAAGAAAAAAGTAATGAGGACGAGTATACCTGTCTTCAGTACTTTGTTGCATAACAATGAGGATGGATATACTTGTCTCCAATGATTAAGGCTTTCGCTTGAAGTTTCCTCTCTTCAGAGCTTAGCAAATTAGATCTCTAGTTTTTCATAAACCTTGCTACATACTGTTGCACTTCTAATGCATGAGTTTAGCAGTCTGTTAAATTTGTTGGCATTGATTAGCAGTGTTTTCACACATATGGCTTATTGTGGCTACCTGTAAAGATAAAGCTCTAAAGTGCTATTTAATTAACAAGTATTAATTAGTCATTTAGAACTGAGAATGTGACAGTATTTGATATAGCAGCGTTTTATATTCAATCTTTAGAATATGATGGGCTTTGTGACTGTAAGAGTGGAAGGGAATTTGGTTGTTTCCTAAATGTTTCTAGTAGACATTACTTTCATCTTGTAATTGTTCTCCTATCAATTAATTATTCTTTTAAATCAAAACAAAAATTCTCTAGAAGGGAATACTTTAGCCAGTACTTTCTGATGAAGTTGTTTTAATTTCCCTGTAAATGTGTGTGTGTCCCCCCCCCCACACACACTTGTCTACTTGTCCTACAGCTTTCTAATTCCAGACATACTAAGTGTGGACACCGTATTAATATTGGTGTTTGGTACATGCTTAAAAACATAGCTTTCTCTGTTGAGTTTAGAAACTGGAAAATGTATCTCTGGATTAGAAGAGAGTACAACATTGCCAGGGCTGGTGTCAGAGGTTGGCGTGGTTGGGCACCTGCTGATGGCCCTGGTGCAGGGAAAGGTCCCTCACCAATCCTGTTCATCCTACCAATGGGAGTTCTGTCTGATATTTGGCAGCACCATCTGGGCCCCCACCCAGTGCTACTGCTTGTTGCAGCCAATCACTCACCCCCTCCCTCCAGACATAGAATCATAGAATCATAGAAAAGTAGAGTTGGAAGGGGCCTACAAGGCCACCGAGTACAACCCCCTGCTCAATGCAGGAATCCAGGACAAAGCATCCCTGACAGATGACTGTCCAGCTGCACCTTGAATGCCTCCAGAGTGGGAGAGCTCACCACCTCCCTAGGTAGTAGGTTCCATTGTCTTATTGCTCTGACCGTCAAGAAATTTTTCCTGATATTTAGGTGGAATCTGGGTTCCTGTAATTTGAGCCCATTATTCCGTGTCCTGCAAACTGGGATGATCGAGAAGAGATTCTGGCCCTCCTCTGTGTGACAACCCTTCAAGTACTGGAAGAGTGCTATCATATCTCCCCTCAGTCTCCTCTTCTGAAGGCTAAACATGCCCAGTTCTTTCAGTCTCTCCTCATAGGGCCTTGTTTCCAGTCCCTTTATCATCCTTGTTGCCCTCCTCTGAACCCTCTCCAGTTTGTCTACGTCCTTCTGAAAGTGTGGTGCCCAGAACTGGACGCAATACTCAAGATGAGGCCTAACCAGTGCTGAGTAAAGCGGAATTATCACTTCACGTGATTTGGAAGCAATACTTCTATTAATGCAGCCCAAAATAGCATTTGCCTTCTTTGCAGCCACATCGCATTGCTGGCTCATATTCAGTTTGTGATCTACAACAATTCCACGATCCTTCTCACTTGTGGTATTGTTGAGCCAAGTGTCCCCCATTCTGTAACTCTGCATTTGGTTTCCTTTCCCTAGGTGCAGCACTTGGCATTTATCCCTGTTAAATTTCATTCTGTTGTTTTCGGCCCAGTGCTCCAGCCTATCGAGATCTCCTTGAATTTTGTTTCTTTCTTCCAGAGTATTAGCTGTTCCACCCAACTTTGTGTCATCTGCAAATTTGATAAGCATTCCCTGCACCTCCTCATCCAAGTCATTAATAAAAATGTTGAAGAGCACTGGGCTCAGGACCGAGCCCTGTGGTACCCCGCTTGTTACCTCTCCCCAGTTTGAGAAGGAACCATGTTTACCCAGTGGATGGTGACACTTTTGGATGGGTGCCAAGTTGCCAGTCACCACTTGGCTTCAATCCATTTGGGAAATCTAAGAGGGCAGCCACCTGCCCCAGATCATAGCTGAGCAGCAGCTGGTGACTTCACTCCCATCCAAAAGCAGCACTGCCCACCTGCCAGGTAAATACATCCAGGGAAGGGGAGATATACTGGTGGCAACAGCAAACTGCAGCACCAGGCAGGGGGTGTGATGCTAGCAGGGCAAGAGCAGTTCTGGGGAGGGCCTCAGGTTGGTGCTGGTGGCGGGAGCATCAGTGGCACCATGCCAAGGGCCCACTAAAGTGTTAGGTACTGAAAAGATCTGGGGCTCAGGCCCACAGGGCAAAACAAATGCACAAATTTGCATATGCTAATTTACATATGCTGTAAAGTCTGTCAGTATGTCTTTAAAGGAGCCTATCTCCTAATGACAGCCATATTTGTAAAAAGGGATGGATGGATGGGGGAGAGAAAGGCATTTGTTTTCAGAAAAAAACACCAGGCAGAAAGATTCAAGCGGGGGGGGGGGGCTGCAGGAGGTGAAGCACATGTGAGCAAAAAGCCAACTAGTCCAGAGGGATCAGATGCAACAGAGATTATCAGGGCCCCTGCACCTTTATTTTAGCAAGTGCCCATGACAGCAGGGTGGTAGGGCAGATAGCCTCCCAGAGATTTGGGGCTCCAAATAAAAGATTCGGGGCTCCAGCCCCAGTGGGCCACCCTCTGACATCGTCTCTGGTCTTCACTGGCCCTGAACTTTGATTATAAGCGTGAAACAACTGTGCTCAGATCTGATCCAGTTAACTGCATTCAGTATAAATAAATATACAGATATGGATAAGCTCTATTCAGTCATTTGTCAACTAAACACATGAGGAGAGGGAGCGCACTAGCATGTTTCCTTCCAGAATACTGATTTTCCAGCATTCTAGATCATGTGGAGAGCCTCCATGGATACAGGAGTTTCTCCTCTTCAGAAAGTCATGTGTAGAGGGTGATGAATGTGACAACAGAGGGGATGGGGCTAGCACACGCTCTCTCCTCATGTATTTAGTCCCCCTGGATGACAAACAGTTGAATAGGGCTATGGTGATTAAGTAATCCAAAAATATGAACAAGGGAATGGTGCATGCAACAGCAACAACGTTTGGAGTTTTATTTTCTGCAACCACTTGGTTAGCTGGCCATCTGTATTCACCCACATACAGGACAAATGAGGCTAAGCATTTTGTAGCCAGCTTTAGCCAAGTTCCCTATATGTAAGAGCACTGTACAAACATTTGGTTATGGACAAGAGCACTAGTGGCTGCCACCACTGTCACCTTTAGCAGGAAGATGGTGTCCTGCCCTCCCTGTATTAGCAGCCAGAGACAAAATGGTGGGTGGGTGGGTGGGGATACTGGGCTCAAGTTCTGGCGGCTCAGTGGAACTCCGCATACCTGGTTGGTAAACAGCCCACCACTGCTCAGGAAATCCTTAAATAAGCTACAGTGCTTTATTTTGATCATGTGAACCAGGTCTCACTATTGTCTCTCTGAATCTCCAAATCACTGTCAATGCTTTGGGAGGCCCAAGATTTACTTTGGAATGATTTGGAGAATTTTCTTTGGTTGAATCCCAAATCTGCCCGATTTCCTCCTTATAGCCTGAAGCAGTGCAGTCATTCTGCTGATTGTATAAATTGGCCCTGTGTTTGGGCACTGTCAAACTAGTGATCCCCCCCATCATTCCAAATGCATTGTAATTTCATCTGCAATGCAGGAGGCACGTTTTTCACAGTGAGCAGAATTTATCTCTTTCTTTTTGCAGAGAGAAGTCTGATTAATAGGCCGTTCACCACCTGGAAAGTTCCACTGGCTGGCCCTTTGGAGATACAATAACAGTGAAATAGAAAGCTTTTAAAAATGTTCTTTATCCACTAGCTTTCACTGTTTTATTTAGTGGTCACAATCTGTAAAAGATAGCAAGTTCAAAAAAGATTACATGAAATAAGCACAAAGATACAGATAGAGGCTATAATTTTAGTTAAATAAAATGCTTCTGCAATAAATTGAATAGCTATTGTTAATTCAAATGTCTTCAAATGTTCACTGTGGTTGCTTTGATGAATAAATTGAAAGACTACCTGCTATGTACCTTTGTTGCACATAAGTACTTCTGTATTCCCATTGGATGACTTGTAAATCCAATACTAAAATGTTTTTTGTAAATCAAAGTGGACTTTTTTTTAGGTTTCTATCATCACAGTGTTCAGATAGTGGTAAGAGGTAATAGAACCTGAGGGACATAAATGATGTTGTTCCGAGATGAAGTACATACAGCACATAATAGTGGTTTTCCCCTCCCTCCACCTCCAGCTACAATTTTGACATTTTTTGTATTGGTTCTCAGTTAAATTCATATGCTTCATCTGTAGTTATCAGACACCAAGGAGCTGGTCTAAACTGATCACTAAATTTCTCCATGTGCAGAACTTTGCATATCTCTCTCTTAAGTTTTGTCCTAGTTTTCCATTCTATCAAGTTCATATTGAATTTTCATATTGAGTTTTATTCCTGTTTTCTTAGGTTTTAGCTATCCCTCCCGATTTTGTGTCCAATGCAAATTTGATAAGGATTCCCTCCATCCTTCATCTAAGTCACTGATCAAAATGTTGAAGAGTACCTCTCACCAGACTTTAGTCCCTTTGGCCCATGTGTACAGAGAGCATGGGGTGACAAGAAGCCCAACCTCCACTCAACTTGCAGTGATCTCCAGCACTTTCAGCAGAGGCCACTGGGAGTTTATTCTGCTACCTCACCAGACTTCAGCTCTATTGGCCCACTGGTGCAGAAAGTGCAGAGCAGCAAGAAGCCCAATTAAACTCCAGCTTGCAGTGACCTCCAGGGTCTTCCGCAGAAGCTGCTAGGAGAGTATGCAGATAAGCTGCTACCTCAGTAGACCTCAGCATCATCTGAAAAATAATATTTTATTCTCCTGTACAATGTAAAAGTATTTCTATAGAAGCCACTCAAATTCTGCAGCTGTATTAATTAATTAATTAATTAATTACATTTCTATACCAGCCGATAGCCAAAGTTCTCTGGGCGGTTCACAACAATTAAAACCTTAAATACAAGATAAAATACAATATAAAAATTTAAGAGTTTAAAACTACATATAAAAATAAAAATAAAAATAACCAAATAGAACCTAGCTGCAGTGCAAAGATATAAAATACAATACCAGATTTAAAACAGAAACTGAAAACTTAACATGCCTGGGAAAATATCTGGAATTTTATTGACATTGCTAAAAACTATTTATTGATTGATTAGTTTTATTTGTATCTTTCCACCAAGAAAATGGAACTCAAGGCAGCTTACAATCATACATACATATTTATTTATTTATTTATTTATTATATTTATACCCCGCCTTTTTTCCTGCAAGGAATCCAAGGCGGCTTACATAATCCTCATCCTCCTCTCCATTTTATCCTCACAACAACCCTGTGAGGTAGGTTGCAACCCATGGTGCAACATAAATAAAGCTTGATTAAAACAATAATAAAACAAATACATTAAGGGAGCAATCCAATGGGGATGCCCATTAGCCTTCAAATTCGGAGGATTACGGGCATTCTATGCAGGGTGGGAGGAGTACAGAGGCAATCTTCACCTCCCTATTCCTCCCACCCTGCAATTTTCAGCTGTCTAGCTGTGATGCTTTGGATGGGGAGGGTAGTAGGCTGGAGTGTTACCATGATACATTGTATCCTGGCAGCCCCAGTCTCTTCCCCTCCCTGCCCCCAGGATGGAACACCCACTTTACCCCCTTCTCTAAGGTCACTCTTATGACCTCGGAGACACAGCCAGCACAGTTCTTTCTATGCCAGCTGTGAGGGGGGGGGACGATGATCCAAGCAAGGATCCCCAGCTCCGAGGTTGGAGCTCTTTTCCAACCTTGGAGCTGGGACTCCGAAGAATCCTATGGCCCTCTGGGGTCCAGAAGATCACTCTGTGAAACACAATTAAAAACACAACAATGACAGAATAAAATAGTACCCAACCCAACAGATTCGCTTACACTCTAAAGGCCTGTTTGAATAAAAATGTCTTTGCCTACATTATATTTTTAATTAATCCATTTCTACTTTGTAAAAGATAATACACAAACAGGAAGGATGCAATTTTATGTCTTGTGTCACACGCTGGAGTGTGAGATTCCTGTAGGTATTTCCCCATGGTGGGGCAGGGGGGGGAGACATAACAGCTTCTACCCTAGACATGATTCAACCCCAAAGCTGACCCTGCCAAGCTGACTTCCCTAGCCATTTGCATTGCAACTAATTCATAATCATAAGCAGTTGTCCAACTGCAAACATACTCCTACAGAAATGTCAAAATTTGCACTGAATTTAATGGATCTGAGAAATCATATCCAACGAGATTATCAGCAACTGCATTGTAGCTCAAGGTGTTCTCTCTAGTACATTTCAAGTCACTTGTTATTTCTTGTTCTGTATGCATAAGGATAATCAAGGTTGGCACTTCTAGGAACTGAAGAGAGATTATGAGTATCTGGAGTATGATGTGGCTAGCATGTCCTTCCTATTCCAGCGGAGAAGAGAAAATCCTTTCCCATATGGCATAAACAGGCATGAGTGCATTTGTATTGTTTGCGTATAAGTGCACTCTGAGGAGTGCTGTAGCTGTCAGCCATCTCTATGAAAAGCAAATATGCCATTTAAGGCAACAAAGGATAGACATTAACTCTCTCCACTGTGAGTCACTTGGGGAAATAACTTATCAGATAGTCGAATTAAGATCTAAATGCATCTGAAGTAATTAATACATAATAATGCTAGTCATACCTAGGGATGTCATTTTTGGTTTCTCTAAGTTATTCGTTTTTCCAATCTTAAATTTGTTTCACCCTGTTTCCACATCAGTTTGCAATTTTTTGAAATAAGTCCACACAAAAATGTGTACACATTTTCATGCACATTTTGTGTGAATCTGTGGGTCCAAGACATACACACTGTTTTGCATTCATGATCTTAAAGTCGCTTGATTCTCTAAATGTCACTTGTTGTTGGAACAGGAGAATGTCTTCAAGTTCATGTGCCTCAGTTTCCCTTTCTGTGGTCTGGGTTGCTGGGGATTCAAAAGACTGCTCTGCATCTGATGACCCCTTGGCTCTGCCACTGGTGACTCCATGGTATGTACAGGCCTGTGGCTGATGCTGGCTCAGCTTGTCTGAGTGTGGAAAGCTAAGCAGGGTCAAGCCTGGTTATTACTTGGATGGGAGACCCCTCCTCTAGTTTCCTGCATTGAGCAGGGGGTTGGACCTTGTGGGCTCCTTCCAACTCTATGATCTATGAAATCTATGAAATCTGTGTTCCACACTCTGGTGACCCTGCTCTTCGCCCCACCAGCCCCCACTGGTGCTCTAGGCACACAAAGCTTAATCACACACTCTGCAGCACTATTTATACAAGCTTACATTTCCTTTATTAAGAAAGGCTTTTACCAAGCTGTGCTTTCAAACTATACCTACTGCTTATTTAGAAGAGAGGTTATTTAAAGTTCCATGGGACCAACATCTCTGTCATTGGGGGCAGGGAGAAATGGAGGATATCTGTCATTATTTGGATAGGGCACCTAGTGAAAGATTTTTATCAAGTTTTCTTTCTTGCCCTGAGGTCAAATTTTGAGAAAATGTGTGTGCTTTTGGCTGATCAGAACAAATATGTTACATTTACATACTATGTTTTGTTATGAAAATAGATGGAATTATGTATAAAAACATATTTATCAAATTATCTGATTTGACCCTTTACTGTGGATTTATTTCTTCTTCTCTCTTGTTTCGTGATGACCTTTGGTTTTAAGCAAATAAAGATTGTTTAATGGATTGTTTTGGTAGGTTTTCATTAAAATGCAAACCAAATCCCCATCCATAGCCATGTCATCCTAGAATTTGGGGGTTATAAATTATTGTCTCTGAGGATCTTTATAACAAATGTTAAAGTGAAGTATTGTGCTAGAATGTTTTTTTTTAAGGTAGTTTAAAATGTGATAGAAAATAATGCAACATGGTGGATTGTATGCAATGGTGGCATTCTGCCAGTGAAGGAAAATGCTGGTGAAATGGATTTCCCCTCCCCGCTTCAGCTCCCTGTGCATGATCCAAATCTGCTCTGGAGGGTTGGGGGACCCTCCAAAGCAGATTTGGGGGCGTGCAGAGGGCTGCAGGGGGGATGAGAGAATGGAGAAGTACTGTCATGCAAGCAGAAGTCCCATTTCATTAGCAGACTTCCACTTGTGTGAGGATTGGATCCAACCTGGTATTCCTTATCCAGTTTATTTGGGGGTGGGGTATACTGGTTTCAAGATAATTAAATCCACTCTCCATTTCCCCCACCATTTCAAAACATTCACCATAAACCTGGATAAATTGTGCCTATTTCAAAAGTTGCCATGAGAATCTCATGCTTTTTAAAGTAGCCATGTTTAAGTACAAGAATGTTTAGCTGCATTTTAGCTGCTTTACATATAAAATTGCCTCTATTCTAGTGAATACATCAAGCCCTGATCCAGCTGTGTATATGTGCAGCACAGGTCTTTCAGAAAACCAGCAAAGATGTTAATTGCAAGTGTGGAGAGCAGAGGGGACAAAATCCCGCCCCTTACTGAACAACTGATTTTATGAGAGGGATGTTTGTACCAACAATAGGTGCATTGGGGTAGGAAACACACATGCAAGACCCTTTTATATACAGTAATACCTTGGATTGCAAGTAACTTGGTTTGAGAGCGTTTTTGCAAGACAAGCAATTTTTTAAATATTTATTTAATTTTTTTTTACTTGATATACAAGCGACATCTTGCAATACAAGTACGGTAGTACAGCTTAAATTAAAAATCTCTGTACACATTTGGGGGGGGGGATTTCGTTTTGATATAAGAGTGTTTTGGATTACAAGCACATTTCCGGAACGAATTATGCTCTCAATCCAAGGCATGATTGTATGTGGTTCCACATCCAGCCAGGGTAAAACATGCTTCCGTCTATGTGTGTTCCCTAGTCAAATCAGGCCAGAAAATTGTTAGTTCATTGATAATTTGCAATGTTGATAGATCTCTTTTAAAAATTCTTATTTATAGGATCTGGTTTATTGGTGTTTTTATTTCAACTGTTGATCATTTGAACACTGGTTAGAGTTCTATTCTGGAATAATTTTGAAAGTCTTTTATTCTCTATTATTTGTCTTACATTTTCTGAATGAATTTTTTGAGTGCACAATGCTGTGCTTTATCCCTTCCCATCTCATTGTTGTTATTAATGCCAAGCAGGGTAGTATAACATGAGTGGCTTAACAAGCATTTGGAACTCTTGCAGCAGTTCGACCAGTATTTCTTCTAACACTATCTGTCAGAGGAAGAATTATGGTAGTTCTAATCCACAACTGCTTCATGGATTCTGGAACCAATATCTTTGCCCATGGCCTATTTTTAAGTCTTTTTTTCACTGTCAGTGAATGCTCAAGACTTCCTTTTTCACAAGCCATATTCATTAGCAAGTAAATATTAATTAGAAGGTTATTCCAATATAAATGTGTAAGCAAGGATGAAGACTGAAATATTTACTCCTATGAATTTCTTATAGACCTCTTCTGGACTTAATTACAAAGTGAACCAAACAGGAAATATATCCCAATCCAAAAACCAAAAGCAATAAATCAATTGAGATGAACTGGGGAAGATAGATAATGTTCAAAATCTGATAATGTTACTTTATCTCACAAACCACAAACATACAGTCATAGACAAAAGAAGAGAGTACAAATGGATTGTGCTATAATTTCCTTCAATACCAGAGATAACCAATACCAAAAATGACCAAACGTGTTTCGACCAATGGTCTTCTTCAGTGATCTAGTGTTTAAAAAGGTATATACAATAATAAGAAATGAAGTACTGAGGCTTACACACACACACACACACACACACGTTTTTCAAGCCAAGCTTCTCACATCTATTGACTATTATAAAATACTGTAGTGTCTCCACAATTTTAATGGATGCATAATTAAACACCTTTTTGTGACTCACTAAAAGTGTGGCATTTGAACGGAATATGTATCTCTCTTTAGCCTCAATCTGACAAAAAGTTGGCTCCATGACTTTCCTGCATTTTGTTTCGCCTGAGGACAGCAGGAGCTTGACGAAAGCATTCTGGGTGTCTGTAGTTATCTCTGCATGCCAGGAGCCAGGAGAAATGGTATTCCTATTGCTAATCTCTTCTGTTTTCTGGAATTGGGGGGTGGGGGAGTGCTAATTTTATGAAGGCTGTGTTTCTTTGTAACAGGCTTGATCCATTTTTTTAAAAAAGCCAAATATTATTTAAAGATATAGTCCCTGTATTAGCAAATACATTAAACTGTTATAGAGTTGGCTTGCTGGTCTTATCATGCCATGGATGTCAGCTCACTCTTCACATTCACTAGATGTTCCATTGTTCATAGAGTTGGAAGGAGCCTACAAGGCTATCGAGTCCAACCCCCTGCTCAATGCTCACCACCACAAGTAGCAGGAAAAAATAGTGGGGGGAAAGAACAGGAACCATAAATGCTGCTGCCACTAACAGCAAGGACCCCAAACCTCTCTCAGCATAGAGAAAGGGACTCAGCCAGTGCTAGGAGGACGAGCCGTTTCTCGCTGCATGCCACAGAAATGGATTTGGCCAGCGGTGGGAAGGGTGACTGCTCCTCCTAGTGCCTGCCACAGCCCTAGCTTCGTACAGTGTGTGTCGTTTTACAGAAAACTAGACTTCCCCCTGAAATTGTCCCACCCCCCCACCCCCACACAATTTCACCCCCTGAATTTTGTCATCCCCTGCTCCGAATTTCAAGCCAAAAGTTCTTACTTGAGAATGTGATGCTAGGACTGAGCCAAAATTGCTCTGAAAAGAATATCAGAAGTTTTGTTTTCCTTCTCAAGCTCCTCTGGAATTGTTGGAGAATTTCTAACCTGTCCTGGAGAATATTCGGTTTAAGGTGCAATCCTATGCATGTTTAGACAGAAAAAAGGCCTATAACTCCCAGCATGTCCCAGCCAGCCATGTCCTAAATGGCCTCCCAATTTCACCATCCATAAATAGCATGGAGAATTTTGGGCACAATTGTGGATCCAGTTTTAATATTTAATATTATATTAATATTGTTGAAGGAAGCAAGGGGCTTGGTCGCTACTTCCAGTCTTCCTCTCTTAGTCCACTGCTTCCTTCATCCACCAGTTTGAACTAAAAATAGAGTTTCATTCAACATTAAGTGATCCAAAAATTCTCAGAAGGGAATTTTCTGGTAATTTTCAGAGAATTTTCTTTTTCGCTCCTCTTGAACTATTGCAGAATTTTACTTCCCGCAACAAGAATATTTCGCAAAATCCCCCCACCCCACAATCTCATCCCCACAAATAGCATGGAGAATTTTGAGAGGCCATTTGTGCTCAGCCCTGCTTAAGAACAACCCAATGGGTCACTATCAGGTCATTATATTTTCCCCTACCCTGTGACCCTAAACTGAAGTCTTGTGAGTTTAACTCATCAGAAATTTCCATACTTTATCTCTTCAAGTGCTCTCTTAACAAAAGGCCAAAACTCTCAGGAATGACATAATAATGTTGACTATATCTCATTCACAGCATCTTTTTACCACATAAGTGCTCCTCTGCTTTTATTTATTTCTCATTGTTTATTGTCCTTTCAAACATCTGAAGAGCCACTTTACAGCAGTAGCTATTCAGTTTTCATTTTTATGGATCTTGGGTTCATCACAAGGAAGGACTCAGCATTTGAATGAACAATGGCTTCTTATGGATCACCCTGGGACAACAGATAACAAAAAAGGCCAGGCTACAAGGGAAGAGTACAGGCAGGTAGCACAGAACTGCAGGGATGGTGTCAGGAAGGCTAAAGCTGAGAATGAGCTGAGCTTAGCCAGGGATGCTAAAAGCAACAAAAAAGCTTTCTTCAGATATGTGTATAGTAAAAGACAGAGGAAAGAAATGGTGGTTCAGCTACTCAATGAGGATGGCAAAATGATTACAGATGACAAAGAAAAGGCAGAAGTGTTCAATTCCTACTTTGGCTCAGTCTTCTCCCAAAAGAGGATCTATGACCCCCCTGGCAAACCTGAAGTACAAGCTGAAGGGGCAGGATTGCAGCTTGAGATTGATAGGCAAATGGTCAAGGAACACCTGATTACTTTGAGTTCAAATCTCCAGCACCAGACGAACTGCATTCTAGAGTAATAAAGGAACTGGCAGAAGAACTCTCAGAACCACTGTCTATTATCTTTGATAAATCATGGAGGACGGGTGAAGTGCCAGATGACTGGAGGAGGGCTAACATTGTTCCTATCTTCAAAACAGGTAAAAAGGAGGAACCTGGGAACTACAGACCAGTCAGTCTGACATCAATCACTGGGAAAATTCTGGAGCAGATTATAAAGCAGTCAGTCTGCAAGCACCTTGAAAACAATGCAGTGATTACTAGAAGCCAACATGGATTTGCCAAGAACAAATCCTGCCAGACTAATCTGATCTCATTTTTGATCGGGTAACCTCCTTTGTGGGCTGTGGGAATGCTGTGGACATAATATATCTTGACTTCAGCAAAGCTTTTGACGAAGTGCCCCATTATATCCTGATTAGCAAAGTAGCTAAAAGTGGGCTAGATGGAACAACTATCAGGTAGATCCACAGTTGGCTACAGAACGGGACTCAAAGAGTGCTTATCCTATCCCAACACAAAAAGGAATTATTGCCCTTTCCCCAGGTTAATTAAAAAATGTTTGCTAGGTTGCATGTTTATAACCTCTTGCCAGCCTCTGCAGAAGTGGAAGCTTATTTGGAGCCATTACTTTCAGATGATTATATTTAATTTATTTTTGAAATTTTATCCTCCGACTTTTGGCCCTAAGATGGGGTAAATATATTACATACCCTCCAACATTTCACAGATGAAAATAGGGACAAACATGTGAATTTGTAAGAGGTATGGTTAAGCAACATGAAGGTGTGATCAAGAGGGTGTGGCCAGGCAACAAGAGGGCATGGCCAAGGGTATGTCTTGGAGTTGTTTGTCTCTTCAGTTATTTTTACATTTTGTTAGCCTTTTCAGAAGCTTCTGCAGCTGCTTGAGCATGCCAAAAGATTCATAGCCACAGGAGACAGTGTAACCAACAGATAAAATTGCCTTTTATTACAGGAACCAAATGGAAACAGCATTAACCTGCCATGTAGTATGGGCATTTCTTCCAAGGCTTCTTCTCAGACCTTGATGGTTCTGTTTCAAAAAAGTTTCCAGTCCTTGCATTGACTAGGATCTAACATTTTGGATTTATTTTACATTTCTGCATTTTCTGGTAGAATCCAGACTGGTTATGGACAATTCGGGCATAAGGTTTCACTTCTGAAAGATGACTCTTAGTATGATTTTCATGGATGCATATGCTTGAAGATGTTCCATGACTATGTTTTTGTTGCTTGATCTTATGGCATTGTAACCCATTTTGATGAACATTTTGCCTAGAAAGTGGGATATGAATTTTAATATGAATAAATAAAATAACATTCTCACACAACTTCCTGGAAGACAACCCACTATGTGAAATTGATATATTCCATCCAGGGTTCCAGAAGTAGTTCACAAAACTGTTTTGGAGCAAATGGCCCATACTAATAAAATAATTTTATGGGTATTCTTCCAGGAGCCATTATAGGGTTGGGCCTTGGGTTGAGGTTAAAGGAGGAGAAAGATATTCATTACTACTTATGGGCATCTGTGTTGCTTTGATATATATATTTTTTAACAGAATAAAGTCAGTTTTCGAATAACTTTTTATCAAATATTGGGGCACTAGCTGAAGGAAGATGACAGAGAGCTCCTTGCTCAGGCTCACAACAGCTTTTAATTTCTACTTGATGTTGGAATTGTGGTGGATTTGTCAAAAAGCAAAGATCTGGGCTGGGATGCATTTTAACGACTCTAGTGGCTAAAGGATTAATGAATACTGAAAATCTTTCATCTTCATGTTGGTTAAAGGAAACTATATATCAAAATCAGCCATAAAATTTTACACTGAAGGTGAACTAAAGGTTGTATTAATACTGGATTGTCAGTCTGTTTTTATCCTTTACACACAGATCACAGTTGGGAGCATTTGCAGTCTTCACACCAAGGGAGCATTCTCAGCACAGGTCCTTGTTCTTGTTGTTATAGACAGATTGTAAGACCTATTATGTCTTTTACTTGCTTGAAAGGAAGTGGAGAACAGGTCAACGGGGGCATCACACTAAAAGCATCAAAGCCCAAGACAACAGGACATTTTAACACAGAAAAATAGGCAGGATTTAAGTTGTAGGGAAAGCAAAGTAAGTCCAGAATTAAGGCTGACATTGTGCCCTTAATTCCTCGGATTGTGTTGTGTGTTTGATAAACATTAACTAAAAGAGAAAGTGAGAGAGGAAATTCAGATACTGATCCCATTTCTATGGTACGTGGGATACAGAGTTACAGTTTGAATGCTATTAATACATTGTTTTGAAATGCTAATCTCTCTCTTTCTCTCACTCTATTTTTCTCCTGGCTTCTTAAAAATTGAACAGTGAAATGTATGACAGCTGACACTTAGCATGTAGTGATTTGAAAATCCGCTGTCTGCCCCTTGATGTCTTCATCTGACAACATCTATATGTTGCCTGATTCCCATGGCAACTAAGCACTCTAGTAATTGCAACCCTGGAAAGATAATTATTTCACTCAAAACACAGTGTATGCTTAACCTGTCTGAAGTTTCAACAATCCATCGTTTAATGACAAGTGTTTTGAAAGGTCTAATTCCGGCTGCTTCTTTGGTGCCACATTTTAATGGTTGTTAACTTGTATGTTTAACTAATCATATGGGTTGCCTTTTCACTCTGGTGGTTTCAGGTTTCTTAACTCATTTGTGTATAATATATATAATATGGCATATACGATATGGCATTACCATTCATTTAAACCATAAAGACGATGTGATGGAGTTAACCACCAAGTTATAAATATTCATTTTTTACCTCTAATAATGCATTCACTGTATAATGTATCCTGATTCATTCCTAGTAAGAGGAAACCCATGTTTGGCGTGAGTGGAATGTCAAAAACTATGTGGTTAAATACTGTTTGGCCAGGAGATCATATTTGGTAATATTATATTTTATACTTCAGATTAGTACAATTAGTAAATAAACTCAATCCTGATTTTTGCTGACATAGATGAAGTAATTTCAGGGTTCTCCCTAATGGAGGAACTGGCAAAGGATGATACAATCAGAAACTTGTACATCTGCAACAGTGTAAGATATCCAGGGACACACCTCTTAAATCATATTCTGCCTCATTTGCATCCTAAAATTATTTCCAGCCCAGGTGAACAACTGGAGTTTCTCATGTCCTCCTCTAGTATAAAAATAATGAATTACAGCTTTGGCACTATTAGATGCTGATTGTATAGCAGAAGTTCAATGGGCCACCCAAGAACTAGAAGATTGAAAAACAATCCCCAGGTACTTAAACTGTCTAACTTGCTCTATGGACTGACCACCTATTACTCATTATTATTATTATTTTTTATTATTATTATTATTATTATTATTATTATTATTATTATTATTATTTATATACCGCCCAACAGCCGAAGCGCTCTGGTTTACAACAATCCATAAAAACACACAATACAATATGCAATAAAAACATCATACAAAATTTAAAAACCCAATTTTAAAAAACAAACAAACATATATAGATAAAACAGGAAATGCAGTGAGACCAATTAAAAAGCAACCACCCCACCATACACTATGTAAAGTTAAAGGCCTCAATATAGAGGGCATTCTTAACCTGGTGCCGAAAAGATTGTAAAGTTGGCACCAGGCGGGCCTCAGGAGGGAGCTTGTTCCAGAGTTGGGGGGCTACCACAGAGAAGGCGCCTGCCAAGCCTCCCTTGGAGGCGGCAACTGGAGGAAGGCCCCAGATGTTGAGCATAGTATCCGGGTAGATTGTGGTTGGGAGAGGCGTTCCGTCAAGTATGATCCCAAGCCATGTAGGGCTTTAAAGGTTAAGACCAGCACCTTGAATTGGGCTCGGAAGCATACAGGCAGCCAGTGCAAGCAGGCCAAGACTGGTGTTATGTGTTCTGACCTTCTGGTCCCACAGAATTCTGCACCAGCTGCAGCTTCCGAACAGTCTTCAAGGGCAGCCCCACGTAGCGTGCATTGCAGTAGTCCAGCTTTGAGATTACCAGAGCATAGATTACTAAAATCAGGCTATCCCTGTCCAGATAGGGGCGTAGCTGGGCCAGCAGCAGAAGCTGGTAGAAGGCACTCCAAGCCACTGAGGCCACCTGAGCCTCAAGTGACAGAGATGGGTCAAGGAGGACCCCCAAGCTACGGACCTGCTCCTTCAAGGGGAGTGCAACCCCATCCAGAACAGGTTGAACTCCCTCCATCCGGTCAGAGGAACTACCCACTAATAGTATGTCTTGTCTGGATTGAGCCTCAGTTTGTTAGCCCTCATCCAGTCCATTGTCACAGTCAGGCACCGGTTTAGCATATCCACAGCCTCACCTGCTGAAGATGAAAAGGAGAAATAGAGCTGTGTGTCATCAGCGTACTGATGGCAACGCACTCCAAAACTCCAGATGACCCCACTCAGCTCTTTCATGTATATGTTGAAAAGCATGGGGGATAAGACTGACCCCTGAGGAACCCCATATTGGAGAGCCCATGAGGCCGAGCAATATTCCCCAAGTACCACCTTCTGGAGCCTGCCATCCAAGTAGGAGCGGAACCACTGCAATGCAGTGCCCCCAACTCCCAACTCAGACAGCCTCCCCAGAAGGATACCATGGTCGATGGTATCGAAAGCTGCCGAGAGACCCAGGAGTATCAACAGGGTCACACTCCCCCTGTCTCTCTCCCGACACAGGTCATCATACAGGGTGACCAAAGCTGTTTCCATGCCAAAACCAGGCCTGAACCCTGACTGAAATGGATCCAGATAAGCAGTCTCATCCAAGAGTGCCTGGAGCTGGTTGGCCACTACCCGCTCTAGGACCTTGCCCAGGAAAGGAACATTCACTACCGGCCTAAAGTTATTAAGTTCTTCTGGGTCCAGAGAGGGTTTCTTCAGGAGTGGCCTCACCACCGCTTCCTTCAAGTGGCATGGGACCACTCCCTCTCACAAGGAGGCATTGATCACCTCCCTGGACCAGCCGGCTGTTCCTGCTAGTTTTTATAAGCCAAAAGGGGGAAAGGATCCAGTGTGGAAGTCGTTGCACGAACCTGTCCAAGCACCTTGTCAACATCCTCAAGCTGTACCAACTGAAACTCATCCAAGAAAAACTGGCCAGACTGTGCGCTAGGAACCTCACCTGATTCAACTGCCATAACATTGGAGTCTAAGTCCCAGCGAATGCAAGAGATTTTTTCCTGGAATGCCTAGCAAACATTTCACAGCGGGCCTCAGAGGGGTCCAGAATGTCCTTGGGGCCAGCATGTAATAGGCCCCAGACAACCCTAAAAAGCTCCGCTGGGTGGCAAATAGAAGATTGGATAGAGGCAGTGAGGTGTTTCTTTGCCACTCTCACTGCCCCAAAATATACCTGATTGTAGGCACAAACTAGGGCTTGATTGCATCCACTAGGAGTTTTTCTCCATCTGCACTCAAGCCATCTCCTGTTTTGTTTCATCGCTCTCAGCTCCTGGGTATACCACAGAGCCGTACGAGCTCTACTACAGAGAGGGTGCTCAGAAGCAATCATGTCAACCGCCCTGGTCATCTCCCTATTCCAGAGATCGACCAGGGATTCAACAGGACCACCACCCATATCAGCCAGAAACCCCACAAGGGCCCTCTGGAAGCCATTCAGATCCATTAGCCACCCCTGCAGAGGGGGAAAGTTGCCATTAGTCTAAATCTCAGCAGACAGTGATCTGACCATGACAAAGGGACCGATTCAAAGTCCCCCACCTTCAGATCACCATCTCCATGCCTGACTGAAAAAACCAGATCTAGAGTGTGCCCTGCTGCATGTGTTGGGCCGAAGACATGTTGGGACAGTCCCATGGTCGTCATGGAGTCCATGAAATCCTGAGCCGCCCCAGATGGGGTGCCCTCGGCATGAACGTTAACGTCCCCCAGGACCAGCAGCCTGGGGGACCTCAACATCGCCACCGAGACCACCTCTGTCACCTCAGCTAGGAAGTCTGTTAGACAGCGGGGTGGGCGGTACACCAACAGAATCCCCAATCTGTCCTGCTGGCCCAACACAAGGTGCAAACACTCCAGACCAGTAGTCAGACAGACAGGGAGCCTGGAGAGAGAGATAGGATTCCTGTAGACCACAGCAACCCCCCTCCCCGGGCCTCAGGTCTACCCTGATGCTGCACCAAGTACCCTGGTGGGCAGAGCTGGAAGAGGCTAACCCCTCCCTGCTCACCCACCCAGGTCTCCGTAATACATACCAGATCGGCTGCCTCATCCACTATTAGGTCATGGATGAGGCAGGTCTTATTTTGGACCGATCTGGCATTCAGAAGCAGCATCTGGAGACCCGAGGGCAGGCTGATAGGGCAACCACCAAACCTGTGGGTGTGAGGAGGACCGGAACACAGCACAGCAATTAACTGTCTGGGCCATGTTCCCCTTACCTGGCTAGCCCTCCTCCCAACACCATATCTCCCCCTACCCGTCACTACACCAATTGGAACTCCCACACATTCCCCCACAAGGCCGCATAACTGCCCTCCAGGGCACATCCAGGGAAAGTCTCTTAGTAAAAACCATAATTTTAGTTTTACAAAAATTAATAAGCACATTTTCTTTGCAATAGCCTATGAGTGCTCTCAACATTTGTTTCAAACCAACTTTAGTGAAGGAAAGGAGAACAGCATCATCTGCATATAAAAGTATAGGAATGCAAACTATAGTCAATTTTGGGGCATGAAAATCTGATGAATAAATTTTAGATAAATAGATAACTAAGGTACAGATTAAATAGCTTGGGTACAAGTATACAACCCTGACATATTCCCCTGGTAACAGGGATAGAGTTAGTCAGGGTGCCCTCCACCCCACATTTCACCTGTACAGTAGTGTTCTGGTATAAATTTATTTATTTATTTATTTATTATATTTATACCCCGCCTTTTTTCCTGCAAGGAACCCAAGGCGGCTTACATAATCCTCCTCCTCTCCATTTTATCCTCACAACAACCCTGTGAGGTAGGTTAGGCTGAGAGTCAGTGACTGGCCCAAAGTCACCCAGTGACTTTCATGGCTGAGCGGGGACTAGAACCCAGATCCCCCGAGTCCCAGTCCAACACTCTCACCACTACGCCACCCTGGCTCTGTCATAAACGCATAATTAAATGAAGTAATCTTTTATCAGTGGAAGTAGAGCTTAGCCCATAAATTATCTCTTGGAATTGAATCAAAAGCAGATTTTAAATCTATAAAATTAAAAGCAGCATATAAAGTCTTGCTGGGAGATCTTATATATTTCTCTGATAAATGGCTTAAGACCAGGCAATGGTCAAATGTTGACCTACCTCTTCTAAAGCCAGCCTGCTCATCTCCTAAAATATCTTCATCTTCAATCCAGGTACGTAACGAGTTTTACTATTAAGGTAGCGTGCATACAATTTACCAACTACTGAGAGATGGCCAATGGGCCGATAAATAGAAGGATCATTTCTATCTCCTTTCTTGTAAATGGGGATTATGATAGCCTGAGACCAGTTATCAGACCAGTCCTATTGATTGAGTAAATAGGAGTGCTAATAAAGGTGTCCACCATGTAACATTAACTTTCAAAAGTTCAGGCATAACTAAATCTGGTGCTTAGTCAAAACTAGCTGTTGTTGAAATTAACTGGACATACTAAGTGTGGTATAAATATGTCTGTGTGTGTGCGCACACACACACACACACACGCATAATAATCTCAGCTGAGAAACAATAACATTGATTAGAAAGAATAAGTGAGGCCCTGCAACAAAACTGTTGCAGTGTGGAGTGATTCCTATCAGGGTTCCAGTCACTATCTTACATTACTCTTACATCCCCCTGGTTTTCTCCCCCCCACACACACACAACAATCAGTTAGCACTCCATGCTCACAATAGGCTCATTGGCCTATTGTTGGCTCCCCCCCCTCCATCTTTTTGCTCAATTTTGTTTTTATTTCTTTCTAAGTTAGAGTGGGCACACTTGTGTCCAAACCCATCTACATTAAAATCTTTGATTTCTCCACTGATTTCTATGGGCAGCTCTCAGTTCCATCCCTGGAATAGCTGTGTATTGGGAAATAACCTATCCGTAATAGCTCTGAACCTTGAAATGATCTATCCAGACTATGCAATGGTTCTTTCTACCCTATATTTCTCTTTTTCCCTCCTCCCCTTCCAGCCACTCCATTCATTCTCACTCCCACCCAATTGCCAGCGTTTTTTTTCTATCTTTGGGTCAAACTACATGTTAATTGCACAGCGTGTTTCTTAGGCTTTTTATCTACTCTAGAGTAAATGTGGGTGGACCCAGTTTGGATTGGGACTACTGTGCACCAGGAGGGGAAGGTTAAACCTTCCCATCACCATTTGATTCCCAAAATCTCCCCCCACCAGGGGGTTTTAACAATGGGAAGTCTTAATGCCAATGGATACTTTTTTCTTTTTTAATCCGCATTAGGGGGTGGGGGGATTTGGGGAAGCAAATGGTTGAAGGAAAGGTTTGATCCTTCCCGGTGTATGCTAGTCCTAATCTTGCACTTACTCTAGAGTAAAAAAAAAAGTTAAGCTTCAGCCACATGCTATGCAATTTATGTAACATGTAGTTTGACCCTCAGACTCTCAATTTCCTGTGCCATTGAGTTCTTATGGGGCTTTGGGGGGGAGTTATGAGGGTTTTCTCCCTTAGAGGTATTTTCTTCTAAATATTTTTGAACACTTGCAAACCTCGGGGTTATCCTGAGTCTGCTGATACCTTTCCTTTTTGCATGGGTGATGCAGTTTTGGCTAGATAAGCATGAACACAGGAAGACTTGCATTGGTATTAGAAGGAATCATGGGATGTGCAAGATTATGAATTCAGTTTAACATCCACACTGGACTTCAGTATGTTAAGAAGCTTGGCTGTCACATAAACATCTTTAGAGTACTTAACTGTGTCTTCTTTCTCCTACTTAGGTTGTCAGGTATTTCATGTGTAGCATGGCCGGTACACTCTTGATTCAGTTTGTCATTATACTAGTGGTCAATACTGCTAGTCAAGAAACATAGGATTATTTCAGAAATGCACATCCATCTGAAACAGTCATGACCTCATTCCACCTGAAGTTTATCAGCTTTGGTACCCCTGAAATTACTATTTTTTTCTATCTCTTTCTAAACCCACCCTTTTTTGTTTTATTTTAATAACTATTTGCTTTGTATAAAGGAAAAGAAGATAGAAATTACAGTATCATATAAATGAAGAATATGTACCGTATGTCATGAAATGAGTTTCAACATGAAGCTACCACACAAGATTTTTATACTAGATTCATACAAAAACTTTTCCCTGAAGTGGTTAGAAGAGCTACTTTGCTGAGATTTTGAAGAGGTTGCAAAACTGTTCTCTCTGCCCGCCCAGCCCAGCCAAGACTATTCAATCCACGAATGTTAAATCTCTTTCAGCCCAAGGACCAAAATTAATTTTGGAGGAGCTCTCCGGGGTGCATTCCAGTGATGGGTGGGGCCAAAGGAAAAAGCGGAGACAAAACTACCAGCATATTTTAACTTAAAGCTCTTATTGCCAGTAACTAAACCTTAGAAGGGGCATTTCAACCTTTTAGAAGGGGGGGGGGATGACTGCAAAACTGGGAAACCACTAAATGATCAGCATTTAGGGGAAAGGGGGTGGAGCAAGGGGAAGGGAGCATGGCCATCTGGGGACCCCAAAGGTTGGATTGTGACCTCAGGTGGGCCGGATTTGGCCTACAGGCTTGAGGTTCTACAACCCTGATCTAACCTATAATACTATTACTGTTATTGCTTATTTTATATTTTATGTTATTTATACTGGTGTTTTAATATTATCCCTTTACTGTTGGAAACTTCTTTGGGTTGCCAGGATAAGCAGTATGAAATGTTTTAAATAAATATGTTTGCCAGTCTATCTGCCTGCAGAACAGTATTATTTGAAAAATTGTGCTTGTAATGGACAACCCAGCATAAAAAGCTCCCCCTTTCATATCATCATCATCATCATCATCATCATCATCATCTTTTATTTGTATGCCACTTTTCCACAAAAAATGTGCCCAAAGCGGCTCACAGCATAGCAACAAATAACACCAAATATAATATACAAAACATCAAAGAACACTGAATATACTATTCAAAAAAATAATTTACAGAATATAAGAATAGCAAATACAAGTTACAAAATATCAAAAAAACACTAAATATAATATTCAAAAGTACAATAGAAATAATTATAGATAACCATAAACAATTCAATAATTTAAAAAAGAGGGGGGAAAGGCAAGAGCAGCAGCAGCTTTTGTAGCTTTCAAGTTGAAGCACCTCTGACAAACCCCTCCCAATGTCAGGAGGCCATCCAGAGCAGCATCCCATAAAAGAGAAAGAGCCGCCCTCAGAAGGAACTTTTGCCCATCGCCCTTGTGCACAAGCAGAAGCATTTCCCACTTGCACATGGAGGGAGGGTTGGATCTTACCCAAAATTTATTGTGCATATTTTATCAGGGATGTTGAAGAGTCCTTGGTCTCGAGTCTCGAGTCGAGTCACGAGTCTTTGGACCTGAGTCTCGAGTCCGAGTCCGAGTCCTTGGTCCAAAATGGTGACTCACGAGTCACGAGTCCTGAGTCACTCCCAAAACTGACTCCACGAGTCCCTATTAAAATCAGTGGGGTTTCCCCCCAACAAAATAAGGCTACTTCAGATGTGTGGCTTAAATAAATTCTAGGCACAAGTGTGCCTTTTTATTTCAAAACTCTGCAACTGATTTTGGCAAGAACAGACTAGGCAGACAAACCCCAAATAACCAGGCAGGCACAGGAGGCAGGGAACCCCAAAGCAGGCAGGCAGGGGCCTTTGTCTTGGACAATTCAAACTGTGGAACTGGTTAAGAAGAGACCAGGCAGGCAGAGGAGGCAGGAAACCCCAAACAGGCAGGCAGAGGCAGCCAAACCCAAAATGTCTGACCCTAACCCTAACCCCCCACAACAACACATCAAAATAAATCTCAACACATCGTTGGGGCTGCGCTCCTGGTAGCTGTCCATAGTGGCTGAGCAACGGCGCTCCTCGCTTCCATGCACTCTTCACCAGTGATCGCGCTCCTGGCACAGCCAGAAGACTCGTCAACAGCCCAGGGATGTTGACAAGTCCTTGGTCTCGAGTCCCAAGTCGAGTCTCGAGTCCCATTAAAAATATTGGGACTCGAGTCCAAGTCGAGTCAGAGGGGGGACTCAGTCCGACTCACGAGTCGAGTCCTCGAGTCCGAGTCCCCATCCCTGTATTTTATATTGTATTCTATTGTACTTTTTAACGGATTGCTGTAACGGATTTCCAAACACTTGTCAAGGGGACAGCCCCATGTAGAGTGTGTTACAGTAGTCTAAATTAGAGGTTATTAAGCCATGGATCACTGGGGCCAGATCCACCTTTCCTTGGGAGGGACACCGCTAGTGCATTCTTGACCACTGCAGCCACCCTGCCCTCCAGGAACAATGCTGGATCTAAGAGCATCCCCATGCTGGCCCTTCAGAGGGAGTGCAACCCCATCCAGTACAGGCTGTACTCCCAATCTGGATTGGTTTACCTACTGACCAGCAGAACCTCTGCCTTGTCCAGACTGGGCCTCAATTGGTTCACCCACATCCAATCCCTCATTGTATCCAGACAATGGTTCAGGACTTCCACAACCTCCTTGGCATCAATTGAAAAAGAGAGCTAGAGCTCTTCAACATAGTGATGAGATCCAGCCCCCAAACCCCAGCTGACCCCATCTAGTGCCTTCATATAGATGTTTAAAAGCATAGGGGACAAAATAAAGCCCTGAGGATCCCCATAGGCCAGCTGTCACAATGCCAAGCAATAATCCCACAGCACCACCATCTGGGAATGTTCGCAAAATCAGTCTAGAACTACTGCAAAATAGTGCCCTCAAGTCCTATATAAGCCAAATGGCCCAAAAGGATACCATGGAAGATATGGAATGCCACTCAGAGGTCCAACAAAAACACACTCACCCTGTTTAGATCCCAGTGTACTTCTGCTTCAACCAAGGCTGCTTCTGTCCTGAGGCCTGAACCCAGACTGAAAAGGATCCAAATAATCAGGTTCATCCCAGAAAGCCTAGAGTTGCATTGCCTCCACTTGCTCTAATTATTTACTGAACATTCCAACCCTTCAAATTGTTCCCAGCCCCTTCTCAAGAGGATCAGGCTTGCAACCACTCCAGGTCTCAAGTCTTGGACTTAGAAGCCTCGGTTCATCATAGGGGAGGGCTGAGGACTGACCCTTCCCACCTATAAAAAAGTTAATTATTACCATGTGTCTAATGCTTCCTTTGATGCTTCCTGGCTATCTTCTTTCATTCTGCCAATCCCTCTCCTCCTCTCCCTTTTCTTCCCAGTTCTCTGGGGATTATAATACTGAAACTTTCCTTCCTGCTCTTTGGACTTATCTGCTTTCTCAGCCCCATCCTTATCTGCTTCAGCTGTGCTTGATTTCAGCATGTGCAGGAAGCCATGTAAAATCACTCCTTTTCTCAGGCTCATCACACTTACTTAGAAAAAAAGACTGGAAACTGGCCAATAATTATCTAGGATGGTGGGACCCAATTAAGGCTTCTTTAGCCATGGTCTTACAACTGCTTCAGTTGGAACATAATCCCTTTTCAAGAGAAGCATTTACAGCCACACAAGCAAGTGCTCATTCCTCCAAGCAATATAGCCACATCTTCAGGCTAAACAAAATGATGACCCTAAGCTGCTGATGCAATGGAGGCAGAGAAAAAGAACATTGTCCACACCACCACAGAGTAGGTCTTAAAATGGGCTCTAAAGTGTGTTCAATCAGATTCATCCTGAGTCTTTTTCCACCATTGCTCTAGTCATCCACCCAAGTGCTTCATTCCCCTGAGCTCTGCAGAAAACAAAGGAGCTCTGTGCCCAAGTAGGGGGTGCTTTTGAGTGATCGTTTCAGCTGCCGGGGTCATTTCCCCATTCTACAGGGCTTCAAGAGGATTGTCCATTCTAGTGGCTGGGAAATCCCAGAGAGCATTCAGGAATCCTTTTGAATCCATTTGACTCATTGAGGCCATTTTAAGAGGTCATCCACCCCTGCAGAGGTTAAGAGTTCTAGCAAATCTAAAACTTATTAGGTAATGATCCGCTCGTGAAAATTGAAAGGTCCTAACTAATTTACGTATTTGCTGTCCTAGGATGGGACCATCTCCCTGAGATGTGTTCATCTCAGGGAGATGATGGGGGGAGTTCCGGGGGGCAAAACATACCATTGTTGAGAGGCAGACGCTGGCAGAGTGCTAGGGGCAGGCCATGCCGATTAAGGGGAACAGGGGATCGATGCTTACTATCTATCCCTTGTTCCAGGCCTGCCCAGAGCCAAGGAATAACTGGGGGGGTGGCTCCTTCCCCACCCTTGCATTTGCTGCTGTGTAATGCCAGGTCCGTTACCCAAAAAACATCTGTAATCCATGACATGATCTTGGATGAGGGTGCAGACCTGGCATGTATTACGGAAACCTGGCTGGACGAGGCCGCTGCTCCAACTCTGGCGGCCTTGTGTCCAGCTGGTTTCTCGTATGCCCAGCAGCCAAGGGTTGGGGGACAGGGAGGGGGAGTGGCTGTTATCTACCGGGAGTCCTTGGTCCTTACCAGACTCCCTCTCCGGGAGACCAAGTTTATTGAGTGCATGTACTGGAGGTTGGGTCCAAAGGGCAGTCTGGGGATTCTGCTCGTGTACCTTCCACCCCGCTGCACGACAGACTCCCTGGCCAAGGTGCTGGAGGTGGTCTCTGATGTGCGTGTGTTGTCCCCCAGGCTATTGGTGCTGGGGGACTTCAACGTGCATTCGGGGGCTGTCCTCACGGGGCACCTCGGGACTTCATGGAGACCATGGCTTCCTGGGAGCTGCACCCTGTATTAACTGGACCTACCCATGTAGCCGGTCATGCACTGGACTTGATTTTTGTTTCTGGAGAGGGGGGAAATGATCTGGAAATCGGGGGTATATCCACCACCCCCTTGTCATGGTCAGATCACTATCTGGTGGGGTTGGATTTCTCGGTGCCACAACCCCCCTGCAGGGGTGAGGGACCTATTAGGATGGGCCGCCCCAGGCGACTTATGGATCTGGATGGATTCCTGAACGCGCTTGGGGAATTGGAGCACACAAACAGTAGCTCGGTCGAGACCCTGGTGGATGACTGGAATGCTGCAATCACCAGGGCATTAGACCGAGTTGCCCCGAAGCGCCCTCTTCGCCTAAACAGAGCTCGCGCGGCGCCATGGTTCACTCCTTCGCTGCGAGCTCTGAAACAAGTGGTGAGAAGGCTAGAGCGCCGATGGCGAAATTCCCGCTCCGAAGACGATCAAACATGGGTTAGAGCTGCAGCTTCAGCCTACCGGGTGGCGGTGAAGGCAGCAAAAAAGAATTTCTATGCTGCCTCCATTGCGTCTGCAGAGTGCTGCCCCAGGAGGCTGTTCTAAGTGGTCCGGAGTCTGGTCGGTCCAGTCGCTCCGGACCCACTGGAACAGTCAAAAGCCTCCTGTGAGGCTTTAGCGAAGCACTTCGCAGATAAAATCGATCGGATTAGGAGTGGGATATCGTGCGTCGTGGACACAGGGATTGAGCGGGAGGAGGCCAATGGCAGACCGGTTTTGTGGGATCGGTTCCGGCTTCTTCCTTCTGATGAAGTGGACAAGGTGCTTTCATCTGTGAGGCCGACCACCTGCTTGTTTGATCCTTGCCCGTCCTGGCTCATCATGAGCTGTAGGGAGAGACTGGGTGAGGGGATCAAGGCGGTGGTGAATGCCTCCCTCGAGGAGGGAGTGATGCCATCAGCCCTCAAGGAGGCAGTAATAAGACCGCTTCTAAAGAAGCCCTCCTTGGATCCCCAGGATTTAAACAACTTTCGCTCAGTCTCTAATTTACCATTTCTGGGCAAGGTGATCGAGCGGGTGGTGGGTGCTCAGTTGAAGGCACACTTGGATGAAGCCGATTATTTAGATCCGTGCCAGTCGGGCTTCAGGTCTGGACATGGGACGGAGACGGCCTTGGTCGCCTTGGTGGATGATATGAGGAGGGCTTTGGATAGGGGCGAATGCTCCTTTCTAGTCCTCCTCGATCTCTCAGCGGCTTTTGATACCGTTGACCACGGTATCCTCCTGGACCGTCTGGAGGGGTTGGGCTTGGGAGGCACTGTATTGCAGTGGTCCCGGTCCTTACTCTCTGGAAGGTATCAGAGGGTAGTTCTCGGGGAGGAGGCTTCGGACCCTCGGCTGCTCACTTGTGGAGTGCCGCAGGGTTCCATCCTCCCCCCGATGTTATTCAACATCTACCTCAAGCCGCTGGGAGCTATCATCAGGAGGTTTGGGGTGCAGTGTCATCAGTATGCGGATGACACGCAGCTCTACCTCTGTTTTAAGTCCTCACTGAGGTTGGCCGTTGAGACCCTGTCCAAGTGCCTGGAGTCAGTGGCTGGCTGGATGGGAAGGAACATGCTGAAACTGAACCCCGACAAGACCGAGGTACTTCTGGTGGGGGACAAGGGGAGGTTAGGGGATGTTGACCTGGTGCTGAATGGGGTATATCTACCCGTGAAGGACCTGGTCCGCAGCTTGGGGGTCATTCTAGACTCCCAGCTGTCCATGGAGGCTCAGGTGTCAGCTGTGAACCGGGCGGCGCTGTATCAACTCCATCTGATACGGCAGCTGCGCCCCTACCTTGCTAATCACCTGCTCCCATCAGTGGTTCATGCCTTGGTCTCCTCTCGCCTAGACTACTGTAATGCGCTCTACGTGGGGTTACCCTTGAAGATGGTTCGGAAGCTTCAGCTGGTACAGAAAGCGGCGGCTCGCCTGATTAAGGGCAGCTGCCGGCGTGATCACATCATGCCAGTGCTTAATGAGTTGCACTGGCTACCAGTTGCTTGCTGAGCCGAATTCAAGGTGTTGGTTTTGACCTTTAAAACCCTACACGGCTCCGGCCCAGTTTATCTCAAGGAGCGCCTCCAGGCAACATCAAGTAGGCCGCTCAACAAGGTCTGCCACGGACGGCCTTCTCCTTATCCCATCAGCCAGAGCAGCCAGGCTGGTGGGGACTAGGAAGAGGGCCTTCTCTGTGGCGGCCCCCACATTATGGAACTCCCTCCCTAGTGACCTTCGCCATGCCCCCTCCGTGATGAGCTTCCGCCGTGCATTAAAAACATGGCTGTTCAGGCGGTAATATGGGGTGGGTTAGGTTTTTAAAATAATTTTTTATATTGTTTTAATTATTATATTTTATTGTATTGTTTTATTGTATTTTAATTGTACATCGCCCAGGGTGGCCGGGTGACCGGCCAGATGGGTGATTAATAAATATAATAATAAATAAATAAATAAATAAATAAATAAGCTACCTGTAATATTATACTTGTTTGCTTAAGGTATTTCTATACTGTTTTTCCCAGACTCAAAGCAGTTTGTATCAAAAAAATGAAACCATCTTTAAAATCACATAAAATATAAAAACATAGTGGTATGAGCTCCCTAGCCAGAGTTTCCCCTTTCTGCCTTTACCCTTAGGGCATACAGGTCTTCTGGAAAGGTGGCAGAGGAGTTGAATTCTGTCAAGCGACTGGTGCTCTTTTCAGGAACATATACTTTCTGGTCTGGGCTTCTCCTCTTATGAATTGTAAATGTTCAGTTTCTTGCAGTGAAGTGTGCACAGGTTTTTCAAAGAAAACCTGTATAATACAAAGCTTAGCAAGAGAATACCTATTTTTAGTATCTCAGTGTTTAATAACTGCTAGGACTTAGAAGTCTTTGCTGTGCATAGAATAGCTATTCTGGATTCTGAATGATATTCAAGAGTAGTATTCAACCAATTGAACTTCTATATGTTATATTTGTTGTTATAAGTTACAGTATTAGAATTAGAAAAGGCATAAAATTAAGACCACAACCCAATGTAGCATTAAATGTACTTCAGCCTATTGATATCAACAGTTTAGACATGTATAAGTCTGTGTTGGATTGTGTGTAGCCAACATGTGTACAAGGCTAACTGGATTGTTGCACAGCACATCGATCTTTCTGGGATTGTGTTACTAAATGCAGCTCAGGCTCAGCCAATACCCATAGTGTGCACTGGGCTTCAGTCCACCCCAATGTCGGGAGTGGACATACACACCTACATGAGATACTAAAATCTGGGCTGTCAGGCACCCCAGTAATCTCTGTCCAGAGAAGGGAATTTTACAGTGATCAGACAGACAAGAGTCACCAAAACATCAAAGATGCCAGAGAAATTCATATGATGAGGTTTGATTCCTAGGAGAGTTCTGAGGTCAGGTCTGCTTCTTTGGCCTAAACAAGAAAGGGGCTCCACTTCCTGTGCCACTGACTTGCCCTGCCTTACTTGCTTTCTCTAAAGACATTCTCTGCATGCCTCCAGTTGAGCCCTACAGTGCCCAGCTGGAAGGATACAGGAAGTGTCACTTTTAGATGAGGTCTGTTTGCACCGTGATAACTTTCTCACAGCTCCTCTAGTTGTAAAAAGCTGGGCAACTTGAGAGACATTCTTCTCCTGGTTGGGCAGTCAGTCTAGTACACTTGCTGCTTAAGGCATATGCAGGAACCATGAAATATAGGTCAGAAGCTTAGTTTATACCTTCTCTGCCTAATCAATATGGCCGCCTCCTGCAAACATAACCAGGGAGAAAAGATTATGACATTAACCAAAAGATTAATTATTGTTAATACTTGAGGTCAGTGAGAGGAAACCAATCAATGCTGCTACACATGGTTATCCACACTTAATTCCCATCGATTTTGATGAAACATATGCCTAAATAACTTTTTTGCAAGGTACCTGCATAATTAGTTAGTGAATCATTCCATGAAAGGGGCTAGGATTTAGCATATATTAACTCCTCTAGAAAATAGGATAGACTTAAAAGGGTTTCAGTGTGATAGCTTTTGATAACATTCTTGCCTACATTAAAATGAAATATTGCTTAAACTTATTTACTCTTAAACCAAAAGAGGAAAATATATTAATGATTAATAGGCATTGAATTCTCTAGATAGTAAATGGAAAATGTATAAACAAGGAGCTGCAAGCAAATACATTCTTTAAAAATATAAGCTAAACTTTGGACAAAATTGTATTATTTATATAGTGCCATTCATGTACATGGAATTTTACAAAACAAAACCACATTTATTTATTTATTATTTACATTTATTTATCGCCCATCTGGCCGGCAAACCAGCCACCCTGGGCGATGTACATAAGATAAAAACAGGATAAAATACATTTAAAACAGTATAAAATTTTGAAATCTTAGCCCAACCCATATTCCTGCCTGAACAGCCAAGTTTTTAGTGAGCGGCAGAAGCTCAGCAGAGAGGGGGCATGGCAGAGGTCACTCGGGAGAGAATTCCACAGTACGGGAGCCGCCACAGAAAAGGCCCTCTTCCTAGTCCCCACCAGTCTAGCTGCTCTGGCTGAAGGGACAAGGAGAAGGCCGTCTGTGGCAGATCTTGTTGAGCGGCCTACTTGGTGTTGCTGGAGATGCTCCTTGAGATAGACTGGACATCACATCTCTCATTCCAAAGTGCTTACAATTTAAATTTAGACAATGCAGGGAAGGGAGATGCAGGAGTAATAAAGGAACTAGGGTTCATTTTGGCTGCAAATGATGGTTAAGGAATTAAGCCAAAAAGATGGTTTATGAAGAAAGGTTTGGAGGACTATAAGGTAAAATAGACACCTCAATCTGGAGAACTACAAGAACAGTAGAAAGCTCTCTGAATGCTGCTTTCCAAGAGAAGACACAGTGCTGCTAGCTGCCTCATGGAGATATGTAACACCTGACATTTTTAGCTTTATACACATTATCCTGTTGCTTGATATGGTCTGCACAACAGCCTGACATGTACTGGGAAGAGTGTGCAAACCTGATCTTGGAGTATACTCAGAAGAAGTGTCTGGCTGTAGAAAGAAATACAAATGGAGCAATCGTACTGAATTATTCCACTCATTTGTGAATTTAACTGTTCGTTGGGGTGTGCAGCAACCACAAAATTCAGGTTGGACCCTGCTTCAGCTATTTTGAAAACAGCCCAATTTGGCTCAGACCAATCTGAAGGCCACTGCTTCAACTCAGGTCCAAACTCTAAATCTTGATTCAGAAATCCAAATCATCATGCCTCCCATTGACTTATCACTGGAAATCAACAAATAACTATAGCTTTTTTCTACTATTTGTCAGAATTGGATCAACAGGCATAATAGTCCCTTATGAATGGGTTACACATCCCAAATTTCTGACAAATAGGTTCAGGGGGTTTTGTGTACCTTTAAATTATGATATATATATATATATATATATATATATTTAAAGGAACTGGCAGAACTGGCAGAACTTTACAGGGATAGTTGCCCCTTCTGAGGGGATCAAGACTGCCAAGTTTCAAATACGTAGTGGCTGAGTTCACATGACACTTTTAACCCCTTGGGAATTTTAACCACACACACACGATCGGGCACAGCGGGGGTCGTGCCTGTCCTCCTGGCCACTGTTGACCCATCAGTCCTCCTGCAGCTATCCCAGAGGAGACCGCAGGAGCACCATTTCGGGCTCACCGCAGCTTGACTTTAAAAAAAGAAAAGAAATCCAGATCAGGAAAGCCTCCTTTAGAGGTGACATTCACGACCCTGTTTGGATGGATCCAGGAGGTGCCCCCCAAGTGTGCCCAGTGATACCTTGGCGGGTTGCCCAGCCCCCCATTTTTTACAAATTGTTTTTCAGCAAGTTCAGGAAAGTTCAGCAAGTTTTCTCTATCACTGACTGGCATAAAGAAGTGTGGGATATGGCTTTAAACGATATGTTAACTTGTAATATCAAATGTAAAAGGGGACAATGAAAGAAAAACAATGTTAAGGATATCTGGGGTTTATTTTTGGATTTTGTGTTAAATAAGGGGAAAGGGAGCATGCCATGTCAAGATATGTTGTATTTTTGGAATAATGAATAACAATAGATTATATAGAGATATAATTTATTCTTTGGTCCCGTGGTGATGGGAGCACTATATAAGTTGTATGTTTGTTATTTAGTTGTTTTATAAATTGTTTGAAAACTTTTAAATAAAAATTTAATAAAAAGAAAGAAACTCACTGGGTGACTTTGGGCCAGTCACTGACTCTCAGCCTAACCTACCTCACAGGGTTGTTGTGAGGATAACATGGAGAGGAGGAGGAGGAGGATCATGTAAGCCGCCTTGGGTTCCTTTCAGGAAAAAGGCAGGGTATAAATATAATAAATAAATAAATAAATAAATAAATAAATAAATAAATAAATAATTTCGGGGGGGCTTGTGCATGCCAATTTTTAATTGTGTAGCCTACTGCTAAACACTTTTGTGGGATTTTTTAAAAAGTGGGGGGAGTGGGAAGTACCCTTTGCAGCACAATCTTAGGGGGGGGGTTGCAGAGGGGATCATGTGCCCCTTCACTGCCCTCACTTTCCAAAGTGTGAATAACACAGAGGCACAAGTCCCCACTCTGAAAAAAAAACCCAAGATCCTGCAAAAAAAAAAGTGTTTTGGAGGACACTCCCTCAATTCCACTGCCTTTCCAAGCAGGATTCCCTGGGATTTCTTTGGGGTGCTGAGAAGCCCCAACTGTCTCCTAACTTTTGCAATTTATCCTGAGCAGATAGCTGCTTGGGAAGTGGGAAAACATGAGGGGAACGCACAGTGTGGGTGGACAAAGGGCCTGGATATTCAAGACAAAAGGCTGTCACCCCGCTTTTGAAGTACCCCCCACTGCTAGAAGTGGGGGGGACTGTCATAACTGGGGGGACACCTGGGGCAGCATACCTTCACGAAAGAAAGGGGGCACACTGGGGGAAATGTCCCTGTTTGCGAGGTTCTGTCTCTCGTACAGCTTGGCATGGAGCCAAGCTGTCAAACAAAACTTTTTTAAAAGATCTCCAAGGCTGAGTGCAGGCTGTACTCAAGTATTGGACTTTTTAAAAATTGTTAAGAATGGGGGGATGCCCCCAAACAGGGTTGCAAAAGTAATCTCTGAAAGAAAATTATTTTCAAAAACGTCAAGGTGCAGCGAGCCCAAAACAGCTCGCAGTGGCTGTGGGAGGGGGGAAGCCTTTGAGAGCTCTCCCCTGCGGCCGCTTGGGCACTTTGGGAGTGGCTGCCAATGGCAGTCACTTGGCTATTGTGGCAGGCAATTCTGCCGCTCTTGCCAAACAGCTCTTTCTTTTCCCAGCTTAACCGTGGCTTGGTGTGTCATCCGAGTTCAGACAACACACTAAGCCATAGAGGGTTAAGTTAACCCTAAAGCAAGCCATGTCTAAGCAGGGTGGCTTACTAACCCCCTGCAGGAAGTGTGCTGGGTTCAGATATAGTAGTAGTAGGCGATCACTCGTGACCGAGTAAGATTGTCTTCCAGGATAAGATTTTACAAAAGAAAATTATATAAAGAGGGAATTGTATAAAATTGTGTAGACTCTAGCGATGGGTCCGTAAGTGACTGTGGAGGCCAATTCTAGATCCACACATCTTCCCACAGTGAGGACACAGGTTACCAAATGGAAGATGGTCCTGTAAAGGATTCCTTTGACATGCTTTTTGCTTAGTACGTTTCTCCCTTTCACCTTGCACTCAGGCTTCTTCAAAGTCCATGGGACCTTTGTGAAAGGCCAACCTCCAGTTAAAGCGTTCATGGGCCAGTTCTCAATGTTTATATTGCATATTTTATAGATTAGCCTTAAGAACATCTTTAATCCTCTTATACTGACCACCGATATTCCGCTTTCCATCCTTGAGTTGGGAATAAAGTAACTGCTTTGGGAGACGGCAGTCAGACATTCGAACAACATGACCGGTCCATTGAAGTTGGCGTTGAAGGATCATTTTTTCAATGCTAGTAGTCTGTGCTTCTTCCAGTACACTGACATTTGTTCGCCTATCTTCCCAAGTAATTCACAGGATTTTCCGGAGGCAACGTTGATGAAATCTTTCAAGGAGGTGGAAATGACATTTGTAGATAGTCCATGTTTTGCAGGCGTACAATAAGGTTGGTAATACAATGGCTTTATAAACCAGCGTTTTGGTTCAGATGACATGTGGCTTAATAACCACAGTGGCTTGGCTTATCGTGTAAGACTGAACCCAGTCAGTTACAGGTAACTTTCTGCAAGCGCAACCTTTATAATTTGGGGATTTCCACAAAAAAAAATATTTAACTGCCAGTCTGGTCAGCTTCTCTATGTGGAGGGAGGCATCTTGTGCTAGCCCTGACCATAAGGTTTTTGGATTATAACAGGCTGCAATCCAATGCAAACATTCCTGGGAATAAGCCCCATTGAACTTCTGAGCAAACATGTATAGGATTGTGCTGTCAACATACAAAAGCAGTATCCTAAAATACGTGCATAAATAACTTTAGCTTGTTATATTGGAAATCAATTAAATTATGAATACGCTGAAATCAATTTAATTATGAATACACTGGAAATGAAGATTCAATAAGGAATACCTAACTCTGCTAAAAGAATTATATGAACAAATAAAGGAGAGAAAGAAATAAAACTTGGGAAATGCTCTCTACTATCTTGTTTAATAAAAATATGGGTCCTCTGTGAAAAACATTATCAAAGGAGCCCTTGAAGCAATTGCTGGAAAATAGCTTTTCCGTTACTTCAAAGACAGTATTAAAGTAGCATGAAATTCAGAGCTCCTGGTTTTATCATATAAGGTTTTATTTCAAGTCTGAAAACATGCTCTTCCCTATACCTTATTTTTCAACAGCTACAGTTTGAAGGGGGAAACTTGATATTGTTAAGGATGCATCATTATAAGTTACCTAATATCCCAAATATTGCAGATGCTCATGCTCATCTATCATAATTTGGCAAAGCAGAAGGTACTTAGTAATTTAATTAAATTCCTAGGCCACAATCCAATGCATTATTATGTGCACTGAAGTCCCATCAAAATCACATGCATATAATTTTGTGCTAGATTGTGGCCACAGACTGTATATTTAAGAAAGGAAGTTGTAAATTTAACCAACCCAATGGAAACTAATTATTTTTCATGTGATTGTGTGAAAACCTATGCACACTTAGGTTGGGAGGAAGTGCCATTGAACTCAATGGACTTACATCTCAATAGACATGCAATAGGATTAGACTCCATGCCTCAGAATGTGCACAAGAATTAGGCAGGGCCGGTGCTACCATTAGGCCAACTAGGCAGCTGCCTAGGGCGCAGGGCTAAAGGGGGTGCCAGAAATGCCTTGGGGGAAAAATACAGTGCTCTCAAGTGGGAAGGGGGGCGCTAAATATCTGATCTTGCCTAGGGCACCAAACTGCCTTGCACCGGTCCTGGAATTAGGTAGATCTGTCTGGTGAGTAGCCAGAAAGGTTCAATGGAAATTTAATTTTCATTTTGTTGTTGATTCTGCTGTGGACAGTCGTGCAGACTTGTGAAGTCATACTCTGTACTATTAGTATGTCTTTCAAAGTTTGTTTTCAGTGTTGAAGCACATGATTTCAACAGTGTAAGGGCAAAATCCTATGCATGTTTAACAGAAAAGGGTCCTACAGTTCATTCTGCTGCCAGCCATGTTGCCTAAAGAATGCTGGGAGTTGTAGGATTTTTTTCTGTCTAAACATGCATAGGTTTGTGCCCTAAATGAACTTTGTGCTCATCACCACACACATAAGTGCACATTTGAAGCAACACATGCAGTCTGATCCCAATGCATGTTTACTTGGAAGTAAGTCCTATTGAATTCAGTAGGATTTACTCCGTGGTATGTGCACATAGGCTTGCAGCCCTGAAAGTAATAAAGAATAGTTAGCCAAAAAAAAGCAGATGCAAACAAAAGCACATACTTGTGGAATGGGAAGAGAGCATCCAAAACTGCCCTTAGTTTCATCTTCGCCATCTTGGTGAGGCATGAGGTTAAAGCTGGAGCGGATTTTGATTAGAACCAGATTCTTCCAGGCCACCAAGACTTCTCTGTGCATAAATTATGTGCAGCAGCATTCACTCACAGTGTGTTTGTAGTTGATTCTGCCAAGGGACCATCTGCTAACTTTTCTATGCTATAAATAGGTAAATGTATATTTAAAAGCTCATGTCACTTGAGGTAATTTAAAATTTCAGAAAGAAGTGAAGCAGAAATATGTAGATGAGATAGCTGGGGGGGGGGGAATCACCAATACCGGTAGTTCTTAAATGCAGCTAAATCTATGATAACCACAAGTGTTCAGAGATGTGTGTGCATGCATGCAACTATTCACAACAGGCATACATTTTACTCTTTTGCTGAGCTGGGAAAACTTTATAGGCATTTAAAGATTAGGGAAAAATCATTTTGGGTTCAGTAAATGTATTTAAACCTGCAGTGACATCCTGGTTTCTCCTGTTAAAATGATCAAAGATGAAGCCTGGTGGGTAGTTTGATAACAAATACAGTTGACATTTGCCTCTGGTACAAACTAATATAATACAGTCAGCATCTTTTGATCAGATTTGTGTGCATACATTAAGTAATCGTACTCCTTCCCAGAAACAGGTCCTTAACACCAGCATAAAGTAAAGATAGGTGAAACCTGTCCATCTTGGTTTGGGATTTGTCTAAGAATTCTATGAAAGCTCAAGCCCATCTAGTAACAAAATGGTGGCTTCCAGGCATGCTCAGATGCTTCCAGCACAGCCAGAATGCTAAGATTTATAGTTTTAATTCTCCTGCCTCAATCTACTAATCCAGGAAAAATTAAAACTACACAGTCCAGCATTCCCAGTGAGGATGTAGGGTTTATGAGCATGCTCAAAAACCTCCATTCTTTTGAAGGGAATACAGTGGGAACTTAGAGCTGGGCCTTCTGCTGTCCCTAGCCAGCCCTGCAACTGATTTCCTCAGTCCTCCACATCCTCCTTGTAAGGAAAGACTGAGAAAGTGGAGACAAAGCTAGAGTCTGGGAAGGATGGTGCCCACTGCTGCCAAATTAAACCAAACTAAATTTTAGAAGTGAGTATGTCTTGAATTGTAATGAATTGGCTGGTCTGGGGAGGTTAGTTTCCATAACCCCTTTCCCACAAGCTGAAGTTCAGCACCATCCCTAGCATAAAAGCAAGAGTAGGTAATATTATTTTGGTTTTCTTTGTTTTTTCAATTTGTATGCTGCTTTTCTTTAAAACATATGGCAAAATTATGTTAATCAAAAACATAAAATAATGAAATACAAAGTGAAAAACAAAAATTAATTGGCTATAGCTCAAGACAAGGAACGTTAAAAAAAATAGCAGGTGGGAAAAGTGTTACCACTATACAAATTTGAAACCTACTTCTGCATGTTCAGGGAATTAGACCTTTTGGAACATGAATGACATGGGGAATTTAGTTCTAGTGCTGGGGGACCTCTTACCTCTGCAGCCTTGGCTATATTCTGCCAGATTACAGGCTCCTGTCAGTCTGGTAGAGCTGGCTAAGAAATTAGCATATTTACTGAAAAACACAGGAGCACAGTGTGAGTAACTTTATGAATGTTAGTCTAGGTAGCAGAATGCCCTTGTAAATTACTCTAAAGTGAGCAATGGAGGCAAGAACAGAGCTTTTCCAGAAAAGGGGTTTCAGAAAAGTAAGGAAAGGGATGGCCTGTTCCCACTCATAGCCAATATTTATGTATTTATTATATTTATCAATCGCCCATCTGGCCAGACATCCGGCCACTCTGAGTGATGTACAATCCAATAAATACAAGAGGGGGGAACACACACACACACACACACACAGTATAAAACACAATTAAAAACAGTACAAAACTTTAAAATCCTAACCCACCCCATATTCCCGCCTGAAAATGCATGGCGGAAGCTAATCAAAGAAGGGGCATGGCGGAGGTCACTGGGGAGACAGTTCCATAAATTGGGGGCTACCACAGAAAAGGCCCTCCTCCTAGTCCCCACCAGCCTGGTTTCTCTGGCTGATGGGACAGGGAGAAGGCCGTCCGTGGCAGATCTTGTTGAGCGGCCTACTTGATGTTGCTGGAGGCGCTCCTTGAGATAAACTGGACCGGAGCCGTACAGGGTTTTAAAGGTCAACGCCAACACCTTGAATTCGGCTCAGCAAACAACTGGTAGCCAGTGCAACTCTTTGAGCACTGGAGTGATATGATCACGCCGGTGGCAGCCTTTAACCAGGCAAGCTGCTGCATTCTGTACCAGCTGCAACTTCTGAACCGTCTTCCAGGGTAACCCCACGTAGAGCGCATTACAGTAGTCTAGGCGAGAGGAGACCAAGGCATAAACCACTGATGGGAGCAGATGATTAGGAAGGTAGGGGTGCAACTGCCGTGTCAGATGGAGCTGATACAGTGCCACCCGGCTCACAGCTGACACCTGAGCCTCCATGGACAGCTGGGAGTCTAGAATGACTCCCAAGCTGCGGACCTGGTCCTTCAGGGGTAGATGTACCCCATTCAGCACCAGGTCAACATCCCCTAACCTTCCCTTGTCTCCCACCAGAAGTACCTCGGTCTTGCCGGGGTTCAGTTTCAGCATGTTCTTTCCCATCCAGCCACCCACTGCCTCCAGGCACTTGCACAGGGTTTCAACAGCCAACCTTGGTGAGGACTTGAAGGAGAGGTAGAGGTAGAGCTGCCTGGAGAAATGTTGGCAATGGGGGGGGGGGCCTGTATTCACTGCATACCAATTTCCAAGGCAGAGGAGGCAGTGGTCCTCAGAAAAGTGTAGTTTGCTACTATAGGCAGAGCACTTCCAAAAATGTTCTATTTCACCATCATCATCATCATCAGGCGATCACTCATGACCGAGTAAGATTGTCTTCCAGGATTAAAAAAAAATACAAAAAGGAAATTTTAAAAGGAGGAAATTCTAAAGAAAATTGTGTAGACTCTAGCGATGGGTCCGTAAGTGACTGTGGAGGCCAATTCTAGATCCACACAGCTTCCCACAGTGAGGACACAGGTTACCAGATAGAAGATGGTCTTGTAAAGGATTCATTTGACGTGCTTTTCGCTTAGCACGTTTCTCCCTTTCACCTTGCACTCGGGCTTCTTCAAAGTCCATGGAACCTTTCTGAAAGGCCAACCTCCATTTAGATCGTTCATGGGCCAGAGCTTCCCAGTTTTCGATGTTTATGTTGCATTTTTTTAGATTAGCCTTATGAACATCTTTAAACCGTTTATATTGGCCACCGATATTCTGCTTTCCATCCTTGAGTTGGGAGTAAAGTAGCTGCTTTGGGAGACAGCAGTCAGACATTTGAACAACATGACCGGTCCACTGAAGTTGGCGTTGAAGGATCATTTTTTCAACGCTGGTAGTCTTTGCTTCTTCCAGTACACTGACATTTGTTCGCCTATCTTCCCAAGTAATTTGCAGGATTTTCCGGAGGCAACGTTGATGAAATCTTTCAAGGAGGTAGAAATGACGTTTATAGATAATCCATGTTTCGCAGGCATACAATAAGGTTGGCAATATAAACCAGTGTTTTGGTCTTCTTACAAATATCCCGATCCTCGAACACTCTATGTTTCATTCGAGAAAACGCGGCACTTGCGGAGCTCAAACGATGCTGGATTTCACTGTCGATGTTAGCTGTAACAGAAAGATAGCTGCCAAGATAGGGAAAATGATCGACATTTTCCAGTATTGTCCCGCCAAGCTGGATAGATGGCATCACCGAAGGGTTAGCTTGCACTTGCTGATGAAGCACTTCGGGGGGTTTGATGTTAAGTGAGAGACCAAGTTTTCCGTATGCTTCTGCAAAAGCATTTAGGATAGTTTGGAGATCATCCTCTGAATGTGCGGAGACCACATTATCATCAGCATACTGAAGTTCCACAACGGAGGTTGTAATTACCTTACTTTTTGCTTTCAGCCTGCTGAGATTAAAAAGCTTTCCATCTGTTCGATATATAATTCCCAGTGGGAAGTTTCCCCTCGACAAGATGTAAAACCATGGCGATGAAAATAGCAAATAATGTTGGGGCGATAACACATCCCTGTTTAACACATGATCCCACTTTAAATGGAGCACCATGAGAGCCATTGTTGTCCAAAACCGTTGCCGTCATGTTGTCATGGAGAAGTCGCAAGATATTCACAAATTTATTGGGGCATCCAGTTTTCATAAGGATAGTCCAGACAGCTGTTCGGTCTACAGTATCAAAGGCCTTAGCCAGATCAATAAATGCCATATAAAGGGGTTGATTTTGCTCCCGGCATTTTTCTTGGAGCTGACGTGCAGTAAAAATCATGTCTACTGTCCCTCTAGAGGGGTGGAAACCATATTGAGTTTCAGGGAGGATCTCTTCTGAAATAGATAGAAGATGGTTTGCGAGAATCCTAGCAAATATTTTACCTGCGGTAGCTAAGAGAGAGATGCCCCGATAGTTTCCACAGTCTGTTCTATCACCCTTCTTAAAGAGGGTGATAATTATGGCATCCCTCTGAAGTCTTCTGGGATCTCTTCTCTTATCCAGATCTTTTCGATGAGTTTATGAAGATGTTGTACAAGTTCGGGACCCCTCTTCTTTAAAGATTTCAGCAGGAATCCCATCTGGTCCACTAGCTTTGTTGTTCTTCATTTGATTAATGGCTTTTTTTACTTCATCCAAAGTGGGGAATATTGCAAGTTCCTCTCTAATTTGTTTTTGCGGGATTTGCGAAAAAATCTCATTATCCACCTTAGATTTACGATTTAAAAGGTCATAATAATGCTCTTTCCAGTGCAGTGCAATAGACTCTTTGTCTTTTAAGAGTTTGGTGCCATCTTTTGATTGTAAAGAGTTTGTACCATAGGTTTTTGGTCCATAAATGGCCCTTGTGGCCTTAAAAAAAGCTCCGTGCGTCATGAGATTCTGCAAGTTGTTGAATTTCTTCAGCTTTCTTTTTCCACCAAGCGTTCTTAAGTTCTCTTGTTCTTCTTTGGACCTCAGTCTTTGCACTAGCGTAGATTTTTTTTTCTTGGCAGCGCAGTTAATATCATTTTGCCATATTTGGAAGGCTTTCTTTTTTTGGTCAATTATATATTTAATCTCATTATCATTTTCATCAAACCAATCCTGATGTTTCTTAGTTTCATATCCAATAGTTTGTTCACAAGCTGCAGTAATGGAGGTTTTCAGCTTAGACCAATGGTCCTCAATGTTATCAGGGGGTTCCGTAGGTAGATGTTCCTTAAGAAGTGATTGAAGACGAGTTTGCTTAATAGGATCTTGAAGGGCGTGGATGTTCATTTTACGCCTTGGTTTCCTTCCTTGAAGCCTACGTTGGGGAGCAATGTTGATAACCATAATGGACCGGATTAGTCGGTGGTCTGTCCAGCAGTCGTCGGTACTCACCATGGCCCTAGTAAGAAGTACATCGCGGCGATCTCTAACACGGACAATTACATAATCCAGAAGATGCCAGTGCTTTGACCGTGGGTGCTGCCATGATGTTTTAAACTTATTCTTTTGTCGAAAGAGCGTGTTTGTAATAGTGAGATTATGCTCTGCACATATAGACAAAAGCCTGCTTGAGTGTAGTGAAGGCTTCCACCAGTGCAGATTGGACCAGAATAACATAAAATGCAAATATACAAAGAAAAATAATAATGTAGAAAGAGAAAAGAGAGAAATATATGAAGAAAATAGAGGCCTAGCTCACACTCTTTCAGAGGAAAAGTGAAAGTTCCTCTTGATCTTACCCTGAGGCTGTCAAAAGGAACTAAGTAAGCGGTAAGGTGGAAACCATATCCTTCTGAAGGGTTGTACTTAGGATTGGGCTTCCTGCCAAAGCTCTTCTACCTAGTTCTAGAAAGGTCTAAATCTTGCTCTGCACAGGTGCACAACTCATATGTGTGATCATTCAAAGAAGTATAGTTACAGGTAAGCAATCTGGTCTTTTCTTCAGTTGCCAGAAGAGCCATGTGTATGGATGCTCCAGAAGTTGGTACTGGTATAAGTGACCTGGCCTGGCTAAACTAAAACAGTAATAGTATTTTTTTTATTTGTATAGTCATATTAATTTGAAGATCTTTCATCATCATTGTACACATCTTTTAACAATTATTTCAGCACTAATTTAGAGTGAACTAATTTTCTTTGGTGAAAAGCACAAAGTATTTTTTTTTCTTTTCTTTTCCAAGTACAACTGAGCCTTAGAGCCATATTTCTCACAAAGAAATCCCTTGAAGTGAAACAATGGGAAAAGTTCAAAGTCTTTGAAGCATTTATAATACTTCTCCCAAGGCTATAAAGAGCTGCTTTATAGGATTCAGACCAATGGTCCATCTAGATCAGGACTGTCAACAGCTGTCTGGAGAGGGGTCTCAGGCAGAGGTCCTTCCCAGGCTTGCTACCCAGGATCTTTCAACTGGAAATGGCAGAAATGTAACCTGAGGCTTCATAAATGGGGGGAGGCATTGTAAAGCATTTTATCACAGAGCTACAACAGCTCCTTCTTTAGGTATGCTGCTAAAACACTGCATTGCCATCTGCTCTTATGCTACAAGTGAAAATGTAGACAAGTATTTTATGAAAATCGGTTGCAAATGTTGCCACAACATCAGTCACTTTATATGCAAGCAAAATTCCTGTCTGAGCAGTGACCTATGGAAATGGGGGCAAAAGGTATATAAAGAGAGAAATCAATAGCAATAGCACTTTTCCTGCTGTGGGAATGGCTTTTGGAGAATAATTTATTTCAAACAAGCAGAATCACCTTGTTTTATGACAATATAGTAATCTCAAGGTTCATGTATTAAGCCTCTTTTCCTCCTTATTAAAGGAAGATCCAGAAGTCATATAAAATAGTTTAACCTGTTAAAACAACTCAGTGACTAAAGTCTATTTTCAAAAATTGTGTTGTAAATCATGATTTATGCTCTATAGAAAATTAATCCTTTCTGCTGATATTTTCCTTTTATGGTCTTCCTTTTCATACATTAGGTTGTTTTACTGCTCATTTCTATAACTGGGTTTAAGCCATTCTTTTACTTCTTTACTTGCATATAGTTACATAATATGCTTTATAGCAGCAGAAGGTGAAAGGTATGAAGGGGGTTAAAGAGAACTCCATTAATCCTTTAGCAATATATCATCGGTGCAACAGGTTAGAACATTGCACAAATCTAGAGAGCTGTTCTTGTGAGCTGCCCCAGCTATTATGGGCTATTGCCGTAGCCTTGGAGGTACAGTGTATGGTTTTGACTGAACTGTTTCATAGATTTCATAGATCATAGAGTTGGAAGGAGCCTACAAGGCTATCGAGTCCAACCCCCTGCTCAATGCAGGAAACTAGAGGAGGGGTCTCCCATCCAAGTAATAACCAGGCCTGACCCTGCTTAGCTTTCCACACTCAGACAAGCTGAGCCAGCCCACAGGCATGATAATGTTTGATAATGTTAATGCCAAGGTATAAGGTTACAGACTTATTTTCAGAATTAGGTTTGTTTGTTTGTTTGTTTGTTTTCTTCATGCTGCTACTTGTACATTTCTGGGCTTAGAAAGTAAACATTGAGTGTGCTTACAACCTTTCCCATGCATATTTTAAGAGGATGTTGCTACAGGATATGTAACACAGTAATAAAGGCTTTCTTTAGAAATTATGACTAATCATGCAAGTGGAACAAAGTCATCTATATTTTATACTTGTGAGGTCCTATTAATGGGACTACACCCGTCTGAGTGGTCATTGAAGCACTGTTATTTAATAACTCAGTTTTTCTGAATGTATTAATTACTCAAACTTCATGATTCTTGGGAACAACAACAAAAATGCAACTCTTGACTAAATCCACATGAGGCTGCACTGAGAATCAGCCAGCACAGTAAGTGTAAATTATGCAAACAGCAAATCCCAACTGTGTGCCGTTTACCAGAACAACAAGCTCAACTTTAATTAATCGAGGGCCTAAGACTCTTTGCCAAGTTTCTTTCAAAGCTGATTTTACAGTTCACAGAACAACATCCCTTCTGTCTCACCTCTATGCTAGAATCTCATTAACCCGTCAAGAACCTGTCTATAGAATTTGGACATCACATCTTGTAAGGGAGCTCCTCTTAATTCCATCTGCAGATGATGAACATATTTTATTATGATTTTTATTAGAATGGTTTATCTAAAATTTGAATTTGAATTTGGGAAGAGCAGGGTCCTTAATGTTTTCTTTGACATAGGCCTAATGATTTATGCAGCCCTACTGCAGCAATGTCAGTACTGTACTAAGCTCCTGACATTATTGCCTGCTAACACCAAGCTGAAAGGATTATAAAAAGGTTACCTAAAGGGCACACAAGAGGTCTGGATGTGCAATTAGTTCTCATTACTCAAGAAGACTGAACCTCTCATGTGAAATGTGCAGGTCTTTCTCACTGAATGGAATTCTAGAAAATGCCTGTTACTGACCCTTCAGTACATGAAGTGATATTTGTCTTTTTTTTTCTGGAAATGTGAGCCATATGGGAATTCAGATACATCCCTCACTTTCTGTTAGGCATGAGTAAATATTGATCCCCAGCCTGCTATATGCAGAGGGAAAGCATTCTCTCGATAATTGGAAGATGTGGAGACTCACAGAAATTGTTCTAGAGAGCTGGGCAAGGAGAAGGACCTTGTGCAGCCTAGCCAATTGCAGGCCAAATAAGGCTGCCACACCTTCTCACCAGGCCAATTTGGAACAACCCTGTCATTCCTCCAAACTTTGGCAGTGCAGCACCAGTTGGTCACTGTTAGGGAATTGTTTGGCTTGGTCTCTTGATTGGCTCAGGAAACAGCTTTTTAGGAGACAGTCCTACTCTGCACTGTTGAAGGGAGAGCCTTGATTTTCTAGCATTCCAGATCGTATGATGAGCCTCCTGTATCTGTGGAGGCTCTCCACATGATCTGGAATGCTGGGAAATCTAGGCTATCCCTTCAACAGTGCAGAGCAGGGCTGTCTCCTAAAAACCTCAGTTCCCTAAGTTTTTTAACTTAAGAAACTTTAGCTTAGGGAGGGTAACTTTATGAAGAGGAGAGCCTCCTGTATTTGTGGAGGCTCTCCTCTTCAGAAGGTCACCCTCCACATGTAGAAGGCAATGAATGCAACAATGGGGTGGGGCTGGCATACTCCCTCTCTTCACATGTTTATTAGCCCCAGACAGGGCTTATGTAGAACACCTGAATAGGGCTTCTATCTACACAAATTGCCAGATAATTCAGCTAATTTAAATACTATATTTTGGCTACCGAGGTCATATAACGATTCCTTAAATAAGCAGTGACTCATACTAAAGAACAAGTGCAGATATTCCCCAAGTTGGTGTTTTGCTAGGCCCCATGAAAAACTGCATCGTTAAAAAGAGAACAATGAAAATAAATTGTTTGTACATATATCAGATAACAGTTATGCATTATACAAAATGTTAGATGCTGTCTTGAAAGTTTGTTTTTATTCTCATCTTGCCCTTCTGTGATTTATAGAAGGAATTAATTCAAACCCATATTGAAACCAGTGTTATTTCTTAAATCAAAATCTTTTTGCTTATAATGCCAGGGGGAAAACAGCTGTTGTTTTTTTCCATGAAAAAAAAATGGCTGCATAAAAATATGCTCATCTGAAAACCACACCTGATTTCTCATCAGTTGCTGGCAGTGAAAAACACACACTTGATTGGACCAGGTTAGGGCGGTTTGAAACAACACAGTTATTTCCATCTGTTAATGTAAACTTTTTAAAGAAACCTGCAGTTTTAAGTAACATCACCCTGCCTTTTGGTATAGCTATTTAATTGAACTCTTGTCTTGACCACTATTCTTTATTCAAGAATCATCTCATTTCTGATGAGTACATAAAGAAAAACCTCAAGTCTGAAAGCCACTCCCAACAAATTTGAGAATCTGAATGTTAGTTTGAAAATTGTATTCTGTTTCTCAAACAGGCTGAATGCTGGCTGGAAACATTCGTTTTGTGCTGAAGCCCTTCCCCCTCTTTGCTAATAGCAGTATGCAGCTGATGGCCCCCAGGCTAAATTTGGACCACCTGCCAAAGAATTAACAACCTGGCCCTGCCCAAATTGTTAGTTTACTATCTGGACTGCTACTGTTGCTGCTAGCTCAGAATTGGCATAATATCAGCATGAGCCCTGTTCTAGACAAGACTACTGTATATTGAAGGAATCTGTTGCCATGCCTGCTCAGGACATGTGTCTGACTCTTTATACATGTTTGCAACCTACCTTTCCATATTCAGAGAAACAGTGATTCCTGGACATTAATGACTTGGGGGAATTTAGCTCTAATGCTAAGGGAATCTTTCCCACTGCAGCCCTGACTTTATTCTGCTGGAGAACTGGCTGCTGTCAGTCTGGTAGAACTGGCACAGAAACTAGCACATTTACTGAAAGACACAGGAGCACAGTTTGAATACTTTTAGGAACTTAGTTTAGGTAGCAGAGTGCCTTCATAAGGTACCTGGGAGTGAGCAATAGAGCTGGCTCAGCTTGTCTGAGTGTGGAAAGCTAAGCAGGGTCAGGCGTGGTTATTACTTGGATGGGAGACCCCTCCTCTAGTTTCCTGCATTGAGCAGGGGGTTGGACTCGATAGCCTTGTAGGCTCCTTCCAACTCTATGATCTATGAAATCTATGAGAACAGAACTTTTCCAGAAAACAAGTGATTGGAAAGTAAAACAAAAATTAATTTGCAAGGCAAATAAATACAGGCTGATCCCAGAAAGAGTGGGAGGGGGAGACAAGATATATGGAGAAAGGGAGGGCAGGATGGACAGATGAAACAGCAGTGAACCAAGAGTGATGCTTCAGTGTTTGGGGGGAAAGGAGGGGGCTAGAAGCAGTGGAAATTGAAAAGCTGGCACAAGAGAAATATGGAGGGCAAATTATACCTTTTCTTTCTTATGGTCTGTTAAAAAAACATTGCAAAGGGAACAGGAGAAAAGGTCCTTAGTATCAGGGTGTATCCAGCAGGGATCGCTGAATGGGAGTGTGTGAGGACAGGCATCCAAAGCTGACAGCTCCAGGAATAAGTCAGGCTGAATTTATCCCAGTAAGACCACTCTCTAGAAATCACAGTGCTTATGGGATTTCATGGAGTCTCTTGGAATATCATTGAATTCAAGAGTCTGACTAGTGCTCACTTTAGAAAGACAAAACTAACAAAAGAATAGGATGGCGACTGGAAGTAAGAGTGCCAGGTGCACAAAAGGGAAGGATGATTGATTATCCTGTTTAACAAAGAGGGGGTGATGGGCTCCAGGTGAGTGGTTATCAGTACTAATTGAGAGGTCATTGGGGATCTCAATAGCCAATTGATAAATGATACAATATTGTCTTGATTGAATTAGGAAGCAGAGGAAGATTATTTGTATATTTATTTTTATTTTAGTTATACACCACCTTTCATCTAATGATACTAGGGTGGTTTAAATTTTTATATGTAATTACATTTTTAAATCCTCATAAAATCACAGCAAACTACAACAAAAAAGTCAGAAGATACATAAAATAGGCAGCAACACCAGCCAGCTTCATAAACCAATTTAAAATGCCTGGGCAAACAAATAAGATTAAGCTTTAGGGAGTCCAAGAGATCCCAGGTCAGCATATAGAGGCCTGGAGCATTTCCCTTTTTCATTTTGATAGTGTGTATCACTGGGAGCTACAGTGCATTTAACCTAACTCATAAGACCTTTTTGCTAGATTTTCCAGGAAAAATAGAGGCTGTAGAGCCAAGTTGTCCAGATCCAAAATGGAGGTGGAATTGTGCTCTGTGGGAACAACTTGCATATGCTATCACTCACATTATTCCCATGCCTACATTAGTTTCAAGTTCTATCTTGCATAGAGTCAACTCTGAAGTGGAAACATCTAAAATGATTCCGGCAAGCAATGAGGCTAGGAACTAATGCTCAGTTTCAGGTTGGTCCATTGGCCAATCTAGATGATGACCACTGCTCTCAAATCAGCATGGCATGATTGCTTGAGAACAGCCTTAAGAGTGTAAAAGTCATAGTCTAGTTCAATAGTGGGGAACCTCTGACCCTCCAAACCTTGTTGAACTACAACTCTCATAATCCCTGAGGTTGCTGGGAGTCCAACAACATTTGAAAGCTCACAGGTTCTGCACTGTTGGCCTACTGCATTAGAAGTACAGTCCATACAACCCCAAGGGAGAAGTTCACTCTATCAGTTTCCAGAGATTATTCACCTGATCAATGATCACCTTTACTATCAAAGTGATATTGGATATTAATATCCCTGACATTCTCCACTAGAGTTGGGCAGGTGCTGCCAGGCTCAATTCAGATTGGAACCAAAATTGCAAGCAAAAATGGAGAATGCTCGGGGGAGGTATTCTTCCCCAAAAGTTCTAAACTTGTTTCAAAGTCCTCCACATCTCTGCCCCAGTGATATCCCCTGCATCAACTCTCCCAATATGGTGCTCTGCAACAGCTTATCTGCTGTTGTATATTCATAGATTCATAGATCATAGAGTTGGAAGGAGCCTACAAGGCTATCGAGTCCATCTCTCTATTTTCCTTTGCCCCTCAGAATGTCTTTTGACCTGCTAATCTGTTCTCTCAAGCCTCTTTTCTCCCTTCCTTCAGGTCCCTTTGCAATACTTATTTATGTAGCAGAACCTTTTCAGTATCACCTAGCAGTCCCTTTCCATATTCTCCACATCCACATTACTTGTCTCACATTTCCTTCGCAGCTGGAGATAATTCCCTTTTAGTATTCTTCAGTACAGGAGGGCAGAAGGGTCAACATGTATGCCAAACATGTATGTATGAGAAATGGGAGAGAAAAGTGATGTAAACCCCCACTCTGGTCTGACAACTTGACCAGCCACTCTTCCCCCAACATACACTGAAATTTATTTTATTAATTTATTTTTTAAAACATTATACCCTGCCCTTCCTTTTGTCCCTAATGGACTTGCTAGTCCTATGCCAGGGTGGACAACATGCAGGCTGCATGCAGATCCCCATCCTTTTTTGCATCCCCGCAACACTGCCACTTTGCTGCCAAATTGCCACTGAATTTTGTTGGTGCGTGGTGGCAATGAAAAGGCCCACACATTTTTCCTTTTAAAAAAGCGTGTCAGGAATGCATGCCTTCTTTTCATGCAAAATTGCACTTTCCCGGGGCTTCTGGGAACACAGTTTTGCATTAAAACAAGGCACACTCTGGTGGGTTCCTGGGGCAGAAATTGGCCTCTGGGCCCTCTGAAGTTGCCCATCCTTGTCCTATTCCATGTTTACTACTTATTGTCCAACTTTGACCACCCACCCCATCACTAAATCTGTTAAATAATAGTAATTGCAGAAGTATGTTATCTTTGATGTGATATTTCAGTGAAAATACTAACAAAAACGTCTCATGAATATGAATGCTGCCTGCTGTCTCAAAGACCCCCCCAAAATTAATGTTCACCAGCAATGGTATTTTACATGTATGACATTTTTTTTAAAAGTCTGTTTCTGAAATAATATTGGTAATTTTTCGAATAATCTGGGTGGAAACCATTTGTGTAACCTTTAACCTTTAGTATAATATGGAATTTTCATTAGCATAAATATTAAGCAGATGCTATTTCTTCTATATATAAGGTCTCCTTTAGCTAATCACTTTTTCATGCATTAAATAGGGATATTAGGGTGATGGTAATTACTCCAGTTTCCCCATTACAATATTGACTTTCACAGTATATTGTTGTACAGCACAATGGGGACAGAATTAAATTATTATCAATACTTGGTATATCTGGAGTGCTTTGTTGATAGCATTTATTCTTGGCAATATATTAATGGAATGTATGGAGTGTAGAAGACCTTGTTTTGGAGGAGGATATAGATCATCTTACCAGGAATTACATGTAGCTGGATTCATTTAATTAAATGCAACACATTAATTCACAATTCTGAGCAACAAAATACACTGTAAAGTCAAGGATAGACTTCAAAGTGGTACATATAGAGAAATATTTTTAAAACGGCATGAGGTGCCTAAGACTGAGCTTGTCAAAGGAGTTTGAATGATGAGGCCAGTATGGTTGATATCACTGCTTGCTGAGAGTAAGGACTTCTGTGTTGCATTTCTGTGGGCTGCATATTTTGGATTTGTGAAACAAAGTGATATACAAAACTTTTTATTTTCCATACTATGGACAGGAGTCAAAGCAATGGTAATAAGGTAAGAACATAAGAAGAGCCATGCTGGACCAGACCAAAGGCCTATCTAGTCCAACGTTCTGTTCCCACACTGGCCAGCCAGCTGCCTGTGGGAAGACCACAAGTACAGTAATACCTTGGATTGCAAGCATAATTCGTTCTGGAACCGTGCTTGTAATCCAAAAAACTCTTATATCAAAGCGAATCTCTGGCGGGCGTGAGCAGGACCGATTTCAGTCCGCTACGCCCACTTGAGGCGAGTGGTTACATCCCTACACTACTTGTCTTGCAAGACGTAGCTTGTTTATCAAGTCAAAATTTATTTTAAAAATTTGCTTGCAAAACGCTCTCAGACCAAGTTACTTGTAATCCAAGGTATTGTACGTGTGAAATAGTACCACCCTGGTGCATGTTCCCCAGCAACTGGTATACAGAGGCATACTATCTCTGATACTGGAGGTAATGTATAGGCATCATGACTAATCTAGCAGCCATTGATAGCCTTATCCTCCATGTTTGTCTAATCCCTTTTTAAATCCATCCATGTTGGTGGCCATCACTACATCTTTTGGTAGTGAATTCCATAGTTTAACTATGTGCTGTGTGGATCTCCCACCATTCAGCTTCACTGGAGGACCTGGGGTTTTAGTATTATGGGAGATACAGGAAATATCAGTAATTAGAAATGTATGTTCAGATAAGGTGAAGGAATTTTAGATAACTGTGATAACGGGTTGGATCCAAAGAAAAGAATGTATAAGGGGGCTGTTAGAAGCTGACTTCTATGCTCCCTCCTCCCTCTAGCGGCCTCCAAGCTCCCTGAAACATCTCTCTTGCGGGTCAGGTCACCCTGCTGAATAGGGTAGGCTGTGGTGCAAGGGACAGAGGGGGAAGAGGGTTCCCCAAAAATTGGGGATCCAGTAGAAGTGTTAACAAAGTTTCTATGGCTTAGATCAAGAGTTCCTGTTAGATGAACTTTGGTTATGGGATGCTCCTGCTGGAGGAAGTGGGGAGACAATGTTTACTAATTCCTCTTTCCCCCTGAAAATCTGATCCAGAAGTTTGGGAACTCTCCAGAACAGATGGTGCTGTGGGAAGAGGGAGGCAAAAATCACACAGACACCATTCCTCCAGTGGGAGCATCCACTAGATTGCAATGCTTTCCGTGGATGGAAGGGCAATTCTGTAGCCAACCCTAGATAAGTAACAAGATATTGTAAAAGTTTAAATCGCTTCCTTGCTCTCTTCTCCCCTTCTTTGGTCACCCTGAAGTGTCCAATATCCAAACGTTCTGGTAAAAAGTGATGCAGTTCTGTGACAGAAAAAGCATTATTATTGTTGTTGTTATAGTGGTGGTGGTAGAATTATTAATGGAGTTTTTGTTATTTACTAGCCACATATTACCTGTTCTGTTAACTCAGAATTTTGTACATAAAGTCACAGAGCTTGTGAAGAATAAATCAAAGTGGATGCCAAAAAGAAACAGAGAAATTGCCATCACAGTTTTGCATACTTCATACCATCATCATTTTATACCACCACTTTGAAAAACCCTAAGTAGATATTGACTCTTGTTTCCAATATTAAGATTTATTGGCATAAGTAGTATTGATTGGGGCACATCTAAGACATTATTGGATCACAAGGATTAATAAATCTTAATAGTAGTCAAACACAAAAATCAATGTTATGCTTTAAAGATATACAGATTCCCTAGCATCCACACAGATCGATGCACAATATTTTTATTTGAGAGAAATATCAAAAACACATTAGAGGATGAAACCTAAGATATAGCCCCCAGAAGACAATAAATATCTACAGTACTATTGCCTTGAATTTTTGGCAATCTACATAGAAGCAGACAAGGGGGTATAGATTAAATTGTCCTTCGGGTCCCAGAGCTTAGAGGGACAGAACTCAGAAGGATACCTGAATGCAAATAGTGTGCTAGACCCAGAATGACCTGGCTATGAGAATTGTGTCCAGTGGTGCCATCACATACCAGGGTAAGGTGAGCCTAAATTGGATTATTTTTCCTAAGAAGTGGAATCTTGGCAATGAACAAATGGTCATTGTGACTGTTCAGAAATCTAACATGGTTCTTTTTAAAAAAGCAGCCCTACCATTCCATAAATAATAATGTACTATTTTCCACATAAAAATTTAAAGGAAGCAGTTGTGACAAAACACTTAACTGGATAAAGGGTAATTTAGCAAAATAAATTGTAAGCTGATGGAAAAGGGGAGATGTTTTTATATTGTGTCTTTTTCTTCTCCAAAATCCTCTGCTTAGAATTTTGCCATTAGCTGGAAGGGAGAAGCAGCCTTTTAGGATAATAGAAGGTCATCATCTTATAGCCACAAAGTCTTTAAACCATCTATTAAAACACAACCATAGCCACAGCATTACAGCAACTGTGTCCCTATCTGATACCATTAAGGTTAAAAGAGAAGTTTCCATGTGACTGTGTGAAGTCATAAAGTATTCATAGTCCAACTATGCTCATGAAATCCTTCCTAATATTCTTTTATTTTTGACAATACAAACTAATCTGAAGATTTTGTTACTTTGAAATAAATAGGAATTCTCCAAGTACCTCTTCTCAGTAACTGATTAGAGATCAGAGCTATATCACTTGAAGTAGAAATATGTAAGTTAGGGCTTTTTCTCCTATATGTTATTTTGATGTTCATGTTATGCCAAATCTTAGTGTAATGGAATGAAACATGATAATCACATACTACTAAAGGCAACTTTTAGAGGCACATTTAGCACCAAACGACAAAGGCCCTGAAGTGAGGAAAAAAATGTTATAAGAATTTTCTGTGGCATCACCAATATTTTTGTTTCCATTTTCTCTTTTAAAGTAGTAGTAGTAGGCGATCACTTGTGACCAAGTAAGATTGTCTTCCAGGATAAAATTACAAAAAGAAAATTATAAAAAGAGGAAATTCTAAAAAATTGTGTAGACTCTAGCGATGGGTCCGTAAGTGACTGTGGAGGCCAATTCTAGATCCACACAGCTTCCCACAGTGAGGACACAGGTTACCAGATGGAAGATGGTCCTGTAAAGGATTCATTTGACGTGCTTTTCGCTTAGCACGCTTCTCCCTTTCACCTTGCACTCGGGCTTCTTCAAAGTCCATGGAACCTTTCTGAAAGGCCAACCTCCATTTAGATCGTTCATTGGCTAGTGCTTCCCAGTTTTCAATGTTTATATTGCATTTTTTTTAGATTAGTCTTAAGAACATCTTTAAACCTTTTATACTGACCACCGATATTCTGCTTTCCATCTAAATGCCCTTGGGTAGCTAGAATTGAAATCAGCACAACAAAATTGTAATATGCTTTAATAATTTTCATGGCTTGTTGACAACTTCTTTGGCTGTAAAAACTAGGACTGACTGGTGTGATGTTGCATTTCTGAAATTGGTCACTAGCTTCATTGGTAGTAAATAAAGAAAACCAAAACTCAAACATTCTTTGTACCTAGTTTCACATTTTCCAGCCATATGAATTTTTTTGTTATCTCAGTTCTTGGTGTCCAGCATAGAAACCAACATACAACAGGCAAGTGAACCCCTCCATACATCAAATGCATTCACATCCACGTGCTTACTAGGACCATATGAAATGGGCTAGCAGCTGGTCTTCCATTGAGCAGTTTCATGAGCCAGTGTGGCAAAGTCGTGAGAGTGTTGGACTGGGACTTGGGAGATCCGGGTTCTAGTCCCCGCTCGGCCATGAACTCACTGGGTGACTTTGGGCCAGTCACTGACTCTCGGCCTAACCTACCTCACAGGGTTGTTGTGAGGATAAAATGGAGAGGAGGAGGAGGATTATGTAAGCTGCCTTGGGTTCCTTGCAGGAAAAAAGGCGGGGTATAAAGATAATAAATAAATAAATAAATAAATAAATAAAATGTGCAACAGTTAGCAAATAGAACAGCTCTGAGTGTCTGCCAGTAACTTTGGCAGCATGGCAGCAGGATTGGAGTTTGGCAGTGAGAGCTCTGCTCCTCCTGCAGCACCAGAACATTTATTCATAGGTCTGGTGGGTTTTAAAAGTTAAAAATGCAAAGGGAGACAGTAAGAAGCTCTCTCACACACACACACACACACACACACACACACACAGCACAAATAGCTTTGGGGTGCATCCCCTTCTCTCCATCCCAGGGTTTTCCCAAAATGCCCCCAGCAAACCCCAAAGGTAAGGAACCCAACCCTAGTTCATATCCTGGCACTTCAGCTAAGTGGCAAGTGAAAAGGAGCCCAGTTCGTGCATTATAGGCAGAGTTAGCCTGTGCATGCACACAAAGTGTTCTAACCACCTGTGATGGCTAATCAGGCCAGAGTCCATTACAATCTTGAAAAGAAGTAGGTTGGTACTAGTGGAGTTCACATGAACCCCTCTGCGTATTGAATGAATGGGCAGATGGGGCTGCACAGACTATCCCCACCCAGCTCTGGCACTGTGCACTACCTCTCCACTCCCCTGATGATCATCCAGTGGCAATTCGTGAGGAGTTCTATGCACGCACAAATATATGCAGAGACAGCTCCTCTGCACAAGTGCCTCCTCAAGTGTTGGAGCTGATCTGTATGTGCACCTTCTCACAAACAACCAGGGGATGGGGGAGTTGGTGTATGATTCCAGAAGTAGGCGGGGCTAGCCCACACAGCCCTGCTGCTTCCCCTGCATGATCATTCAAAATGTGGAGGGGGTTGTGTGTAACTCCTTTTATGTCCACTTTTAAAGAAGTGGCATGGCATCCACTTTGAACATTGGTTCAATAGCATCTTCCTTTAGAAACCTCTGTACAGGCACACCATGTGAAGCATGATTGTCCCACTTGCCAACCACCAATGGTGGATAGCACCTGAAAATGGCGCCTGGTAACTTTCTAAGGACTCTTGTAATAGCTCCTTTTCCCTGACTTTCACTGTTTCTCATCTCCTGCTAAGTCAGCATTTTAGCTATTATAGTGGGCTATTTTGTGTTTAGTTTCTTGTATGCCTGAACTTAAAATCTAGTAAGGTTGAATTTATACTCTTTTTTTTCCTGAACTGTTCATTGCTTGAGATGGCTCATTCTGATCGTGAGCCTGTACAACTTGGGATGATATTATGCAGATATAATATGAAGGAGGGAAAATGTTGATGATAGGATTTGTACTGGCTCTTTCTAACCTTTTCTTACAGTGTTCTCACACTGGCCCATTTTATACATGTAGCAGAATCGAGTGGTAAGATTATTATTTTTTAACAAGGGCACAAGAGCAGCAGCAGACTTCACCCAACAAACATACAGGACTTATTTCTAAGTAGATGCTTTTAAAGTAAATAACAGTAAGATAAGATTTCTTAGGTACTATACGCTTGATAGTTACAGACTTTGTAAGTTCAGTTTCTTAAATATTACTTATATTGTTAGGTAAGGAAAAATAAACACAGAACATGTCTCCTTTGCTAAACCCTAGCAAGTGTCAGTTAAGTCAGTTAACTGTAGAACTAGTCTATCTGCCAGAGAGAATGGAATTTCTAACTTGTTGCTAGGCAACGTCCAGCATTCCCTCCCCTGATACCACTAAATGGTTTGCTCCACTGAACCCTGCCCCCTGACTTCTCAGAGAAGCTTGGTTTCTGCCTCTGCCCTTTATTTATTTTTTATTTTTTATTTATTATATTTATACCCCACCTTTTTTCCTACAAGGAACCCAAGGCAGCTTACATAATCCTTCTCCTCCTCTCCATTTTATCCTCACAACAACCCTGTGAGGTAGGTTAGGCTGAGAGTCAGTGACTGACCCTAAGTCACCCAGTGAGTTTCATGGCCGAGCGGGGACTAGAACCCGGATCTCCTGAGTCCCAGTCCAACACCCTAACCACTACGCCACACTGGCTCTCACTGGCTCTCTTTAACTAGACTATAACAGTCTGTCTTAATCCTTTACTGGGTAGTCAACTAAAAAACCCGCCCTGCAGAGCTGACATCTTCTTGTCGCATATTCCAACATTCTTGGACTGAAGCACTTCAGTCCCATATAAAAGCCCATACAAAAAATACCACTGCTAGTGATAAAGTTGGGCTGAACCCATTGCCCTGACACACAATGTTTCTACATGTGAGGAGGCTTTTTGGTATGTGGGGGTGGGGAAGGTGAGAATCACCTCTAGCCTGAAGTCTAAGGAAAGCTTGATTATTTCATCAATAAATTGGGCCTTAGTTGGCTGAATACCAATGTACTGCGCTTCCACCCTTTACACACATTGCAGACACTGCAAGCTCTAACCATTAACCTTTTCAAAGTAGTTTTTACAATGCCATGAGTTCCGATGCTTTGCTTTCTCTCTCCCCCCCCCTCCCGATTAACCTCTCTAAACAGGACAGTGAACTTCGTTGTGCTTGCTTCAGCCTAACAGACACATCAATCTTACACCAGTTTGCAACTACTATCTTGCTACAAAAATGATGGGAATGAAGTGTGTACATTTTCCCCTTGAAGCAAGCAGGTGTAGCCCCATCGTTTAAGACAAAGGAATAAAATGAGCATCTGTCATTGGAATGATCCACTTGCCAGACTTTGAATATATCACTGGAAAACACCAATATGACCCCAGCAGTAGGCCTTAATTGTTGACTATGATAAGGTATTGTAACTGGAGCTTTCAAAACAAAAGCTATTCATCTGACACTAGAATCAGTGAAAGGTTCAGTTATTCTTGCTTTACTGAGCATGAAATGGAATTGAAAGGCAATATTAAATGGGTTATTAAACTTAAGACATGGTATTTTGTGATCCTTCCCTACATCTTTCTACCTGCATATGTAATGTGGTTGGCATATTCTCTGTAGAATCCATCATTTTCTGTGGCCTTTAGGTTTCAGTCAATTTTAGCATTTTATTTATATAGTGGTCTTTATATGATAAACTAAAAAGATGGTTCCACAAGGATTCAAATTTCTTTTATCTCCATTGCATATGCATGCCTACACGTATCACATTACACAAATCATTCTTGGGAAATGAATATTCATGCTTAGTAATAAAAGTATCAAAGCTTTAGAGCAAGGTTTCCAGTTTTGCCAAGTAGGCTTTTTTTATCAAACATAATTTCTAGTCTCTTAAATTGCTGAGTTTTTCTGGTACATTTCACAAAATGTATCTTTGGCTTTTGCTACTGCCTTACTACGGCTGCCTTTCTATAATACCTACACATTTCCAGTTTTTCAAAAAGGACTATAGGCAAGGAGGCCAGTTCCCCTTTCTCAGCTTATAACAATTTAATTAGAACTTTCTGCCATAGCCAGGGGCTTGATCCAAAATCCATTTAAGTCAAAGAGAGACTTTCTGTTAAGTGTTGCAGTAAGCCCAAAGCTGGTTGAAGGAATGTATGTCAAAATACTGCCAGAATCACTTTGCTTCTCTGCTACGTTTAGTCAGAACTCCCGACAGCTTGAAACAACTGAAAGCTCCGGCAAAAGTTATTATTCTAAATAGCATGTAGCAGGGCCTGCCCAAGACATTTTGCTGCCTGAGGCGAAGACCAAGTTGGTGCCTCATCCCATTCCAAGTACAAAAGCTGACTAGACTGGCAGATGAATCTTTCTTCAATACTGACAGTGGGCGAGCATCTTCCACCACACCTGAAGGCAGAAAGCTAGATTAGTGGTACAGGGCAGGCCACATAGCCCACAACTCTCTCCTCCAATACGTTGCTGCTCCCTCCCAGGCCCAGCATCTGCTGCCTGAGGTGACTCCTTCACTCCGCCTAATAGTAGGGGTGCCCCGGCATGTAGCCATAAATGTGCAGATGGACAAATGAATTGAAGTAGGAATGCTTGAGGATTTTGATATTTGCAAATTCTGATATGAACCAACCTAATCCACACCTCCAGGACTAATGTGCAGATCAGAACATAGTTATCCCCAAGCTTTTGCACTTCCTGAATATTCCAATGTAGTTCTTAGCTCAAAACAATTATCAAAATGCATTTTAAAATGTGTATGTTGAAAATACATTTAGGATTGCATATTTTGAGAGAAAATATGTTTAGATCTGCATATGTTGAGAGAAATACATTTAGAATTATGTGTTTTGAGAGAAAATGCTTTTGAAAATACATATTTAAATATGTATTTAAATTAGAATTTTCATCCAGACTTTAAAAAATGAATGAACAGATGAATGGGCAATTGGGATGCAATGGACTTATTGGTGAACATGTGCAAAAGTGATATGGACTGGAAATACACAGATTCATCCATCTCAAGATTAATGTAAGTCCGTTTGCTCTAAGAAGCCAAAAGCTTACATGGCTTAGAAGCACTTTCCATATTACAAAATTGGTAGAAACCCACATATACATTGTCACATTTTATGATTTTACATGCAGGTTTTTCAGTTTATGCACACATACTGCCAGTAGTGGTCATGGCTCCCTTGCGTATATACATATGTACCCACAGTGAAAAATGCATATGTAAAATAATCAGGTATGTTCAGTTAGGAGATGTGTCCCAACTACAAAATATGTGTCCCATATATATTTTGTACATAGGAGGTATCCACTAAAGGGAATTAAATCCCAACAAATGACCTAAATCAGTTGACCTAAAAATTGTCTCTGAAGGCAGTAAACATGTAGCTACTAATTAATCTTACCTGTTTTCCACCAGATTATATTTTATTTTATAATGTCGTTAAACAATGGAGATAGAAACTTCTTCAATATGTTTCAGTTACTGTATACTGTATATTTTGGAAAGAATAGGGCTACCTATACTTCTCCTGAGTTGTTGTTTTTAACAAAACTGCTTATGGTTGTAACTGCAATTGTTTTTTGGATTTAGTATTTTTTGGGTGGGATGTCTGTTTTATCATTGCTGCTGGCTTTTATTAATTTTGATGTTTATTGTTGTGTTGTTTTATCTTGTGCCCCTTGGGAGGGTTTTGCATCCTAAACGGTGGCCTAAAAATATTTTAAATAAATAAATATCCCCCTCATTCAGCCTCCTTATACTCCTCCTATAGTATATATGACCTCCAGCTTGTTCCTTTGATGCCTACAGTGCTTACTTACCCCATTCTATTTCCATTCCAGAATGCAATACTTTAAGCATTTGCTTCTGACATGTCCAGATTCTTAACATGCCTTTCCTAGAGCTGCTGGTTCTCATAGATATGAGTACATATGAATGTGTGCCTCTGCAATCATGTAATTCTCTGTAGGAATTTTGTAATGTGAACCAGCCCTAGTTATAGCCCTATGAAAAAATATCACAATTTTCAGTAGGATTAGGTAGGTGATTAATTTAAATTGCTTGAGTGACCACCTATTATCTGCCAATATTAAAAATTCCTCAGCAGAGGAACTTGCTTACTACCTGATTAGCATAAGTGAATTTAAAAGGATTTTTAGTCAGTGCTGCCAAATAATTTTTGCATCGTTGTTTTCAGTTTGGAGCTCTTTCTACATTTTTAATAACATTTTCATCTACATGCAATCATGACAGTGTTGTATTTATAATTATGCTTCCCAAATTGTTTGTTTCACACTTTTCATGCACTTTCATAACTGTTTCATAAAGAAATTGTTTTTGTAAAAATAGTGGGTTTTATCCAACAGCAATCTAGTGGAAAAATAAATAAATAGTATCCTGCTCTTCCACCAACAGTTGCATAGGTAGAGGCAGAACAATTAGCACAAGGAAGACCTAGCACAACAAATGACTTTGACTCACAGACCTCAACAATCCATTAGATAAGTTGAGAACTTTCTACTTGTGGAATGCACTGCATTCTAGGCCAGGGGTAGGCAGAAGGTAGATCTGGATCTCCTGGTAGATCTCTGGGTGATTTGCAGTAGATTTGCAAGGATTTCTGACTCCCAGTTGTTTAATAATTGCAGCAACAAAATGACTCTCCCTTCCCCTGCCCTAAATTATATGACTGAAATAAATAAAGCTTGGGGAACCAGGAGTGGACTTTTGTACGGAAGGACAAATTTTGGGCTCAGAATTCTTTAATTCTTGTGTCTTCTGTACCAGGCTCCGGGGTTCTTGGAGTTCTAGTAAAAAGAAACAAAGTAGATCTAGGGTGGCCAGGCCAGGTGTCTTACTTTACAGATAACAGTCTTCTGTTTTGGAAGGCTGGCAGAGGATGGTCCTCTGTTTGAAGGTGTCCTCTATATTTAATTATTGTGAACTGCCAAGAGAGATTCCGCTATTAGGCAGTATAGAAATATAATTAAAAATATATATATTTGATGGGCTGTCCAGTCCAAGTCAAGTTTAAAGTAAAAGAACCATAAGGACAGAGAGCGGGGGCCTTGAAGTTACCCATCAACAGTGAGCACCTGGACAGCAGACTAAGTGGCAGGCACTCATGTCACCTGGTCAGTTTTCTGCACTATGGCAAAATGTCTTGCATTTCTATTTGAATAATACTTATTTCTGAATTTGCATCTATACATATACACTTGCATATGCAAATGTTATGCAAATTTGTGTCATCTTTTTTGTTGATGCAGTTCCTCTCTTTTTTTGGCAATGTGTAAGTGGCCACCCTAAGTAATTCTATAAGAATGACATCTGCCCACCTGTGTTCAAAGCAACATTGTTTGCTTGCTTGCTTTCCTTCTATTCCTCTTTGCTTGTTAACAGCAGCTGCCACTGAAATATTATTGGTTCTCCTGTACTGGCGAGCGCTTGTATATCATCTTGTGCTAACAGAAGCAGAGCATTGGACAAAAAGGGTAGAGGCTTTGTGCGAGCAGAATGGCACAACTGGATACAGCCCAGTAAGTTATGTTGATTATCACATTGCATTACTATCACTCCTATCTCATGTTTCTTATGTGGTATTGTGACAAGTAGTTGCTGCCTTTTACAAGAGCAAAGGAGTTTTTTTCATTTGAAGGAAGAAACCAATGTATTGTGTTCCAGTGCAAGGACTAGATGGTGGCTTAGACTTCAGCTGCAATTATTTCAGTTGATGCTGAGAAAGCATTTGACAAATTATATTGGCAGTTTATGTTTGTGACCTTGGAAAAATTTGGATTTCCACAGGAATTTTTTTTAATGGATTAGAAATTTATAGCTCTCTCCTGTATCATGAGAGCTGATAAATGGAATTCTTTCGAGGGTTGTTTTTTTTAGTTTGGAGTAGGGTACAAGGCAGGGCTGACTTCTGTCTCCTTTGATATTTGATTTGTGCTTGGAACCCTTGGTGCGTGCAGTTAGGCAGAACAGAGAGATCTTCAGCTTTGTGCATGAGCAGGTTGCGTATAAAATGGCTTTATACGTTGATGATTTGTTGTTATTTATTAGTAGGTTAGAGTCTTCCATACCGAAATTAATAAGATTGATACCTTTGGTACACTTTCAGGTTATACTATTAATTGGTCAAAATCTCAATTAATGCCATGATACCCAAAGTACTTACTAATTGGCAATTTCAGTGGTGCCCAGAAGTGATAATGCAGTTGTCAATTAAAAAGGAAAGATTCAATTTTCCAATCTTAGTTTATATCATAAAGCTTATTTGTTAACCCACACTAATGATTGGAAAGCAAATTTCTCTTTTAATATACTCCTCTATGGGTTGTTTTGGAGTAAAACTATTTGGTACCCCTTTCTGGCTTGATGGCGTGAAGATCTAGGTATATTAAAAAGAAAAGAATAGCTCCACTAACAATTTTAGCATAGAGACCTGGAATGCAATGTCAGTGTCTCATCAGTTGCAGTTTGATCCATATTCTCATGCTAAATTAACTGTATGGGAGAATCCAGTTTTGAAATAGAAAGACAACTTTTTATGTGGAGGAGTTGGGCTGATAATGGAATTTATACTTTATATCAGTTAATAGGCTTGGTTGATGAATTTTTACCATTTACAGTATTGCAGATTAGACATTATTTACTGTCTAGTGCTAGTTGGCAGTACATTCAGCTTCAGCATCTGTTGGAGTCTATGTATGGGCCATCAGTGATGAGTGCTTACTTCACTGTTGGAACAATTAATTAGTTCATTACAGAAAGCTAAGCTTAGAATAGCTGTTTATAAAAGTCTTCTGGAATGTAGTAAAGTTGATGTTCAGAAGGTCAGAGATAAATGATGAATGGAATGCTTTATACAGCCTGATCAATTAAAGGTTGCCTTAGCTTCCATATGAACTATTTCTGTAGATTTAAAACTGAGACTAATTCAACAAAAAAATGATGTTTCTTGTATATTGGACACTGCAGAGGCTTACTAAGAAGAAGCTGGCTAGCTCTGCCAGATGCTGGTGATGTAGTGAGGACAATGCCTCATTGAGGCATATGATGTGGTCATGTCCTGTAGTCGCTTCTTTTTGGTTGGAAGTTATTGTTCATATACATTTTGTTCTTGAAAAATCTGTGATAACAGTGGATGTACACACATTTTTAAATTACATCCCTGTGATGTGGGTATTAACAGGTGGACAGCGAAACTGGATACTGAGAGCCCTTACAGTTGCAAAGAGACTTAGGGTGCAACCCTATGCATGTTTCAACAGAACGGACTTCCAATGGCCCCTTACCTGGGGCCGGGGAGAAGGTTTGCGCATGGGGAAGGAGAGAGGAATCAGGTAACAGGACAGGTTGGGTCACAGCTGCTGAGCCAATGGCTTGGCTAGGGCAGGGACACAAGGAAGGGCTCATTTAAGCACCTGGGTTCCCGCCCTCAGTCTCTTTCGCTTCTGCTTTCCGGTCTGTCCAAACATGCATAGGATTGTGACCTTAAACTTCAAGCTTGGAAGGAAAAACACCCACCATCTATCCCTCAGTGGACTGAAGATCTCATTGCTCTTGCTACATTTGAGTGTATCTCCTATGACCAGTCAAAATCATATGGATGCTTATTTATATATATGGACTGTTTATATTAATGTATATATTTGAAATGGAAGTGTTAAATCCTTTCCCCCCACTTTTGTGTAGTTGTTTTTCTCCTATATCTAGGGAGCTGTTACTGATTACTGTGTACTGATATGTTTTATGATATGAATTTTGTCCCTCTTTTTTGTTATTGTTGTGTTGCAAATAAATTCTTCCCTCCCTTCCTTCCTGGGCTGGGTTTTAAAAAGACTTCAGCTGCTTAATTACACTGAGGCAAAAGTGAAGGAAATCAACTTTTTTAAAATGTAGGATAATAGGACTTCAGTACATTTTAGGCCTAAACTGGTAATAGAACATACATGAAGAGATAAACTGGAGAATGCCTTCTGTATTTAACATGAAAGAAAGGTCATTGTTCTCAATATACATTGATTAAATATTCCAAAGCAATTTGAAAATGTTTTGAAGGGGAAGAGAAAAGCCTTTAGCAGTAGGCAAAGAAAGAATAGATGATGAATGAAATAGATTTAGGCTGCAATCCTATGCCCACTTCCTGGGAGCAGGGCCAGTGCAAGGCAGTTTGGTGCCCTAGGCAAGATCAGATATTCAGCGCCCCCCTTCCCACTTGAGCCCTCCCTCTCTCCAGCCCTATGCCCATTATGAAATAAAAGTAAATTGGCAAAACCTAAAAAAAATATTATCATAAACACAAACATACATAAAATTCAACCCAGCCCAGGAAGGAAGGAAGGGAAGAAAAGAAAGAAAGAAAGAAAGAAAGAAAGAAAAGCAAGCCGCTAGTCCTCCAACATGGGGTGATTCCCCCCCAACACACTTCGCTCGAAAATTCAGGAAACCTGCCTTATCCGCCCCCTCCTTGCAATCCAGGGCTCACGCAGCTGGTGACCCTCTCCAAACGTGGGGCACACGCAGCTCCTGGCTCTCAGCCCCCCACCCGCCCCCAGACGCCAAGCCCCCGCCAACGACGCAGCCAGAGAGCCCCCTCCAGCCTCAAATAGCCCCCACTCGGGGCTCCTGGCAGCCCCTTCCTGCCCCAATGCCGTGCGCCCCGGAGAAACTGCAGGGCACATGGAGCTCTCCAAAGGCGCGCGTGCATGCGCCTCACCTAAGCAGCCTCCACATGCGCCTGGCCGAGGGAGGGCGCGTCCCCGGAGCTCTCCCCACCGCCTCTCTGACTGCACTTACCGCGCCGGTGGAAAGCCCTTATTATTATACACATTTTAGCTGTCTTTTTTTCAAGGCGTTTCTGGCGCCCCCTTTAGCCTTGCCCCCTAGGCAGCTGCCTAGTTGGCCTAATGGTAGCACCGGCCCTGCCTGGGGGTAAGCCCCACTGAATTCATCTGAATAGACATGTATTTCACTGTTAGGCTGCAAACCGTAGGGCTTGTGGCTGAGTAAACATGCATAAGATTGCATTGTCAAGAACGATTTTAATAAATGGAATGAATGTCGAGTTTAGCTATTCTCCATGCTAATTACAAACCTCATGTAAAGGTTTGTAAATAATAATCTTTGGAAGTCTGGCAAACTGCAAAAGAAAAATTACTGGTGGCTGTTAGAAGTGACTTTGTTCAAGTCCTGTAAAAAGAAATAGTTCTCTGGACAAGAAAATTGGTGAAAGCAAAGCACTTTTTATTGAATACAGTCTTGCAAGACTGTACCTGCGCTATGCAGGTAGGCACACCTTAACATTCAAGCAGCGTGTTTTTATTCCCTATGCCCGGCCGCAGGGTTCCTCCCTCATTCCCCCATTGGCTGGGTACTTTGAGGTTCACAGCCTATCCCGACCGCCTAAACCGAATACATTATTCCCCGCCCCTGTTTACCGTCCCTCCTCTTGTTGTGTGGCATCCTGTTACTCTAATTTCCTATTGGCTCTTCCACACATTCCTTAACTTCATTTTAACTTTGACCTCTTACTCTCCCATCAGCAGACACCTCTTCTTTTGACACATTTTTATGCCTGGTCTGTGTTTCCAGAAAGGGAGGATTCTTCATTTATCTGTTACCTACTTATTCAATGTCATCCCTATCTAAGCATAATTTATCATCTACTAATCCCATGCCATCCTTATGACCCGGGCATTGAGTTCCTTACATATTTTAGGCCTCATTTATCACTAGACTGGGGCCCCCATTCAGGGTGAGTTCTCTGGCTTCTTTTAATTTCTGTCTTTTATTTTATTTAATATAATTTGGGAAAGAAACTTTCTATAATTCTTACAGTGGCAATGGAATGTTCTATTATAAATAGCCTCCAAGCAAGAACACGTTTGAATGATATTAAAGATGTTATCAGCTGTGTTAGTTTCGGCACCATCTGATTTTTTCTGTGTACATCATGGGGCTATCAGTACATGAAGAGACCAATCTAGTGCCTCAGCATCATTCCTAGACATTCAAAATTCATACCCCAAACCACAGAAATACTATAATTACTGTTAAAATATACCTCTACTTGAAATACTAAAATGTCAGCAGAAATAAGCAGATCAAAGGTAAGGAGAAAAAACTGATACTAAGATGTTTCCAGTGCAATGTACTGATACAGAAAGAGGGATCCAAAGATCCACATAACTATTTCTCTGCCAAGCAAGAGTTCTTTAGAGTTGGGTTTCTTGAATGATAGCCTTCCTCATTCAGCAGAGAAAGAGTTTCCATTTTCAAATTCAAGGGAGTTGCAAAATCAGTTTGTGATGCCACACAGTAGCCTGATATTCAAATAAATAATAAATATCAGCTGAATGAAGTGCAGACTCTTAGGACAGTCCAAAGTATTATTTGGATCCCAGCCAAACTCTGTTCTATAACCATAATTTAGAGATGTGCTTTTTATACTCTAAAGAGTTCTTTAGAGTTGGGTTTCTTGAATGATAGCCTTCCTCATTCAGCAGAGAAAGAGTTTCCATTTTCAAATTCAAGGGAGTTGCAAAATCAGTTTGTGATGCCACACAGTAGCCTGATATTCAAATAAATAATAAATATCAGCTGAATGAAGTGCAGACTATTAGGACAGTCCAAAGTATTATTTGGATCCCAGCCAAACTCTGTTCTATAACCATATTTAGAGATGTGTTTTTTATTTTATATATTTAAAGGGTATGGGTTGTTGCTTTTGTTTGTTTGCTTTTTGCATCAGTATATGTGAATTACAGCAATAAAGGTAGCAAAACAGCATCAAATAAAGATCTATCCATATATCAAATGCTAGAAGCCTGAACAACATCTATGTTTTAAATCCTTTCCACTGAAGAAACATAGTCATTCTTGCCTGTGGGCCAACATATGCCAAAAGGTTTAATATGCCAGAATATTAAGCATGGATGCCAAATCATCCCAAAAGAGCTTTGAGTATTTTCGAGTTGCATTCTGGATATTTAGAGGTGCTTTGGGTGGATTTTAGAGGATCTGACAGGACATTGAGTGGAGTCAGCTCCATAGGTACGCAGGGGGCCAATGGCCGGCCTGCATAACTTGCGACCAACCAGACTAAATGCAGCCCACTAGCCATATCTGGCAGCTTAAAAGGGCGTGAAGAAACATACATAATTTGCAGCTTGCCTGGGCTGCCAAAACAAGGAAGCAAGGAAGGCTTATTAAGCACCTGGCATGCCACAAATGCAGGGTTAGCTGTCTGCCTTTAGCTTGTTGGGTTGCACGTTTTGCAGCCCTGCAACTTATTTATAGGTCTTCATGGGATATTTTTTTTTTAAACAGCATCCTAAATTGTGTCTGGGGACTAAGTCTAGTGTTCTATGTGAGGAGATAGCTCAATCACACTGTTTTACATGTTTGAGGTCCTGTCTGAAAAGGGATAAACGGTCACCATCATTCTCTCCCCTGTTTCCGTCATGTCCAATGCTGAACAGCTGCTGCACTTAGCTCTTCAAAGACTGAACCTTTAACACGAGCAGGCTGGCTGGCACAATGGGATGGAGGGAATGTAAATCACACATCGGATATGCATATTTTGTTTTCTGGGGAAGATCTGCTTCTACAATGCTAGGCTGGCTGCTAGGCTGCTTCATTTAGTGCTCTCCTTTGTAGGCAATGCTTATGCAAAAGGGGAGTGAGGCAAAAATGTCACGGTTCAGGGTTCGTCACATTGAGTTCCTTAGCTGCATGCTTAGCAAGATGCATGATGTTCTTGTCTGTTGCTGTGACACCTTGCCTTTCTCTGAAATGGGGAGAAAAGACAAGGAATGATGAAGTGGATTGTGTTTGTGTGTATATATGTTCATGTTGTACCTGACTTTAGTCCGTCTGGCTCCTAAATAGAATAATCAATGCTATTATCTCTTTCTCTCTTATCTAAATCACATCAGGATTCTACAGTAGATCAATAATTACAACAAAGAAGGCTGGTGCTTTCATTCCACTGGGACTCATTACTCTGCTGCTTAAGATCTAGATATAGATTCCCAGTAAGGTTATCTAGTGTTCCATAGTAGTTAACAACAACTGGCAGTTATTAATACTACACTGCGACCCCAACTTTATGGTAGTCGAGCAGATAACAGGGCATGTCTAACAAAATGAAAAAGTCTTTGCTTTTTTCATGAGGTTTCACTCTTTCTGCCTTTTCTCTCTCCCCCACCCCTCAATTCTAATATATCTTCCTTCTATTCTCTAGTTGCATTGTAACGTGGCATCAAAAACGGAGGCTTCATTGAAATTCTTAGCAAGTGCAGGTTTGTCTTTAAACAGACTAACATCTGCTGCAGCATTACAAAGCCTAATTAAAATAAATTTAGATCTTAAATTAGCCTTTTCAGTAACAGTTATTACACAAAGCCATTGGGTGATAAAGTACATAATATCGTAGTATGGAAGAGAAAACATTATTTGTATTGCTTTTTTCCCATCCAGTTCAGCCCTTCCCCCCCCCACACACACACACAAAGAAAAAAGAAAAGCTGACATTTGCAATTGCACAAGTTTCATCTAAACTAGCCATAAATCACTTAGCAGTTTTCTCAATGTTAAATTCTTTTTTTAAAAAAGACAATATTTTGTGAGGAAAAAAACATGTTTTTCTCATCAATGTGGACAGCCATAATCCTTCTCATCAAAAGTAGACAGCTAATTTGCAATGGCTAGGTAAATACTGTGGCAGACAATTTATATGTCATGTCATAAAATCTTCCGTTCATTTCACCTTTCATGGAGCTATGTTATCAGTGGAACTGTGCAGTCCTCTTTCTCTGCGAATTTCTTTTAAAAACCATGGTATAACATAGTTTGCTAAAGTCCTTAAAATGTAATAGAAATAAGCCTGAAACATAACATGTAAAAACAATACACACAAACAAAACAGTATATCTGTGGAGACCGAAAAGATATACAGAAGTGAAAGATGTCCCTGTATTTCTGGACGTACCTCTCAAATTCTGGCTTAGATCCAACCTATTCAGATAATTTTGCTGTGGCTTACATGCACACATCTTGACCATCCCCAACCTCAACTCTCACTTTAAAAACAGCAGACTGTAAGCCATGTAGCAGGAGACTTGTATCATGTTAAGGTGTATGTGAGAGAGTATATGTGTGTGTCCAAGAATGGTTCACAATACAATGCTGCTTGGAGAGAAAAAAGACAAAAGGGGTCTGTATCTACATCTGAGGATATATACACGGAAGCCACTTCTTTGGGCCACTTCTTCACACATTACAAAAAAGAACAGTCCATGCATTTTCACAAACTACCAATCACTTGTGTTTTTCTGTAACGTTTGAAGTAGAGATTTGTGCAGTGCTCCAACTAGTAGAGGGAGCCTGGGCCACTTCCCTTTTGTGACAGCCCCCTTACTGTTACTAGCTACGGTTTTAGAAGGCTAAAGGGAAAGCATGTTTAGGCTAACATTGGGGGGAATCAAAGGGTGGGGCTTATGGAATTCATTAACCCCCTTACCTTTTCTCCTTAAATTGACCCTTGTATACATGTCAGCAAATGTATTCCCATCCATCAATCCTTCCAAGATAACTGTTTTCTGTGGAGAATGGTCAAGAAGAAACATGAGTTGGAGTTGAATAGGGCAAGATATTACCTAGCAGGAAGAAGGCAGCAAAATTAGGAGGACTTTCCGACTGTGTTTCTGGTTCAGAGAAGTAACAGCCAAGAAAAGGACTTTTAGGAATTATGGCAACTGTAGAGCCAAGTATAATGCACTCCCAGGCTAATTTCACCAGACTATCATTAGGAATGTACTCTTGAATTGTGACCAGGATGCTCTTCATAAGAAATGACATTGTCTCTAATCCATGAGCCAATCTGCATGTTACTTTTGCCTAATTGCTTTACTCCTGAGAGTCAGTCACCTGCTCACAACAGTTCAACATGCACACTAGCCCCTTTCACAAGCAAACTAGCCCCTTTCACAAGCAAAGATCCATTCACGGCTTTCCTTTCACTGGACAGCTCGCCTTTTGACATCTATCAGGGGAAAGCAAAGCAACCAATTAACTTATTTGTAGCCTTGTATTATCAATGTTCCTGGATGGTGCCTCTTGCACTTTGACGGGAGATACTTCTCAGGACATTGACAAGGCAAGGCTTTTCATTTCGAACTGCTGTAAGCACGCAGCTGCACACTTCAGAAAGACCAGGAAACAAAATACAATTTCCACAAATTTCAAGACCATTTATTTTAAAAATGCACAAATTGCCACTGTGATGGATTGAGGCCTACACAGGATTTGGTTTATTGAGGCCTACACAGGCTTCAGTTTGTTGAAGCCTGAAGGCCCAAACACTCCACGATGGGAGGGGGAGTTTGAGAGTTTAAGTTACCCAATAGAAGATAAGAATCAGTTCTCCTGTGCAAGGTCACATGGTCATAACCTTCCAGTCCTGGGAAGACTATATATGTGGGGTGTGGTCAGCTAGCAGTTAGAGAGAGAGAGAGAGAAGCAGAAACTGGCTGGCTGGCTGGCTGGCTGGCTGGCTGGCTGCACAGGAATTAGGTAGACTTAAGTGAAACTAGAGAACATTGTTTGTTTGTTTGTTTTATTTTATCATACCTGCTTTTGATTTGAAACCACTCTATTAAGTAATTTCCCTACTACTATAAGTAAAGTTTGTTGTGTACCCCGGAGTTTGGAGTGACTTATTCCACACGCCTAAAGCCTTCACCCACGTTACTGGAGGAAGCAGGCAAAGGACTGGGTCTTTGGGAAGAGGCAGAGATCTCCCAAAGGGCAGATCAAGGGGTCCTTGCAGTAGTGGAACCTTGACAGCCACCATTTTTAAAAAGAAAGAAAATCCGCATACTGGCTCGACTCAGTACCAATCGAGTTGATGCCAATAGGGGGAAATGGAATGGAATCTGGGGGGTGAACCAGAAAACCATTGGTTTCTCCCACACACCCCAAATGGAGTTCTCACACATCCCTACGATAGCTCAGTAAAGTCAACTTCTACAGTCTGAAAGGTACATTTTGGTACTTTCTCTGTCACAGGGACTCCCACATGAACTTCCAGCTTGCACACTGTCTATGTGAATATAGCTCTCCAATGCATGAAGAAAGTAGACAAAGGTTTCATTTGAACGAATCAAAATGTACAAAATTAAACCTATGTAGGCTGGTATTTCAATGTTTGTAGTTACCGTACTTAAAGTCATTAAAGTTAATAATTAACGACTTTTCAAGTTAGCATTTCTCTCATTGTTCAGAAGAGAGTTATGATTGTTGAGTCTGAGAAAGGCCAATGCAAAATATTCTTTGCCTTTAGATCAAAATAGAATGTTATTGTATTGTAGATTTGATAAATTATACTGAATCATGTTGACCTTTATATTTCATTGATGCATACTAAAGAATTTATTACGGAAAAAAAGCAAGTAAGTAACTATATTTGGGTTAGCTAACAAAGACTGCAAATTAGCCTTCACCAAAATTACAATTTAATGATTCTAGAGTTTGAATATAATTCCTCAATTGTGTAATAATGGAAAAGTTAATGACAAGCTAAAGATATGTTGCAGTTAGGTGATTAGTATCTGTTTACAAAATTGAGCTATTTACACAATTGACTTCTATATACTCTCTATTCAAAGATGATGCCATAGCTGTTATCCTTTATTACTTCAACTCTGTGGTCCATTATTATGGTTGAAAGCTGAGCAGTGGCCTGGTATCAAGTAGCAACAGTCTGGTTCTAGCAGACTACAGTTGTTGCCTCCTCTTCCAGACCAACGTAGGTTTTTTTTTAAATGTTGCAAGGAAGTAGGGGAGTAAAAGAGTAAAGTTTCCATTAAAGGCTATTTTCTACTCATGCCCTGGAATGAAAGCCATTATAGAACATGACAAGGGGGGGAAAAAACCCTACCATAACTAGAAATAATGGGATGAAATTGGGCAAAAGAAAAAAGTAGGCCATTTTCTCATAGTGAGATCTATTAGAGGGTGAAATAGACAAGTCTCCCTAGGAAGTGGTAGATGCCATCCAAGCATTTGAGTCATGTAAAAGCCTGTACTGAAATAAGTTCTCAAGTGTGTGTGGTAGGGGAAAGTGGTGGGAAATAAAAAGTTAAGGCTGAAAACTAGTACAGTAATACCTTGGATTGCAAGCATAATTTGTTCCGGACGTGCTTGTAATCCAAAACACTCTTATATCAAAGCGAGTCTCTGGCGGGCGTGAGCAGGGCTGATTTTGGCCCGCTACGCCCGCTCGAGGCGAGCGGTTACATCCCTACATTGCAAGACCTTGCTCGTTTATCAAGTCAATTTTTTTTAAAAAAATTTGCTTGTCTTGCAAAACGCTCTCAGACCAAGTTACTTGCAATCCAAGGTATTACTGTATAGGACAATACAGGATTGAGTAATACTAGTTAAAACAGAATAAAATGAATAGCAGAAACTATATGTCATGGGCAGGAAACAGAATCCTGAAAAGGGCAATGGAAATAGGAGGAGATTGTGATGGTTCCCACTAAGTTCCAGGGGCCAAAGTATAAATGACCTACAATCAGCAAAACTGTTGGGTGAAGGTCAAACCCTCTTCTCCCCAAGAAACCAGGGTCACTAGAAGCAGGCTTAGCCCTCATCCTAATGGGGTCCCTGAATATATACTTTTAATTTCCCCCATATAAACAAATGGCTGATGCAGTGCTACACTTGGCATCACTATTGCCAGAGGAATCCAGCCTCCATTGAGAAGGGATCCTACAGAAGATTGTAATGTATGTCTGTGCACTGAGGCCACAGAGATTCATTAGTCCAATTCGCATGATCACAGAAGGAAAATAAGTCATGGTGGTTTATTTCCCCCCACAGACATGCATGCTGGTTGCATGCCAGGGGGATTTGCATAATCACCCTCAGCAGTGTTGCTTGTTGTGTGGTCCGAACCCAGCCAGGGGGGCTTGTTGCCGTGGGTAACAATCCACCAAGAATCCTACAACAGCCCATGGTAACAAGCCTCTGTGGCTGGGTTCGCATGATAAGTCGCTGTGCTGAAGGTAATTATGCAAATCCCTCTGCCATGCAACAGGTATGCACATGGGGCAAGCGAATAAGCCACCATCGCTTATTTCCCCCTCCGTGATTGTGTGAAACCAGTCATTCTGTGAAACCGGGCAATACTAGAAGTCTTGCATTATAGAGTCATGCCTTGGATTGAGAGCATAATTCGTTCCGGAAACGTGCTTGTAATCCAAAACACTCTTATATAAAAATGAAATCCCCCCAAAAAAATTTGTACAGAGATTTTTAATTTAAGCCGTACTACAGTACTTGTATTGCAAGACGTCACTTGTATATCAAGTCAAATTTTTTAAAATAAATATTTAAAAATGTGCTTGTCTTGCAAAACGCTCTCAAACCAAGTTACTTGCAATCCAAGGTATTACTGTATAGGCCCTCTAGTCTGCCCTTTCTCTTCCCAGGTCATTCATACATGCTTCAGGTGTCTCCACTGCCATTGGGGATTGGGGGAGGCACATTATTTGCATTTACACACACACACACACACACACACACACAAAGACTTCTGGGAGAAAAGCTATTGTTGGCCTAACTATAAGATGAAAATATAGGCTAGGTTGATAGCTGAGAGAACATGCATTAAAATATTTATTTTGTTCAGCATTTCTATAAAAATATGTATAAAACATAATCAGTATAAAGCGGTATAACTAGTATCAGTATAAACACAGCAGCAGTCAGGAACCAGTTTTTAAAATGATTACAAAAATGTTCACTGAGAGTCAAAGTACATAGTACATTAATTGTGAAGCATGTAGCCAAGGCTGATCTTTCTCTAACTACATATGGCCCCGATTCACACTGCAAGGGGAGGATTAAAACGCCACTTCCCACCTGTTTGCTTCCTGAAATTCCACCCCCCCCCCATCTGCAGGGATTAAAAGAAGAAGAAAAAGTCAGTTTAGTCACTTCTGCCCAAGCTGCGAAGGACTTCTTAAACCTTGGAATAGTTTAATAAAATGAAATTTATTAAATATTTAGCATTCAGGGATCAATAGATCATTGCAAATGTGTATTTGGGGCATTAGCAGCAGGATGAAGTAGTTCTGCTCTGGGGTGCCTACTCTATGTTTCCATATTAGAGCAGAGAGAATCTGTAAGTTGTAAAAACAAAAGGCATCTGGTATAGAATTTGCCTAGAGCCTACAACCACAACATAGAATATCAGCCCCGTAATCTCAGGTGGGTAGGCACTTACTGTGGAGAAGAAAAACAAGTGACTGAGATACAATAGTGCCTGTGTAGTTGCCCAACATTTTGGAGAACAAGTCTCCCTCTTCAGGGGCTGCCTGCAACATAACAAACATAGGAATTAGAAACACTCTTGCATAAAAGCCAAAAGGCATATAGCACACCACCATTTTTATTTTTATTTATTTATACCCCACCTTTTTTCCTGCAAGGAACCCAAGGAGGCTTACATAATCTTCCTCCTCTCCATTTTATCCTCACAACAACCCTGTGAGGTAGGTTAGGCTGAGAGACAGTGACTGGCCCAGTGAGTTTCATGGCCGAGCGGGGACTAGAACCTGGATCTCCCGAGTCCCAGCCCAACACTCTCACCACTACGCCACACTGGACAAAATACAAATAAATGCATTCACATTTATGAATTCCAATGAGAAGAATTTGAAAAACATAAACACTGCCCTACAACTTTAGAAATGCCAAACCACCAAACAATTTTTACCTGCACTATCTATATCCACTTCAACAACTGACCATTAAGCCAGTGTTTTACACTCTATTTTTTCTTGTATTTTATTGCACTGTACATCGCTCAGAGTGGCTGGATGACTGGCCAGATGGGCGATTCGAAAATATAATAAATAAATAAATAAAAATTAAGCCATCACTAGTAAGTTCCTGGTCATCTTTATATCTCGCAGGTGCATATTATCAACATTCAGGGCTCTTCTTCTCAAAAGTCAAACCACCACATTTTTCACACAGTTTCCCAGGTACTATCTCTAGATGCCATTTAAACAAACAAAAAACAAATCACACAGAGGAAGAAGTTGTAACTGCTTATCCAACCTTCCTGGATATAAACTACCCAGTTCCAAAATCCATTTAATTTCTCTTCTTAACAGCATTTTTTTTTTCATTTTCACAATCCATTCTTTCCATGGCCCAAAATTTCTCATCAAAAACTGTATGATTTTTCTCAAGATAATGTACCAAGGGAGACCTTTCCCTGCCATTCCTAATGTAGCTCAAATGTTCACCCACTCAAGGTTTAGGGGCCCTCAAGCTTTCATCCATACATTTCCCCCCTTCCACCTGAAATCCACTTCCATCAACTGACCATTAATGGCACCTAACCAACAAGTTTTTTAGAGTTCTTGTGTGTTTGAAAGAGAACAAGAGCTTGTCCTGGCAACCTGGAATTTCTCATAAAAGAAACCAGGACCTTTTGATGCTACTTTGAAGGGAATTGAATACAGTTTCGACATGCTCTTAATAATTGTCCATAGGGTATATTTCATCTCGGGAAGAAGGGTGAAAGCTGTCAAACCCTAAATAAGTATTCTTATCAGTATACTTTTTAAACAAGGATGCAACTAATTTCCCACACTTTTGTGAACCACAAGATCAAGAAAATTGATCTGAACCCTATCTTGATGTATATAAAATTTTAAATCAGGATCCAAGGAATTAACTCAGTCTTTAATCTTGTCCTGTGAGCCTTTCTAGATGATAAACATACCATCTATGTACTGCCACCAGCCCTTCAAATGTACCCTAAAAGGACTGACTGGTGAAAAAAGTGTAATTTTTCCTCAAAAGAATCCATGAACAGATTGGCCACCTCTGGAGCCATTGGGCACTCCATGGCCACCCCTTTTATCTGCCAGTACAAGAGCTTATCAAAGTAATTTTTGCATAATGCTAATTCTGCCATTTCCAAAAGAAAATGTGTGGGAGGATGTAAATCAGATTTAAACAATCCTGTATAATTGCCAATGCCTCTTTCTGCAAGAAATTGGTATATAAGGACTGCAATGATCCTGCAAACATTCTTTTTTATATCTTAGTAATGAAATTTGCTGAATTCCGCACATATGTAAGAATGAGTGGAATTTATGGTTTTAGAAAATAATTAACAAATTGTGACAATGGCCCAGTTTGCATGATCACCACTGGAGAAATAAGCCACTCATGGCAGTCATGTGCTGGGGATTAGCTTAATTACCCTTGGCAGCACAACTTGTTGTATCATGCAAACCTGGCCAGGGTGGCTTGTTGCTGTGAGTGACAAGCCACCAAGAACCCATGGGCTGTTTTAGGGTTCTGGGTGGCTTGTTACCCATGCCAACAAACCATCCTGGCAGGCTTCTCATGACACAACAAGCTGTGCTTCCGAAGGTGATTATGCTAATCCCATCCCCACGCTGGCATGCAACTGGCATGCGCAGGATGGTTCAGAAGCCACTGCAGCTTATTAACCATCCTGCAATCGTGTGAAACAGGTCATAGGTTCAAATACTGACCCATAGCCGAACACAATAGGGCGACTAGGTGGTGATGCAATGCCTTTATGCACCTTGGGTAGGACATAAAACAAAGGTATTCTGGGTTTCAAATTTAGAAGGAAATTATATTCAGCTGATGTGATATAAACCAAAACTAATCCCTGACAACAAAACCTTAATCTCTGCCAAAATAACTTTAGTAGGATCCTGCCCACAAGGAGCATATGCTGAATTGTCCAAAAATTGCCTTAGAACTTCATTACAGCAATCTGATTTAAGACCACTACTGCTCCCCATTTATCTGCTTCTTCAAACTCAATGGACTTGGGTGCCTACACTATTTTTCCATTTTAGAGCAGAAAGACTGTTAAATTGTGGTGGGGAAGGCACCAGTTCTAACATCTGCCTTCAGCCTGCAACCACAACATAAAATATCAGTCCCATAAAATCAAATGGATAGGCACGTACTGTGGTCACTTATTCATGATAAAAGGCACAGTGCACATGTTCAGAACCATTTCTTTCCAACAATCCTAAGAGAATGGCTAATACAGTGTCTCTTTAACTTTATACAACAAAAAAACCTTTAAATTTAGTAGATTATTCTGTTCTCCACAGTGGTGTAGTGGTAAATTTTGAAGTGCAGGCATTCATCATGACAGTCTCCATAGCCACACCCCCAAGGATAGTCCAGAAATGTAGGCAGCTGTGTTGAGCCCCATTCCTAGCAGTTTTATCTCCATCAGGAGCAAGTCTTTTGTAAAGCTAATGGGTCTTAATTAGAGCTGTGCACAAATAACCTCTCAAAATTCTCTACCCTGTTTGTGGGCAGAGAAATTGGGGGGGACAATTTCACCGGATTTCTCCAGGGAAAGGAGAAATTCTCAACATTTTCTCACAGGTAGTGCTCACCATTGGCAGAGGTTGTAGCACAGCTTCTTTCTTTTTGTGTAAGGGTTTTTGGACTTTTTGTGCTGCCACTGCAAGTGGCAACCACATCAACAGTGCTGGCAGGTTGGCCCCCCATTGTGCATCCACCACATTGCAGGTGTGCGTGGGGGCATCATTGTGTCTAGCTCCAGGGAAGAGGTGGAGCTAGCACTGTGCCAAAATCTGTCCTCCAATTTCCCTAAAGCTTTCTTCCCCATGAAAGAGACTTCTGTTTTTCTGCTTCTTTATAATTTATTTTGGTGGTGTTATCTAATAAGTTTGAGGTGGCCAAGGATGCTGTGTGGGTTTTTTTTCTTTTTATTACACATCTTTCCATTGTTTTGCAGCCTCATAGGCTGCCTGCACTTCCTGATTTGAAAAAGCCCTGTGGAAAGAATTACCTCATGGTGCCTTCCCCTGGGCTTTAATTGAAGTGTGGGAAGCTGAGGAGGATACAGGGCGAGGCTGCTAGAGATATGATTATACAATGAAAAACAGGACACTTGTGCATATCTCCTAAGTGAGGTAAGCACAAGAAACTGAAACCCAACTCATGAGAATTTCTCTGAAAGTTTCTTCACCATTGAATTTCTTTGTGAAAATAATTTCTTTTCTGTCAAATCGAATGGGAATGGTCAAAAAAATGTGGGAGAAATGTTTGGTACAGCACTAGTAATTGCCTATTGAAGACCAAGCCATCCCAAAATGCTTTGCATTACAACAGGAATTCATAGATTTCATAGATCATAGAGTTGGAAGGAGCCTACAAGGCTATCAGCTTTCAGCAATACATTGTTGCTGGGAAAATCCATTTCCCCAAAGGTACTTTGAGGATCACAGCTAAGCTTGAAGGGAACAGGAGATCCTAAAGGAGGTGGAAGATGGCAGTATTATCCCCACTAATTAAAAAGTCCTGGTGCTTTGATCCTGGCTTCACTACACCACTGGTTCTCCATTCAAGAAACTACCCAGACAATTTCTACTCTACTTGCACACAACTTCCCCACCTATCTGGCTTCTGTGCTCACCTTTCTACATTCTAGCCCACTTCCTCTTCCTGGTTCCTATGTACACCACCATGTCCAAACATAGACTTCTGATTGCAAACTTCTTCCTTCCAGCAACGCTAGTAGGGTTTTCCACACTTTGGAAAATCTTGAGCCTTGAATGTTTTTCGGCTTAATGCCTATATGACATGCAACATCATTTGTTTCCCCAATCTCTTCCAGTTTGAGAAGCAGTGCCTTGATGCTGTGCTCCAAAGGAGCAAGTATAATAATTATTATTTAGAAGTTAATTGCAACAGATATTATTACTACAGCAAAGGGGAAAAAATATTGGACCATATCATTTTGTAATTATAAAGGCTCTAATCAGGAGTCAATACCAAATCCTTCAAAATAATGAGTTAAAATCTCTGTTCTATAATCACTATATACATATTAATAAAATTGTGACCCTTGTAAACCAAGACAGCATATGATTTGCATGGCAATTTACATATTTCATCATAGATGCTTGAAATGATTGTTGAACCCTATGCTCTTTTTATAAATTACTAAGGACAGATGAAAAGAGGACCTTGGCTGAGAGCTCTTGACTTTATAACTAACTCTTGCTATGTGTAAAGGACATGCAAAGTGTGCTGGGCATCTAGGCACACTGTGAATGTTTTTTTTTCTTTTTAATTTATATAGGTTTTTATGTGAATGTTGGATGAGGGAACTTGTTAAAACAGGCAATTTTCTTAATGTCTGATGAGGTTATTGGTTGACTCTCTTAACTGAATTGTACTGGTCTGTGTGATAGTTTCTTCAGCTGCAATATTATACTTAAGTTGGTATAGGTGCTTGGCCATGAAACTCACTGGGTGACTTTGGGCCAGTCACTGACTCTCAGCCTAACCTACCTCACAGGGTTGTTGTGAGGATAAAATGGAGAGGAGGAGGAGGATTATGTAAGCCACCTTGGGTTCCTTGCAAGAAAAAAGGTGGGGTATAAATATAATAAATAAAATAGAAATTAATTACAGGCACATTTTACACATTCAAAACATAGTTAAAATTAGGGAAAGTGCAGTCAAAACCTGCAGAAGTTTCCTTAAAATTAAATTAAAAATCATGATCCAGTGAAACCAAACTCTAACAGCAAAGAGCTGTTGAAATAATATTTTAAACAATTCCTTATCCTCAGTGTCATTTGGAATAAACTGTATGGCAACATTCACTCTCCCTCTTGCCTATTATTTTTAACTCAGCAAGACTGCAGTATAATACATTTTGACATTGTACCCTTAAATAGATCAGATTAGCTTGCTTGTTATGCAAGCAGTGTTGCCCCCACAAATTATTGTTAGGAAATGTAATTTTAACAAATGACAGACACTTTCACTCTCAGCAGCCTACAGTTTAATCTAAAATAACATCTGTGAAGTAACACGCGACACCAGGATCCAATACAACAGGAAAAAAAATGGCTGTAATTATACCTATTCCTCAGTTTTGACAGGATGTATTCGGAGTTTAAATTTTCTTTCCCTTCTTGATGAAATCAGAAGTCAAACATAGCAGCTGTATTCTTCACTGATTTTGGATCAAGAGTTTTTCTTAATTTAAAAGCAAATAAATATGCCACCCACCATCAATTTTGCTTATAGTCAGAGTCCCATAAAATGACAAGTTCTTGCATGGCAGTATTTATGTATTTATTTATGGAATTTGGATAAAACATGCCTACTGGGAACATGGCCTCATTAACGCTCACCTGTAAATAGTTGCGCCAGTATCAGGGCCAAACTAAATGTTTGGCTAATCACACATAGTGGACCTATGCACGATAGTTCTTCTTACTCTCCTGCGAGTGTAGCCCCAATTTGGATCAGGACCATGGTGCTCTGGGGGTGTGTGTTAAACCTTCACCCCCACCCATTTCCCCCCAAAATTCTACCACCCCCATGTGGAAGTTTAAACCTATTTAAAGCCTTCATTGACTCCAGTGAAGACTTTTTTCTTTTTTTAACCCCCACCCCCTGAGGTTAAAATTTAGGAGCGGGGGATAGGGCGAAGTAGTATATAATAATGCAGCTTTCGCCCTGTTAAAGAAAACTTACAGGGCAGTCCTATGGTCCCGGGGAGAGCATCCCAAGGACCATAGGATTTCGCCTCCTGAGGCCCTAGACATTGCTACAACTTCAGGAGGGGAAATCTGAACAAGGATTCCCCCCCGGTTGCCCACCCCACCCCTCACAGCCACCGTGGTAAACTCTGTGGCCGCTTCTCTTCCAAGACACTGTTGCTATCTCAGAGAAGGACAGGGAGGGTAGGAAGGGAGCATGCTGGTGGGCAGGGCAGGGAGAGGAGAGGCCAAGGATCTGCTAGATCCAAATGCCTCTCAAGCCCCAGCCCAGCCCCTGGCAGCTCAATTGTACTAGATGGGCCCAGAGACCCATCTAGTGGGAAAGATTGTAAAGGAGCACAGCGAGTCACAAAATTGCCTCCATCATTCCTCCCACCCTGTTAGCAGCAGCCTGGCAGGGCACAGAATTCTTGGAAGCCTCCAAGATCTGAGGCTTCCATCTAGCGGGCAGCAATCCAGTAGGATTGTTCAGTTCATCAAGCAATTACATCTATATAGGAATAAAACAATACTTCAAAATGAAAGGAAAAAAAGAATAATTTCTTTATCTTTAGCTGATGCATGCATGCATTTCAGCAGGGACCATTTTAGAAGAGGCCCCAGAAAGAAGCAGGGATGCTACTTCTATGATGTTATTTTTTTAATTTATTTTTTAAGTTTTTTAAAAAAAAATCTGCCTAATTAATTGGGAATTTCTTTTAGTTGATTAAAATAGTTGTAATAAATTAATCTAAATTAATTTCACTAAACATTGCAGATCTTCATAGCTTAATCAAGGGCCATGACTACATTGAGTTAGGCAATATACACTGTAGATTAGCCAGGTGACCCAGGGCATCTTCATCACATTCCGTCTTAACTATTCATGAGGTCCAATGTGTAATATACACATCTTGCATAAGCAAGAACTTCCTTATTGAAGTCAAAATAAGAAACAACTCTGATTCTGTGCTGCCACTGGATGTTCCTTCAAAACGTACATCATCATTGCAGGAATCTCAGAGTGCTAATTGGAACACACCCAGAGCTTTGGATCATATCCACACAATCCAAATATAGTTTATATCCAAAGAGAATGCAAGCTAAAGTGAAAATGAAAATTCAGTTGGGGGGAGGAATCTTTGTTGAAAAGAAAACTCTTTTTAGGCTGTAGCAGCAAAACTAGGTCAGCAAGAGAGACACATAACCTTAATTTAACAATATATATTTTTATATTAGTGCTGTAAAGCTGTTTCCCATAAGGAACAGATGAGAGTATGTGACAGTTCTCATTATGGTAGTGATAATGGCATCCTATCTACAGAAAAGACTCCTGCCTTATAGTAGCAATCTTTCAGTGTAGGATTTGCTAGACAGCTGGAAACTGGCAACATATAATAATATAAAAAGCCTTAGAATGTCTTCAAGGATTCTAGCAATAATGTTGCATGATTCATTTCAGTATATTCAGTGCCTAGCAAACTGTTACCATTAAACATCATCATCATCTGCTAAAATTAATTGGCTGTGCAAAGGTGTTGAGTGCCTCTGAAATGATACTAAGTGACAAATTGCAATATTGTTTTTAATCATTTGCAAGATTATCAATGTGAAAATATGGAGACTATAAATAAACCAGTATCGTGAATGGTCTAATCAGTAACTGCTTTAGAATAGCTTCATGCATTTCAATGAAACTACTCTGTTATAAGTAGAGCTGTATCCCCAAAACATAAGAAAAAACTGTGCTGGATCAGACCATAGGCCCATTCAGTCCAGGATTCTGCTCCCACAGTGGCCACTCAGATGCCCATTGGAGGCGCACAAGCCAACATGAATGCAAAAGCACCCCTCCCTGATCATGTTCCCCAGCGACTAGCATTGAGAGGTATACTGCCTCTGATACCAGAGTTAATATATAGGAAACAGGACTAGTAGACATTGATAACCTTATCCTGCATGAATATGTCCAATCCCCTTTTAACACTATCCTGAATCTCCCACCATTCAGCTTTATTGGATGACCCTGGGTTCTTGTACTATCTACTTTCTGCACTCCATGCATAATTTTATTAACCTCTATCATGTCCCCCATAACTTACCTTTGTTCTAAGCTAAAGAGCTCCAAACATTGTAATTATTCCTCATAAGGGGTTGCTGCAACCCCTTGATCATTTTGGTTGCCCTTTTCTGTACCTTTTCCATCTCTATGATATCCTTTTTGACATCCCAGTCTGGGTGCACCATAGATTTGTATAAAAACATTATGATATTGACAGTTTTATTTTTTTATTCCTTTCCTAATGATCCCCAACATGGAATTATACACTGGGTTGATATGTTCATTAAGCTATCCACCACAATCCCAAGATCCCTTTCATGGTTAGTCATCCCAGCTGAGACTCCATCAGCATATACGTGACGTTAGAATGTTTTGCCCCAATGTGTATCACTTTACACTAGCTTACATCTATGAACAAGTTAAAAAGGATCAGTCCGAATGCAGATCATTGTGCCGCCGCGCCACCAGGACGCACCGCGAGCACCCCACCTGGCTCTCGGGGTGCTCATGAGCTCCGGCGAGCACCCCCCGCCACTCGTCCCTCTGCTCGCCTCCCAACGAGAATTTTCTTAAGGCTGGGTGGTGCGGCAGCCAGGCACCGCATGGTCCAGTTCTTAACAGGCCATGGACCGGTACCGGTCCGTGGCCTGGGGGTTGGGGACCCCTGTGCCAGATCATGCCTGGCTGCCACAGTGGAATGGATGAGGGCTAATAAACTGAAGCTCAGTCCAGTTAGTGGGTGGTCTTCTGACCAGATAGAGGGTGCTCACCTTCAGGGGGTTCCATTCCCCCTGAAGGAGCAGGTTTGTAGTTTGGGGATTCTCCTGGAGCCAACTTTGTCACTTGAGGCTCTGGTGGGCTCAGTGACACAGAGTACCTTCTACCAACTTTGGTTGATGGTCCAGCTATGCCCCTGTCTGGACAGGGATAACCTCGCTTCAGTCATCTATGCTCGGGTAACCTCTAAGTTAGATTACTGCAATGTGTTCTACATGGGGCTACCTTTGAAGATGGTTCAGAAGCTGCAGCTTGTACAAAATGTGCCGGCCAGACTGATAACTGAAGGTCCAAACATATAACATTCCGGCCCATTTGCACTAGCTGCCTGTATGTTTCTGAGCCCAATTCAAGGTGCTGATTTTGACCTATAAAGTCTTACTTGGCTCAGGACCACAATACCTGACAGATGCCTCTCCCAGTATGAACTTACCCATACACTATGCTGATCATCTAAGGCGCTCCTCCAGTTGCCTCCTCCAAGGGAGGCTCAGAAGGTGGCAGTAAGGGAGAAGGCCTTCTCAATGGCGGCCCCCCAATTTTAGAACAATCTCCCCAACAAAGCCTGCCTGGCACCAACATTGTTATCTTTTCAGGCAACAGGTTAAGACCCTTCTCTACTCTCAGGCACTTGGCAGCATATAAATAGCTTTTTAATCAGGTTATGGGATTTCTTATTGTTAAAATTGTTTGGGTGTGTGTGTGTGTTTATATGTTTGTATGTAAACAGTTTTTATTATGTACAATATTGTATTTTTAGGTTTTTAATCTTCGTAAACTGCCCAGAGAGCTTTGGCTATTGGGCGGTATAGAAATGTAATAAATTAATGAGCGAATTTTATATTACGGTATGTTTCCTTATGTATTATTGTGAACCTTCCAGAGAGCTTTAGCTATTGGATGGTATAGAAATGAAATAAATGAAATGAAATATCTTGTCACAGCTATTTCCCCTTGTTCCTCAGATTCTCTTGCTGAAAATATCAGTTCAAGCACAGGTATCTGCCCTACATCTTCTGCAGTGAATACAGGGAATTCATTCAGCTTCTCTGCAATCTGTTTATCTTTCTTTAGTAATCCTTTAAATCCCTTATCATCCAGTGGTCCAACCACCTTCCTAGTCAGTTTCCAGCTTCTAATGTATTTAAAGATTTGTATTGTTGGTCTTTATGTTATTAGTGATAACTAATCCTTTTAGTTATCAGAATCCTTTTTTCTGATCCCTTGTGGTCTTCCTGCATTTCTTTTCTGTAAGTTTGTGTTCCTTTTTGTTCTTGTTTGGGCAGTACTTCCATTTTCTGAAGGAAGCCTTCCTTTCTCTAATATCTATTCTAGATGAGCTTCCATTATTGTGGTTTTGAGTAGCCCCCAAGTGTTCTGGAAAGAGTTGACCCTCTTAACTTTCCCTTTCAACTTCCTTTTTACCAATTCCCTCATTTTTTTTAGAATTTCCTCCTTTGAATTCCTCTTGAACTAGGTCTTGGACACCACTTAGAATTGAGTCCAGGGTGGCCTCCATTCTGGTTGGTTCCATTACCATTTTAGGATATAGTTATTTAGGGGATCTAGAAATTTTACCTCGTTGTTGTGCCAGAATATGCTTTCATCCAGTCTATTTGGGGGTAATTGAGGCCACCCATTACAACACTTTCTCCTTTGGATGCCTCCCTGATTTCATTCTCCATTTCAAGATCACCATGAGTATGATAATACGATAATAAGTAATTTATGTCCCAGGTACTAAATTACTTTTGTGGCCTGGTATTTTAACCCACAGTGATTCTGTGGAGGAGTCTGATCATTTTAAGGTTTCTTGTTTGTTGTGTGACACTATGCCCTCTTTAATGTACAGAGCAACGCCACCCCCAGTATATCCTTCCCTGTCCTTCCTATAAAGTTTGTATGCAGATATGACTGTATCTCACTGATTCTCCCCATTCTACCAGGTTTCTGTTATGCCCGCTATAGTTCTCTTTTAAAACCAGACACTCTAACTCTCCCATTTTGGTATCCATATGCCTTACAAATACAATCCATCAGCACTAGGAATCTAGTGACGATGTGAACCATTTGGATGGTGGAAAGATCCTTATATGATGCATGTAAGCATATAATGTCTAATGGGACTCTTAGTTCCTTGTGTTATCATAGCTGAATTGTAATGATCCAATAGTCCACATCTCTGGTACTTTCTCCTACTGCATTAGTGAAAGCATTCTCAGACTTTTTAAAGGTAGCATTATTTTCTGACCCCAATAGCTCACTAAACTACTAAGGCGAATGACTAGGTAAACTTTATGGCAAATTAGAAAAGAAGACTTTTGAAATTAGAAAAGAAGCAGCTTGCAGAACTGCTGAGACAGGCAGCTGCCAAGTCGGCTGGAGCAAGGGACGACCCACCAGAGGAAGGAACGTCCCTAACCAATGCGCAACGGGCAGTGCATCTCTGTAACAACTGTAAAACTGACAGGATTCAGGTCACAAGGGACTTGCTCAGTGCCATGGAATCGGCAGGGGAACGCACATAAAACCTTCTCAAGGAAATGAATGAGCAGGAACAGAGAAGAAAGGACAATGAGCTTCTAGTGGCTATCTGGCCCACTCAGACGATAGCTAACAGCATCCACACATCAAGGGATGGCAGCCTCAGACTTCATTTTTGATCGGACAATGAGGGATCAAACTGCCAGCACTGACAGGCAGATGGAAGTGTTTTAAGGCTTGACAGCAGCCTTGCAAGCAGCTGTGCAAGGCCAACAAGCACAAGCTCCATACCAGCCCTATCCTTACATGCCACCACAGCAGTTTCTTCCCCTGCCAGCTCCCCTTCCTCCTCCTCCACACCAACAACATCCTCTTGTGCCTCAACCTCCAGGCCAGCATCAGCCTGAATATGTGCCTTGCCAGCCACTCTTTCCAGTGGTCCCTATAGCCGATCCATTGGGGTCACCACACCATGGCCTAGAGGCAATTGAACAACCCCCAGCGCCAGTGGTAGAGCTGGTGGAAGCAGAACCTGTGGCTCTAAGACATCTGCAGAGCAGTCACTGCCAGCCATTTACTTCCATGCAGGAAGGCATGGAAGAGGAGCATCAACATGGAAAGGGTGCAGGTGCTCAGTAGCTCCCTCTTCCCTCCACACTAACCCCAAACACACACACATGTGCTTTTCCCTGTTGCTGAATGCATAGCTTTTCTTAGAGTTGTTTGGGCAGGTGTTCTTTCAAGGACAGTTACAGACCACAAAATGCAACATTGTTGTATGGCTGCACTGTGCATTTCATTGGTGCAAGGGGGACTGAAGGGGGTATTTGGAATGGTTCACTTTCATTTCTGGCATCATGGATGCCTCGTAGGGGTGGGCGATCCGCCCAGCACTGGACTCGTGGTGTGCGAGCTCAGTGCTGCCGCCCCGTGAGCCAAGTGCCAGGTGAGGCGCTTGTTGGACTTCCAGTTCCCCGGTGCTACATTGTTTACATAGAAAATGGCATGAGATATGTTAAAAACGGCAGCAATTTGCACAAATTATGCGAATTGCACCCATTTTTAACATATCTTACGCCATTTTCTACATAAACAACGTAGCGCCGGAACCCAGAAGTTGCTTCCCCGGCTCAGCTCACGAGAACGTGAGTTGAGCCAGGGAAACAGGTAGGGCAATTGGAGCTTCCACCCCCCAATCAAGCTCCGTGCAGATCCCTACTTGTAATACCAGGGGAAGTCTAATAGCTTCCTTAAAGCTTAGGATCACAATGGTGCATAATCATGTGCTCTGTTATCAGTGGGATGTTGTCTGAGGCAGCGGCAGCGGGGGGGTTGAACTGCAATCAATAAGCATACGTTCTAAAGCTTCGCTTTCTGTTTCTTCTGTCTCTGTCTTTATCTCAATCTTAGCTCAATGTCCCGTCCCCGTCCCCAATCACTCTGGCTTATTCATTTACCACCACCACCCCCAGTTTGGCTTTTTGAGAAGTGGTATCTACCCCTCTGCAGGTATCTCCAGCAAAACGAACATAGGACTTAGTATATGAACCATGACCTGTCCACTGCAGCCCATAGGCTGCACAGGCTGGAGAGTGTGGTTTGCAGGCTCCAGTAGTTCCCACTTTCCCCACCACTGAACTTTCAACACTAACGATGCTGCTGTGACCATCCCTTCTGCTCTGCCTATGGAGTCACTGTAATCCATGCCCCCAGCAGGAGTGCCTGCTCCCTCCCCTCCCCGAACTGACTGCACTAACTAACTCAACTGCTGGCTTCCCACTCTCCTGCGTCCACCACACTTCTCTTCTTCAACTCCTCCTGTGATGCCTGGCACCTAGCACCCCAACCCTGTACTTTGGGATGGCGGAAGCAGCAGTAATTGCTGCTGCAATGGAAACCGCTGTAAAAGCCCTTACTGATCACCATGATGACCAGCATGGTCTCTTGAAGCACTACTGCACAACAACAAGACCGGATTCTCTATTGGCTCTGCTCCACCTGTACACTGGGGGAAACTGCTTCTGCCAGTGGCATCATCCACTGGATCTCTGTCCCTAACATCTACTTAGGATCCAAACCATAGTTAGTTAAGCTTTAAAAAATCTTATCCATTTTGTAACATATGAAGTATAATACAACTGTTCTATATTACCTTCTTCCCAGCTTTCTTAGTCAAAAGATTGTAGTATCTTCTGCTTATTAAGCAATAGATGAAGTTACCGAAGCAGATTATGGAGTCACATTAGACTCTCTTTTTTTTTTTCTTCAGATGAAGGCATAGTTTAGATAACTATCTGTCAGGCATAGCATACATATAATTGTATGTCTCCAAGGGAATGTAACAAGTGACATTTTGAGTCACTCTTCCTATCCTGTGATCCGGTATTTCTTGTTGCTTTCTAGAGACAGCATGTGAAAGTCTTCTCCGCCATGCTCTTTTGTGTGTTGTTCTTTTCCATTGTAGTATCCTGAAAAGAAAGTATAATAAATGAAATGGACCTGTTCCAATTAAAGCCCAGAGCTTTTTGTAAGAATAAACACGAAGAGCCGGAAGAGCACAAAATAAACATGCAGAGCAGGAATGAGACTTGGCAGTGATAAAAGGTGAGAAAGCCACACATGTTGAATTGATTAAGAAGCTGCCAGGGATGTATATTTTATGGATCAAAAATCAGAAACAAAACAGAAGTTGAAGATTTCCACTCTGAACATCAAGAGTGGTTATCAGTTCACTTCCCACTGTGCAACTGTATTTACTAACCTCCTTTTTTGCATTCATAGCTTGCTTGTAGTAAAAATATAATGGTGAGAAAATCTGTGCATATAAATATAAATCCCTAGAGTGTTCCCCATGACAAGCTTTCATCAGGTAGAACAGCTGATCAGTGTGTAGAAAAGCACAGGGGGTGTGATCATGATCAAAAGACAAGGTTAGCGGCATCTGCCAAGTCCCCTGAAATAGATGGAAGACTTGCAATTTCACAGTCTTCAGCTGCATTTCGTCCTTGTTTGCCACTTTCAAATATGAAATAGCAATGAAGCATCCATCTACCTGACATTCTTTTATGTTCACTTTCAATCACAGACCACAAAATGTTTCTTTTCAGTTTACTCTGATTTGGCAGCTCTGTTATTGCCTATCACTTTAGAGCAGTTGAAAGGCTGAGAATAGATTTCATTTACTTTCAGTCTGCAAGATTTCTTGTTTGTTTACTTTTAAAAAAAAAAATAGATTCTGTTTTTCTCTAGTTTGCATTTCACCCAAGTCAATGCTGGTTGTCTTTTGTGAATAAATTCATTTTTTTCTTTTGAGATTTTCTGCTGTTAACAAGAGGCTGCAGTTCATGAGGAGGGGCTGGCATGCACGTATTGCAACCACCTGCATGCCTTATCATGGTTTTTTGCTAGTCTCTAGGCCTTCAAGGTCAGAGCTGAACAACAGACAATTAGGCTGACTGATTTCAGCTGGACAGCAGTAGGGTATTTTCAGTCTCTCCTCCCCTCCTGGAAGCTGAGGAAGTTATCCAGCTGACAGGGATCGGCTATGGAGGCTCACCTCATGGTGGTCAAGCACCGGGGGTGGGTGGGGGGAAAGTATAAAGCTAGGAGGGTTATAGCTGCTAGGGGTTCTTCATCCAGCCTTCATGTGGAAGGTGTCCTGATCTTCGGATTACATTTGTAAGCCTGGAATTGTGATTAAGTCTTGTCCCATCGGAAGAACCTTACCTGAGGGTAATGTGTGCGAGAGACTAGATAGGGTTTATTGTTTTAGCCTGAAGCAGGGTTTCAAAGGATTTCTCTATTGAGTTTAATATGTGGTTAGCCTGGTTTAGGGCTTTGCTAAAGGTGGTGTTTCTGGTTTCCTGTCTTCTTCTATCTTTGCATGCCTTTTTACCTTTTTGTCCCCCTTCCTTATTGTAAATAAAGTTCAAAGTTTCAAGTCTGTGTGTGTCTTGTTCTGGATCTGGCCTTGGTACTAAATTCAGCACCTTCTGCTTTGGTTGGGCTACTGTTTAGGGTTTTAGGCTGGAGGGCTAGAGATAGAGGGTGATGAGGTGAACCCTTATTTCTGTGCCCCCAGGATATCCGGAAAGGTCCAAGTATCCCCTGGCTTGGACTGGGTGGATGAGAAGGGGTGGTGGCAGTCTACCGGGTGGTTTGTTTGTCTGCTGACCACAGGGTAAGGAGCTGAGAGTTTTTGGGGGGGAACCCTCAACCCTCAGAGCCGTCACATCTTTCTCATTGAATAACTGAATTGGATCACTTGGTTTAAACATAAGTTTGTGTGTTTGTATGAGCGCTTTGACTGGACAGAATTTTGCCAGTGAAATTACGAATATTAAAAATCAGTTACTGCGGAATCTATGTAAGCATGTACATATTTTGACTAAGAGTATAATCCTAAATGCACTCACATGGAATAATATCCTGTTGAACTGAAAGTATCTTACATCTAAATTCCAATTCCTATATCAGTGAAAATCTCTCTAATTAAATCAACATGGAATAGACCACATTTCTATCATCTGAGGATCTATGCCATAGTGAAAAATATTATTTCCTTTATCATAGCCAGTGCTAGGTTTGAATTATTACAACAGTGTGATAATAAACCATAATTAAGGGTGCATAGCTGGCTGGAGGGGTGCTGGGAGTTAGAGGACTTTTTTCTGTCTAAATATGCACAAGATTGTGCCTTAAGGGACTTAGATTTGTTCTTTCATAGCAGTTTGCCACACTGAATTATTTCAGAGATATTTTAATGCTTACCATTGAATTACTATTTGTATTTATTTAAATATAATTAGCGCTACTAAAATATCAGTATTATTAATGGTACTGGAAATTATCCTGTTATAAATTTAGCTTGCAGCACTATTCATGCTACTGTCTTGATGATCCAGAACTCTAGTTAATGTACATAACCAAGCCAGCAATAAAGAGCTTATTTTGATATATTGCTCTGTGAAAAAATATATACGATTATTGTGTTTTCTTTTATTGCAAACTCTTTTACTCCTACTGTGCTTCAATATTTTACCATTTCTTTCATATAAACTCACTACACATTTCATTGTTTGTTTATTAATTTATTTATTATATATCTTAGCCCCCATTTCAAGAATGTGGTCTTTCCAAGGTGGCTTACAAGAGCAGATCATGCAAATGCAAGACTAAGAGAGCAATCCTGTGGCACCTAGACCGTGTCTGAGGGGCCATAGGTTTCTACAGATCTCCTCCTCCAAGACCGGAGACAGAGCCTGATCTTAGAGGAATCAGACTGTGCATAACCCCCCACCCCCTCCCAGCTCAGGGGTCATGACCTCAGGAGTGGAGAAAGTGGGTGTGTTGGGGCAGGCCCGTGGGAGGGGAGGGCCATGCCTCTATCAGAACCAAAGGCCTCTTCCCTCCCTTCCCTTCCCCAGCAAGGTGAGTGAGTTAGATAGGCTCAGAGGCCCATTTAACATAAAATGCATTTTCAGAGGTTGGAGAGGCTTAAAAAGCCCCTGCTGTTCCTCCCTCCCTGCCAGGTTCATGCACACAGGGCTTAAGGTGGAGCCCTCTGTCCTATGGGCATATATCCCATAGGATTGCACCAAAAAGGAGTTCCAGATGTTATGGAGCATGGGTAGAAAGACTGACAATAGTGACCTTAATGGCAACCCTTTTGGAGCTTTATAGGCAGAAAATTGTTCCACGCAGGAGGCTTTTATGGCATTATATAAGGATGCAGATGATGTTTTCCTTTTTTCTTTAACTAGGCCAATATTGCAATTACTTTACATGAATTATAACCCTTTAATAAATGAGTCTGTCTTAGACTGAAAAATCAAAATTCCATTAGCAGACGAAGTAACAATAACATCTTATGAGTCATAGTTCGATGATTTGAAAACATATACTGAACAAAACGTTTTCCAGCTCACTTTAAAAGGCATTAAATTATTTCTCATTGTTTTCCCTACATGGGATAGAAACTTTACCAAGCAGCAAGCGCTTCTTCTTGTTTGTTCCTTTCATTTTCTAGGTATGTGCATGAACACACACACACACCAGACCAGAGCATTGCTTCCATGCAGAAAATGGGATTCTACTACACTCTGAGAGAGAAAAGATGTGTTAATAAAACATCAAGAGGAGTCCTTGCCACAGAGAAGTCTCACATCTACATAAAGTCAGCTACAGGATACCACAGACATAGATAATAAATCACTGAGCATTTTTTGAAGTCATCCTCTCAAAATGAGATGTACCAGTAGTTCTAGATATTCCTGAAGGATTTTTTAAAAACCCGCTTTTAATTAATAGTTGCCTTGGGGGCAACAAACAATAGTTTATTAAAAAACAAGCCAAAAAAAAATGGGGAACGGGCTGAAAGCAGGGAGAAGCGAAAGCAAACTTTTTTTTTCTTCCTTTGAAGGTAAGCAGCATTATAAAAAAAATTTAGTGAAGGAAGAAAAATGTTTTGGGGAGCAAATAATGCAAGGCTCAGCATGCTAATGTTGATATACCATGCAGATGCATGAAGGTGGAAATTTTTAAGCTACAATCTTATGCACATTGACTTGAGAGTAAACCCCTATGCGTCAAATCTAAATACAACTATTGTTCACTTACTTATTTTAATTTTATTAAGATTACTATTTTTATTTATTCATTTTAAATTATTTTAGTCCACCCTTAAGGGTGCAACTAAAGTTCTTCAATCTCTGAACGCCATTGGCCTTCATGTAGATATAAAATGGCAAAGCTACCAATGAAAACAAGATTAAACATGCATAGTACATAAAAAAGCATGGAGATCAGTCCCCTAAATAATTGCACAAAATATGCCCCAAGTCTTTCATCATATTCTGCAGTACCACTAATTGGGACTCCACCTTGGCAAGCAGTGCCAAAGTTGAGGAACTTCCCATGAAACTTGCCTGTCACTCGCTCTGCTCACCAAAGACTGTAGGCTCTTACAGGCATTCTAACTGGTTAGAATGCGTTGGTATATGTGTGTCGGCAGAGTTCGCAGTGGCATGCTCCAGCCCCAACCTACACACATTCATTTGAACATTCAATATTCTTCACAGTTAGAATGTCTGTAAAGGGCTAGAACCTTGGGATTTGACTTCATAAATTAAAAAATACAAGAAGTACAATGCACCCTCACCTTCTGACAGCAGTGTTCCCATTCAAAGTTCCAGCCAACCAGTAATGCTGTCCTCAAGGATACTCCATTCCATCCCATCCCTCTCCATTTACCTTTTATTTTTCCAGCTGTCAACATTCTATGGCTACTGAGCATGCTCAATCCTCACTGGACTGTTTTTGGGGATAGTTTGCCCCCTTAAGAGTTGTGTTTAAAATATTTTTGTACTTCTGCAAACATTGAGGTTCCTTTGAGCTTGCTGATATTTCCCTCTTCTATTTCAGTGGCCTTGTTTTGGTTCTAATTCTGCCAGCACTCACCACCTGAGTTCGCTATTAGAAGGGGTGATGGAGCAGAGCAGGAGTGGGCAACTTGTGGCCCTTCAGATGTTTTGGCCTACAAATTCCATCAGCGCTAGCCAGCATAACCAATGATGAGGGATCATGCAAGTTATAGGCCAAAACATTTGGCGGGCCACAAGTTGCCCACCCCTGGAGTAGAAACACAGAAAATGCAAGGTTCTCATGTATCTGTAACTTTCTATGTAACACCTGCTGTGGAACTTGGATTTTGCCCATGGCAAGGAACCAAAGTGTAGTCAGACTCCTGGTTTTCACTGGATATATACAAAACGATATCCTAAAACTGGAAGGAAATTAAATTCACACTGGCAAGAGTCCAAAGTATTTTCACAGGTCATTTGAACTGGAAGAGTGATTTGGAACAAAACACAATTTTAGCAGAGTGTGAATGTTGTGGATGATGCCACAGATGACACCTTTGATTGGTTAGCAACTGCTTATGTGTATAAGAGATCTTATTATAAGAATCTCCTGCCGGAGGAGATTCGTCAACTTACCAGTATCTTGGAATTTTAAAAAGCCATAAAGACTTATATCTTCCAGCAGGCCTATCCGGCAGAATTTTAGGATGCTTTTAAGATGTTTTAAAGATGTTTTTAAGATGTTTTATAATGTTTTTAAGTTGTTTTAAGATGTTTTAATAGTATATTTTGTGTTTTGATTAGTTTATGTATTTTATATTTTTGTTGTTCCCTGCCTTGATGTAGACGGAGAGGCAGGTAAGAAATAATAATATAATAATAATAATAGTGATTTATTATTATTATTATTATTATTATTATTATTATTATTATTATTATAAGACCAAGAACATGCTGGCTTGGGGATCCTCCTGGATCAAGTGCTGTTGATGGAGATACAGGAAGCATTGTTTACCAGGAGTGCCTTTTCTCAGCTTTGGCTGATTCATCAACTACAAGCCTATCTAGAGAAAGTGGACCTTGCCTCAGTCATTCATGCCCTGGTTACATCCAGATTAGACTACTGCAAAGGTAGGTAACCTGGTGCCCTTCAGATTTACAGCTCCCATAATCCTTACCATTGACCATGCTAGCTGGTGCTGATGGGAGTTGTAGTCCCAAGCATCTGGAGGGTTACATACCCCTGGATGGCTGCAACACACTGTATCTGAGACTGCCTTTAAAGATAGTTCAGAAGCTAGATGGTACCAAATACATACATATCCACAGTTCCAGGCCGCAATGGGACACCACTAAGAGCTCCAGTTGCAACAGAAACTGGACTGTACAGATTTGTACTGCTGTTACCTTTGCCCTTGATGGGGGACCGAGAGTGGTTTTTTGCTGACCTGTTTTGTTATTTTTCACTTTATTTGGCAGATTTGTCTGAGAGGCAGGGTTTTATTTTTGTCCATATGCATATGGAAGAAACGGTGATTGTGATATTATTAGACTATAGAAGAAGACCATGCATTTCCATATTATTCACCTAACAGATGCATATCATTTGTTGATTTTAATTTTGAGGCTATAAAAGTTGTTACATATATCTGTATAGTGTTTGTTGAATTTATTTATTCATTTGATATTATATATCCTAACTGGATTGTTTATTTTTGTTGTTGCTTTGGTTGTTGCTGTTGGGATCAACTTCCTTTTATAAAATCCTAACCTAGACCCAGAAGTAATAAATAACTATAGGTTGGTGGATAACATTCCCTTCCTGGGCAATGTGCTACAGTGGGTAGTTGCATGCCAGCCTACTCTAGACACTCTTGAATAAAACAGATTTTGAAGCAGGTTTTAGAGCAGAAACTGCTTTAGTCACCCTGTGGGTGTACCTTTGCCAAGAGAAATTACAGGAGGAGATTCAGAAATGGTGCATTCAGCTTGAGACCTTTAGTAGCCACTTCCCAATGTGTGTGACTTCCTGCTGTGATGGGTTTTCCCAGAAAACACGTTGTGCTAGCCAATGCTATTGACACTGTGCTAGAGGTAGCTTATGCTAGTGCAATATAATTTACATTAGCGCTAGTGCTGAATAGGATACTGCCCTCTGGAACCAAAATTGATTCTTGATCCAAGGTGTCAGTGTACTGCCAATTAAATGCATAGTGTAGAATACACTTCTCGGAGAGTCAACATGACTGAAGCTGCTCTGTATCAAACTAGAGGTGCCAGGGATTGAACCTGGTTTTTCCTATATGCATATGTTGTAATAATCATAGTAGATGTTTAAGTATTCTTTCATTTTTATTTTTCACATACCAGTATGCTTCATTCATAGGCTTTAAACTTCAGTTCTTTTAGAGTAAACCAATCAAAGGAGAACTTCAGGATACCTGGCAAGCTCTTCTTTGGGAGCAGTTATCTGGAACACATGTAGGACCATTAGTAATTTCATTATTTTTTTTTAAGGGTGATAAATCCCGGCATTAAAGATTTAAAAAAAATAGCTAAGTGATAACGGTAATGCATTTCCAACTAGCTAATTTTCTGATAAGCACTGAAATTTCTTTATAATAGTTAATTATTGATGTATGATACATCAGGAATTATTAATCATAAGGCTATATTGTCGTACAGATATGGTTTCCATATTTTATAATGCGATCTCCTTTTTAAAAAAAATATTTTGCATGATTTCTAGTTCGGTAATGGTGGTGGATCAGACAATGTAATGATATACTACAGGAATATTAATTTCTTCCTGACTACTCATGGATACTAAAATGACAGAAAATGTACAGCTTCTGCATCTTTCAAATGTATATAGTATTTTATTTTAAAGCTACTTATGCCAGTTAGGAGATGGATACACTCAAAATGATTTGTTACAGACTGATTTCAGGTTCACTTTTTCTTCAAAGTGTTTACATTCTTGCAATTTTGAATTCCCCTATTACAATAGAAGGGAAACACTCATAAACACATATTTATACATCACTGGAGAGCCTAATTCCACACTGATATTTCACACCAACGCAATACATATCATAATCTAGCTACTTCCTGTCTAAGAATGGATCTGTTATTCCCTAATGTTGTAATCTGTGTTTGAATTCAATGGCACAAGGCAGTTCATTGGTGAGTCTAAGTTAATTGCTCCTGAAATGACATGTTCACATTGGAAACCATGAGATCTGCTGCAACCATGAGGACTTCATGTCAAAAAATAGGGTTAGGTGTGATTAGTTTTTGGGAGTATTCTCAACTTTCTGGTATGAGGCTGAAAGTAACTACACATGAGATGCAATTGTGTGTATCTTTCCCCCGACATTTTTTAAAAACCAAAAGCATCCCCAGGGAGCATCAGTCTTAAGGGGAAGACCACCAGGAAAAAGAGTTCTTAACAGTCTCCCAGCCATTTCCCCCCACAAAATTGCCCCTAGACATGTTTTCCCTTGCAAATGGGAGTAGCTTTGGGGATGTGGGCTTTGAGTGGGAAAGGAGAAGAAAGGGTTAAGCATCCCCTGCCCCTGCTAGTCCTCTGCTCAAGATTGCAGATTCACAAGGCGGTTTGTGGTGTTAAAAATATTGAAAGGAATCTCCAAGATAGTTCAACCAGTCTGTAGCCACAAATTTTCATTTAAAAGCCAGTGGCATAGTGCCCTAGATGAGGGGCTTTATTTTCATGTAGGGTTCTTGTAGACCTCAACGTTTGTATTATAAAGCCTAACTGCCCGCTAAGCAGTCAGTTGCTCAGGCCAAAGCAGTCTAAATGCCTCCCCTGTGAGATCAGATCAGGCAAATCAATAGCCGCCAGATGAGTCATGTGTTTTCTGTCCACTCAACATACACTCATTGTGAGATCAGAATATGGTGTCAAGACACATGGGACAAGCAAGAAGGGCAGAAAAAGAGGAGCAGGAAGCAAAAAGGATGAAAGAAAGTAAAAGATCTCATGATAAAGAGAGGGGAAGGAATTGTGAAATGCCTGGTTTTAAAATGATCCTGACAAACCAATGGGCAGTATCCAATGGGGGAATTTGTGCCCCCACTGATTATGTTCCTCAAGTGAGAACCACTGCTTGCACAACAGAGATTTATCACTTCCAGGAGCAACCAGAAATGAGTGGAAAAGCTCGTTTCTGGAACAGGGCAGCTCAGCAGAGCTCTCATAGGGGAGCTCTGCCAATCTGTCCCAATCCAGAAACCAGCATTTTCACTCATTTTGGGCCTTCCTATGGGAAGCATTAAATCTCCATTGTGCAAGCGGTGGGTCCTGCTTACACAATGGAATCAGCAGTTGGGGCCATTTGCAGAATGACCTTCTTGGATACTGCCCAATAGGTAGCAAATCTGATAAGTTAGGCAGTTTGTCAAATTGCTATTTAATGTCATACAGCTATTCAAACTCCACACATACCAAAATCTCTTACAACCCATTTTTTATGCCCAGTGTTGGGCTCTTAAGTTCAGTTTGATGTTCTGAATCTCATCCCAACTTTACCTTTCAATTCTAGGACATCTCCATGTGGGTGTGATTTCTGAATCCATTAATATGGAAGTTGGAGACTGTCACCGCATGTGAAATAAACATCAGATTTACAATATGCACAAGGAACTGAGATTATGATTAATTCATTTCCCAAGATTACAGCGGTGTGCTAAAAGTTACCTTGAGGCTTTTCTTTTAGTGTGAAATATTAAAGATTCAGCAGTTCACATTATTCATATTGCAAATCCCATGAGTTTGAAAAGAAGCTTACATATATTAAGCAATCTCCAAAGTTGGTTGGTTAAACATTTATTAGAACTTCCACTCTATTTAGAGAGTTTCACAATACAAAGAAACAAATTTTTGGAAAATGCCTGTGAAAGTTGTTTTTGTCACAATGAAAAAAAGAAATGGCAATGTAAATGAATAAATTGGCAGTGTGAAGGTGTTTTTAAGAATATATGTGTATATAGATAGAGAGAGAGAGAGAGAGAGAGAGAGAGAGTATAGTCAAGGCAGGCAAGATCAGAATGATTTTGCTACTAATTACTGAAGGATTTTTCAAGGAAGGAAGCTGGTAGTGACTGATGGATTCAAGGCAGGCAAAATCATATCAAGCAGGTAAAGTTCACACAAAGTGGACAAAGTAAAGTCAAAAGCTCTCTTATGCAGAGGGCAGACAAAAACAGGACCTTGAACAGCCCCATGTGAGCCCTACTGTCTGTTGGCTGATGCTCTCACCTACTAAGATAGCTATAGAAAGATAGTGTCTCAGCAAGGAAATAAACCCACCTAGAGCTTTATGTAGACTGACAAGACATGTAATGTGGTTGACTCCCTCACCTTGCAGGAGTTGGTTGGATTGTTAAAGGGCCCTCACCTGATTTTACAATCTTTGACTTCTACAAGGCTTGATACATGGAAGTACTTCAGGAGACTCATCCTCCGACTCTGAGGGTGGTGTCAGGGCTGTGTTGTCCAGCCAGAAGGACCCTGAATAAAGTGCTGATAGTTCCCCATTACCCCGGAAGTAGCCTCTTCCTCATCAGAGTCCTCTGCCACACTTTGTAAGGTCTTAGGGTCAGCTGTTGTGATAGGTACTCACTGTTGTACCTGATTGAAGTAGCCCAATTAGCTTTTTTTTTTTTTACTTCCAGCTAAAGGCTCACAAGTTGATGGGGAGAAATGTTCCTTTTATGGCACATTTATTCAACTTATTGAAACAGAGTAAGACATGTTTTCTTACTATGGTGTCCTCTGAACTCTTGGAAAGTCTTTGGTTGTGGAGAAGGACAGGACAGTATAGAGATGATCCAGTCATACAATAACATGGGGGCTAAGCTGGACGGCCTCCTATCAGTACTCACATCCTTTGTCAAGTAACTTTTCCAGCAGCCAAGGTTCTGTTTATCAGTCCCTCCTACAGCTAAGTCTACAGTCTTATTTTCCACAAACCCAGAATTCACGTTCTCTCTATCGCCACTCTGTCACAGATCCTCTGCTTCCCTCGAGAGATCTGGGTTCTAATCCTCACTCAGCCATGAAACTCACTGAGTGACTTTGGGCCAGTCACTGACTCAGCCTAACAAACCTCACAGGGATGTTGTGAGGATGAAATGGAGAGGAGGGGGACCATGTAAGCTGCCTTGGGTTCCTGGCGAGAGGAAAAATGGTGGGATATAATATGTAATAATAATATTATTTTTAGAATGTTGCCATTTCCCATTCACATTCTTGAAAAGTAGACCTTTCCTTTCTGCAGCTGGTTGAGTGCTTCATACCATTGATTCTAGATCCTGAATCTTTGCTTAAAAATTGAAATATTCCTCTTTGGCTCACAGTAGAAAGTTCAGTTCAGGCCAGGAAAGAGATTGAGATTCACTATACTGTATTTCAGAAGAGTAGTAGGGACACACCTGAGGAAAGAGCCTATATGCAAGCAAGAGAAAAACATGAGATACAGCTTTTCTTCACTCTGCAGTGTGGCAGCTTCCTTGAACCTGGTAAGCACTGATATGGGGGATGTTTGGTTTGTTAGCTGTAATTTCTAGTTTGCTATTCAACTATGTTACAGAAGTGATTGTTTTATCATTTATGTCTATATGGCTGTGCAAAACACTTAAGTTTTCCTTCTACATTTTAGTGTCATGATAATTTCAGCATCCATACGCCTGCTTCAAAGACAGGATTATAGATGTTGAGGCAAGATAACACCTGAACTGCATGATCTTTTCACACTAATCCCTTGTCCGCTTCATATTTTCGCTATTCCAGTGGGCCCTGATAAGTGTAAGACTGAATTATTAATTTAGATACAGGCCTGATATCATAATCACATAATTCTTTTTCTTCACATGTGGTAACGTGTGCTGCTTTAAAGTCTACTTACTGTGGTTCAGCCAACCAGCACCTCACAATTTATTCAGGAGCTGGTATTGAAATGATTAATTTATTTTAGTTTAGCCAATTTTTTTAAAAGGGGGGGGAAAGAATAAGGCAACCATATTAGACAAAGAAGGCACAAGATTGTATTACAAGTTAAAATGAAGCTTTTCTCCTGAGTCAAGAATACCTTGTCATCGTCATCATCATCATCATCACATTTATATCCTGCCTTTTTTCCTCTTGCGAGGAACCCAAGGTGGCTTCCATGGCCCGCCTCCTCACCATTTTATCCTCACAACAACCCAGTGAGGTAGGTTAGGCTGAGAGTCACTGACTGGCCCAAAGTCAGCCTGTGAGCTTCATGGCCGAGTGCGGACTAGAACCCGGGTCTCCTGAGTCCCAGTCCAACACTCTAAACAGTACACCACACTGGCTCTCTTTTAGGGCTAAGAATTGCATGTTGACTGCCTTTGAGATACTTTGAGGCATATAGCATCTTGCAAAAGGATTTAAGGGCCAAACCATACTATATTTAATATGTGGCCACCACTACCTCACATCTCCTTTTCACATATCCTGATAATGGTTACTTAAGCAGACATTGTTAACAAATCATCCCACACCCTTCAACAGGCCATGGGTTCTGGGTGGTTTGTGAACCACCCCAAGAAGCCACCCTTGATGGGTTTGGATGACACAAGAAACTGGGTCCAGCAAGGATAATTATGTAAATTGGGCCAGCATGCAACCAGCATGCACAGGGTATTTAGAAAGCCACCATGGCTTATTAACCACCCACGTGTTATGCAAACCAGCCTATTATGTTAACAGACAGAGTGGTGAGGTTTATTAGATATTTTGGATGGGCCTTTAAGCCAACACCACATCCCACAGACAGACCATTTGCTGCCTGAAGCACAGGCCAGGTGGCAAGACTGGCACCTTCTGCATGCATCCACAACACTTATAAAGTCTGGTGGCACACATGCTGGAATCTGTCCTTCCTCATGGTGCTGCTGGAGGTGAAGCAGCACCATGAGGTGAGGCCTTCACAGGGCGGTGACCCCTGCGTTCTCTCTCTTCCTCTCAGCTGCGGATGGTGTGGTGGGCGTTGAGGGAGGACTGGGAGGCTCTCACGGCTGGGGAGGCTCACTCCTCTCATTCTCCCTCAGTCAGGCCTGTCAGGAATGCTTGGTGGCGGCAGTTGAAGGACATAGGAGCCACAGTTTTGCCCTTGCTGCTCAACAAAATTTTATTTTTTCCAAGGCACCCCCTCAAGCCCTGATTCCACCCAATATTGGTAAGACAGCCTCGCTGGAAAATGTTAGCCATTCTGCTGTGTGCATTCCTTAAAAACAAAACAAAAAAAAACAAAAAAAAACCAGGCTTGATGTGCAATCCAGCATAGGAAATGGAGAGCATTTCCATTTAAAACATTGCAATAAAAGATTCACAAAATGGTAAAGGACAGGGGATGAGCCCTGCAGTGCTGGAGTGTATATAGCCACTAATGAATTAAAATTTAAATATATGTAAGGCACTAATGAAATGGTGAGGGCAGGCAGGAGCATTTTCTCACTCATCTCTAATAACATCACAGGGAATATCCAATAAGTGCCTATGGTACTTTCACAACCCCATTCCACATGGCTAACATTCTGGCTTTCCACACGGTGACAGCAGGACCCATTGTTCAGTTGGTAGAGCATGTGCTTTATTATGCATTTAATCCCTGGCATCACCAGTTTATCACCTCTGGACTAGTTTGTTAAGGGATTATCTGGATCTGCCTTAAGTCTTCTAATTGTCCAACTCCACTGTGTTTCTATGCAGACAGGCTTCTCTATCAGAGACACTGCACACCCCATGTAGCTATGATTCCCACTGATCTTATATACTAAATGTTTTGGATGTCTCCCACTTCATGCAAATAAGGCTGAAATATGTTTTTTACTAGCAAGATGTATGCGTGATTTGTAATTATACAGGGGAAACCGTGTTAAACAAATGGGTGGGTTTATATTCACTTCTAGTTCTAGTTATCATTAACTGTATTTCAGTATTACACTTCAAGAGCATAAGAAATATTCAGTCTGCACTAGTTGATGTACATTACATTAAAATACTTTCCCCTGAATTCCTATTCCTAGAGTTCTAGTTGCTCCTCCCTTATCCTTTTGCTCATATCCTGTCACATCTACCTGTGACCTTTGCTCATCCTGCTCCACCACCCTCAGAAGGTCGCGTCGCCTCCTCCTCCTCCTCCTCCTCCTCCTCCTCGAAATGACTCTGGCCTTTCTCCATTATTTGTGTGTTTGGTACTTTTATGTCTTGCCTTCCTTCCATCATGGAACTCAGGATGGCATACATAGGGTTCCCAGACTGTTTCCCATCCATCCCTGACAACACCCAGACCTGCTTAGCTTCAGCAAGATGGCTGAATCATGCCCTGGGACCTCCCTTGTTGACCCTTTATGCCTGGAACTGCCTCCCAGAATGCATTGCTTACTTACTTCAAACCCTTCCTCAAAATTCACCTTTTCTAGGAAGCCTTGCTCCCAATACCCTATTGCAGGGCTCTCCAACCTTGGGTCCCCAGATGTTGCTGGCCTACAGCTCCCAGCATACCCAGCCAGCATGGCTAATGGCAAGGGATTCTGGGAGCTGTAGGCCAGCAACATCTGGGGACCCAAGGTTGGAGAGCCCTGCCCTATTGCATAGACAGACAACCTTGCAGCATTTGGCCTAATTTCAAAAGCCCTCTGAAAGCAATCAGTTCAGAACTCTGGGAAGAGTGATCGTTTCTTTCCCCAACAGCCCACTGGGTGCAGAGGAAAATGGATGGAGAGAGAGTGCACTTACCTGCTCAACTTGCAGCCCACCCCTTCGGCCTTGTTCTCCAGACGATACACTTCACACCCAGAAGCTCTCACAACAGCATTCATTATTGTTATATACATGAGAGGAGCCACGCACCAGATTGCCTCAGCTCCAAGGCCTGCACTAACAGGGAAAAGGAGAGGCCCAGCCCAGGCTTCCAGAAAGGAAGGAGAAACTAACACTTGCAGGCTTCTAAAAGATACGTACACATATACATATCACGGAAGGGGTGTCAGGAAAAAAAAATAGAGAAAGAGAAAGTGGGGGTGGTAGAAGGAGAGAAAAGATCACTTTGGCATCTGGCTTCACCCAGCAATGGCTTTGGCTCTAGCAATTATTGACATGCAGCCACCCAAAGGATTACAGCCTCAACATAAAAATATTCTCCACTCCTGCGCTACAGTGACTAAGTCAAAGTATGTGCAGCTGAAATTCTAGCATATTCTCCCCCTGTTGGCCCCTGCTTCCAGTTCCCTCCCCTTCCTCTGCTGTTTCTCTACTTTTAGGTTGTAAAACCCTTGGGGTAGTTACCTATCAAATCTGGCTTTTTGTAAAGTGCCAAATATATAAAATGCATTATATAAATACAATTGGATTCAGACTTAGTCATACTTAAAGTTAGACCCATTGAAATCAATGGGACCTAAGTTAGTCATTGATTTCAGTGGGTCTACTCTAAGTATGACTAAGTCTGGATCCAACCCATTATAAATGAAATGTTGGATATGCCAAAATATCCATATGCAAAGTTCACTTACACCTCGCCTCCTGCTGCAAAAGTTCTGTGCCAGCATTCTCACCCCTATTTTCTGTTCTGCTCTGCAGATACTGGCTGTATTCACACAGAAATTAGCACCAATGTATGTTGGGCTTGTTTGGGGCTCCTTTTCCATTACAGGTTTTTCAGGTTTTATTTGGAGCTTCGTATGAGCTATCTATGGTGCTGAACTCCATCCCCCAAATACAGTCACCACCATGGAGCACCATGAATAGCTCCTATGAAGCTCCAAATAAAACCTGCAAGACCTGTAATGGAAAAGGAGCCCCGCCGAAATAGGAGTCACCAGACTCCCCTGGCTGCTTGGACCTTTGAGGCAAATTACGGATGGCTGCTAAATCAGGATCAGAAGTCCTGGATAATTCCTTGGAGCTCATTCCCATATGTCCAACTTTGGTTTTGCGTTACCTGTGAATGAAGCCGATATTTGTAGTGCAAAGAGAAGAATAAACCAATAAACCTAATCTTTGCTGCAAACATCCCACTGTCTTGTTAGTATCATGAGATTCTATGAAAATGTATATTCTCAGTGTGACATTAGATAAAATTCACCCTTTTCAGTGTTTGAGCATCTTTTCTTCCTCTACATTCATTTACTGGTTCTTCTCTCAGAGGAAAATATTCTATGTAAAATAGAATGAATAGTTCCTTTTTAAAAAACAGAGTCAGAGGCTCAGTGAGACCTCAATTCCTTCAGGACTTCTTCTTATAACCATTCATATCAGTTCTTCAGTTCCTGTTTTCTGTATCATTGCTTTTATTAAGGGCACTTTGAAACTGCTCCTGTGGTGCTACTTATGCTTACATCTATTGCGTGCAAAAGAACTTGTATGTTTGGAACTGACTATTCCATGCCAGAATGTATGACTAACGCTCAGAAGAGATGGCTTCTCTTGCAGTAGGTCTGCATCAATTATTATTTTGTTTTATTTAAATCCTTCCCCTTCATGAGGTAATGCCTATCTGTGTCATCCTCTAAAGTCTGTTAAGAGACGTTTCTTCCTGTGAAAAGAGAAAATATATTTAACTTCTTGATTCTCGCAGTTGCCTCCTAGATAAGCCTTAAAAAACTTAGCTTGCCATATACAGAGAAGCATACAAATGTTTTCTTTTATCTCAGTCTTTCTGAGGACTCAAGTTATTATTTTAAATTTCAAAAGAAAAAAACTCTATGTGGTACTGCAACAAAAGCTCACTCACTTTGGTTAAATATGGATTGCCATATTTTTCTTGTATAAAGCTACAATGGCCACATTTAATTTAAATTTTGTTAAGCTTTTTGGGGTGTAGCCAGCGGTGGCTTTGTAAGGCGGAGCATCCAGGTTTTTGTCAACCCCATCACTCCTTACTGCAGTTCTCTTTGCCATATTTCGTACTGTTCTGGAGGGTCCACCAATCCACAGCAGCACCTTTTGGGGGGAGGCGCAGTGCAGTGAGCCGGAGGGATCAGTGCAAATCAGGTTTGCCATCTTGTGCAAGTGGAAGCAGTTTCCACTAGTGCAGTAACATTGGATACAATCCTTTATCATTAAAAAGTAGTAAATGTGGTCTTAGTATGCTTATGCAGACACAATTTTTTAAAAAAGCTTGACATTTCGTGTGGTTTTGTTTTGCAACGTCACTGGCTGTTATCATTATTTATGGAATCTTGCATATGCCAGTGGCATAGTCTTTCATCACTGACTCTGACAAGGGAAGGCATGATATTTACATCCAGAGTTCTATACGCCATCACTGGCAAGAGCTTTATAGACTTTATATATGTTCCGGACCATTGGCTTAGAATCCACCAAGATCCCTCATGTGAGATTTTGCTGTTTTCCCCCCTCATCTACAGTCCTCTGTATTTCCCGAAAACAGGCTATTGAGGGTCATGGACTGTTCAGAGCAGCATTTTGATAGGTGCAAGGAGCTGCAGATGAGCAGAGGTAGTGTCAGTGGATCAATTTCCCCATATGAGGAGAAGTGCCTGGCACTCATGCAGTAGGTAATCTGGGTCCAACCCATAATTTAAGGCAAAGTTGTGCAATTTGTGGCCCTCCAGATGTTTTGGCTTACAACTCCCATGATTCCCCACCATTGGCTTTGCTGGCTAGAGACAATGGGAGTTGTAGGCTAAAAGATCTGGAGGGCCACACATTGCCCAACCCTGATTTAAGTGCTACACTGATTTGAATATATACTGGAAACACAGTTCATGTCTAGCCCCATTCAGGTATTGTCTTACCTGGGCAAATCAAACATGTGAGGAGGGAGAATGCTCCAGCCCCACCCCTCTCCTTCATCACATCCATTTCCCTCTACTCATGAAGGGTGATGTCTTAAGAGGACAACCTCCTGTATCCATGGAGGCTCTCCACGTGAGCCTGAACGCTGGAAAATCAGGATGCAGGAGGCTCTCTTCTTCAGATGTTGCCCTCCATGAATGGAGGGCAATGGCAACACACAAGGAAGGGGGAAGGGCTGGAGCACTCTCCCTCCACGCGTCTTTGATCTTCCTGGGTAAGAGAATGCCTGAATAGGGCTCATATTGGCAACCACTGTGGTACTACCAGGTTAGAACAGATGGAGGATAACAGTTGTCTGGATTCAAGCAGGCTACAATCTGAATTTATTTATTTATTTAATCAATTTATAGATTGCTTGACTATATCTAAAAAGACATTTCAAAGTAGTTTTGAGAGGCATCAGCTATACCTCATCACGATCAAAAGATGAGTCATACACTATTGTGCAGTTTCTTAGGTTTTAACAGATCAAGCAAGGGTTTGAATGTATGACTATTACGGTGAACACATTTTCTAAGTCACCTTTGGCGTATCTGTGCAGACAGCGTGAAACTTTAATTTACTAAAACATACTGACCACTACTTTTTTTTACCCATTTGACTATAATACTTCATTTTAAATGAAACCATGATTTAACATCTATATTTTTCACAGTGGATGAGACTGATTAATATTAATCAGATTTGTTGTTCATATATCTTATGAATTTTTATATGTTCCCTCTTCTAAGGGGACCATCATGCAATTTTCACATAATATTCTATGTGTTGGGATCTTATTTCAGACTAGAATTCATAGCAAAGTCTTCCACTGTGGGATAGCTAACAAAACATCCATTTGGCAGAAAATAAAAACTTGAGTATCCAAAGATCCTCTGCCAAATTGGATACAGGGCTTTCTGCAGTGCTTTCATGAACTTGTAAATGGAGTTCTCTCTGGAAACTAAAGCTGAGTCAAATTTTTGTAATGTAATGAAATTTAAATTTGTAAAAGCCTGGTCGCATTCATGATTTTTTTTTTTGATTTTTTTTTTGAATTTTTTTATTGAATTTTCCAAAACAACATTTGGCTTCCGCCTCATTGTCTGACAAACAATACCAATCCTTATCCAATATATAAGTTTCTTCTATTTTCACATAATGAATTTCTATCACACCCATCTTCAGAAATCAAAACCAAAAGTTATTAAGTCACTTTCCCTCCTCCCCAAGAAGTCCACCAGAGGTTTCCAGTCTTTCTTGAATGAAGTTAAAAAATTTTCTCTAATTAAGCAAGTCAATTTTGCCATCTCTGCTAAGTCCAACATTTTCAACAACCAGTCTTCTATAGTTGGTATAGTTGCTTCTTTCCATTTTTGAGCATAGATTATTCTTGCTGCCGTCATCATATATTGTAGTAATGTTCCATAGTCTTTCTCAAGTTGCAAGTCTATTATACCCAATAAAAACATTTCTGGTTTCAGTTTAATATTCACTTTTAAAATCTTTTGTATCCATGTGTGTATTTGTACCCAATATGTTTTCACTTTTTTACATGTCCACCAAACATGATAAAATGTTCCTTCATGACTTTGACATTTCCAACATACATTTGACACATTATTATACATCTTAGCCAATTTCACAGGAGTTAGGTACCAACGATACATCATCTTGTAAAAATTCTCTCTAAGATCAGAACACAGTGTAAATTTTATACCTTTAGTCCACATGTGTTCCCATTGTTCCATCATTATATTATATCCAAAGTTCCTTGCCCATTTAACCATACAGTCTTTAACTTGTTCTTCTTCTGTCCCAAACTTCAACAAAAATTTATACATTTTTGCAATTACATGATCATCACCTGTACACAATTGTATTTCAAATTCAGACTTATCCTCTTCTATATCATACATTCTTTTATCCACTTTAAATCTCTCTAACAATTGCATGTATGAAAATCAGTGTAAGTTATGACCTTGTGTTACTAAACAATCCCGTGTTTTAATCCAATGTGTTCCCTGACGCAATTCCAATATTTCTCTGTATTTTAACCAGTTCTCATTGCTTGTCATTTCTTTCCTGTATAATGCCTCTTGTGGTGATATCCATAAGGGTAATTTTGGGCATAACCTGGGCTTGTATTTGTTCCAAACTCTTAATAACGCCCTTCTGATATAGTGGTTCTTAAAATCTACATTAACCTTAGCTTTGTCATACCACAAATATCCATGCCATCCAAACCTTAGATCATGCCCTTCTAATTCTAGAAGTCTGTTATTTCTCAATGTCACCCATTCCTTCAACCAAACAAAACAGCAAGCATTAAAATACAATTTCAAATCAGGTACACCCAATCCACCCCTTTCTTTCGCATCCTGTAGAACTATATATTTAACACGTGGTTTCTTTCTTTGCCATATAAATTTAGATAAGTCCTTTTGCCATTCTTTAAAGGGCACATCATTAGTTAAAATCGGTAGTGTTTGAAATAAGAACATCATTCTTGGTAAAACATTCATTTTTATCACAGAGATCCTACCCAGCAAAGACAATTTTAGTTTCTCCCATTTCAACATATCATTTTTAATTCCTAACCATATCTTAACATAATTGTTTTGAAACAACGTGGAATTCGAATTTGTCATTATGATACCAAGATATTTTACTCTTTTTTCAATTTTAAAACCCGATGTTTGCATTAATATCTGTTGGTCTTCCGCTCTCATATTCTTCACCAACATTTTTGTTTTTTCATGATTTACCTTGAATCCTGCCAACCCTCCAAACTCATTTAATTTATCCAACAGAGTTTGCACTCCTTGTAGTGGATTTTCCAAGACTATCATCAAATCATCTGCAAAAGCTCTCAACTTGTATGATTCTTTTTTAATTTTTATTCCCGGGATTTTTCCATCTTGCCTAATATTTCTAAGCAAAACTTCTAGAACTAAAATAAACAGTAGTGGAGATAATGGACATCCTTGTCTTGTTCCCTTTTGTATCATACAGGGCTTTGTCAATTCACCATTAACAATTATTTGTGCTTTTTGTGTCGAATATATCGATTTTATTCCTTTAATAAAATTCTCTCCAAAATCCATTTCATTCATTACTCCAAATAAAAAACTCCAGTTCACGTTGTCAAAAGCTTTTTCAGCATCCAAAAAAATCAGTGCTGCTTGTTTTTCATTATGACAATTTAAATATTCCAACACATCCAACGCAGTTCTAATGTTATCTCTTAATTGTCTTTTAGGCAGAAAACCACATTGATCCTGATGAATAAACTCTTGTAAAATTTTCTTTAGTCTTTCAGATAGAATCATTGTAAATAATTTGTAATCATTATTCAATAGTGAAATTGGCCTGTAATTTTTAACAGAAGTCAAGTCTTGTCCTTCTTTAGGTATCAATGCAATATTAGCCTCTCTCCATGTATCTGGTAACTTCCCATTTTGTAGGATATTATTCATAGTCCTTTGTAGTGGTTGTAACAACTCATCTTCAAAACATTTGTAATAAATTGCTGACAGTCCATCAGGGCCCGGTGTTTTCCCTTTTTTTGATTTCTTAATTGCTTCAGATAATTCTTGTATAGTTATAGGGCCATTCATAATTTGTCTTTGATACTCTGTAATCTTTGGCAAGTTTTGCCGTTGCAAATAATCTTCTATTCTTTTTTCAGAAATTTTTTCCCCTTTATATAATTGTGAATAAAATTGAAAAAACGCTCTTTTCATACCCAAATTATCCGTTATTTCAGTGTTGTCCTCCAACAGCTTAAGTATTACTCTCTTCTCTCTCTCTTTCCTTATTTTATATGCCAACCATTTCCCTGGTTTATTAGCAAATTCAAAATTCCTTTGCTTGGCATAACTCAATTTCATTTCCAGTTCTTGCGTCATCAACATAGATAACTGCCTCTGCAGTGCTTTAATTTGCCATGAAATATTAGTATTATTTGGAGATTTTTCTAATTCCTTCTCTTTCTCTCTGATTTCCAATAAAATCTTTTCTGTCTTTTCTTGTCTCTTTTTTTTAAGAAAGGAGTTATGTCGTATAAATTGTCCTCTGATGAAGGCTTTACTTGTATCCCAAACTATTTGTAAATCCACACCTTTGTCTAAGTTGTTTTCAAAAAATTCTCTCAGTTTATGCTTACAGTCTTGGACCACCCTTTCTTGTTTCAATAATGTTTCATTAAATCTCCATCTAAATGAACACTTCTTCCTTTTGAAAGTCACAGAAACTGGATTATGGTCAGAAAACGTTTTTGGCAATATTTCAGCTTTATAGATTTCCATAGCCATAGCTTTCGACAACCAAATCATATCAAGTCTTGCATGTGATTTATGTCTATCAGAAAAAAATGTAAATTCTCTGGAGTCTCCATTTTTAGTTCTCCAAATGTCCACCAACTCCAGATTTTCTATTAATTCAAAAAAACTTTTTGGCAATTTCCCCTGATTTTTTCTTATATCTTTTTCCGAATGTCTATCTTGTTTTGGTGACACCACTCCATTCCAATCTCCCATTAAACACCAATTTTCGTATGTAGATTCCAAAAGTCTATCCATAAGACGTGTATAAAACATAGATTTGTTTTCATTTGGTGCATAAATCCCCACTACCAATATTTTCTTTCCCGAGATATTAACTTCTACTCCAACGTATCTACCTTGTTCATCTGAGAAGATCAATATTGGAGAAAGTTTATTCTTTACATATAAAACCACACCATTTTTTTTCTTTGTACTAGCTGAAATAAATTCTTCTCCAAGTTTCTTTTGTATCAAGTATTTTGAATCTCTTTTATTTGTATGTGTCTCTTGTAAACAATTATTTCCACGTCTTTCCCCTCATCATTCACCATCATTTTCTCCTTATAGTGTTGTTGGATAACTTGATCTCTTAAACTTTTCCTGACGAACCAAATCAAGACATCTCTCGGGACTTTATTTTTAACAGCAAAACCAGAGTTAATTCTGTAAACTCTATCAATTTCTGCTTGCATAACTTTCATTTCCATCCTCAAAAAATCTGCTAACAGCTCAATAATCCTCTTTGTAATGTCTTCTGATTGTTGTTCTGGAATTGATCTCAATCTTAAACAACACTCATTTCGCCTTAGCTCCATCAGCGCCAAATCGCTTAAGCATTTTTCAAGATGTTGTTCTGTCTCTTGACATTTAGCTTCTAAGGTCAAGACCTTCTGATTTGTGCGACCCAACTCCTGGGAAACTTGTTCATGTGATGTTTGCATTTTATTAATTGTTACTTCTAAACTTGTCAATCTTTCATCAAGTTTTTTCTCTAATTTCTCAAAGGATTGTTTTTGTTCATTAAAAAATTTTGCTTGCTCTTCTGAAGACTTTTGACATTGGTCCATCATGTTTGTCATTTTTAACATCATTAAATTAAAACTCTCAGCCATTGTTTGATTTTCTTCCACATGGGAAGATTTCCTTCTTTCTTCCACTTGCCTTGAGTCTTTTTTTGCTGGCATCATGCAATATATATGTTACTTTTAACACTGCTACAGCTTCTGTCTGATTTATGACAGGTGGCAGCAATTACCTAGTCTTATCTTGTTCTTGGTATTTCAAAACAAGCCGACTTTCCCCATGACGTAAGAGCAAAAATAGTTCACATTTAGCAACCTCCCATTCGACATTAAGTAAAAAAAATAAAAATAAAAAATACACAGTCCAATTAATTCTTCTGAAACTCCCCTCCTGTATATACTCCTTATTTCTTGATTACTTCTTGACCATTTATTTGTTTCGGTTTTGGTTTAAGCAGTTTTGTTTCTTCACCCCCCTTCTTCTCCGATACAGAAAATAGAAACTGACCTGGGAATGGTGAGTCTGCCAGACGCTGGGGTCTTTAACTCATAAATTTTTCTTCTTAAAAAGATGTTACAAGGAGGCTTGCGGATCTTGTCTCATAAATCAGAGCATAAGCCCTAATTCAGAGATACGGAACCTGGTTCGAGGACGTTGTTAACTCCTGCCACTCCCCTGCCGCTCAGAACTTGCCGGAGGAAGAATCTCTCTACCGAAAAATCCCGCCTCTGACAAGGAGCTTGCACCTACGGAGCATATGAGGTTAATCCTTCGATCTGTCTCTTATCCAAGTCAGATTGATAGCCAGAAATTTTATCTGGTTACCCCAGAAACCAGGGTGCTTCTTTTCCCTGGGTGAGAGCCCTGCGAAAAAGCTTCAAACCGCCATTCCTGTCCCTCCGGAAGCCGCATTCATGATTATTGAACTTTGTTTCCAACCTAGACCCCTACTACTCTTATTTTTGGCTAGAAGGTACAGGATTAAAGAAATCCATGTTCCTAGCTGACACTTACTTGAAATATGATGTGAGATCCTCTAAGCATGCTGTTCTAAGGCTAAAATCCTAAGTGCAGTTCTTAGGCTGTAAATTCCATTGAACACAGTGGTAGTCCCCCTTCCAAGGAAACATCTCCGGTAGGGTTGTATTGTAAACTTTCTGTTGGGAAAGAATGTGTGTGTCGCAATCCTTCACTATTGCTGGCAAAATTGCTTGGTGTGTCTACCAGGGATCCTGATATGAATGCATGATATGTCTTACCATCTGCAGGGGGGGGGATGAGTCACCTTACATGACTATTGGGGGGGGGGAGAGACACCTTTATTTTACTTCAATTCCCATCAGTGGCTACATACATGAAATTCAATTTTGCAGAGCAGCCTAATGCCTCTGCACATTAAATGCCATTGAATATTTTTTTCCTTTAAAAAATCCTGCTAAGTATACGCAAAGATCAACTGTGAACTAGTGTGTGCTTCCTTAAGGTGGCAAATAGGAAAAAATGAAGTTAGCCTATAGGAAATCAAATGAGTGAACTTTGAATTCTTTCTTTTTAATCTTAACTTCAAATAGAACATTTTAGTTTCCAAGATCCTTTCCAATTCTTTCCTCATTGACAGCACAATCCTGTAGCAGTCTACACAGAAGTAAGGTCCATTGAGTTCAATTATACATTGCCACCTAGGTAATTTACCCACTTACCTGGTAGTAAGCCCCACTGAACTCAATGAGATTTGCGGAGACATGCATCAGATTGCACTGTTAATCTTTGAATAGATTAGGTTTTCCTAAACCAACACACCAGTACCCTAAGAAAGTTTATTTTTTTTTGTTGTTGAATGATAATTTAGAGAGAAAAATCTTGTTAAGGTCTCTGTTAAAGACAAAAAGGAAGCTGGAAAATGCATCCCAACAGAAAAACAAAGGGTGGAAATACACAAAAACATATTTTAAAAAATCAAAATGGAACTATAAATGCATTGAAAGTGAAATACAGACGAAAACAATCATATACATTTATAATGGACCAAAAGGCGGGATATATATTCAATTCATAACACTTGGAATAATGCAGAGCAGTTCCTACTATGCAGATTAGTACTAATGTAGAACTAAATTCCACATCTGTTCTGACCAATATTTTATAAATATGCATAATCCTAAAAAGGGATGACAACTTTCATACTTCCCAGTGTGCAGTAAACTGTGCTTGATGAAATATCTTTCAGGTTACCTGTTTCATAGATAATATTCATTAACATATGCACTTCTATAAAGGATCTGATTTAAATTATCCAATGCCTATATGACACTGACCTCCTTGTAGTATTTCGAACATAAGTAAATGAGAGTACTTCCATAATAATAGTTCATCTCCTAGTGTTCTGCTACATAGCTCTTCTTTCCATCAGTAAATGGAAAATCTTATACAATAATGGTTCATCTCCTAGAGCTATTCATCTGTTGAATGGCTGTGCTTTTCTTGGAGCCTTTCATACAATTATTGAAATCTTTCAGCTCCAGTTCCTATGAGATTTTTTTTTCTACAAAAAGAACACATGTGGCATGTCAAATATGTACCGTCTTTGTGTCTAAAGTTCCTTCTTATCCCTGTTCCATCTTAGCAGACTTTCATATATGACCCCGATTATCACAGGTGTGTGCTTAAGGTAAGGAGGAATATGGCTAATAGCCCACATATGTATGGTTCACATTTGGCAGGCCAACTGGATGTTCTGTACTTGGGTATTCATATCCATGTACAAAAAGTCTTATAGGAACTGGCCTTCAGTCAGACTTCTGATAAATAGCTGTTTATTCACTTGAGGGGTTTCATAGTAAGTTTCATCTCACTAAGCTTTTTAAATAACAGTGTTCTCCAACTAGATACCTGCCAGATTTATTTTGCTATATTTTCCTAACCCAATATGGAGTAGGCATAAGAGAAAAATGAAGGATAATAAATCTAATCAATCGGACTCTCTACTTTTTTCCTGGGTCTATTCTGGACTTTTTCCAGCATCCAGAGATCCTTTATCCAGTGCCCAGAAGAAGTTCTCTGAGTGTATATTGAAGACACTTCTACAGGAATCCAAGTAATTTCAGATTCTGGCAGAATTCCTACTCTACGTTATCTTCCCCACAAAGTTCATCCTCACCTTCCAAGATCCAGACAATCTTTTTAGTAAATTCGGGATGGGCGCTTGCAGAGTGGCTCTGTCCACTTAATATCAGTATGTCTGACTTATATTCTTTCTCTAATTTTCACCCTATCCATTGCACCAAATATACCATCGCCTTTCCTCTTCATAGTCTGATCCACAAACTTACTGAGTTCAAGCCCTCCAGTGTCCTATAGCACTGCAGTTCCTTTTTTCCAACTTTTCAGGATCAGCTTCTCCAACTCACTTTATTAGTAGGAAATTTAACTTCTCTATGGCTGCACCTATAGAAAACACTTTATTAATCCATCGGTGGGTTAATCTTTGGATTGTTGCCACTGAATTTAACTAACAGTGCAATCAAGCCAAACAGTTCAAGCCTAACAGTGTAATCCTATACATGTCTACTCAGAAGCCCATTGAGTTCAATATGGCTTGCTTCCAAATAGGTACGTGGCACTCTTGCCTACTTCTGAATAGACATGAATAGGATTTCAATGTTAATGGTAAGCCTACAGTAAGTGTATTCTTAAATGCAGCTTTGCAAAAGAAGAATAAACTATTCTTCTTTTGAAAACTATTCTTCTTTTGCAAATAGGCTACTTCGAATTTGAGTAGCCTCCATGCTTAAATTTGGTGCATTTATCTATCTCATAGTTACAACTAGATATGCATCCAATAAGGATATTTTGCAAGTTACCTTTAAAAATATTTAAAAAACAACAACTGCATGGTTTTCATTAAAAAAAAAACCCTACCATCATCATTGTTCAAAAAACTAAGTTGATATATTTACAGCCTGGACCTAGACATGTTTACTCACTGAGTTCAATGGGAATTACTTCCTGGTAAATACGCTTAGCACTGCAGTTTTAGATCATTAAAGTTAAAAACCATGTCAGATATATGCGCATTGGAACCTTACAGGGAAAATCTGAATATGAGCAATTGCATTGCAGAGTCAATTTCTATTCAAATACTTTGAAATTAGTTTTATCCACAATTATTTATTACTTTACAAGGATGAAAAGCCTTGCGCAGTAGTTGTTTTTTCCCTAAGAAAGAATGGAGATAGCACCATGTATAGTTTAATGTAATGTAACAAGGATTAAAGATAGCAAGGCACACTTTAAGGAAAATGTTAATTATCTTAAACCTAATTACAGTAAAGTACATGATAAGAATATATAAAAAGCTTGAAATGCCTGCAAAATAGTTCCCATTCCCAAGTACATTTAAAATTAATTTTGCATTCCAAGAACAAATTGCATGAATAGCATTGGACCAAGACTGCAACCCTACACACTGTTGTTTTGTTTGTTTTACTGGTTTTGTGAATATTTCATTGTAAGTCCAGTGTTCTAGTTCAGTCAAACCTTGCTCTGGGGAAGGTTGTTGATTGGGCACATCAGTTCCAAGAGGGAACGTTGAGCTAAAAGGATTCTTGGTATATGCAGCACTCCTCCTGATTGGCTCAAGTGCGCCCAAATTGGGGGGGGAGGCTAGGATGGCCCCATGTCCTGTTTTATAGAGAACTGTCCTCTATTTGAAGATCTGTTCAGTATAAGTCCAGTAAAAAGATAAAGAACCATTAGAAGGAAGAGCGAGGCCTTGAAGTTGCCCATCAACAACACCAGAACAAAGCAAAGCACATAGGTCACCTGGTCACAGTCTTCCACATTATGATTAGATATGGTATATTTCTATTTAAATTATAATCATTTCTATATTTGCAGCTATGCATATAAATTCGCATATACAAACATTATGCAAAATAGTGTCCTCTTTTATCCTCTTTTTGGGTGATACATGTCTTAGATTTCATAGATCATAGAGTTGGAAGGAGCCTACAAGGCTATCGAGTTCAACCCTCTGCTCAATGCAGGAAACTAGAGGAGGTGGGGTCTCCCATCCAAGTAATAACCAGGCCTGACCCTGCTTAGCCTTCCACACTCAGACAAGCTGAGCCAGCATAAGCCACAGGCCTTCTTTTTTGGCAATTCACAAGTGGCCATCCTAACCTTTCCTAGTGTGAGGTTGAACCCTGGATTCAAACATGGGACCCCTTGCATGTAAAACGTAAGCCATTCCACCAGACCAGGGTTCCTCCTGCAGCCCTTGTACTCCTGGCACCTATGACTGGGTCTTGGTGTGCAGGGCAGGCAAATGCCCCATGATGTGTCTGATTGCAGTTTGCTGCTGTAGCTGAGTGGCTGGGAATGGCTCTGTGGTGTTTACTGTGTGGCTCTGAGGCCTGGGAGCTATCTCTGCCCCCAACATCACTATTTTTTTAAATTATGCATGCAAAAAGTGTGTTGGACCATGTCCCCCCCTGGCCCTCTTGGTGTGCTTGAACTCCCATCTCCTGCTTCCCAACCTATGCAGTGAACCACTGAGGCTGCTGCTGTCAATGTGTGTCTGTGCATAGGATACAGCTGCCGTTCTGCCAGCACAGAGGCCATATATCTCCCCCCACCTCATTGGTGTGGCCCATTCCTGAATTAGAGTATAGGATTGCTCTGTATGTGTTGCTTATATCTGCAAATCATTGTTATCCTTGTGTAGGCACCATTGTTGATCTTAATGGAATTTCAGTATAACGGTGTATTGGATTGTAGTTTCCAGAATTAATGGCTGTATAAGGTCATGTTCAAAAGTTTATCATTGTGTAATAGCACCAGCAGGGTAGAATGACATGGCAGTCCAAAATGGAGTAATGAAAAAGGAAGGATTTCTGGAATCTTCTTTAGTCTTCTTTGTACAATGAGTATTGTATTTGAATTTAGCCCAGTACCAAAAAATGGGAACAAAGGGAACTAGATTGGCATAACCGGGTTACCAACAGAAGTCCAAATGTTCCACTGTGCAAAGGCACAATGTTTTAATGAATTCATTATATTTTAGCCAACACAGAAAACATTGCAGCTGTGCAACAGATGGTGCTGCTTTGGCTAGGACATGAGACAATAGAGATAATAGAGCTGCAGCCAATAGATTCAAATGGATTGAATATACTGCATGAAAAGAAAAGCAGAGTACATAGAAATGAATGAAAAGGTTAAAGTGAAAAAGCAGACATTTAGCACTGCTAGTCCTTGGGTATTAATTGAAATGCTGTTTATGCTACTTTTGTGCTATTTGGGCGTACATAACAATGACTGCAGCACCACAAGCATAAAAGAAGTAGGGGAGGCAGAAAAGGGCAGAGGAATTCTAGTATTTTAGACTGAGAACACAAGTCCCATTTCCGCTTCCTTGTATACAGAGGAGCAGTATTACAAAGGTTGTGCCTCGGAATATAAATTTTACTCTGGAATGGCACTATGTCTTGAAAAAATTAGTGCATAATATATACTAATTTGGAGATACTGGAATCATAAGTGTATTAAGGTTATTAGTGTTCCAAGACAGTCAATTTCAGAAGCAAATGTTAAATCAATAGACTTAGTACTATGGGGCAATGTAAATTACTACAGATGTGTGGACTGAGACATAGGTGATGTGCCGCAACTGAAAAGAAACTGCTTTGTGTGGTGCTCGTTTTTCATTACAAAACTGTTCCAAGCCCTGTACAGTATAGAAATAATTTTCACTACAGTTTAAATATATACAAGCAGACCACTCTCTCATTCCAATGGGACTGCATATTCCTGAAGAATAAACAATTGCATATTCTTGCTAATCCTGATGAAATGTTATAGGCTCTCAAATGTTTGGCCCCTGGCCTCGCCACAGTACACCAATCATATATTGCAGCTGTCCACAACACACAGAGATAGACCACTGAGACTGAGATAGATCACAACACACAGAGATAGACCACTGAGTGACTGGTTAGCCACAGTAATTTGCTCCTGTGCCATGTAAGGCCTGTGGCTGTGAGTCTGAGTCTTATGCTATTATCAATAGCAGTTGTATACAAATCTTTCAAGTGATATTTCCCATGTCTTGGCTTGTTCCTCTTGAAATGGACATTTTTCAGCTTGTTCAGTGTGCGAGCCAGTGTGGCGCAGTGGTGAGTGTGTTGGACTGGGACTCGGGAGATCCGGGTTCTAGTCCCCGCTCGGCCATGAACTCACTGGGTGACTTTGGGCCAGTCACTGACTCTCAGCCTAACCTACCTCACAGGGTTGTTGTGAGGATAAAATAGAGGAGGAGGAGGAGGCTTATGTAAGCCGCCTTGGGTTCCTTGCAGGAAAAAAGGCGGGGTTATAAATATAATAAATAAATAAATAAATTCAGCCTGAGGAAGTGGGCAAGATGGTTGAAAGCGTGAGACCAACTACTTGCACTCTCAACCCATGCACACCTTGGGCAAATAGAACTGCCAGAGGGGGATTGGCCAAGTGGCTGGAGGATTTTAGGAAGTCATAAATATTTCTGTATGAGATGAACAACTATTTTAAAGGAAGTAGTGATGAGATAATTGATGTAAGCCTCTCCCTGGACTCTTCCAACCTGGCAAATATTGGCCAATTTTCCTTTTCTAGTCTGAAGTGTATGGTAACAGCTCAACTCTGTGGCTTTGGATGATACGGATTATCTAGACCCATACCAGTCTTCTTTCTGGGCCAGTTTTGGGAATGAGACTGCCTTGGTCAACTAGGTGGAGCATTGCTTCTGCTGGACCTTTCAGCTGCTTTTTCAGATTAACCTGAATCACGGGTCTGGGTCCTGAATCACCTGACTGGGTTGGGACTCCGGGCATGGTTTTGTGCTGATTCTGAATGCATATGAAAGGCAGATTTCAGAAGAAGGTGCTGAGGGACAACTGTTCAGCTCTTAGGCAATTGGCTTATGGAGTCCCCCTTGCTTTCAACCATTAGGTAGACTATGAAAACACTCCTCTTCAGGCTCACTTTTAATGTTATCTGACCCGTGGTTTTGCTTCTTGTTTTGATGCTGTACTTTCAAATGAAGTTTGTTTTGTTTTGCTGTTGTGATTATTAGATTTGGATTTTATTTTATCCTGATGGTGATGATATCCTGAAAGTCACTTTGGGTGCTACATTTGTGGCAGAAAAACTACTGTTGTAAACAAACAAATTCACTTCTCAGTTTGGATCCCTCTTTCTTTGTGGGATTAATCAAGCCTTTGACCTTTGACCGCAGCTGGATTTGGATTAGGTCATACCTCTTCCTGTTGGTTTTGTATTGGTCTGACGTTTCTGTTATGCTTCCTGACTACATACTCACTATGTAATCCAGGTAATATGTGTGTCTAGCCAGATGCACCATGAATCATTATGAGAAGTTATGAGAAGTAAGCAGAAGAAAAAGCAGGTGGTATCAACCGTTCCTTTTTGCAAAGGAAGATGAGGAATAACAAAAACCTTGCTTTTTTCTTTTGGGAGAAAACCAAGGTAATATACTTGGAGCATTTTTAAAATGACAACTGTGATGTCTTTTGAGACCCAGGGCTTATTTGTATGATTGTTTATTTGACATAAGAACTCCTTCAGGTACTTTAGCTTCTGATTAGTTAACACAATGAAGGAGTTAAGTAGAGGGTAAAGTAAATTAAGGGCAAAGGCCTTGGTCTTGGATGATCATTGGTTCTTTCCCTGTTTCAATTTCCTATTGAGATAACGGTTTACAGCACATCCATTATTACACGTATGCTGATTTGGGTGGATGTATATGTAAGAGATCTTTATCATCGTCCCAGTTTTAGCACTGAAATGCTAAACTAGAAGTATAGAAAGTGTACCTGGGGAAAAAACCAGATACAGTTGCGTGTCCCATGTCATTGCAATATGCATACTACATGGCTTGAGCTGGCCATACTGTCATTCCCATCAGCAGGCCAGAATAGCTGAAAATCTAGTATATGTGCTCTGTTAGCACTAGATATACATCAAATGCTCCTTAAAATTCTCCATGGATGTGTGCCCTAATGCAAGTATCCTTTTTTGTATGAACCATATTTAGTATCAGTGCCCTTTGAAAGCAAAGAGGACTTAAATGGAGAAAAATAATCTCTTCCTTCCCTCACATACATAAAGACACACACTATCGCAGAAAATACTATAATCCTAATTCAGAATAGATTATAATCCAAATTAAATACGATCTCTGGTGAACTATTTCAGAAATGTATAAACATATACGAAGGATAAACTTTATAGAAGGTGTTCTGGGGTGGAGTTCCAGGCATAAGGGCAGCAAGCGAGAAAAGATGGGAGTCATCCAAGTGAATAGTAGACCTCTGGATAGTTAAGGGTGGTGAGGCTGAAGGTGAAAAGGGATACTATAGGAGAAGAGATACGGGGTTCGAGAGATAAGGGGTACAAGGCAATGGAGGACTTCGAAGGTAAGGACAAGGACCTTGCGCTGAAAAAAAGAGCAGATAGGAAACCAATATAGGGTGTTGTGATCCAATAACAAACCATGGGTTCTTTCTCTGGCTTGTTGTGGGAGAGAAAAGACAAAGGTCCTGGTTCACACAGAGAGCTAAACAAACCACATACAGAAAGTCCATGGTTTGTTTTTCACTGGGAGTGATTGGGCGGCATGCACTAGCACACTGCCTCATTCACAACAACCCACAATTTTTTAAAAATGTGGGTTGTCATTACATGTGAACCAGCGTATAATTGTGATTTTGAAAGTGCTATAGTACAGTTAGCTGCTAACATGTCAAGAGTCTTCACAGCTTAATAATTCTTGGATGGTTTTTTTGTAAAATCTATTTACATATTCCAAAGGAAAGATTGAGCAGCTTTTCCTAAGACAGGAGAATGAAAACACATTTCAAATGTCCTTGGCTTGGAAAAGTAGGTATTTCTGTATTGTAAAGTATTTCTGGCAGCAAGCTGAAAATAAGGTGTGAGATTTTCATTCCATGTGTGACAATTAAAGTAACACTGGGAAGCTGCCCATCTGCTCAGTGAATGATATCAGCTATTGGAAAGGTGTAAATAGACTTCTGAAACTCAAACCATGCAATAATAGTATTATATTTTAGTTGCTGGAATATATTTTTGGAACCTCCAGTTTTAATACATGGCCTGTTTATCTGCTGGTCGCGTATATATTAATTTTTAAAACCACTTTAGGTGAATTCTTCCCTTGAGCATTTTGTCATTGTATTAGCAGATTGATTATCAGCTGAGTCCAAAGCTCTGCAGGACACTGGTCTGCATGCAGAGGGGTTTTTTCCCCACATGCAGCGATATTTCATGCACTTTGGATCGTACCCCACTCACTGCAGCCTCTGGATTGAGCATATATGTGCAACTCCAATTCATTTAAAATGGGATTTACATAGAAAAGATTCTCATTAGAATGAGTCTTCTACAAGAATATTTAGGCTGAAATTCTATACACATGGAGCTGGAAATATGTGTCATTGAACTTAATCAAACTTAAGTAGACATGCATAGGATTGTGCTGTTAGCATTTTAAATCACTGGTTGTGATTTTATAACAGTAGGCGTGAGGGTTGGTTCTATTTTACATCAGGTACACATCTGAATCATTCATATTGATCAAGTGTGGCTGCCAATTAGCACCCGAACTCAGAAGATTACGGGCATCCTATAGAGCAGAACTCTCCAACCTTGGATCCCCAGATGTTGCTGGCCTACAGCTCCCAGTATATCCACCCAGCATGGCTAATGGCAAGGGATTCTGGGAACTGTAGTCCAGCAACATCTGGGGACCCAAGGTTGGAGAGCCCTGATATAGAGGATAGAAGGAGCATGGAGGTGAAGGTCGCCTCTGTGCTTCTCCCACCCGCCCTGCAGTCTTTTGTGCCTGCTCACATGGAAGACATGCTGAGGCACTGCCAGGATATATCATATCCTGGTGGAGCCACACTCCTCCCTTCCCCTCCCTGCTGCACCCCAGAATGCCCACCCAACGCTGGCTCTGAGGTTGGTCTTCTGACTTTGGAGCTGCTGCCAGTGCTGTTCTTTCTGCACTGGCTGTGAGGGCAGAGGGAGGGCACTCTGAATTTGGAATCCCAGCTCCAACCTTGGAGCGAGTTTCCAAGGTTGGAGCTGGGACTCTGAATTATCCTATGGCCATCTAGACAGCATCTAGCAGCCATAGGATTGCACCCTAAATCTTTTTTTTTAATATATTGACAATTTTATTACAATCTGTATAACATAAATAAACAAGCAACATTTACATACACTCAAACCTAAATAGATGAACATCAGTAAAGTAAAACAGAAATTAATACAATCAGGTGTCAGTTTGTGTTCTTGGTTCCTGTAACATGTATAGTTCTAGATATGCTGATCAGATGGTCATGTGTTCATCTGGCTATGAATAGCTACAATAGGCTATGGTAGTTGGGTTTTTTTTTCAAAAGTTGCAAGAATTGTGAGACTCTCCATCCACTGCATAATGGCTGGAGTGGATTTCTCTTTCTAATTTTGAAGTATTAACCTCTTAGCCATCATGAAGGCCCCTAGTATCCATTTTCTACATCCTTCCATTAGTTCCCATACCACTGGAATGTAATTCAGGAGTCTTTTATTTCTAACTAGCTGTTGCCCGCAGCTTCACTCGCATGGATTTTAGGATTTGGTACAATTGTTTTTAAAAGAAACATGAGTTTTTTGTCCAAACTGTACGAAATATAATTTACAGGTTGATGTCTTAACGTAATAAGCAATGTTTATTACAGACGTTAGTCGGGGTGTATTGGCAACAGAACAAAGATAGTTGTTCCATTCATATGTGACATGAATTTTTCCGTGTTGGAATTACAAACAAACAAACAATGAGACAGACCTAAAATTAAAAATTATTTATTTGGCAACTGCAACCTACAAAAAAACCCTATTTCAGTACTTCTTTGTAAACTACATTAGTGGTTCTCCCTTCAGGTGCTAGGATGACCAGAGAGTTAGGTGAGTTCACTCTGGAACAAGCCACGTAAAACTGCCCATGTGAGAAGCAGTCTTCCCTTAGGTCAATCCCCGCTAGCTTTCTTAAAGAAAAATCAGGTTAATCCTGAGAGTCTACAGGTGATGAAGAGTGACCGTGTGGCACCGTGCCAAGTTTGGGGTAGATCCGTCAAAACATGATGGAGCCTATGCGACGACACCCCACACACAACAGTCATTCAGTCAATCATTTAAAAAGTTTCCTTCCCTTTTCACCCCCTTAAAGAACATTCTAAATGGCCTAGGGGAGATTTCCTTACCCACTCCTATTGGCCCCTTCAGGAATTCATACGAACATTCTAAGTGTCGTATGGGCTATTTGCATAACTGCTCCTACTGGCTCCTGCAGCAATTATGAGGTGAGGCCGATTTGCATAACTGCTCCCCTGTTGTTTTGCCCATAGGAGATATGAGAGTGGGGCAATTCCCCCCCTTTTTTTCACTCCCTTAGGGATGGAATTTCCAAAAATCCTTCCTTAGTGGGTGTCTACTGTGAGAGTAAACTAGAGTAAAAGCTTTGCCCGCTTAACTCTTAGTATTACGCACGGAAGGAAGAAAGCGAAAGCAATGTATTGATAGTAAAGTGTTTATTCAGTTGTAAGACTTTTACGAGATTAAGGCGTGTCACACGCAGAAGAGAGGTTCTTGAAGATGGTAGCACAACACCGTGCTCACCCCTACTTTATAGTATTTAACTATAAACAATAGGAGGGTTATACAACGGTTACGCAACAATTACATAACATGTTGACTTGCAAACTTGTTGACTTGCATGTGTCACCAGACCGTGACGTATAGTCACCTTGAATCTAAGTCAGGAGATATTATGCACTCCATTCACTTCTGCACCCCCACTAAACCTAACATAAAACATTGTCATAAAAACAATGTTCCTTCAAAATTTCACGTTCCTAGACTAAACAGTTTGAGCTGGGCGTTGATGAGTCAGTCAGTCAGTCAGTCAGTACTTCTTCTTATATATATATAGATTAATTATCCAAAACAAAATTAATGTGTGTGATAACTGCCATCCAAAAGGGGAATACATCCACATCATGTGCACCTGTGACATGTCTACAATACCACATCTCCAGCATTTCTCTGAAGTTGATCTTTTTTTTCTCATTAAGTGCTGCAGGGTCCAATACACATGCTGTATTAGTGTTCTTTGGATTAGCCGTAGTTTCAGATCAGGGGCAATGTGTTGTAATGGAAGCCAAAGCCTATTGCCACTGTTTCAAATGTATCTGACATGCTAATTCCCCGTTCCACTCCTCCATAAGCAGTGATATTGCTCCTTCAATCTTAGGTTTAGTAGAAGAGATTATGTGGGAGGGGAAAGTAAACATTCCTAATTTGCTCAATACATCAAAGGCAACAGTTTATGCATTCTAGTTAAAAAGTATCAAATGTTTTATTACATTAGCAGTGCAATCCTATGCATGTCTGCTCAAAAGTAAGTCATTTGATTTCAATACGGAACATACATACCTTTTTTTTTAACTTGTAATTTTGTAAACCATCCTGAAAACAAATGTTGAAAAGCCGTCTAGAATTAAATAAATATTTCAAAATGCAGTTCTTCTGGCAGGCAGAGCAGTACCCAACATGAGATTAGTGACAGAAGAACAGTCATAAAATAGAGAAGAAGAACATAATCAAAGACACATTTCACAATATGTAGGATAGTTTCCAGGCAGGAGACATCTTGCAGCCTTCCCCAATGTGGTGCTCTCCAGATGTTTTTGATGATGATTAGTATCATCTCTGACAATGGGCCATGTTGCCTAGGCTGAGGGGAGTTGTAGTCCAAAACATCTGGAGGGTACCACATTAGGGAAGAGATCTGCAGACTGGTCCCATGTGACATGTCACCATTGGTCCTACTACCCATTCCAAGCTCATCTCCCTTCAGAGTAATGGAGACCTTAAAAGGGTAGCTTTCTTGCCTGGAGCCTTGTACTCCATTGCCCTTCTATTATTTCCTGCCTGAGGGAGTGGGGGTCATGACACTGTTGGTGCAGGGCATGGTTATTCTTCATGGGGTCCAGGTTCAGGGGATTTTGGAAGTCTGCACATCTGGATGCTTCAGAAAGGATGAGGGGGATGACCAGAGAAAAAATCGTCTCTTGTGGTGGCTTGCTTATGAAATGCCCTTCTCAGGGAGACTTGCCTGATACCAGGTCTGCTGTCCTTTCAGTGCTTATTATTTTCCAGACCTTTTAAGATCAGTCTTTTACATTTAGCATTTGTATTCTTTATACTGTGGCAGTTCTGTTTAAAACCTGTTGGTTCCTCCCACCCTTCATTTTTTCTGATGTTATTTTTCAAAACTTGTATGCTGCTTTTCCTTTGGTCTAATGAAGTAGGGTATTAAATGCTTAAAAATTAATAAATAATGTTGGCTCCTGGATCAGTATCTTTGTTGGGGTTTGTGTCCAGCTGTTCCAGAACCTGAGCTGCAAGATCTTAACCCCTCCCCAAACCCACCCACTCACCCCCAGCTCACTGGTATTCCACTCTTCCTCATGAGTTGCTGTCTCAGTCACTGCTCAAGGCCAGGGCAGCATCATAAGAATTTCTGTTGTTTATGTCTGCCAAAGCTTCTTTCTATATTATTTTTATCTCTAGCATTTCATAAAAGAGATTGCCTCTTTGTTAGAGTCTCAGTCATTTTTACTGTACACCACTTTGCACATTTCTAATGGGAAAACAGTGTATATGTTTTAAAAATAAATTAAAATTAGGATCAGTAGTCAAATCAAATTAGTCAAATTTAGAAGTTATATCCTATTCACAGTTTGGTATTCTGTCATCTATTTTCCTGTTTAAAAAGCTCCCACATTATAGCTATAGCTTTATAGATATGATGAAAAGTGCTGGCTTGACAGTGCTATAGATAGAAATAATTATCCACAGAGCCAATGTAGCACATGTAAAATAAGTGTCAATTATTATCCCATCATTTTCCTACTACTTCGGACTTTCTGGGAAGGAGTGTGCACTCATTTTGGACTTAAAGAAGGGGTCACAGCATGGCACATACCAGTCAATTATTAGCTTGAAGACTCTTAATCAAAAGCAAGAATGTCAGCATTAACATTTTAGAGAAAGGGCTATGGTGCACTCACAATTGCAAAAATACATCGAAGACGTGGCATTTGGGTATGGCTTAAAGCTCCGACACCAAAATAAAGATAAACTGATATGCCCTTTCTAGAAGGCAGTGTTATGATACAGATTGATACACACACACACACACACACACACGTATTAGCAGAGCTACTGCCAGGGATGGGGACTCGGACTCGAGGACTCGACTCTTGAGTCGGACTGAGTCCCCCCTCTGACTCGACTCGGACTCGAGTCCCAATATTTTTAATGGGACTCGAGACTCGACTCGGGACTCAAGACCAAGGACTCTTCAACATCCCTGGGCTGTGCCAGAAGGAGTGGAGAGGAGCGTGATTGCCGGCGAAGAGAGCATGGAAGCGAGGTGTGCCGCTGCTCGGCCACTATGGACAGCTACCAGGAGTGCAGCCCCAACAGTGTGTCAAGATTTATTTTGATTGATGTGTTGCGTACTTGGGAGAGGCAGAAGAAGGACCTGAGATTACTCTGTGTGGCTGCTCTGAGTGTGTTTCTGGTTCCAGCAAGTTCATCACCAGTGGAGCGGGTGTTCAGTAAGGGTGAAATTGTGATGAGATCTCACCGTTCCAGAATGGGGGCCAAACATTTAGAAAAAATCATGTTCCTCAAATGCAACATGGATAAGTTTTAGGAAGTACAGCAAGTTTATTTTTTTAAATCATTTTTCTAAAATGCAACCTTTCAGACATTTTGGGTTTGGCTGCCTCTGCCTGACTGTCTGGGGTTCCCTGCCTCCTCTGCCTGCCTGGTTATTTTGGTTTTTTCTGCCTGGTCTGTTCTTGCCAAAATCAGTTGCAGAGTTTTGAAATAAAAAGGCACACTTGTGCCTAGAATTTATTTAAACCACACATCTGACGTAGCCTTATTTTGTTGGGAAAACCCCCCATTGATTTTAATAGGGACTCGTGGAGTCAGCTTTGGGAGTGACTCGTGACTCGTGAGTCACCATTTTGGACCAAGGACTCGGACTCGAGACTCGGGTCCAAAGACTCGTGACTCGAGACCAAGGACTCTTCAACATCCCTGGCTACTGCCCCCAAATTGGCTACTTAATAGAAGACTTTCTTTCTGACTTTGGAACAGATGAGTAGCCTCATATACAATAATAGGTAACTAAACCCTTGAATTAGATATTCTCTTGCCTAGTAATGGTCTGATGTGAATGCAGTTCTTTGGTTCCCTCCTCTTCTCGGGATCACATGGAGCATTTCCCTAGCTGTGGCTCAATCTTCTGCATTTCCTCCAACCTCCCAGAATTTCTGACCATTGTAAAATGGCTACCAAGGACTGCACTTCTGTGTCTACCTGAGACCTGTCTCTGCTAATGCAAAATGTTCATTTAATGCTACCTCCTTCAGCTTTGGGCAGTTTTGGAAGTCTCCATGTTTTCTTTGCTTGCTATTTTCATCTTTCAGTATTCTGCTGGAACTTATTTTCATGCTCTGCCAAGATGTTTCCATTCTCCTCCTTGAGTTGCTCTTGTGGTGATTGCTTGTTTTGGATTGTATCTTTTGTATACATTTTTTTATCACTTGGAATTGTCTTCAGTAAAGATTATTTCTCTAGAAAGGCAATTGACTCATTCAAGAAAAAGAAGCAGCAGAAACTCATCCCCCCCCCCATCCTTTCTAAGGCTTTATGTGTGGTGTAATTCTGCCGAAGTGTTTTCTGGTGAGATGCAATCCCCCGCTCCCTGCAAAATCTTGTGACTGCCATGATTCTTAGCTATCCAAAAGGATCTCTCCAAACTGGGAGAATGGGCATCAAAATGGCAAATATGGTTCAGTGTAAGCAAGTGTAAAGTGATGCACATTGGGGCAAAAAAATCCCAACTTCATGTATAATCTGATGGGATCTGAGCTAGTGGTGACTGACCAAGAAAGAGATCTTGGCGTTGTGGTGGACAGCTCGATGAAAATGTTGACCCAGTGTGCAGCTGCTGTGAAAAAGGCAAACTCCATGTTAGGCATAACTAGGAAAGGAATTGAAAATAAAACTGCCAAGATCATACTGCCCTTATACAAATTTACAGTGAGACCGCACTTGGAATACTGTGTATAGTTCTGGTCACTGCACCTAAAAAAGGACATTGTAGAGTTGGAAAAAGGGCAAAAAAGGGGCAACTAAAATGATCAAGGGGCTGGAGCAACTCCGCTATGAAGAAAGGTTACAGCAGCTGGGATTGTTTAGCTTAGAAAAAAGGCGAGTAAGGGGAGACATGATAGAGGTGTACAAAATTATGCATGGTGTGGAGAAAGTGGACAGGGATATATTTTTCTCCCTCTCCCATAATACTAGAATCCAGGGTCATCCCATGAAGCTGATTGGTGGGAGATTCAGGACAGATAAAAGGAAGTAATTCTTCCTACAGCACATAGTTAAACTATGGAATTCACTTCCACAAGATGTAGCGATGGCCACCAATTTGGACAGCTTTAAAAGGGGATTGGACAAATTCATGGAGGAGAAGGCTATCAATGGCTACTAGTCCTGATTGGCTATATGCTTCCTCCAGTATCAGAAGCCGTATGCCTATGTACTCCAGTTGCTGGGTTACATGGGCAGGAAGGTGCTGTTGCATTCATGTTCTGCTTGTAGGATCCCGTGGGCAGAATGCTGGACTAGATGGGCCCTTGGTCTGATCCAGCATGGCTCTTCTTATTTTCTTATGACAAAAGAGGGTGCCAATTTGCATAAAAGTCACATATGCTAATTTATACAGCGATGCAAATTTAGAAATAATAATTATAATTTAAGTAGAAATACAGTGTATCTCACCATAGTGTGGAAGATGATAACTAGGTGACCTGTATGCCTTGCTCAGTCTGTTGTCCAGATGCTGTTGGTGGGCAACTTCAAGGCCCAGCTCTTCCTTCTGATGGTTCTCCATCTTTGAATCAGACTTGGACTGGACAGCCCATTAAATGGAAGATGGCTTCAAAATATAGAACAGTCCTCTGGAAGTGCTTCAAGCAGAGAACTATCCTCTGTAAAAGAGGACACATTTCCACACTAGAGAACAGTACATTTGTCCTAGATTCAGAACCACTTCTAGTTCATTGTGTTAATTCTGGTTCATTTTGGCAAAACCAAACTGGGCCATACGCTAGCTATAGTAGAGTTGTTGTAAAATGTCTCACAGTTCAGAGACTGGCTGTTTTCTCCACCATAGTGGACAGCCAGTTGTAAGGAAAATATTAACAACCCACCCATGAGGAACACAGCAAACATTGTAAATCACTGTGGATCTTCTAAATCAGGGATCGGCAACCTGGTGTCCATCAGATGTTTTAGACTGCAGCTTCCATAATCCCTGAACAAGAGCTATGCTGGCTGTGGCTTATGGGCATTATAGACTAAAACATCTGGCAGGCACCAGATTGCCTACCCATGTTCTAAATCTAAGGCAGTTTGCATTATCTGAGGGTGGTACTACCTATTACACATTACATCTAACTCCATTATTTTCAGAAGGCTTTCTTTTATTAGGTAAAGCAGGTTGAGCTGGAGATCAGTAGTGGGTTTTTTATGACCTATAAAGCCCTAAATGACTTAGGGCCCAGCTACCAGAGGCACTGCCTTCTCCCTTATGAACCTGCCTACATGTTGAACTCTTCCACAGAGGCCTTTCTGATGTGTGATTAGCAGGAACTCTAGAAAGGGCTTTCTCTGTGGTTGAACCTAGACATTGGAACTCAATACCATCTAGCCGGCCCGCCTCATTGATGACCTTCCACTGACATGCAAAACCCTTTTTTATTTAAACAGGTGCTTGGCCTATAGAGCTTATATGTTTTCAATGCTTGTGTGTTTTAACCCGTATTTTACTTTAATCATGTTTTAATTGGCTATTTTTATATGCTCTTATTTTATTTTTTTATGATTTTATATTGTTTGCATTACTGTTTTCATTGCGTGTTTTACTGTTGTTGGCTGCTTTGGGCATTTTTTTTATGGAAAGGCCATCCACAAATGATAGATATACTGTATATGGATGGATGGATAGATGATAGATAGAGGAAAGTGTTGTTTAATCCTTTCCTTCCCAGCCATTTTCTCACTAAAAATGCCCTGCCACACTAATATTTGCGCCACATCAGTCAAAGTGTAATAAAGAGACTGCACCAATTATTTTAGCATCATCATCATCATCATCATCATCATCATCATCATCTCTAAAACCTGAGCTATTTTTACTTTTTAACTTGAGCAGAATCGAGAGCTGGGATCTAGGGAGAATCCAGTATCCACATCCTTTGAATGTGGATATATTAGCAGATATGAGCACAGTAAGAGGAAATTAATAGCAGAGCAAGGCAAGGTGTAATGTAATCAAGCCGACAGCTCCTTCCTTTTGCATGATGAGTTCTGCAATAAGGAATTGGTCACACACAAAATTATTATATTCCTCCCAACCAGCTAGAAGACAATGCGGTGAAGGCTCTATTCTGATATGATTCCCATCTCCCACTCGCCTTCCCCCTGATCATAACCATAGATTTGAACTGATTTTCTATTCAGAAGCAGCCAGTGAGGGAAAGCTCAAAGAGCACTAATAAGACGTCCTATTTGACCTTTAGGAGAATTATAGTTTCACTTTCTCCAACACACACACACACACACACACACCCTCCACCACCCATCCCTTCACTTCCTTAGACAGGAACACACAGCAACATTCAATTGAAAAATAGGTGTGTAACTGGAAGCTGTCAGCTACAGACATATAATTGATTGAGGACAGCAGTGCCCTTAATCCCAGTGGTGCTTTTGTTGCCGTTTTGTATGAGTAAATAGGAAAATAAGTATTACCCATTCACCTATTGTTAAAAAAAATTGGAAATGCTGAACATTAGCCAGCAGTGTGTGTGCATGTAGAGATTGGTTGCAGGAAGAGGGGGACAATTTCTGTACATTTCCTCCTTCCTCTCTCTCTCTCTCTCTCTCTCTCACACACACACACACACACCCTTTTTAACCCAGCCATAAGCAGAAATGTATAGCTGTAAATGCTCCAGCTGCATTAGCAATGGGTTTTTAAAAAATATATACTTTCTCTTATGGTCTCTGCTTACAAAAATGAATGAATCTTCACAAAATATACTTATTATAGACCAAGTGCCTTCCCAGGAATATTCTGATTCCTAATTGAATCAAGCCTTGCTTGTCTAGAGTGGAAGAAAAGAGATGGCATTCTAGAAACTAAGATGTCAGTCATGGGTGTAGGGATTAAACTTACTGTCACCCCTATGCAAATGACTGTCACCCTGCACAAGACTTTCAAATTAGCATTGAAATGCCAGTGGGCTGAGGCAGTAATGCCTTTGGAATAATCAGTGTTGAACACAATTGACATATCACAACTGTTTTCTAAAATGAGCACATCATTCTTACAAAACACAGACAGCCCTTTACATATAATTTGAGAGGAAATAGATCAGTTTTACTGCGGAAGGGAATTTCCAAGGATTTCTAGATATAAATTACCAGTTCCTTGTCCTGCTAGACAAGCTGCTCTAATTGTCTGCCATGCATGTCATTATGGATTAGTGCAGGTTTCAGCAACAAAACTGTGTGTGTGTGTGTGTGGTGTGTGTGTGTGTGTGTGTGTGTGTGTATGCGCACACAGAGAGTTTTTCATATATGCATAATCAACACAACTGTCAATGGCACCTAGAGCCAAAGGCCGGAAAAAGGAAACCAGTCTTATGTCTGCATATTAGGCAGTGGTTCACAAACGTGTTGTTGTTGTTTTTGCAGACTATTTGAACATTGCTGGGAGTCACCCACTTAATAAACCTCTCTTTTTTGTCCTATATATCAAAGCCTATAACTTATCTGAATAATTTTTTTTCCCTTCAGCACCAGTATCATAATCAAAACCAGTGCAGCATTATGAAAATCACAGGCCCTGGGCTAGGCCACTAAGAAGGGCCCTTTTCACTGGTAAATTTTTAGGGAAAAAACAAATAGACTGCACCAGTGCCATATAATGAAAATCACAGGCTCTAGTCTGTTCAGTACTCTGGACCTAGTCAAAACTGTCAGAAAGGGCAGGGGGAAATAGCTCAGTCTCTCTCTGCTAACATGACCCCACACCCCACCCCCAAACTGTGCAGATATAGAGCCAAGTATAGATATTCTCAACTGTTCCACAACCTTTCTACTGCCCACCTAAATGGAGTTCGCAGACCACCACTGGTTCACGGAATGCAGATTGAGAACCTCTTGCCTAGAGGCTGATCTGCACAGTTGTGAAGCATACTGCCTACTCAGACCATGTTTAATTTGTTTGATCCATTTGTAGGTCATCTTTCAGAGCAAAATTCCCAGGGCAGCATACAATTTAAAATGAGAAATGCAATAGTATTCCATATAAAACATTAAAAGCACAGGAGGAGCAGCCATAAAAATAATCAAAATCCAGCACAGCTATTAAAAACAAAACAGTACTAGAAAATGAGTATCCACAATCCGCTGGCCCAAGCCTGAGCCCTATCCCCTTCCATTTATTTACTGTTCATTAAAGGCACAATCCTATGCATGTTTAGACAGAAAAAATGTCCTACAACTCCCATGCTGGATTTTTTTCATGTCTAAACATGCATAGGATTGTGCCCTAAATTAGTGAAGCCCACAAGAAAATGTTCCTAGGAATCCTGCCCCATTCACTGCCCTTTCACAAGCTCTGCTCCTATGGATTTCAGTAGGGCTAATCAGTGCAAGATACCATTCCAGTTGATTGTGACCAATTGCTTTTAAGTGCCTGATGCATAACACTCAGCTTACCACTACTGGCACTCCCCAACACCTCCCCTTTGGTGTTGCCAGTGTCTCTTTGGAAGAGAGATGAGGGAGCTGCCAGCTGCAAACCATCCAGTCTGGTGAGAAGACACCTCCCCAAATATCCCAAGCTGTTATTTAAACTGGGCTGCTGTGACCCATGAAGTGTGGCAAGACCCACACTAGTAGTGCAACCTGGATTAGCTATTTCTCTCTTACTGTTAGTTTTGATCTTGTTTTGGTATGGTATCATTTAATTTTAATATTGAATGTAATTTATTGACTTTGTTCTATTTGACTTTTTTGTAGTGTTTTTTTTTTTTTTAATGATGCTGCATTTTGATTTACGATGTTTATCTTTAGGTCTCTTTTTTATTATTTATGCCCAGAAAAGGATCAGAAGCCAATGTAGCTGTAGGAAAACTAACATAATATGTGCCATTTGCCCAGTTCTGGTAAGTAATCTGTCCACTGTATTTTGAGCTAACTGCAGTTTTCAAACAGTTTGCAAAGGCAGCTCCGGCTGGGTACAAAGTATTACAATAATCCAAATAGGACGTTGCCAGAACATGGATGAATATGTCCATGAGGGCTTGTAGCTGATGCACCAACCTCCGCTCTGTCCTTATCTGGACAGAAATAGCCTAGCTACAGTTATCCATGCTCTGGTAACCTCTCGTTTGGATTACTGCAATGCGTTATACGTGGGGCTGCCTTTAAAAACGGTCCGGAAACTTCAGCTGGTCCAAAATAGGGCAGCGAGATTGTTAACCGGGACTGGCCGATGAGAACATATTATGCCTGTGCTTTCTCATCTGCACTGGCTGCCAGTCTGTTTCCGGGCCCAATTCAAAGTGCTGGTGCTAACATTTAAAGCCCTAAACGGCTTGGGGCCAGGGTATCTGAAGGATCATTTTAATCATCTTAATCATTTTAATCTTGTAGTTGTTTTTAATTCCGTTATTGTAACTGCTGGTGCTAGCTCTGCTGTTTGTTTTTAATCTGTGGTTTTAAATTTTATATTTTATATTGTATTTTATGATTTTAACTGTTGTAAACCGCCCAGAGAGCTTTGGCTATTGGGCGGTATAAAAATGTATTAAATAAATAAATAAAAACCCTTACTCAGTCTCAACAGGAAATTATCCTTTTTTCCACCAGTAAACACACAATGATGCATAAAGCACTGTACATATATAACAATAATAATGCCAAATCATCAGATCATAGTAAATAAAGAATAATGATGTAAGTCAACTTTGAACTTCTCATTCCAAAAAGCAATAAATAACATCCAAAACTATCTTCATATGTTTGGTTTTCTCTAAAACATATATAAGAGATCATTAGGTCTCTTAACATGAATAACTTAGTGAGTCATTCAATGTGAGTATAACATTGATATTATTATTAACTGAGCTATTGGTATTACTTATTCTTATTTAAATTTTGAGTGAACTGTGATTGAGTTAATGTTGTATTATAATGTATCATCGTTATGGCTACTGTATTTGTTTTGTGAACCTCTATGAACACAATGTATTGTAGAAAATACAGTATACAGATAAATCAGTGATGACTGTCATGAGCTGCTTTAGGCACAGTCCACCACGGAAAAGTGCCATATAAATTGAATTAAACTAAACGAAAACTAAATTAAACATATGAATTGTGTAATTCTGTGTTTTGTTACCTAAACTGAATGATACTGTGATTATTTTTTCTCATAGTAATCCCATCTGTGGTTACATTTTTAGGCCTAGATTCTTCAAAGACTTATGTTTACATTTTAAGTGCTTAAAATTAAGTATATTGCTGTATTATAATAAAACTAAGTTAGATGGCTTAGAACATAACATCTATTCAATAATAACTAATAAGTTCAAAACCGATCTATGACCCAAATTATTGAGTTATTTTACCAATCATCATGTAGTTTTAAATAAATAGTCATAGCAAAATTTTAAAGGCAAGGAGAGTTTACATTTATATGCCCATAAAGCACCAAAACTACTTTATGACACCATTAAACTTACTTATTTCCACAATATTACTTGATGGCATGGCACAGCTGCAGAAAAAGCAGTGCATTGCAAGCCCCCTAATGACATGATGCCCAAACCCTGCCAAATGTGCAGCAATATCATCCTTTATAGGAATGGTTACATTTAATGTGCTTTCATAATGCGAATATGAAATCCTCCCCTTTGCCAGAGGTGCAGTTTCCTTAATCTTCATAAGTGGCAACTTCACTTCTGATTGCCATAGATGATGGATGTGATGCACAAATGTAAGTGGGGAAAAGCATACTATTCCAATGCAGCACACAGTAAAGCAAAGCATGGCTCAGTCCTACTGAATGAATGGGCTTTTCATTGCAATCCTCCTATGCCCTCTTATCTGGGTGTAAGCCCCCTTGAACTCAATAGGTCCTACTTCTGAGTAAACATGTATAGGATTGCACAGTCAAGTACACAGTTAAACACTGAGGTCCCATTGATTGAAATGGAAGTGGGGGCTAAACTACACATGACGTTAGTCTCTACTAGAGCACAGGATTTTTCTTTCAAAATTAGCCAGTAGAGGGGGAGGACACTGTATGCCCACCCCACTGGGATACCAGTCCAAATCCCACTCCCTTCTACATCTGCAATTTGCATGGGGGGATGATTCCACTCACTTAAATGGGAGCTTTTTCTCTGTCTCTGCTAGTCCTCTAACATCAGAAGGTTGTCGCACACATACAGCACAGCGTCTGATGAAGGTTATAACCGTCAGGTAGGTTACTATGGATGTGTAATCTTTTAATGTGGGTCTAATTTTCCCATTAATATATTTTTGAATAAGATTAACACAAGATGGCATAGAAATCAGTACGTTTTGCTTCCATCTATATCTTATTTTTCAACTGAGCCCAGTGTACAGATGCCATGGTAAGGCTGGAGCTCACAGATTTGCAGAAAAGTTAAACCAGGGCCAAAACTGTCGCCTATATTTAATGTATAGTGCCCACTCTCTCCCTTCCAGCTGCTGAGTTCTCACAGAATCTGGACTCCACAATCAAAGGAGGAAATGGCAAAAAGTAACTGATTGGTTGCACTTGATTCGATTGGCACAAATATATGCAAAGTAGCACGGAAGCACTCCTCACACTACTGCGACATGAATTGCACTGTACCCCTAACCTTTGTTCTTATTTCCAACACAGGAAGTGAGATATTAATTCATTTTCATACCTCTTGGCAGAAGTGTATAGATTCAAACACTTGTCATTACTGTGGTTCTGTTTATTATTTTGTTTACGCCTGTCAGAGCCTCCTATTCTGCCGTGTAGCAATTTCTGTAGTGGTGATTTCTGTTTAGCAGTAGGAATTGAGGTTAAAGCAGGTCTAATTTAAAATTGCCACTTAAATGCATGATTTCTGTTATATAAAATGGATGGCTGATGACATCTATGCATTTGGATTCATATGAAGAATCAGGGCATTGTCAGGTTGGGTCACAGAGCCACAAAACACATAGTAATCTAAATGTATTTATTCGAGTTGTACCATACGAGAAACTTTAAAATTTTAATTCAGATACTGTTTCTAAGTCACAGATGCCAAAATAATGGCAGCATTGTAAGGAAACTTCAGTTCAAAAATATTATCAAAATAGCAATACATCAGGGAAAATAATCCAGCTTGTTTCCAATGTTGATAGACAAATATTAGCTATCCAGATGGCTAGGAAACAACATAATTCTAACTAATCTTCAGATAACTATAGGAATTGGGAATCTTCAAACATTTAGTGCTGGAAACATGTGTAGGCATTATCTTGAGAAAAATATAGCAAAGTCTAACTGGGCAATTTTATTCTTTTAAAAAAATTTTTACTGGATATCCCCTTTTCTCATGCTAGTGTTGAAATGTCCAACAACACAAACATGAACTGCACAACAAGGCTTTCATTCATACTGATGTAAATCTGAGATACCTAGTGTTATACATGTACGTGCCAACCGAAAGAAGGGCACATTTCCATAGATGCGGGTTTCCACATCTATGTATCCCTATGTGAAGGCATATACACAAACAGGTACTGTGTGTAGGACTCATGGCTCATGCACTCATAGAGCCTTGGTCAGATAATGGGTAACAATACTAATAATATGATTGGTTGGAGCGGGAAGGACTAAATCAGCCTGCTCTTCACGTTCCTGAATAACTGATGGACTCTGTTGCTGGTTATCTGACTAGGGCTATATGCATATATTCGCAGCTGCTTTGCTTTCATACAGTTCGATTGGGATTTTGTAGTGTATTGCAAAATTAAGTCATGCTGCTTCAATTTTTTAAGTGTAAGCTACTTTCCTTGTATATTTATCATATAAATTATAGTGCCAGTTTCCTCAGTTGTATCCTCTAGTCTGACTCTTAGTTGTTGCCAGTAATTTCTTTTTTTAAAAGGCTTTTGCGTGCTCAGAGAATTATTCTTTAGCCATAAATATAAGGGGAAAGCAAGTATTGCTTTCTTTAAATCCACACAAGACTGCAGAAGAATCTTAATTAATCTCTAGAGACACAGTCTGTCTGTTCATTGGTTATGTTTAACTTTGTAACAAATAAATATTACTTGGAGGCAAAACTTGCATGTTCTCATCTTTGTACAAACAGTTTGAGCCTGAAGCACTGAAAACTATAGTAAGTATCCAAGATTCTTCAAGGAAAACACTTCTTAAGTTTCCATTTCAGTATTTGGAACTAATGGTTTTCCATGTATCTGTAGGAAGTTGCTAATACTTTAAATTTAGAGGAATGTAGAGCAATGTATGCATGTTTACTCAGAAGTTCCACTGAGTTTATAGGACTTACTCCCAGGTAAGTACTGTGTCCAGTTCTGAGCATCACATTTCAAGAAGAGTGTAGACATCCTGGAGCATAACCAGAAGAGGGCAACAAAGATGCTAATGGGGTTGGAAACCAAGTCCTATGAAGAATGATTGAAAAAGAGGAGTATGCTTAGCCTGCTTAAAATTATTAAGGGTAGATATGACCGCTGGCTTCATGTATTTAAAGGGCTATCACAAAGACGATGGAACAGACTTGTTCTCTGTTGCTCCAAAGGGCAGGACTAGAACCAATTGCAGGAAAGCAGATTAGATAAACTTCCTAACAGTAAGAATTGCTCAGCAGTGGAACAGACTGCCTTGGTAGGTGGCAGGGTCTCCTTTGCAGGAGGTATTTAAACAGAGGTTGTATGGCCATCTGTCAGTGATGCTGTAGCTGCATCCTGTATTGCAGATTGTGCATTAAGCACAGGGGTGGACTACCTGACTTCCAAGGTACCTTCCAGCTGTAAAATTCTATGATTCTGTTAATGATTTTTGGGTCTGAAAGGCTGGTAAATGTCATACTCAGTTCCATCCCTAGGCTCTTTCTCTCAGAACTGCAAGATTCTGCAGCTTAGCTCTAACCCAGGCCTCAAACATTGGCAACCCTATCTGTAATGGGGCTTTCAGCCAGGATATGGGAGGGTTTGGTTGCCTTGGCGGATGAGCTACGCTTTGTGGATGACCTATGCTGAGGACTGGATGTGGGGAGCATGACCTTATTACAGTAATACCTTGGATTGCAAGTAACTTGGTTTGAGAGCGTTTTGCAAGACAAGCAAATTTTTAAATATTTATTATTATTATTATTTTTACTTGATATACAAGCGACGTCTTGCAATACAAGTACTGTAGTACGGCTTAAATTAAAAATCTCTGTACAAATTTTTTTGGGGGGAATTTTGTTTTGTTATAAGAGTGTTTTGGATTACAAGCATGTTTCCAGAACGAATTATGCTCTCACTCCAAGGCATGGCTGTATTTGGATTATATTACACTTGTCTTGAAAGACTTGCACTGGTTGGCAATTGCTGTTGGTCTTAAGCTTTAAAGCCCTAAATGGCTTAGGCCCTGGCTATCTAAGGGACTGCCTGTTTCACTATGAACCTGCCCAAGTATTAAGATCTGCAGGAGAGGCTCTTTTGAGGGCTCCATTACCCACAGAGGCCTGTTTGTTGGGCCCACGTGAAAGGGCTTTCTCTTGTGTTCCTGCCTAACTATGGAAAACACTCCTTCAAGAAGTATAATTCGCCCCGCACTCTCTTTGCCTTTAGATAGGGTGTGAAGACACATCTTTTCAATTTAGCCTTTTAAAATGTATAGTTTGTAGTGCTTTAATGTTTTTACTGTTTCTAATGTTCTTGTTGTTATTGTTGCAAGGCTTTATTGCTTTGAATTGTTGTACACCAAAAGCACTGGTGCACGTAGCATTCTTGTATAAAGTCTTGGCCCAAGTGTTGTATTTGTTTAAGTAGTGTCAAAATACTTTAAAAGCAAGTAATATCAGGACATCAGGCAGCTTGTGACTTTTAAACAAGACTCTGGCTCCGACTGGCCTACATTTTGTCATCTGCTTTTGGACAAATACAAAGCTAAATTGTCGAGGTCAGTCATTTGCTATGCCATTCTGTGCTTTTACAAGTCATTTACCACCACCACCTCAGCGTTGACAGCTGTAGTGTACAGCACTATTTCTATAATGGGTTCTTCACTGCTAGCAGCAGAGATGAAAAGGCAGGTGGAATGCTAAAAAATATCAGGGAAGAAATTGAAAAGAAAACAGCAAGTATTATAACGCCATTATAGAAATTGGAGCATTCACATTAATATGGAACTGAAAGTACAGGAGAGGGCAAATACATGAATCTGAGGCATGAACAATCTCTCTTACAAAGAAAGCCTAAGTGGGTTGGGTTGGGGCTATGTTTAGTTTAGGGAAACGATTGAGAAGGCACATGACAGAGGTTGATGAAATCATGAATGGCATAAAAATGGCTGTGGAAAATGATTCATTCTCAAAATGCAGTAATACCTTGGATTGCAAGTAACTTGGTTTGAGAGCGTTTTGCAAGACAAGCAAATTTTTAAATATTTATTTAATTTTTTTTTTACTTGATATACAAGCGACGTCTTGCAATACAAGTACTGTAGTACGGCTTAAATTAAAAATCTCTGTACAATTTTGGGGGGGGGATTTCGTTTTGATATAAGAGTGTTTTGGATTACAAGCACATTTCTGGAACGAATTATGCTCTCAATCCAAGGCATGACTGTATACAAATTTGGATTCATTCAGTGATACACAGGAGATTTAATAGGAGGATGAAAAGGAAATACTTTTTCACACAACAGATAAGTGAACTGTGAAGTTCACTGCCCTATAGTGATGTGATAGTGTCTAGTTTGTTTGCTTTTTAATTATTAGATGCATTAATAGGGGATAAGATCAATAGCCTGAAATGCAACTTCTATGTAAGTCTGACCACCAGAAGCTTCCTGTCAGTTTACAAGGGGGACTGGGTGAGCATTGCTATCATGCCTTGCTTGTCATCTCTATATCTTGTGCTCCTGGCCCTACCCCCATCTTCTGTGCATTGGGTAGAACATGAGAAAGGGCTCAACATGCATACCACTCTGCATACATAATGTTTGTACTCACGTTTGAGGATTCTGGATATCTGAATTGGGCTGGCATGGGCATGCTGGGGCTCGCTGGGGCTGGTTGCTTTCTTCTTACTTTCAAAAGCATTTTATAGTCAGCGTGTGGCTGGCTGGTCATGTACGTGGTGACAGAGGCTCGTTTTATTATTTTTACTAAACTGTTTTATCTTTCGTACAACAAAATGGCGCTTATTCACAAGTAAATGTGTTTAGCATCAGGGCAGCAGAAGCAAACTCCATTTTATTCCTGTAGTTGTTATTTCAATTTAAAATGTGAAACTGCACATGCTCAGAGTATTTCTCTTTTATCAGGATTAGCAAACGAGTGTACGTGTGTGTGTGTTCTACTGTAACATATCCGGAATGTAGAAGCAGTTGTACAGCATAGAATGGTAGTGGGTGGTTGGGGGGGGGGGAGAGAAGCAGGGGAGGCTGGTGACTCCTGTGTCAGTGGGGCTCTTTATCCATTGCATCTGTTTTGTGTGTGTGCTTTATAGGAGCTCTCCATGGTGCTGAACTCCATCCCCCCAATAAGGTCACCTACCATGGAGCACCATGGATAGCTCCTATAAAACTCAAACAACAAGATGCAATGGCTAAGAAGCCCCACTGACACAGGGGTCACCACCAGCCTCCACTGGGGAGAAGAGAAATGTTTGTTGTATGTTTCACAACTGAAGTAATACACATGGCTGTCTAAAGCCCCCCACCCCACCCCGTAAGACCATTACGTTGAGAGTTTAAAATTACCTAGCTGCACCACTGGGCAGATACGAATTTCTGAATTCTGGAGATGCGAACTTAAGAGCCCTGCTTTACTGTGCTCCCCAAGATGAGCATACTGCTTTTTTAGAGCGTGCATCCGAGTTTCACACCTCACTTGTGAAGTGACTGTAGGATTACCACATTTGCAAAGACCAATTTGTAGTACAAACACAGTAATATATGACATTGTGTATATAATATTTACTAGATAGCAATTAGCCTGAGATTGCCCAGGATTAGAACAACAGAGCACAGGTTAGTGTAGGCTTGCTAGTCAGACCTGCAGAACAGAATAATGGGCAGCTGTTTTTATACACAGGCACATGGATTCATGGCTTGCCAATGATCAGTTGAGCATGAAAGGGGAATGGGTTGTAAACATCTGGACAAAAAACAAGAGCAGCAGTAAGTGAAGTGCAGAGAGTACAGAGCCGCTTCATATGATCCATCCTAACCTACCCTGTATTATTTTATTAATGGTTTCTTTTGCAGACCACACTTAAGGGTTGGGGGGGGGGTTCATGTATATTTTAAATAAAAAAATTAAGGCTGGGTTTTTTTAAAGATGAGGTAATCAATATGTGTACTATCCAAAACATTTCTGGGTATTTTGCAGTCTTTGATGTGATGCCCAGTGTAATAATTTAACAGTTCTCACACAAGAGGTAAGCATGACTTCTCATGAGCGCCCGCCTATGAAATAAAGGCGTCACTGCAAGTTCTCTCTTCTTCTCTGTAAGACACACTTTCAGTGTTTGGTGGTTGTTGGGGGTGGCAGCAATTTTATTCCACTGCTCAGCAGCTCAGAAATAATTTGTGAATCCTTTAGATGGAGATTTAACTAAAATAGATATGCAATTCTGATAAATGTGCATGGTAATTAGTGAAGTCACACAAATGGAACTAAAGATAGAGAAGTTAAATGTAAATGTATATAGTGATAATTTTCTATATTTAGGAACTATAAATTATCACTGGGGAGCAAAAGTTTCTTTTCGAGCCTGCCTTTGAGATTGTTCTGGCTATTAGGAGTGTAAAATTAAGATATTAAGGGCAGTATCCTTTCGGCACTAGCACTAACATAAATAACGTGCTCGAGTAAGCTGTTTCTAGTGCAATGACAACAGCATTTGCTAGCATGACGGGTTTTGTGGGGGGAAACCCATTGTGCCAGCATACGCTGCATAGAGGTAGCTTACCCTAGCACAACATAATTTACAGTAGTGCTAGTACCAAATAGGATACTGCTCTAATAGAGCTTTATTTACCTTCTTGCCCAAAAACCAGGATGAAAGCTGCAAAAGGGAGCTAGCAACACACGTGGCAGTGAAACAAAATAACTTTGCAGCCATGGAATATCTGCCATCATCACAGAGCACTGCACATTGTTGTGCATTATTCATAAGGTTTTAATATACATCAAAACTTGAAATATCTGTGAGCGCCTTTGTAGGCATCTTTGTGGGAAGTTTTCTTCTTAGGAGGAATAGAATCTTGTACACAATACAACCTGGTTACTTCAGAGAAAATGAGGAAGTCAAGGCATCCAGAAGCAATGTGATTAATTGTATGCTACTCTGCTGATGACTAGAACAACTCTTCTTCTTCCTCTTCCTCTTCTTCTTTGATCAAGCCATGAGGGGGTAAGGAGTCATCTAAATTGCATGCTGCAAATGTAGCAAGACTTCCAAATATAGATTGAGTTGAGGGAGGTGGCATCAGAAATTGGCACCACTGGGCAAATGCTGAGGTCCTCAGGAGAGCACACCGATGCCAGCCCCTGACTAGCTGTCTCTGATCAGCAACAGCAGCAGCAGCAGCCGTCACTCCTGTTGGCGAAGAGGCCTAGAGGTTTTAGGCCACTTGCGTAAGTAGACCTGCTCCTCTGAGCTGCACTGCTGTCATCTGAAGCCTCCTTCTCCCACCCAATCATAGCAGCAGGCAGTACTTCCTACTCCTTGCAGTGCTGTCACAACTACTAAATCCCCAGTACAACAGTACTGCAAGGATCAGGCATCACAGCTTATCATCTCCCTTTGGGCTACACCCAGAGGGAGAGGGCAAGCGAGCAAGCAGAGGCAACTGCATCTTGCTGCCATTCCTGCTTGCCTGTTTCCTCAATCAGGTGAGCCTATGGGCAGGTTTGCATGCCACTTTTAGCCCAGGATGGCTATGTAGCCTCCCTGAGCTTAAAGATAGCTCAGGGCCCCTGCTGTGGGCACAGTGGGGCTCCTGAGGCACCTCCCCCCCTCTTCCCCCCTCAGTCTTCCCACCGGCAGTATCTCAGGGGACGCTGTGGGAGCACTGAGGGGAGCAGAGCAAGGATGACAGCTGCCTAAAAGTGCCCAAGCAGCACTTTTGGGCAGTTTTCAGAGGCTCCCCAGCAGCGGTGGGGAGGAGCCGCCTTCCTCAAGAGGAAGCCCAGCACAAGGTGGCTCATCCACTCCAATTGCTGGCAGCCCTGAGCAATGAGGGGATGAGCCACCTTGTGTTGGGCTTCCTCTCAAGGAAGCTCAGCACAAGGTGGCTCATGCCCTGTTTTCGCCCTGCAGGCAGCGCACCGAGCAAAAAGTGTGCATTCTCCTGTGTTTCCCCTGGAGGAGGCCCAAGAGAATGCGCTTCCTCTCACCCCTGCCCTCCAGCACAATCACTCTGCAATCGCACTGGCGGGCAGGGGGGGGGGGTCGCCTCCTCGCCTGCTGCCATGATCGTCCTGAGATCGCACAGGCAGGCAGGGGGGAGGCACCATGCGGGGCTTGGGAAGGCAGCGCGTGGCGGACACTGGGCAGCAGGCAGGGACAGCAGGGAACAGGAGAGTACTCCAGCAATCCGGCTAGTGTGATATCCTCTATGCCACTGGCCCGCTGTCATCGGGCTTCATCCTGAGGAGCCTGATGACAGCGCGCCCACTGCCCCCCCACCCAGCCCAGAGCCGCTCGGCCAGAGCGGCAAAACTTTCTGCTGCTCTGGCCAAGGGGCTCTGTTGCTAAAATTGCTTGACCATGGCTTAGCGTGTCATCCGGGCTCAGATGACACACTAAGCCACAGACGGTTAAGTGAACCCTAGAACAAGCCATGGCTTTGCAGGGTGGCTTTGTGGCCACCCCATGGAGGGTGGGGTGCTGGGTTTGGACAACATGCTAAGCCACTGTGGCTTCAAAGCCTTGGTGGCTTAGCGTTTCATGTGAACCCAGTCAATGTTAGAGTAGGATCAGAGGTAGCTTGCTTGGTTTGCATTTTAATGCAAGCATACCCAATTTGCGCTTCTTAAACCAATATGTGAAGCAAAACAGTTATACTGTGATATTCACAGTTATCTGAATCTTGCGGTGCAGTTCTCCAATCAAAAAATGCATATATTATGGGAAAGCATGGATAAAAATGTGTATTTCACTGAATGCACAAAAAACATGTTGTATTAGGGGACATTGCTTGCAAAAATGCATTTCTTAAGAAAAGGTGCATACAACAACTGCATATATTAATGGAAATGCACATGAAAATGCTTAGAAATGTTCCTGCAAACTTAAAAAAAAAAAAAAAAAACTGAAGCAGAACTGGGATGAAATGAACTTAAGGTTGGAAAAATGAGAAAATGATTGAAAATCCATAGATTGGAAACAACTATAAGGAGTAGCCACCCACTTGTCTGCTTACCTGCACTCTCCCTCAGGGAAGTAGTGATTATTTGGTCTACATGACCCAGTCCCCACTGCTGCCCAGAGGGACAGCTTGGTAGACAATTAGCTGAAGGTGATGGTGGCTGCAAGGAGTAGCCACCACTGCCTTACCTCTTTCCGGGGGGGGGGGGTGGACCCTTTAGGCCCAATAATCACTGCAGCCCTGAGAATGAAAGAGGGCATTTGTGTGAACAAATGAAGTTAGCCGCTGCTCCTTGCTGCTCTCACTTGCTTTGTCTGGGTGAGATTGTGGGATCAGAAGGTAGAGAGGAAGAGTGGAAAGGTCCTACTTGACCCCCACCCGCCAGCCCTGGAACCAGTCCCGAGTAGTAGTTTGTGCAATGCAGTCTTTAAAACAGAAGAGGATAGCTTTTAAACACACTTACTTGTCTACATCATTCTGACTGTGGGACTCGGACTGTACAGCATCCCCCAAGCCAGTCTTACTGTTACTCCTCTACGCAGCTACAGCCAGTCTCCATTGTTTTCAGGTCAACCAGAAGGCAAAGTCTTAATCGAATCAGAAGTTTCTAAAAGCTCCACTTTGATACATGTGGGATTTCTGAGTTTGCTTTGAAGTAAGCTTAACCATCACCATCGTTGTTTGTCAACCACAAGATTTAGAGAAACGGACGGATGACATCCAGATGACTGATAATGCTGGTTTAATAATATCTGAGTTTGCTCTGAAGTAAGCTTAACCATCACCATCGTTGTTTGTCAACCACAAGATTTAGAGAAACGGACGGATGACATCCAGATGACTGATAATGCTGGTTTAATAATATCAACACAAGACCTCCCCTAAAGCTGGCTTACTCACACATACCCCAATCATTTAGCAAAGTCATACATTAAAGACTCCTGGTTTATGTATATCATACATATTGATAGCATTAAAGGGGGAAAGAGTCTCTGGAAGCCCCAATGTATATGTATAATAAAGAGTATGTAAGTTGAATGGGTTCAGTTATGCATTCTGCCTTTGATTTTCTTTAAAAGGCCTCTTTAAAAAAATATAATCAACCTGTGTTTCTCACAGTGGAGCTATAATGTGTAGCTGTTAAAAGCAGGTGTTTTTATAGTAGTGTTCAACCTTTATTTCATCCCCCCCCCTCTTTTTTTAAACATACAATCCATTTATGAGCATTACTGTTAGATGCACAATGAAGGTAATCAAGCATCTTTCTATAGCCTCAATTTGGAATCATCAAGAGTAGCAAATCGGCATACAGTTGCAAGAGTTAAAAACAGGAATTTTATCATTTCTTGCACACTCAGATTAATGGAGCCAAACAAATAGATAAATGCATACTGTTATAATTCATAAACCAGAATAATGGAGTTTGACATCTTTTGAGTAAATCTCCATCCAGTATGAAATGACGTGCATATTTGTGTCTCTGTACTCCATAATGGAAATAAAGAGTTTTGTGTCACCTTCAAGATTAATAAATTTATTGTGACCTAAACTTTGGTAAGCCAGACCTAGGGACAGGCAAATCAACCTATGTCCAGTTCTTGTCACTTTCACCTGTGTTCACCCATAAGCCTCTTCCACCCTGTTTCCACTTTAATCTACACATTAAATGCTTATTTAAATAAATATTTTAATTGTGTTTTTCTATACATATGTTTTGAATATGTTTTTTGAGCCAGAAATGCATTAGAACATTTGGGAACTGCAAAAGCCATTTGGCAACTATATTCCAATCCTCACATTAGTCCCTGTGGTGTGGCTCAGGTCAAATCATTCCTTTCAGTTCTGGGCAGTTCACAGAAATTGTAACCCACAAATACAAGATAATAAAAACATAATATAAAATCTTGAACATAAAATTTTAAAAACAATTTAAAATATCTAAAACCCACTACAATAAGATACTGGGACCTGATAAAACAACTAACATAAATGCCCCATTATATGTCATCAAACGCCTGGGAGTAGAGAAACGACAACCTGGCATTGAAAAGATGACAATGTTGGCACCAGGCAAACCTCAGCGGGGAGAGCATTCCACAATTGGTGGGGGGGCTACCACAAAGAAGGCCCTCTCCCTTGTTGTCATCCTCTGAACAGCCCTTGAAGGAGGCACTGGAAGAGGGCCTCAGATATTGATTGTAGTGCCCGGGTGTTGCAGTCCTGAGCTGTGTAAGGTTTTAAAAGTTAAAACCAGCACCTTGAATTGGGCTCGGAAATGTACAGGCAGCCAGTGCAGATGAGCTAGAATTGCTGTTTATATGCTCAGGTGCCTGGTCTCTGCTGTTAATCTGGCTGCTGCATTTTGCACAAGCTGCCAGATCAACATAGGTTGATTTGCCTGTCCCTAGGTCTGGCTTACCAAAGTTTATGTCACAATAAATTTATTAATCTTGAAGGTGACACAAAACTCTTTATTTCCATTATGGAGTACAGAGACACAAATATGCACGTCATTTCATACTGGATGGAGATTTACTCAAAAGATGTCAAATGCCATTATTCTGGTTTATGAATTATAACAAGGGCAGCCCCACATACAGCACATTGTAGTAATCTAACTTGGAGGTTCCCAGAACATAGACTGCTGAAAGCAGGTTATCCCAGTCCAAATAAGGGCATAGCTGAAGCTGATAAAAGCACTCAGTTCTACTGAAGCCACCTGAGCTTCAAGGGACAATGATAGTTCCAGCATAACCCTCAAGCTATGAATCTGCTCCTCCAGTGGGAGTGCAACGCCTTCCAAAACAGGCTAAACTCCCTCCCTCCAGTCAGAAAAACCACCCACTAACAGCATCTCAGTCTTGTCTGGATTGAGCTTCAGTTTATTAGCCCTTATCCAGTACATTGTCCCAGCCAGCCACTGATCTAGCACATCTGCAGCCTCACCACATGGAGTTGAAAATGAGAAACAGAGCTGCATGTTATCAGCATACTGATGGCAATGCAATGCACTCCAAAACTCGGGATGACCCCATTCATCAGATTCATAGAGATGTTAACTACCATGGGGGACAAAACCAACTCCTGCAGAACCCCATGCTAGAAATCCACGGGACCCAGCAATAATCCCCAAGCACCACCTTCTGGAGCCAACCATCCAAGTAGGAGTGAAACCACTGCAATGCAGTACCTCCTGCTCACAACTCAGACAGTTGCCCCAGAAGTCTGATGGTACCAAAAAGAGATCAATGGTATCAAAAGAAATCAGGGAGAATCAACAGGATCACACTCCCCATCTCTCTTGCAGCATAGGTCATCATACAGGGCAACCAAGGCTGTTTTTGTGCCGAAACCTGGCCTGAACCCTGACTGAAATGGATCCAGACAATCAGTCTCATTCAGGAGTGCCTGAAGCTGGTTGGTACTGCAGCCCCCTGCTCAAGGACCTTGCCCAGGAAAGGAACATTTGCCACAATAAGGTGCTAATTACCTTCCTGGTCCAGCTAGCTGTTCCCTCCCTCCCTGTTTTGATAAGCCAAGAGGGGCAAGGATCCAATAGGGGTTGTCAATGTTCTTGAGCAGTACCAACTGAAACTCATTCAACAAAACTGGACAAGACTATGCATATCAGAATTCATATCAGAATTTGCAAAGATTGACTTCTTTAAGCATCCTTAGCCAGAGCTCACTTTGTCAGATGGCTGAACTCACCCTCAGGAGACATATCTAGCTTGCAAGCAATTCGAGCATGGATACCTGAGCTTTCAGGAAAGAGACACATCAAGAGAGACTTGCAGTGGCTCCTGCCCAGCTCCCCTGGCTTCATCCAGTGTGGCTAGTCTACAGGGGCTGAGATGTCTACTCTGGCAGGAAAAAAAGAGATAATGCTTGGCTGGGTGGACCAATAGTCTCACTCAATGCAAGGCAGCTTTGTATGTTCACACCTGGCATGGGACTGAGGACCATGGGAGGAGAATGGTCTGTTTGGCAGTAGAATCCAAGTTCAGGCAATATGAGCATAGGTCAGGGAAAGGGGAATTGAGAGAGAGAGAGAGAGAGAGAGAGAGAGAGGAGGAGGAGGAATCATAGAATCATAGAATCATAGAAAAGTAGAGTTGGAAGGGGCCTACAAGGCCATCGAGTCCAACCCCCTGCTCAATGCAGGAATCCAGGTCAAAGCATCTCTGACAGATGTCTGTCCAGCCGCACCTTGAATGCCTCCAGACTGGGAGAGCCCACCACCTCCCTAGGTAGTTGATTCCATTGTCTTATTGCTCTGACAGTCAGGAAATTTTTCCTGATGTTTAGGTGGAATCTAGGTTCCAGTAACTTGAGCCCATTATTCCGTGTCCTGCAAACTGGGATGAACAAGAAGAGATCTTTGCCCTCCTCTGTGTGACACCCCTTCAAATACTGGAAGAGTGCGATCATATCTCCCCTCAGTCTCCTCTTCTGAAGGCTAAACATGCCCAGTTCTTTCAGTCTCTCCTCATAGGGCCTTGTTTCCAGTCCAGTTCCACTGTTAACAGTGGGATGGACAGGGAATGTTATGTGACTTGGGGAAAGGGCACTGCTGAAGAGGAAAGTGTATTTGTAGTGAATGATACAATTTTGGGCCATATGAAGGTATTTTAATTTTGTATACCATTCTTGAGGTTTGGAGCTAACCCCTCTCTCTGCCTCACCAAACAATATTCGTTCATGTGCATGAATGCAAGTAGAAACAGCCTTGCAAATGGAAAGTGCAATATTTACAGCTTTATAGTAACATACTATGTAAACATAATTTAATAATCCATTAACCTTTAAGGATTGTGAAGAACAAATTCTGTTTTGTACACTTTTGTTTATGATTGTTATTTTATCGCTGAAACTTAACAAACATTTACTGCCATCTAGTGGAGAGCGATACATTCTAATATCTCTGCAAAGTCGGTTGTTGTTCACCTGTTTGCCTTTAGTGGCCTTTTGAGCATACTGGTTATATTCTCTATAATTAGCTAAATGAAAATTTCATTACTGAGGCTGTGTACTAGTGAAACTACCCAGCCTACATCCCTAGAGTTGCTTTAATTTTGCTTTAATCTTTGCAAAAAGTGAAAGGGCTTATAAAGATTTGCATATAAATTGTTATTATTTTTGCCCTTATAGCTTGGATATGGTAGGTAGTGCAGAACACAGCAGCTTAATTACTAATGAGCCTGAATTGCTAAACCCATATCAGATTGCTTCCTCAGAGCATGTTACAGAAGCATATTATATTGCTTCTCTCTCTCCCAGGAGAGAGCATCTCACCTAGACTTCTACAAGGCATCAGTCGCCTTGAGTCTACCTTTTGCCCTATCTTCCAAATTAATCTCTGGGTTGAATTAGCTCACACTCCTGTCTAATCTGTCTGTGTCAAGGACAGCCAAGAGTAGACTTGCACCAAAAGTCTCCTGATTGGTGCACTCCTTCCCCTTGTAGTAAGCCACTAAAGCAGTGGTTCTCAACCTTTTTTGCCCTGTGCTCCCTTTTTACCATGTGTCAGAATGTCATTCATTCCCTCCCTTTCCAAGATTGTCTGACTTAATCTGTGCCATACAATAAGGTGTGATGTCCTGTAGATTATGTACAATCTGTAGAATTGTAATTTGTAGAAAGATCAGTATTCCAACAGTTTGAGTCTGTGGTCTGCATTTTTCCCCCTGGAACCCTAAAATTCCCCCCCTGGGGGAGATTCCCCCCCCCCCCGGTTGAGAACCCCTGCACTAAAGTCTGTAGGGAAGAAGTAGTAGTCTTATCCTCCTAGGACTCTGCATGGATTTGCAGATCTCCAGATCTGACCTGGCCAAAAACAGTTCCAAGTTAGGTCTGAATCAGGGCAACAGCCAGTCTCTGGGCACGTCTGTGTGGTTTGTCTAGATATTTCTGGCTCCCCTAGTCTCTCTGCCTGCTGCCATCCCTGCTGCTTCCCTGTGTCCTTGGTTCAGTCATCTTCAGTCAGATTCTTCCATTTGCTTGCACCATCTGCTTCTACACCACTGAACTTCTATATTACCTTGACACAGAACTGCTTCCTGTTCTTTAACTAGGCCCTCCAGGCCAGTTCTCCAACCTGCAGTTTGTACCTTTTACCATCCATGTGCTGCTTGGTTGCTTGTGGCCTGCGCTGGCAAAATCCATGCCAGGAGGGCAGCAGGGAGGCTTCTCAGTAGCTGCCTCACAGTTATAGAATTCCCTCTCATGAGATGCTCCGCAACAGTGCCAGCTCCAGGTTTTCAGGGGCTCTTGGGCACAATGCCTTCAGTGGGGGGGGGGCTTTTCTGAGTGGGCTCCCTCCTGGCCACTGTCACCACAGCCCATTCTCTTGCACTCTCCCTCTGGACCCAATCCACACAACTGCCCAGAGGGCGAGAGTACATCACAAATGGAGGATGCTGCTCCATCTCCGCACTCTAGTCACTGGCATGCACACTCAGAGAGGGTAGGGGAACTGGCACTGACAGCAAAGAGGGGGGTCAGCAGGGCCAGGAGGTTTCAGTGTTCCGCAGTGAGTCCCCTGAAGATGTGTGAGCCTCAGTAGGTGCCCAGTGATGCCAACCCCTGATACCAGCCCTGCTCAGCAAGCCCTAAGCATCTTCTGGAAGCCCTGTAAAGATTGCTTGTTCGGATTGGCATTCAGTGGCCATTACGCTCAAGCATAGATCAGTAGGATTAGTTGGGTGATTTCAAGGATTTTTATTTTGTTGGTTTATAGTTCAGGGTTGATTTTAATCTTTTAAAGTTGCTATGCTCTGATTCTATTATCAGTTAAAGTCAAGTCTGTAAGATTCATACCCTGCTTTTATTGATCCTTAGAGGCATGATTGGTGCAGGCAGTGGTTTGTGCCAATGTGGTTACAATGGCACTGTAAGAGAGGGAGGCGGTTCCATACAGTGGTTCTACTTGTCACTTAAAATTCATCATAATCATGACCTCAGGATGTACAACTGGCCCAATGTATCTGAGTGAAGGCGTTAAAAAACCCCAAACACAGATAATGTATAGCTGCTGCTTAAATGAACCATTCTAGGTCTTAACCCTTACCCTTGTAACTTAAAGTCATAATTGAGATATGGATTATAAATTTTCAAAATACATTAATAAAACACTGTGCAGCCACTGCTCTGTCATTTGGACGCAGGAGCTGGCATCTCATAGTCAAGGCAGCAGCACTGATACATGTTGCTATGCTGATATCTTGAGTCAACTGGTAGTTTTGGCATAATCCCAGAACTGTTCTCCAGCTGCACACATTCATGTGTAGAGGCCAATACAGGTATTTGCACTTGTATTTTTTTATATTGTTACAAAATGCAAATAAAACTTTTCTTTTCTTTTTTTGCTACAGTGCTTCTGTATTGGATTTGGATTGGAAGCAGAATGAGTTTAGAAGAAAATATTTTTCTGATAGATTTGTATGACTTGCAGAAGTCATACAAAATGTGATAATTTCAGATTCAGTCATAAACGAGGGGAAGGATCTATAAGTGAACCTGTGCCCAATCAAATAGCAAGCCTATGGTCAATTAAATGAAATGAAAAATGCCAGCTTTACCATAAAGCACTTGCTTTCTAACCATGATAGAGACTCCAATTAATCTCTTTTTATTTATCTCCTTTCATATCCAAATTGCATTTTCAGAACAAATTTAAAAAGGAAGCTACCAGTATTATAAATATTTACATGTCTACTTTGTGTTACCCAAATTTGCAAAGTTAGAAACATATGCATCTGCTATATCTTTGCAGGAACATGCTCTGGTTTTGAGAAGGTACTCTTGTTTCAGACTATAGCCTTGACAATTCTTCAGAAGAATACTACTCCAAGCCAGCAGCAACAATAAAAGGTTGCTCAAGTTTTTTATTTGATGGGAAATTTGATATTACTGTACTGGCATGAACTCCTTTGATTTGGGTCATCCCTGTATCTTTAGCTGGGATTCTCCTGTATTGTGTGTAGAAATGCAGATGAAACTCATTTATCTAGGACTTAGCTACAAGTTCTGGGGACTTAAAATGCTCACCTCAAACAAGAAGAGAGAAGTAGAAGCTGTGAATTCTTCTCCAGATCAGGTTAAAAGAAGAACTCCTCATATTTCGCTCCTGTCCTCCCTTCCCGAATCCATAGATAGATCATAGATTATAAGAGTTGGAAGGAGCCTACAAGGCCATCGAGTCCAATCCCCTGCTCAATGCAGGAAACTAGAGGAGGGCTCTCCCATCCAAGTAATAACCAGGCTTGACCCTGCTTAGCTTTCCACACTCAGACAAGCTAAGCCAGCATAAGCCCCTCGGCCTTTCCTTTAAAATCAAGTTTTCAGCTGGTCTGGTAGTAGCAGCAGAAATGGCAGACGTCTGGCTACAAGGGGAAGGAGACAGAACAAAAGGCCCTGCTTGCCCCTTTGAAATGTAGTTATCCCAAGGGCTACTGGCAGTTCAGGGAAACCAGGGCCTTGCCTCCTGGCACTGAAGAGGAGAGGAAGGGAGAGACTTTCCACTCCCCACAGCTGAAATGCCATGGCGGCAGTAACTTGGGTTTAAAGGGGGAGCTGGGGGTTGGGTGGGGATTTGGGGGCTTCACAGTGGGGGGGGGATTCAGCTTTAGCTTAGAAATAAGCTGAGGTCCTTCCCAGTTTGGAGGAAGGAGTAACATAGCCACAGCCAGTATAAGCTGTGGGTGTGTCTTGCCTAACATTAGTTGCTTATTGCTCTCATAGTTTATTATAATTATTATTTATTATTTTATTAAAACATTTTTAAATCACCCTTTTCATCCTTGCGGATACCAGGGCAGCGTATAAATATAATGAAAACAATAAAAAAATATCAAAAACATAATCATAATAAAACAAAAAGGCAGCCAGTTCAATAAAACAGGTAAAAGCAGCCAGTTCAAATGCCTGGGGAGACAAAAAGATGTTGAGCGGATGCTTTAACTATTACAGTGCTGGTGCCAGTCACACCTCCACGGGGTGGGTTGACCTGCAACAGATGAGAAGGCTCTTTTTCTTGTTGACACATATCATGTACCTAAGATATTTGGCGAGTGGGAAGTTTCCCATAAATCTATGAAATGTAAGTGTGCCTGGCCTGCCTTCCAGGGCTAGGTTAAACATTGTTCTAAGTATACCAGAGAGTCAAGGTTCCGCTTTAGTTGCGCCTACTTCTCTGGGGTGTTCCCTGATACGGAAAGTATATTTGTTCTGCTGCCTTTGACATCTACCACAGCAGGTCAGAACATGCTGGCTATTCTTTCATTCCGAGAGAGGAGGAGAGACCAGGTTTCATGTTGGAGAGAAACATTAAGCTTGCCAACTGTACAGAAGCCGAATGGTCATGTTTTCTGTCTTCAGATGTTTTCATGAGGGCAGGGGGCTTCATATATGATTGCTATCCAAGGACGGTCAGACAAAACAGGAAAACATCCAAAATAACCCGATGGGGAAAAATATATATATAAAATTTTATTCCTCAACGTGTTTCAGCCCTGTACCATACATATATATTTGGGCCTTCTTCAGGAGTTTTGTTTTTTTTTTTAATTGCTTGCAGAGATCTCTGAAAAGATATGTCTCCAAGATAAAAATTCTACACCCTGTCTCTGCAAGCAATTTTTTTTTTTTTTTTAATCTTAAGCCCTGAAGAAGGGTGGTGTTTTTCCCCCAGCATCCTGAGATTTTGTCTCTTTTTCCTATCATGCTATCAAAGGAGATAAATGTCAGGATAAGGAACAATGGCTCTTATTTATTTATTTATTTATTTATTTATTATATTTATACCCCACCTTTTTTCCTGCAAGGAACCCAAGGCGGCTTACATAATCCTCCTGCTCCTCTCCATTTTATCCTCACCAAACCGTTCGTACTTTGATATATTTTTTTAAAATCTTCCTAAAATGAATTTCTTTTTCTCTTTCAAATTCACTACATGGATATCTGTGAGTAGTCATTTTTACTAACTGACTATGCACACAATTTATATTATTCTACAAGCAAAATGCTTGTTATGGCTGGGGACAGCAGCAAGGGCCTTTGTGTTCCGGGCATAGGAACTGGCCATACCTAGGTAGCCAGACACAGACACACTTAGGCACAGCTCACTTTTCCATGAAGCACCCTGTCCTGTCCCTTCGTGCATTGCAAAAGATCAGACTGGGCCAAGCTGCACTGAGGAAGAGAGGATGTCTAATTCTTCCCATCCCTGAGGTCTCCCATACCTCCTCTTCTTGTAATACAGATTGCACATATACTTGTGTGTTGTTGGCTCTGGAAACATACAACAAGGGACTATGTTTAAAATCCTGACAGAAAACAAAGCATAGAAACTTAAAAGTCAAGAATTGTATATATAAAAAATATAACCATAAAATATAATAAAATAGATTAAATTTTATAATGTAATGTAAACAATTTCCAGAAATATTTTTTTAAAAAATTATTATATATATAAAACATGTATAAGACAGAAACAATTAGACCTGTAGAATACAACGTCTTTAGGGCTGAAGATGATGATAATGTCCTTTCAGAGGACCTCTCTCTCTAGATGGAGTATTATTAGTACCAAAGTTTTTGTTTTGTTTTGTTTTGTTTGATACTTCCAGAGAAGTGTCCTCACAGCCTGTAAGCTTTCTTTACTCTTGTATAGAAGCCAAACGCGTTTCGGCCCAAAGGCCTTCTTCAGTGGCCCTGTAGTTTTCACTTAAGTCAATATACAAGCTAATGCTCTGTATCTGTCCAATTCAAGGTTGGTTTCATCTACCAAGCTCCTGAGGCAGTGCTCTGTTCACAAGATTCGGCCAACATGCAGAGGTCAGGGCAGGCGGGCAGGCACAATCACCTCATCCCACACACATTGAACGTAATTTGCTGTGTGAACAATCCAAATGATTTTGCTTTTAACATGTATGACTAACCCTTATTTTGACAGGGCAATTTCATCCTGTCAGTCCCTCGTGCTTTGACTTTGCGGCATGAAAGTCTTCCTAACCTGCTTGACGTCTATGTTAATATGATCACAGCAAGCTTCTGATGTACTAGTCTGAGCAAATAGTGTTTTAAAATATGAGATGGCCAGTCAATAAGGGACAGAGAAGGAGAAGCGGACTGGTTCCTTTTTTTTTTTTTTTAAAGGCTTTATTCCGTAGAAGTCCAAGGAACCTGTTTATATTTCCTGTCAGGGAGTCTCTCTTGACTATAAACCGCTTCCACTTCTAGGATCAATCAAGGGCACAGCCTGGGCATTGCAATTATGATAATTGGTAGCAGTATGCAGTTAATGACTGTGAAAGGAACCAGTTGAGTGGGGAGCCTGAGCAGAGCAGGGTGCACAGAGATGTTGAAGCATAACATCCACCAAAAGAACAGCCATTAGTGTACTTAGGTCTGTTTGCATAGAGGAAGTAAACAACAACCAGAAACAAACAACAGTATTATCTTTGCACTCTGTTGTTTTCCAATAGTAAAAATAATGTCATATTTTAAACTATTTTTGCTACTGCAAACACTTGCCTTTCAAAAACTGGATTCCTTTATTTCCCACAGAGTATTAGAATTCTGTGCTTAAAGATTCCAGAAATGCAGCCAGAAAACAGTAATTATGCAATTGTAATTTATTATTAAAAAATCAACTACATTTGCAAACACTTGTCCTTAAAGCGTATACAGGATTCTGCCCTGAAAGGAGGCCTTGAAATATTTTAAAGAAATAAATAAGAATTGGTGAGATGTTTCCCTCCTATGTCTTCAAGTATTATGTTTGGGTTTTTAGAAGACTTGGACATGTTGCAAAAATGCTGTGAGTCCTTTCCCCAAAGAACTCAATTGCTCAGAGAAAGGGAAGCAGCACACACCAGCAGTGAGTTTTTCTCCAGATTTTATTTCTGCGCAACAAGGACCTGCTGGGGCATGTGCCCAAATCAAAGCTGGACAAGGATCAGTGGGGCATATAAGCCTTCTTATACATTTTACAGCCATGGGTGGATCTTACTTTCAGCGAATCAAATACAATCATTAAACCGTGCCAACCAGTCAGATTTCGTTCCCCCTTTATGACGACAACCAATCAGATGTGTTTCTCTGAACATGGCAAGTTTTAATCTTTAGTTAGATAGATGGCCACCTGACCATCTTCTTGGCTAAAGACGTAGTTTCTCATGACCTCTTAGGTCAGCTAAGATATCGGGCCTGCTACTTTGAGTGGTACATCTTATCACTCAAAGGCAGGGCCGGCGCTAACGCTAGGCAAACTAGGCGGTTGCCTAGGGCGCGTAGCTGAAGAGGGCGCAGAAACGCTGCACTCCTCTTCGCTGCCGGCGCGCTCCTGCCCCACCCGGCCGCCTTGCCAACAAAGGCACCACCAGGTCAGTGCGGGGGGATTGCGCCCGGAGGTAGTGGTGGGACCAAGCTTGGGCACCGCTGCTGCCGCCCCCCCGCTGCCATCCCCCCACAGCCGCCGCAGCCCTCCCGCAGCTGCCGCAGCCCCCCCGCAGCCACCGGACCCCCACCACCACCTATCTTCTCCGTGCCGCTTCCGGAGCCCTGCCCGCGCTCTGTTTTGGCGGGAGGAACCAGGGCAACAGGGCTTAAACAGCCCTGTTGCCCTGGTTTCCCCAGCCAAAAACAGAGCGCGGGGGTCCCGTTGCGTCACTTCGGAGGAGGAGGAGGAGGCAGCCAGGGCGGGGGGAAGGTAGGTGGCGGGGGAGAAGGTAGGTGGGGGGGCTGCGGGGGGTGGGGGGGTCCAGCGGCTGCGGGGTGGTGGTGGTTTGCAGAGCAGGGCTGCTTTGCTCCAGAGCCCCCCCCACGGCACGAGAGGGGGGGCGCTAAATATAATTTCGCCTAGGGCGCCAAACTGCCCTGCACCGGTCCTGCTCAAAGGGACTCTTCTCTTCTCTCGCCTGTATTCTGGGATTTGGCACCCAGGAATAGGCTTTTGTGGGACTAGATAACAACTTAAGCGAAAACATGGCGGCTAAACATACAATTCAGGACAAAGAATACAATACAATCAAAACAGACCTTCAAGGTGCTCTGTCTGGACCAACAAATCAGATAAACAAAGCAGGTGCAGTGGCACATGGTATGCGAGCAGAATCTAGGTCAACTAACGGGGTGCACTTTGTTCGATTAAAGTTCATGAGGCTTCTGGATCTTTTATCTTAACAAATACCTATGGACAACAAAGTGGTCTTTCAGGGATCTTTGGCCTGTGTGAGGACTGTTCCCTAATGTCACTCTTGCTGGTCAGGGGATGCTGGGTCTTGCAGGACCTTTCTGTCTGTCTAAACCTGCAGGAATTGGGTCTTCTGTGCAGCTTTCTAACTCAGGCTTCTGTCATGCTAGGTTACACTGGTCTTTTGGCATTTCAGACTTGAAACTGGGACCTTTTTCTGAAGGCAGGTGACTTCTGGGAATCTTTGTGTGCAAGGCAGGTGCCTTGTTGCTGAGCTTCTGTGTGGCCTATGTGAATGGGCAATGCCTCTCACACCTGGGGTCTTAGGTGTTTTGGGCCTGATTGGGTCATTATTAGAATGGATCTTAAGAGTCCATTCTGTGTCTTTCTCTTTATTTGCCTGGAGGCAGCTCTTATGCTTCCAGCAAAGGAATTCCGCTAACAAGGTTCTATTGTTAAATTATCTTCTTCGGCCAGACAGTCTTCTGGGCGTACGGCCAGGCTAACTGATACTGATAACACTTTTGCAGGCGGGCAGCCAGGAGTGTGTGTGCGTCTGGCCTGTTTTTAAAATGGGTTTGTCTTTTCTTCTGATGCAAGCTGTGTACCTTGATAGGGGATAACTGAAACCTGGTGGGATGACTCCCATGACTGGAATACAGCAATTGAAGGGTATAACTTGTTCAAAAGGAACAGAAGCAACAGAAAGGGAGGTGGAGTTGCACTGTATGTTAAAAATACGTATCTCTGCACAGAGATACAGGAAGAGGAGCTTGGCAGCCCCATTGAGAGCATCTGGGTTAAAATAAAGGGGGCAAAGAATAAAACGAACATGGCGGAAGAGTCTACAACCGACCACCCAATCAAGGAGAAGACGAGGATGGAACTTTTGAAAAACAAATTGCCAGTGTTTCAAGGAGGCACGATGTGGTAGTAATGGGAGACTTCAATTTCCCTGATATCTGTTGGGAGACTTATTCAGCCAAACATGGCCCTCCAAGAAATTCCTGAGCTGTGCTGCTGATAACTTCCTCCTACAGAAAGTGGAGGAAGGAACTAGAGGATCGGCTATCCTTGACCTGATTCTAACCAACAGAGACGAGTTAGTGGATAAAGTGGCAGTTTCAGGAACTCTGGGGGAAAGTGACCATGTTATACTTGAGTTCTTGATTCTAACAGAAGCAAAAGCTGAGTGTAGCCAAACACGTACCCTGGATTTTAGGAAAGCCAATTTTAACAAACTCAGAACAATGATTAGTAAGATCCCATGGCAAATGACTCTCACGAGAAAGGGAGCCCAGGAGGGGTGGGAGTTTTTAAAAAAGGAAATTTTAAAGGCACAATTGCAAACAATTCCCACAAGGAAAAAAGGCAGAGGGCAACAGAAGAAGCCAATGTGGCTTCACAATAAACTCAAAGATGACCTGAAAACAAAAAAGGACACGTATAGGAAGTGGAAGGAAGGACATGCTACAGGGGAAGAGTACAGGCAGGTAGCACAGAACTGCAGGAATAGTGTCAGGAAGGCTAAAGCTGAGAATGAGCTAAGGTTAGCGAGGAATGCTAAAAGCAACAAAAAAGCTTTCTTCAGATACATGCACAGTAAAAGACAGAAGAAAGAACTGGTGGTTCAACTACACAATGAGGATGGCAAATTGATAACAGAAGACAAAGAAAAGGCAGAAGTGTTCAATTCCTACTTCGGCTCGGTCTTCTCCCAAAAGAGGGTCTATGACCCCCCTGGCAAACCTGAAATGCAGACTGAAGGGGCAGAATTGCAGCTTGAGATTGATAGGCAAATGGTCAAGGAGCACCTGATTACTCTGAACGAGTTTAAATCTCCAGGGCCTGATGAGCTGCATCCTAGAGTAATAAAGGAACTGGCAGAAGAACTCTCAGAACCACTGTCTATTATCTTTGAGAAATCATGGAGGACAGGTGAAGTGCCAGACGACTGGAGGAGGGCAAATGTTGTTCCCATCTTCAAAAAGGGCAAGAAGGAGGAACCTGGGAACTATAGGCCAGTCAGTCTGACATCAATCCCCGGGAAGATTTTTGAGCAGATTATAAAGAAGTCAGTCTGCAAGCACCTTGAAAACAATGCAGTGATTACTAGAAGCCAGCATGGATTTGTCAAGAACAAATCCTGTCAGACTAATCTGATCTCATTTTTTGATCGGGTAACCTCCCTTGTGGACTGTGGGAATGCTGTGGACATTATATACCTGGACTTCAGCAAAGCTTTCGACAAAGTGCCTCATGATATCCTGATTAGTAAGCTAGCTAAGAGTGGGCTAGATGGAACAACTATCAGGTGGATCCACAATTGGCTACAGAATCGGACTCAAAGAGTGCTTATCAATGGTTCCTTCTCAAACTGGGGAGAGGTAACGAGCGGGGTACCACAGGGCTCGGTCCTGGGCCCGGTGCTCTTCAACATTTTTATTAATGACTTGGATGAGGAGGTACAGGGAATGCTTATCAAATTTGCAGATGACACAAAGTTGGGTGGAACAGCTAATACTCTGGAAGACAGAAACAAAATTCAAAGTGACCTCGATAGGCTGGAGCGCTGGGCCGAAAACAACAGAATGAAATTTAACAGGGATAAATGCCAAGTGCTGCACCTAGGGAGAGGAAACCAAATGCAGAGTTACAGAATGGGGGACACTTGGCTCAACAATACTACAAGTGAGAAGGATCTTGGAATTGTGGTAGATCACAAACTGAATATGAGCCAGCAATGCGACGTGGCTGCAAAGAAGGCAAATGCAATTTTGGGCTGTATTAATAGAAGTATAGCTTCCAAATCGCGGGAAGTGATAATTCCCCTTTACTCGGCACTGGTTAGGCCTCATCTTGAGTACTGTGTCCAGTTCTGGGCACCTCATTTTAACAAGGACATAGACAAACTGGAGAGGGTTCAGAGGAGGGCAACAAGGATGATAAAGGGACTGGAAACAAGGCCCTATGAGGAGAGACTGAAAGAACTGGGCATGTTTAGCCTTCAGAAGAGGAGACTGAGGGGAGATATGATCGCACTCTTCCAGTATTTGAAGGGATGTCACACAGAGGAGGGCAAAGATCTCTTCTTGTTCATCCCAGTTTGCAGGACACGGAATAATGGGCTCAAGTTACAGGAACCTAGATTCCACCTAAACATCAGGAAAAATTTCCTGACTGTCAGAGCAATAAGACAATGGAATCAACTACCTAGGGAGGTGGTGGGCTCTCCCAGTCTGGAGGCATTCAAGGTGCGGCTGGACAGACATCTGTCAGAGATGCTTTGACCTGGATTCCTGCATTGAGCAGGGGGTTGGACTCGATGGCCTTGTAGGCCCCTTCCAACTCTACTTTTCTATGATTCTATGATTCTATGATTCTACCTGGGTCTGTTTACACGTGAAAGCTAGGCAGGAGCTTTCTGTACATGCCTTGGGTCTATTTTTCTCTAATAGACAGATTGGTCATCCTTGATAGGAAAATAAAGGTCATCACATAACTGAAGTTCATGGGAACTGGCCCTTAACATGATTTGAAGAGAACCTTCCCCTCTTCAATTGGAAGGAAATGATTAATGATTCCTACTTGTATAAGCAACTGCATCCTAGGGGTTTAAAGAATCTCTGAGTTGGATATGATCAAAGATGTTGAGTTGGCGTGCGAAGTGTTCAAGCCTCTTTTTGTGAGTAGATCAATAAAAAAAAGTATTACAGAAATGGTGCATAAAGATGATTTATTTCTCAGCCTTTGCTAGCTTTCTGAAAAAGGCTGCAATTGAACTTCACACTTTTCTCTGAATTACTTTGCCTCATTCTCAGTAAGCATAAAGAGATGTTTGATGGATGGTCACTGTGATCTTGAGGAAATAACCTGTTTCCTCATCAGAGAAGCTCATGTTTAAAAGAGAAATTGGGAGATTTCGAGGCCTACTGTCAGTTTCTCTTTACCTTCAATGGAATTTTGTCTCATCTCCAGTAAGGACATTGTGAGCTTGTGTGTGCCATCACTTGTCACAATCCCAACCACAATGTTTGCTTGGAAGTAAGTCCAACTGTGTTCAGTGAGGCTTACTCCAAGGTAAGTGTGCATAACATTGCAGCCTGACGGTTTTGCTTTATTTTCATTAGCATTTTTTCCTACTGCTAAGCACAACAAAAACATGTTACTCAAAGGACACAAGGCTTTTATATTATTTATAATGAATTGCTTCCATTTAAAGAACGGATCTATATGTTTACTTTTCTAAACATAATTACTGGTGCTATGCAGAAAGCCAATATACTTTGTTCGATTAAAGAACAGCAGACAAGGTACAATACAAGAACTATTGTTCAGTTTGATACAAGGATGGGAGGAATACAAATGATCAGAGACCGGGCTAAAGAGCTGAATTAAAGGAAATATTTGAAACTCTTTGACCTATATTCACCCAGTTCTAAACAATAAATAAAGCACTGGAGACATCCTGACTGTAATTGGCAAGGCCAGAGGGTTCACAATTCCTTGCAGAGAGACAATGTTGTCTGTGTTTTGCAAAATGTGAAGCCAAATAAGAGAGATTCAGTAGCTTGGCTGCAGATTTGAAAGTGGGGGGGGGGAGGACAAGACGAAGAAAGATGCATTTCCTGATAAGAATTTTTTTTTTGCAAATGAGGGACTTTGCTTTGTAGCAATCTAGAGACGTTGTGCTGAACTGAACCCCCTTTTTAACAAATGTCTGGCTGTTCAGAATGAACAATTAACAGATTTACAGCCAGATCATATCATCCCCTTTTGTCTGCTTCAGAGCAAGCAGAGACATGTGCCGCTTCTGGTATAATCCTGTCCCAAGCAAGTGGGCCAAAGGTCTTCAGCAAGGACCTTCTTGTCTTGAAAACCCCCATTAAACCCTTGTGGCTCAGTGGAACTCAGTGTTTTACTAAAGCTGAAGGGCTACTACCACGGTAATAGGCCTTTGGATGCAGTGAAAGATTCCACCAGTGAGCCCACTTTACACATTCTCCTCTTCATGATGACCTTTGTTGCCTGGTGGAAGGGAGAAAGACCATCTCCCAACACCAGACCAAGAGGAAGAAGTTTCCTCTTGTGCCAGTACGTGGAGCCTACACCCAGTCGTACACCTTGCTACCTCTGTACAGCAGAGCAAAGGATTAGGCTGTAGAACTGTTTGGATACATGCACAGTGTTGGATCCACACTCCATTACAGATATGTTGAAATCAATGAGACTTGTTACTCATGAGTATAATTAAGTCTAGCTCCAACCCACAGTGTGCACATCAGTCACACTGAGTTCAATTACTTCTGCCACAGTCCATATACTGTCCCCTAGTCCAGAGACTGTAATTGGCGTATAGGTTTTCACATGCTTACCCAGTACAAAAGAGGCAACAGTCACCATTTTGGAGCGTGTTCTCCTGAACTACATCCCTGTGCCTTGGGATTGTCAGATGGCCAATGAAAAAATGGATCTTAAGAGCCCTCTTGATTGTGAAAAGACTCTTACTGCAACATGGAAAGGACAAATCTGTCCTGTTAACATTTCAGTTGATTACATACTTTCTTGGGAAAGTGTCATATGCCCAAATCAGCTTCAGGAAGCCAAAATGTGCTCACCTCCCCTTAGTGCATGATTGTTCCAGGCTATCAAGAATGGCCATTTCAGAAATTTTTGAGATCTAGTTACCTCTCTGAATAGATTAATGAATTAATGAATCTGTACTGGATTAATGAAAAGCTATGATGAGAGTTTTCCTCCTCCCACTGTGCTGGGGAGGGTTCAATCAAGAACTCAGCAGAGACAAAAGGCTAAAGACCCCCTCCTGCCACAACATGGTCCTGATCCAGTTTCCCTCCCCACCCCCACCCCTCACTGGCTAATTATTAAAGAGAAATCAACCACACAAGAACAAACTATATGGCAAATTCATGTCTCAATTGACCCTAATGCATCTAAACCAAGGATGGTCGGCGTGCTGCCCACCAACTGCATAAAGCCACCTGTGCAGCTGATCATGGGTGTCCTGCCCCTCAGTTCCCCCTCACATGCCACTGTCTCTGTTCCACAGGGCGTGCAAGGAGAGTTCTCTCGGCACACTTGTATAGCTGCAAAATTGGGTTTACCGGAGCCTGATTCTGCTGGGAAACATCTTATTTCAGGGCCAGGGCAAGCTCTCTTGCTGCCTGACGCAAGAGACACCTTGTGCCGCCACCACATGCCTCCCTCTTGCTGCCGCCGAGCACCCTCCCTCTCACTGCCACGCATCCCTGTCCCCCAGCCCATTACCTTTGTTGCCACGGTGTGTGGCTGTAAGAACTGGCCTCCAAGGTCTCATGAGACCCATCCGAGTTCCCAGGGGATCTCGCAACCCGGCCAAGCTCCTGCTGGAACTCACAAGACCACTTATTCCAGCTGTGCAGCTCTCATTGAGAGCAACAGACAGCCAGTGGCTGCTCCGGACAGCCCCGCCGGCTGCTCTCTTGCTGTGGCAAATGCCATGCTGAGAGAGCAACTGGTGGGGCTCTTTGGGGCAGCCACTGGCCGTCCTGGTGTTGGCAGCTGGCCGTCCTGGATGGGGCAGGGCAGGGAGTGGCACAATTTGCTGCTCCTCTGGCTTTGCTGCCTGATTGTTACACAGGCCGTGTGAGCCTGTGTAACAATAGGGCCGGGCCAGCCTGATTCTGCTCCCCAAAATGCCTCTTTCCCAGCAGAACCAATTCTGCTGGGAAACAGGGAGCGTGGGAATGATTCTCCTCACATGCGTGTTTCCAGCAGAACTGACTCTGTTAGCTCTTCCCGCATGCCCTGTTTCCAAGCAGAATCAGCTCCCCATTAGCCCCCAAACAGCTGGCAAAAGCAGAGATCCTGCTGGGAAATGGGTGCATGGAGAGAGTCTAATGGAAGGCTGATAGCGATGATTAAGAAAGAGCCTTCTCCAACAAGTTAGAACATGGCATAGGATTGGACTGAGTGTTTAAACTAGGGAGTTATATATTTTTAGGAGTGGCCGATTAGAGTGACACATGGTAACTTGAGCCGAACATTTTCAAATAGGAATAATGCTAGGGGGACGTGTATCCTTTCCTTGTTTCCTTATTACATGTTTTGCAAGTATTCAGTCAAGTGAGACATACTTAACATTTGAATCACAAAATAAAATGCCACTACCCATTTGCCATGGAGCCTTTTTATGTCAGGAAGTTATCGGCAGACTCCATTCATAACTCTCTTCTAGCAGTAAAATGTTCCCTTTCTAAGAAGGAAAAGATTCATTGCATTCTCCCTTCAATATGGAACATTTTGCAAGCGAGGCTGTGTTTGGGAGGGAAGTGGTAAGTAAAATGGATGCTAAATGAAAGTGTTGTTGTTTTTTTCTTTCTCTGACAAGTTTTAAACATTTCAAATAAGAGTGCTTATAGTATTAAAGGCTCCAGGGTGTCTCTAAACAGCTGTATCAGTCTTTCTGTGTATTTATACTGGAGATAAACTTCTCTTTCTATTTTCAGTTCCAGGACAAAACTGTAACTAAATTTTCCATAGTTCTGAAACACTAAACAGATATTTCTTTTAAAATGTTATTATGAGGACTGTTAAGAATGGAATGTAACCATTGAAGATACTGATTCTATATAAAAAAAATTCAAAAACTCACTTTGTCTATGTGTGTGTTAAAATGGCATGTTTACTTTAGTTTTCAGCAGCCTGAATGAAACTGCTGAAAACAATAGTTATGGAAGGGGTTGGGGTTTTTTTGAGGGAAATATATACATGATTTGAGAGTGCATAATTACTTGTTAAAAACTGTTTTTCTAGCATTTGGAGTCTGTCACTACACTAATGATACAACAGTTCTGACCAAAGCAAGATGGTAGACAGCAGGTTTTTCTGCCCTAGAAAGTTGAAGGGAGAAAAGGGTTCATAAAAAGTAACAGGTGGTGTATGATACAGATAACCTATATCCTTTCTTATTAAAAGTAGATTAATCATTTTGCTAAGTAACAAACAGATAAGGTCTCCTCTCCAGTATAATTGCCTTGTGTTTTTGTTAGTATACCTGCTGTATAGGTGCAGCAGCTTATAGGATGTAGCTATATTTCAGTTTAGGAGAAAAGAAGCAAAACGATTGGCAGAGGGGTTCCAGTAGGGAGGGAAGATCAGCAAAAGTCGGGTGACCCAACCTATGCAAGTCAAAGCACTTTCTGCTACGGTAAAGACACAATTGGATATAGCCCACTGAATATCTTGCTAATTATTTTAGGAGGTGAAATAATTAAGACATTGAAAGGAAAAGCAACCTTAATAGAGAATTGTAGTTGCTGAGTTATAAGTAACAATTTTTCAGAAAAGTTATAAATCAAATGGAAGCAGACCTCTACACAAATGTGCATCCATATTCTTAGATGAGTGGATTTATATACAGTCATGCCTTGGATTGAGAGCATAATTCGTTCCGGAAACGTGCTTGTAATCCAAAACACTCTTATATCAAAACGAAATCCCCCCAAAAAAATTTGTACAGAGATTTTTAATTTAAGCCGTACTACAGTACTTGTATTGCAAGACGTCGCTTGTATATCAAGTAAAAAAAAATTAAATATTTAAAAATGTGCTTGTCTTGCAAAACGCTCTCAAACCAAGTTACTTGCATTCCAAGGTATTACTGTATATTTTTTGCATTTTTATTCTTTAAAATATCTGTCCTGTCATATTGAACTGTAATATGAATGGCTTATTTTTCTTATCTAAGAAAGGGGAAGGGTACAGTCTAGTCAAAGTGAAATAGATTTCATTAGGAGAAATTTAAGTGTGCTAAATCAATGGGATTTAAAGGTGCTTAAGCTTGGCTGAAACATGTATGATTTTTTTTTTGATTTTTTTTTTAAGGCTTCTGTATGAGAAAAATGACATAAGCTCTGAGAGCAAGTACTGTTGCCCAGTTTATGCCTGCAGAACTGTACAGAAACTACACAGAACAATCTTCAGAATTTGTTGTTCAGTGATGCTGCAGTATTAGTTGTGTGTGTAACTACATCAGCCTTCCCCAATCTGGTGCCCTCCAGATGTTTTGGCCTAATGTGCCTGGCCCACATGGCCAATGGTCAGGAATCCTTGATCTTGTAGGCTAAGACATCTGGAAGGCACCAGGTTGGGGGAGGCAGTACCTAGGTGCTTAATTCCTGTTGACACGATTTATTAGTATATAGGGATAGGGATTGAAAGCAGCTGGATTACAGATAACAATTCCTGAGTAACCCTTTCAAAAGATTGTGGCAAGACTTGTCTTCCGACCACCTGCAAATTCTACTATGATTCTGTATGTGGTCGTATATGAATCCTTTGTAGTAATAGGCATTGTCTCACATAAGTGTTGCCACATCAAAACAAAAAGTAAATAAATGATTTAGTTAAACACATGTTGAGTGCTAAGTCGTGGTATTTAGCCAAAAGTGTGAACCTGATTATGTATTCACTGCGCACACTTCCTTCACTGGGACATACAAGCCCTATTCAAACATTCTGATACTGGGTATAATAAACACGCAAGAAGGGTAAGCATGCTAGCCCCGCCTCCTCTATTGTCACATTTGTCACCCTCTACACGGGGACAGCGACTATAGAGAGGAGACCCTCCTCTATCTGTGGGGACTCTCCACGTGATTCAGAATACTGGAGTCAATGGAGACTTTTTCCTGTTTTTAACCCCCAATGGGTGGAATTTTAGGAAATAAACAAGTGTCAGGGAAGTCTTTTAAAAAGAACCTCCAGAGACCCATGGTCCTGATCCAAATCAGGGCTGCATGTGCTTACACAAGAGTAAGGAAAGGTATCATGCATAGCTACTTGATGTGTGATTAGCAGAATGTGCAGTTTGGTCCTTAGAAGCATATCACACATTGAAAAGAATGCATCTTGGATAGAGCTGGGCTCCTTCTAGTGTTCTATTCAATTCCCAATTCCCTCGGCTGCCAGCCATCCAGTCCCCATTTATTTTATATTTTATTTTATTACATTTGTTAATTGCCCATCTGGCCGGTCACCCAGCCACCCTTGGGGTCAGAACAGGATAGTACGTGGCAAGGGTAGCTGAGCTCCTTTAAAGACAGGGAGTGGCCTGCCTGACCCCCCATCATATCTGAAGAGTGAAGGATGCTGCCAGCATAGTGATGCTGATCGTGTCTTCCACTTTTCAAACATTCAGGTGAAGGAGGAGAGCTCTAGCAGACCTCTCCTATCTTCAAGGGAGCACTCTCTACCTGTTACTCTGGCCTGGTCCCCGAGGTGAATTATCTGCCCTCTGGGGGACAGGACAGGCTAGTGGGCAGAGGGAGGCAGGAGCTCAAGCAAGCAGAATGGAGGTGGGTGCCTGTTCACGGTGGGCTGTGCCTGCCTTGATTCTGCTTTTACCTGATCCCATCTGTCGTGTCTCTCTCTCCCACGGTCCTACTCCCCTCTCTCCAGCCAGAACGTCAAGCACAGCTCACAGGTTTCTTTGTAAAGTTTTATTAAGCAAAAGCAGGGCAACTCAGGTGGTTGCAGAAAAATGTTACACAAAAGTAAAGTAATTCAAGACCCTTTATCCCATCAATGGGAGGTCAGGAATGCTAAACAGTTGATTCTGCGCTGAGGTGTTTTCCACGTTCTCGCCCTCAAACTAGAGAACCCACTCCGCCCCTAAGGCTTGTTAGCCAGCTGAACGACAAAGAGATGTCAGCTGTTTTTGCCTATGTAATCTACGCCAGTCTCGAGGATCTGTTACAGAGGCTGGCTTCCCACCCCCTTCCCTCAGGAGTTCTTTCTCCCCTCCCCCACAGCTCTGCCTCCCCTGTTCCCAGAGATTCTTCCCCCACTCCCCCCACCTCTGGATGCAACCTTGACGGCGCAGCTGGGTCTAGGTTATCTTCAGAGAGTGGCACTGCTCCTGCCTCCTCTTCCGCCTCCCCTTCCCCTTCCGTTTCAGAGTCCATTCCCACAGGATCTGGCCACTGCTGTTTTTGATTTAGGGAGTTGGAACTGGAGGGCCTTGGAGAGCTAGCCCCAACACTATCCCTAATCATGGGGCTTCTCCCAACCTAGGCTTCTAGTTTCATGTCCCTGTAAAATGGTAGCTGTGTGGCCCAAAATGCCTGTCTATAGCTGTGTCCATTCATACATATTTCCCTAGGTTTTCTAATCTGTTGATTACTTTGTTGATTCTTCTCACATCCATGTACACAGGAGGAAGTTTTGATTTCTGATTTGGAAAACAGATTTCCCTAATGTCAGGACCACGGGGAAAGCTACATTAATGTTCACATTTGTTGCTGATCCTGATGTTCATGTCCAACAATAATTTAGAAGGGGTTTTGTGTGTGAAGTGGTTGCTGTGGGCAGGATTTGATATAAGCTTGAGTCACTGGTATGGGAGAAGTCGTAATGGCTTCAGAAGTACAAACTGAAAGGCTTTGTTCATAGAATGCTCTTATGATCAATGAGGCAAGTGAAACCATTTTGGCTTTTTTTGTGCCAGAGTGACTACTTTGGGGATAATGTGGGTCCACCAAATTATGTTACTTGGCCTAGAGATGGAAAATTATGTTTAGATTAGTCTTTCCCATCCTGGTGCCTTCCAGATGTGTTGGACTACAACTCCCATCTGGCTGGGCATGATGGAAGTTGTAGCCCAACACATTTGAAGGTTGGGGAAGTTGGTAAATATCTCTAGAATTCACTACCAAAGGTCAGGGGTGGGCAGAAAGTAGATCTCCAGATGTTTTGGACTTCAACTCCCAGAAGCCCCTTCCAGCATGGCCAATGATGGAATGCTGGGAGTTGAAGTCCAAAACATCTGGAGATCTACTTTCTGCCCTCCCCTGCTGTAAGGTGGCCTGAGTGGTCCAATAAGAACCATTGATTCATATATAATATCATTTTCAGTCTGTGCTTGACACCTTCCAGGTATCATTAGGGTTTAGGGCTTTGTAGTGTGTGCTGATGATGTCTTAATTGTCCCCTTCTCTTTAAAACAAGTTGCTCCTCACACCTGACAAAATTTTCCCCACAATTCCCCAAATTGTGTCCGTGGGCTCATACTGCTTCAGAAAATTGCTAATCGGGATGAATTCACTGTCTGAATTTATGAGTGGTGTCTAAAACAATCCTGTTAATTCCTTACCCCATACATGTTGCAGGGTCTCTGTTGGCTGGTTTATACAGGGAAAGAGGTAATGCTTTGTTATCATATCTCCCCCACAGTGTTAGTACTTTAATGCAGTTCAGGAAAACACCCAGTGAAAATCTTGGCAGCAGTGCCAAACTGACTGTTGTATGAACAGTTCAAAGGGCACAGCCCTCCTTCCCTTTAATTAGCTTCAGTAGTAAATTACAGGCAATCATATCAGATGTACCCATTAAGTATGCATTACAGAATTAATTTTCCACCTAAAGGTCTCTTGGCATTTAGGAAGAGAAGTGACTGTTTTAAAAGTACAGATGTTTCTTGAAAGCTCCTGCTCTGAAAAGTGAAGTGATCCCAGTCAGATATTCAACATTTGCAACACAGGAACTGAGGGCATGAACTGAAATATGCAGCAAATTTTTAGCTAGAGATGGATTAGTCTTGACAATTTCAGTTTCTGTCAAGCCCTATTCAGGCACTGTTAAAACTGGTATTACTCACTATGCCAGCAGGAATGGTGCTGTGCCAAGTAGTGCCAAGTAGTGCCAAGAGCCTGATTGCACAGGGTTCTGAATCACATGGAAACCTACACAACCCGTGCTGCAGGCCTTTATGCTGTATGTGAGGATGCCTTTGGGTGTCATGACATTGGGAGGCAGAGCTACTTGGCACAGCCCCATTCCTGTTCTCATGGTGAGTACTACCAATTTTAGTAACACCTGCGTAGGACTTGTGTTCTCCTTTTTCCAATCTTAAGTTCATTTTGTCCTTTTCCACAGCTGTTTCTGATTTTTTAAAGATCTGCATGAACATTCGTACATATTATTTGTGTGCATTTCTCCTAACAGAAGCATTTTTGTATGCAATTTTGCTTAATATGCATTTGGAATGTTATTTTAATTAATATGCACACTTTTGTGTGCATATTTTCATAATATATGCATTTTTGTATGCATGTTTTATTGGAGAACTGCATTGCAAAATTTGGAAGAGTGTGAATATTGAAATATAACTGCATGTTAGTGTATATTGGTTTGGGAAGTGCACATTAGTATAAGTTCAAATTAAAATGCAAGCCAATAGGATTTCTCCCCCTTCCCTACTTTTGGCCTGCTGGACTAACCAAGGTAATTAAGATGTTTTTTAAAAAACCAAAAAACTGAATCTTTTGCTCAGAAACACTGTATGTAAAATTAGTACATTTGCTTATTTTACCTATTTCACTGCATATTTTCAAGGGTTTGTGACCATAATAAAGAACTTTTGCATGTATCTGTGGTTATCACTGCTGCCTATGGTAGGGCTCCATGAGTACATGAGACTCCTTCCCTGTAGCTGACTGTAGGAAGTGGAACGAAGACTCACAGATCCATTCTGCTGGATTGCAGCCTGTAAGGTCAAAGTATCTCGGGCACCTTCTGTCAGGGACTTAAGTAGCAGAGTCCTTGGAGGGAGGGCCTCTCCACCACATCATAGGGTGCAGGCAGGTTGCTACGGAAAGAGGCGGTCCCTAAGGTATGAGGTGTGAGTTCCTACTGGAAAATTGAGATGTCCTATTGGAAACGTCTGGGCTTTTCCCAGCAGGGCCAGGCCAAGACATTTTGCTGTCTTGGGTGCAGAATGGGATCCCCTCTCCCATGCTGCATACTGGGCTGGCAGTTGGATCTTTCTTTAATGCTGGTGACAGGACATCATCCTCTACTGCACCTGAGAGCAGCAGGCTAGTTTAGGTGGTGGTGCAGGGAAAGATGAATGGTGCACACAGTTCTATCCCCCTTCAGAGGAAACAGCTGGAGAGCTCAGGAGGGACAGCCAGTGAGCTGCCTGCCCCCCGCACACACCCTCAGCAATTGCCTCCTGGGGCAGCTGCCTCACTCTGACTAGTGGCAGGGCCAGCCCTGTACAATCTCCACATACAGTCTCTATATTCTTAGGCTTTCATCATATACCAGTTAGTGCAGCAGCAAACCTGTGAATGAGTGGAGTATGTACTGCCCTGGCCATAAGAAAAACACCTGGAAAAAAGCATTATAAATTCCCTTCCTTTATTGTCAATAGATGGCACAGTTGGATATGACTCCGCTCTATTCAGTTTGTGGAGCGTATTTGTCTCTTCTCCATTGAAATTGAATTCACAGAAAATGTGACTTGACTACTTTAAAATGACTGATGCAGACACTTAGGGGACACCATTTATTATTTTCTAAGTACTTGTGCATATCAGTAGCTTTCCATAGTATAATTTAGGAAAGGTTCAATTCATAAATGCCAATGTGCGCTACCATTAAGCAGTGCCCCTGCCTTCTCTGCACTTTGATTCTGTGATAAACAGATAAGTATCAAAACTGTCACACACACACACACACACGATTTTGGCCATTGGCCTGTGGACCTCTAGAGCAGGGATAAGCAATGTGGCCCTCCAAATGCTTTGGCCTATCACTTGCATCATCAATCACCATTGGCTATGCTGCCTCGGGCTGATGGAAATTGTAGGCCAAACATGTGGAGGGCAACAAGTTTCTTACTCCTGCTCTAGAGCAATCTTCATATGCACACTAGGCCTACAGCCATCTCAGTTGGTCACTACTCCTTACTGGATAGATAGTTCAGTAGTATCCTAATGCTTTTGTTATATCTGCTGATACCTGTCCCTGTTTTCTTTTGTCATTATTTTATAGAATGTTATTTTATTTTATAGTTGGTTTTAATGGTTGTTAGCTGCCCTGAGTGCTGCACAAGCATGAGAAAGGCAGGATCGATCTATCTACCGTATTTTTCCGTGTATAAGACGCCCCCCCACTGGGCAGTTTCGCAACCGCGCAGTTCTCTCCTCGGCTTACTTCCGTGTATAAGACGACCCTCAATTTTTAGTCTAACGATTCTAGGAAAAAGTATAGTCTTATACATGGAAAAATACTGTATCTCTGATCCAAGCCACTAATATAAACCTGCACCTAGAATCCCTTGCAAAATCTTTTAATCTTCTCCCCTTTGCCAATTTCTCTCCATTGTGGCTGTCTGAAATTACTTACAGTGCAATCCTATGCATGTCTACTCAGAATTAAGTCCTGTTGAGTTCACTTGGACTTACTCTCAGGTAAATGGTTATTGCAGCCTTCATGATTAATTCTTAATGTTAAAGATATCTCTCTGAAAACCAGGCCTTTGATTTTAAAAGAAAATTATTTTGGATATCGAAATACATTCCTTTCATACAGTTGGCTCACTGGGAAACAGGCAATATTTTTAATTAGGTTGAAGGCTGTATACTTCCCCAGAGAAAAGTCAATATAGTGATATGTTTATCCTCTGCAATAATAATATTTGTCCATGTGAGAATATGTATGGGGGCTTCTTGCCATACCATATGGCTTATTACCATTCTCAAATCCAAACAGTAACAGCTGCTGCAGTTATGTGAGATGAGTTTTCTCAAATTGGAGATATGCAAGACTACTGGATGATGGAGCTGCTGTCTAAAGATTTATTCCTAACAGCATAATTGTCAGCTGACATTCTGTCCATCATTTTCTTCTTTGGAGCATACTTTTTTTTTCTGTTGTGCACTTTTTATACTGGAGTCAGTACCAAAAGGCTTGTGAGGAAAACAAGGCATTGACTGAATATTTATGGAGAAAATAAGAAGTGCTGCCACAAACAGAAGAAACATTACATTAACTAACATAGGCTGCAATCCTGTACACACTTACCTGGGAGTAAGCCACATTGAACACAGTGGAACTTACTTCCAAGTAAATATGCATAGGATTGTGCTGATAGTAGGCTTGCAACCTGATCCAATGCATGTTTACTTAGAAAATTCTGGTCCTCCAAGGTTCCCATAGTCTCCAACTGCCCCCAAAATGGCGGGACCATCCCCCAAACCCGTAAACCATCATGGCTTCACACTTTGTTATGCAGAGTCCCGAATTCCCCTGCCTCCCACAAGCTACTTTAAGAAGCTCTGGGTCCTAGTATGATCATGATGAGAGAGGGAAAATGCTTAAGATAGCTCTGCTTAGGCTCAAACAGCTGCCCACGGAAAGAAAGAGAGCTTTCTTTGTGTGTGTGTGTGTGTGTGTGTGTATGTGTGTGTGCGCGCGTGCAGAGGGAGAGGTGAATGAGGGAATTTATCACATGATTCCTATCTTTATATTGCCAAAGATTTTATTTCCCAACAGAGCTGACTCTGTGCCTCTAACAGGTGAGATACAGTGTCAGAAGGAAATGCAAGAAACTTCCCTTTCTCTCTGAAGCTCCATGTTTGGGGGTGTGGGGTGGGTGGGTGGGTGGGTAAGCTTCACCTGTTGAATTTGTGCCACTCCTGACAATTTTAAAACAAAAAGAGATTGCCCTGCAAGCACTGACACACACACCCCATGAAAAACACCAGATATAAACAATTAAGGGTTTAAGTAAGGTAAAAAAATATTACAAAAGCCACTTATAAAATATTATAAAATAATGTATACCGGTAATATAATAATATAATAATTATAATATATAAGATTTTGTGTGTTTCCTCTAATAACTTTTGTACCTGACCATACCCTTTGGTTGCCTGGCCATACCCTTGGCCACGCCCTCATGTTGCCTGGCCACGCCCTCTTGATCACACCTTCATGTTGCTTAACCATACCTCTTACAAATTCACAGGTGTGTCCCTATTTTCATCTGTGAAATGTTGGAGGGTATGGGTTCCCTGGATGACCACATGCTCTTCACCTGGCCCCACTACTTTCCCAGTCGTTTGGTGGTTTCCTGGCTTTTGTGCAGTTTTTCCCCATTCTAAAAGGTTGAAATTCCTCTCCTAAGGCTTAGTTACTGGCCATAAGAGCTTTAAGCTAAAATATGTTGATATTTTTTGGTATTTTTGACAACACCCCTTTTGCCTTTGGCCAAACCCACCACTAGAATGCGGTCCCTGAGAACTTCTCCAAAACTGAATTCGGCCCTTGGGCTAGGAGAGGTTCCCCAGCCCTGCCCTACTGTTTCCAGAGTGACTTATTCACTGATATGTGGGCATAGGATTGCAGCCTCAATCTGCTACATTAACTAACCTCTTTTACATTCAAAATGTAACAGCTGATCTACATCCTCAGGAAAAGCCATGATACAGCTAAGGATAGGGGAGAAATTCATTTAGTTCACATTTTAATGCAAATTTTCTTAATTTTGAACTTTAGAACCACTCAGTTATTCTTCAAAATTTGCACTTGCACTGAATTTTGCAATGGCATACAAATGTGCCTGAGCATTAAGATCCGCTACAAGGGCCCTGCTTGCTTGCCTGTTGTTAGCAGCAATTAGACTGGTGGACATTTTGTTTTTAATGTTGCTTTGGGGGGAAATGGTTTTATAAGTGACTTAGAAATACAGGAAATAAATAAATAAAATGCAGTTGGGGGGCCACATTTTTAATGCTTTCTCTTGTTTAAAAAAAGACCTCAGGGAGAAGGATAGGCTGGAACCCTTCTCCTTACCACACTAACTTCCCACTGGCCGAGAAAGGAGAGCCTTCAGTGATGGGATGCCACTATTGCATTTAGAGGAGGTATAATTACAGTGAGGTTGTACCATGCGTTTTACCCCCTGAAATCCTAAGCAGGGTCAGGCCTGGTTATTACTTGGATGGGAGACCCCTCCTCTAGTTTCCTGCATTGAGCAGGGGGTTGGACTTGATAGCCTTGTAGGCTCCTTCCAACTATGATCTATGAAATCTATGAAATCTATAAGTTTAGTGATGACTAAGTCTCACTGAAAGCAATGAGACTTAATCATGATTAACTTGTTCCATAGGCCTTTAATAAGCCTTAGTTCCAGCAAACTTTAGCTGGATTGGAGCTTTGTTTACTAGAAATTGGGAATCATTTGCAAATGGGGAGGGCCAGCTCCAGGTTTGCATGGGCCCTTGGCATGGGCCCCCAATGTACCCATGGGACTCCCATTGCAACAGCTGAAGGATGGTCCCAGCTTCTCCTTCTCATTCTCCTGCCTCTCCATCCTATATAAGGATGCTATTGGTGGACAGGCAGGTGGGAAGAACCTCCCTGCTCACTAGGGGGGGAGAGGAGGAGGAGGATACGACAATAGCAGCAGTTGCGGCGTAGATGGAGGAAATGGATATGACACCAGTACTGGGAAGGAGGTGTGGGGAATGGCAAAGAGGTGGTGTTGGGCCTTCAGCAGCTACCTGAACATGGTGCCTGAAGCTGCTAGGCCTGATTCTGGGTACCTCATCAGTATGATTATTGGCATGGTCCTCTGATGCCCAATCACTTGTTCACAGTGATCTTATGAAGATCCACTCTCATAAAACTGACTGCATCACTTGAAGGCCTGACTTCAAAATCTGGGGGGCGTCTCTCATAATGATACAATCATCCTCTACAGGAATCCATGGAATTTTCCAGAATTAAGTATATCCCTGGGCATACAAGTAATAAAAACATTTCATTTTCATCACTTGCTGGGTGGGAAAAGTTAAGTTTCAAAAACATGTATATTTCATGTCATACGTAAGGACAGGTTGCTTACCTGTAACTGTAGTTCTTCGAGTGGTCATCTGTGCATTCACACACATATGGGTTCTCTGCGCCTGCGCTGAGATCGTTCGGGAAACTTCCAAAGCTGAGGTGAATTGGGCGGGAGCCCATCCCCCCGCGCGTGTCCCTTAGCGCGGCTCCCGCCCATCTCCTCAGTTCCCTGAGACCGCCTATTGCGACCGTTGGGACCGAGGATAATATTGCAAACATTTGGTACCATAAAAAGAAATACGAACTCGGCATACACTTCGATATCGAGTAGGATAGTTAAAAACGGTCTCCCAACCCATTCCCTTTTGGTATCCATCGAACTCGATGAAGACACCGAGCGGGGAAGGAGGGCGGGTTGTGTGAATGCACAGATGACCACTCGAAGAACTACAGTTACAGGTAAGCAACCTGTCCTTCTTCTTCGTGGTCTCTGTGCATCACACACATATGGGTAGATTAGCAAGCTGACTTACCGGAGGTGGGTCGGTGTTGGTAGTCAGATGGTGACCGAAGACAGGACCGCCCTGCCGAATGCGTTCTGCTGTCTGGCTCGAACATCGAGGCGGTAATGCTGGATGAAAGTAGAGGGGGTAGACCAGGTCACCGCCCTACATAAGTCCAGTAAAGGAATGCCTTTTCCGAAGGCTGTCGAGGTCGATAGAGCCCTGGTTGAGTGGGCTATTACGGACCCTGGTAGAGAACGTCCAGCTAATTGGTAGGCAAGTTCGATAGTGTCCACTATCCAAGAGGATAGCCTTTGCTTGGATACAGAGAGGCCCGATTTAGGGGGGCCGTAGCACACAAAAAGTTGATTGGTCTTCCTTATCGATTCCGTACGGGCTTTGTAGAATAGTAGGGCCCGTCGGACGTCGAGGCTGTGCATCGACCTCTCGATCGTTGACGATGGGGACGGAAAGAACGTTGGTAGAATAATGTCCTGTCCTAGGTGAAATTCTGACACCATCTTCGGTAAGAAAGTTATGTCATGTCTTAGGACGACTTTATCCTTGTGGAAGGTTGTGGAAGGTGGGTCCACTCGGAGAGCGTGCAGTTCACTCACTCTTCTTGCCGAAGTAATCGCTATTAAGAATAGTGTTTTGAACGATACCAGTCGCAGGTCTGCTTTAGCCATGGGCTAGAACGGTGGCTTTGTCAGAGCATTCAGGACCAAGGGTAAATCCCAACCTGGGACTATGTTGCGGACTGGAGGTCGAAGATTTTTAAGCCCCTTCAAAAATTGCTTGATTAATGGATGTACAAATAAGGACGTCCCCGTTGAGGTAGTTCTGTGTGCTGTTAGAGCTGCTAGATAGACTTTGATTGATGAGAATTTCAGGCCACGGGTCATTAGCGAGTGGAGGAAATCGAGAACGGTCGAGATCGAGCAAGTCATTGGGTCTTTGCCTAAAGGTGAGACGAAATTAAGAAAAGCAGTCCATTTCCTGGCGTAGGAGAGCCTTGTGGAAGGCTTCCTTGCTGCTAAGAGGATCTCCTTCACCGCGTCCGATAGGTCTGTATCCGCTGCTATCTGATTCTCCAGGCCATTAGGTTTAGAGAACGTAGGTTGGGGTGAAACACTTTGCCTTTGTGTTGTGTTAGTAGATTGTCCTGTAGTGGTAATGGGAGATAATCTCCCTGTGAGAGGTTGAGCAGGTGTGCAAACCAAGGTTGACGCGGCCACCGCGGGCATACTAGGATGCAATTGGTTCCGTCCCGAGCTATCTTGGCGATCACACGTGTAAGAAGTGGGATTGGGGGGAATAGGTAGTAGAAGTCGTCGCTCCAGGTCATCAGGAAAGCATCGGTGATCGAATTCGGGTCCGAGGCTGCCCTGCTGCAGAACATGGGGCACCTTGTGTTTTCGCTGGTGGCGAATAGGTCTATCCTCGGATGACCCCAGCGTTGGAACAGTGAGTTGGTCACCTTCCTGTCCAGCGTCCATTCGTGCGATTGCATCGACACGCGACTCAAAGTGTCTGCAAGTACATTGGATTTTCCTGCGATGTGGATCGCTACAAAGGACATTCCTCGAAGTAGAGCCCATTCGTAGAGCTGCATGGTCAGTCTTGTGAGGCGCGTTGATCTCGTGCTGCCCTGTTTGTTTATGTACGCGACCACCGTAGTGTTGTCGGTCACGACTTGAATGTGGCAGTTCGAGAGATATTGCTCTAAGGCTTGTAATGCTTTCCAAACGGCCATCATTTCCAGCCAGTTGATGTGTTTGGAAGCTTGTGTGGACGTCCATGTGCCTTGTACGACGTGATCGCCTGAGTGGGCCCCCCATCCCAGCAACGATGCATCCGTTGTTAATATGCGGTTCGGTACCGGAGAATGGAACGGTATGCCCGCGTTCAGGTTCGACTCCTGTTGCCACCACCTCAAGGACTCTCTTACGGCTTGAGGAAGATATAGGCGGACGGATGATTTGTCTTTCTCTGGTTTGAACTGCTTGATGAACCATGTTTGAAGGGGTCGCATGCGAAGCCTCGCATATCGTACGACCGCAATTGTTGAGGCCATATGTCCTAGTAGGCGTTGAATCGTATGAGCGGAGCATATTGGCTGCTTTGAGATCTTTTTTGCGAGTGTCCTTACTTGACGCACTCTGTCGTTTGGTAGATAAGCCCGACCTTCGAAGGCGTTTAGTTTCGCGCCGATGTACTGTATCTCCTTTACTGGTTGAAGGACCGATTTCTCCACATTCAGGCAGAGTCCCAGGTCCTCTAGGAGGTACAGTGTCTCTTCCAGAGCGTGCTGGAGCTCCCGTTTTGATTGAGCCACTAGTAACCAGTCGTCCAGGTACGGGAAGACGGTGATGCCTCTTGCCCGAAGACTTGCACAGACCACAGCCATACACTTCGTGAATACCCTCGGCGCGGTGGAAAGTCCGAATGGAAGAACCACGAACTGGAAGGTGTCGTCTCCTACTCGGAACCGAAGGTACTTTTGGGTGTCCTCGTGGATGGCGATGTGGAAGTACGCATCCTTGAGGTCGATGGATGCAAACCAATCGTTCCTTCGGAGTAGTGGAAGAAGCGATTGGAGTGTGACCATACGAAATCTCTTTGGTGGGATAAAGAGATTTACTGTGCGAAGGTCCAGGATCGGTCTGAGTCCTCCTCCTTTTTTCTTCACGATGAAGTACCTGGAGTACAGGCCGTCCTCCAAGTTTTCTGCGGGAACCGGTCGTATTGCTCCTTTTTGCAGGAGGTTTGACATCTCTTCTAAGAGCACTCGAGTTGGACGGGTGGTCTTGATCCCGAGAAAGGAGGGAGGACTCCGAACTCGATCCTGTAGCCGTGTTCTACTATGCTCAACACCCATCGATCCGTCGTGATGGTCCTCCAGGACCGGAGGTGTTGGTGGAGCCGGGAGCCGAAGAGAGGTGCCTGAGGTGGTGGAGACGAGGCAATCAGTCTGCTGGTGTCGAGAGCAGGCTGGACTGGAGGAGACAAGTCGGTCGGGCCGGTGACGGAGTCAAAGGCGCCGTCGAGTGAAGTCGCCCCCCCTCCGCGAGCCCCTCGAGCGCTGTTGAGGGTACGAGCGTTGTGGAGCCTGCGGCTGTGGGGCTTGAGGCCGACGATTCCCACCCCGATATTGTCCAGCTGGTTGATATTGTGAGGAGGGGTATGGGAATCGGGACCATCGTCTTGGCCTGAATTGTTGAGATGGGGGCTGGCGGACAAGTCCCATCTTCTTGGCCGTCGCTAGAGCCTTTTGAGCGGAGTCGAGGGAGTCATCCGTGGTGGCGTTGAACAACCCTTCTCCGTCAAATGGCAGGTCTTGTATCTTCGCTCTATCATCGGGAGTCAGATTGGTAGAGCGAAGCCAGGCGTGTCTCCTCAGAGCCACGGATCCGATCATCGACCTAGCGTGGCTATCGACCTGGTGGCGGGCCGTGTTCATCTGAAGGGCACCGATACTGGTTGCCTCCTTGATGTATTGCGCCGCCAGGTCTCTTTTGTCGTCCAGCAGATAATCACAGAGGTCTCCCAGCTTCTCCGTGATGAACATCTGGTATCTAGCTAGCAGCGCCTCATAGTTAGATACCTTCAGCCCGAGGGAAGACGAGGAATAGATCCTACGGCTGTAAGAATCTAATGTCTTACCCTCTTTGTCTGCCGGCGTCGTATGCTGTCTTTCCCCACGAGACTGCGCTGACTTAACTATGAGCGAGTTCGGGGTCGGATGGGAAAACAGGAATTTAGCTCCTTCTTCCTGGATTTTGTACATTGATTCCAGCCTCTTAGCTGTTGGTTTCGTAGAGGCCGGAGTTTTCCAGGTCTCCTGCACCGTCTCCAGCAGTGTTGGCAGGAAGGGAAGGAGCAGGTGGTTGGACTGAGTAGACTTCAGGACCGCGTAGATGTCGTCCTTTGCTTTTCCTTTCGCGGTTTTCGCCTCCACTCCTAGAGCTGTCACCATCCGGCTGACATGCTCTGAGAAGCTGCCCATGTCTTCCGAAGGGGAGATCGCTTCCTTGGATTCCACCCGTGCATCTGGTGAGGTGGAATGGGAGGAGGAGGCCACTGAGTCCGAGTCCGATACGTACGCCGATCCTGACGACGAACGAGTCGCGACGACAGGGGCGAGAATCGTCTGGGCAGTCGAGGTCGAGGCGGTCGGTTGGACTACGGTCTCGACGGGTGCCCGGAATACGGTTGTATTCTGCCTTGGCGTAGGAGATCTAGATCTATGTCTGCGCTCTCGAGGTGGGGAGCGTCGGTGCCGGTAGTAATGATCGCGCCTCCTCCGTTCCGGTGAGCCTCGAGATCGGGATCTGTAGCTCCTAGATCTCGAGTCCGAATAATAGGAGCCCGACCACGACCTGTCATCGCGGCGCCGGGAGTAGACTGATCGAGAGGCAGAATCCCTCGAGGTCGAATCGCGGCTTCGGTATCGGGGAGAGCGTGATGGTCTGTGCGCCCTCCGCTCCTCCTTAGCGTATGCTGCTGGGGGCGAGAGACGTGGTGGAGGACCCCTCGAGCCCGAACGGGGTCGATCCATCGATGGCGAGGCCACAATTTCTCCCTCCGACAGGGAGGTGGTTATAGTCGGCGGTTGCTTGTTTGGGGTTTTCGAACCCGATTCTCGATCTCGAGGAGACGTCGTCGAGATCGGTGGAGACTGGGGGGCAATCGGTCCCGTAGCTCGATCCCGAGCCCCAGTCATCGCCGACATTAGTAGAGCCGTGCGCTCTGAGACCTTCATGGCGGCTGAGGTAGAAGGCTCAGCGTCTTTACTAGGCTTGTCCGCCATTTTCTTTTTCAGGCGTTCCGCCTTATCTTTATGGGCCTTTTTCGCCAACTTCTTTGCCGCAGAAGTGTCTTTTGACGGCTTCTTGGCTGACTGGGATCCCCCAGGTTTCTCCTCCGGATCAGGCCCTTTAGCTGACAGAGACTGCTCCCACAGGAGAGCTCGCAGCTTAGTTTGGCGCTGTTTCCTGGCCTGTTTTGTAAAGGCCTGGCAGTCCTGGCAGGTCTCCATTTTATGGCCTTGCCCCAGGCAAAGCAAGCACAGCAGGTGCTTATCAGCGGGTGGGATTTTTGTCCCACACCGCTGGCATTTTCTAAAAGGTGCCTTCAGAGGCATAGTTAGAATTATAAAGAAGAGATTAGGAGATAGGTGGATAAGATCGGGGGAGAGATACGGGTATAGTAAGAGTTTTTTTGTAATAATTTTTTTTTTTTTTTTGAAAAGGAGATAGATTAGCTCGAAGGAAGAAAAGAGAGAAGATTCGTAAGGAAAAGGGATAGGAAAAAAGGCTAACTCAGCTATTAAGCGACTCCGGAGAGAGGATAGAAGAACCCGACGACTACACGCAATGGCGGTCGAAGAGGAACTGAGGAGATGGGCGGGAGCCGCGCTAAGGGACACGCGCGGGGGGAGGGGCTCCCGCCCAATTCACCTCAGCTTTGGAAGTTTCCCGAACGATCTCAGCGCAGGCGCAGAGAACCCATATGTGTGTGATGCACAGAGACCACGAAGAAGAACTGCTGAGATCAGTATCATCAGTGATTAGAATGTCAGGCTAGGACTTGGGAGACGCAGATTCAAATCCCTACTCCAGCCATAAAGATCACTGTGTTATCTTGGGCCAGTGACTTCCTGTCAGCCTTGCATACCTAACAGGGTGGTTGTGAGAATCAGATTGAAGAGAGAACTATTTATAGTACCTTGGGCTACTTGGAGGAAAGGCAGAATCTAATAAATAAATAAATTAAATAAATAAATATCAACATTACAGGCGTCTCTTATCTCCCAACTTCTCCCATCGGTGATTTCCAGCTTGCAGCCATTTATAAGGCACTGTTGTTGTTTCTTTCAGGTTTTAATTGGACATTTCAGTAAATACCTGAATGCCAGTATCACACATATGAATGGGGTGATTTATCAATGCCATTTGATTCCTTTAGCCTCAAGAGAGCACCCACGTGGCATTAAAAAAAGAAACAGGTTGCATACCTAGCCTTTAAATCCAAGCTTCTTATTGGAAGTGGCATTTAAGCCTCTGTCATTTCAGCCAGTCTGTGGTGCTTTCTGGGGCCATTTTTTCTCGTATTTGCTGCTGTTCAGACACCTGCACTTTCCCAGTGGGTTAGACAACTGAAACACTGTATTCATTAGGACTTATCTCACTAAAACACATTCAAAGGAGGATGGCATGATTGTAAGGAACATTCTTTATTAGCATATATCTATCTATCTATCTATCTATCTATCTATATATATATATGAGACCCTACTCTCAGCCCCACCAACATCGTGGGCATATATATATATATAACAAATGCAGCTTGTCAGCTTTTGCCACTTCTCTGGCAAGTGAAATAGGTCTGCTTTAAAAAAAAAATATGGCACCACTGCATTGTGGTTCAAAGAGTCTAGCATAAGGTTCTTAGCACCTTATGTGAAGGGGCAGCTTTTCCTCTTGAGTCAGCACTAAGAGTCCAGCTTAGCTTTGGTGGCCTTGGGCAAGTTGTTAAATCTCAGTGTAAGCTACTGCTTAGGATCTAAATCATAACTCACCTTCGGGATAGGTCTGGATTTAAGAATAAACTATGTAAATAAATAAGCAAACAAACAAATAAACAAATATTACCTCATCTGTGAACGTTTTCCCAGTATAAATTCATACCATACAAGTTGCAATGTATATGTTTGGCATGATTAATTTAACCTAGATTTTCTTCAGAGCTGAAAAATGCAGCTTGTTGCTTCCCACTTTGGAAAGTCTCTGAGGGATCTTGCGTTCACTGCTTACACTTTTAAGAAATGATTTTGCAGTTGCACCCTGGTGGTAGTCCTGCAGCAATTGTAAATATTTTAAAGATCTCCTGGTCATGGATGCTCAGAATGTTCCCCCAGATCAGCACACCAAGCTAGAAGACTGCAGATGGGGCAGGAAGGCAGTGCATGGGTAAGCAATGCTGTCTCTGTCCCCGTGATTGGCTATATTTTGGGTCTTCTGCTCCTGTGCAAGACCCACAATTTCCTTTGCAAATCCCTTAACCAATCCAGAAAACACCCACCAGGATTGCTCCAGTCACTGCCTGCCCAGAGACCAGCAGCAGAAGGCAGCATGGCAGCAGAGAGAGGAAAGGGAGAGAGACGGTCAGAAGAAGTCATGGGAGGAGGCCAGCACAAGGGTGTCTTTTGTGGTGGTGGGTAGCTGGGTGTTTGTGAGTTTTCTGTGTGGGAGTGTTTGTGTGTAGGCCGGTTCGCACAACCCAGGCTGCGGGCGGGGGAGGCACCACGGGGCGATCTGCGGGGTCCAGTGGGGCGCCGCAGACGACCTGCGCCCCACGCGCGTGGGCGGACCCTGGTGGAGCCAGCAGTCCCCGCACCGCAGTGCAGGCCTCCTGGCGCACTCCCGGTGCTAAAAAATAAATACAACTTAATCAAAATTATGAGAGAAGAAACTTTATATCGAAGAATGCACTTTTTGTAATAAGTATATTGGTGATGAATTTTGTCTAGCTCTAACAAGAAGTTTTATTTTTGAACAATTAAATACTACAGCTTCATTTGCTAGATTATAAGTGGATGCCCTGTGTAGAAAATACTTTTGAGAAAACTAAGGAGCACTTTTTACTCTCTCTTCTTGAAAGAGCATAAATTATGCCTTCTGGAGGGATCTCTTGAGGAGTAAATGGGCAATTGATCTTCAGGATCATCTTTCACTTTCTTAAATTATAAAATGAAAGTGATTGGAAAAAATGGATTTTTACTGCAGATAATAAATGAAAAGAACTTTTTCAAACTGTAATAGCATTTTCCTCATCTTTACAACCTAATCTTATTTTTCCCATCAGATTGACAATGCCTTTTCCTCCGGATTTGAATTTCTTTTTCTTTTGAATTAACTTTTAAAACATATGCAAATAAGGAAATATCTAATTTAGAATATTGTGTGTGTGTGTGTGTGTGTGTGTGTGTTCGTTCTTATTTCAGTTAAGTCATATGTTTCCTTTTCCCGGCAGTGAGCAAAAGAACCCTCACTTCATTTTTTGATGGATAGATAGACCAGAAGAATGTTTGCAACTATTAGATATGTGACATTCTCAAATGGTGCCAGCAACAGCTGTGGAAGCCAAACACCTAGGGCACTATCCAATTTGACACTACTGCTAATGTAAATTATTTTGCGCTAGTGTAAGCGACCTTAGCACAACACCAATAGCATTTGCTGGCACGATGGGTTTCCCCAGAAAACCCATTGTGCCAGCAAATGCTATTGGCATTGTGCTAAGGTTGCTTATGCTAGTGCAACAAAACTTACTTTAGCAGTAGTGTTGAATTGGATACTGCCCCTCATTGGGAATTGGGTGCAGTGTAGTGCTTAAAAATGTGAGCAGTGAACCAGGAAGCCCCAGGCAGAATTCTTCCCTCAGCCACTGATTCATAAGGCAGCTTTAGGCATGATCATCTCCCAGCCTCAGAGCCTAGGAATAATAATAATGGCCCACCTTTCAGGGTTGTTGTAAAGGAATATTGAGATAATGTATGCACAGTAGGGGTGGATGGAACGTTTTAATTCCAATTCATGCCACATTCACAAGTTTTCATTTTTTATTCCTGTTTCTGCAGAAATGTACTGGGGGGGGGGTGGAAATCCACATGAAATCTGACACCCCACCCCCCAAAACAAAAGGAATTACTCCTTGTCATGAGGTAGTCTGAAGCCTGGCTTTTAAAAAATATTCTTATTTTACAAGTAATAGCCGCTTGGACTGGCTAGAAAGTGCGGCTGCTGCTGTCTATATTGAAAATGGGGTCGCAAATGCAATGACATCCCTCCCAGGGACATTGTACAGGGGGGAAAAGAGCCTCCCAGTCATCATGTTCTGTTGCTCTTGGGGACATTTGTAGCCCTGACTTCGCTTCACCAGTACATCAAGGGACTTCAAGTGATAAGAGATTGAAAGATGTACATGCTTTTATGAAACAGGCCCTCTGGTGCCTGACATCATACAATACACACACTGATAGGACATTATCAGTTTTAAGACATGTTACCAATATATACACCTTTAAGAAGGAACCAGCACAATGCTAGTTTAGTGAAACACTGTAAAACATGATGTTACATTTCAGGGACTATACTTGGACATCACAAAGAAAAGTTGACAATCCAAACTCAATATAAGCAACTTTGCTTGTGGTGCAGTAGCTGGCAGCAGAAAGGAGGGTTGCATGTTGCACAACTTATATATATATATATATATATATATATGAGAGAGAAACCTACCAATACAGCTCATCCAAATCTGAGTAGTAGAATAATAAGATAAGCAGTAGAGAACCAGAAAAGTTATGTCCCATGCTAGTCTCCTACGTTAGTCTCCTATGATTTTGTTCTCAGAAACATTCAACGCACCACAGAATGTTTTTATTATTATTATTATTATTATTATTATTATTATTATTATTATTATTATTACCCTCCATGCGGTTATTTTCCACCAAGTATCACATGTTAAATTGATTATGTACTGTATAATTTGAAAAGAATGCATTCACAATTGGATTTACACAGTCTGTCTAAGAACCAACTCAGCAATCTCTGTCATATGTATAGCAGGTCCAATCCCCCATTCTGCTCTCCCCACCCACCCCCACCACAGCCCAAGTGTTCCAGATGGTAATGAGTGAACTGCAGCTTCGCAGAACTACTAATTTCAACCCGCTTGTCCAAAGGGACAGGCAAAAACATGCAATTTTACAGCAATTATAATCAGAGAAGAATACTTAGTGGCAACGGTAGGCAGAAAAATTGACAGTCAAGAATTTAAATCAGCATTTGCTACTTCTTCTGATTCATTTTCAATCAAATATGGCTTTGACAGTCTGCATTAAAACTATTTATTGGTAATTCAAGACAGTACTGGCATGCTGCACAAGAAGACTTTGATGTCATAGACTGTATACGTTTGTCTGCCTGCTTGCCTGCACATACACAAACACATATTGACCTGGTTGACACATAACAACAATTCAGGGTACAGCTGAGTATGGATTGTTGTTGAATCGTGGGTGGTTGTTGAATTGTGAATTGCTGTTACATGCGAACACTGCACTACAGTTAAACTATGGGGTTTTAGCCATGAAAAATCCAGGAAGAGAACCCATGGTTTGTTGTTGAATTGTGAACTCTGGGTTGTTCGTGCTTAACAACCCATAGTTAAACCATAGTGCAGGGTTCACACATAATGACAACCCATGATTCACAGTCCATACTCAACCCTTACTCTGGGTTGTTGTTGTATGTGTACCAGGCAATCATGTCATTAATTCATTTTACATAAATTCACCTTGCATATGTAAAAGGTTGGGTATAAATATAATAAATAAATAAATACATATGTACATATATGTCTAGTTGCCAGTAAAAAACCAACCCCCTCCAATGCAAAGATTTTCAAAATGTGTGAAGGAGAAGTCCAACAATCCTACATTTCATCACCTGGACTTGTCACATTTATAGACTTACATTTCTGCCTAGAACTGCACATTCTACCATCCACTGTTCTAAATATTGGATGCAGGAAAGCAACACACCATTGTACTTCCGCCAGAGATGCTAAAGGGCTGACTGCTAATATGAACTAGAACTCACTGTTAAGAATTTTGCTATAGTTGAACTATAGTTTGGCAATGTTCAACAGAGTAAAATTTGCAGCATCACACCAACCATTATGAATAAGAAAGGAGGGCCAGGGGGAAGAGTTCGTGTGATCCCATGGCTCTTTCCCAAATCCTACATCCTGGATCTGGTTGTACATCTGAAGTGGGTCTTAGAGTTGCATGAAAAGTTTGTTTGTAAAAAGCTGAGAAAGGAATTCTTTTTAGCAGACCTTGAATTTAATGAGAATGCCATTTTAATGAAATGAAGTCCATAATGGCAGTCTACAAAAGCGTTAACACTGCATTTGCAGACTCTGTTCATATTGTGCAAGCATTTTATTTGGGCTTTAGGGTTATAGTCAAAGTAAGTGCAAATCCATAAATACCATTTTCATGGCATAATTACTGATTAGCATAATTATGTCCTAATGTAATTTCCATAATTTATGTCTTGACAAATTGGCAGAAAGTTGCTTTCTTCTTGCGCTGTTTAGAATTTGCTTATTAGATGAGGTCGTTGATCTACAATTAAGTCATTTTTCCCTTGTAGCACTAATATTAATGGAGCCCTTCATCATGGAAAGGCCATCTTAGCTCTCCAGTAAAAGGCAAGAGGAAGTCCTAGGGGGATTAGCTTCCCTTTCCATCGTGGTAAGAAGCATTCGCTAGACATAAATGACAGAATTAGACCACTGCTTCATTTGTGTCAATGAACTGGAAATCTTTCCAGTGTCGCGAATTTAGGGATGTACAGATGCTGTAAAATCCATTCCGTCTACGTTTCGCAGATTGTCAAGTGCCTTTCAGTCCATCATCTGCTCATTGACGGAATTGGATTTTGCAACAATGCGGTCATACACATTTGCGCAAATTCGGAGATGTGCAAATTCACATACCCGAAAATGTGCAAATCCCCCCACAAATGTGCAAACCCCTGAAAAATGCATATTTTCACACCTTAGCCTATGGAAGTAATGCACATTTTTGGTCCATTTTATGCATTTTTCTACAACTTAATTTGCATAAAATTAGATTCTGCAGTTCTGCAGAATCCACATGACTAGGGAAAAGCCGGTCTTCTGAAGTTATCCATAGGTTGGATTCTTAGACATTCAAATCCATTTGAGTCCATTGCGGATTTCTCTGACATCCTTAGTCATGATGCCTCCCATCCAGAAATTCAAACATACAAGATCGTTAAAATTTATAGCAATGTTGAAATGAACAACCCAACATAGCTCCTCGACTTCCTGTGCAGGTCCTCCCTGCCCCCATGCTACTACTGCTGTTTCTTCTGCTGCTGGTTACTGGAGCCCACCTCCCAGCCCAGCATAGCTAGCCCAAATCATTCCTCGGCTAAGACAGAGTCATGTGTGCATAGCACTGCACTGCACTTTTAAATATTGAGTAGTGTTATAGAGGCTACCTGGATGACTCTCTTATTCTTCTTCTGTGACAGCCAGTGCATCTTTTAAGTCCATAGTTCTGTCCTACAAGGCAGTGCTATAGAATCGGCATACATCATGTTTTTGTCTCTCCTCAAACACTCTTTAAGCCTAAAAGGTAGAATGACACCTTAGGACTGCCTTGTATAAAGGAAAATGCGACGGCAGAGGCACATGCAGCTTTGTTGTCCCCCACTAACAGTGTGTATGCAATTATAGCAGCAATATGTGTGTGTCTGATCAACTGGAAGCAATTATGATTCACTACAGGAAACAGGCACATCCTAAAAGTCAAGGTACTGTGGCCAACAAATATAAGATCACTCATCTGCCTCAGCCCTGATTCTTCCTGTTCTTTTCCCATTTGATTTATAGCAATAGTCACTTCTCATTGCATACATCTGTACATTCTGCATGAAAAACAATTACTTGTTGGATGTTAAAAATAGGCACACATTATGGCACATTGTTCCAAATTACCAGTATTGTATCAATTTAATACCAATTTAAAAGAAAATGCTAATTAATAGCTTTGTGGCATTGGCTGAATCTGTATAACCATTTACTAACCCGGCCTTAATCAACACTGGATTTGAATGTTGGCAAGGGTCAAGTATTTATCGGGCATACATTTGTGTGTAATGTTATATATGAAGTACTGTATATGAATGGGAAAACCTTGTTGAATTTATCTATTAAATAAAAAACAGGTTTATTCTAACCCTGCATATAGATCAGTAGCAGTCATCCATAGTGTTTTTCATGAAATGCTTCAAAGGGCTTGTCTAGAGATGGATTTGTGGCAGCAGCATTTAATTTTCAGTGTACACTAGCTGCACACAAATAATTTGAAAAAAATCTTCCTACTTAATAAATCCTTATAACAGCATGTAATCTTTCGCATTTCAGATGGCTTTGGGTTGCTTGATCCATTTTAAATGCTAATTATACATTCCTTATCCTAGCATTTAATCACTTAATAATATTGTTCTTATGGGTCTTCCACAATAGCAGCTAACGCGAAACATGGCAGGTGGGTTTCTTCATCCCTCCACCCTACTTCCTTAGGTTTTAGATGAGAGTGCCTTAATCTGTCTTTCTGGCACCCACATTTTAAGGATGTTTTAAATGTTTTGCTTATGACCAATCTGAGCTCATATTGAAGCTAGACTAGACAGCAACATACAGCCATCCCTAAGACTAAAGGTTTCTGGGATATCAGTGAGACTTGAGTAGGTGAGCTGTGTGGGCTAGACCTGACTCAGCTCTGCCCACCTTGGTACTCGGTGCAGCACCAGCATAGACTGGACAGCCGGGGGTGTGTGGAGTTGCTGTGATTCACAAAACTTCCATCTCTATCACCAGGAAGCCACCCAACCTTTGAGAGGGTCTTGAGGGGTTGTACTTGGTGTTGGGCCATAGAAACAGATTGGGGATACTATTAGTGTACCACCCACCCTGCTGCCCAGCATCCTCCCTGACTGACTAGCAGAGGTGGTCTTGGCTGTGTTGTTGGAACCCAGGACAGTGGTCCTGGGTGATTTTAATTTCCATGCTGAGGCTGCTTCTGGAGCTCTGGCTCAGGACTTCATGGCCTCCATGACATCCATGGGGCTGTCTCAGTTTGTTATCGGCCCAACACATGAAGCAGGGCATACCTTTGACTTGGTCTTTCCTCTAGGCTGTGAGATGGGTAGTCTGGAAATTGGGAGGCCCAAGTAACTCCATTGTCATGGTCAGACCATTTCCTGGTGACGTTTGAACTCACAGCATTACTTCCCTCATACAGGGATGGGGGGCCCATTCAGATGGTCCACCCCAAGAGACTGATGGAATCCAAAGAATTTCTAAATGCTCTTGGGGATTTTCCAGTGGATAGAGCTGGTGATCCAGCCGATGCCCTAGTCTCACTCTGGAACGGTGAGATGCAGAGGGCCATTGATTTCATCACTCCAGAGTGCCCTGTCTAGCTCTGTAGAGCCCGCTTTGCTCCTTGGTATACTGGGGAGCTGTGGTCGATGAAACAGGCTGGACGTCAGCTAGAGTGCAAATTGCATAAGACTTGAAGTGAAGATGACCGAGCACGCTCTAGAGCACATAATCGTGCCTATAGTGCGGCAGTGCGGGCAGCAAAGAAGTGTTACTTTGCTGCCTCCATTGCATCCTCAAGGAGCCATCCAGCGGAGCTCTTTCAGGTGGTCTGGTGACTGTTAACATTCCCTGCCCAATGGGGCCCTGGCCCCCTCAAAGTCCTGCTGTGACCTTTTTGCATCACACTTTGAGGACAAAATCACTCATCTCCACAGTGAACTTGACGCTGTCATTAGCGCAGCTCCAGTCAAGCTATTGGATGCCACCATCTGCCTGATTTTGTGGGATCAATTTCAGTTGCTGCAGCCTGATGATGTGGACAAGGTGCTTGTAGCAATACAACCGACCACATGTCCTCGTGATCCTTGCCTCTCCTAGCTTATCAAAGCCAGCCAAGGGGGGTTGGCGGGGGGGTGTCCAGGGAGTGGTAAACACATCTCTACATGAAGGGGTGATTCTTGCTATCCTTAAGGAGGCAGTAGTGCGACCACTCCTGAAAAAAACCACTCTGGACCCAACGGTATTTGATAACTATCGCCCAGTTGCAAATACCCCTTTCTTAGGGAAGGTTCTCGAGAGGTTCATGGCGAAGCAACTGCAGGCACTCTTGGAGGATACTGATTATTTAGACCCATTCCAGTCTGGGTCTCGACCTGGTTATGGGACTAAATCAGTCTTGGTCGCCCTGATGGATGACCTTTATTGGATGAAGGATAGTGGGAGTGCATTCCTGTTAATTCTACTCGATCTCTCAGCAGTTTTCGATACCATCAACCATGGTATCCTCCTGGATTGACTCCGTGGATTGGACATTGGAGGGACTGTGTTACAGTGGTTCCGGTCCTACCTGTGGGGTCGATTTCATAGAGTAAGATTGGGTGACATTTCCTTGGACCCTTGGCAATTGCGCTACGGGGTTCTGCAGGTACCAAACATTGTCCCCAATGCTGTATATGAAGCCTCTGGGAGTGGTCATTAGGGGATTTGGAGCCAAGTGCCATCAGTACACTAATGACACACAGCTGTATATCCCTGTGACAACTAAATCAGGAGAGGCTGTGCAAGTCTTGAATCAGTGCCTGCCCTGAAGTGATGGGCTGGATGAGGGCCAATAAACTGAGGCTGAATCATGGCAAGATGGAGGCTCAGTGGGTGAGTGGTTCCCAAATCCAGGAGATAGGCTCATTGCCTGTTCTGGATGGGGTTACACTCCCTTGGAAAGATCAGCTTTGTAGTCTGGGGGTACTCCTAGATCCATTATTGTCGCTGGCATCCCAAGTGACTACGGCAGCTCGGAGTGCCTTTTACCATCTTCGATTGGTTTGCCAGCTACTGCCTTTCCTGGACAGGGACAGCTTGGCCACAGTGATACAGGCACCAGTAACCTCAAGACTGGATTACTGCAATGCGTTCTATGTGGGGCTGTCCTTAAGGCTACTCCGAAAGCTGGACCTAGTGCAGAATGCATCAGCTCAGCTGTTGTCAGGAGCTGCCCCTTTTCAGCATGCATCTCATTTGCTGAAGGAACTGCATTGGCTACCTATTCGCTACCAGGTCAGGTTTAAGGTTCTAGTATTTGTGTACAAAGCCCTAAATAATTTGGGACCAGGTTACCTGAGAGAGCACCTCCTTCTATATCAACCTGCTCGCTCACTGAAGTCATCAGATGGCATGCTCCTGGTGGTTCCTCAAGGACCTTTGGCCCAACTGGAGTCCATCATGAGAAGAGCTTTCAGTGTTGCGGCCCCATTTCTGTGGAACTCCCTGCCTCTGGAGGTCAGGCATGCTTCGACATTGTGCTGCTGTCGGCGCCTGCTGGAGACCTCCTAGTTCCGGGGAGCCTGCTGTCCAACCACCACTGAAATGTTACTTTGTTTTCAATGTACTGGTTTTTTTTTTGTTTTACCTGTTTTTATCTTTTTATTGTTCACCACTCCAGAATCTACTTAGATGTGGAGCAGTATACAAATACTGTGGATGATGATGATGATGATGATGATGATGGTGATAATGATGATGACGACGACGACAACATTATCATCAACAACAACAACTGCACATTGTCACAGTGGGCCTTGAATCAAAGTAATTAACTGTGCACAAGCAAGAGAATAGACACACAACTGAAGTTCCATACTAGTTATAGAAGAGAGCTTAACAGTGCAATGCATGCTTACTCAGAAGTAAGTCTCACTTTGGTGAGTGCAGCTTACTCCCTAGTAAGTGTGTTTAGGATTGCAGCCTTAGAGTGACTAATGTTTGGTTCTTACCAGGGACATAAGTCTCCATGGTGCAAATTAGAGCTGTGCGAAAATGGCCTCTCAAAATTCTCCACCTTATTTGTGGGTAGAGAAATTTGGGAGTCAATTCCACCGAATTTCTCCAAGGGGAGGAGAAATTGTCAATAGTTTCTCACAGGTAGGGCTCCCCATTGGCAGGGCCTGTAGCACAGCTTCTTTCTTTTCTGGTAAGGGCTTTTGTGCTGCAACAGCAGTGTGTGTGTGTGTGTGTGTGTGTGTGTGTGTGTTGCCACTGCAAGTGGCAACATCAACTGTGCTGGCAAGCTGGCCCCCACTTTGCATCCACCACAAAGCAGGTGTGAAGGGGGGTTACTGTTGTGTCTAGTGCCAGGGATAAGGTGGAGTTTGTGCTCTGCCAAAATCTGTCCTCCAGTTTCCTGAAAGTTTTCTTCACTCATGAAATGGGCTTCCATTGTTCTGCCTCATTCTCAGGATGTTTTATCATTTATTTTTGTGGTGGTTTTGAGCTTACCTAATCACTGCTAACCTCCCACGCTTCTTGCACTTCCTGATCTGAAAAAGCCCTGTGGGAGGAATTACCTCATAATGTCTTTCCCTGGGCTTTAAAGTGTAGGAAGCTGAGGAGGCTACACGCTGCTGGAGAGATGATTGGACAATGGAAAACAGGACACTTGTGCTCACTCCTCAGCCGCCTCCAAAGTAAGGTACGGTAAGTACAAAAAACTCAAGCCCAACCTATGAGAATTTCTCCAAAAATTTCTTCACTATTGAATTTCCTTTCGAAAGCAATTGCTCTTCTATTAAATTGAATGAGAATGGTTGGAAGGGAAATGTGGGAGAAATTTTCGGCACAACACTGATAACTGATGTGTGAAAAACATTTTAAAAGGAAATATACTGGTGCTTTGCCTTTGGGGTTGTTTGAAATGCTGAAGGCTGTCACATTTGGTAGAAATAAGAGATCAGTACCACATCAAAATCTACATCTGCCACTTAGCAGAACAAAGGAAAAATTGCTAAGTCTGGCAGGATAATTCTTCAATAATTTGGCATTTCTTGACTTGTTTTGACAGATGAGTGGGTATTTAACTATTGGTCTTATGGATTATTCATGTGTATCCCAAAGGTCTTACTCTGGTGTGTGTGTGTGTGTGTGTGTGTGTGTGTGTGTGTTGTACTACTTCATTTCGATACCTGCAAATGAAACAGAGGTGACTCTGAAACAAAGTTGACAATGCAAAATAAAGAATTTAAAAATAGGTAAACCGATGGCCTTTACAATGGGGAATTGGATCAGCTCCTATAACTTTTTGTCTGAGACCCAAGGAAAGTTGTGGCTTCTTTGTGATAAGAAAGAATTATTCATGCATTCTGACTGGCAGGCAGATTGCATCCTTTTATGTAAAACTACTGAAAAAGATAAAACCCAGCAATGCAGACGTTTTAGGAGCCACAAAGCAAACATAATTTCATAATTCTAGGGCCAACTGTTTTCCAGCCTTGTTTATTTGTTTGTTTATTATATTGTACCTTCAGCAACAAGTGCTCCCAGGACAGGTTACAATAAAAACAATCCAATATAGAAGATCAGGGTTCTAAATTGCACAGGAAGCGTTCACGTACAGCAGACTCCCTGCTGTTGACATTCAGTGTCCAACTCATGGAGGGCCAAAGGAACAGTGTGCCAGAGGCTGGAGTGGAACTAGTCCCTCACATGATTCTAATCATGTGGGAGATTTAAACACACAAATAGGACTATAATTTCTATCTTGCATCAATGATCCTGGATTACTCTGACCCACTGAGCAATCAGTGCTGAGAAAGTGAGAACATCTCACTTGTTGGAACCTGGCTGGGGAATGGCTGATGATATCCTCTATGACCTGGTTTGGACAACATGACAACCCATCCTTGTTTACGGGGAGGAGGCTTCGGACCTTCGGCTGCTCACTTGTGGAGTGCCGCAGGGTTCCATCCTCTCCCCGATGTTGTTCAACATCTACCTAAAGCCCCTGGGAGCTATCATCAGGAGGTTTGGGGTGCAGTGTCATCAGTATGCAGATGACACGCAGCTCTACCTCTCTTTTAAATCCTCACCGAGGTTGGCCGTTGAGACCCTGTCCAAGTGCCTGGAGTCAGTGGGTGGCTGGATGGGAAGGATTATGCTGAAGCTGAACCCCGACAAGACCGAGGTACTTCTGGTGGGGGACAAGGGGAGGTTAGGGGATGTTGACCTGGTGCTGAATGGGGTACATCTACCCCTGAAGGACCAGGTCCGCAGCTTAGGAGTAATTCTAGACTCCCAGCTGTCCATGGAGGCTCAGGTGGCAGCTGTGAGCCGGGCAGCGCAGTATCAACTCCATCTGATATGGCAGCTGCGCCCCTACCTTCCTAATCATCTGCTCCCTTCAGTGGTTCATGCCTTGGTCTCCTCTCGCCTAGACTACTGTAATGCGCTCTATGTGGGGTTACCCTTGAAGACGGTTCGGAAGCTACAGCTGGTACAGAACGCGGCAGCTCGCCTGGTTAAAGGCAGCCGCCGGCGGGATCACATCACGCCAGTGCTCAAGGAGCTACACTGGCTACCAGTTGCTTGCCGAGCTGAATTCAAGGTGTTGGCCTTGACCTTTAAAACCCTATACGGCTCCGGTCCAGTTTATCTCAAGGAGCGTCTCCAGCAACACCAAGTGGGCCGCTCAACAAGATCTGCCACAGACGGCCTTCTCCTTGTCCCTTCAGCCAGAGCAGCTAGACTGGTCGGGACGAGGAAGAGGGCCTTCTCTGTGGCAGCCCCCGTACTATGGAACTCTCTCCCAAGTGACCTCCGCCATGCCCCCTCTCTGCTGAGCTTCCGCCGCTCATTAAAAACTTGGTTATTCAGGCGGGAATATGGGGTGGGCTAAGATTTTAAAATTTTATACTGTTTTAATGTATTTTAATGGAGAAAAATGTTTTAATGTATTTTGTTCTGTTTTATTTTCGGTTTGCCGGCCAGATGGGCGATAGATAAATGCAAATAATAAATAAATAAATTATCGTAGGTGAGTTGTTGTGTCGTCTGAGAACGGGGACCTCTTCACCAAGGGTGGCTTGTTTTTTTCAAACAAGGCATCCTGCAGTGTCCATGGGCTGTTCTAGGGTTGTTCTCAGCCATGGTGGGATGTCATGTCGTCCAAACCCAGACGACACGACCCACCATGGGTGAGCCCCAACAGCCAGCAAGCCACTTGGCGAGAGCAGCAAAAATCCTTTGCTGCTCTCGTCAAGTGGCTGCCACGCGCCATTGACAGCTGCCTCCAAAGTGCCCAAGCAGCATTTCAGGGCAGCTGTCAGAAGCTTTCTCCATGCCCTGCACAGCCGCCAGCCAAAAGGGCTGGTGGTGTGGGGCAGGGGGATCCGCAAGTCACCCGAACCGATCATGGCTCCCCCATCAAGCACCGGTGGCGGAGGCACAGAGCAGACATTTCTGCCTGTGGTTCCTGGGTCTATTCGGGAAGTCACCAGCGGAGAGGCCGGGGATCCGCTGCTCCTTTCCAAAGTGGTGCATGCCACCTTGGCAGGGAGCAGCAGACACCTCTGCCGGTGGTTCCTGAGTCTACTCGGGAGCTGCCAGCAGAGAAGCCAGGGATCCGCTGCTCCCTTCCAAGGTACCATAAGCCGCCTTGGCAGGGAGGAGTGGACATCCTTGCTGGCGGCTCCCGCCTCCTGCCCAAGAGGTCTATTCTCGGGCAGGAGGTGGGAGGCAGTGATCTACTCTGCGGCGCTGCCCCAGGAATGGGGCAGCAATGCAGATCAGGCACCCCTACCCTCTGCTCCAGAGGCCTACTCTGGAGTAGGAGGTTGGGGTGCCCGATCAGCTCCCCCCCTCCCCCATCCTTCCCGTTGCACTTCAGGGCACAAGCCCTGTTTGCATCAGGGGGACAAAAAGGTTTTTTTAAAATTCTTCTTTGTACCCGGAGCGCAAACAGGGCTCATGTCCTGAAGCGCAATGGGGTCAACTTCGGCTTCGGCAATGTGTAGGGGGTGTTGCCCCAGCCAGGGCTGGAAGTTGTTTGACAGCCACAGCGAGTTGAAGTCAGCTCGCAATCACAGCTGTCAGAAAGAGGAGACTCATTCTTCCACATGGTGTCCCCGGGATATCGCCTGGAGGAATGAGGGGGAATTGAGTGGGAGGAAGGTTGTCAGGTACCCACAATGAGCCCAATTGTTTGTTGGGCTCGTTCTGGGTACTTCACAAAACAAACAACCCACCGTGGCTTGTTGCCAGGGTCAGTTGTCGTGTTGTGCGAACCAGGCCTATCTCTGATACAGAATCAAAAGTAGAATTTGCTAGATAAATTCATGCATGGAGACGTTATTAGCCATGCCTACAGCTGTGACTGAGTTGGCTGATTTGTAGGAGAGCTGAAACCAATTTCCTCTCCTAAATTCCCATTGTAATTATCCTTAGTAAATTATTCTCTAAGTGCTCAAATACAGTGTCTAAATATTCCCTGCATTTTTGGAATCTGTATTTAGCACCCAATAATATTCTATTTCAACATTTGATATCTGATGGTTGGTATTTTGACTGTATTTTAGCATTGACCTGCAATGGTAATACAGATAGCTGATGCACATTAGTATATCAAATCACAATGGTTTTCAAACTCTCTACCTCCAGAGATCATTTCCCACATCAACTTCCCACATCAAGGAAACACTGTACGTCTGCCACATCGCACCTGTATATTGCAAAGGATCTGTTCTGTTCCTGTTCTGCACTGCACATACAGTTTCACCACTGTCATTGTGAACTATGTGTTTCCTAAAAGAGACCCAACACACAGACCCTTATGGCTGCACATTACAGAGATCAGTGATGATAGGAAGCTGCCTCATTGACTGATAAGAAATGAGGATTTTGCATAAAATAGTTTTAAAACCACGATTACATCATATTTGGCAGTGTTTGATAGTTGAGATGCAATAGTATTTGATAACTGACATGCAATGGTATTGCTCGGGGGGGGGGGACCAGCTTGAAAATTGGAAGATTTGCAGAATTTCTAATTTCAGCTCTTATTTGTAGGTGACTTATCAGTATGATTGGTATACCTGTGCATGAGTATTGAGGTATACCTGTGCATGAGAGAAGAGTTTAAGCCAGCAAAATCTCTTTGCAACCCCAAAAAGAGAAGATAGCCTTTTTTAATGTCTAGATTAATCAATTTTATCTCGAAAAAGAATGAAAAAGAGACCCAGCATTGCATATTTCTTTGTTGTTTTGTTTTGCTTTGTGAGATATCTGCAATATAACTGTCCCACCTTAATTCTTTTTTTCTTTTTTGTTTTTTCGGCATTTCTCTCCTAGCTGACTGAATATGTCAAGGGAAGCAGAAGGCTGTGCTTGAGTTCAGTGAGCTGGAACAGCATATTGATACACAGACCAGGGATCTGCTCATAGAGTTATGCACTGGGCAATAAACGGCACCTTGAGTTCAGACAGAATGCACATCTGTGCCTCATTGATAATGTAATAACCTTCATTACATTTTTGGCTGAGAGCACCTGTGCATAGCCCTAAGAAGTCAGCCCAGGCAGCCATTTTGATTGAGGTGATATTAACAGCTCTCATTAAAACTGATGGCTATAGTGGTGCCCAGCAGCCCTGCTGTAAAAGGCATCTGTCTGCTGGTATTTCTGTTAGCCTCAATTTTCAAGAGTTCATAACCCAGCAATAAAAAAGTTTGCTCAGTTCTGAGGCAAAGCTGCAATACTAAAATATACATATATATTTAAAAGACTAAGATTGAATTGAATTACTTTTCCCCCACTATTCATTTTGATTCAGTCATAAACTCACAATATCATAAGCTTTAGTGATGCAAAATAATACAGTGATATTTTATAATGAATTGAATTTTCTGATGACATTAGAGTGTGCGAACATTTGTCAGGAAGCTGACTTTCAGACTATGACCTAGCTAGCCATAGGCCTGAAGCTGCCAACTGGATTTTTATCCTTCATCACTTGTAAGACGAGACACCTACTCTGTTACAAAAGCTGGGCTGGGTTCAGTTTTCAAACATGTGGGTCAGGCAGAGGAGGTTATGGAATAAAGCCTGACGAAGCAGGATCAGATAGGTCTGAAAAAGGGAGTCTAGTGGCTTGCTGGTAGCAGGTCTGAGGTTGACCTCAAGTAGGTAGAGAGTTATAATATAATATAACCTCAAGGTTAGATTACTGCAATGTGGGGCTGCCTCAGGCCTGGTTCAGAAGCTGCAGCTAGTGGAGCATGCAGCAGCTAGGTTGCTCACTGGGACACCCAGCTACATTCATGCCTTGGATTGAGAGCATAATTCGTTCCGGAAACGTGCTTGTAATCCAAAACACTCTTATATCAAAATGAAATCCCCCCAAAAAAATTTGTACAGAGATTTTTAATTTAAGCCGTACTACAGTACTTGTATTGCAAGACGTTGCTTGTATATCAAGTCAAATTTTTTTAAATAAATATTTAAAAATTTGCTTGTCTTGCAAAATGCTCTCAAACCAAGTTACTTGCAATCCAAGGTATTACTGTACACTCACATAACACCTGTGCTAAAAGAACTGCACTGGCTGCTAATTACTAGCTACGGAGCCATGTTCAAGGTTATGGTATTATCATACAAAGCCCTAAACAACTTGGGACCAGGATACCTAGCAGACCGCCTTCCCTCATATATGCCCAACCGACCATTAAGATAATCAGAGGAGGCCTTGCTGATAATTCCAAAATTATTGGAATATTGCTGTGCAATACCTCAGGGCCTTCTCGGTAGCAGCACCCATCCTGTGGAAAAAACTCCTCATGCTGTTTGGGAGGCAGAAAATTTGGCATCTTTTAAATACTGGTACCTCCTGAAAAGGCACCTGTTCACCCAGGCTTTCCCCAGCCCATAATTAAATTAACTGTGCTGTCCCATTTTTACTGCTCCTGTACTGCTGTGTATTATGTATTATTATTATTATTATTATTATTGTAATTATATATTTTTTAAAATTGTATTTTAAATGTGATTTTAAATGTGATTTTAATATTCACATGGAAACTGCTTAGAGATTTTTTTAAAAATATCTAGCAGTATATAAATAGCACAAATAAATAAATAAATAAATAAAATAATGGGCTCTCGGCCAACTAAAAGGAATCTTGGACAATCAGAAAGCTGAGAACCAATCAGGATCTGAGACATCTCTGAAACAAGAGGGAGAAATAGGCAGGTTCTGCTAGTTGGCATCCACCTTCTAATAGTAGGTGGGTGAAGCATGTGCTTCTTCAGGTGAGTCACCACAGACTCCATGCAGTGAGGCTCTGGAAAACCGTGAGATTAGGTCAGGCTTCTTCCGAACCTCATTGATAGAATCACTATTCACACTAGAGTAAAAACTGTCATCTCGGGCCTAGAGTGTGACACATGCACAGAGCAAGATTAATTATTAATTCAAATGTATTAGTCATTTCCAATAAACAGAAATGTGGAAATGAAATATAGCTCTTCAAGCACAGAAAATAATGTACTAAGCAGCATGAGCTGCACTCTCTTCCAAATTCATACACATCTTTTAAAGAGATTGTGTCTACCTAGGCCAGTGCTTCTCAAATAGTGGGGCGGGCCCCCCAGGGGGGGCGCGAGGCTCCGTAAAGGGGGGCTCGTTTGACCTCAGTTAAAAGTTTTTTTTAATATTGTGTTCCTTTAAATCCTGTGCTCCTTTAAATCTTTTCTGCTACAGTTAATAAAGCTATTCTTTGTTGTAAATTGATCCACATTTCTTTCTTTTTTTATTCTCTTATACGTTAATAAGGATACAGTGTTATGCAGAGGTGTACTTATAACAATTTTATAGACAAATGATACTATTTACAGTCGCGCGGGGGGCGCGAAATGTTTTCTTCTTCCTAGGGGGGGCATGACAGAAAATAATTGAGAAGCACTGACCTAGGCTAAGAAATATCTTTCAAAGATATCTGTATGCCTGAAGAAGTCATTATTACAGTTCTGGGGAACAAAAAGATGGAAATCTGTGAAAGGAGAGTAAGAGCAAGGAAAACAGTTGCCCATTTAGCCAAGAACTGATTGTTCTTCTGTAATTAAATGTTTTCTTTAGCAGCTTTTAAACACCTAATAAACTATTTTAAAATCAATTGGAAACTCTGAAAATATCATTCTAGTTTCTAAAAAAGAGCACACAGTACTATAACCAATTTGCTAGGACATACATCATATTAGCATTTTGTTTTCTTACTTCTGATTGCACCTTCTGATTTCTTATTTTGAGATTTTCCAAATAAGCTGCATCATGACCAACTGTCCTCTAGGAGGCAGTCTAAATCCTGAATTTCCTGAATGGAGAAGCTATGCCCAGGAATACAGCCCAATACACATGCTTTTAAACTTTTGTTTACATGCATAGTGTTTGAATTTAGGCAAATGTGTGAGACACCAGGTAAATAATAACTAAGCAAGCAGTTATTTCAGATGCATATGCCTGTTGACATAAGGGGAATAGGTGCTTTTACATATTGCAGATAATAGATGAAAATGCAGATAAATCTAATTGCTAGCTGTCTTATGAAATTTCTGTTTTGTAAGTAATTATTTGGGGGTTCAGATATTTGTGTTTCTAAGGAAAGTGTATGTTCTGTTGTGTACTTGTCAGTGTTTTATGCATCTTCTAATGCAGTGGTACCCAGCCTGTCCAGGCCCGAGACCCACCTCTGATTCCCAACCTGCAACATCTGACCTACTTTCACATTTTCACTTTTTGTTTTACCAGGAGATGGGGTGTGGTGGCATGGCGTGGCATGGGGGGTGGGAACCTGCAAGCCACACAGATGATGATGATGATGATGATGATGATGATGATATCCTCAGAGCCACACAGAAAAACAGTCTTTGGAACCCAGCAGAAAGTTCTGAGAAAATCCAAAATCCACCCCTTTGTAATAACCACTTGGAGATATTATATTAAACTATATATAAATCATTGTCATCATCATCTCAGAGCAACTACACAAAAAATGCAGTCTTTAAAACCAAGCAGCAACCCATTGCAAAAGGAGACGCTAGAAGATTATAATAATAATGTTATACTCAGAGCCACACAGAAAAGCATCCCAAAATCTACAGGTATCTCTTTCGCTGAACATCTTCACAGCCACCTCTCTCTATATTCAGAAGTATCAGTGAGAAGCAGCACAGTGCAAAAATCCCGTTTATGCAGTGTGGTGTAGAGGTGAGAGTGTTGGACTGGGAGATCCGGGTTCTAGTCCCCGCTCGGCCATGAAACTCACTGGGTGACTTTGGGCCAGTCACTCACTCTACCTCACAGGGTTGTTGTGAGGATAAAATTGAGAGGAGGATTATGTAAGCCGCCTTGGGTTCCTTGCAGGAAAAAAGGCGGGGTATAAATATAATTAATTAAATAAATAAAAAATCACGAGAAAGAAGGACTGGATTACTCGGGAAGAATTGCCCAAGCAACAGAGATTAAATACCACCACCCCCTCCCAAAAAATCTCAAAAGGAGATGAATTTCAGCCAGAGGCTCCATACATGTTCAATCACACACACCTACCTTTTTTAGAAAACACACCCTCACTCACTGTCTCTCCAAACTGATGGCCAACAAACAAGTTTTAATTTTGTTTATCGTCTTGTTGTTGAATGTGGGTTGTGTTGTTGAATCATGGGTTGTCGTTATGTGCAAACCCTGCACTATGGTTTAACTGTGATTTAGCCACAAACATCCCAGAGTTCCCAATCCAACAACAAGCAATGGGATCTCTTCCCAGGTTGTTCATGGTTAACACCATAGTGCAGGGTTCGCATGTAACAAGAACCCACAATTCAACAAGAACCCACGATTCAACAACAACCTATACTGAACCCATGGGGGCTGTATGCATGACATGACAGCTCATTGTGGGTTAATTAACCTGCAGTGAGCCTGCAGTGCATGCAGGGTACATGCGGCCACCATTTTGAATATGCAACCCCAGTTTGGGGGTTGTGTCGTGCGAACCTGGCAAGTACCCGTGGTCTCCTTGAAGGTTATGCATAAGCACAGTGAGCTGTGGCATGTTGTCCAAACCTGGTCATACTCCAGATTGTCGTTACATGTGAACCAGGCCTACACATGCCTAGAAAAGGAACTCAGGGCAATTGGAAGAGCTGGTAAGGGGACTGACACTGAGGATTTCTCAGTGGTGTTTGCGTGGTGCCAAACAAACAGGTTTTAAAAAGAAAAGAAAAAAGTTCACTTTTATTGTGTCTGGGGGTTGTTTGATGCAGGCAGGAAGCAAGGCCAGGGGCCTATTTGATGAGGCTTCACAACCCACTTCTGGATACCAACCCACTGTTTGAAGACCTCTGTTCTAAGAGTCAGAATCTAACTGAAGTCTCTGCCAAGAGCTAAAGGAAACTTGAATATGTGAAATGAAGCCTGATCTAAAACATATCTACTTAAAATTAAGTCTCACTGAGTTCAGTGGGCCTTGCTTCTACTAGTATACTTAGAAAATACAATCTTACTCTTCTGTGATGTGACTGCCAGCCTAGTAAAACAAAGATGTAAAAATTGATTTAGGAGACAGAAGAAACTGCTTCTGTTCAACCAATTCTGCATAAATTCAGCCAATGTAGTCACCTCATCGGACAAGGCCTATTGTCTAGCCAGACTGATTGATTGATTGATTGATTGATTAATATGGACTCTTTGGGTTAGTTTCTAGAAGGCCTTGGGGTGATATTTTGTGTGTCCACTGAACTCAATAGCAGTCATGATAGAATGTCACCTTTTGGAGGAATTCGCAAGGAAGTCAATGGGATTATTTGTGCAGTTATTCACGTTTGTGAATGGTTGACCCCTTAATGTGCCTCATCTTTTACTTTTAGACTGACCATTATTTTACACACAAGGAGTGATCGGTTTATGCTAATAACATTAAAAAGCAAGAATGTTTTTGAAAGTGTTCATGCTATAGGAACCATCTTTAGATTTTTCACTTCAAATTACCACATTCTTTTGTGTGTAACGCTTTTAGCTATGTTTTTGTTTCTATTGATCTCATTGTACAGTCTGGCATTTGTCTTCTATACGCTGAACTTAACAAATACGGAGATTGACGTTTCCAAAGATGCCCATAGACTAATTTAGTGAAAATGCAGACTAATTCACCCATGTTTTTAATTTATTCTTTAGTTTTGTGTGAGATCAATGGTAGGCAACCTGGTGCCTTCCAGATGTTTTGGACTACAATACTGTCGGAAGTTTGCTGTTGCCCCACGTAGCAGAGTTAGGATGAGTTGTGTGCAATCACAGAGAATAACGAGGAGACGTGAGTTCATCAGTAGAAACGTTTACTGAGGTTTTTCACGCATAGATTCATTCCAATTTACAGCTGTACATCACAGTGCAAGGCTCCCCATGCACGGCACAAAAAGCATAGAGTCAAAGACTGGTGGGGAGAGAATATTACAGCATATAACTCCTCCCCACTGAACACTCTGTTTATGACCTTGGGCACACTGCCCGACTTTAACAAGTTTCACTCCCTAACAGAACTTCGGTTCACAGGTGCTCTGCTAGAGTCCTTTCTGCTCAAGGACACAATTACATACTCTGACACCCCTCCTTGACCGCAGACAGAAAGGGTTTTTATTTTCCTTTATTAAAGATCACCATTCCTAGTTCTGAACATAGTTCTTTGAATCTTGGCCCAGGCAGTGGCTTAGTAAACATATCTGCTACATTTTGTTCTGTTGGACAATATATCAATTCAATTGTCTTTTTCTGCACATAGTCACGAACATTGCAGTACTTCACAGCTATATGTTTTGTGAGCCCCTTTAAATATTCAGATTTTGCCAAAGCAGAGCAGGCTTGATTATCACAGTACACGTGAACCGGTAATGCTACTTGTAAGCCTAGATCTTTTAAAACCTGAATGAACCATGTAATTTCACCACATGCTTGTGATAATGCAGTGTATTCAGCCTCACAACTTGAGCCAGCCACACTGGACTGCTTCTTTGATTTCCAACTTATGAGTGAATCACCAACCTTTATTACTATACCACTAACAGATTTCCGTGTGAGTGTACAGCTTCCCCAGTCAGAATCCACCCATACCTTTGGAACTTCAGCCTTCTTTGAACCCAATTTAAGACACACGTCTAAAGAACCTTTTAAATACCGTAACACTCTTTTTGCGGCATTCCAAGCTGTTACTGTGGGCTGTGCTGCATATCTACCCAAAATTCCAGCGCTTAAGGCCAAATCTGGCCTAGACCACTGTGCAAGATAAAGTATACTTCCAACCAATGATTGATAACGTTCTTTGTCAGAGAAAAGTTCCTCTGACTCAGAAGAATGCAAAAAATCAGTTGTCATTGGTGTTTGTACACTTTTGCAATCAGCCATTCCATAGGATTCTAACAATTGAAGTATTTTATGCTTTTGGCTCAACAATATGTTACCCTTGTCATCTTTGAACACTTGAACCCCCAGATAATGGGACACTTCACCTAATGACTTTAAGAGAAAACTCTCTCCCAGTTGTCTGGCCAATTCATGAATTTGTTCAATGTTGCTAGATAAACAAAGTATATCATCAACAAAAGCAAGTAACACCATATAACTGGAACCTGAACCTCTAGTGTAAAGACACGGATCAGCAATGCCCTGCTGAAAATGCAACTGGATTAATTTGTCATTGAGACACCTGTTCCATGCACGGGCAGATTGTTTTAATCCATACACTGCCCTGTGCAGTTTCCATACTACCCCAGCTTTTTCTTCAAATCCAGGGGCAGGATGCATATAAATTTCCTCTGTAAGATCTGCATTCAGATATGCAGTGGTAATATCAAAATGGTGAATTATGAGACCTTGCTGTGCAGCCAATGAGAGAACAAGTCTCATACTATCACTTTTTGCAGTTGGGGCAAAAACCTCATCATAATTCAAACCCTTAATTTGATGAAAACCTTGAGCCACAAGTCTTGCTTTATAATTTTGTTCCCCATTTAGAGAGATTTTCCTTTTAAACACCCAGCGACTGCCCGTCACTTTTACACCAGGTGGTGCTACACATGGTGTATAAACCTCATTGCGCTGAAATGAAGCCATTTCAGCCTGCATGGCTTCTTGCCATTTCTGTTTTTCTGGACCTGGTAATTCTTGTACTTGTGCATAAGTTTCTGGTTCACTAAATGTGACATTACACACTCGAATCCCAGTCACTACAAATCTCTCTGGTGGTACACCTTTTGTTGCTCGTTGAGATCTGCGAACGGCAGATTCAACATTCTCAGTTTGGCTGTCTTCCCCCCCACTCCCCCCTAGCCCCTCCTCATCTGAGCTAGTGGGTGTGGAATGTGTGTGTGTGTGGCTGCTCGAGCTGCCTTCTCCGCTGCTTTCACTTTCCTCCTCTTGCTGAGCTGCTGGCTCAGGCTTATCATGGACAGGAAAAAGAACTTCAGGATTGGCATGAACTCTTTCCCATCCCTCCTCAACAAAAGTTGCATCTTGTGAGATAACAACCCTGTTATTTCTACAGAAAAACCTCCATGACTTTGAACCCTCTGTCCCAGAGTAACCCACAAAACGCAGTCGTTGAGCTTTTGGTTCTCCTTTTCTCCTTTGTGCTTTGGGGATGTGTACATATGCAAAACTCCCCCAGACTCTCAAATGTTTTAAGTTAGGAGGTTTACCAAACAACCTTGTGTAAGGGATGTCATTTATAGCTACTGTCCAAGTTCTATTACACAAGTAATTTGCTGCTAAGAATGACTCTCCCCAGAATCTTGAATTAGATTCCAAACCAGCATCTTTTAACAGACAATCCTTAATTTTCTGTAATTCGCCAATATGCCTTTCAATAGTTTCATTCTGCCATGGAGAATATGCACAGGATTTTCTGTGCACAATACCTTGGTTACTTAGAAGTTGCTGGAACTGATGATTCATGAACTCAGTTCCCAAATCTGTTTGCAATTGCAACACATTTTGCTTAAACTGTCTCTGGACATAAGTCAGCCAACTTTTGAAAACAGAATAAACTTGATCCTTTTTCTTAAGTAAATAAACCCAACCAAACCTAGTTTTGTCATCTAGGATCAACAAAGCATATCTTGCCTCTCCCCAGCTCGGAGGGAAAGGGCCACATAAATCTGCATGCACTAACCCAAACAGTGTATCAGTCTGCCTGTCAGATTTACGGTTTATAGGCTGGATACGGGACTTTGCTGCTTTGCACACACCACAGTTCAAATATTTGTTGCATTTGCTTGGTTGTAAGCCTTCACATTCCTTAGACATCTTTTGAATAGTGCTAAAATTTATGTGCCCTAGCCGCCTATGGAAAAGGTGCGCGCAGCGAAAATGTGGGGGAGTATTTACGCTTGCTACAGCAGGGATGTTCCCTCCCTCAGTATCCTGGTTTTGTAACACATACAGACCATTAATTAACTCTCCTGAGGCAATTATTTTCCCTGCCTTTGACACAATACCACCTTCTTGTGAAAAACTGACATTATAACCATTTGCAATCAAGGACGATACACTTAGCAGTGAGTAATCTAAAGTAGGTACAAATAACACACCCTGCATTACATTTCTAAGACAATTAATTTTACAAGTCCCCTCCCCCAGGATAGGCGATTTATGGCCATCTGCCAACGCTATAGTCTTACTGTTTTTGTCCTTGGAGCCAGGAGTAAACTTGACAAATTGTTCATATGAATTGCAAATAGTTCTTGAACTTCCACTGTCCAGAATCCAAGAGTCCGTGCCGAGTTTTCTGTCCAACTCCACAGCAGCCGAGAATAGAGTAGATTTCTCCCCCCTCCGTTCCGACTGCATTTCTTTCTTCTCCCGGTCAGGCTTTGAAGTTAATCTGACTCGACAATGTTTCCGAATATGTCCCGGTTTATTACAACGATAACATCTCCTCACGATGACCATAGCTCTTTCTGTCCCGTCTTCTCCAGCCTTCTGAGGTGTTATTGTTCCTTTGGTTGTGTCATTTCCACGTTTTCCCATACGGCCAGATGCAAGGTTGTTCTTAGCTGCTTCTTCCAGCTCTAACAGCCTTTTTGCCTCAGCTTCAATCAGACGTCCTGACAGGTACTCCATTGTAAGCTGATCCTCTGGCATGGCCTCAAGACTGGCCACCAAAATGTCCCAAGAAGAATCAAGAGAAGAAATAACAATCTGGACCTGCTGGATTTCTTCTAATTGCTGGCCCCTTTCAGCAAGCTGAGCCAGTAATCCAGTAATCACTTGCAAGTGTTCAGATACTTTTTCTCCCTCTTGTAACTTTTTGTTATACAGCTGCCGTGCCAGTGCTATTTTAGTTCCAGCTGTGGTACGTACATGTATCCGCCTCAGTGTTGTCCAGCATTCTGCAGCTGTCTGAAGCCGTCTGACATGCATTAATTGCGAATCTTCAAGCCCCAAAACAATTAAAGAGTGGGCTCTGTCCATCAGTCTCCGTTCCGCAGGACTAGGCGCTGCCGGAGGAGCATTCACTCCCACCTCCCATAAATCCTCTCTTTTCAGCAACATTCTCATTTTAAACTCCCATGAGAGATAGTTGCGGTTGTTAAGTCTCTCAACATACACACCGAGAGGTTGCTGAGGTGCTGCCATGTCTTCAATATTGGGAGCAGGTTGTATCAGCTGTTCCTCACCTTCTTCCTCCTCTCCCTCAGACTTTATTCCGTCTGTCTCGTCCTCCAGCTTTCTCCCGTGAGCCAGCTTTCCGGAGATATGAATGCAGCTAAACCACTGCTCCTCCAACTGTCTCACAAAGCAAAAAGGACTATCCTCGGTTGCAATGCACACCTCCTCACCAGGAAACACAGCGTTGCGCAGCTGAAGAATCTGGGCCCATGACCTGTCGGAAGTTTGCTGTTGCCCCACGTAGCAGAGTTAGGATGAGTTGTGTGCAATCACAGAGAATAACGAGGAGACGTGAGTTCATCAGTAGAAACGTTTACTGAGGTTTTTCACGCATAGATTCATTCCAATTTACAGCTGTACATCACAGTGCAAGGCTCCCCATGCACGGCACAAAAAGCATAGAGTCAAAGACTGGTGGGGAGAGAATATTACAGCATATAACTCCTCCCCACTGAACACTCTGTTTATGACCTTGGGCACACTGCCCGACTTTAACAAGTTTCACTCCCTAACAGAACTTCGGTTCACAGGTGCTCTGCTAGAGTCCTTTCTGCTCAAGGACACAATTACATACTCTGACACAGTCAGAGTCTGTGCCACAGTCTGTGGCATAGAGACTGTGGCTCTACCACAATGGTAGAGCCACAGTCTCTACCATTGGCTATACTGGCTGAAGCTTATGGGAGTCATAGTCCCAAACATCTGAAAGGTACCAGGTTACTTACCCCTTGGGTGAGCATGATTTTAGATATACTCACAAATTGTACATTTAGGATGTACCTACATTTAGAATGAAACCTACATTTCACTCAAGTGTGGAGGAATGCTCTCAACAGATCTTAATAGCTATGGATTGCACTCAGGAGGAATTCTGCTTCTGACGATGTGCGTACTGTGATGGTACAGCCCGTTTGCTGTGATGTAAATACATAGATATCCCATCTGTGGCAAGTAAGTTGCCTCCATCTTGCTGCACTGTGTGTCAGTTGTAGGTGAGCCATTTTTAAATTGGCTGTACATCCTAGCCCTGCTAGATTTCTGTTATCTAGGCTGAAGTCCAACAATTTTTGTAAATAACTGGATTTAAATTTTAAAAATGTACATTCAGCCAGATTTAGAAAATGAACATGTTTCTTCTACCGTTGGTGATATTTACAAGTATGTTTGACACAATATTCTGAAGCAGACTCTAAGAAGTAGTAATTGCAGGCTCTCTTATCTTCCTAGGACTGTGTTGTAAAGTTATTTACCCATGGGATTTCACTAGTGTCCACATCTGGGTTCAATTGAAAACATCCACTTTTAAGGGCCTAAACAGCTATTCCAGATTAATTAGAATTATATGACTTAGTTGGGATCACAGTAATCATCATCATCATCTTCATCAATTTTATTTCTATACCGCCCAATAGCCGAAGCTCTCTGGGCGGTGTACAACAATCAATTAAAAAGTACAATAGAGTACAATTAAAAAACAATAAAAACATTATAAAAATTTAAAACCAATGTTAAAGATATCACAAAAACTAAAAACAAGTTAATAAAACATGACCGTTAAAGCAGTTTACCACCCCACCATATACCATTTAGTTATTAAAAGCCTCAATGTAGAGGGCAGTCTTAACCTGGCACCAAAAAGATAGTAGGGTTGGCTCCAGGCGGGCCTCAGGCAGCTTGTTCCACAGTTGGGGGGCTCCCCCAGAAAAGGGCCTCCCCCTTGTTGCTGCCCTCTGAGCCACCCTCAGAGGTGGCAGTCAGAGGAAGGCCCCAGATGTTGAACGTAGTGTCCGGGTAGATTGTGGTTGGGAGAGGCGTTCCATCAGGTATTGTGGTCCCAAGGGCTTTATAGGTTAAAAGCAGCACCTTGAATCAGGCTCAGAAGATTTTGTGTGTTTCCTCGAATAACTTTTGTACCTGACCATGCCCTTTGGCTGCCTGGCCATACCCTTGGCCACGCCCTCATGTTGCCTGGCCACACCCTCTTGATCACACCTTCATGTTGCTTAACCATACCTCTTACAAATTCCCATGTGTGTCCCTATTTTCATTTGTGAAATGTTGGAGGGTATGATGGTGTATACATATAAAAAAGAAGAAAAAGATTAGCACGTCTCTTGCACATTATAAGAAACACTATCTATATATATAAAAGAAAGTGTCCTGACTGACTGACTGACTGACTCATAAATGCCTAGCTCAAACCGTTTAATCTAGGAACTGTGAAATTTTGAAGGAATATTGCTTTTATGATGTAGAGCCCCACTAAGGAAGGATTTTTGGAAATTCCGTCCCTAAGGGGGTGAAAAAAGGGGGCAAAATCGCCCCACAATCATATCTCCTATGGGCAAAACAACAGGGCAGCAGTTATGCAAATCAGCCTCACCTCAGAATTGCTAGCAGGAGCCGTTATGCAAATAGCCCATATGACACTTGGAATGTTCGTATGAATTCCTGCGGGGGCCAATAGGGCTGGGTATGCAAATCTCCCCTAGGCCATTTAGAATGTTCTCTGAGGGGGTGAAAAGGGAGGGAAACTTTTTAAATGACTGACTGACTCCTGTGTGCAGGGCGTTGTCACATAGGCTCCATCACGTTTTGACGGATCCGCCCCAAACTTGGCACGCATACTTTCCATCACCCAAGGACAAAGACTGGCAGGGTTCAATCTAGTATATATACTTACTAAAATGAAAACAAAAGCAAAATGTAAAACAAAAAACAGAGAGAGAGAAAAAAGAGAGGGAAAAATGAGTAATATTTAAAAAATATTAAAAGCACAAAAAAAATTTTTTTCTTTTTTTTCTTTTCTTTTTTTTAAAGGGAAAAAAACCCACAACACCATTGAAAAAAACTCCTCTTTCAGTTCCTTCCAATTATTTACACGATCCCCTTCTCTTCTGCTCTTCTCCTCACCACCACAGATCCTTTTTTCCTTCCATATTTTTCTTACTTAGCTGCTCCTTCCAACACCTGCACGTCCGCATCCCTCGAGATTCCTGCCGTCAATCCCAGTTCTTCCAAAAGATCCATTCCTTGAATACAGGATGTTATCTTATATCTCTTGTTTTTGATCATAAAAAAACACATCACAGGATAGCCCCAGTTGTATCTAATTCCATTCTTGGACAAGACAGCAGTACATGGCTTCACACTGCATCTCCAATCGATCGTTTGCTGACACAAATCATTAAAAATTTGGACTGGAGTACTTTGATATTGCAGTTGTCCTGGACGTTTCTTCAAAACTTGGGTAAACAAATCTTTTTTATAAAAACTGGCAAAGCACACAACAATGTCACTGGGGGTAAGCCCCCCCTTCTTCTTGAAACTCTGCGGACCCTTTCCAAATCTTGCTCAGTCCATTTCAATTCTGGAACAATCTTTCTAAACTAGTCCAAAATTATTCCTCTCAATTTTTTTCCATCCTCCACACTAACATGTGGGAAAAGGCGTATACGAATATTAGACCGCCTCGCTCTGTCTTGGATATTAATCATTTGTAACTCCAGTGCATCAAATCTTAAATCTTGTTGCTGACTTTTACGTTGAACTTCTTGCTGTACAGCCTCCACTTTATCATCCAAGGTCTTGACTTCCTCTTTAATTTGTTTAAAGTCCTCTTGAACTTTCTGGAATCCTGCCTTTAATTCAAGTTTAACCTGTGAAAATCCTTGTCTGAGTTGGGACACTTCCCCAGTAATTTTATCTGCAAAGCAAGAAAGAATTGCCTCCATTTCTGTGCACTGCACTTCCGATAAGCCTTTCTTCAGGGAAGAAGGAGTTACTTTCTCTTTAACATCCCCCATCTTGGCACCTGATCTGGCGTCTTTTCTCTCAGCCATAATTAATTTATCTCTACTACCGTAGAGACGGGACTCTATTTTTTTTAACTCCGTTCCTTTTCCAGATTCAGCCCCCTCCGCCAGTTCACTTCTCACAAGTCTCTGAACCCTGGAGAGGCTATGGTCCGAGGGGTGAACTTTTTTTTTCAGAACGACTCCAAAGAGGAACGCTCGGTGGTTTTTTCTCTTTGTCCCTTCCACTCCGCATTTACTTAATCAGAAAGAATGAATTCTCTCTCCTTCTTAGAGTTGTAAACTAAGTTCTTTTTACAAGCCTTCAGCTCACTATTTGTTCTAGTTTGGAGTACAACAAATTTTGTGCTGCGAGGCTTGTCACCTCCCCTGTTCTGCAGATCGTTCTGCACCGTAAAACCTGTAAATCAGTCTAAGCCTCTCATCGGAGTTCAGCAAAAGACATTCAGCAAAAGATAATTAGAACACTCTTACCAGAGTTAAATCATATGCTGGATGAAATCGGTACTTATAATTCAATCTCTTTGGGAGGTTTCCAACAAACCTCTAGACCACCATGGTGGCTGGCTCCGCCCCCCAAATCTCCGGAAAACCCTCACTGTGCCTGTACAGCCCAAAATAGATGAGAGCCAATGGCGTCGTTGGAATGTTTGCAGGGGCCATTCAGGAGCAGGTTATGCAAATCACTCCAGTGACATATAGAATATTCGTATGAACTGCCACAGGGGCCAATCAAGAGCGGATATGCAAATCTCTCCTGCGTCAAAACAGAATGTTCATATGAACCACAGCTGGGGCGGAGCTGGGATTTTATTGTTGGGTAGTCCGGGGGGGGGGCAAGCTGGGATTATGTTGTTGGGTAGTCCCGGGGGGGGGAGCAGGGATTTCATTGTGTAGTCCCGGGGGGTCCAGGGATCTCATTATGTAATCCAGGGAGGGAAGCAGGGATTTCATTGTGTAGTCCCGGGGGAGCTGGGATTTCATTGTGCAGTCCCGGGGGAGCTGGTAGTCCTGGGGGAGCTGGTAGTCCTGGGGGAGCTAGGATTCCATTATGTAGTCCCGGGGAACCTTTCCTATGGAGCGATTCAAAACAGCGGTCAGTGACCTTAAGGAATTTTGAACAAATCGTGCCTATAGGAAAATGACGACCCATGCAAACTTGGCACAGTCACTCTTCATCACGCGAGCAAAGCCGCAGGCAAAAGCTAGTGGTACATATAAGGAACACTGTAGTATGCATAGCATACAAGCATATAATTTCTAACTCTTGTGAAATGTGAAATAGGCCTTAATCTGGGATTTTCAGTGCTTTCTTTTTGATTCCTGTTGCCATTAATGACGATAATGTTTCTTCCCCCAGGGGGAATAAGCCCCAGTTTATCTCACTCAAAATGTCACCATAGCAGTTCCCTTTCCCTCAGACTCAGTTTGTTTAGCCATTGGGATCATGTTCTGTGCTTTGTTTTGGCAAGGGGTCCCTAGTGTGCCTGCTACTTTAGTGGTAGAATCTACAATATGTTATTCCATTGCTCCAGCAGGATATAAAACTACCCAGCAGAAAGAAACCAATTATTATTCATTTGATTGGTAGTTTTCGATATTATTCTTCCCCCCCCCCTTTAAGACATTCCAATCTACTATATAAATGTGAAATTTGGCTGTCTGTACGTTTGTACGTACATACGTATGTCCGATCAGCTTGCATGCGTCGCATAGGCTCCGACACGGCTGGACGGATCCGTCCCAATCTTGGTACGCATACTCAACATCACCCAAGGACAAAGACTGGCAGGTTCAAATCTCCGAAAAACCCTCACCGCGCCTGTATGGCCCAAAATAGATGGGAGCCAATGAAGTCACTTGGAATGCTCGCAGGGGCCATTCAGGAGCAGTTATGCAAATCGCTCCAACGACATTTAGAATGTTGGTATGCACTGCCACAGGGGCCCAATCAGGAGCAGATATGCAAATTTCTCCTACCTCCAAACAGAATGTTCATATGAACTGCAGCCGGGGCCTACACGGGGGGGGGGGGGATTTCAAACAAATAGTGCCTATAGGAAAATTACAACCCGTGCAATGCCATTGTGTAGTCCCGGGGGGAGGGGGAAAGCAGGGATTTGATTGCGTAGTCCCGGGGGGGGAAGCAGGGATTTCATTGTGTGGTCCGGGGGGGGCAGGGAATTCATTTTTGCATAGTCCCGAGGGGGAAGGGAAGCAGGGATTTCATTGTGTAGTACAGGGGACGGACGGACAGGGAATTCATTGTTTCATAGTCCTGGGGGGGGGGGAGCTGGCATTTCATTGTGTAGTCCCAGGGGGTGGGGCAGGGATTTCATTGTGCAGTGCTGGGGGGGGGGAGCTAGGATTTCACTGTGTAGTCCCAGAACAGGGATTTCATTGGGCAGTCCTGGGACAGCAGGGATTTCATTGTGCAGTCCCGGGGGAAAGGGAGCAGGGATTTCATTGTGTAGGCTGGGGGGGGGGGGAAGCAGGGATTTCATTGTGTAGTCCCAGAGGGGGAGCAGGGATTTCATTGTGTAGTCCCGGGGGAGCTGGGATTTCATTTTTGCATAGTCCTAGGGGGGAGGGAAGCAGGGATTTCATTGTGTGGTCCCGGGGAAGAGGAACAGGGATTTGATTGTGTAGTCCCGGGGGACAACGACGACTGGGATTTCATTGTGTAGTCCCCGGAGGGAACAGGGCTTTCATTGTGTGGTCCCGGATGGGGGAAGCAGGGATTTCATTGTGTGGTCCCGAGGGAGAGGAACGGGGATTTCATTGTGTAGTCCCAGGGGGGGGACGACTGGGATTTCATTGTGTAGTCCCCGGGGGGAACAGGGATTTCATTGTGTGGAAGCAGATGGGGGAAGCAGGGATTTCATTGAAGTCCTGGGGGCGGGGGAAGCAGGGATTTCATTGTGTAGTTCCGGGGGTAGCAGGTAGTCCCGGGGGAGCTGGGATTCCATTGTGCAGTCCCGGGGGACCTTTCCTATGGAGGGATTCAAAACAGCGGACAGCTACCTTAAGGAATTTCGAACAAATAGTGCCTATAGGAAAATGACGACCTGTGCAACGCCAGGTAAAAAAAGCTAGTTGTAATATAAAATTGCTTATGCATTTCCTTTGATTACCTGTCCTATATATTTTTGGTGGAGGAAAGAAAGGAATTATGTTAGGGGATCTTTCTCATAAGAAGCATGTGTCCGGCTGGTTTCTTGTATGCCCAGCAACCAAGGGCTGGGGGACGGGGAGGGGGAGTGGCTGTTATCTACCAGGAGTCCTTGGTCCTTACCAGACTCCCTCTCTGGGAGACCAAGTTTACTAAGTGCATGTACTGGAGGTTGGGTCCAAAGGGCAGTCTGGGGATTCTGCTCGTGTACCATCCACCCCGCTGCACGACAGACTCCCTGGCCGAGGTGCTGGAGGTGGTCCCTGATGTGCATGTGTGGTCCCCCAGGCTAGTGCTGCTGGAGGACTTCAACGTGCATTCGGGGGCTGCCCTCATAGGGGCACCTCGGGACTTCATGGAGACCATGGCTTCCTGGGAGCTGCACCCTATAGTAACTGGACCTACCCATGTAGCTGGTCAGGCACTAGACTTGGGGTTTTTTCCGGAGAGGGGGGCAATGATCTGGAAATCGGGGGTATATCCACCACGACCCCTTGTCATGGTCAGATCATTATCTGGTGGGGTTGGATTTATCAGTGCCACAACCCCTCTGCAGGGGTGAAGGACCTATTAGGATGGTCCGCCCCAGGCGTCTTATGGATCCGGGTGGATTCCTGAACGCGCTTGGGTAACTGGAGCACGCAAACAGTGGCTCGGTTGAGAGCCTGGTGGATGACTGAAATGCTGCAATCACCAGGGCATTAGACCGAGTGGCCCCGAAGTGCCCTCTTCACTTGAACAGAGCTAGCACGGCACCTTGGTTTACTCCATCGCTGTGAGCTCTGAAGCAGGAGGTGAGAAGGCTAGAGCACTCAACAAGATCTGCCACGGACGGCCTTCTCCTTATCCCATCAGCCAGAGCAGCCAGGCTGGTGGGGACTAGGAAGAGGGCCTTCTCTGTGGCGGCCCCCACGTTATGGAACTCCCTCCCTAGTGACCTTCACCATGCCCCCTCCGTGATGAGCTTCTGCCGTGCATTAAAAAAATGGCTGTTCAGGCGGGAATATGGGGTGGGTTAGGATTTTAAAAGAATTTTTTATACTGTTTTAATTATTATATTTTATTGTATTGTTTTATTGTATTGTTTTAATTGTACATCGCCCAGGGTGGCTGGGTGGCTGGCCAGATGGCGATTAATAAAATAAATAAATAAATAAATAGGAAGCAAGTGGTACAATGGGCTCAAACCATTTGTTGTTTTATAGGTCATAAATGTTACATGCTGAGTCAAATTGTTTGGCAAATACTTTGCAAGAAGAGTCTACATCTTCCTAGTTCACATCTCTCTGCAAATGTCAATTGATTATGTGCTTAAAATTCAATCTGTATTTTCCCCATAGAAGCAAAAAATAAAATAAAAATCTGAACAAAAGTCTTAAAAGCACGTCTTGAATGTATATTCAGCTTACTTGGCTCATGATACAGTGAGCCACTGAGAAGGAGTGTTTACCACTGTGTACCCTGGCATCATTCTTCTTCCTTTGCAGCTGCTATTTACCAGACAGTATTTGTACTGAATGTTGCTGGCAGGAAATGTGGTCTACTAATGCTGAGAAGGATTGAAATAATTTTCACACTACTCCCGCTGCTGACTATTCAGTTCAGGGATAATTTTAAAGGGGCATTGCTCTGTAACAAGTTCAGATGAAGAAGAAGATTTATTTATTTCAAATGACATTTTTACTGCGAGAGACAAAATGGGCAAGGTAATGTGTTTTCTCGGGTCAGCTTTTTGTTGATGCAAACATATGTGTGCTTCTGAACAGGGCCGGTGCAAGGCAGTTTGGTGCCCTAGGCAAGATCAGATATTTAGCGCCCCCCCTTCCCACTTGAGCCCTCCCTCCAGCCCTATGCCCATTATGAAATAAATTTCCCTCCCTGGGAACTGCCAAGCCCCATAGAAAAACTTTGTGGACTTTGAGACTTTTCCTTTGTGTTCAGTTCACGCGGAAAGCAAAGAGGCAACATCAGCCCAGCTATGCCAGGAACTCCCAAGGGCCTTCTCCTACTCCATATATATGTAAAAGCCTGTCTCCTCCTGCGGGCAGCACAAGGAATATGAAAAAAGTATGTGAGAGATGTGGTAGGGCTACCTGTGAGGAATAGAGACAAAAGGGCGTCTTGCAGCCTGTCCTACCTCACAGGGTGGAGGTGCAGAGACACCGGTTTGACTCATACACCTTCTGGGTTGCGGGGGGGGGGGAATGCATGTAGTAGAAACATAGCAAAGAGAGAGCCCGTGGATCATCTGGTTCAAATTTAGGAAGGGCTTTACGAAACTTGCTGCTTCCCCTCCTCTCTCTATCACTTTGTTGCAATATTTCTTTATAATGTATATTATCCTATCTTTCCCTTTACCAGCCTAGTGCTCAAGGCAGACAACAATATTCAAAGTACAGTAAAGCAAACATCAACAGCTCAGGGCACAATTCTAAACACATTGAGGCAGAAAAAAGCCCCGCAACTTCCAGCATTCCCCAGCCAGCATGGCTGGCTGTTGGAATGCTGGGAGTTGCGGGGCTTTTTTCTGCCTCAACCTGCGTAGGATTGCGCATGGCTGGCTGGGGAATGCTGGGAGTTGTAGGACTCCCCCCACCGTCCAAACACGCGTAGGATTGCATCCTAAAAGCATTTAAAACCAAAACACAGAAACAGCATGGTAAATAATTAAAACATTGGAGCCCCAGCTATCTTAAAATACCTTTCCCTCCCTTCCTGGTTGCTGGAAATAACTGCTTTCAGGGGACGTTGAGCTGAGGAACCTGAGGCGCGCACCGGAGGGAGGGAAGGCGAAGGAGGTGTTTGCAGGTGCCTCCTTCCCGCCGCCCACCAGCATCCCATCATTGGCCCCTGCCTGCCTCCGCCTCCTCCAACCTGTCGCCTTCTCTGCCTCTTTTGATGCTGGTTGTGAGAAGGAGCCTGCCTGAAGCTTCAGTGGCGCCAGCCATCAGCAATAGCAGCAGCAGCAGTGGTGCCAGCAGCAGCAGCTGCTCCTGGTAATGGCGGCGAGGCTTGGAGACTGAGCCCTGAGGTGGAGGAGAGAGAGGGAGGGGCGCGCTTCTTTCGCCTCCCCTTCCCCGCCACAGGACATGATTAGTAAAACAAACTTGGTAAAATACGCATTTTAGCGCTGTATTTTTTTCCCCAAGGTGTTTCTGGCGCCCCCTTTAGCCCAGCGCCCTAGGCAGCTGCCTAGTTCGCCTAATGGTAGCACCGGCCCTGCTTCTAAATAATATAGGACTCCTAATAATACCTGCCCAATGAAGAGTTATATTTCTGTCAGGACTGCCACCCTGAACTGGGCTCAAATTCCAACACCCTCATGTGGCCTGTGATTGACCCTGGAGGGAATCCTCGGGGGTGGGGAGGAGAAGTACTGTGCTCCAAACCAGACGCCTGCCCTTTTAAGGCCTTCTACTCCTCAAGGAAAGGGTGATCTGGAACCAGAGGCATAAAAAGCTTCCAGTCAAGCAAGTTGCTTATTTGGGCCTTTCCACAGTGTTGTGGCTACAGGATTGCCTAGCCCCATGAGCTTCTGTGAAGAACAAAACAGTTCCTTACCAAATTTCTTTATTTGGTGATTTACGCCAGTGTGGCTTAGTGGTGGGAGTGCTGGACTGGGACTCGGGAGATCCGAGTTCTATTCCCCACTCAGCCATGAAACTCACTGGGTGACTTTGGGCCAGTCACTGACTCAGCCTAACCTACCTCACAGGGTTGTTGTGAGGATAAAATGGAGAGGAGGAGGAGGATTGTGTTAGCTGCCTTGGGTTCCTTGCAGGAAAGAAGGCGGGATATAAATATTATAAATAAATAAATAAATAAATAAATTTAAGATATTTGTATGCTGCCTTAGGCAGGGCTGGAAAACATGTGGCCCCTGCTGTGCCCCTCACCACTCCCTGCCATACTGCTGAATTGGGTTTAAAAAAAATATTAACCATTAATAGAAAGCAGCCAAAAACTAAAACACATTGTTCGGTAAAATACAAAACTCCAATAAATATTTAAACAACAGTAGCGAAAACCATCTCAGAAGCTTGCATATTTTTACACCTGCCCCCAAAATTGGTCCAATAAACACAAACACATTAGTTACTCTTCCTCTCTTGTAACCTGGGACAGCACTGCAATAATTTTCTATATTTATTACGGAAAGAGCAAAACCCCATTTTTTGGCTGTGAAATTGCTATTGACACCCTGATGGAATGATACACACAGTGTACTGAACACTGAATTACAAATAGGCCTGCTGTCTAGGTTAGGTGGGGGGATGGGGTTGAGCTTGGGATGTTATGTGTTTTTCTTACGGGCTGAGCAGAATTAAAGGGAAATAGTATTTTTCCTTCAATGGCAGTTTCAAAACATCTCAACTGTGAAAGGTATTTTAAAAATAAAAAGGGGCAGGTTATTATTGACAATTTTAATTACCTGCAGAGGTTTGCTGTTTTTTCTTGGAACTGTTTATTCCGGAGCTATCTGGTTTACGTACTTTCAGTCGTTTGTGTGTGCTTGGAATCATAATTAGGGCTCTTAGATGAACGTGAGTGTTGGCAATCTGCTAGCTATAGATATGCACTTTGGAATGTAGACTTAGTCATAGGAAGTTATTTTATTCCTGCTAGTGATGTAGTTTGGAAATGAATCTCATTGGTAACTGAAGTGATTTCTATGTCCATTGAAGAGAATTCCTGAAAAGTTATGTGCCCCACATGGATTTCCCATAACATCAGTCCAATGCCTTTTAGTGCTAATGTGGGAAGCAGTATTTATTGCACAGGGTTGTTTGTTTGTTTGTTTATTATAGTTATACCTCCCCTTTCCTCTAAGGAGCCCAAGGCTGTATAGCTAACCCTCCTCTCTATTTTGTCCTCACAACAACCCTGTGAAGTAGGCTAGTCTGAGAGTTCAGTGACTGGCCCAAAGTCACCCAGTGAGCTCCATGGCTGACTGGGGATTTGAACCTAGGTCTCCCCAGTCCTAGCCCAACACTCTAGCCACTACACCACACTGGCTGTCTTTGAATACTTGCTTGTGCTGACCCTGTGATTGATTTGTCTGTTGATTTCCATACTTCTGTAAAGTAACTATGCTTCTTGTTGAGCCCTAGGTGCCTTTTTCTTAAGGGTAGGATAGGAGCACAACACAACCATTATAGCAAATGGGAGATTTGCTAAATGTGCTATATTACAAATATTTGTTACTACAACACCACACAAAGGGGAAATCAAAAGCCTTTGCACCGTATCTATGAGCACTCCCGGGGTTCTGGCTTTGTTTCTTGAACTCTAAGACCAGCATAGTCATGAAACAGCTGAAGTAAACAAATGAACAATAAGTGCATTTGTTTATTTTTATTTTTTACAGAATAGATTCATTCTTCTTTCTGATAGCAAGATTATGGTTTCTTGGCTTCTGTTCTTCCTAGCATTGTTGCTTATTTTAAAAGATACAGAAAGCAGAATATAGAATAATATAAATCTATATCATAGATTTGGACTATGGTGTTCCCCTTTTATGGAATAGTGGTAAAGTTCCCTTTACACTTCAAATTTGAATGAGTATATAACAATAACAAATACTTTGTTCTAAAAACAGTGAGCCAAAGAGCTTGAAGATGGAGTGGGGTGGTTTCACCTAAGAATTATGAATGCTAAGAAGACATTTTCATTCTGATCTGAAATACGTCTATGTGGAAATAAGTACCACTGAGATGATTGGAACACGTTTCCTAGTACAGTCATGCCTTGGATTGAGAGCATAATTCGTCCCGGAAACGTGCTTGTAGTCCAAAACACTTGTATATTAAAACGAAACTCTCGAAAAAAATTTGTACAGAGATTTTTAATTTAAGCCGTACTACAGTACTTGTATTGCAAGACGGCACTTGTATATCAAGTCATTTTTAAAAAATGAATATTTAAAAATTTGCTTGTCTTGCAAAACACTCTCAGACCAAGTTACTTGCAATCCAAGGTATTACTGTACAGGCAGTCCCCGAGTTAAGAACGTCTGATTTACAGACAACCCATACTTAAGAACCCAGGGAACCCAGGGACTTCTGGGTTCCCTGGCACTACGTTGTTTACGTAGAGTACATACGTAGTATATTATGCAATTTGCGTAATTTACTCAATTTGCATAAATGCCGATTTTAATGTATAGAATGCTATGCTGTTCCGACTTACATACAAATTCGACTTAAAGACATTCTTAAGAACTGAACTCATTCCTAACCTGGGGACTGCCTGCATTTGCATGCTTAGGATTGAAGCCATTGTCATCAAATACTTGTTCTACTCAGGATTTATCATCTTGGGGAAATATTCTGGAAATACTTTTTTAATTGTCTATTGAGATAGGATACAGCATAACAATCCTCATATTGGCATGATTTATTTATTATATTTATGAATCGCCCATCTGGCCAGACATCCGGCCACTCTGAACGATGTACAGCCCAATAAAACACAAGGGGGGGGGAACACACACACACACACACACACACACACAGTATAAAACACGATTAAAAACAGTACAAAATTTAAAAATCCTAACCCACCTCATATTCCTGCCTGAAAAGCTACGTTTTTAATGCCCGGCGGAAGCTAATCAGGGAAGGTGCATGGCGGAGGTCACTGGGGAGAGAGTTCCATAAATTGGGGGCTGCCACAGAAAAGACCCTCCTCCTAGTCCCCACCAGCCTGGTTTCTCTGGCTGATGGGACAGGGAGAAGGCCATCCGTGGCAGATCTTGTTGAGTGGCCTACTTGATGTTGCTGGAGACAGTCATCTGCCTTTGGTAGAACGATAATATTGATGTGTTGTTGTTTTAAATTAATTGTTAAGGTGCCCTTATGTTAGGGCTGCTTTCTCTTTAAAATCCTAAATTACCATTCAGAATGTGGGGAGATATAATTCTTCTCATACACCAGGGCCAAATTCCTAATTGGATATATATCTGTAGAGTGACTATGTTCCTTGTTGAGCCCTGCCCTTCACATTAGATGAGAAGCTCATGTCTTTTGTATTTGGACATCCATACACAAGTACAAAGTGTTAAGTAGGAATTGGCCTGAATAATTTTGTACTTGCAAAATGTTTTAGGCTTCCCTTTGGCTGCAATCCTAAATATAATTACTAGGAATTAGGCCCCACTGAAAACAGTGAGACTTACTTCCAAGGAAGTATACATAGGATTGCAGTCTTACACACAATCCTATCTATGCATGTCCACACAGAGGTAAGCCCCACCAAGTTCAATGGGGCTTACTCCCAGGTAAGGAGGCATAGGATTGCGTTATTACCCTTACTTGTATCACCAATACTTGTAATGATCCTGAATAGAAATAGCAGTTGAGATTAAATGGATATGGTGGGAAAGTGCTAGGATGCACAGAATTACAAACTGGTAGGGTGAGAGATTAGTGGTAACTATGGTACTCTAGAGGCGGAATGAGCAGGACAACATACATTTGCACCTTGCTCACTGTTTACAGGATTAATAGGAGGACTCAGGTTTGTGAAAGAAGAGTGAAAGAGCTCATAGAAAGTTCTGTCATTCTCGCTGTCTGCATTTGTTTGTTTGTTAACATGCACAAAGGATGGGGGAGGTGTGGAAAGAAAGACTGGAGGCTGAACTGCTGCCTGGAGGCCCTGCTTTCCTTTGAAGTTAAATCCAGAGGGGGCAGTAAATACTTAACTCTCCTTGGAATTCTATGAGGTGTCTGTCCAGTGTTTCTCTCGCAGTATGTGTAGATTTATCTTCCCCTGGTCTGGATCATGTGTGTGGGTTCAACTAATGGCACTTATCCTAAATGTAGAGTTTATAAAATAAAGTTCCAGTTTTGCCGGTCGTGTATAATAACTGATTGGGACTGATGATGTCATGAAGTTTACAAACACTAGTGTCTAAATGGGACCTTTGAAGAGATTGCTTTTATATTTGCATGCTATGGTGATGAAAGCTTTTAGACCATGATTATAGCAAGGTTTGTACATTTATTTAACGCTGAGATCCTTGCATGGATGCATTTTCAATTATGTATGACAGTCAATTGCTGCTGAGTTTAATTCTAGGTGTTTGGGAAATTTAATTTCCAGTGTTTTGTTTTGTTTTTTAACTGATCTTTTATGCAAAATTTTGAAAGAAAATGTATGCATAGTTTACAGCTCAGCAACCCCAGCTGCGTTCCAAGGAACTTTAAATCGTAAGTTACATTCATTTCACGAATTAGATTCTCAAGCAAATGTGTTTAGGTCTGGGGTATTTTAAAATTGCGGCATAATTCTACTTTCTATTTACTGGTTTTTTTAAAAAAATAAATAAATCATGGAAAGGTACCTTAATTAGATGTTACATAATGAAATGGAAGAAATAAAAGCAAGGTGTTGGGAGGGAGGGAGGGAGAGATATTGATAGTGACCTTTTAAAAACTCTACTTTAAATACTTTTCAAGTAACTGGCTCATTTTTCTATAGTATTAGGTTTGACTACCTGCATACACCATTTAGGGAACGACCCTATGGCCCCTAGACATTCTCGGAGGGGCCATAGGATAGTTTGGATTCCCAGGCCTGAGGTCAGAAACAGTGCCCTGACCTCAGAGCTGGGAATCGGAGTTCCGACCCCCCTTCCCCCACCCCCTCGCAGCCAGCATGGAAAGAACCATCCGTGCTTCTCCGAGGTCAGGCAAGCAACCTCAGAGAGGGGTTAGAGGGCACAGGGAGGGGAGGAGACGGAGGCGGCCAGGAGACGAGCTGTCCTGAAGCTGCTCCAGCCTCCTCCTCTCCCCCTCCAAAACACTTTCGCTGGATGGGCAAAAAAGGCCATCTAGCGAAAATGCAGCGCAGGAGGACGGGGAGGCCTTTGCTGCTGCTCCCGCTCTGTGTTGGATGCCTGTAAGCCTCCAGGGGCATCCCAATAAGATTGCACCCTTTAGATTGCAATATTAAGAATGCTTACTTGGAAGTAAGCTCTTTTTGAAATCAATTAATTTCCTCCAAAGTAAATGTGTTTAGGACTGAGGTGCCAGCCCACAGATACTCTCCAATTAGTGCTGTGCCAAAAATTTCTCCCACTTTTTTTTTTTTTGCCATTCTCATTCAATTTGATAGAAAATAAATTGTTTTTTTAAAATAAATTCAATAGTGAAGAAAATTTCGGGTTGGGTTTGGGTTTCTTGTGCTTACCTTACTTAGGAGGTGTGCACAAGTGTCCCATTTTTCATTGTCCAATCATCTCTCCAGCCTGTAGCCTGTAGCTTCCTCAGCTTCCCACACTTCAATTAAAGCCCAGGGGAAGGCACCATGAGTAGTGATGTATCATTGAGCCTCGAGTAGCGTAGCGGACCAAAATCAGCCCGCTCACGCCCACACGAGGCTAGGTTGAGCCTACCTTGCTCTGTCGGCGGCTCGCCTCTCCGTGGCGAGCCGCCCACTCCGGTCCCGTCGCGCCACTTCAGGCACTGGAAATGACGCAATGGGACCCTGCGCATGCGCAGTACATGGCACGGGGGTCCAGTGCGCCTGCACAGGGTCCTGTCGCGTCATTTCCGGTGTTGGAAGTGATGCGACGGGACCGGAGAGGGCAGCTCGAGCGGCATGGAGAACTGCTCCGCACCACTCAGAAGATTGAGGCGGGGTGGGCTTTTTCAGATCAGGAAGCGCAGGCAGCCTGGGAGGCTGCAAAGCAATGGTGAGATGTGTGTAACAGAAAGATAAAACGCACACAGTATCCTCGGCCACCTCACAGTTATTAAGCACTCTGAGAAAGAAGCAGAAAAACAGAAACCACTTTCACAGAGAAGAAAACTGTAGGGAAATTGGAGGACAGATTTTAGCACAGCACCAGCTCCAGCTCTTCCCTGGAGCTAGACACCTGCATTGTGGCGGATGCAAAATGGGGGGGGGGGGCAGCCTGCCAACACAGTTGATGCTGTTGCCACTTGCAATGGCAGCACAAAAAATCCAAAAACCCTTACACAAAAAGAAAGAAGCGGTGCTACAAGCTCTGCCAATGGTGAGCCCTACCTATGAGAAACTGTTGAGAATTTCTCCTTTCTCTGGAGAAAATCGGTGAAATTGTCCTCTCAGTTTCTCTGTCCACAGCAGGGTGGAAAATTTCGAGATGCCATTTGTGCAGAGCTCTACTTCAGTTGCTACACTTGCTGAAATTTCCTTTTACACAACTATAAAGGTGCAGGAGCTCCATTCACTTTTATATCTGAACACCGTAACATACATACACACCAACATATAAGAGAGGAAAATATTGAATTCCAATGTTGCTTGTTCAGAGCACAGCAAATAGAATCAAATTGCCTTGAGGACATTTCAGTTTATTCCTTGGAGAGGATATCTTTCTAGATGGGAGTGACACTAGAAATAAAATCTAAGTTAAATGTGTCAACTTCATTTTAAATTTACATCTAGGATGTAGACCCATCCTTTTGGCCATTTGCCTGCCAAATGGGCAGGCAAATTCAGTTTAAAGAATTCACTGAAGATGTGTGGGAAAGAGCTGGATCATACAAACCCCGTTTCTAATGAGGCATGGCTATTATTGAGGCTACAATCCTATACACATGCAATGAAATCAATGGGGGTTACTTCTGAGTAGACATGTATAGGTTTGCACTGTAAGATACAAAGCTTTAAAATCTTGGTACACAGTGGTGCTCAATATTCCCTTCCATCTCCTGGGACTGTTGATGAAGCACTTTAGCCTATGGGCAAGTTTATTATTATTATATTTACTTATATCCCACCTTTTTCTCAGTACTGGGACTCAAGGCGGCTTTACAACATTAAAACTTGTACAATTAAAACATATAAATAGAAATATACAAAAGTTAAAAATATAATTAAATCAGCTATAATATTAAAATTATATAAAATATCAAAGTTAAAACAGCATTAAAACTTATCTTAACTATTGTTTGGCATCTAGTGTGTAGAAGGAAGTCTACACTACATGGGTTGTATCCAATGTTTGTCAACTGGTTCCATTCATTTCAATGGCTTTATTCTAAGTAGGACTAACATTGGATACAAGTACAACCTTATATGTTACAAACACAATTGCTGGTAGCACACCACTGTGACACTGGTGTTTCCTACAGCAAACCTGTGAAGGCCTGTGGCTCACGCTGGCTCAGCTTGTCTGAGTGTGGAAAGCTAAGCAGGGTCAGGCCTGGTTATTACTTGGATGGGAGACCCGTCCTCTAGTTTCCTGCATTGAGCAGGGGGTTGGACTCGATGGCCTTGTAGGCCCCTTCCAACTCTATGATCTATGAATCTAAGTGTGGACAACATACAGTGCCTACATCTTTAAACAGCTGTGTACATGCCTGGAAATCCTGCTTGGGCTGAAGGTTTCCAGTGCATTAAACTGGAGACGTATGTTGGGACTAAGAATGAAGGAGGAGTGGGGGCCTGTTGGAAAGTTTGTGTAAAAAGCAGTTAGCTGGCAATCATTTGAAATGAATAAGGAATTTCCACTAGGATATAAGAAGGAACAGACATTGCACAAAAGGCTGAACAATCCTGCTTCAGCTTTTTTCTTGTTGTTCAACACAAAACTAGAAAATGAGAGGGAGTGTTACTCCCAGCAGGAGCACTTTTTCTCTTATGTGTAGTAATTTCTGGGGCATTTTATTTGGGAAAGATTCACTTTGGATACTCGTCCATTTAGTGCCCAACATGAATCTTTGCAAAGAAAATGTTCCATGGATTATTGCTCATAAACTACTCTTGTTATGTGTCCTCTCATTGCCAGGTTTTAGCTGTGGCACTAGCAACACACATCGCTGCCTGTACTGCTGTAGCTACATTCAGTCCAGAGACTTGGACCATTTGAAATATGTCCCATGCATATGCCCTTGGGAATTTCCTTAGCAGTTTATGTACTCTCTTCTGGTATTTGTTGTAGACCGCTGCTCTTCCCTTCTTATGGTTCTTTGATTTTAAACCAGACTTAGACTGGATAGCCCTTCAAATAAGGGATACCTACAAGCAGAGGACTGCCTTCTGACAGTCCTTCAGATAGAGGTCTGTTATGGTGGCCATGTGGACGCACTACTTGTTCTGTGGCGTGAGGCAATTACATTTTATATACTTGCCCCAGCCTCCTTGGACAGCACCCAACTGAGCTAGGCTCGAAAGTTCACACCCTTGCTTCCATTTTTCTGTGCTGAATCCTGGTTAGGGTTGCTGGATTCCTTTTTATTCCCCTATAGCAGTGTCAGAGGGAACACCAGGGACCCCTCAGAAGCTTATCAGAGGTTCCTCAATACGAAGCTCCCTAGTTTTTAAGCAGTTTGTCCACAGACAGGACATCACTGATTACCTTTCCCTCCTGTGAGACCATGTGGGACTACTGACCTCTAGTAGTGATGGGATAGTGGGGCCCATTGGCCGGACCAGGGCCTAACAGGAAGTTAGAGTGTGCCCTGGAACATGGCTTAGGATCCTCTACATTGGGATTTCAGAGTAGACAGGCCTATGTGGAAAGGGCTCCCACAGTCTTATGGTGTCTTTTGAGGATTTCTCCAGCCTAACTGGCCCTGAGAAAGAGGTCAGTTAAGTGTCCCATCAGTAAGGGGCTTTGTGGATAGTTGCATGCTACTACTGTTAAAATCTTAACAATCCTTCTCCTTCCCAAGGCAAAATGAGAAAATTAGACAGGGAAGCCACAAAACCATCCAACTCTATGGAGCTCTAGGCCTGGTCTTAACATTTTCTGGAGCAGTTAATATTGTCAGATGAAGCTGTTTTACAACTCAAAAGACATTGGTCATACTTGGGAAGTAAAAAAATCCAATGAGCTTTGGCATAATTAGACAGCCTCTCATGGTCAGTGTGGTCTGCCTTCTGAAAGCCACAAGTCACTGATTCCTGTTTTTGAACAGGGAGCTATGAATGGGGAGATCACAACCTTTCACTGAGTTGATTTTCCCCCCTTCAGGTCACAGCAATCTTCTGAATCCCAATGTATTCATTTCCTGAGAAAACAGGTCTTCTGGCCTCTGTACTCTTTGATAGTTCATGAGTCCCCCTGCCAGGGAATGTGTGCACATACAAAATTTGAACAAGACTGGAAATAGTCAAAGAGTTTTTAAACCAACATTTCCCAGGAAAATTTATTAAGAGAGGAGGAATGCTTCTGGGGACAACATGCTCATTTGACCTAATCTGGTTAAATGTGCCAACCTCCCGCACAACTTTTGGAAATGATGCCTTTTCTCCTAACATAGGTTAAAAGTTATTAATTTTTACAAGCCCTTAAGGACTTTTCGTATCAGCACTACAAGAGGCTATTTAAAGTCACTCGCAGGATTAAATTCTTTGGTAGAAATATTCCAAAACTGTACAAGGCTGCCGATGTGGTAAGCGCTAGCACAAGCATTGCTTTGTATTATAGATGTACCAAAACCTATAGCAAAGCATTTGCTCTTTCTGTACCCTAAGCAGGTGTTATGGGGATTTGGACATTTGCTGAGCAGATGGGATGTCATCTTAATGGTGCATCTATTTGATAGGTCTTAACATAGGATTCTCCGTGTCTGAAATCATAGGGCCACTGGAATTAAACTAAAGTATTTTCAATGTGTTTTTACTTGAGAGTAATATCCTGTTAACAAGCTTGCCAGAGAGAGATAACTTCTATGTTTTTTGCTTTCATCTCTATTTGTTTATTCTTGACATCCCACAGCAAAGACCTGTAAATTTGTTTCTACTATGAAGGTTTGTTTAAAAAATCATGGGGATTCTAGGAACTTCTTAAACCTCAAATAGGTCAGCCAGCAAGCATGCTAAAACACAGAGACTTATTAGTACTGCAAATGTGCAAAGTGATATATATTCTTTATCAATTGTAAACCTTATAAACCTTATCGATTGTAGATTATGTCAGGTGATTTAATGTTATTCTACCTTACACATTGCAAACTGAAACCCACAATGACCCCTCCAAATCAACACAGTAAGCTCATATTTAAGGAAGGATTTGAAACCTGGTCAAAACCAAAGATGCTGTCAAGTGGACTACACAATGTGAATATTCACATCTGTATTTACGTAACCATTCTGAACTATCAGGGTAGATCTCCACAGGGAAAGTGTTTCAAAATAGTAAAGTAGCCACCCAAAACATATCTGCATGCATTCTTATATGAATGTGCCCATGGTGGCATTATACACCTGCCAACTTGAGGTAATAACACTTCATGCATCTGATGAAGTAGACTCTAGTTGACAAAAGCTTATCCCACAATATATTTGTTAGACTTTGAGGCACTATAAGACTCTTTGATGATTTTGCTACAACAGACTAACATGGTTACCATTCTGTAAATTATTAGCAAGGTGTGCTTGCTCAGTCTTCAAGATCACAATGGGACATAGTCCTGGTACATGTGATAATGGTTTTTAATGCCTTTCTTTTTGGCTTCTTGGCTTGATATTCCTTTTGGAGACCCAGTTCTTGTGAATCTTTTTAGTGCTGCATCTTTTGAAAAATCAGTGCTAAAAGCTACCTGCACGGAATTGAGTCTTTTCTATTGGCTAGACACTTTTGGAATCATCTTGCATATGCATGCCTGTATACATAATACACATATACATGTGACATGTTTACTTGTGAAGATGGGGGAAACTTAACAGACGTGATGGTAAGTTCCTTCTAATGTCTTTGAAAGCATACATTATGACTTCAGCTGTGACTCAAAAACATGTTCTAACAATTATCCCAAAAAGCAACAACCGAAATGACAGGCGCAGGGCAATCCCACCTGCCCTGCCGGAGAGCTCCAGTGGCAGAGCCTCTGACATATCCAAAGCGCTGCCAGCTCACACCCAGCACCCTAATTAACCCAACAGGGTGGAAGAGAGGAAGGAGTGGCATTTTTCCGCAGTTTCCTTTCTTGTTGGTCATGCTCAAACTGTTTTCTTCCCATTGACATCAATGGGAGGGAAACACTATGCCAGCTCCAGGGCTGGCATAGTTCTCCCCCCATCCTGGAGGCATGTCTGAGAACTCCCCTGGCATGCCCATGGACCACCCACTGATCCACCACTTCCCTCCTCTCTGACATTGGAGCTCCAGCACCAGAGAGGTAAGGACTGTGGAGATTTCTGCAGAGGCTGGGAGGGCAGTTCCAAGGTCAGATCTATCCGACCTCTGATCTATCTGATCTCTGAGGTCAGATCTATCTCTTCACCTTACAGAGGGAGATCCAATGTATCCTGTAGCCCCTGGGATGCCCCCCCCGGGACCATAGGATTGCAGCATAAATCTATGTTTTAATTAGCAAACAAGTTAGACACTCGCATTAGAGAGAGATTTTAATTCCAAACCAGCAGAGCTGGGATCAAGTTGAGACACACAAAGGAGTGGCAATATATCCCAAGCAAGGTATGAATACATTTTAATTGCAGGGTATAAGTGAGCTAATAACAAACCCTTGGCCTCTGGCAGCTGTAAGTGAGTTGTAGTCCAACACAGTTTGGAGGGCGCAAGGTTGGGGAAGGCTGATCTGATGAAACACACAAATTTAGGGATGTGCTGACACTGGGAAGTCCAGCTGAGCTCATTTGAGCTCAACAGACTTCCAATGATTGGAGGTGGACCAAGTCGGGGTGGGTGGGTTCTGCAGACTTGTGTCCCTAAGATGGACCATGGTTTGCACGTTTTTTTTTAAACATTAGGGAAATCTGTGCACATGGCTCTATTTGCACAACTTTACACAATTTGTGTAACGTTACACAATTCTGTGTAAAATTGGCCAGTTGTGCTAGATCCACATGCTTTTCGGATGCTGATTTGTGAGAAACATGCAAAATACCACGATTTACACAAATTGTGTAAAGTTATGCAAATTGCACAAATAGACCCATTTGCATAAATTTCCTTAGCGTTAAAAAAAATGCACAAACTGCGGCCTGTCTTAGAGACGGAAGTACGCGAGCTGGCTTGGCTCACATCATAGCAAGGCGGCGCCAGCACAGTGCTGGCGAACCAGAATCTGGGGGGCTGAATCATGAAAATCCATCTGATTTTCACCCCCCTATCAGATTCTTCACATATCCTAAACACACCGAGTATGAGATTTTGTTTTCCTTCAGTTTCATCTGGCAACTATCATCCACTATCATATCAGTTACCGGTACATATAACAGATTAGTCTAACCATCCTCTCTAAACACTGACAGTTTAGTCATTAGGCAGGGAGGCGATCTAAAAATACACTAAAATAAATAAAAATAAATAATGTGACCTGTTGGTGACTAGCTCTGGCTGTACTTCCAAGGGAGAAGAAACACAGCATTGCCCATGTGTTCGTACGCACATATATTCACACTCCCACCATGAGTCCAGAGTTGATTCCCCCCCTGTGCTATACAGAAATGTAATGAAATACCCGCTTCGTGGTTTGTCATGCTCAGCAACATTCATTACAGACCCATTCTACTCTGTAATCACTTGTACAGATACAGCCCAAGGGGTGGAAACTAGTTAACTCTAGTTGGTGGGGATGCTATCAAATAGCCCAATGTTCAGTGCTACTAGGATGAATCACTAGGTTGTAAAAAGATTGGCCCAGTAATAAGTAGTAAACACATTTTATTGGAAGTAAAACATTGATACACTGAAATTCACCTGACAATACACAATATATGTAAGTCCCAGTGACTTAAATGGCTCAGTCCATGAAACCAAGTGATTTGTTTCAGCTGGGTATAAAGACTGGTATAATCCTAAACTCACAGATGCATGTGCAGAAGAAATTCTGGCAATGACTCTGCTCCGGTAACTGTTGTGCTACAAGCTAGAGCTGTTGATAGATCTGGGATAGTCCCAGATCCCAAATAACCACTGGGTGACTTTGGGCCAGTCACTGACTCTCATCCTAACCTACCTCACAGGGTTGTTGTGAGGATAAGATGGAGAGGAGGAGGATTGTGTAAGCCGCCTTGGGTTCCTTGCGGGGAAAAAGGCGGGGTATAAATATAATAAATAAATTTGTAGTAATAGCACACTAAATCAGGGAGTGCTCAGAAAATCTCCTTCACTGAAACCTTATTCAGTCTGGGGTGACAAAGTCATCATAGATGGAATGTAACTAAATTATTATTATTATTATTATTATTATTATTTATTTATTTATTTATTTACATTTATTAATCGCCCATCTGGCCGGCAACTGGCCACCCTGGGCGATGTACATAGAATAAAAACAATAAAATACATTTAAAACAGTATAAAAATTTTAAAATCTTAACCCACCCCATATTCCCGCCTGAACAGCCAGGTTTTTAATGAGCGGCGGAAATTAGCCTTACTATTATTATTGGGCAGTATTCTATGCTGCCCGCATGCTAGTGGACCTCTAGTGCAACAGGAAGCTATCCAAAACACTCATTTCCAGAACGAGGCAGGTCAGTGGAGCTTGCAGGGCCCCACTAGCACAACAGAAACTACGGGAGCACAGCAGCAGCAGCAGTACTGGATTCTACCCAATATTATTTTTATTATTTTAAGCATTTTTACTCCAGTCTTTTCATTGGCTCTTCAACTGGCAAGGTTCCTGAAGTAGCTTACATAATGTCAATAAGAACAATAATATTTCATCAAAATAGTAGACTAGGCAGCTTCAGGTGGTCTGGAGCCTAATTTCTAGCCCCTGGACCACCACCACCCCGGGGCCACACTCCTGCCCCTACGCCACCTGTTAAAAAAAAAAAAAAAAGGTGGCTTGCCACCAAAATTCAGCAGCAAACTACCACAGAAACTCAAAATAGCCACATTTAGCTCAAAAACAAAAATTTGGCACAGTCTCCATAGTGGTTTGCTGCCAAATTTGGGAAGCAAACATTTTTTTTTGCCACTGCGCTGCCAAATTTCAGCTGTGCAGGGGCAGCAGCAAGGGTTGTGGGTGCTGCACTCAAGGCCATGCGGGGCCACATTTATTTATTTATTTATTTATTTACTATATTTATGCCCCACCTTTTTTCCTGCAAAGAACCCAAGGCGGCTTACATAATCCTCCTCTCCATTTTATCCTCACAACAACCCTGTGAGGTAGGTTAGGCTGAGAGTCAGTGACTGGCCCAAAGTCACCCAGTGAGTTTCATGGCTGAGTGGGGACTAGAACCCAGATCTCCCGAGTCCCAGTCCAACACTCTCACCACTACGCCACACATGCTGCCCACCCCTGCAGTAGACTGTTTAAAGTGGCTGTGATTATGACAGTTTGGTCCTAATAGCTTCTGTGTGGGGAAGAGGGGTCCAAAATCATCTTGGTGAAGCAGCAGTAAGTGGAGAAGGTGATTGGGGCTGTTTGCCTCGCTAGCTGCTGCTTCATACTAATAATAATACTGTAACAACAACAATTTTTTAAAAAGCATGGTGATGTGAATTGCCTTGTGTCAGTAGCCATGCACCTTCTTCTTTTTTTTTTTAAAGCCTTACAAAATTAATTCTTATCATAAGTTGGCATTTAGAACAATTCCACATACACACCAGTTTGTTTCAAAACTCAGTCCTCCTTCAGCATACATTCTACAATTTCAACATTTATTTTACACAACAAACTTATTTAATTTTAATTTGTCAATGACAAAGATCACTGAAAGACAAGCAATAAAACAAAACAAAACACACTTTCCAAATCTCTCCTGTAGTGATTTGTCTTAATTTATATCATGGTGAAGGAATTGCTAAAAAGGAAGATAGAAAGGACAACATATAGCATCTTATGCATATAGCATGTTGAGGCAACAGGAGATGGTACTTGGGCACAAGACAGGGAAGAAGAATGTGATAAGTGCAGGGTAAGTGTAGAATTGGGTCTCAGCCAGGATGCTCACATACCTTATAAATCATCTGTGATATGTAAAATATAATAAATGATGAAGCCTATATCATGCACATTCAATAAAATGATGTTAGTTACTTTTTCATTTTGTAGTTATCTTTTAAAAAAGTATGGGTAATCTGAAATTAACTGGAGGATAAGGTAGTCATGCCTCTTTAACGTTGCATCTATTGAGAAGGAGATAAACTTTATACTTATGCAAGCCCTGAATAATTAAACATCAACAAAAAAAATACTTTCACTGTATGAAGGGTAATCGTAATAACTACCTAGAGTACTAGAGACACTGGTTTCCCAGCAAAACAAAATATAACATCACTCCCTTAAATAGTGAACTCAGCTGGTGAGTGTCAACAGGATTGTAGCCAAAACAGGCAGCTGAGAAACAAGGAGGAGGTATCATCATGTTCAAGGGAGCCCCAAGGTTTGCAGAAGTAAAATAATCTGTAAATGGGGGAGAGGGGAATTAAGGCAGCAAAAAAAACAAAAAAACAACAACCACCATGGTGGAACAACCCAATGAGGCCTGTGTATGCTCAGTCAGCTCAGAATTCTGAGTACCTGTTGGGATGAAAAAATGGAAAAAAGAGAGTGGGATGGAATGAAGTATCCTGGAGAAGAACATGGAAGGCTGGCTGACAACAGAAGCAATCCACACCGTAATATTTTGTTGCAGGCCCCACAGTGTGCTCCAAAGGTATGTAAAATGGTAATATGTTGAGATTGAATTCATTCGAACAACTCTGTTAGATTCTCTGTGAGCCATATGTATACAAATTATATACATCATACATAAAGATGTTTATCTTCATGAGTTTGGAGTTGCAGTATTAAAAAAAGAAACACTTCAGAGCTTTCCCATTAATTATAGTAGGCAGTTCTAAATAAGAGCAAATGAAATGTTTGTATATCCCGCATTACCTGTGTTCTAACAATATCAAATATTTACAGACTATTTTGGGAACTGCTAAATAATTCAAATACAGGCATTTCCTCTTCTTGGTTAAGCGGCCTTGCAAACAGGAGAAACCAATTCCAGGGAAAACATCCGGCCTCTAACCAGAATTTCTAGTTTAAAAATGAATTGCTATTGCTATGTATGCCTTCTTTTACAGCAGCCTGATTTAAGTAACATACTTGTATTTGGAATAGCTTCGGGTACAATTCTATCGCGATGTCGATAAGCCCCTGGACTTGGAGGCTTACAGGCATCCAATGCAGAGTGGGAGGAGCGGCATAGGCGATCTTCACCTCCCTGTCCTTCCGCCCTGCATTTTCCACTAGACAGGCTTTTTTGCCCATCTAGCTGGATAATCTAGGAGTGGGAGGGAAGGAGGCTGGAGCGGCTACAGGATACTTCATATCCTGGCCTTTCCAGTCTTCTCTCTGCCCCGTGAAATGCCCCCTTCTCCCCCTCTCCGGGGCTGCTTTCCTGACCTCAGAATGCAGGCAACGTGGCTGCGAGGGGGTGTGGGAGGGGTGTCAGAACTCCACTTCCCAGCGCCAAGGTTGGAGCAATGCCTCCAGCCTTAGATTTGGGATTCCAAACTATCCTATGGCCCCTCAGATGCTGTCTAGGGGCGATAGGATTGCTCTCTCCGGCTCCTTCACTTCCCTTGGGAATAAATTCAGGCTGCAATCATATGCACACTTACCTAGGAGTAGGCTAGGTAAACTGCCTTGAATGCCAGTTTTTGGTAGAAAGTCAGGGCACAAATCAAATTGATAAATAACCACCATTGAGTTCAATGAGCTTACTTGTGAGTAGATATGTACAGTCATGCCTTGGATTGAGAGCATAATTCGTTCCAGAAACGTGCTTGTAATCCAAAACACTTGTATATCAAAACGAAATTCCCCCCAAAAAATTTGTACAGAGATTTTTAATTTAAGCTGTACTACAGTACTTGTATTGCAAGACGTCGCTTGTATATCAAGTCAAATTTTTTAAAATAAATATTTAAAAATTTGCTTGTCTTGCAAAACGCTCTCAAACCAAGTTACTTGCAATCCAAGGTATTACTGTATAGGATTGCATTGTTAGTTGCTTGCTTTTATTCGCTTATGACACACTTGGGATCCAATCCTAAGCACACTTACTGAGGAGCAAGCACTACTAAACACAGGAGGATTTATATTTGACCACACATCAACAGGATTGGACTGTTAATTCCATTCTATATATACAACTGGGGTTTTAAGGGGGGAAACTAATATTTAATTTTTTCTTTATTATTACTGTAAAGAATAGCTTTATTTATTTATTTATTTATTCATTCATTTCTATACCGCTCAATAGCCAGAGCTCTCTGGGCAGTGTACAACAATCAATTAAAAAGTACAATAAAATACAATTTAAATATAAACAATAAAAACATTATAAAAATTTAAAACCAATTTTAAAAATATCTCAAAAACTAAAAACAAGTTAATAAAACACAACCGCTAAAGCAATTTACCACCCCACCATATACCATTTAGTATTATTACCATTTAGGTTTTTTTTTAAATTGTGCTTTAATTATGTTTTAATTGTATTTTGATTGTGTTTTATTGTATTTTATTGTATTTTAATGATTGTACATCGCCCAGGGTAGCCGTGTGGCCGGCCAGATGGGTGATTTAAAAATATAATAAATAATAAATAAGAGCCTCAACGTAGAGGGCAGTCCTAACCTGGCACCAAAAAGATAGTAGAGTTGGTGCCAGGCGGGCCTCAGGGGGAAGCTTGTTCCACAGTTGGGGGGTTACCACAGAAAAGGCCCTCCCCGTTGTTGCCGCCCTCCAAGCCTCCCTCGGAGGTGGCAGTCGGAGGAAGGCCCCAGATGTTGAATGTAGTGTCCAGGTAGATTGTGGCTAAGAGAGGCGTTCCATCAAGTATTGTGGTCCCAAGACATGTAGGGCTTTATAGGTTAAAACCAGCACCTTGAATTGGGCTTGGAAGCATATACACAGCCACTGCAAGCAGGCCAGAACAGGTGTTATATGTTCAGACCTTTTCTTCCCAGTGATTAGTCTGGCCGCTGCATTTTGCAAAAGCTGCAGCTTTTGAACAGTCTTCAAGGGCAGCCCCACATAGAGTGCATTTGCAGTAATCTAACTTTGAGATTACTAGAGCATGGATTACTGAAACCAGGCTATCCCTGTCCAGATAGGGGCATAGCTGGGACCAGCCGAAGCTGGTAGAAGGCACTCCATGCCACTGAGGCAATCTGAGCCACAAGTGACAAAGATGGCTCAAGGAGAACCCCCAAGCTACCGACCTGCTCCTTCAAGGGGAGTGCAACCATCCAGAACAGGTTGAACTCCATCCATCCAGTCAGAGGAACCACCCACTAACAGCATCTCAGTCTTGTCTGGATTGAGCTTCAGTATGTTAGCCCTCATCCAGTCCATTGTCGCAGCAAGGCACCGGTTTAGCACATCCAGAGCCTCACCTGCTGAGGATGAAAAGGAGAAATAGAGCTGCATGTCATCAGTGTACTGATGGCAACACACTCCAAAACTCTGGATTACCCCACTCAGTGGTTTCATGTATATGTTGAATAGCATACGGAATAAGACCGACCCCTGTGGAGCTCCATACCGGAGAGTCCATGGGGCTGAGCAGTATTCCCCAAGCCCCACCTTCTGAAGCCATCTATCCAAGTAGGAGCAGAACCACTGCAATGCAGTACCCCTCACTCCCAACTCAGACAGCCGCCCCAGAAGAATACCATGATCGATGGTATCGAAAGCCGCCGAGAGACCCAGGAGTATCAACAGGGTCACACGCCCCCTGTCTCTCTCCCAACATAGGTCATCATACAGGGCAACCAAAGCTGTTTCTGTGCCAAAACCAGGCCTGAACCCCAACTGAAATGGATCCAGATAATCAGTCTCATCCAAGAATGCCTGGAGCTGGTTGGCCACCACCTGCTCAAGGACCTTGCCCAGGAAAGGAACATTTGCTACCAGCCTAAAGCTATTAAGATCTTCTGGGTCCAGGGAGAGTTTCTTCAAGAGTGGCCTCACCACCTCTTCTTTCAAGCGGCCCGGGACCACTCCCTCTCACAAATAGGCATTGAGATCACCTCCCTGGCCCAGCCAGCTGTTCCCTCCCTGCTGGTTTTTAAGAGCCAAGAGGGGCAAGGATCCAGTACTAATGTGGTTGCACGAACCTGTCCATGCACCTTGTCAACATCTTTGAGCTGTACCAACTGAAACTCATCCAAGAAAATTTGACCAGACTCTGCTCTAGGAACCTCACTTGATTCAACTGTCATAACATTGGAGTCTAAGTCCCGGCGGATGCAAGAGATTTTTTCCTGGAAGTGCCTAGCAAAAATATTACAGCGGGCCTCAGAGGGGTTCAGAATGTCCTTGGGGCCAGCATATAATAGGCCCCAGGCAACCCTAAAAAGCTCCACTGGGCAGCAAACAGAAGATTGAATATAGGCAGTGAGATGTTGTTTCTTTGCTGCCCTCACTGCCTCTAAATATAGCTGATTGTAGGCACAAACCAGCGCTCGATTGCATCCACCAGGAGTTTTCCTCCATCTGCACTCAAGCCATCTCCTGTTTTGTTTCATTGCTCTGAGCTCCAGTGTGTACCACGGAGCCGTACGAGCTCTACTACAGAGAGGGTGCTCAGGAACGATCATGTCAACCGCCCTGGTCATCTCTGTATTCCAGAGATCAACCATGGATTTGACAGGACCACCAGCCATATCAGCCAGAAACCCCACAAGGGCCCTCTGGAAGCCATTCAGATCCATTAGCCACCCCTGCAGAGGGGGAAAGTTGCCATTAGTCTAAATCTCAGCAGACAGTGATCTGACCATGACAAAGGAACCGATTCAAAGTCCCCCACCTTCAGATCACTATCCCCATGCCTGGCTGAAAAAACCAGATCCAGAGTGTGTCCTGCTACAATCATTGGGCCAATGACATGTTGGGACAGTCCCATGTTCGTCATGGAGTCCGTGAAATCCTGAGCTGCCCCAGATAGGGTGCCCTCGGCATGGATGTTAACATCAGCCAGGACCAAGATTCTGGGGAACCTCAACATCGCAACTGAGACCACCTCCATTTAAGTACATTATCTTAGTTTTATAATAAATGGCCCCAATCCAACTCTTGTGTAGCTTCCTTTTTAAACCCAACATGTCTAGTTGCTGCAGAATGTGGAAGAAGATGTACATTCAAGTACACATTTGAATGCACACTACACGGAAAGCAATTAAGTGCAGGTAAACAGTATTGGCAATTGGATGTACCTTCTGATGCACATTTGAATATGCATCAGATTTCTGCCCATAGTTCCTGATCCAGCAAGTAATATATACAGTATGTGGAAACCTTCTTACATAGGTAAATGTCCTTAACTGGTTGGTGGGGTGGGGTGTCTATGAATCATATAAATCTCATCTCTCCAATTAAATAAATATCTCTGTGTGACTAAATGCTGAAAGAACATACCAATAACCTTTGAATGAAAAGACATCAAATTAGTTTTCGTGAAGCATATCATTGCTGCAGACTACATTTTAAATTAGGCAGAAACTGCCATCTTTAATTAAATCTGAGTATTACTCTAGTCTTTGCAGCAGATGCAAACGTTCATCTGTTTCTAAGAGGGTAAAAAATATCGCAGCATTCTATACCTAAAGGTCAATTAAAAACACACACACCTAAAAATGTGTCTCAACACAATTAGCTCATGGCCCTGAAAAGCTGTTGAATCATCATTGATGCGTTTGACTGGTCCTGGAGAGAAAAATTCCTGCCGCTTATCCTTCCTCCATAATAATAATAATCCTTCTGTTCACTAACTCCTCAAAATATTAATTGAGAGAATAGCTGCCTTGGAGATATATTCTGAGTGTTGCTTAAGCCTGTATGCACTTGCCTTTCAATCCCTCTCTCTTTTAAATAAATCTAGATAGTTGAATGGTTAGTTGTGAAACTCTACAGTTTGTGAAATAAAGTATCTCCTCCTCACTTTAATTACTGTTTGACAGGCACATTTACTTTCCAGCTGAGCTGTCCTAACTGGAAGCAGCTGCTTTTCTAAATTACTCCCCATTCCAAACCCGTACCTTAAATATTGCCAGGACACAAGATCTGTGTATACATATTTCAATGTTGTTCAAGTTACAGTAGTAAAAATGCTGTATTCTGGTGTTATGGTGCTGGTCTGCACATGGGAAAAGCAGTCCTCCCTCTATTTGAAGGAATGAAAAATGCTTCAATCTGTTGTTCATTCATGTGGATTATAGTACAGTGGGTTGAATCCAGACTTAGTTATGCTCAAAGTAGACCCATTTAAATGAATGGGATGCCAGTTAGTTATTTTATTACATTTGTATTAAAATTATATATTAGTCACCTTTCAGCCCAAAATAGACACCCAGTGCAGCATCAGAATTAAATAATATAAAACAATATAGGTAATAAGAAATGGTATTTATAATTTATAGCCCACCTTTCTAAAATAGTGGTGCTCAGGGCCATAAAACAGTTTAAAAACATATTTAAAACCAAACATAGAATTACATTTAAAATGGTTAAAATACTAGGTGGAACATAAAAGTTTTAATGGTCCACTTAAAACTAAACAGAAGGATCTAACTTAACTCCCTAGGGAGGGAGTTCCACGATCAGGTTGGTGCCACAGAGAAGGCTCTGTAGTCATGACTGACCTGTCCCATTGTTTTCAGTCATGACTAAGTCTGGCTCCAACCTATTATCTCCAAGTTTCCATGCTGCTATAGTTAAATAGATACACTCGTTTATGGATTGTTCTTGATTTTTTAAATGATCTGATACATTAGATTGTGAACTATAAATGAAGCCACAGATATTATTGAAATTACCTGGTAACATAACTCTGTTGCTTCTTTTTATTGCTATATTTTTTTCCTGATTAGGCCTTATTGCCATTTCTACTCCTGTGTCTGTCTCTTGCTTATTGGATTATTTATTATTTATTTTTATATGCCTGCAAACGAGAAGCTCCTGCCGCATTTATTTTGTGCTGCTATGACTTAGCAAAATATGGTTATTTATGAATATGTCACATGGTCTTCAACAAGACTGGCTTCTGATATATGTGTTTGTTAAAATTAATCTTTTGTTAGAAGATGTACTTTGTTGGGAAAATGTCATAAAGGGTAGATGCAAGATATATTGAGAGAAGTTCTTTGCCAGTAGAAAATACAGTTTTACCCTTGGACAGTGTATGAAATTGGGTTTTGAACAAAATAACAAGGCTCTGTGGGTAAGAAATAAATAAATTATACAAAGCAAAGTGGTGATCCTTATAGTCCCGCCAACGAGACACTCAGGAAAATATGTTGAGAGGAAACATGATTAGAATATTGGGAACAAGCCCCTCAAGTTAATTCTTTGTTATATAGGATTGCTATGTAGTATTGGGAGAGGCCTTTAAGTGCTGTTGTTGCATAAGTACGGTAATGAATTCTCAAAACAGCACAGGACATGAGACTATTGTTGAGAACATCTGTGTGCAGGACAAAAGGATATGATCCTTTCCTTTTCCTTCTGACACAGAAAGATTGATACAGTCCTAGGAATCTATGTTTAGAATTGGCTAAATACTGTGAGATGACAGTATTTTGCCTCTGTGTTCTCAGATCTGGCTCACCTTATATTTCCAATCTAAGGATTGTGAGCATAGATTTTAAGCATGCTTTTGGGTAGGAGCTGGCTTTTTTTTACTTGTTAAACAGAAACAGGGTGGATTAAAAAAAAGTATTTCTATCACAGCATGCACAATAAACAATTATTCTGTGGTAACTGCTTTCCATTGATAGAAGGCGGTGGCCAGTAGACCACCCTTTCGTGGTGAGAGCCTCAATTTTTTTTTTGGCTCGACCTGACTCTTCTCAGTGTCCTATATCTTTTCCACTCTTTCCCAAGACTCTAGGTGCCCAGGAAGGTGGAAAAGCGTGAACCACTCCGTTTTACAAGAATATGGAGTTTTGACAGCTAGCTATCAAAAACTCAGGCTTCTTTTTAACACAGGGGGTTTGACCCAGGGTTTTGTGACAGGGACATATACATATGTATATTCATATGTCCCTGTCAAAAAACCCTGGTTAGTCCTGTCAAAACACCCATTTAAAAGGTAGTCTGGGCTTTGAGGTTCTGATAAGAAAGGGTCCTTTTCTAATCTGTTAAAATCCAGCAGTATAATTAACTTAAACCAATATATCTTGAGAACTGGAAAGATCTTGTTAAGGGCCTGATTCATTACTGAATTATATCAGTGTAAGTCTAGATGAATGCCTTGGGAATTATGGGCATTGTGCCAGTGAAAAATAAAGTGTCAGAAAGAGGAGAATCAAGTTGGACATCTGGCTTTGCATTGACATACTGCCCTCAAGTCTGCAGAACAATTTAAGCCTGCATTTATTAGTCTGGAGGGAATTATAAAAGGCCCTTGTGGTTGTGGAGCAGTTGCTGGAGAGAAACTAACAGCACAGTCCTATTTGTGTCTACATGGAAGTAAGTCCTGCTGAATTTAATGGAGCTTACTCACAGCTAAGAGTGTATAGGATTGCAGCCCAAAGCTAAAGCAGCCTTCCCCACTGCACTTCCTACAGTGTCTATTATTCATGACCATTGGCCATGCTGGCTGGGGTTGATGGGAGTTGAAGTCCAAAACAACTGGAAGGCACCAGGTTGGGAAAGGCTGAGCTAAAGCTTGCTTTTACCAGGCCTTTGAGAATAGTCTGGACCTGTGAGAATGCTATGGATTGCACTGTTTATATTGTTTTTGCTGTTTTAATTTTGATATTTGGTATAATTTTATAGCTGATTTAATTATATTTTTAACTTTTGTATATTTCTATTTATATGTTTTAATTGAACAGGTTTTAATGTTGTAAGGCCGCCTTGGGTCCCAGTACTGGGGAAAAGGTGGGAAATAATAATAATAATAATAATAATAATAATAATAATAATAATAATTGCAATAACAACAACACAACAACAACACAATAGTACTTGCAGAATCAGGGCCATCTCAGAGCCAAACTAGGTATGAGCAGATGTGGGGGACCCAATCCTTGCTGGGGAGAGGTAGCTGTGGTTACTTCACAGCTGTGGTTCCAATTTAGATTGAGGAGGCCATGCCTGCTTTTTGCATTTTTTGCAAGAAAAGCTCCCGTTCATGTCAATGGAAACTTTTCTTTCAGTGCCAATAGCAGTTACAGGCAGGATTAAACAGATCCGGAGAACAAATAGTTAAATTCCTCCTTATCCTCCCTCCCCACCAGGGTCCTGAACTGGATCAGTCTCTTATTCTTCCTATTTACTGTACTTTAAAAAGCATGACACAGTTTCTAATTGCATGAATGGCATCATGTCTAGTTTGGTTTCAGATACACTAAAAAACAAATATCTTCCACCCACCCCATCCCATTTCCTAGAGGCTTTGGGCACTTTACATGGCTCTTAGAATACATAATGTATAAAACAGCAAGACAAATCTTTTCGTAAACATCTGTATCAAATTATTATCCCCTCTCTCCCAAGTATCAGCTTAACAGTGGCTACAGAATACCAGCCAATTTGTATTGCTTCAGGATGTGCTCAGCTGAAAAATGTGGTGGGTCTTCAGTGGTATGGAATTGCACAGACGTGGGAGAACCACCAAATGTTTCTTCTTGCTCTCCCTTGCCATACCATCTTAGCGCCTATGTGAAATGGGGCACCTTCCACTGAAATGTTCTTCTTTGCAAGCCCCACTAAAATGAATGAAAGACCATAATATGCTTTGTGCATACTTCCCATTCATTTTAATGGAGCTTCCTAAGGAGAACTTCTTGGTCAGAAAGACTTTTTCAGTTTATTTTAAAGATTTGCAGGGATTTGAAGAGCTTGCTTCAAATCCCTGCCACCTAAAGGCCCACTGTGTGGCCTTGGGAGTGTCACTACTTCTTATTCTTAGTTCTGTCTGTAAAATGGAAATAATGGTGGTTCTTAATGGTTTCCATGCTGTGACCCAGAAATTATCTGGACACTCAGTTTTGTAAATGAGAGTGATGTGATTATGGAGGCCTTGCTTCCATGTTGGTTGTTGAAGCCACAAGGTATATCTCAAATGGAAAGAGAATCGCAGAAGTGGGTTGTGTTTGTAAATGGCTCAGGAACTATAAAATTTCCATATAAATATGTATAAATATTCTTACTTTAAGAACTGCATATATAATACTAGCATATTTAATTATACCACTTAAACATCAGTGGAATAAATTAATAAATGTATTCCTCATATATACTACATTTTTTTGTGCTAAAGAAATTCAAACATAATTACATAAGTGGTGTAATGTTTATCGTATTTATGACCAGAAATATGCATCGGGGTTTAAGCATACTTCTTGTTGGGTGAATTGTTCCTTACAGTGGAATACTATATATAAGCATAAACATTTTTAAAAAATGAAATGCAAATGGAAATTTCCCCTTTCTGATTTGCAGAAACCAGCTTTTGTGACAAAACGCATATGTCAAACTGGAGGCAGTTTATTAGGAATTGTCTGGAGTAATACTTAAGTGTTAACTTTAAGATAACCTCCATGAATTGCTAGACTCCAGTTAACTTGCAGATAACTGAAATAAAATAACAATCATTGTAATATAAAAAATAAACACAATCCTGCTTTCTCATAAACAGCCAGAAAGTCAGTCTCTCCACTCCCCCATGCTCTTGATATTACCGTAAGTGTTCTTTCTGATTGCCCTGTGTTTTGGTAAGTATGCTACAACTGCGTCAGCCTGAAGGTTGCCAGGAAGCAGCAAGCTTTTCCTCACTGAGCATGCTTCAGCAGGTCTGGGCTAGAGAGTGCTTGGCAAGGAAGCCTGACCCCATTCCTGGTATCCAGTTTTTTTGTTTTGTTTTGTTTACCTGACAGGCTTGCAGGTGGGGCGCCTGCATGTTGTGTCGGGGGGCTTCTGTGTGCTGGAGAATAATGCAGGTGGGTGTTCTGTGGGGCTTTTTGTCATGACATTGCTCTCCTGTGTGTGGCCGTGTGAGAGTCAGTGTGGTGTTTGTCATGACAAACTGAGTTTTGAGTTACATTCATGTTTTTTGTGTGTAGCGTTGAACTAGCACAAAGAGAGGCTCCAGTCCTGGCAATGTTGGTAGAATGGTGACTAATATGCCACTCCCATGCCCTTCTCACTCAACATTTTGTTGGACACTGTTACTGTTACATCATGCAAAGCTTTGTGTGGTTCAGTTGCACAGGTGCTGCTGTGTTGCCCGAGTCTTGTGTGCAGTGCCATGTCAGAGCTGTGTACTTGCACCAATACAAGGTCATCATTAATGGTACAGTACTGGAGCAAGGTCACTTAGGTGCAATCCTATCTAGTCATATATTCCTCAAAGGAGCATATGTGTCAGAGGGAGGAAATCCTTAGAGCCATTAAGCATGGTCTGGCGGGGGAAGCAATAATTGGAAAAATCATTGAGATTTTCTGGTACTGAATCAATGAACATCAACTGTTGCTCCACTCTCTGCACTTGCTAACTGTTGATACTACTCTGTGCATAGTATGATTTATTAATTGCACATCTGTGTACATATTTTAGCTTTTGTCTACGTGACGTGATGCATGTGAGTGGTTGCCTTTAAGGGACTGTCCAAGTATAGAATAGCCTAAAGCCTTAGCAGCAACAGAAGAACAAGGTCAGTAAGGGCAGCAGTGTAAATTGCTTACTGTGAAGATAAAGCCAGAGCCCACACACACACAACACACACACACACACACACACCGCAAGACAGCATCAGACACCCTGCCCTGGGGTACGTGCAGCCCGCCACCCTGCACTCCACAACGCTATCTTAGACTAGCCCTTTAAGAGTCAAAGTGTCTTTCTAGGAACAAGGTCATTCCAGCTAACTGCTGTCTGTATTGCTTTTACGGCTCGCTACTAGATCAATTGCAGGCGTGTGCCTAGCGTATTGCTTTTGTATATGTTCTGATACGCTCCATTAAATTCTGTTTACCTGTAGACAGTGTAGTAGCGTCCATTCAAAACTCGGTCTCCTCACTCCTCCTGCGTTATAATTGGTCGTGGCTTCTGCCAGAGAGCCGCATACCGCTGACAGAAGGCTAACCTAGTTCCGGTTAATCCCTGAGTGCCCAAACCCACCAAAAGGACAGCTGCAGTCCTTTTCCACACTTATGTATACAGTACAATCCATTGTACTTCTGTGAAATTCACTGTATATCTGAAACAGTAGCTTTGGAAAGTGCAAACTTCCAGATTCAGTTGTATTATTTGTTTAGTTGTTAGCACTTGCTGATGGCCATTTAATTTAAATGCAAATAGTAGGTAGCACTTTGAGTAAACATCCAGATATTTGAGTTTTCTGAGGTGGGATTTGAGACAAGATTGTGATCATGCTGTCACAATTTCCCATCCTATAACGTTTCTGAATCTTGACTTATTTCAAATCATAACTTATCTCTCTCCCAAGTGGAATGAGAGTTGTTTGTTTTTGGGGGGGGGAGTTTGCTTCCATAAACAACTATTTTTTAGATTTGCACAGCCAACCATCACCCTTCCCTCTCCTAAAAGATGAATAAAATGAATAAAATCTTGTTATAGTATAATTAGGCTGGAACCTTAAGCATAATCGGAAGTTGAATAAATGTGGTTAGGATTGGGATATATGGCTAGTTTGCTTTACTTGTGCCATTTCTAAAGCACTCTGGCATGCAGTGAAACTATATTTAACAACAATATGTTCCTTCCTTTGAAAATTGTGACTGGTGTTTTGTTTACAACCCTTGTCTACACAAGCAAGACATCTTGGGGTTCTTCAGCCACCATCACCCTTGCTGGTTATGTTGGGTCATTCACAAAAATCCTCTGTAAATGTTCTTGAGCTCCTTGCAAGAAGAGTGGGATACAAATGTGAAAAATGTTGTAAAATGCTGTATTTCTCTGTGGGGTTGTGAATTCCATCTTGCTGTGGTTTACATGATAACTTACGCCAGCAAGTAAACCCCAGCCAAGGGTTGCTGTATTCTATTCATCCCCTGAATATGATGTAAATCAGAGATTAAAATAAATTCAGGGGCAATTGTCTTAGCGTAAGCAATTAAGCAAACTCAGTCTAATAAGACAAAAAGAGTGATAACGGAGAAGCAGGCTACAAACCCCAAAATCTGGTATAGTTCACCTGAGCAGGCTGTCTCAACAAGGCTGGGCCACAGGAATCCTATATTTGTCTTTACATATCATCTAAGAATAGGGCATAATATGATGGTTGTATTTTTCTTGTGGTTTATAACTTTTGCTACCTTCTCTTAAGGTAAAGTACATCTTCCATGTGCTGAATTTGGGAAAATGTTAAATGACTTCAGAACACAGGAATGGACAATATCTTTACACTTGTTAAGTTTGGAGTATGGCAACTTGGCTGGGGCCTTTCTCCATACCATGGTTGAACCCTGGTCAAGTCACTCAAGCTGGAGGAGTCTTCCCCTCAAGGAAGGGTTGGGACTTCTGAAAGTAAATGATCTGACAGCTTCTCTACAGCAAGTAATTCCTACTGTGGTCATATAATCTGACTACAAGTATTCTCCATGTGGACAATCCCAGCTCCCGTAGGGAAGACCATGGTAACTCATAAGGAGTGGTGACTACTAGAGGTCACAAATGAGGGACATCCCTATAAGTGGGGCCAGGGCCGGTGCTACCATTAGGCCAACTAGGCGGCTGCCTAGGGCGCCGGGCTAAAGGGGGCGCCAGGAGCATAGGGGCTGGAGGGAGGGAGGGCTCAAGTGGGAAGAGGGGGGCGCTAAATATCTGATCTTGCCTAGGGCACCAAACTGCCTTGCACCGGCCCTGAGTGGGGCCTCTTCACAAGCCTTCTGCATATGTGAAGGAGAATACGGTCCGAAAACAGTCCGGAAACTTCAGCTGGTCCAAAATAGGGCAGCGAGATTATTAACCGGGACTGGCTGACGAGAACATATTATGCCAGTGCTTTCTCATCTGCACTGGCTGCCAGTCTGTTTCCGGGCCCGATTCAAAGTGCTGGTGCTAACATTTAAAGCCCTAAACGGCTTGGGGCCAGGGTATCTGAAGGATCGTCTCCTCCCATATGTACCTACCCGGACACTAAGATCTGCATCAGTGGTCCTTCTCCGAGAGCCCCTGCCAAAGGAAGTGAGGCAGGTGGCTACCAGGAGGAGGGCCTTTTCTGCTGTGGCACCCCGGTTATGGAATGAGCTCCCCAAAGAGGTTTGCCTGGCGCCTACTTTGTATTCTTTCTGGGATCTTTCTGTTCTCCCAGGCATTTTAATCATTTTAATCTTGTAATTGTTTTTAATTCTGTTATTGTAACTGCTGCTGCTAGCTCTGCTGTTTGTTTTTAATCTGTGGTTTTAAATTTTATATTTTATTTTATGATTTTAACTGTTGTAACCCGCCCAGAGAGCTTCAGCTATTGGGCGGTATAAAAATGTATTAAATAAATGTGTGTGTGTGTGTGTGTGTGTGTGTGATAGCATGTTCGCTGAGCTGTGCCCTGTGCATATCCAACATGTGAGATGGCATGTGTAGGCTTCAATTATGTGTGACTGAAGCGTATGTGCATTGGGTTCATTCACCCTGCATGTGCCACCATGCACACATGCAGTCCAGTGCATAGATATCGGGTGTGCTGCGGGTGGGTGGGGGCAGAGCCAGCCAGTATGAGCAAGGTATCTGCAAGCCTATAAATCTGCTCTGCTCTCTGATGCTGAGACAGGAGTGACCCTGTGGCACAATGTGCCTCTGCTGAAAAGTCCCAACCAGCATCACGCTGGCGGACAGGCAAAAGCTAAAGCCCAAGTTTCCAGCCCAAGTTTTGTTTGATAGAGGTGGGAATAATTTAGGCAGACTTAAGCAGGAGGATTCCTGGGGGGGTGGGACGACACTAAGGTGGGCATTCTTGAAATCCTTGGTGGAGGATGGGCTGGCTTAAACATTAACCCCGTTGAGAGGTGATCGCTTTAAGTGAATATCTTTGTAGAGTGACTGGAGACTTGGGCCAGGCAGAACCTTCAGCGAGGCTGCTCTCTTTCAACAGGCGATTTGTTCGTCTGTTCTGGGGCTCATTGCCATGCAAAGGGGCTGACATCAGAGCACCTTTTGTTGCTAAACGCTTTCTCTGGAGAGAGACAGAGGGAGCAGTCATGTGGAGCTGGAAGAGCCTATTTGGAAAACAGGGGGAGGCACAGAATTAAAGAGTCGCCTACAAGTTGAAAACCAAGCCCAGGCGGGCGCCAGAATTGAGGAGTGGGAGCCTCGCTGCTCTTTTTGGCGAATGCCCTTTGCCCTTATCGGAAGGGGCTTTCCCCCACGCCCCGAAGAAGCGGCCCGGACTCCTTCGAGCACCCCCGCGGGAGCGGAGCTTGGTTGAGACCCGCTTTGTTTTGCCACCCTGTTGCTCTCCGCAGCAAGCAGGCAAAGTTTGTGCGGGGCATGGTAGTTCCTGGATGCATCAAGAAGAGCTGAAGCCGGGAGGAGAACACGCAGACGGAAGGCGCCGCCGCGCCGCGCCGCCTTCCCCTTCTGAAGGGGCGTCGTTGCGGCCGGGAAGGCAGGCAGGCAGGCAGGGCGGGCGGGCGCGCGCGCGAGGCGGCATGGTGGGGCGCCTGACGAGTGAGACCGCTTGCGAGGGCTGAGGCGCCGGCGGGGCGCGTAAGGGCTTGCGGCTGCGGGGACGTCCTTGGCGAGAGACTCGGCCCGCGCGGCGAGCCCCGCTTGCTGCCGGAGGCGACTATGGAGGAGGAGGAGGAGGGCCAAGCCGCGGGCGCGGAGCCGCAGGCGGACAGGGACAGCAACAGCAACATGCCCGAGAGTTTCTCCAGGCTCTGGACGGATGTCATGGGGATACTGGTGAGTGGTCGTGGTGAGGGCGCTGGGCAGAACGGACCGGGGGACCGGGCAGAGATGACCGGAGGGGCGCCCCCTTGACTGCGAGGCTTTGGCAACTCCTCTTGAAAAAGCCTCAGCGCAATTCTGGCTGACTTTCCTCAAAAGTGCCAGCTTGGGACGAAAACTTAAAACGGACTCCTAGAAGGGCTGCCAAAGCGTCTGTTGGGTGGGGGTTCGGCAGGAGTTTATTATTTATCAAGCTCGCGCATTAGCCTTTGCGACCTAAATTACCCTCCTTTTGAGCGGCACCTGTTCTGTAAAAGTTTATCTGATGAAATGCACGTTGCTTGGCAAGCTTCTGGTTTAACGTCCTGCTCCTGGCTGGCTTGTTTAACCCTGCTATTCATTAGGCTTAGATCACAATTTGTCGGAAAACTTAAATGTTGAGGGCAAGACAAGTATGAGGTGGTTTTGGATGATCACTTCCATCTCGGTCCAATCAAATGGTTTGGAATATGTTAGCACGCGGTAATATGTCGGTGTATAATCAATCAGGTATCCTTGGGGATTTAAATGAAGTAACTTCATACTTCAAGTAAATGAAGGGTGTAACTTCGAACAGTGAATTTTGTATAACTTTATTTTTAAATCTTGTGTGACTAAACTCCCTTTTCCGAGCTGATGTGTAAACCTGCCAGTCTCATCTGCAGCATAATGACAATTGAGGAGAGGATGTGGCTTGTTAAACTTGTGAGCTGAATTTCAACTTTGTTTCCGTGTTTTGTTCTGTTTTCCTCCCTTTGTCGTTTTGGTTTGATGCTGTCTTTATAGAGGACTGTAGAGTGATTTCATCAGGTCTTCCTAAGGCATTATGGAGTATGCTGGAAGTTAAATATTTCTAATACTCTTTTCTTGTTGCTGATCTCTTCCTCCCTCCCCTGAGGTTCAATAATTCAATAGCTGTGGTGGATCAAAAATGTTCAGCTACACCATACATGCCCTAAATTTAATTAGTTTAACCACTGTAACAGCACCAATTGCAGAGCAGGAGTAGAGCTAGCTAATGGAATACTTAACTCTTTCAGTCATTTTTAAAAACTGTTTACTGGCAGGCAAAGAATAAGAGTAGAACTGCTGTGATCCAAAGATATACTTAAAATTACAGTATATATTTTTTATTATGAAGTATAATCAGACTTTTTTTATGTGTTGTGCATTGTTAGGATATTATTTACCTTGGAGACCCTATGCCAGTCTTAATTATCTGCAAGAAACATTCCTTGTTATCTTTACATTTGTTTTCTGAAAGATTTGGAAGGGTGAACCTAGGCTGCTCAGTTGTTGTTTTTTTAAAGTACCGGTAGTTCTAGGTTTTGGAACAAATAACCCTAGGAGGAGAAATAAGTTCTTGTAAAAACAAACAAACAAAAACAACCCTTGATGGTTGCTATTCTGTACTTAATTTGTTGTTTTGGTTTTGCTTAAATTTCAACTTTCAGCTATCAGATATCCCACTTTAGGAAGGTTGGAACCAATCCTTGTAGAAATTAAGAGTAGGAATGCAACAAATAAGATTTTAATCTATTAAAATAAAAGCTAATATGAAATGGAAGGATATATTCTTCTATGCGATGCCATCACTTAATATAATAAATGTGTCTATATCATACAGAGTACAGGACTGCTTACCACTTAAATTAGACATGATTGAAAAGGTGAAAGAAGTGAGGGTAGATGAAGTTTGTCCAAAACATAGCATAGATATGGCACAAAACAGTTCTTTTTAATTGTTTTCAGAAAACAGTAATAACCACATGCAATAATTTCCAGCTAACAAAATAACCATCAAAATTACCCCTCCCCAATTCTCCACTCCCTTATGCCCAGTATCAATCTGTGCCACCCTTCCTTCCTGCCCATCTCCCAAAAAAAAGAATTAGAGAAAGGGAATAGGAGAGGGTAGAGAAAAAGAAAAAGGAGCGAAGAACTACTAAAGTCAGGGGTGGGATGGAAAGAAACAAAGGATACTTGAATACCAGGCAGTGTTGGTAGAAAGAGGTGGGGGCAGGTAGCAATCAATAAATAATTAATTCCTTAAATTATACATCCTTGAAACATTATTTCATATGTTGAGCCACACTGGGATCATTTGCCCTTTTTCTATTATTTTTAATGGATGCAGAGTTGACTATGAGCTTACACGGAGTGCATTTTCTGGCACATTCAGTACTGCGTTGAATGGACTGTGGGGAATGTGTGAAGGGTGAGTTAAACTGGGTGAGACAAACTGATTTAAACTGGGTGTCTGGAGATGGTTAATGTAGCAAAGAAAACACTAGCCTTAGTCCTGCCAATTTCATAATGCAGTTGCTAGGGCAAAATTACCAGCTATAGCTGGTAATTCAGTGTGAAGATTCAATGGTGTGGATGGCAAGTTATGTTGGAATAACTTTGCAGTACTTTTAACACTTGTGAAACAAATGGATAGAGAAGTCTTTATGCCTACATCTGTGAGAGCATCTAGAGTGGCAAAAGAAATGGTGAGAAAGTGTTCTTCCTTTTCAGCAGGTAGTGTGGGTTAGAGGAGCTTTAAATTTGATGGACGTTTACTACCAGAAGGCCAGAAGTAAATGAGAACTTTGCAAAGGGTCAAGAAACAATAGAGTAATTAGGAACCTTATACTTTATCAGCAGATAGTTGTGGGTTGAGTCTTCACTTAGATTTGGTCTGTGCAATCACTCTTAAGCATATTTTTGATTATTACATTTTTAAAAATCCTAAGATAGCACGGGCTGCTTATGGAGTTACATTATATTGCAGTACTGAGAGTGGGCAGCTAAGAATATATCTGATAAAATGCAAAGAAATGCATTGCTCATGCTATACAACCACCAGCATGTTGATATTTGAGTAAATTCTTGAGTGTGGTAGAAGTGCTTATCTGTTTTTCTTCTTTAATATTAAAGATTCCTTCCTCAAAGTGAAAACTGCATGCACACTAATATTTTCACAAACTGCATGCTATTTGATAGAAATAGACAGACCCCCTCACCTCATCTAATTTGGAACTGGATTAATTTAGAGAGTGTTGCCAGTTACCCTAAACTAATTCATTTTAAAACCAGCCTTATTCCAAATTGGCCCTTCCCATATTGGAACATAATAATGTCTAAGGCTTTCAGTGCTGGCTGCTGGCCAAGAGCCCTACTTGTGTTTTCTCCATTTTCCTAAACTTAACACTGTGAGTGGGGTTGGTAGATACATTTTGGCTCATCCCCTTCTCTTTACAAAGTAGCTGAGGGACCTCAGGTGGCAAGGGTTCCCAGCATTATTATGACCTCAAGATTTAAGTCATACAAACAGCTGCAAGCAGCATCCAAGTCCATTGGGACCCATGGTAACTAGATTTCCCATGGTTCCCAGCTGCCACTGCACATGCTTGCAGCAGCATTACTGTTGCCCTAATAATAATGATGATGTCAGAAGCCTTGCCACCCCTCACCTCAGTAAGTTCAGGAAAGGGAAGGGGGGTGGGTTTAAACATCCATTTAGGATCAGCCAGTCCATATTCCAAAAGGGCCTGTGTCTAATTCAGCCTTTCCCAACCTGTTGCCCTCCAGATGTTTTGTACTACAACTCCAAGCATTTGTGACCATTGGCTCTACTGGCTGGGGCTGATGGGAGTTGAAACAATAGAATCTTGTGTGACTAAACATTTGGAGGGCACACACTGGAGAAGACTGGTCTGACTAAATGGATCTGGTTGGGCCAGCCTGTGGAACCTGGTACCCAAACCTTATTTCAGATTACACCCCCATCTAGTATTTGGGATCAAGTTTTTCCTTGAAGGCAAGTTAAACGTAAATTACTTTTACTGTGTTCTGGGCATAATTATTGGTAGCCTCAGTAAATATCTTTATTTAAACCAGCAAATATTTCAGATGTTGGAAGCAAGCTTTGGGTAACACATGGCTCTTCATCAGGATGGATTTTGAAAACAAAAAACCCAGATTTTGCTTTACCACTTCAGTGTTTATCCAACTATGTTTGAATTCTTGTAATGCCAAGAAGGAAGACGTGTGAAGCAGACACATTATCAGATCATAAATCACTGTAGTATGATTCATTGATTTAAAGAAGGGGTATGTGTCTGTTTCTGTTTTGGTGGGTATCAGACATGTAGAACCTTAAATGTAAATCTATACAGTAATACCTTGGATTGCAAGTAACTTGGTCTGAGAGCATTTTGCAAGATAAGCAAAAAAAAATTTTAATTTTTGACTTGATAAACAAGCGATGTCTTGCAAGACAAGTCGTAGGGATGTAACCGCTCGCCTCGAGCAGGCGTAGCGAGCCGAAATTGGCCTTGCTCACGCCCGCCAGAGACTAGCTTTCATATAAGAGTGTTTTGGATTACAAGCATGTTTCCGGAACGAATTATGCTCTCAATCCAAGATATTACTGTATATATAAAAGAAGGTGGACTGACTGACTCACTCATCAACGCCCAGCTCAAACCGTTTAATCTAGAAACGTGAAATTTTGAAGGAACATTGCTTTTATGACGTAGACACCTACTAAGGAAGGATTTTTGGAAATTCCGTCCCTAAGCTGAAAAAAGGGGGCAAAATCGTCCCACTCTCATATCTCCTATGGGCAAAACAACAGGGGAGCAGTTATGCAAGTCGGCCTCACCTCATGATTGCTGCAGGAGCCAATAGGAGCAGTTATGTAAATAGCCCATATGACACTTAGAATGTTCATATGAATTCCGGTAGGGGCCAATAGGGCTGGGTATGCAAATCTCCCCTAGGCCATTTAGAATGTTCTCTGAGGGGGTGAAAAGGGAGGGAAACTTTTTAAATGACCGAATGACTGTTGTGTGTGGGGCATCGTCGCATAGGCTCCATCACGTTTTGACGGATCTACCCCAGACTTGGCACGGTCACTCCATCACCTGTAGACTCTCAGGATTAACCTGATTTTTCTTTAAGATCAGATATTTCTGTCAGAAAAGTTTTCTGCTACCAGCACCCAGCCTAAACGTTACAGTTTCAGTCAGAGAATGACTGTTGTGTGTAGGGGGTCCCAAATTCTGTGTGTCCGTGTGTCTGTGTGTATGGGTGTTTGCGTGCGTTGCATAGGCTCCTACACGGTTGGATGGATCTGCCCCAAACCTGGCACACATACTCTCCATCACCCAAGGACAAAGACTGGTGGGTTCAAATCTCCGAAAAAGCCATCACTGCGCCTGTACGGCCCAAAATAGATGATAGCCAATGGCGTCACTTGGAATGTTCACAGGCCATTCAGGAGCGGTTATGCAAATCACTCCAATGACATTTAGAATGTTCGTATGAACACCCGCCACGGGCCCAATCAGGAGCAGATATGCAAATCTCTCCTACGTCAAAACAGAATGTTCATATGCACTGCAGCATATGCACTACACGGGGCGGCGGGGAGCTGGGATTTCATTGTTGGGTAGTCCCAGGTGGGGCAAGCTGGGATTACATTGTTGCGTAGTCCCGGGGGGGGGGGAAGAGCAGGGATTTAATTGTGTAGTCCCTGGCAGGGAGCAGGGATTTAACGGTTGTGTAGTCCCAGGCGGGGGGAGCTGCGATTACTTTGAGCAGGGATTTGATTGTTGCGTAGTCTCGGGGGGGGGGAACAGAATTCATTGTTGCGTAGTCCCGGGGGGGAGCAGGGATTTCATTGTGTAGTCCCGGGGGGGAGCAGGGATTTCATTGTGCAGTCCCGGGGGGGCGGACAGAGATTTGTTTGTGTAGTCCCGGGGGGGGGGATGCAGGGATTTCATGTACAGTCCCAGAGGGGGGAGCAGGGAATTCATTGTTGTGTGGACCCGAGGGAGCTGGGATTTCACTGTTGTGTAGTCCCGGGTGGGTGCAGGGATTTCATTGTTGTGCAGTCCGGGGGGGAGCAGGGATTTCACTGTGTAGTCCCAGGGGAACAGGGATTTCATTGTGTAGTCCCGGGGGGAAAGGGAACAGGGATTTCATTGTGTAGTCCTGTGGTGGTGGTGGGAGCTGGGATTTCATTGTGCAGTCCCGGGGGAGCTGGGATTTCATTGTGTAATCCTGGGGGAGCTGGGATTCCTGGGGGAGCTGGGATTCCATCATGTTTCTTTTAAAAACAATTGTACCAAATCCTAAAATCCACGCAAGCGAAGCTGCAGGCAACAGCTAGTAACAATATAAAGGGGGGGGGAAGAGGGGGATTATCTTTTGAAATATAGCAACAAGAATAAGGCATGTCAGTATCTTCAGCCGTCTCAGAATACCTGCAAGCCAGAGAGGGGAGAAAGCAAAGTGTTGGTAGCCATTTATATGGTGAGGGAACATTTCATAGAATGAGGATCTTCTGATTTCACAGCTTGAAGCTGAGTTTTAGTAACCAGATTCCCAGAGTCATAACTTCCCTGAAGTTATCTGTACAGGAAGCCAATGCAAGTAAGGGAAATGAATTGGAAGTGTTTCAGAAATCAGTCTTGCGGGGAAAAATGTGCTATGTACACATTTCCTAAATGACCAATGACATCATGATCTGACTCTATTTGAACAGTATCGTACTACCCTGAAGTATATATCATCAGATTCTCTCAGTATCCACATATATTGTGCAGATGCTTGCCAGCTTCATTGTACTTCTAGAAGAATAAATTAATCATTCAGCATTGTGCTGTTCAGCCTATATAGCCAATGTGCTGCACAAGGCTCACGCTGGCTCAGCTTGTCTGAGTGTGGAAAGCTAAGCCGGGTCAGGCCTGGTTATTACTTGGATGGGAGACCCCTCCTCTAGTTTCCTACATTGAGCAGGGGGTTGGACTCGATAGCCTTCCAACTCTATGATCTATGAAAGTCTCTTCACCCAGATTTAGTCCTCCTAGACTGGCTCACTGAAGAATGGGTCAGATTCCTCCACAACTGGTTCTTTGTCCTCTGTTGTTTTCAATGATATTCTTTATTGTGGAAAAATAATAGTAGTAGTAATTATTAAAGAATTGTAATGTATTGTTTAGGGATAACTGAATCCAACTCTCATCTAACATGTCATCATCATCAGGCGATCACTCATGACCGAGTAAGATTGTCTTCCAGGATAAAAAATTACAAAAAGGAGATTTTAAAAGGAGGAAAATTCTAAAGAAAATGGTGTAGACTCTAGTGATGGGTCCGTAAGTGACTGTGGAGGCCAATTTTAGATCCACACAGCTTCCCACAGTGAGGACACAGGTTACCAGATGGAAGATGGTCCTGTAAAGGATTCGTTTGACGTGCTTTTCGCTTAGCACGTTTCTCCCTTTCACCTTGCACTCGGGCTTCTTCAAAGTCCATAGAACCTTTGTGAAAGGCCAACCTCCAGTTAGACCGTTCATGGGCCAGAGCTTCCCAGTTTTCGATGTTTATATTGCATTTTTTTAGATTAGCCTTAAGAACATCTTTAAACCTCTTATATTGACCACCGATATTCCGCTTTCCATCCTTGAGTTGGGAATAAAGTAACTGCTTTGGGAGACGGCAGTCAGGCATTCGAAGTGCTTCATCAGCAAGTGCAAGCTAACCCTTTGGTGATGCCATCTATCCAGCTTGGCAGGACAATACTGGAAAATGTCGATCATTTTCTCTATCTTGGCAGCTATCTTTCTGTTACAGCTAACATCGACAGTGAAATCCAGCATCGTTTGAGCTCCGCAAGTGTAATGTTTACACGCGTTTTCTCGAATGAAACATAGAGTGTTAGAGGATTGGGATATTTGTAAGAAGACCAAAACACTGGTTTATGAAGCCATTGTATTACCAACTTTATTGTATGCCTGCGAAACATGGACTATCTATAAACATCACCTCCAACTCCTTGAAAGATTTCATCAACGTTGCCTCCGGAAAATCCTGCGAATTACTTGGGAAGATAGGCGAACAAATGTCAATGTACTGGAAGAAGCAAAGACTACTAGCGTTGAAAAAATGAACCTTCAACGCCAACTTCAGTAGACCGGTCATCTAACATGCTTTGGTGGCCCTCCTACTACAATTGAGAAATAACAGCAAGGAGAGTCAATATTTGGATTTGCTGAATTGGAAATGACTGTCCAGTCATGTTGCTTATTCTTCCTAATTAATCTCATGAAATATTTCTGTACTTATTATTGGAGCCCAAGCATTTAAGAGTAGTTTTCACAGTTATTAATTATTCCAGTAGTAGAATTCATTGTTTCAAAAAACCTTCTGCTATATTGTGACACTAATTACAATCTGTAACATTTCCATGTGTATACTATATAGTATCTGTGTGCATTTTTGCTCTCAGTGTTGTAACTTGTTTAGTGCTAGTTGTGAAGATTTATCTTTGTCAAGGATCTGAAATGTATTCCTCACAACTTCTTTATTCTTATGATAGAAAAGATAATATGTATGGCCAGATAAGCCGGTTGGGTTCTAGCTCTATAGCACAGTGGTTCTCAACCTTTTTTGCCCCATACACCCCTTTCACCATATGTCAGAATGTCATTCTCCCCTTTCCAAGATTGTCTAACTTAATCTGTGCCATACAATAAGGTGTGAAGTCTTGTAGATTATGTACAGTCTGTAGAATTTTAATTTGTAGAAAGATCAGTATTCCAACAGTTTGAGTCTGTGGTCCCAATTTCCCTGCTGAAACCCTAAAATTCCTCCCTGGTTGAGAACCCCTGCTATAGCAGAACTACAATTAAAACCTAGTAACATCCACATTAGTGTGACGTTTCTTTGGTGCAGGCGTATTTTTACTATGCCTATTACAGCATTAGGGTAAAAACAATTAGGAAGTTCTCCTCTCCTGCACAAGCAACACTGAGATGGATAGGAGATGTGCAAAAACACGGAAGTGCTCTTGTGCACCACACACTTATTTCAATGTGGCTTGTGCAGGAAAACCTCCCAATGAAGTGTCCCCATCCATCGTTCATAAGAAGTACTGAGACTTTTCATTAATGCACTCTGTTAGATAGATAGATCGATCGATAGATAGATAGATTTTAATAACCCCAAACTGAGGAATTTGGAAAAATTGCAAAACTCTCGTTAGCTCTTTGGTCAGAAAATATTAGGAAACGTTGGCATGCCTGGAATGGTTTTTTTTCACATGGATTTTGCTTTGACAAGATTTTTCTGTATGGAAGATGCATAATTTTAAAATATTTCTGTCTTTAAAGAGAAGCTAGATTCATTACCTTTATCAGGGATATGAAGCTATGTATTCAGAAACTCTGGTGTATTTTATTTTTTCAGTATTTGAAAATCTGAAAACATTACAATATAACATTTGGATATAAAAGTGCGAGTAGGATTTAGAAGTCCAGTGTATGCCCTGATTGAATTATATCTGTAGAACTGAATTACATGTGTAGGTCTGGTCCTGTATGTTCTGTTAATTCAGGCAATCAATGGGACAAATTAATCATGACTAACTTAAGTCAGATTAACTTCAGTGGATCTACTGTTAAATATGACTAAGCCTGGATCCAATCCATTGTTTATAACTAATGATACCCCAGTTATACTTTTAATTGAACTGTTAAGGGTTTTAAAAAAAAGAAAGGTAGTATCCAGTGTTTGTCCTATGTATAATAGACCCAATGAAATGAATGGGACTTAAGTTAGTCATGACTAAGTAGTCCCATTCATTTCAATGGGACTACTGTACAGTACATAGGACAAACATTGCATACTAGCCATTGTGTTATTCCTGAATACCAAGTGCTATTGGGTAATCTGTCAATTGCTGCAAGGATGACAGTACCAGAGTTGAAAGAATTCCTTCACTTTATTTGTGGAAGAATAGAAAAGATAGTCTTGCCAAGTGTTACTTATGATTAAAGTGAATATCCAGGAACCTGTGTTTTTCTCTCCCAAGGCTAAAAACAGATCTGGGTAACAGCTTTCAGAAACGCGGGTCAGCCATTGCTTCTTTTTCCTAGAATCATGGGTGTAACCCAGTGATGGCGAACCTATGACACGCGTACCACAGCTGGCACGCAGGGACCTCTCTGTAGGCCAGTGATGGCGAACCTATGGCACGCGTGCCACAGGTGGCACGTGTAGACCACTCTGCTGACACGCAAACCATAGGTCACCACACCAGGAGAGTCATCGCCTGGCACCAACACTCCCCAGTGGCGGCGTGAGGCAGCGTTAGGCTGCGCACCAGGGCTCAGGCCGTGATGCAGTAGGCGGGGCCGACGGACCTACCTGCTGCCTCTGCGCCGGCCGTGCCGGCTGCGCTGGACCCGCCGCCACCCGTCGCGTCATGTCCTGTGCGCCGGATCCTCCACCCGTCGCGTCATGTCCTGCGCGCTGGATCCCCGCGCTCTGTTTTTGGCGGGGGGGGACCAGGGCAACAGGGCTGTTTAAGCCCTGTTGCCCTGGTTCCCCCCCCGCCAAAAAACAGAGCACGGGGATCCAGCATGCAGGACATGACACGACGGGCGGCAGCGGTGGGTCTAGAGGCGGCGGCAGCGGTGCGGAGAACGCTCCACGCCGCTCAGAAGAGCGACGGGTGGCGGCGGCGGCGGCAGCAGCAGCAGCTTGAGCAGCGCGGAGAACGCTCCGTGCCGCTCAGAAGAGCGAGATTGGGACCGCCGTCGCCGCAGGAACGATCGGAGGAGAACATCGAGCCCAGGTAAGGCTCGTATTACATCCCTGCCGCACGTTCCCATCCAGCTGCCTCATTCCTGGCCCCCCCCAGCCGCCTCATTCCCTCCTAGCCAGCACCTTCTTCTCCTTTCCCCACATTCTCCCTGGCTTCTTCACAATCCCCCCCTCTTTCCCCCAAACGCGTGAGGTCTCCTTTCCCCACATTCTCCCTGGCTTCATCACAATCCCCCCCGTCTTTCCCCCAAACACTTGAAGTCTTCTCCTCTCCCCTCCAGATTCCTTCCCTTCCTCCCCCATTTATTTACATTTATTTATACATGAATTATAAACCACTAATCATTTTTAGCATAAATAAGAACTATAAACTTTCTACAGCCTGAAAAATTGCATGCCCAATGCAAACTTTTACCTAATGCAGTGTTTGCAGTCCAAGAATAAAGGTTGTTTAAAATGTGTTAAGCACCTTTAGTTTTCTTGTTTATCTTGCTCATCCTAGTACAGGCTGACTTTTACTTTTACTAATCCAACACCTGTAGAAGCAGGGAAAGGACCCAGAGTAAAGCTTGCCCCATACAATTTCAGTCTGGCATATAATCATATTACAAGTTGAGAATCCCTTATCCAAAAATACATGCGCCTAATTATTTAAAAAGTGTATCTAAATTACCTTCAGGCTATGTGTACAATGTAGTACTATTTAAAAAATTTGAGTTGATGTTTTTTTCAATAAAAAACTGTTTGTATCATTGAAAGCCCTGTTATTGTGTTTTTCTTTTAAGACAAAAGATGTTAATTAGTTCAGACAACTGTATGAGTTGTTTTTACTAAACTAAAACCCCAGTATTCAGGTTTAATTGCAGTGTTGGCACTTTGAAATAAATAAGTTGGTTTTGTGTTGCAGTTTGGGCACTCGGGCTCGAAAAGGTTTGCCATCACTGCTGTAGACACTCGAGCCATTGGTTGCCAGATCACGAAAAGACCGTCTCCTTCTGCATTCAGCATTGGGTTTCCATAGTAACTCCTCTCCACTCATTCCTCGCTGGCCTCCACAGGCAGGCACACTCCAACATCTCCACCCCCAGAAGCGGACTGCGCAGGCACCCAGCCCTCCTTCTAACTGAACAGACAGCTCAGAAGCACAGCGCGCGTGCCCGAATCTTTACGCGCCCGGTGAAGAGCCATGCCCTGAGATAGAGCGGGGCGTGATTAGCTAGTGCCCCCTCCTCCTTCCTGCAAAATTTAAGGCACTTTGAAATAAATAAGTTGGTTTTGTGTTGCAGTTTGGGCACTCGGGCTCAAAAAGGTTCGCCATCACTGGTGTAACCTGATACTTGCAGCACCTATTAATTTAGTGTGCATTCTCTCTATCTTGATACTGGGTCTAAAATGCAGACCTCATGGCCACATCATGTGGCCTGATTCTTGTACTTTTTTGTCCCTAACCCCATTCCCTGCTTTTTGTACCACCTAGCCTGATGAAGAGTTCTGGAGAACTTGAAAGCTTGTACACTATTTTTTGACATTTTGGTTGGTCCTAATTGAAGGTAATGCCAAACTGAGGATTTTTAGAAGTTTTTTCCCCTCATTGACTAGTATAGCTATCTTTGCTTTTTAATTAAAATGATTATGGGAAGGTAGATCCTGTATTTACACTTCTTTGATAGAAAAAATAGCAACTTTTTATTAGACTTTAGAACAGGATCAAACCACAATAAATTCTGCTTATGCTATAAAGTATTTACATATTTGTTTTATTTTAATTTTAATTTCTTGTAGATAATTGTAATTGTAGATATTTATATTTAGGTGGATATCTGGGTAATATACTAATTAAGAATCTTTTTCTTTTCTGTTGTAGGCATCTGTAAATTGTTTATTTTTATAAGTAAAATGGGAAAATATAAAATTACATATTGGAAAAGGAAGTATTGGGATGGCCTATTTTAGGTTGGCAAAACTATGCAAACTGAATGAATAAAAAGAACATATAAATAAATCATTATGGTTTTGTTGGCCACTGCAAGCAGTAGTAGCAGAACAGTTTATCTGTATTGAGGTAAATAGTGTCAGGTTACATTTACATCTGGAATATTATTATTGGCACACATAGGTTTTGCCATATGATATAGCACCTCCACCCACATATTTTAACATTTAAGTTGAACTTTTGCCCCAGAGCATCCAAAAAGTTAGACTTAAAAAAAAAAAGATGGATAATTGCCAGAATCACTTTTGTATAGGTGCATTAATGTAAGATTCAGGAAGATAGTTGGTAGATGAGACAAACTTATAGTTCATTTAAAAATAAAATGAAATCCACAGAAGAATACACATTAACTTCAGCTAAGGCAAAATTTATATAACTTTAGATCTTACTTAGAACCTTTTTGTGTGTTGGCTTGGAGAAGCATTAAGCCCCCAAAACATAAAGATTACTTTGACGTACCCGAATATTGAGGTGCCCGTGGAAGGAGTTTGACTATTTGGCTGAAAATTAGACTGTTTGAGTCTGGCTTGAAATGTTAGGCATAGTGGTGGCGTAGTGGTGGGAGTGTTGGACTGGGACTCAGGAGATCCGGGTTCTAGTCCCTGCTTGGCCATGAAACTCACTGAGTGACTTTGGGCCAGTCACTGACTCAGCCTAACCTACCTCACAGGGTTGTTGTGAGGATAAAATGGAGAGGAGGAGGAGGATTATGTAAGCTGCCTTGGGTTCCTTGAAGGAAAAAAGGTGAGGTATAAATATAATAAATAAAAAATAAATTTAAAAAAATTATTTTCAAATTAAAACCTATGGGGCAGTATCCAATACTGCTGCTACACTTCTGCTTATTCTGTGGCACCCATGGGACCAACCACTAGCATAACAAGAAGCTAGCACTTCCTAAAGGAATTCTGGAAACGCTTAATTCCAGAATGGGGCAAGTCAGCGGATCTTGCAGAAGGGAGCTCCACTGACCTACCCTGTTCAGGTTGCTTTGGGACCTGGTAGCTTCCCGTTGCACTAGCGATGGGTCCCGCTTCTGTGCAGGCAGCATTGAATACTGCCAATGAATGAACATTGCTATTTAATTTTTAAAATTTCCGATATCTTGATGCAAAAACTTTCACTGCTGCTCCAAGTGAGTAGTTGCTTAAAACAAAAACAAATTAAAAATGTTTGTGCGCACCAGACAGAAATAAATGGGGAAATCTTCTGTTGATGTTCATGCTTGGGTTTCAAGTACTGTAATCAGCTATCAGCTTTTCCTTCTATTGTTAAGCCACTGCATCTTATTGTTTCATAGAATGTTGTGTCGACCTGCACTCTTCTATATGTACAGTTAGGCACTTGTCTGGTCACCTGTGGTGAATAAAATAAGCTGTACAGGTGAAAGCCCCACTGCTGCTGTATGAGCTCTCTCTTTTTTTGGCTTTCACAAAGTGGCAGGAGCAGAATGGGAGGGAGGAAGAAAGCAGGAATCTTGCACAGGGGAGTCTCGTCCGCAACACTTATTTTCAAGGTTCTGCTAATCTCTTTATAGAGCCAGACAGTTGAATGATATAACATTTGATACAAGCTTTTCCTTCCATGTCATCTTGCATAACACAAATGTCTCCATCAAGCATCTCTCTATCAGCCACAATCTTTTGACAAAGGTCTAGTTTCGGTTTCATTGTGCCCTTTATGAATTTATTTTCTTCACACTTTCATCAGGGGAAGAGGAGAAGTACTGCAGTGTTAAAAAAAACAAAACTATTTTGTGACTGCAGTCAATATTTTTTATACATTCTTACTTGGTTGTTAAAAAAATACTTTTATTAAGAATGTATTTGTGTATATATATATATATATATATATATAGTTTAAATATATAGTTTAAATATATAGTTTTATTTAAATAAAATAAATATAATAAATAAATTCCACAGTGTCCAAGACCAGAGAGTTTTATTTTCTTCAATGATATAAGGAGAACTAGGAAAACAAAGATTCATAGATTCATAGGTCATAGAGATGGAATGGGCCTTCAGGCCATCGAGTCCAACCCCCTGCTCAATGCAGGAAACTAGAGGTGGGATTTCCCATCCAAGTAATAACCAGGCCTGACCCTGCTTAGCTTTCCACACTCAGACAAGCTGAGCCAGCGTGAGCCATGTTGCTATACTTTTGGTTTTATGGGTTAAGAAAATACATCACTACTCAATATTTGGATTGCCACTCTGGAAATGGCCCACCCAGCATTGGATTCAAAGGTCATGGCATTGGTGCAAGTTGTGGAATTCTATCAGGAGGAGAATGGAGGATTAGCCTCTTTCTGTAGCTATACTAGCAGTTGCCTGCTATGCAAAGCAACATACTAGATTCTGGCTTTGCATGACCTTTGTTTTCCTCTTAAGTATCTATGCTTGTCAACCTGCTTAGAGGTGTAAAACGTCTGGAAATGTTGAAGCTATGGAGAAAAAATAATGTTTTCTATTTTTTCAGGAAAAATATCCTCATAAATGTTAGGGGAAATTGAAATATATGAAATACTCACAGCACAAACCAATGTATGTTTACCGGTACTCAGAAATAAATTCTACTGTATTCAGCTTGTGTTTAGGATTACAGCCTTTCTTATCAAACCTAAATGCGCTACTATAAGAACATGAAATGTGTCCTAACATTGTACTGTTGGGTATATTTATGAAATTTAAAAGTCTAAATGCCTTGGTTTTATTCAAACAATAATATATTTGGTTTCCAGAGGAAAAGCCATGTTAGTCTGTTGCAGCAAAAACAGCTAAGAGAGTTGTAGCATCTTAAAGATTAACTGGACAAGGGTACAACCAACAAATGGTTGGCCTCTCTCCTCCAAACCTCTTGTCCACATCCTCAGGGCAGAACATGATGAAATTCATTCATCAAAACTGGACAAATGGATGCCACAATCACCACCCTAGAGTCTGCTCTCAATGTGGTGTCCATGTTGGAGCGGATAGAAGTGATTTTGTCAGTAAGGTAGTTTGCAAACTTGTCACAGTGGCTTGCCAAAGGCTTTCCCTCAGTATGCTGCATCCTAGAATACAATAGTCTCTTCAACACTCGAAACAACTCAGCTGGGACACACTGTGCTGATGCACTGGTGGTAGAGATGAACAACTTCGCTGCCCTTGCTGTCATGGAGTAGGCCTTAAAATGGGCTCTAACCCATGTTCAGATGGATTTGTCCCACGTCTTCCTCCACTGTCACTTTAGCCATCTATCTAAATCCTTAATTGCTCGAAGCTCCTTAGAAAACTGAATCCTAAGTTCTTCAGTACTACAGACAAATGCAGTAGCAATGTTATCATCATTACTAACATTAGTATCTTTCGAGTCTAGGAGTTTTCCAGCAATGTAATTGGCTATAACAATATTGTTTTAAAACATTATTTAAAATAGTTCATTCATCATTCTGAAAGAAAAAGTGTTTTGTAAGGTGTGTGTGTGTGTGTTTCAATTTTCCCCAAATGTTTAATGTTTCTAGTGAAAAGGGCTCCCCCTGATTTTTTCTGCCCCCTCCGCCTTCACATCTCTAATCTCTTTCCCAGCCTTCCAGTTTCTTTGCCTGCCTTTCTACTTTCCATAAGGTTGGAGGCTTCCTGTGGCTCTCCATCAGTCTAACCTCACTAAAGAAAGGATGCTGAGGAACCAAAAAGTATGTCACAAGGCACATATCAAGCAAGGTAGTTTGGCAAAGTTGAAAAAGGTGGGATGGGGTATTGGTTAAAATCAGGCCAAAATATAGGATAGTGGAATGGGGTTATTTGACTTTAAGAAAAGTGGGACATACTTTTTGGATGGTACCTAAGCAAAGTACCATTCACTGTTCGCACATAAAAGTATTTCCTGAGATAAGCATGTCTCTCATTAATGTCAGAGGATCCAAAAATTGTTTCCATGCTTTAAGAACAGCTGGGCCTTATTAAGGTTTTAACACACTATCATGACAAAGGTGTCTTTCTTGGTAGAGAACATGTGATTTAAAAAAAAGTATTTGAGGCCTTACCAATAATGGAACAATTTTTTAAACGGCAGAAATGTATTATTAACTTTAAATAGCTCACATTTTAAAGCTAAATACTCTACTGAAATAAAGACCACAAGTTGTACTTCCAAAATATTTGATGTTTAGGCCAGATCTGTGTATGGCTTAATTTTCCTGGATTTGGAGTAGCATATTTTCCTTTGTTCTGTTTAGAATTATTTATTTAACAAACCTTAACTACTAATGCAGAGGTTCAAAATGTGATCTTATTTTGCATCTTATTGGAAACTAATACATTATTAAAGTATTTCTTGTAATTGTGTTGTTGGATGAACTCTTGGACAGATTTTATGGCACTCTTCCATAGAATAAACAACACCCACCCATGCATATGCATACCACATAAATATTTAAAAATGCATTTTCAAGGCGGGTGTGACAAGAAAATAGGATTCTTATATGATATTTTTGGAGCCAAGTTAAAAGTTTTAGGATATAGTAAAATTATAAAAAATCCTAACTGTTTGATTGTTCAGATTCCATTTTATGTCCAGATTCTAACCTTCTGAATGTGGTTCAAATTCTGGATTTGATTTATTGTTCTTGGCGTTACCTTGGCTGCTGCCACTTTGACTTAGCTCTGTTTGTCCATGTATACATACAAAAAATTAACATATATTTGAGATCCCTTCACTTACAAGAATTCATTTATGACCATCTCTTCTATAGGATGATGGACTAACATTTGAAGGAGAAAGGCAGATGTAATAATAATAAAAAAAATCCACAGCAGGTCCCTCAGCTGCGGTGTGAGTCTGTCTTCTTCCTGGCTTTGCCATTTGAATGACAGATGTACATACCAGAGCGTCTAACACTGGTTCAGCTGTCAGCCTTGCCACTCTACCAATACTCCAAGCAGGATGCCTGCCTTTTAAAAAAGTGTTTTCAAAGTGCCACATACAGTGCTTTTCCATATATCCATCCATCTTGCAACTAAGTAATAAAAAATGTTATTTTTAAAATTGTGCAAAACCGCTCTGCAGGCTGAGCGGGGGAGGCTTTCTTAGTGACATTGTGCATGTCAGCAATCTGTGCTTCCCAGTGCTATACTGCTGCTGTACACTTGCAGAATAGTTTTTTTCTTTCTTGAAGGGGAAAGGTAGTTTGCATTGAAAGCAGTGAAAATGCTTCCTAATCAGTTCCAGTACTCATTTATTTATTTAAGGAATTTCTATATTGCCCTTCTACATCAGTTTTCAGAGTAGTTTGCAAATAAAAAGCACATGAATACAAAATATAATCAAAGATAAACAGCAGCAGTTAAAAGCAGCATATATATATATATATATTTTAAAAAACACTGTTTAAAGAAAAAACACAGTTTAAAGGAGTCCTTTAAAAGCCTGGTGGTCCTCCCTAGGAAGAGAAATCCAGAGACAGGTGCTACTGTAAGTTACGCCTCCTTTCACTCTACATGCTATCACAAACCACTCTAAGCACCTGTGGTGGTGCATCTTCTGTGTGTCTGTATCCAGGATGCACTGGAGCTTGTTACAGAAGCACAGTGAATTTGACACAAGGTACTAGTACTCTGGCTATTGTGCTCTGAGGTGGTCATGAGAAAAGGCTCTAATTATAGGGGTGTGCATCTGTCTTGGATGAAATACTACAGTGGTCCACTTTGGAGGTGTTCAGATGAAGGTGAAGCAGCTAGTCTCTGAAGTGAACGTGGACTTGTCCTGAAGCTTTGGAGTTATTTTGGTGGGACACTACCAGTTAACAGTTTGATGTGCCACCCCCCCCCCGAACTCTCCATAAAAGGAAAATGCCAGTCAGGGGGGAGGGGGAGAGAAAGGACCTGAGGTTTAGTTTTGTGATTGACAGCTGTCAGGGAATGATTTTACCAGGGCACTCCAGCCATAGTGCTTTGGAAGGGACACGAAAGTAGCATCCACCTCCGTCCTAATTAGTCTTGTACTTTCATTTATGCCAATTGAGAGAGGGGTGTGTGTGTCAAGCTGAATTTTGTTCTTCATAACTCCATAACCCCTGCACCTTTCCTTCTGAAATTTTGCAGGGAACTTATCCAGGGGCACTTCTACAATATATCTTTTTTTTTTTTTTAATTCACATTGCATCAAAACCACAGGGGTAGAAGGAAATCCCTCTGTAAAAACAATGACACCCCAAACTTCAAAGGACACTTTGCACAAAAGAATCCTGCATCTATTTGTCTGAAATTTGGCAGGCTTCATCCTTCAGACAGCCCCTTGCTTACTATGCCTGCAAATTAATCCAATTCTGACAAAATGTTATAGCCCAGTCTTCTCCAACCTGGTGTCCTCCAGATGTTTTGGACTTCAGTCACCATCATACCTAACCACTGACCATGCTGGCTTGGGCTGATGGAAGTTGTAGTCCAAAATATCTGGAGGACACCAGGTTTCATAGGTTTCATAGATCATAGAGTTGGAAGGAGCCTACAAGGCTATCGAGTCCAGCCCCCTGCTCAATGCAGGAAACTAGAGGAGGGGTCTCCCATCCAGGCTTGTTTATAGCTATTGATTTCCCCATTGTACTCAATGGGAAGGCATCCAAAACTTCAAATTTTAATAATCAAGGTTCTTATTCAGACCCAGATGGGAGATGGAGCACACAACTCCTTTTCAAGAGCCACAAAGTAACTTCCAGAAAGCTAAGAGCACCCCACGTTGTGCCTCCTCACTGGATCAGCAATTGAAACTAGGTCAACAGAGATAAAAACATAAGATGGAGGAAGAGCTATAGCATGGGCTCCATCCCCGTGGTCCAGCTCTTCGGACGTAAGTCTTCTCAGCATGGGGAAGGAGCCATGCTATAGAGGTTTACCATAAAAAAAAAAAAAAACTACAAAAAATCCAAGGTTTTCAAATAACATGAAAAGCTTTTCAAATTGACAAGATTTTCACTAACCTTGATTCAGAACAGAGAAGTGTATTTATGGTCAGTGCAGATCTGTGCTTATGGGTAGTTTAGGAGGTATCAAGAATGAGATTTATGTATGTGTACTTTCCAAAATATCCACTTTGGAGGTGTACTGTACTGTTGTTTGCAGTTTTATAGATGAATCCATGAAAAACAGGAAATTATCTACCATTTTTGGAACCTAATAATAGTCAGGGGCTGGCGATATGATTCGGGTGAGAGGTTGGTGTAAAGGGAGATCACAGTGCTGGGTACAGTGATCAGGGTACATGCTGTGGCCCAGCATTATATTGGGCTGCTGATCTAGGTAGTTTGGGACTGCTGCTATAGATTTAAAGCCTCAGGCAAACTAGGGTCACTGTATAAAGCCATGTTGATTGTTTATTTCAAAACAAGCCAGTGTAACTTGCTGGCAAGTAGAGTGCAATATTAAATTCTATTTACTTGAGAAAACAGGCTGTTTAGCCTCATCAGCAAGCACTTTGGCAATGATGAAGCAATATGGGCATGTAAGATCATAAAGGAATAAAAATACCAGATCCAAGAATGGAAAGGTTTATAAACTGGCAAGACATAAAGCTTTTATTAGCCTGCTGATATCCCTAATTGATATAAACATGAAGCTCTGCACAGTCCCCAGTACTTAGAAGATATGTATCTAAATAATATTTAAATGGATATTCACAGTTTAAAGCCCACTGGAGGGTGATTGTACTTGGTTTAATTAAATGTGCTGAACCCCCTGATAACTGTATTATTGCTCCTAAATAAAATACTGTTTGTAAGCAAGCCTCTTTGTGCTTGGCTGGGACAATAAAAAGCCAAGCCTCAGTACTATAGAGTTTATATGTAAGCAGTTTTCTTAACAGTGCTAATTTGTCCTACTACAAAAACACAGATTATAATAACTGCTGCTATAGGAAGCTACAAGGTTTCTGAAGTGACACATATTGGGCCACTGTGATAGAATGGAAGTAGTAATATGAGAATAATTTATCAATTTTTATGTACCGCCTTGTACAGACGTTCACTATAGTTTTTTCTTTATGCGTAGAGGAGAATACTGATTGTAGTGCCAGTCCCTACCCATTCTGTTCATCAGTATCTACAAAAACAGTAAAAAGTTTACCCGGGGTCCTATATGTGTAGACTCAATTTGCATGAGCTGTACACTTTTCTGCCACTCGTGTGGGTCACATATACAGCCCCATGCAAGCTTACACATATAGGCATGATTCATGTGATCACAATCACACATAGGCTCAAACTGTACAGTCCATACCGATTGTGCACAGGGCTGCATATCTCTGTATAAGTGTATAACTGTGCAATCCTATCCATGTTTACTCAGAAGTAAGTTCCACTATGTTCACTTGCCACTTTTGGGTAGATGTATATGGTATTCCATCCTAAATACCCGTATTTTTCCATCTATAAGACGCCCCCATGTATAAGACACCCCCCACTGGGCAGTTTCGCAACTGCACGGTTCTCTCCTCGGTTTACTTCCGTGTATAAGACGACCCTCAATTTTTAGTCTAACAATTTTAGGAAAAAGTATAGTCTTATACATGGAAAAATACTGTATATCTGAGGGAAATGGTGTTTTGCCCCCTTTTTTGTATGGGAAGCGCTAAGTAATTGTCATTGGTGCATTTCAGATCTCATGGCTCCTTACATTTGCTGAGATGGCACCCACCAGTGTGGTGTAGTGGTCAGAGTGTTGGACTGGGACTCAGGAGATCCGGGTTCGAGTCCCCGCTCGGCCATGAAACTCACTGGGTGACTTTGGGCCAGTCACTGACTCTCAGCCTAACCTACCTCACAGGGTTGTTGTGAGGATAAAATGGAGAGGAGGAGGAGGATTATGTAAGCCGCCTTGGGTTCCTTGAAGGAAAAAAGGCGGGGTATAAATATAATAAATAAATAAATAATAAACATTTATGCAGAGGTACATGCAGAGGTACTATCAAGTGGCTTTATACCCAACTTTAATTCTAAGCTGAAGGACCAGTGACAAGAGCTGTGGAAGGCCAGACCAACAATAAGATGCTTGAATTGAAACCAATACATTGTTTGCGGTCAAATGCATCACTTAAGAACTGAAGAAAGGAATCAGTCTTGACTTAGTTACAGACTGGATACATCAGTATCTGTTAAGGTGGGAGGGTCCACCTATGTGCATATCTAGTGATGTTCCCCTCACTGTTAAATAAAACTTGCTGGAGTGTTCATAATTCTCAGAATTGCAGCAAGTCTTTCTCCATACCCCGTATCCTGCTCTGAACTGGACCTCAGTTCTGGGTAGCAATGTTGATCTGCAAGCTTTATTTGGGTCTTTGAGCCTTATTTGATGGCTGTTGCCTTTTAAAAACTGTTTGGATTTTTTGGAACAAGTCATGGATGAAGGCATTCCCTTGCATTTGCAACAATACTATTGTGTGGTGCAATATGGCCTCACTGCTGCTGTTTCATAAATTTCAATATACCTAGCTCCTAAGGCCCTTGGAGATCAACAGGCAAACGAGGTGCTATAGCTAATTGATTTACCAGTCATAGTTGGAATTTTGTGGATTTTCTACTATAACCTACTGATCATATTGAAATTCTGCCTTTTTATCTTTGTACCTCCTGAAATCTGTAGCTTGTAACTCTGTAGGCTAAAAAAAAACCTAAACAGAATATCATTTTTTATATCCTTTAGGTAGTGACACCCAATTTTGTAGCGATAAGGATTTCCTCAGGAACTCTTTCTGGAAGTAGGTGGGGTCCAGCTAGTAGGGCTGTGATACACTATTCTTGTCAACGTACCCTTTCTGTTCTGCTAATAAGATATGTTTATGTGATTTGGATGATGAGAGTTATTTGGATAATGGGAAACTATCTCTCTGCCTTCTGAAAGTGGATGAGGTTGATAGGGGAACAGATTTCTGCCATAATCAACTGGGTGACCTTGGGCCAGTCACAGCCTCTGAACCTAACCTACCTCTCAGGTTTTTGTTGTGAGGATAAAATAGGGGTAAATCATATGCTTTACCCTGAGCTGCTTTAAGGAAAGGTGGGATGAAATATAGGGTGAAATCCAGCTATTGTTCCTCCACTGATAGCAGACTTCCTTCAGCGGAGTGAGGAAGAGGACCATGTTTGCCAATTATCCAGACACACCCACCCACCCTGTGCACCCTTAGATTTGCTCTAGAGCTCTGGATTTAGGGGCACAAGGGGCTGCAGGAGGAAGGGAAATCACTGAAAATTGCCCCATTCTGCTGACAGAAGCATTCCATCAGTGAACATAAGAACAGTCATGCTGGATCAGACCAAGGGTCCATCTAGTCCAGCATTCTGTTCACACTGTGGCCAACCAGCTGCCCACAGGAACCCACAAGCAGGACATGAGTGCAACAGCACCTTCCCGCCCATATTCCCCAGCAACTGCAGTACATAGGCATACTGCCTCTGATACTGGAAGTATAGTAGTTGGATTCCATCCATAATAAATAAATCTGTATCCCTGTTGGCTGATCCATGGAGTAATGCCTGAATACGGCTTTTGTATCACTGGGACAATGGCTGAAAATCCAGTCCATGGTTATTTTGCCTGTATGTCCATTGGAATCTGAGGACTTAAGCATGTGTAACTGTCAGCTGCAGTCTTTGGGATTATAAGAGATGTGTGTCAAGTTATCTTGCACCCTGTGTTGTAAATGGCTGGCTCCATCTACAAAGTGCATAGCATCAATGGACCATGTCAGAAGCCATTGAAGCCTTAAACCTCAGTGCATTTCCAGAGGGAATTATTTAAATATATGCCTGTTTATTTTCTCTAGTTGACTGCTAAGCCGAAGCATATCCTTCCCAGTACTTGTTTATGTGCATAGATCAATAGAAATATTTCTTAAGTTCTCAATATCCTCAGCATGGTGCTTGGTAACTAGGACAACAAATCTGTGTAACTGTGCACTAAATGGGAAGAAGCATTAAATTGCCTTCTTTGGTAAGAAGATCAGTAATGCAACCTGGAAAATGGGAATTCTGAGTATTCCCAGAATTGGAAGAAATGTCAGTATGACTTTTACTTTGATGATGATAATATACGTTTTATCTTAATGCACATTTCTCACCCACTATCCATGGCATCTGTAGTAATTTGGAGGGATCATATGCTTACTAAACCTTGTGTTTTTGACTATGATTTCATTAAAGCACTTGTCATTTTCAGGTGAACTTTTATCGCAGAGAATAAAAAAAAAATGATAAAAATTTCATTTCTGCTCATGATCTGATAACGTATTCAAAGTAACTTCATATTCTGTTATGCTAGTCTCTCTGTAGAATGTATGAAGCAATAATCGGCATTTGTTTAAGCAGCTGCAAAGCCAATTCACTAGGTTTGTTCAAATCTCTCCTTTAAGAATTAGTTTCATGTGATCCTATTATCACATCAAACCATATTTAGCACACGTTACTTAATGAGAATTTCCCTATTTCCCTGACTGCTACTTTCCTGGTGATTTTTAGTACACCGTTTCAGACAGGATATGCCTGGGAACTAGTACTTCAAGGTCACTGATGCAGTGCAACCTAGGTTCATTAGAGAGTGCAGCTGCAATGATTGTAGATGCTATCACAAAAATAGAATAACCATGGTACAACTCAAAGCTGCAATCAGTTTTGGTTGACTTTGTAAAGATTACTGTTTCATATAAATGAAACATTATTAGTAGAACAACTGAATCCTGAAACTAGTAAAATCAGAAAGTGCTTTAAGTCATAAAACAGGATATTTCCGCAAACTTTGAGTAGCTTACACTATCTGTACTTGTAACTAAATTTTATTTTACAGCTTTTTTGTCATTTGAAACAGAAGTCTCACTAAAGTTTTATATAGTACAGTAGAATGGTAAATGTTCAAGAATTCCCACTATTGACATGTTCAGTTGGTTTTAAGGACCTTAGAGATATTTTTAAAAATATGGTAACTAGTATATAAATCTATTAAATAAAAAAATAATGACTGCCTTGCTGGACCAGGTTCCGTCTGGTCTAGCATTCCATTTCAAACAGCAGTCAGATAGATACTTCTCAGCAGTTTTTAAGTAGGGCAGGAAGCAACACATCTCCTGTGTCCAGTATCTTGTATTTGGAACGATTGAGACTCCAGTTAGCCTGTTAACATGCCCAATAGCTTGTGATAGATCTGTTAGCATGAATTTGTCTAATCCTATTATCTATTTAGTGAAATCAATACGATTTCACTAAAATCTCATTTCAAGAAGTATGTATTTTTATCAGTCTTGAACCTACCACCCATCAGTTTAATTGGGTGTTCTTAAGTTCTAGAATAGCTTTCCAGAACCCGGTGCCCTTCTGGGCGATGCAGTCCCAACATATCTGGAGGGTACCAGGTTGGGGAAGTCTGTTCAAGTATTATGCCAGAGGGACAGAACTACCCTTCTCTCCACACCATAATTTTATAGACTTTTTATTATATCTCCCAACCTTGTTTGTTTGTTTTATAACGTTCCTTAAGTGTGTTTTAAAAAGAAGAAGACGACCTGAGCTGCAATTTACTGGGAGCTCATCATGGATCTTGGGAAGTAGAAATAATTGTCTTATGCTCTTACACTCATCCTCTGCAGCATCTTGTGCACTACAGGCTACCTATAGGCTATTATGAAAAACAGGATATTGGTACATGTTGTTCAGCAGTAAGAGTTATTTATTTTTTAATGTCTGGAAGTAGGCATGTAATAATCTGTTCTAACTCAGCTGCTCCTAAACTGGTGAGGCATAGAAATTGGTGAGCAGATGGAACAGCTGTGAGAAGCAAAAGGTATTCAGGGTATGCCTAAATTTTCCCAATGTCTTTCTTAAAAAAAAATGTTGCTTATTCTAGAATATTGAAATACTATCTCTATTATCTTGGAAACCACATTTCTTATTTTATTCTTTTTTTAGAATTTTGATTCTAGGCTAGTCACTTAAGGTTGCTGTAAATGAGGCTTTTATACCCTCCTCTTCCTCTGCTGTAGCACTGGTATAGAAAAAAAGGTGAATGTCCCTGGGATGAACGGGGTACATCTGCACACACTGAGATTAACTTATTGTGCTTATTGTAGCTGATAATAAAACAATTTGTTTGTTTCTATGATGCTTTATATAGTACTGTAATAATGAATTATTGTAACTGTGTTTTTTAAACCATTTATGTCTATGAGGAATCAACACATAGTATTTTTATTTGAATGAACTTAAAAAAAAATAAAGCTATGATGTTACAGTGTTCTAGATCTATTTTCTGAACTTCAGATGGTATCTTAGATTGACAGGCCATATTCCTATTTAAGGAATATTTGGGGTTGGATCCAGGATCTGCCTTCTGTGAGTAGAAGTGCTCTGCTCGTGGAAGGTCCATCTGCCTGATGGTTGGGGATCCACCCTCTCTCCACATCACAGCTCACCCTATTCAGCAGGGTCTCCTGATTCTTGAGTAGCATTATCAGGGGTCTGAAGAGGCTACGATGGGAAGGAGGGAGCAGGGAATTCCACTCCCATAAATCTGGATCCAACCCTTGGTATTTCCTGGTGTGTGGATTCCTGCTCTTCAAGAATCCCAATTCGGCCCCCAGATGGCCTCGTCCTCTTCCACTGTCCCCACTGCCTTTCCCCCGATCACCAATTGTTTGGTGATTTCCTGGCTTTTGTGCAGTCTTTCCATTCTAACTGGTTTCCCATTTCCAAGGCTTAGCTGCTGGCAGTAAGAACTTTAAACTAAAACATGCTGGTATTTTTGGTGTTGTGGCACTGCCTCCTTTGCCTTTGGCTCCTCCCACTACTGGAATGCAGCCCCTGAGAGCTGTTCCAAAGTTGAATTCAGCTCTTGGCTGAAAGAGTTTCCCCACCCCTGCTTTAGGGGCATGTAAAACTTACTGCTCAGAAGAGAAGAGTTTGACAAGCCCCAATAATTTTATTTGGCTTGGATTAAAATTGAAGCCAATGAAGAATTCATAGCTTCCTTCCCCAGTCACCAAAACACCTCTTTTCCCTTAAAGAATTACTTGTTGGCAGCGGTGGGAACAGTGGTGGGAAGGAGAAAAGAAGGAGGTCTGTCCCTTTCTCTCTTTCCTCTCTGGTGGTCTGGTATATTGCCCATGGGATCCACTGGCCTTTCATTTTGCTGCACTACTATAAAGTGTGCAAGGTCACTGGAGAGGGATATGGAAGGGACAGATCTCCTTTGCTGATACCCATATACCACCATCGCTCCTATCCCTGCTGACCAGTAAATCTTTAAAGGTGCAATCCTATGCTTGACTAGAGAGAAAAAACCCTGCCAATATTCCTCAGCCAGCCATGCTGGCTAGGGAATGCTGGGAGTTGTAGGATTTTTGGGTTTTTTTGTCTAAACCTGCATAGGATTGTGCCCTGAGGGCAGGATGCCTGGAGCATTGGGGGACTGGTTGGGAGGGGTAGGCATATTTTCTGGATGTCAAATTATTCCAGAAAATAAACTGACTTGTTTCCAGTTTTTAGGAAATAACTTGGCTTTTTGCCAAGCCAACGTGAAAGTGCAAGCTTTCCATCTCTAATGGAAAAGTTGACAAGTAGGATATGAATATTAATAGGGATGACTTCTTCAGATACTCCATTGCATAATTTAAATTTCTTCTCCATCCATGAAGCATGATGTCTCCAGAGGGCCTGCATAGGGCAGTGCTATATAGAAACTCTTTCTGACTTTGGAAAGGTTTGTGCAGATTGTTTTCCATAGAGATGAAGCCTATTGGATAACTTTGCTTAAGTATCATATATGAGTTGCATCAAGGTATTCTCAGTTGAACTATTTTATAAAACCACTAACTTATTTACTGTGGCCTACATCTTACTATTCCTATTTGTATTTCTTATGGTGTCCAAACCAAAGATAAGTTAGTGAAGTGTAAGGTAATGTTCCACATATTTATTTGTGGTTGCCTTTCCTTTTTAGACCAAAGCCCTAAAGATAAACTACTCAAGTTTGCAGTGGCTTTCCACACAGTAACTCCTGTATCTCAAGTTGGCTCAAATGGTCTCTGTCTCTCTCTGTTTATTTATCTGCATATAACCAGGGCATACCATGTAAAACATTTCACAGGAGGAACGCCCTTTCCAGGTTTTCAAATTACTCTTCTATGGGAAAAGACTTCCGGGGGGGGGGGGGATCTACTATTTTACTTTACTCACCTGGTAACTCAGGCTAGTGTTGTGACACCTAAGCACAGGCACATGTAAAGCTTTCTCTAGGAAAATAATTTGTGGTCTAATTACTTGCAGTTCTAAGCATATTTTCTAGCCTGATGTGAAGTAGCTCTCAGCTGCTAGGTTCCTGGAAAGTTAGGGGAGCTGATTCTTGCTTGTGAGAGCCAGGTCCTGACCATTCATGTCCTTTGAATAGACACAAGACACCCAAAGTTATTTCTGGGTGCATGTATTGGGGCAGCAGAGACCCAGTTCTAGTGGGACTTCTTTTTGATCTATCTTCCTTTGAGAAGGGCTGTATATCACTAGTAGAGCACATACTTTGCAAACTAGGTTCAGTCCCTGACATCTCTAGGTAGGGCTGGGAAAGACCCTTGTCTGAAACCTTGAAGGACTACATACGTGGAAGGCTAGCATTTTTTTCTTTCTCACATTAGTCTAACAGAGCAGTGACAAGCATTTTAGGTCTTCTGTAAGAAGCTCTGATAATTTTTTCTTGCTGCGCAATAACTTTTACTTTTACATAAAGCAGAAAGTTCCTTCTTTTAGAACAGGACTCTCCAACCTTGGGTCCCCAGATGTTGCTGGACTACAGCTCCCAGAATCCCTTTCCATTAGCCATGCTGGCTGGGTATGCTGGGAGCTGTAGGCCAGCAACATCAGGGGACCCAAGGTTGGAGAGCCCTGTTTTAGAAGGAACAGTTTGACATCAACCCCTTATCTGCATCTGTCCTGCCAATGGGCACGCTGCTGTCATCATGCTAATTCTTTGATCACATGTAGTCTGGCACCAGTGTGGGTTGCAGGGCTCAGATAAAGCATTAGCGTGCCTCCCAAATATATCTGATCCCCACATTTGTCCCAGTGTAGACTTGCCAATATCGTCTTGTAAATAAAATAGTAGTGGATTTGAAGGTCTAACCGAGTTTTGATGCTTTCCCATAATACAGGCCTCTTCCATACATGTACTCAAAATAATAAAACAACAAAAAGCAACCCAACAATATGAATTAAATAATCTTTCCCATGAGGTTTATTTAATTTACTTAATGCATGGTATCTGACAAGTTGTTGCTCCCTGTTATCTGTAACATCAAGTACAAGTGATGTTGCCAGCACATTCATTGAGCTGGTGTACTCTGCAGTGACCAATAAATCTAGTTCAGTAAGCGCCAGATCATTATAACTTGTCTTTGTTATTCACTCCATCAATATCAATCATGATGGATACTTCCAGTATTCACATGCTATCAGACTAATTCTCTAGGAATTCTATGGCAATTTATCATTTATACTATGTGTTATTATGCCAAAAAATCTTAAGCATGTATATTTATAAGAAGGGAGTATTCCAGTGCACAAGACAATCTCAGAAGGAAGTGTTGGACAACTGCTGTCCTGGAACTCTATTAGTACGGTACTTGGCTTTTATTAGGTTTTGTTTTCTCCCCCTCTTAAAACATTGTAGTTTCCCCCCCTGTGAATATTTCCTCTATTAAGCCTTTCATTCCAGTGAACATGCTGTGAAACAGTATGTAGGAGCTAGTAACACATTTTTTAAAAAGTTTCTTCCTTTTATTGGAATTTAACTTACTTGATTCATCTGAAGGATCAGTTATGAAACATCTTCTGCAAGTTGTCTTTGGCAATGAAGTAACTATAGTATGGATTTGCAAGGCAGTAGTGCTAATGCTGGCAATTATTGTATTGTTTTTATATTTGCAGATGTTAGGTTTTTAATTGTATATTAATTGTATTTTTAGATATTTTATTATGGACCTTGAGGCTGGATAAAAATGTAAAAAAATAAAAATGAAGGATGTGATCCACTGATTTGAAAGGAAGAGATTTAGGCTGCAATCCTACACATTAAGGGTGCAATCTTATGCATGGTTAACAGAATAATGTCATACAACTCCCAGCATTTCCCAGCCAACATAGCTGTCTGGGGAATGCTGGGAGTTGTATGACTTTTTCCTGTCTAAACATGCATAGGATTATACCTTAAATCCCATTGAACTTAATGTGGCTTACTTCTGAGTAGATATGTATAGGATTGCACTATTTAGCACATCTAATTCTCCCATTCAAATCAGTAGGACATAAGTGCTTAACTTGCCAGTTTAATGCCAATTTATTTATAAATAAAAATTGGTGTATAAACAAGGGATATTAACTATGAACCATACATATACATTAGATCAGTCTGAAAAAACAGCAACAACACAATTGCATACATGTCTAGTCAAAAGTACCGTAAGCCCTGTTGAGTTCAGTGGGACTGACTCCTAGGTAAATTTGTATAGGATTGCAGCCTTAAGCTGATTTTTGTTCCTATTGGAATTGTTTATTGTTTGGATTTGTAGTAAATAAAAGTGAACAAGGTTACCCATTGGGCAGGCAAGCAGTCAAGAAAATCCTTATTTTGAATTTAATTTTGGCTGAGGTTATTGGTTAACTTACCGCTTCTATATTTTTCTCACACTGTAAATCTGGCAGCTCTTTGCTCATGCAGGGATCTCCATATATATATATATATATATATATTTACTAAGGAAGGGTAGCAGTTCATAGGATCCCGGGATGAATATGAATTATATTCATTTGTGTGTGTGGGGGGGGGGGGATTAACTTGTTGCTTGAGCTTTTTCTGTAATATAGCCATTTCTGGAGGCATTTGGAAATGGATTAAATCCCCTGACTGAAGTCTTCACAGGGCTAAGACTGTGGAGCACTTCATTTAAAGGGGTATTGATCTGCTTCTATAGCATGCATTCTGGCAATACTCATGTGATACTTGTTGCCACTAAGATTGGCATGGTGGCAAAGATGGAATGCTCAAAGCTGAGGAACAGAGTCCTCAGTATCTGAGGATGTCAGTAAGAAAACGTGTATAGAGGAAGCATGCTCCCTTGAGTGGCCGCTTCCTGAGATGGTCCAAAAATATGGTCTTCCCCATTATCAAGATCCTTAATGTCCAAGGTCTCCACTTCTGGTGCAGAAATGTTCTTTTAAAAGCTTTTTAAAAAGTAGGTTTAGGGATTACCTAATAACTGAAGCTCTGGTAACTTAGAAACTTTTCTGGTAGAAGGTTCAAATACAGCCTATGTACTGGCCACCTATAAAAAAAATAATATCCTTCTACCCAGTTGATCAGTCAATCTTAATGTTTCATTAGGATTTCAGTGACATTTCCCCTCTCTTTTTCCCTCGATCCCATTTTCCTCCAGGGCTTCCCAAGAACATGATGAGTACATTGTTAAGACAGGAGATTATTCTTGATGGTGATGCTTTCTGCCAGTAGGCGTAGTGGTGAGAGTGTTGGACTGGGACTCGGGAGATCCGGGTTCTAGTCCCTGCTCGGCCATGAAACTCCATGGGTGACTTTGGGCCAGTCACTGACTCTCAGCCTAACCTACCTCGCAGGGTTCTTGTGAGGATAAAATAGAGAGGAGGAGGAGGAGGAGGAGGATTATGTAAGCCGCCTTGGGTTCCTTGCAAGAAAAAAGGTTGGGTATAAATATAATAAATAAATATTCTCAAATGCTTTTGAGTATATTTTCAGTACATACTCTATGGATGCAATATTGATAGAGAAGTATAACGATAAATCACCTTGAAATCCTTTGTAGATTAATGTGAACTTGGTATTTCCAGTTGTATTGATCTTCATAGTAGAGGTATAAATAGGTTCTGAAGGAAAGTGTGCTAGTGCTTTATTCATTAACTTTCAACAGTGGTATATTGGCAGAATATTGTTTAAAGCTTTGTAGGAATTGTTAGTACAATAATCAAAACAGTAAGAATTTTCTAATTGTTTTTGCTTTAAGCAGTATGTTTGGAGTTTAAGGTTTGGCATCTAAGGTTGATCAACATTGGTTGAATCAAATTTGAGCAAGTTTTCCAGAGAGGACTCTTGAGTGTTGGAGAAACATTCTTGTCTACAACTTGGTGTCCTTAAAAACAAGGTGTTGAACATATGTTAAAGTACTACAGTTATTCATTATAATTCTTCCAGATATTTATACATTAAGAAAACACACTCTTCACATTGTAATTACAATCATTATTTAAATCCACTGAAAATGGTTTAATAATTCAATTATATTCTTTCTGTATCTTCCTGTAGGATGGGTCTTTGGGCAATATTGATGACCTGGCTGAGCAGTATGCAGATTACTATAATACCTGCTTTACCGATGTGTGTGAGAGGATGGAAGAGCTTCGCAAACGGAGGGTTTCCCAAGACCTTGATATGGTAAGTGGATAAGGAATTGTGCCCATTTGCAAGCTACACATTTTAAGAGTTCAGGAATATTCAGTAATGTGTCTAGAAACATTCTAGATCAGTCTTGCATTTCATTTTATCCACAGGCATAACCTGTAAATAGTACTCTTGTTAGTTAGAAATCTTCCCTTTAAATAATATTTTGGAAGGCCTGAAAAAAAAAAGTTGCCCTTTTTACTATGGCTTAACCCAAACTAAAAGCATGAATGAAAAGGTGGTCAAAAGCATGTTAAATGGAACCAATCCAGTGGTTTTGGAGTTTAATTTGTCTGTTTTCCTTCAAAGGGCATACCCTGCCCACCCACCCCTCAAAATAGCTATTTGTGCTGTTCTATAGATATTCTGGCCACCCTCGCACATCTTGGTTCTCATAACCCACCAGTTGGTCCCCGTTGTCAGAAACAAATTTTGGCTTCAGTATTCAGTCTCATGTTAATAACCTGAATTTATGTCTGCTAATATCTAGATTGATTTCCTGTAATGATCAACTGTTAGATCCTGTTATTTGGCAGGATCTAACATTAGGCAAATCTATGTGTCTAGGATGCTATGTTTGCTGATCTTCCAAGAGATGGGAGAACAGGCTATGATATTTATTTATATTATGCCGTTCACCCTTATGAATACAGTGCATAAGTATGACTACAAATAGTCATTGTAAATACAAAATTTATAATGGTTTATTGGTTACTTTCAGAAAGGCATTATAGAAATACAATAAACAAACAAACAAACAGCAAAAACAAAATATATAGTGCACAAAGCAGCTGAGAGGCACCCAGTACTGTAAGGCAAACACCCCAACTTAAAATGTCTGAGAAAACAAACAGTTTTAACCAAGCACTGGAAGAATTGTAATGTTGGTGCCAGATGTACCTCTGAATGGATGGTGTTCCACAGTTGGAGCACCACAACAGAAAAGGTACTTGGAGAAGACCCTCCCTTGCAGATTGTAAGATTGTAAGGTAAACTGATATAGGGAGAGGCATAATGTCAACTAGATTACAGAGAGATTTCCCCTACAGAAAAGTCTAAAGGGCTTAAGCTCTTAAGAATCAGTGCAGCTGATGAAAAATATACAGGAAATTAAAATGTAATAACCAGAGTGAAAAAGCAGTTCTCCATCTCTAGCTCTTGTATGGTAGAACAAAAATAATATATTAGCAAAATTGGAAGCTTAGGGCAGAATCCAACTGGGCGCTTATGCCCCCGCTGATTCTCCTATCCCCCACCAATTGAATTGCCCAAGCAACCCCCACCACTTGTGTAATGGTGATGTAGCACTTCCAGGCCAACCTGAAATGAGTGGAAATGCTTGTTTCTGGAAGGAGGCAGGTCCGCGGAGCTTGCATAAGGGAGCTCTGCTGACCTGTCTCCTTCCAGAAATAAACGTTTCCACTCATTTCAGAATTTCCCCTAGGAACCACTAATCTTCCTTGCTTGAGTGGTGGGTCCCGGTTGTGGAATGAAATTGTTGGGACCCACTGCTTGTGGAAGAGAATCGGTGGGGCGTAAGTGCCCATTGCATTCTGCCTTTAAGTTCTAAACCATACTATGTTAAGAAGCAATTCAGTTCAAATTTTATGTCATTATCTAGTTCTTGTGGTAGTTGGGAAGGAGGAGCAAAGAGGTTAGTGTGGAGGAATTGCTTATCTAAGTCATAGTGCTTATTAATGTGATGTTGTTGTTTTCAAATGGCCCATGTGGTTAAAGCACACAGCATGACTTATCTCTTCTAAACTGAATGTCTTAATTATTTTATGTGGCTGGGGAAGAGAATACACCATTGTTGTGAGTCATGATGCATATGACAGCCTTTTAATTGTTCCTTGAGTCACTGCTTTACTTGTCATTACTGCTTACACAAATTTACTTTCAGAAATTGACACAATATAACATGCCAGATCTGTGCTTCCTGGGCAAACTTAATTCTTTGTTGCCTCCCACACAGCAGGGAGCATAGTGCCAAGCTCTTTGGGAAAACACACAACTGATCTCATAGGAAAAACACACTTGACAGAGATAGAGATACTGTGGCTCAACAGAACACACATACCACTCAGAATCATTGTGATGAAAGAAATATGAAGGTCTAGGTCAGCATCTCTCACTAAAACATGAATTGTTGTACACTTACATACTTCACAGTATCTACTCCATCAGAAGCTAGTCCTGGTATTACATAAAGGTGTCAGCAATGCTCACTGAGCTTGACTAAGATACGAGCTTTGGGGGTTTGTAAGTTCTGCTTCAAAGAAGAGGTGAGTTTTACAAGCTCCCAAATTCTTCTCCAGATTGGATTAAAATCCGAGCTAGAGGAGAACACCTTTCCATTTACCTGATCCCTCTTACCAGCCAGTGGTGGCACTGGCAGCATGCAGGGAAAGGTCTTTTCTCCCTTTCTGGTGCCCTAATGTGCTTCTAGGACAGGGCTCTCCAACCTTGGGACTACAGCTCCCAGAATCCCTTGCCATTAGCCATGCTGGCTGGGTATGCTGGGAGCTATAGGCCAGCAACATCTGCAGACCCAGGGTTGGAGAGCCCTGTTCTAGAAATAAAGGCCCAGTGGCCCATGGAAGATGCATTTCTCTGAAGGAAAGGAGTCACATCTCCCATGGGCTACCAGGCCTGTCAGCATGATATGGAGCATGCCAGGTCACTCGTGGCTGTTTAGTTTTTTTAAGGGGAAGGCATGGGGTACCGGTAATTGTTTTGGGGAGTGAGTGTTGGGCTTGTTTTGCAACAGCTAGATTGACTTGGAAAATAAGATGAGTTATTTGTCTTTTTTTGAAAATGACTTGGCTCATTTCCAACCCAATGTGATGTGAGCCAGGCGGAGCTTGCCCATCTCTGATTATTTATAATGTTCCATAATCCTCTGGGGCATGCTATAATTTCAAACGGGATTCCATTTGGTTGACAAAGTATTATTTGATTTTTAATGCTCTGCTTTTTGCATGGGCAGCAGCACTCCTTATGCAAGTTTATACATGGAGTGGTGCTACCCAGGCCAAAGGCATGCGAGAGAAATAATTGCTTTTGACTTGGCAGGAAGAAAGTGAGAGCAGGCCCTCAGAAGCTTCGGTGTTCTTGCTGAGGCCACAGAGGGATATGCTACCATTTTGCACGGCACTATCCAGGCTAGAAGTGATGTGAAAGTCTTTCATGCATTGCTTTTGGCTTCGCTGGTGTTCCCTCTTCCCTGAGTTTGCCTGTAACTCTCTGATTTTCTGAGCAGTCCTTGTAGTAGTTGTGGAAAAATCCAGGAAACTTCTCAGTGACTTTTTCCTTTCTCCACCCACATGTGGCTCTCAGCACCTGGTAGGCTTTTGAAAACTTTAATTTCATTACCAGAGCCCCATCCCATCTTTTCTTCTAATATCAAGACACAGACAGAATTAGGATTGACAAGGGATGAAGGGTTTGATCTATGCTAGGCAGAGAAATGGGCAAGTGAGGAGACCTGATCTGGTCTGAAAGCACATGATGCAGGAACTTTGCTGAAGCTTGCAAGTTTGAGTCTAGTCCGTGCCGGATGGGAGTCTGCCTGGGAATCCTATGTAAGCCACCTTCAGTTCATGGAAGAAAGGCATGATATAAATAATAGACGTTTACAAGTGAACCTGCTACAAAATATTGGAATATAAATGCACCTGTTTATGGCTGCCTGGAACCCTGCCCATCTTCCCCCATCCCAACAGTCAGTCTGCATTCCATGGCCACTGGGCATGCTCAGTCCTTACTGGATGATTTTTGGGGGAAGGTGTCCCTTGAGGGTACTCCCCATATCCATATGTATTTGTACATCTGCAAATCTTTGGGTTCCCTAAGCCTACTGATACTTCTCTCTTGTATGTGGATGGTTCTGTTTTAGCTATGTAAGGATTGGCACTCAGAGAATTGAAATTGCTATTAGTGTATATGATACTGTTCATTAATTAAGTGGTTTAAGATTGGTGGAGTAAATCCAAGTTGGTGATGACTTGGTACTGATGTAGCTTTGCATACATAATCTAGCTGCCATAATTGCCATGAGTCATCACAGGACTGCATGCTTAGTTGTTGTTGTTTTTAATGATGTCTAGCTTATGTACACCATGAGGAATATTTAAAGTACTTCTAGAACTTTAATCCTGTAACCTAGCTGCTTTATAAAGCTTTTTTTATCGCTTATTCAAAACATTGAGCTCTTCTGTTAACTTTAGGTTTGTTAATCCGTCCTAATTTTGCACATTATGACTGTGCAACAGATTCCCAAGGAAAGTGTTTTAAGCTCAAAGGTTAAATGATAGGTTAAAATTGATATACAGTAATACCTTGGTTTGAGAGTAACTTGGTTTGAGAGCGTTTTGCAAGACAAGCAAATTTTTAAATATTTATTTATTTATTTTTTTACTTTATATACAAGCGACGTCTTGCAATACAAGTACTGTAGTATGGCTTAAATTAAAAATCTCTGTACAAATTTTTTTGGGGGGATTTCGTTTTGATATAAGAGTGTTTTGGATTACAAGCACGTTTCCAGAACGAATTATGCTCTCAATCCAAGGCATGACTGTATACCCCTTAGTGCACTGAAGACTTCATAATGTACAGAGATCAGAACCTCTTTCATGTCAGGATGGCAGGAATGGAATGGTTTAGATAGTCTGTCTGGTTATGTGATTCTGTCTTATTTTCCAAACTACAGCATACTGTCGAGATAATGACTATCAGTAATGAAATATTTTCCCTGCCACTCAGGAATTTTGGAAGTCAGCTTCTGGCAGTTTCTTGCCAGTTAACGAAGCATAGTTTATGGGCAGAGAATTCCCTTCCATTTAGACAGATGGGCCTAATTGGGTTCTCATCATTAAACAGCTGAGGAAGGTGGTTTGCAAAAAGCCATGTGAGTTGGATTAGTTCACATCAAAGATGCAGAACTGTAAGGTGTGTTAAATAGACATGAACAAATGCAAGTCAGAACTGCAGATGGTCAGATAGCTCTTCCTTGCAAGGCAAAAGCAGAAAAAGTTTTTTGGAGAAAAAGAGAAAATTCTGGCATATCCACAGTGTATTATGTTTCAAATATATAAACATTTTTACCAGTTTAGGACAATTTGTGGCTGTCACTGTACCCAGGGCCTACTTGGCATTGAGACTTCCCATCCAATCATGAACTGCACCCAGTGCATGCAGGAACAGGTTGTTCTGCCCATAGGAGACCCTGAAGCCCCCATCCACAGATGTGCACAACACCTGCAGGGCTGGGGAAATGGTACACACCTGCTATGTCAAGAACCCCGACATCTTCCTGGATGATGGGAAGGGAAAAGTGGGAGGCGGCAGCAGCGTCTTGCCACAAGTGCCTGGACTTGATCCCGCCTTTTCAGTTATACCCTCAGAGAGCTGAAACAGACTTTAAAAAAAATAAAATATTATTTTATCAACAAATAATACAACATGAAAACATGACTGACACCAAGCATGAAATAGCCTATCAATAATGACCAGGATATAGCAATACAGATATACACCCTTCTCGAGTTCCATGGTTCCACGTATCAGGACAGAAGAAAAATCATCGGGCCCGTTCCAGGTCTCAAAATTAGGTAAAGACAACCTCAGCAACAACACATGACAGAGTACACTGTGGCATTATTTATTGTACAGAAATACAGCCAAGATGGAGAAGCCATGTGGGAAAAACTAAGTACACCTTATGATTCAGTAGCTGGTAGGACCACCTTTAGCAGCAATAACTTGAAATAATCGTTTTCGGTATGACGTGATCAGCCTCTCACATCGTTGTGGAAGAATTTTGGCCCGCTCTTCTTTACAATATTGCTTCAATTCATTGTGGTTTGCGGGCATTTGTTTATGCACAGCTCTCTTAAGGTCCCGCCACAGCATTTTAATCAGGTTGAGGTCTGGACTTTGACTGGGCCATTGCAGCACCTTGATTCTTTTCTTTGTCAGCCATTCTGTTTTAGATTTGCTGGTGTGCTTGGGATCATTGTCCTGTTGCATGACCCAATTTCGGCCAAGTTTCAGCTGCCGGTCAGATGGCCTCACATTCGACTCTAGAATACCTTGGTATACAGAGGAGGTCAGGGTCGACTCAATGAGTGCAAGGTGCCCAGGTCCTCTGGCTGCAAAACAAGCCCAAATCATCACCCCTCCACCACCGTGCTTGACAGTTGGTCAGAGATGTTTGTGCTGATATGCTGTGTTTGCTTTTTGCCAAACGTGGTGCTGTGCATTATGGCCAAACAGCTCCACTTTGGTCTCGTCCGTCCAGAGGACATTGTTCCAGAAGGGTTGTGATTTGTTCAGATGCAACTTTGCAAACCCAAGCCGTGCTGCCATGTTCTTTTTAGAGAGAAGAGGCTTTCTCCTGGCAACCCTTCCATACAAACCATACTTGTTCAGTCTTTTTCTAATTGTACTGTCATGAACTTTAACGTTGCACCTGCTGACTGCGGCCTGTAGCGCCTGAGATGTAACACTTGGATGTTTTGCAATTTCTCTGAGCATTGCACAGTCTGCCCTTGGGGTGAATTTGCTGGGACGTCAACTCCTGGGAAGATTGGCAACTGTCTTGAATGTTTTCCACTTGTGAATAATCTTCCTCACTGTAGAATGATGGACTTTCCATGTTTGGAAAATGGCCTTATAACCCTTCCCGGATTGATGGGCAGCAACAATTGCTTCCCTAAGATCATTGCTGATGTCTTCTCTCCTTGGCATTGTGGTAACACACACCTGACTGCTGGAGACCAGCAAACTCCTGACACTTCAGTTTTTATGGAGGTGGTCACACTTGCTGATGATCAATTCATCAAGGGCATTTGCTTAGCAGCACCTGGCTGCTCCTTAGCCTCTTCATAACTATGGCAGCAGTAAGGGTGTACTTAGTTTTTCCCACATGGCTTCTCCATTTTGGCTGTATTTCTGTACACCTGCTACAGGCCCGATGATTTTTCTTCTGTCCTGATACATGGAACCATGGAACTCGAGAAGGGTGTACTTTCTTTTTCACATGACTGTATAAAACTGTAGGTTAAGCTTCCTCTGGAGGGTCCATCAAGCTAAATTTAGCAAGGGGATATTAATTAGGACTTTCCGGATAGCTACAAGTGATTGTGGAGGTTTCAACCCCCCCATCATTCTGGATGGCTAAAGAAATCCAGGGTTGCCAGTATGAACATAAGAAGAGCCAAGCTGGATCCGACCAAGGGTCCATCGGGTCCAACATTCTGTTCACACAGTGGCCAACCAGCTGCCCACGGAATCCCACAAACAGGATTCTGAGGAGCTTTCACTGGAGGATTGCATGTCTGCTGGATGAGAAGGAAAACAGTGACATGGAGATGATCAGATGCTCACCTGAAATTGGCATCCATGAGAAAGTAAGAGGCTTTCACCTGGTCAGTCCTTTTATCATTCACACATCCTTAATAGGCATGGCTGAGAAAAGCTGTCAAGGCCAGGATAGCCTTTTGAAGAGCTAAGGGAACCAGACGAATGTATGTCACTGCTCTTGGACATGGCGAAACAAGAGAAAACAATGAGTGCTCAGAAACACACCAAGGAGCAGGTGCTGGGTAAGAATGAAGGCTTTCCCCTGCCCCTGACATACCCATGGACTGTGATTGTGAGGTCCGCATCAGGATCCTTCCAGCCCCTCCTGCTCAAGGCTCTCCAAGCACATGTACGAATGTGCAATCTTGCAGCCACTTTTGAGGTGTGCAATAGGCCTTTGGGGATCTGTGGAGAGGGGGCAGCTTCATCTGCAAAGTCCCGAGTGTGCTTAACATGCCTTTCAGTAGCAAGATGACTGGGGAAGGTGGGCCACAAGGAAGATATGGCTTCTGGATGCCTTACCAATAGCTGCCTCACTGTGTTCCCTTCTCTTTCCCTTGCTGATTTCCCTCTTGCCCCTGGTTATGTCTTACTTCACCTGCTGTGGCCCTGAGCCCAATGGTGAGTTAGAAGAAGAGAATTCCGAGTATCATTTGGAAGCTTTGAAGAATTTAATTGCCCTTAACTAAGAGAAGTCTCTCAAAACACATCTGGAACACAAATATATTGGGAATAAAAAGGTTTTGTTTTTGTTTGGCTTTTACAACGGTCTGTTTGATCCTCATCATTGTTTTTTGTGCCCCTGAGTCCCCCTTTAGCCACCAAAGCAGCCACAATCCCGACAGTGTCTGCAGCAGCCTTCCTTGCCCTGGGTCCCTCCAGTGGAGCACTGAAGAGCAAGTAGCTGTGAAAGAGCAGGTTGTGTTGTGTTGTCTCATCCATCACTGTTGATGGCCAACTAACATCTGATTCTATAATGTGTTATTGTGGCTACAGATAACACAAGTCAGAAGTTCTACAGTATGAAAGTTACACTGCAGTTTGTGTTTGTGACAATGACAATCTAGCAGAATAATATGCCTTGTAGGAGATGAGATCTGGGCATAATTGTGGTTATGATACCTATGGACCCAATACTATGACCTGGACTACTAGCAAATAGTCATTTAGTGTAGGCTATAATAATTGATACAGCAGGACAACATCAGATAACATGACACTACGCTAGTGATGCAAATGTGATACACTGGGTTGGCTGCAGGAATATTGGCTGCAGGAATAATAGTGGTTTGTTTCTAGATGCTATTCATCTTCAGAATTTACAAAAGCAAAAACTCTTCACAAGAAAATAAGTTATCTGTAAACTTATCTTGGAATATATGCTTAGAATATGCTGAAAATGCAAAACAAAACAGTATATTTTGTATGCTTCAGGGCATGTCATTCCAAGGCTGATTCCCCTTTATGCTGCTGCCATATGTATTTGTTCACAAATAGTATTGAAATCACACATGCCACTGTCTGTAATTTCTGTTCAAACAAAGTTAAGGTTTCTAAGATATGTTTATGCATTTGATTTTTGTCACCTAGGGCTGCAATCCTATACACTTACACAAGAGTAAACCCCATGGGACTTAATAGAATTTATTTCTGAGAAGACATGCATAAGATTGCACTGCTAAGATGGATATGTGCTTTTATGCTGGTATTGTGAGCTGCCCTGTTGTTTTCTGTCATGTATCAATTTATTGTTTTGTTAATTTGTGATTTTATTGTTTTATTTGATCTTCTAAGCTGCTCTGAGAGTTTTGGCTGAAGAGCAGCCAATAAATGTTCTAAATAAATAAATACATATGTTGCAGTCACACTTGGCATGCTGTGTCCAGTTCTAGTCAGTGCATCTCAGAAAGCATATTGTAAAGGTGGAGAAAGGGACAACCAAAATGAACAAGTGGAGCAGCTCTCCTGTGAGAAAAGGGCACAACATTTGGGGCTTCTTAGCTCAGAAAACAGACGAATAAAGGTGCGATATGATAGAGGTGTATAAAGTTATGCATGCTGTGGAGGAAGTTTGAAGCAGAATGGAGGGAGATTCAGGAAAAATAAAAGGAAGTACTTCTTCACACAGCACACAAACTGTGGAATTTGCTATCACAAATGGACAGCTTTAAAAGGGATTAGACAAATTCATGGAAGATAAAGCTATAAAGCTATCAATGGCTAAGTCATGATGGCGATATATCACCTCTAGAATCAGAGACAGTATGCCTCTGAATACCAGTTGCTGTAGAACATGAGTGGGAGGATGGTGTTGTGATCATACCCTGCTTTTGGACTTCCCATAGTCATTGGGTTGGCCACTGTAGTCACCTTGAGGTGGAGTCTAAATTAAATAAGTCTTGTGCCATCTCAGCTGCAGATTTATTTATTTATTTATTTATTTTGGTGGAGGGCTACAGCAACTTGCCTTAAGAGGGCACAACATCTGGTTACTGTCACCGCTTAACATTTGTCTTCCTCTATTCCCTATCTGCTCCAGTGCAGAGAAATAGAAAGCAAGGTAAGTGAAGGGTGTTGCTCCTCCTTACTCTTGCTACGGCTTTATATGTTTGAAGAGGACAAGGAGGAGAAAGAACAGGGCCAGGAAGTTCTTGGTCTCATGTGGCCCCATGCTGAGTTGTGGGCCTTAGCTCTATGATGCTGGCCCTGGTTTTATGAATGTTTTCAGTACATTCAACTGGCTGAAAACCCAGTTTAGGTGACATCCATAAGCATGAATATTTGGAGGAATTTACTTTAGTCATTTGGCACAGAATGTTATGAAGTTCCTTATACAAAATTGTCACAGTTGACAGTTAAAATGATCAGCTAAAAAAAAAATTCTGCTGGTTTAGCTGGCCCACTAACACATTTTCATTATTCTTGTCTTTGATTTTCTGGATCTAGTCACACATCCTTCCATACTGTTATTGCTGTTTCCTTGGGGAAATACTATTGGTTGATACCTTGCCTACCCTGAGCACCTACTTCAGCAATCTGATTAAATAAAAATCCTAATAAGGGGACTGCTGATGAGAATGATAAGATACATGCCTCTCCTGTAGAAATAAATTCATATTTTTTAAAGTTTTATTTGGATTTATATAGTAGGGGCAGTAAAATATAGGAGCAGGATATGAATGCGTTTTTCTCCCAGGTTAATCTTCCGTGTATAGATTCCTCACAACGGCAGTCAGTTTCTTTCAGTTCCTGTGCAAGTGGAGGAACTAATAAATGCAATCACAAACATGGGTACCAGGAAATCACCTGGTTCGGACAGATTTCCAATTGAGTGGTACAATACAGTCTCCAGAACTTTAGTTCCAAAACTACATCATTTTTATACTTATATTTTCGAATCAGACTCCCTCTCTGCATGATTAAATTATGCTTATATTACTGTGATTCCCAAACCCGGCAAGGATCATATGTACTGTGCCAATGATTGACCTATTTTGTTAATTAATGTTGATATTAAAATATTGACTGCAACAGGTTATTACAACACCGGTTCAACTGGATCAAGTGGGATTTATTGAACAGAGATGGGGGCCAATAATCTCAGATTAGTCAGGGAACCACAGTAACCGCAGCAGTAAGTGCTCTGAAAAGGAGCTATGAAGGGGGGGGGAGGTATTAATATCTCCTCTTTCTGGAGTAGCTGGAGACTCAGTGAAGTGTTGAAAAGGTGGAGGGCACTGAGTAGTGCCAGTTCAACACACCACATTGAGAGGATTACATTGCTAAGTGGGAGATATCCCACCCCCTTTTGGTGCACTTACTTTTGCCACTCCCCCCCCCTTTTGGTGTTTTTCAATTGACAACTGGGCAATCAGTCCCTGAAAACTGTGTGCGAATTAGTCTATATGCAGTCTCACTTTGTCAGTTTCCATGTTTGTTACCTACTCCACTTTGCCACTCCCTTTGACAGCTGAAACAGACAAGGAAATTGACCAGAAAAGACCACATATTGGACAGCCATAAGAGCACCTGTGCAAAAGACCAGCAAAAATAATAATAAAAAATTACAAACACAATTGTGCAATTTTCTGGGCCCAAAAAAGTAATTAAAAACCCCTACCCTAATTGCATATTTTTGAGGGTCCGAGGAAAAAAAGCGGTGAATGAAAAGGGGTAGGGATCGGAGTAGGGATGGGGAGACAAGATGGATTCTGTTGTGAAGGACACTGGGATACCGGCTGGAGGACTGAGGGGAGAGGAGGAGGAGGAAAACAACCCACGATGAGCCTGATTGTCTGTTGGGCACACCGTGGGTTGTTCTGTGAACAACACACACTGCATAGCTTATTTGCCAGGGTGACTTAGCATGTCATGTGAACCCACCCATTTTGTTAGATAGTGACTGGGTTCACACAACACACTGATGCGATGGCCACTCTCCCCCCCCCCGCCAGTGGCAGCAGGGGGGAACTTTGGTGCTCCCGTGGGGTCCCCTGGGATACCTGCTGGAGGACTGATGGGGGAGGAGGAGGCACCCTATCCCCAATGTGCACAATCGTCTGTTGGGTGCATCAGGGGGAGGGTAGTTTACCACGCTGCGTAGCTTTCTGCGCAGTGTGGTTATCGTGTTGTGTGAACCCTACCAGTGTTATATTGCAATCCTATGCCCAGTTACCTGGGAGTTAGCCCTACTGAACTCAATGGGGCTTACTTCTGAGTAGACATGTATCTGATTGTGTTGTAAGATAGTGTTAGATTACAGAATTCAAATGTATCTTCCAAATTCAGCATGGGAGACAGATCTAAATGTTTGAGTATCTAGTGGTAGGTTTGGAATAAGCAATGAAAAGTTCCAAGAAAATGCTGTTTCTTGCAATCACACTTCCTACTACTATAGTATTAATCATTTTTCTTTATAATAAAAATAAAAAGCCTCTCTATCTGCCTCCATGTTCTTCTCTTGAAAATTGTTCTCTTAAGGCACAACCTTATGCATATTTAGACAGAAAAAGTCCAGCAACTCCCAGCATTCCCCAGCCAGGGGAATGATGGGAGTTGTAGGAATTATGTCTGACTAAATATGGATAGGATTGCAGCTTTAGGCCACAATCCTATACACACTTACTTGTAAGTAAGCCCCACTGAATTCAGATTTACGGTACTCTGGAGTAGACACGTATAGTATTGGGTTGTTAATGATTTAGTCTATATGTCTGTATCTGCTGTCACTTGCAGCTGGGGCTCTAGCTCTAAAATGTCAACCCCACACCTTGCTTAGTCTTGTGTGTGTTTTTAGACATTTGATAAGTTGGCAATCCATTTGTCTTTTGAAGAAGACTGAGTTTCAGTAGAAGCACATAGGAATCATCTGTAGTTCTAGGTAAAGTTATTGTCTTTGGGGCCATGAAGAAACCATCTGGACAGTAATCAGTTGCAGGTTCCAAAGTGGATTTAAAACACATGATGAAATATTTTTGAACATCTGGATGCGTTTTGGCTTATTTTAAAAGTAAAAATATGATGTTTTCCCCCAACCCCCTCTCTCTCACACACCCAATCTACAGAGGACAGTTGGTTTACAACTCAGAATTCAAAGGGATTTTATTTTTCTCCCCTTTCCCTTTATGGTTTAAGTTATGGTGCCATGCAATTTATGGTTGTTTGATCTCTTCATATTTTGTTATTTTTCAGCATTAAGCAAGGTCTTAATTACTGCAAAATAGCCTGAAGGACAGTAAGTTTTGTAGTGATTTGTTATATAAAATATGTTTACCCCAAAGGAGTGAAACAAATGTTCCATAGAATGCATGTTTCTCTAGGCCTTTCCTAAAATAAATACATAAAATAATCAAAACATTTAGAATACATAGTACTTTCCCCTTTACATAAAATTGCCTTGGGTTAGAAAGCCTTTTTTTTTTTTTTAATGAAGCATAGCTAAACTGAATCCTATCAAAAGTGATTGCTGCACAAAATGCCACAGAGGCTGCACCAGATCATCATGGTGTGTACTTGTCAAAGGGCCCCACATCTGCCGAAGTATGTAAGAGACTACTGGCTGAGGTAATGTAATGGTTTGGAGTAAAGTACCCATGTTTTGTTTGCTACCCAGCTTATCTGCCACTGTGGCGTAGTGGTTAGAGTGTTGGACTGGGACTCGGGAGATCCGGGTTCGAGTCCCCGCTCGGCCATGAAACTCACTGGGTGACTTTGGGCCAGTCACAGACCCTCAGCCTAACCTGCCTCACAGGGTTGTTGTGAGGATAAAACAGAGAGGAGGAGGAGGAGGAGGACTATGTAAGCTGCCTTGGGTTCCTTGCAGGAAAAAAGGTGGGGTATAAATATAATAAATAAATAAATAAAATCTGAACTTGGTTCTTTAGCCTTTCTTTTTATCCTGTGCCTGCCTTCAGTTTGTACCTAGGTAATCAGCAAATTGATATTTTACACAGTTAAATAATAGACAACATGGGGAAATTGGCATGACTTTTATGGGATGTTGGGCAAGGTGAAGATGAAGAATGAGCCAGTGGGGTAGATGAGAAATTGAATGGGGACAGACAGGAGATAGCAGTGAGGTGGTGTTGAAGGGAAGGGGCAAAGGGTTTTTCTTTCTTTGCCCCCTTCTCCCCCCACAATTCTGTCTGTCTCCACTTTTTGATGATGATGATGGAACAACAACAATATGTTTCTCCCTCAGTTTTATAATGTTTGGGCAGAATCCAGCCTTGCACATGCGGACTTCTGCTTGCACAAGGAGACCCCCCCCCCCAGCTCTCTATGCCTTCCCCAAATCTGTTATTTTTATTTAAATTTTTAGTCACCTATAAGGGTAGAACCCTCTCTAGGCGGTGTGCAAATTAAAAACAGTACAAAACTATGCAAAATAAATGCAATAGAAAATCAACAAATATTCAATTAAAATTCTATAAAAACAGATAAGACCAATTAAACCTGCAACTCACAGAATATGGAAATGCCAGCGAAAACAGATGGGTCTTTAGAGCCTTCCTGAAGACCTGCAAAGAAGAGGCCTGACAATCCCCTGTCTGAAGCTGATTGCAGAAGTGTGAGATCAGCAATGAAAAGACACTCTGCCTTGTACTTACCAGTGTAATGGGATGTGAGAAGGGCCTCTGTTGATGACCTCTGCATACAGGCAAGTGGGTATAGGAGAAGGCAGTCCTTCAAGTAACTTCAGCCCAAACCATTTAAGGTTTTAAAAGTTAAAAGCACACTTTAAATTGGGCTTGGAAATGCACTAGCAGCCAGTGCAGCTTGCTCAGGATTGGTGTTTCATGAGCAGACCGCCTAGCCCCCACCATTATCTGGATGGCTATATTCTGCATCAGCTGAAATTTCTGAACCATTTTTAAAGGTTACATTACAGTAGTCCAGCCTAGATTTCACCAGAGCATGAAAGATAGATGCAAGATCCTTGCTCTCTAGATAGGGATCACAGTTGGCGTACCAGCCTAAGCTTGTAAAATGTATTCATAGATTCATAGATCATAGAGTTGGAAGGGGCCTACAAGGCCATCGAGTCCAACCCCCTGCTCAATGCAGGAAACTAGAGGAGGGGTCTCCCATCCAAGTAATTGTTGTGATATGAATCACATTGACCAGCTGTAGCACAGTGTTTACACTTGGAGAGGAACAGAATGGTGGTAAACAAGTGTGTTGTGTCTTTCTACTTTCCCGTGTTCTTTCTCATGGGAAAGTTAGGCCCTGGGATCATTATGAGCTAGTCACATGGTTTGTATGTTCTGATGACGTGCTAACTAGTTTTTTCTGTCTGAAGCCATTTTAGAGAAGAGCAGGACTGCTTTCTCTATTCTTTCTCTCTTCTGGCTATTGCTTGCTGGACTTTGCAACAATGTAACGTCTTTGCTGAAGTGGAGTGAAGCTCAACCTACTCCACTGGAATTAATGCTTGCTATGCATTGTACTCTGCACATGGACTGTAACTAGGAAATGTATACTCTGTAGAACTTTACTTGCTAAGTGAATAAACAGGTAGAAATAGACCTGTGGTGTTACAGAGTGTTTCCTTGCTACTTGGATTAGTCTGCAAACCGGGGAAGCTAGAAGCTGGAGTCGGATTACAGGCAAGCTGGCTGGCAGCTTCAAACCGACACGCTGCACGCTGCGCAGAGGGGGGTGAGATCTGGAAGATCTGTGTGTAGAATAATGGGCCTCTATGCACAGACAGGATTTTAAATCTCCCATCCAGCACACGCGGGGCTCTGCTGTCACTCACGCGCCATCAGTAATAACCAGGCCTGACCCTGCTTAGCTTTCCACACTCAGACAAGCTGAGCCAGCGTAGCCACAGGCCTGGGGGGAGTGCAACCCCATCTAATGCCAGATATAGTTCTCTATCCAGATTGCTCCGGACAATCCTGCAACTCTCTGAAGTGGTTTTTGAGGGTGCTCAGAGGGCTGTAGGATGAGGGGGAATTGTTTCCTCCCCATTTTGCTGACAGGAGCTGTTCTATCAGCAAGATTAATTAATTGGATTCCTACAACATTGGTATTGGGACCATATTACTCCTGTCCTGAAAGACCTGCACTGGTTGCCAATTGCTTTCTAGGCACAATTATTTATTATTATAATATTTATACCTCACATTTTTTCCTGCAAGGAACCCAAGGCGGTTTACATAATCCTAATCCTCCTCCTCTCCATTTTATCCTCACAACAACCCTGTGAGGTAGGTTAGGCTGAGAGTCAGTGACTGGCCCAAAGTCACCCAGTGAGTTTCATGGCCAAGCGGGGACTCGAACCCGGATCTCCCGAGTCCCAGTCCAACACTCTAACCACTACGCCACACTGGCCCACAATTCAAGGTGTTGGTTTTAACATTCAAAGCTCTAAATGGCATAGAACTTGGCTATCTAAGGAACCGTCTGTTTCATTATGAACCTGCCTGACTAATAAGAAATTCAGGAGAAGCCCTTTTGTCAGGCACGCATGAAAGGACTTTCATCTGTGTTGCCCCCAAACTATGGAATGCGCCTCCTCAAGAGCTATGATTGGTCCCCACTCTCTTGGCCTTTAGAAAGGGTATAAAGACTCATCTTTTCAAGTTGGCCTTTCAAATTGTGTAGTTTTAATGCTCTTGTTTTAAGGTTTTACTGTTTTAAATAGTGGTACACCACCTTGATAGCTTTTTAGCAGATAAAGCAGTACATAACTGTCAAAAACAAACAAACAGCTGATACCAAAGGAGAATCACGGAAATACAACTGTATCAAAGAAAGTGTGAAAACACCACCATGATAGAACTTTCTTTCTAACAACTTTTTAAAAACATGTACTTTTTACAATACATGTTGCAATATCAAATTTATTATATTTATATAAACTTTACAAACTTCAAATTTATTATATTTATATAAACTTTACAAACTGTTCAATAATCAAACTTTACAAACTGTTCAATAATCATGCTGTGACATAGAGTATAAATCATGTATAATTATACAAATACCCAATGGTAATCACCCCCTTATACTTCAGGGGTTTAGCATCCACCAAACTTTACTGTATTCTGCTTTATAGAGTTAATGAAAACCTTCCTCTGTTTTTTCTTTCTCTTTTTGGAATAGCTGAAGCCTTTACTCTTAATTCTTTTGAGATGGCCTTCAAGTAAGCCTTCCTCTCTGTTTTTTCTTCCTGAGCGGCTTAAAGCATTATTTCTCCTTGGAGAAACAAACAAGCAAGCAAACATCCATGTGAAGCACATTACTAATATTTCCATTGTGCAGATGGGAAACTGAGCCTGAATATAGCTGCCCAAGGCCAACCAGTGAGTGTGTAATTGAGAGCAAACATTTGAACTTAAATCCTATGCTGTATCTACTAGCACTGCAATTGCATGTCAAGATTTAAAGGCATTGAAGATAAATTCCTGGGGGGAAATGTTCATTGTCACTCTTAACTCTCCCAAGAACAGACTTCCCCTGGCCCCGCACCTTGGGGCTGGGGAGAGGTTTTGCGCATGGGGGAAGAGTGGGGAGTCAGGTAGCAGGACAGGTCATTGCCAGCTGAGCCAATGGGCTTGGCTGGGGCGGAGATACGGGGGGCTCATTTAAGCACCTGTATCCCTGCCCTCGGTCTCTTTTCATTTTCCGGCTCCCTCCCTTCCCCTCCCACCCTGTTAGCAGTGTAGGCTCCTCTGGTCGCCTGTTTAAAGGGGGCCGAGTAGGAATTTTGGCTCATTGTCTTAATTGGCTGGGGCAATGAGCGTGTTTCGCCTACTCTACACTGTGAATCAGGCTGGGAGAATTTTTGAATTCGATTTGGATCCCACCAAGGGGATCATAGCTAAATTGGTTGCATTTGCGGGAAGTGCGGGATTAGGCAGTGGGGCTTAGGGTTATGGTGATCATCCAGTGGCACCTTTCAAGGTGACTGATGGTTACCCAAGGCTTCCCTCGCTAATGTCTTGCAGCTTGGCAGGAGGGAGATTGGGACGTCTTTGGGGTGCTACCTTTCTCACCTACATTGGCTGTCTTGAGGTGCCAATGGGAGGCAACGATGGTAAGGCCCTCCATGGAGTGCAACTGGATGGTGGTGGGCCTCCGGTCCGGTTAGGATGCATTCGCTCGATTATTGGTTTTTCTCGGCCAGTGGCCGGGCTAGGTTAGTACTGCCCTTCGCCCTTCACAGATCTTCAATTCAATAAATGTGGCCCTGATTTTAAACTATATATACCTGTGTCTGACTCTTCATTATCTCACCTATACACGTGCAAAATTAGAGAGAGTTTTTGCTTTTTAAAATTTATCTATACACAGTTGGCAAAAGCCAGCAAATGTCAGTTACTATATTCCTTTTAAATCCATGTGTCTTGCGTTAGTTCTGATATTGTCCCATTTCACTGCATCAGAACTTTCGCTTTTGCTGGATTATGTACTTTGGGACTTTTTTTTTTTTAACAGTTTGTGCTCATGTAGAAAGGAACAATTTCAATGGAGGGAGGAGGAATTCTGGTGTGTTTTTCAGCACATAGCAGACGGAAATGCTTGCTGTGGAAATGTTTCATTCCAGATTTATTAGAGACATATTTTGCTTCTCAGGTAACTTACCTTTGATATATAAGTGACCCAGCACATATTGATCTGTTCTTTGGATTTATTGTCAACCAAGAAGAACACTGCTGCGAGAAGGCAATGCAATTGGCTGTGGAGATAACAGAGCTCATGACAGCCTGTGTTTCCTTTTAGCCTCTTGGATTAATAGATCTGTTTTGAAACCAAGCTGGAAACAAATGTGTACTAGTAAGTCTGCATAGCTTTATACAAATGGGTAGTTCTCAAAAGGTTTCTATGAAGACTAATAATGGTATGTAATCATTTCTAATTACCGTATGCCCTTTCCAACTATGCCTTCCTTCCTTTTCAGACCTCATTTAAGAACGCAATCCTATGTGTGTTTAGACAGCAATAGTCCTACAACTCTCAGGATTCCCCAGCCAACACTGCTGACTGGGGAATGCTGGATTTGTAGGACTTTTTTCTGTCTAAACACGCAGAGGATTGTGCCTTTAATAATCTTTCCTTATAGATAGAGATGTCTAATATACCGTAAGTGTTATTCCTTCTAGGAATATTTTACATGATCAGGAGCTGAAATAGGGGGAAATGCCCCTATAGCGGGTGCTGCTGCTCCTGGTAAGAAACAGTATTTTTGCTTTGGATCCAGACTAAGTTAGGGCACAATCCTGTGCATGTTTAGACTGAAAAAAGCCCTACAATTCCCAGCATGCCCCAGCTAGCGATGCTGGCTAGGGAATGCTGGGAGTTGTAGGTATTTTTTTCTGTCTAAACATGCATAGGATTGCAACTTTAGTTAACTTATATTATCCCATACATTTCCAATGGGAATTAAGTGCTACTAACATCTACTATTGATTTCAATGAGAATGAAGTTCAACTAACTTAATCTGGATCGAATCCATTGTTACTATGTATGAGGATAGCCTTACTATTTAGGATATTCTCATATGTGTGACGCCAAATTAAAGGCAACAAGTCTGTTTCCCATGTCTTAGCACCATAGTAGCTATTAACAGTTAATGTGTTTATAGAGAGCGCGAGATTGACTCTTTTGGCATGAAGAAAGGAGCACATAGTAATGTAGAGCATGATTTCTGGTGAGAATTGCCTTGTTACAGAACTCACAGAAGAACAGAGAGTCTGGAAGATGACAACTCTGTTTATGCATGCATGCATGTATGCATGCAGCAACAATGCAAAAATTAAATAGAATTATACCCAGACAAGCCTCGACCTGTCTCATGTTTTTTCCCTGAAGGAACGGCATGTTTTGATTTAAGACATAAACTATATTGAAGGAGATGTCAAAGCTGTCAGAATGTTTTCAGTAACACTGTTGTGGAAGCATGCATTCCTTTGAACATTGCTATAGAAAAGGGAATGCATAGAAGACATTTTCAGTAGGTCCATGCTTTCATTCTATCCTTTTTTTTAAGAATTAAGAACACTTTCCTTTAATAATTTATTTCAAAGACTTTCTGAGTGGGGCACAAGTTATATTTCAAAGTGTCAATGTAACTTTTAGAATTGTTACATTGACTCCAAAGGTCCACATTATCTGGTCCTTCTGTTTTGTTTTTCAGTCCTCTTGCTAGTGTTACTGATTTAATGGTGGCTGATGTTCCCCAAATTGGGGTGGTTGGAAAAGGGTGTTTTTTTTCATGTGGGAGTCAAACTAATTTGTTTTGGTGGCGAGAATCCAAAGAGCCCTTTGTGCAGGCCAATGTACACAGAGGGGTTGCTGAATTCTGACTTCCACTGGCTGCAGCCACTAGTGCCCCTGTGAATAAGAGCTCCTTCAAGGGCATGTAGAACTACAGTGTGTGGAAGGCCTTCCAAGGACTGGTGCATGGAACACCCTTTAGAATCCTGGTAGGTTATTAAGTATCACAGGACAGCATTGCCATGTAATTTAATTTGTATTTGGTGCGCATGCTGCAACAGAACTAAAACATGGCAAATATTACAGAAAGTAATCTTATAGGGAATTGCAGAGAAAATATGTAGTGTTTCAGAAGAAAATATTTATAAAGCTCCCTCACCCTCCTATGCCCTTGTATTAAAAATAGTCACTAATAAATCATAGTCATATACGGTAGTTTGTGCTCTTCAGATACCAAAAGGTGCTCAGGGCTTGCCTGTTTTCAAAGATTTCAGTGCATACATCCCCAGCACACCCACAAATCAACCAAGGTCTTCCCATTCAGTTCTTTTCCATTCCCTTCTTAAAATTAGTAGCTGTACATTGTATCAGTGATCAGCAAGAAAGGCAGTTTATTATTTATTTTGCTTATCTGTTTGGCACAGGAACAGGCAGATTGTTCAGTGCTAAAATCAGACACATGAACTGGAAGACTGAACCTAATTTACATATTCTGTTTTAAGTTAATAGAATCTGGATGAACATGGTAGGTATTGTGCCATTGGATTTTGATAAATTTTTCACCCATATGGAATGACCAAGACTTCTTTCATAGATTTCATAGATCATAGAGTTGGAAGGAGCCTACAAGGCTATCGAGTCCAACCCCCTGCTCAAAGCAGGAAACTAGAGGAGGGGTCTCCCATCCAAGTAATAACCAGGCTTGTCCCTGCTTAGCTTTCCATGCTCAGAGAAGCTGAGCCAGCGTACTCCTAAAGTGATTGAATTATGGTTTTTAATATTTAGAAATCAATTCGTTTTGATTAGAATTTCAAAATAGTCCATGCTTATCTGTTTGGCACAGGTATCACTTATATTACTTCTCATTGGTGAAAATCACGTTTTCAGTGTTTCAGTGAGAAGACTAGAAACATACATTTAAGACTAAAGTTGAAATTTGCAAGATTTTGACTTGGACAAAATCTGCAAGATTTTGACTTGGTCATTGGGATGCGTGTGGAAGATTGGATGTCACACAATCTATAGGCTGTCTTTTGGCCACCAATAACATGCATTCTTCTGGTCTTACTCTCTGTTGCACTCCTTAAATGGATAAGTAAAAGGGAACTGCAGAGTTAATAATGAAATGGAAGGAGGTTTCAGAGGATTTTGGGAAAGCAGCAGTTTCCTTAAGCTTTGCGACTTGTGTAAAATTACTTGACCGTTAAAAATAGTCACCACTAGTACCAAGTTCGGTCTTTCTGCAACTTTTCTGTGGGAACTTTTAACTTCTGGAGCACTTTGAAGTGCAGTTACCTAGCAATGCAAATTGATCAAGGGGCCTGTACTGACATATCACAAAGAGCTGGCCTGTAAATGTTTAAATTAATCACTGATAATGATTCATTCACGCTTACTAATGGGAACAGCTGCTTTTAAAGCCCTAAGTGTATGTATTAGTCAAGTAGTATTGCCACACTTGAAAAACAAAATATTTTCCATGCAGTCGCTTCCTATACATCATGTTCTACTAAAACACTGTAGTATGTTAGAGGTGGAAAGACTGTGTTATTAGAATCTTGTGTTTAATCAGGACCCCTACTCTTGGTAGTAGCTCTTCCTTTCCTCGAGCCTTCTGCAACACTGTCTCCAGCAATCAAAGTCATTACACTGATGATCCAATCAAGGTGCGTGTGACCTCTGACCAAAACACTCTCTGTAAATCAGTAGTACAAAATAAATGTTAGTATGCAGGCTAGTGACATACTAGTATGCAGGCAGGTTTGTGTGGGGAGAATTCAAATGTTTCTGCCTCATCTGCATTTCAAGTAGACCTAGGAAGGCTTCACCATATCATTTTTCTGTGGTTGCTAGACTCTAGGAACTTTTTTCTTGGATAACCTATCTTATTGAGATTGGCAAATAAATTCAAAGTGTCTATATCCATGGAGAAGTTAAAGATGCAAATGATTTTAGAGTATGTGACTTGAGTGCTTCACTCAGCTGAGAATTACTGTCGCTTTTTTTGTTATAAGCTTGGGGCACTGTGACAAACCCTGATAATGGCTATGGTGGTTAATGAAGCACAAATCTGTGAGGAAAGAGTTTTGTAGTGCAAACCTATGCATGTTTAGTCAGAAATCCTACTGTGTCCAATGGGTCTTAAAGACCTAGGTTGCATCCAGTCATGTCCCTCTGCTGCCGGAAGGCTCTTGATCCAGTGGACGACGCTTCCGTGGAGGGAGGCAGCAAGGTAATTTTAGCAATTTCCCCCTTCTGCAGCCCCTGGCAACATCACCTGCACTGTTCTGAAGGATTCCCCCAATCTTCTGGTACATTGGGGGTGTGCATTGGGGGGTGCAAAGAGAGAAAGAAGAACCAGCTAAAATTGCCTCTCTCACCCCATTCTGCTCACGGAAGCTTCTGCTGGATCAAGATTGCTACTGCTTTTGTAGGTTTGTGTTTTATTTATTTAGCCTACATACAAGGTTCCTTCATCACCAAATGGAGATAAATCATAAAATCTGGTACAGACATAACCCATTTGTGTTAGTGAAAAACTTTTCTATGCTTGCTACATTTTTTATGCTGTTCTACTTTCTATATCACTTGTAACATAAAGACACTAAGAAGTGCCTGCTTCATATCAATACTGCAATTTTCAGCAGACATTGGGGGTCAAGATAGATTACGTTTTTGTTACTGTTTTCTTAGCAGTGTGTTATTGGGATGACATATTTGTTTTTCTTAATGTAGTTGCATCTTAATCTAGTAATGGATGATGGCATTAGCTTGCAGGTCTCTCTTCTTTGTTAATAGAACAAGACAATGGTTTCCACGCACACCTTTCCTTTTTGTTCTAGCAATATACATACAATACCAGTAATGGCAGATGTAAGGCAATTCTGCAGTAATTTCATAATGGATTAGTTTTTATAATGGATTACACGGAAATGGTTTCTCTTAAACAGTTTCAAAATATTTTGGATTGCTGCTTCGTTGTTATGGTACAGAGCTCTCTTTTTATGTTTGGGGTGCCAACAAGCCCTTAATTTGCATGTCTTTGTAAGGCTGTAGGCCGCTTTTCAACACTGAGGTCAAAAGTTAAATTGAATTGATTCAGGAAAGAATTTGGCATCTTGACAACCTTGTTAAAGAGGCTGGAACAATTTCCAGAGGGACAGCTGTGTTAGCCTGTTGCAACAAAAACAACAAAGAGCCTTGTGGCACCTTAAAGACCAGCACGTTTATCATGGCATAAACTTTCTTGGACTATAGTCCACTTCATCAGATGCATTCAGTGTTATCCTGACTTACAGGTATAGATAAACATGGTGCGGTGTGTGTGTGTGAAGGAATTATAAACAGTGAGGTCAGTGGGAAATGAAATGCTGAAAGTATAGGCAGTGACAAGTATATTATAACAGTGGCCATTCACAACACAGTTGTTGATGATAACACAAAGCCACAAGTGATAGAATTGAACCTCTTGGTATACAGGCAGTCCCCATGTTACGAACGAGTTCCGTTCCTAAGAATGTCCTTAAGTTGAATTTGTATGTAAGTCAGAACACCATAGCATTCTAGGGGGGGATCGGCATTTACGCAAATTGTATAGTATACTGCACTATGTATGCTAGGTAAACGACGTAGTGCCGGGGGACCTGGAAGCCCGTTCTTAAGTATGAGTCGTCTATAAGGCAGATGTACTTAACTTGGGGACTGCCTGTATTGTAACACAAACATCCTGGCATTTGTAAGCTAATTAATACGTGGAGTGTCATACAAAAAAAAATAAATCCTGATGAAAGCCACAGTTAATAGAATCGAACTGTGTACAACAGTGTATTGTAATTGTATTGTATTGTAGTGTATTGTAATACAACAGTGTATTGTAATTCAGCACTTTCACGTTGCAGTCTCCTTTGATGCTCCTTTGTTCAAGAATGTCCCTTTTAAGGTCAGTTAGTGTCATGGGGGGCTGAAATGTTCTCCCACTGGTTTTTGAATATTGCCATTTCTGATGTCAATTTGAGTCTACTCATTATTTTGCCCCTTAGTGGGCTGTAGCTCAGTGGTAGAGCACATGCTTTGCATGCAGAAGGTCCCAAGTTCAATCTATGGCATCTCCAGGTAGGGGAAGGAAAGAATCCTGCCTGAAACCCTGGAGAGCCACTGCCAGTCAGTGTCGATAATACTGGGCTAGAAGGACCAATGCTCTGACTTGGCATAAGGCAGCTTCCTATGTTCCTGTGACCTAGCTGTCCTATGTTGCTGGCATTTAAGTTCTTCTTTTTTTTTTTTTTAAAGTTAAACAGTAACAGACCTATTTGTTGTTACATTTGCAGTAGCAACACAGAAAATTAGTCATAATTTTTAAAGACATCTGTGGTGGGCTTCAAATGAGATTATCTGTTATAGACTTTTTGTAAATGTATGCTACCAATTATTGCTCTTTTATTGGTATTTTGTATTATGTATTACTATGCTTCATATAGTATTATATTTTGTGGTGGCCTTTCTGCCACAGTTAATTAATTAATTAATTAATTCACCAACAGACCTATTCATAAGAGCACCCCTAGTTTTTCCGGCTCATAGTACTTTTTAAATTTTCCCAAATGAGTTTTGGCAAATAGGCCTGGCAGTCCTAAACTCCTTTACTTGAAAGTAAGGCTCATTTAATTAAATGGATTTGCTTCCAAGCAGGATATAAAGTACCGGTAGGTGTCAGATGAGCCTTTCTGTGACTGGGGTGCCTCCACTGAAAAGGCACTTTCCCTATTAGCCACCTATCATACTTCACTTGGCAGATGAACCCAGAGAAAGACCTCTGAAAATGATCTCAGAATCCAGATAGGTACATGTAGGTGTGTTTTCTGATGTATAAATGTTCTCTGTGCTTGTGTATTCTGAAGAGAAATCAAATAAGGTGGTGAAGTACCATAACCAGGTAGAATTCCATGAACGAAGGGGGAACAAGTTCTTTTGGTCAGAGAATGTCAATTTTGTCTTTCGATGTCATAAAATCTTTAAATGCTTGTTGTTGCCCAAACATTAGAAGGGATTCAAATGAAACACCAATAAAATTAATTTTAAGAAAAATTGTACAGGAACACCTACCAGAATATGAGTCTGTTAACATTAAATCTGCAAAGCTATACATTGATAAAGAAAAATAAAGATGTAACCAAAATTTTACTATCTGGACCCATGCTCTGTTTTCCCCCCAAACTGTACACCAGTTTCCAAATGGCCACATATCCTACAGAGTTAGGTAGGTCCAATATGCTGTGTAAGAAAAATGCCTGAACTTCGAGAAAAATTAATCATCCCAGTCTATATAAAGATACCATATAGTACTTGAGCAGTGGTTTAGCTTTAAGTACCCCGAGAGCTAGAGAAATACTATGGCTGCCTTGGGTGTAATAAAATAGACAAGTACTGACATGCTGCAATTTGCAGATTCCAGTGTGGCGTAGTGGTTAGAGTGTTGGACTGGGACTCAGGAGATCCGGGTTCTAGTCCCCGCTCTGCCATGAAACTCACTGGGTGACTTTGGGCCAGTCACTGACTCTCAGCCTAACCTACCTCACAGGGTTGTTGTGAGGATAAAATGGAGAGGAGAAGGAGGAGGATTATGTAAGCCGCCTTGGGTTACTTGGAGGAAAAAAGGCGGGGTATAAATATAATAAAAAATAAAAAATAAAATAAAATATTTATATTGTGAGTACCATTTGAGATTAGAGTAATACCTTGGATTGCAAGTAACTTGGTTTGAGAGCGTTTTGCAAGACAAGCAAATTTTTAAATATTTATTTAATTTTTTTTTACTTGATATACAAGCGATGTCTTACAATACAAGTATTGTAGTACGGCTTAAATTAAAAATCTCTGTACAAATTCCGGAACGAATTATGCTCTCAGTCCAAAGCATGACTGTATAGTGAAAATGTAGCTACTAAGTAGTTATACTGTTCCAAAGTATTCTTCCTTAATGTCTAATGGAATCTTTTTCATGATTTGGAGAAAACCATAATTTTAGATTTTACCAAATTTATGATCATTTATATCATAACAGTCTGAAAAGGTTCATAATAGTCCCTTAAAACCAGGGGTGGCCCACCTTGTGACCCTCCAGATGTTTTGGCCTACAACTCCCATCAACCCTCATCATTTATTTATTTATTTATTACATTTCTATGCCGCCCAGTAGCCAAAGCTATTGTACACTGCCCAGAGAGCTTCAGCTATTGGGCGGTATAGAAAATAAATAAATAAATAAATGCTCTCTGGGTGGTTCACAACAATTAAAACCATAAAGTACAACATAAAATACACTATAAAATTTTTAAAATTAAGGCTACAGTATAAAATAGAAGTAAAAGCCAAAATAAAATCTAGCAGCAGTACAGAGATTTAAAATACAGTAAAGGATTTAAAACAACAGAGACTAAAAGACTAAAATTCCTGGGAAAATGAGAAGGTTTTCACCTGGCACTGGAAAGAGCACAACGTAGGTGCCAGGCAAGCCTCTCTGTGAAGTTCATTCCACAATCGGGGTGCTGCAGCAGAAAAGGCCCTCTTCTGAGTAGCCACCAACCTCATTTCCTTTGGCTGGGGCTCCCAGAGAAGGACTGCTGAGGATGATCTTAGGTTCCAGGCAGGTATATCTGGGAAGAGACGATCCTTCAGGTAACCTGGCCCCAAGTCACTTAGGGTTTGTAAGTTAATACTAGCACTTTGAATTAGGCCTGGACATTGACTGGCAACCAGTGCAGATGTAAAGCATTGGCCTAATGTGATCACGTTGGGCAGTCATTTAATGGTCATTAATTTAATGGATTAATGGATTTGTTCAGAATCTTTAGATAAAAGATGTGCATAGGGAGACCTCAGCAAAACACTCCCTTGGAGTTTTAAATCGTGGATATGAAGATTTCTGACAGCCATTTTCTGAACATGGCATAATAGAGAACCACCATTTAAACCACAAAAACTCACTCTCAGGTCTATATATCATAAACTGTCTTTAATTCTTAGCATTTTACTGAGCACTTTGCTTCACATGTAATGGTCTGATTTGCATGTAATGCTAAACTGTTCTCCCTCCCCTCTCCTTTGGCACAGCCATAAGGAGGAGATTGGAAGTATTTGCTTCCATTTTTATCAAATTGCGGTTTGTTGTTATGTCCATACCTGGATAAACTGTCATTAGCATCAACTATGGTTTATTGAAACAAGGCAGGATCATTAACCACAGTTTGAAATTGGCTTGATTCAATATAGCATAGTTAACACTAATTACAGTTTGTCCAGGTATCGACATAACAACAAACCATGGGTAGTTGAAAATGGAAGTACCGGTAAATACTTCCAATCTCCAGCTTCACCAGAGGAGAGGAGAGGGAGCGCACAAACCTGAAGCTTGTGCATGTAATGCTAAACTATGATTTAATGTTATGTGTGAACACAGATAATACCTCAGTAACCCTCAAACAGTCTTATAGAGTAGGCCAATCTTAAGCATGTTTACTTAGAAGTAAGTCCTGTTGAATTCAGTCAGACATTCCTTAGTTAGAGTATTTAGGATTGCAGCCCTAGTGTGTAGGCAAAGGTAAAATTATAATTGGAACTTTGGGGTTTACACTGTTAGTTACATAATGGCGGAGCATAAGCATTGAATGCTGTAGTTATTTTTACCTTAATTGTTGCTCAGGAAGAACAAAATGGTAGCAAATATTGTTTTGCCTCATTTTATTCTTACATTCTATATTAACACAAATTATAGCATGCTGACTGCAAGGAAACGGATTATACAAACTGATGGTATGACAAAAATGATGTGGTTGTCAAAATGTGCTCTTTATGGGTTTTATTTTCTTTCCTTTACCTACAAAACAGTTAATCTGAAAATTAAAGATTCAGTAAACACAAGAATGTAACAGAAACATAGTATTGGTATACCAATCTGCCTTACTCAGCAAGAGACAGGTAGATTGCATTTATCTGGCCTTTGCTGACTGCTGGTTTCAGAGAGCCTATATCACATAAAAGTGTTTTCATCTTCATCACCTGATTGTGGGGAAGATAGCCAGCATTAACTGTCAGCAAAGTAATCCATTTAAAATATATCTGGATATACAAAGCTGACTGCCACAACTTGAGTTTCTGTTTTGAGTGAGCTTTTCCAATCTTAAATTTTCATAGAAGCGCAAGAATGAATGAATTGTGTTGAACTGATTTGACTATAACCTTCAGTTTAAATAATTCTGGAAATCACTGTTCACAGAGGCTGTTGTAAAACCTCTTTGAAATGTGCTAATTCATCAGACCTTTCTCTCTGTCAGTCTGCATTTTATCAGCATCACTGCTTATATGTAGTAGGAGACAAAAAAGAATGGATTGCTAGCTACTGTGGGTTTAAAAACACGTCAGCTAAGGGAGATGAATACCTATTGTTAGGTGTTGCTGTGTCCGTATGTCTTTTGGTTCAGTGCTGTTCCTCCTTGCAACAGGATGCAGAGGTCATATTCCAAGTCAAAAGGTCTATTCATGGCTGGCCACAGTTACATCACCTTTGGCACGGTCTTTGTGGAAAAGATAGCTGAGAAATGTTATAAATAAATAAAATTTAGTTGGGACTAGATTTCACTTGGCTGTTACTTTACAAATGCATTTCAGAAAGATGGCATGTACTCTCTCAGGAAGTAGTCTCAGATTAATTGTGCCAAAGATCTATCAGTGCAACTCTTGGTTCAACTCTTGAACCTCGGGTAACCACCAGATGTCTCTTTGCAACTCAGAAGCAGGATATCATCCATCCACTCCTTCCCAGAATTGAAAGGTTCTGTTGATTTGGGAACCAGTTCAGTTTGGGGATGTGCTCATATCTTGAATTGGGGTTCTGGGTAATGTGCCACAGGCTGATGCATTGAGGTGAAAGCTAACTTGATCCCTCAAGGTGCATTAACTAAGGAACAGATGCTGGATGCCTTTGATTGCTATCTTTTTCTTTTTCTGCTATCTTGTTGGGAGAGCAGGCTTAGAAGGGGTAGCCTGGAACAAGATATGTTAAAAGAAGTGTAAGATATCTTTGGTTTAAGTATGACAAGAGCTTGCTAAAGCACTATACAGTAAATATCAAACACTCTTGCAGCTTGGGAGACACTAGTATACAGCAAGACAGTTGCAAGACTCATAGGGGTACAGGCAGTCCCCGGGTTATGAACGTCCAACTTATGGACAACTCGTACTTAAGAATGGACCGCTGAGCCTCTGGCAAGTGCCAGCTGAGGCGCTCGCCAGACTTCCTGGTTCCCCAGCTCTATGTCGTTTACGTAGAGTATAGCATAGTATACATAAAAACAGCTGCAATTTGCATAAATGCCTTTTTAAATGTATACTACGCAATACTCTACGTAAACAGTGTATCTTACGCCATTTTCTACATAAACGACATAGAGCCGGGAAACCATATGTACCTGTTCCGACTTATGTACAAATTCGCCTTAAAGACAGATTTAAGAATGGATCTCGTTCGTAACCCAGGGACTGCCTGTACTTGAGAATCTAAATTCTTGAGCACCCATTAGTAATTCTTAGGACACTTTTTCAGGATCATAATTAGTGAATATGTTAATTACCACAAGTCAAAATTACTATTTTTGTTTTTCTCATACCCATAACAAAATACACATTATGCTTTTCACTTTCATGCTATGAGCATTCTGCTACTTTATAATGTGGGTAAACAGATGCTGCTTATCATTTTATGAGGGAACCTTAGTCATTTTTATTTAGGGACCGAAACTCAAAGAGAACTTGGTCAGGGCGTCTGTTGCCAGGGAATATTTAGAGTATTGGGTGTGTACACAGTTTTAGGCACTGGATAACCTAAACACACTTCAGTCATAAACTTCTACAAGACCAGGGCGTTTTAAGTAGGACTGGCAATGATGATTGCCCTTTTCTATCCTAGTAGATGAGAGATAGGCCTTAAAATAAGCATTTTAAGAATGCTTTGACTTTGGCAGACAACTTAGTGTGAAACTCATAAAACCTATATCCCCTTTCACCCAAATACTTTTATCCAGCAGATAAACCACCTTGAGTCTTTGTTCTTCCACCTAATATTTGCTGCTGCTAACAGCTTCAGCAGACCAAATAGCAAGGCTGGAAAGGAGCATGATGAGTGTGATTATCAAGGGACACAGCTCATGCTGATGTAGAGCAACTTTGTCTTGTACTATTACTTTTGAATCAGGTCAGTGATTGGGCGTGGAAGGTAATGGAATTGGATACCAGAGCATGGTCTGCCTTTGTTTTTGTTTTCCTCCCACACTGTATCTATTGGGGGAAATGAGATTGAATAATGGCATACCATGGATATCACCATTATTAAATGATAAAAGTATGTGTGAGGTATAAATGTTTGTCTTGATAAGACTGTGAAATAGCCCACAATGACACATTAAAATTAAATATATATCTCTGGATTAAGTGATCCAAAGACATGCATTACCTCAATTTTAATAATATACTATTTCTCCTTCCACTTGGTGGAGAGGTAGAACTAGCCCCTGCCACACTATGGTTTGCAAATCTGGAACAGTCTTTGGAATGCATATTTCTACCTACTTTTCTTTTTTTGCCTTAAACAGGATTTCCTTTTACAAGTGAGCTGATAGTAACTACAGTTTTATTCATTTATTGGGTTTTTTTTTTTAAGAAGTTTAATTGTTTTGTTTGTTAAAGGCATTTAAAAAGAAGGAAAATCCAAGGAGGAAAGGGGTATCTCTGAAATCCATACGAAAATCTCCTGGTTGGTATAAATTATTCATAGAAGAATTCCAGATGAATGAGTATCATTTTGCTACTGCCTTTGATACATAATGAGTGCATATAGTAATAGTGTAGTGAGGTTATGTTCTCTGTCCACTGGTGGACTGAAGGTGACAATTTCTTCCTTTTTAGCAGTCAGTGCTGTTCATAGGATTAATTTTATATCTCTGGGAAATGGTTCCATATTACAGAAATATATCCCATCAGTAAGTTCTGAAAAGAGAAATGATGTCTCCAGTACTGGATGAATTCTAAGATGTACCACAGCTGTACCTATCAGGTTAGTTGAATAATCTCTGAGGAGTCCAGTATGTAAGAGTGGGTAAAGTTGCCTTCCTAACTAGAATTTGAATCCAGGGTTTGTAGATTGGCAAACTCTTGATTAGAAGATAACTTACTTAATGTTGAATTAACAAGGGTAGTGTCTATGTAAATCTAACACCAAACAATAATTAAGGATAACAAGGAAAGAGAAAAGGAATTTGGCCCTAAAAGTAGGGAATGGGAGGAGCACATGTTCCAAAGACTTGACTTCCGATTTTCAAATTATGGTTTGCAGCAACCAGCATTATATCTGCACCAGACCTGTAAACTTGGGATTAGAGTATCGCAACAATTAAACCATATGCGCTCTACGTGGGGTTACCCTGGAAGACGGTTCAGAAGTTGCAGCTGGTACAGAATGCAGCTGCTCGCCTAATTAAAGGCTGCCGCCGGCGTGATCACATCACTCTGGTGCTCAAAGAGTTGCACTGGCTACCAGTTGTTTGCCGAGCCGAATTCAAGGTGTTGGCGTTGACCTTTAAAACCCTGTACGGCTCCGGTCCAATATATCTCAAGGAGTTCCTCCAGCAACATCAAGTAGGCCGCTCAACAAGATCTGCCACAGACGCCCTTCTCCCTGTCCCATCAGCCAGAGAAACCAGGCTGGTGGGGACCAGGAGGAGGGCCTTTTCTGTGGCAGCCCCCAATTTATGGAACTCTCTCCCCAGTGACCTCCGCCATGCCCCTTCCTTGATTAGCTTCCGCTGTGCATTAAAAACGTGGCTTTTCAGGCGGGAATATGGGGTGGGTTAGGATTTTTAAGTTTTGTTCTGTTTTTAATTGTGTTTTATACTGTGTGTGTGTGTGTGTGTCTCCCCCCCCCCCCCGTATTTTATTGGATTGTAAATCGCTCAGAGTGGCCGGATGTCTGGCCAGATGGGCGATTCATAAATATAATAAATAAATAAATAAAATAAATAAATATGTGTGGCCTGTTCCTATGCATGTGTACTTAAAAGTAACTGACTGTATTCTGTGGAACTTTCTGTCAAGTACGGTAAGTGCGGATAAGATGGCAGCCTTAGTTTAACATTGACCCCTAGCTGCAGTAGGAAAAGGTAAGAAAGGGCATAAGGGAGAAAAAGGGACAAAGAGAGACATGAAAGTGAACTTGCAAACAAAATTAATTTTCTGCCTCCTATAATTCATGCTACAATGTTGATTATAAGCATAATCCTAGCCAAGTTTCCTAACACTATTAAAATAACGATGGAAGCAAAAGGAATGCATGAAGGAATGACTTCCCAAAATGAGAAAAAAGAAAGTAGCATTCTAAATGCCAGTATTGCACTTGGCTTTTCTATTTCAGTGAACACAAAATGCTATGCTGATTTCCATCTACAAGATTTGAGATGACAGAAAGGGTTAGCCAAAAAATGGAGCATTTGGTGTTGTTGGTGAAAATGAAGATGTGCAAGGGAAGCAGATCCATTCAACTAACAAGTAACAGTTCTATAGTAGATATCTTATAAAGCCACCAGAGAATTTTAGAGTATGAGTGATTAACTTGAGATAACGTCACATATTTTGGCATCCAGACTGGAGTCATAGTATCTGAATTCAATGCAAAGAATTCAAGGCTTTTTCAGAGACACTGGTAGCAAATGAATTACAAGACTTTGTCCTCAGTTACAAAACATGTGCTATCGTGTTTTGCTAAAGTGGTTTCACAATCCAACAGTATATCAGGGATTAGAAAGAATGGGAGGAGAGGGCTGATAATGGGAAACCCAAACAGTGAGACTTGGTAAGCTTGATTGTATTGAATAGAGCTCTTATGGCTGCTGTTATAAATATGCTTAGATTGTATTGAATAGAGCTCTTATGGCTGCAGTTATAAATATGCTTAGCCCATAAACATATTTTGTTTATAGTTACATGTGTTGTTGAGGTAACTAACTTGTTGTGATTGATTGATGATGTGGTCTGTGGCTCATTGTCTGATAAACTAACTCGCTGTGGATGGAGACCTCTCTAGTTTCTGACGAGAGGGTTGATTGATGTGCAGATGTAGACTGCACATCAATCTGGGCACACATACCATGACTAAACTGAGGAGGAAGTCTGTATAGGTACATGGGAGACATTGGGAGGGTTTGCACAACACAGTAAGCCACACTGCATAGAAAGCTATGCAGTGTGGCTTATAAGCCATCCTGCCCCCGACAGACTATCGGACACATCAGGGATGCATTCAGGCGTTCTAAAACCCACTTCCTCCAGCCTTGAGTGGGTCCATGCAGTGTAGCCCCATCCCCGATGTCACACACGGCATGTTGCATCCCCTTCCCCCCACAATATCACATGCACAATATTTGGGAGGTGCTGTGTGTTGCCAGCCCGACTTGTGAATGGAGGTGAATTTTGATATGCCCGAATAGCACTTGTTTGAAATAATAGGGATAAGAACAGTGGAAGACAGCAATTTGAAACAGAGTATGTGTTCCAATCAATATGTTTTCCATCTGAATTTGAGAATGACAGAAATGGGAGGACTCATTTTAGCATCACCTGTGAAAACAGACTAACTTCCTAATACATGTTTTAAATGTGCTTAACTATTGTATAAGACATAAGTAATGATGAGCAAACATCAATCATTGACTGACTGTTGAAATTGTTGGTGTACCTCTGCATGAGAGAGAGACCTGACATTTGGTAAACACATACTCCAAAGTACCTTGATTACTGTTAAACATGAGACATTTGTACACGTCTGCTTCAAAATTGGGGACTCAAAGGATGCCCCAAAGTTGAGGACTCAAAGATATACTTTCCAGTCACCCAAAAAGCTGAAACATGGTTCATACATAGCCCAAGGCATGCTGGCTACTAGAAAAGGGACATGATTAGACCACAATAAATTTTACCTCATAATAGAGAGCACATTCCCTCCCTAAAGAGGTTCACCTGGCACCTACATTGCAAACCTTTTGGTACAAGGAAAAATGTTTTTATTTCACCAGGCATTTTAACTTGTAAATTTTTGTTTAGTTTTTATTTTATCTGTTGTTTTATTGTTGTCTTGAGACACACATTGTTGTACCTAAGCAGGATGAAAGAATCCTAAACGGGATGAAGGGTGGTATACAAATGTTTTAAATAAATCCCAGCACAGGGCAAGCCAAAACTATACATGGGGTAGAATGTGGAACTATGGAAGTTTTATTGATTTTTCATATGCTTGAATCAGACTTGGCCATGGGGAATGGAGCACTTCCAGTAGCATCCAGGAAGCCACTCTCAAATTAAAGGCAGCAATAAAGAGGAAAGTCTTGAAGCCTTGCCTGAACACTTGTACAGATGCTTGTAGGTACACTTTACCCCAGATTTATTTATTTATTTATTTATTTCAAATCTTTGCATACTGCCTTTCCACTATTTTAGGGCCCCAAGGAAGTATAGAATCTTAAGAAAATAAAAAATGGCTATAAAACAGCCAAATTTAAAACAAAGTATAAAAAAAACAAAAACAAGCAGCAGCCATAGAGTAATTAATATGCTTAATAATATCATTGGGAAGATAGAAAGGTGTACGTTACCAAATTTGCTCGGGTGCCAATGTTGTTCTTGTTATCCTATTGGTAACATTCACTTCTGTTACTACCTGTAGAAAAATAAGTTAAATAACACACCTCCAGTTATTTACCATTAGGAAAGAACATGCTAACAGCTATATTTGATGGGTTAAATGTTTGGAGACTATCCGGTAGCCTGCGTAAGGTTTAAATGTGCTCCCAATTCAGATTTTATTAGACAGGGAAGATTGACAACAGCTGACACAATTAATCTTATAAGTGAAGGGAAATGGGCTGGATTGAGTGAGACTAAAATGTGTTGGCCCTAAAAATTAGACATAAAATGTGGAACATATTTGCAAAGGTATTTTTCTAGTTTGGTCATCTACATTCTCTTTGTGCTTAGCACCTCGGCCCTAAACAAGATTACTTAGTAAGTTATGTGACCACATCTATCATCAAAGGTTGTAGTTGTACATTTTTATAAATACACACAGCCCTTGCCGCACACATGTGAAATTCAGTGTTAGTTTTTTATGGGCAGTTTCATATGGTTGTAGCACACTTGATTATAAGACCTTTTTGTTTGAAAAGGGGAGTGGGAGGGAGCTAGGATGTTGTGCATTCTAACGACGTTGTCTTGTCCAGCACATCCTCTCCCTATTGTCCATAACTGCTCTGAAGTCTATTGTTCCTCAAAATTCCTCCCAATAGTAGGTAGCATTTTCTCAGTGATGTACTTCTCTACCAGTTTGTCTTTATCAGTGCTGACATATTCAATCTCAAATGATAACAAGATCAGTGTGAATTCACTGTGCTAGAAGGGAGGGATGATACCCTACTGAGATCACACAGGCTTTTATCTATATGTGGTGGCTACTGTAGCCCAGGAAGAATTATCTAGTTTATTTGTTGTATTGCTGTTGCATATCTCTGTGGAAGAAATCCCTTTGAGAAGCTGTGTGCATTAAGTTGTGATTATGTAGCAGAATACAGATTATCTCCAGTGATTCCATTATTGTGTTGTTGTTGTTGTTGTTGTTGTTAGGTGCTTTACAGAGATAAAACAACAGTCCCAGTCTATAAGCTGATATTCAAATAGATGAGAACAGCAAGGAAACAGGATATGTGGGAGACTATCTCTTTTAAATTTTATGGAACTATAAATTGCTTCACTTCATTCTTGCCCATCTGTTCTGCCAGGTCAAAAGCACTTCCAGAGCTTAAAGCCCACTTTTTAAAAATTCAGGCTGTATTGTATTTGCAGATATCTCTTTGTTTTTGGCACTATGGTTGATCTTCAGAAAGATGCTACAGCCTAGCAGCTGGATGGGAACGCTATCCAGCTGTGAAAATGGCTAATTACATGTTTGGAAGCATTTGTTCTTTTCATTTCTACCTGCAGGCTTGCTTGTAGGCAGGAGTTGTCATTTCTGTACTGCTATTGCTACTAAATTTTATAAGTAAATTTTTAACCATTGTGTGTGTGGTGTTCTTCATGCTTAGCTTCAAGTGACCAGTATGAATACATAGTGTAAGGTAATATATCTCTCCTCATGCAGCAGGGCAGTGTTAATTTGATTTAGACAACTCTGAAGTTCCAGCTCTTAAAGCTTCTAGGCATTGGAGAGAACAGGAGTCAGTGCTGCCAGCTCCAAGCTTTAATGTAATCACTTATGTTCTACTGTTCTATTAATTATGGAATGTCAATGCTCAAATCATAAAATGACATGTAAACACTAAACTTATAATTACAATCATAACAGAAATAAATATAAAGTTGGAAAGTGTCATTATCAAAGGCAAGAAAGATCCATGCTAATGCTGTGGGAAAGTAATAGTTAATGCTGAAAAGTAGAATCAGGAGTACAGCAGTGTCAAAGTGCATACCTCTATCAGATTATGTTAATTTTCTCATTTCCATCTTCTTGCACTTCTCTGTCTGGCTAGAGCTGTGTTGGAATGATCAAATCATAAAATCAGCGTGTTCTAATACCAGACTGCAAGTTTAACAGACTGTTTCAAAGCTGTTAATAAGAAAAGAATCTCCATGTAGTAATACCGAATATGGGCTCAGTTGATTAGGCCCTGCTTCAAGCCTGTCCTATTTGGATGTGAGGTTCTTGTGTGTCCACAAGAATTGGGGCTTTTCACTGGGAGCTCTGGAACTCTAGGATATAACTTCCAATGGCCCCTACGTGGGAGCAGGGAGAAGGCTTGCGCGTGGGGGAGGAGAGAGGAGGCAGGCACCTGGTCAGGTGGGTCACGAGAAATGAGCCAATGGCTCAAAAGGGCGGGGACCCAGGTAAGAGCTTATTTAAGCTCCTGGGTTTCCCGCCTTCAGTCTCTTTGCTCCTGTTTTCATTTCTATCCAGCATGGATTTCCTTCCACAGACAAGGTGAAAATACCCTTGTTCTGTCATGCTTTTGGGAGTAGATTTCCTGCTGATTTTGATAGCTTTGTTTGTCACTATGTTTATGATACTGGTGTTTATTACTTGATTGGACTTAATTCTTTTATTTTTGCATGCCACTTTGGAAAGGTGGTTGGACAGTGATTTACAAATTTTGTACATAAACAAATATGATTATCAGGACATCCACTATTGTCAATACTGTGTGCTTCCCCACTCTGACATGCATACCTGGGGCCCAGTTGTGTCTTGAATGGCCCCAGGACATTTAGCTATCTGTCTTACCATGTTCCCTTGTGCGGGTTGCTACTATGAGACCACCTTCCCCTTGAACTGGAGCACATACCTGCAGACAGCGAATAGCTCAAAAACACTTAATAGAAGATTCCATCTTAACTTCAAAAGTGTGAATTGGCAAGTAAATACAGTAATTCCTTGGATTGCAAGCATAATTCGTTCCGGAACCGTGCTTGTAATCCAAAACACTCTTATATACAGGCCTGTGGCTCACGCTGGCTCAGCTTGTCTGAGTGTGGAAAGCTAAGCAGGATCAGGCCTGGTTATTACTTGGATGGGAGACCCCTCCTCTAGTTTCCTGCATTGAGCAGGGGGTTGGACTCGATAGCCTTGTAGGCTCCTTCCAACTCTATGATCTATGAAATCTATATCAAAGCGAGTCTCTGGCGGGCGTGAGCGGGGCCAATTTTGAGGCGAGCGGTTACATCCCTACGACTTGTATTGCAAGACGTCGCTTGTTTATCAAGTCAAAATTTATTTAAAAAATTTGCTTGTCTTGCAAAACACTCTCAGACCAAGTTACTTGCAATCCAAGGTATTACTGTATATACTTTTTGTAGTTAACTGTTTCAGTAAGTATGGTAAAGCTGTGTCTTAAAGTAACTAGAGCCTATATTGGTATACTCTGGTCTTTCCATTTAGCTGGCTAAGTGTGTGCTTAGTTTCTGCTACTTAGTACCCCTGAGCTGAAATGATAAGATAAACACACACAGTAGCACAGTGTAAAAAGGAGCAGGAATATTCAGTTCTAGTTGATCTTTAATCCTTATGCCAATTGGCAGTTACTTGTATTTTCTCCTCCTCCAGCAATGCGTGGCATGGAAAATTCCCCCCATTCTAGATACAGTAGTCTTTCCCCCCCACCAAACAGAATAATAAATATCATATTGCCAATATATGTATGTTCTTATGGTGCTGGTTTTTGCCCCAGCACCTGTGGTGTTTACTCAAAAGATAACTAAGCTGGACTTCCTTTCCACAATGATCCCTCATCAGAGTGGTTTATTTATTTATTTATTATATTTATACCCCACCTTTTTTCCTGCAAGGAACCCAAGGTGGCTTACATAATCCTCCTCCTCTCCATTTTATCCTCACAACAACCCTGTGAGGTAGGTTAGGCTGAGAGTCAGTGACTGGCCCAAAGTCACCCAGTGAGTTTCATGGCCGAGCGGGGACTAGAACCCGGATCTCCCGAGTCCCAGTCCAACACTCTCACCACTATGCCACACTGGCTCACTGGTTGCATATCAGCTTCCTTTGATCATATTTCTTGCCAAATATTGTTTTTGCTTTTTAAAAAATCACTTAGATTCTGTACATGGTTGTGTATTGTACATGAATTTTTCAGAGAAACCCCCCCGGTGAAGGAGCAGAATCAATATATAGAAATGCTCAGGAATGCTCTGATTCTGGTACTCAGTTAAGGGTCAGGCGGCTTCTTTGAACATGGGAAATGTTGCTCTCTGTAGCTACACCCAAGTGTAATCAGTTGGTGTGTTTGTTCATAATATATTCTAGATATCAGTGTTTTAAACAATTTGTTTTTATCTGTCTGCATTTTCAAACACAAAAAAAGATAGTAGATTTGGCCCCAGGTGGGCCTCAGGGGGGAGCTTGTTCCACAGTTGGGGCTACCACAGAAAAGGCCCTTCCCCTTGTTGCCACCCCCCCCCCCCGAGCCTCCCTCAGAGGTGGCAGTCGGTGGAAGGCTCCAAATGTTGAGCATAGTGTCTAGGTAGGTTGTGGTTGGGAGAGGCGTTCCGTCAAGTATTGTGGTCTCAAGCCATATAGGGCTTTATAGGTTAAGACCAGCACCTTGAATCGGGCTCAGAAGCATACAGGCAGCCAGTGCAAGCAAGCCAGGACTTGTGTTATATGTTCGGACCTTCTGGTCCCAGTGATTAGTCTGGCTGCTGCATTTTGCACAAGCTGCAGCTTCTGAATAGTCTTCAAGGGCAGCCCCACATTGAGTGCATTGAAGTAGTCTAACTTCAAGAGTACCAGAGCGTAGATTACTGAAATCAGGCTATTCCTGTCCAGATAGTGTAGGCACTCTGGTAGAAGGCACTCCGTAGCACTGGTAGAAGCTGGCATAAGGCACTCCGTACCACTGAGGCTGCTTCAGCCTCAAGTGACAAAGATGGCTCAAGGAGAACCCCCAACCTACGAACCTGCTCCTTCAAGGGGAGTGCAACCCCATCCAGAACAGGTTGAACACCCTCCATCCGGTCAAAGGAACCACCCACTAACAGCATCTCAGTCTTGTCTGGATTGAGCCTCAGTTTGTTAGCACTCATCCAGTCCATTGTTGCAGACAGGCACCAGTTCAGCACATCCACAGCCTCACCTGATGAAGATGAAAAGGAGAAATAGAGCTTCGTGTCATCAGCAAATTGATGGCAGTGCACTCCAAAACTGGATGATCCCACTCAGTGGTTTCATGTATCTGTTGAATAGCATGGGGGATAAGACCGACCCCTGTGGAACTCCATACTGGAGAGTCCACGGGGCCAAGCAATATTCCCCAAGCACCACCTTCTGTAGCTGGCCATCCAAGTAGGAGTGGAACCACTGCGATGCAGTACCCCCCACTCCCAACTCAGACAGCTACCCCAGAAGGATACCATGGTTGATGGTATCGAAAGCTGCCGAGAGATCCAGGAGTATCAACAGGGTCACACTCCCCCTGTCTCTGCCGACATAGGTCATCATACAGGGTGACCAAAGCTGTTTCTTTGCCAAAACCAGGCCTGAACCCTGATTGAAATGGATCCAGATAATCAGTCTCATCCAAGAGCACCTGGAGCTGGGTGGCCACCACCCACTCAAGGACCTTGCCCAGGAAAGGAACATTTGCTACCGGCCTAAAGTTATTAAGATCTTCCGGGTCCAGGAAATATGTAGGGATCCTATGTTTCTGAGCGGGACAGGGAAACATCTGACATTGTTCAAAACTCAGTCTCTTCACACTTTGTATTTAAATGCTGCTTTATTCAATAGTGTATGTTTTGCATATGTTTCATTTTGATTTTATTGTTTGACCTAATTTTTTTGCCTGCCCTACCTCAGAAACTCAGATTTTAATCTGTTGTTCATGCTAACAATGTTCTGGTGATTTGTGCCCCACTTTACAAAACAATAAGAAGGAATGACAAAAATAATATCCCATACACAATCCACCTGCACCTACTCTTCCTCTGATTCCAGGTAATAGTAAATAAATGGCCCCTCCAAGAAATTCCTGAGCTGTGCTGCTGATAACTTCCTCCTACAGAAAGTGGAGGAAGGAACTAGAGGATCGGCTATCCTTGACCTGATTCTAACCAACAGAGACGAGTTAGTGGATAAAGTGGCAGTTTCGGGAACGCTGGGGGAAAGTGACCATGTTATACTTGAGTTCTTGATTCTAACGGAAGCAAAAGCTGAGTGTAGCCAAACACATACCCTGGATTTGAGGAAAGCCAATTTTAACAAACTCAGAACAATGATTAGTAAGATCCCATGGCAAGTGACTCTCACGAGAAAGGGAGCCCAGGAGGGGTGGGAGTTTTTAAAAAAGGAAATTTTAAAGGCACAATTGCAAACAATTCCCACAAGGAAAAAAGGCAGAGGGCAACAGAAGAAGCCAATGTGGCTTCACAATAAACTCAAAGATGACCTGAAAACAAAAAAGGACACGTATAGGAAGTGGAAGGAAGGACAGGCTACAGGGGAAGAGTACAGGCAGGTAGCACAGAACTGCAGGAATAGTGTCAGGAAGGCTAAAGCTGAGAATGAGCTAAGGTTAGCGAAGAATGCTAAAAGCAACAAAAAAGCTTTCTTCAGATACATGCACAGTAAAAGACAGAAGAAAGAACTGGTGGTTCAACTACGCAATGAGGATGGCAAATTGATAACAGAAGACAAAGAAAAGGCAGAAGTGTTCAATTCCTACTTCGGCTCGGTCTTCTCCCAAAAGAGGGTCTATGACCCCCCTGGCAAACCTGAAGTGCAGACTGAAGGGACAGGATTGCAGCTTGAGATTGATAGGCAAATGGTCAAGGAGCACCTGATTACTCTGAACGAGTTTAAATCTCCAGGGCCTGATGAGCTGCATCCTAGAGTAATAAAGGAACTGGCAGAAGAACTCTCAGAACCACTGTCTATTATCTTTGAGAAATCATGGAGGACAGGTGAAGTTCCAGACGACTGGAGGAGGGCAAATGTTGTTCCCATCTTCAAAAAGGGCAAGAAGGAGGAACCTGGGAACTATAGGCCAGTCAGTCTGACATCAATCCCCGGGAAGATTTTTGAGCAGATTATAATCTGCAGTCAGTCTGCAAGCACCTTGAAAACAATGCAGTGATTACTAGAAGCCAGCATGGATTTGTCAAGAACAAATCCTGTCAGACTAATCTGATCTCATTTTTTGATCGGGTAACCTCCCTTGTGGACTGTGGGAATGCTGTGGACATTATATATCTGGACTTCAGCAAAGCTTTCGACAAAGTGCCTCATGATATCCTGATTAGTAAGCTAGCTAAGAGTGGGCTAGATGGAACAACTATCAGGTGGATCCACAATTGGCTAAAGAATCGGACTCAAAGAGTGCTTATCAATGGTTCCTTCTCAAACTGGGGAGAGGTAACGAGCGGGGTACCACAGGGCTCGGTCCTGGGCCCGGTGCTCTTCAACATTTTTATTAATGACTTGGATGAGGAGGTACAGGGAATGCTTATCAAATTTGCAGATGACACAAAGTTGGGTGGAACAGCTAATACTCTGGAAGACAGAAACAAAATTCAAAGTGACCTCGATAGGCTGGAGCGCTGGGCCGAAAACAACAGAATGAAATTTAATAGGGATAAATGCCAAGTGCTGCACCTAGGGAGAGGAAACCAAATGCAGAGTTACAGAATGGGGGACACTTGGCTCAACAATACTACAAGTGAGAAGGATCTTGGAATTGTGGTAGATCACAAACTGAATATGAGCCAGCAATGCGATGTGGCTGCAAAGAAGGCAAATGCTATTTTGGGCTGTATTAATAGAAGTATAGCTTCCAAATCGCGGGAAGTGATAATTCCCCTTTACTCGGCACTGGTTAGGCCTCATCTTGAGTACTGCGTCCAGTTCTGGGCACCTCACTTTAAGAAGGACATAGACAAACTGGAGAGGGTTCAGAGGAGGGCAACAAGGATGATAAAGGGACTGGAAACAAGGCCCTATGAGGAGAGACTGAAAGAACTGGGCATGTTTAGCCTTCAGAAGAGGAGACTGAGGGGAGATATGATCGCACTCTTCCAGTATTTGAAGGGATGTCACACAGAGGAGGGCAAAGATCTCTTCTCGTTCATCCCAGTTTGCAGGACACGGAATAATGGGCTCAAGTTACAGGAACCTAGATTCCACCTAAACATCAGGAAAAATTTCCTGACTGTCAGAGCAATAAGACAATGGAATCAACTACCTAGGGAGGTTGTGGGCTCTCCCACTCTGGAGGCATTCAAGGTGCAGCTGGACAGACATCTGTCAGAGATGCTTTGACCTAGATTCCTGCATTGAGCAGGGGGTTGGACTCGATGGCCTTGTAGGCCCCTTCCAACTCTACTTTTCTATGATTCTATGATTCTATGAAATTGTTTATGCAGTTATGCAAACATTTGGTGGGCTCTCCCAATCTGGATGCATTCAAGGTGCAGCTGGACAGCCATCTGTCAGGGATGCTTTGACCTGGATTCCTGCATTGAGCAGGGGGTTGGACTCTATGGCCTTGTAGGCCCCTTCCAACTCTACTTTTCTATGATTCTTCTATCCCATTTTTTTTTTTCATAGAGCTTGCAGGGAACCAACTCAGAAGTAGCTATCACTGGTGTCTTGTGATACATACATCACAGTATCTGTCATGCTTATTAAGAGAATATTTGGGCTTCTGTTTCTTCAAGGGAAAACATTTATTATTTATCAGAAAGCAATTTTAACTATTCCCCCGCAACACCTCTCACCTCATTTCATGTTGTGTTTAGCACAAAATGTTTTCATTTAGAATACAGCATACAAACTCTGGCAGTTACATGCAAGAGTAATGGAGCAGAAAATTCCCCCATGTCCTAATATAATGGCTGAAAATGACACCTTGGAAGAGTGCAGTTGGAAACTTAAAATACGTCTCTTGCTAATCTGAAATATTGGAAAATCACTGATCTGATAAATTTCCCTCAAATACCCATACATTCATATTTGGTGGCTGCAGCAGTACGTCTATTGTTGATTCTTATGTTTTGATCACTGAGACATACCTAAGAAGTAAAAATTAGAACCTGTGGCTCACCTGCAAGAATATGTCAGCCTCAACTCAGAGTAGGACAGTGATGGCGAACCTATGGCACGCGTGCCACAGCTGGCACGTGGGGACGGCTCTGCCGGCACGCAAGCCATAGATCGCCAGGGGCACAGAGCTCTAGAGCAGGGGGGCGAAGCGGCCGCTCCTGCCTGCCGCGTGTCGCCCGGCATCCCGCAGGCCACCTCCTCTGCTGGGGAAGGGCCGAGAAGGTCCTCCTGGGGTGGGGCGGGCCTGGAGAGTCACCACCCGGCGGCAGCGTCACACCACACGCCGCGCGCTCCCTCCCAACGAGGCGCTGACGGCAAAGGAGGAGGAAGAGAAGGGAGAGGAGCCACAGCCCCGCCGGTGTCTAGCAGAGGAGCGGACCCGAGGCAGAGAGGCAGGCCTATTTTCTGCAGGAGGGGGAGGAGGAGGGGAAGCAGGAGAAGGGAGGGCAGGGCAGGGCAGGCGCGTGGCGCGGGGAGAGTTCCGCGTCCCATCCGCCCGTCCTTCCCCCATTTTGGTAGTTTATCGGAAGGGTGAGAGGGTCTCTTCTTCTTACCATGATGGCCTCCGCTTGCTTGGAGTCCAGCTCTGACCCTTTCCGACCCCCCTCTGCCCACCTCCCTCTCTTCAGCCTCAGGGACCGCCTCTGCCAACCACCCGCCCCTTTGCCTGTCAGGATGCGGCAGCGGCACTGGGTTCGGCGCCTGACGGAGCGGACCCGGCCTTGGCGTGACGGCGACCAGGTCCAGGAGCCGGCTCCATCATGGCCCAGCCCGGGGCCACCCCAGCTCTGGAGTCGAGCGACGGACCTAGTCCCCACCAGCCTGGTTTCTATGATGTTGCTTTTTAAATTAAAAAGTTTTAAACCGTGTTAAAGAGAAGGTAGAAGCCCCCGCCCTCCCCCCAAAAGGGGGGGGGGGCTTCTGTCCTGCAAAATACAAACGCTTTCCCTTTGGGAGACAGCTAGCGAGGCGCTGACAGCAAGACACCAAACAAAAGGGGAAAACCCGCGAGGGCTGATTGATGCTGGGAGCGGTGCCTGGCGTGGTGCACGCCGGGAAATGGAGTCTTCGCTCCTGCTGGGCTGGGAGCTCGCAGGGCGCGGAGTGCTAAGGAACTACCCTTCCCAGAAGCCTTTGCGCCCCGCAGGGCTGGCTATTGGGAGCTGCGACGAGACCCATGGAAAAGGGGGAGGAAAACGGCGCTCACTTTAGCTCTTGCTGCAAAAGGGGAGGAAGAGGAAGACCAAAGGGGGGTGAGGGTGGCGTGGAGGCAGCTGGAATCAGAGGGGAGCAGCCCAGAAGTGGGTCAGCAGCTTGCCTTGGCCAGAAACTTTGCAGTAAGTTAGGGGGCTTTTGGGGGGCGGGGGCGGGTTGTGGGGAGAGAAGGCTTGGGAGGGCAGATCGGAGCTGGGACGTGGAGGCAGCGTTGCCAGATGACCAGAAAGAAGCTGCTCCTGTGCTTTTAGCAGCAGCTTGATGTAGCACCCTCAAAATTAATAAAAATAGAACCCAACCCAAACCCTCAAGGCGTGGCATTTTCCCCCCTGCCCTGCTCCTGTCTTGGCAATGCATCCGGCTGCTGTGGGAAAAGGCACAGCTGCAGGAGATGGTGCAGAAGTTGGCAACTCCTGCATTTGGGGAGGGGAGGCCGGCCGAGTTGTGTGGGGCTGTGTTGTTGTTGTTGTTGTGGGAGGGGGGGTCTGTCTGTCTTTCCTCTGCCTTGGGTTGTATCACACATTATTTTACCATATATAAATAATATATGTGTTGGACTGGGACTGGGAGTGTTGGACTGGGCCAGTCACTGACTCTCAGCCTAACCTACCTCAAAGGGTTGTTGTGAGGATAAAATGGACAGCAGGAGGATTATGTAAGCTGCCTTGGGTTCCTTGCAGGTGTTTGCAGTCCAAGACATAAAGGTTGTTTAAAATGTGTTAAACACGTTTAGTTTTCTTGTTTATCTTGCTCATCCTAGTACAGGTTGACTTTTACTTTAACTAATCCAACACCTGTAGAAGCAGGGAAAGGACCCGGGGTAAAGCTTGCCCCATACAATTTCAGTCTGGCATATAATCATATTACAAGTTGAGAATCCCTTACCCAAAAATACATGCACCTAATTATTTAAAAAGTTTATCTAAATTACCTTCAGGCTATGTGTACATTGTAGTACTATAAAAAAAAAATTGAGTTGATGTTTTTTTCAATAAAAAACTGTTTGTATCATTGAAAGCTCTGTTATTGTGTTTTTCTTTTAAGACAAAAGATGTTAATTAGTTTGGACAACTGTATGAGTTGCTTTTACTAAACTAAAACCCCGGTATTCAGGTTTAATTGCAGCGTTGGCACTTTGAAATAAATAACTTGGTTTTGTGCTGCAGTTTGGGCACTCGGGCTCAAAAAGGTTCGCCATCACTGGAGTAGGATATGACTAGAGAAAGACAAACTTTTGCCAGACTAAATTATGCTTCTTGGAGAGATTGTTTGAGACCACCATCTATCTTCAAATATGGTTTCATCACTCAGTTGTGCTAGAAAATGCAGAAACTTTTATCATATGAGCAGAATTTCATTGAAAATTATTTTCAAAACAGCAGTGTGTGTTTTGTTAGTATGGTTATTTCTAGAGCTGGAATACTATTACCAAGTTCTAGGTATTTGGAGATTTTTCTAGCAATAGTCTATTTATTACCATTGACCAGTTCACTTGAGAAGCCTCTTGCAGCACCAATTTGCGTGCAGGGGAAGTGGGGAGGCAAAGATCACAAGATGTTAAGCAGTGTTGCATTTGCAGGCAAGCTGTGGATGTGTGCCCCTACTCCAGCAAGCTCTGCGTCAAAAAACCCCAAACCCATTGATGATGTAATGTGTCTGGAGTGACAGGAAAAATCTCAGTGGCGAGGACATATTCCCGCAGGCAAAACTGTTTGACATCTATTCTATAGACATCTGTTCTATAGGCATGGTATCCCCCTATATGTCAAATTGAGAAGATGCTGCAGGGAAAAATCCCAGTTATGTTGTAGAAATGTAAGCTTCATTTTAGAAAGTGGTCACACTGTTGACACATCTCTCTAACAAATATGCTGTTGTGCAGAATATTTTCAAAGCACCTTCAGTCTTTGTGAGCAATGCAAGTCACCTAACTGTAGATGCTGCTCAGCATCCTCAAACTTAGATAGGAAAAAACAAAAACCTCCACAAAGTGCAGTCATGCCTAACCATCTGTTTTCAATCTTGGAAAATCTTCCTCTAAATAACCAATTTGAGTTGGCATCAAGTTTCAGAAAAATGGCAAGGCTAAATTCCTTTTCTCTTTGAATTCATTAGTTGGATGATGTTGAAAATTGGGAGACAGTACCTTAAAAGAATGAGATTAGATATGGCTAGCAAATGTGATTTTGAAAGTGTCAGGTGCTCAGGTCTAGGGATGTGCAAATCAGCAGAACTCAAGCTTGCCAAAGTTCTCCGAATTCCATCTCGAAGCTCATTCCAACTCTGTTTCAGATTGCAAGCTTTTTTTTTTCTTTTTGTGTGAAAATCCATGCGTATTTTCGTGCATATTTTTTTTCACAGAGGCACAGAGTCATCTCTGTTAGGAAATAAAATCTTTGGCAATATAAAGATAGGAATCATGTGATAAATTCCCTCATTCACCTCTCCATCGGTCCAGGCTATCACCCAGCTAATCCCTTTCCCACAGCAAGGTACAGCATAGGCAGCAGGTAGAGAGCGCACACACACACACACACACACACTCACACACACACACACACGTTCGAGCCTAAGCAGAGCTATCTTAAAGGGGCCATGGGCAAAATTGCAGCTAAGCTAAAACTGCAAGCTTAGCTACAGTTTTGCCCATGGCCCCTTTAAGTAGCTTGCAGTTGCTGGAGTCAGGGGAATTCAGGACTCTACATGACAAAGTGAGAAGCTGTGATGGCTTAAGGGGCATTTTCCGGGCAATTAGAGACTATGTACATGTAGATCCAGAGCATTTAAAGGGGCCAAAACCTAAACAAAATCACCCATAAGCAGAAGCGGAGTCCTCCAGAAAGTCTTTGATTGTTTGTCAACCAAATGCCATTTGTGTGTGTGTGTGGGGGGGGGGGAATCTAACTAAATATACTTCTTACTTTACTTCAAAGTTCCGAAGAACAGTGTGACTTTTTAGATGCAGAGACAAGAGAGGTTGCTCAGAGCATAAACAAGAGAAGAGAGACAGAGTAGAATCTGGATTTTGTTAACACAGGATGCAGCTGGTACTTACCCTAAGAGAATTTGGGGTGGGGGAAGCCCACCCCACCTTCCTTTGATAATTAAATCTAGTGTGCAGTGTAAATCTTACTCATTTATAACCAGCTTGGATAACCAAAGTATCCCTTAAAAGAGATGAAAGGGGGATGTGAATTTATAAAGATTATATCTAGGGTAAAGCATTTGCAGCACAGTTCTTTTCTTTTAAATACCAAATAAACTAGGCAAAGCAAATATTTGCTGCTTAGAAGCCAAACAAATCCATGCAGTTTGAGGGTGCAGTGGCTGGTAAGATGTTCCCTCTCTTTTTTGTTTCTTTGACAGTGAGTAGAGGAGGGGGAACCTGACATGAATGAGCCAGATTCTGTCTAGCTACACTGCTGCTTCCTTCCTTTTTGGCCTTTCTCTCTTGGAGAGAGGAGAGTGCATGGGAGAACCTTGCAGTGTTCCTGTTGCCTTTCCAGTTGGAACATTAATTTTTCAATGCTTCTGTCCAGGTAGAGGGAAATGCTCAAAATGTGCATATGCCCAATTTCCTTGGATTACCCTCAATTTGAGATAGCCTCTGAGTTCTTAAAATTCCTGTGAAATTAAGACTCCCCTGTAGCAACCAGGCCCTCTTCTCCCTGCTTATGTGATCTAACTGCTCCTCTTCCTCCTCCTCAACATTAGGAAGTGTTTCCAATAAGTTTTCATCTACTGGAATCCTTTTGGAAAGTTTCCCATGTTGTAATGCACAAGATACATTTGACATTGGAAAGATCCGTGAGCTCAACACTAGACTACTTATCACTAATTCTGACCCTCAGGTCTTTCTTGAAAAATCCAAATAGATTTTTCATTCTGTTGTAGTATTTTCCTTATGCATTACATGACAGGAATAACTCTTGAAGCATTACTATGGTGGGAGCACTTCCACTGAATCTGTCATGTAGTTGTTCTGTACTCCTCCTTCCCAAACGTTTTGAGATCATGGCGCAGCCTTCCCAAACAGTTTATCCGATGTGACAATAGAATTATCTATTATCCTGTTTGATCTATGAATCAAAGTGTTGCAGCTCCTTCACATTGGCAACAAAGAGAGTGTTACTTATTAACAACAATCTTTATTTCTGAATTTTTGCATCCTAAGGAAGCTGTTTGTAGGCATCCACATCCTTTTAAATCTTGCATTTGAGCTACTTGAACCATACTGTTTTGCTACTAGTGCTTAGTTATCTGGTGATTGGAGTTTGTTGTACAGGACATCCTCTCCTTCATTACAACTACACCAATAATTTGAATTATGTTCTGCAGCAATGTCCCACACCTCTGCTACTCTGTCTTTCTGCCTACCGTCTCTTGAACTGTTTTGTGGAGAAGTGGAAGAGATACCATCTCAAAGCTGACCCAGAGGAGATAGTAACAAATTGTGTTTGGGGAAACTAGATCCTTCCACCTTGGAGAAAAATCTGCAAATTTCCTTTTCCCCAAGGAATTTCAAAGCAGAGAAAGGTTAATAGGGGATAAGACAGAAGCAAAATAGCAGCATAAGCAAATAAGCAAGAAGAATTATTTTGGTAGCAGTAATAAGTGATCAAATTGGACAATCAAACTGCAAGTGAAAAAAGTTCTTATAACTTATTTTGACTTGCACTTAGAATGATTAGAATGGTAAAATGGTGTTTTTCCCTACCATCTCACTCCTTTACCTGTGCTTGCAATTTACAGTGTTGTACAGCACATTGAGCCATCTAGTGACCACAAAATACATTGCATGGAAAACGAAAGCAATCATTTACTGTATTCTGAAAAGAAAAATAGAATTGGGCAGTCCTAATGAAATAATGTGTGATGATTTGTGATATTTCCACTAGGAATACATGCTCACCTTATGTCTTTCTTTTTAGATCAAATTGTGAGCTCATTTTTTTTTACTGTACTTGTGTTTTCCAGTTAGTTCCTAGAAGCATCTAAATTTGATGCTTGGATGATTTCTTCACTACCCACTCCTGTTCTCTGTTTCTTTTGCTCCTTTCCTATTTGTTTTAATTTGCTTGTCAATACTGCCACACTTGCACGTTACACTAACCTAACATCTGCTCTGTTTTAGGAGAAACCTGATGCCAGCTCCACATCCCTACAGCTGCGGTCGCAGATTGAAGTAAGCACAATGGATGCAATTATCTATTTTTGTTTTGCCTTCAATTTGGTATTCCGCATCAGTCAGATAATAAAGCCTGCCGTTGTTCAGTCTCAACTCAAAGCAATGTGTCTTCTCTTACAGGAATCCCTTGGCTTCAGCAGTGTGGTATCAACACCAGAAACAGAAAGAAAGTAAGTTTTGCTCTTTACTTGTGCATTAAACTTCACATGAAATACTAATTTACATCAAAAGTATTTTATTTTTACATTATCTCACAAAATACCTTGATAAAGTAAAATTATATAATTCTAGCAGTGTATGTCTCTCCCTTTCCCAGTTTGTATCTTTTTCGGTCACTTCATATTTTAAAAATAAGTATACGCTCAAATAACAAGACAGATAGGATGAAAGCTTATTGATTTTAACACTACCCAAAGAACAAGATATCTGCTCTGGAGAAAAAAAGGACAGGGGGAAATAGCAGCTTAGGTCTCTCATTCATACTTCATACTTCAATCTCTGAGTCTCATACCTTATGTGTCAGAAGTAGCTGTGAGAAAATGTGTAGACAGACACATGGGTTTCCCCTGTAACCTTAGGAAGTGCCCTCTAGGAAGCTGCACAGTGGAATATCATCTGAAGAGGGCAAGTCGTTTTAAAATTACCAGAGGTTATGGGTATTTGATGCCAAGTTGAAAAGTTGAGTGGCCAAAAGAGACATGATTTAGGTCTGCACTCATCAAATGTGACAGCTTGATTGATTGGTGCTAGCCTTATTCCCCTAGATGAGCAGCATTGCCTCATCAATCCAGCCAGTTACATGCTACAGAAGCTTGTAAAATCCACTTGCAGAAGAATGTACTCTTTTCTCTTCTTGCTACAGTCATTGAGGCCATCTTGTTCTTTCTTACTATAAACAAACTGCATTGGATAATTCTACACTATATAAGAATTCTTCTATACTATATAATATATTCTACATTCTTCTACATCTGAATAATGTGAATTTGACCACTATACTTGCAGTCAGTTGGGGCAAAATACTCTAGATTTTGCTGGAATGACTTAGATCCCAAAGAAAGCTGGGGTGCTATGGGATTCTGGTTTAACATCCTTCTTGGACACATTTCTGGGCCAAAAGGCAAGTTAAAAATTGAAATAACTGAACCATAATGCTCTTAAATTTCTTGGTACAAGCAGTGTTTCCATTTTCTATCTAATTACAATTGTAGTCGTCTTATGTTCTAGCAACTTGTCTTCCAAGGTGTCTGTGCTTTAATATCATATTTGGAGGCCCTACTTACTGGCCCACCACTAAGATTAATGATGGCAGGCACTAGGGAGAGGGCTTTCTCAGTGGTGGCTCCTACCTTATGGAATTTCCTCCTGAGAGATATATGGTTAGACATATTGGCTGCTTTCAAGAGGGTTATAAAAACATACTTGTTTTATATGGCTTTATTTATGTATTCTCTCTGGCTTTTAATTGAAAATGTTTTATGGTATTTGCTGGTGTTAGATCTTTGAAATTGCATTTTATTTTATTATGTATGACAGAGTTTTAAAAAAAATCAGTGCACTAGAAAGTGATTTTCCTTTCTTGGGGTAGTGTTAGCACCAGTTATCCATGCAATCACCTGTGTTTTGTTGTTGGTTTTCATCTCTTTAGCCCTGAATCTGAATCTAGCCCCTTCACATGAAGAATAAGCAGCATTAACTATGTAAAATTGAATGCAGGTAGTGAGCTATTTGTAGGATCTCATCACACATATAAACCTACAATTATAGTTCAGGAACTTTAGAAATTTTTAACTGCTTGCTTCTAAGACAGAAAAGTAATCATATGTAAACTTTACATATTGCTAAAGTTGAGGGAAGTCAGCAGTAACAGAAAAGTTTTTGTTACCCATACAAGAGAGGCTACCCCTTGTGATTTATTCTAATGCATAAGATTTTGTTTAGAAATAAATGCATTTTTCTCATCACAGTAATGAATTTTGTGAGACTTTCAGTAACATGTTAGCCAAAATGCAGCAGCTAGGAGACATCTGCATAACGTAAGATTCTTGTCGGTAAAAAAATCATGTTCTTTTTATATGTTTGAAAGCATGTCACTGCTGTAGCAAATTTTACCAGCTGGTCTACTAGATTCTTCAAGGCTAAAGTAAAACTAATGAGAAGAATGACCCATTTTCACACTTTGAAGGGGAAAATGTCCATTTCACAAGACCTGAAGCTTTCATAGTAAGTACTTTAAAGCTTTAAAGGGAGTTGCCTTAAAAGCATAGCTAATTCTGGATCACCACTACAATTTTCAGTATTTCTTTAGAGCCAAGGGTTCAGTGCGTACAATAGCTTTATAGCAGCTTACTGAACTGGGAAGCTGGCAATGAATGGTATTTAGAGACCCAGGTGTGTACTGCCAAGTTCATTTCACAGACTTTAATGAATTCAACTGCTCTGAGATTCTTAAAGAGGGTTGGAATGTTGGTTATTTGAAACTGATCTCTGTGTGTCCGTCCATCCATCCATCCATCCATCCATGTTTGTGTATGCTTGTGTAGACAAAAAGGAACAAGAAAAAAGAACTCTGGTCTTTCTTGTGTCTTGTCACTGAAAACAGACAGGTTCCTCAGCTCTGTAGTTGGAGGTAGCACATCAGTGCATCAGCATACAAGTTAATAGAAGATTCTGCCCAGTTCAGGGTTGTTGCCATCTGTTCAAGGCCTGTGAGAAATGAGTTGGTGGTCTTGGTCCAATTTCCATTAGGCAAATACCACAAAAGCTACCATAACACTTGGCATTAGATTAAGTGAAATCTTAACTGCCTACTGCAAAGTGTTACTAACTGGGCATACAGACTGAATGGTCTGAAGCAGTGGAACCTCCAGAAATGGAGAAAGGCATGCATATATTGCAAGCTCCCATTGCTATAGTACCGGTAACTGTTCCTTTAATAAATGGAGGGCTGCTATTTTCTGTGTACGTATGTTCTCTGCATATGTATAGTTGCTAATATGAGGGTGGTATTTTGACCTACTTTTTGCACAGTGGAATAAAACTGGAGAACTCTCCCCAAGTTGTTGGTGATTGTGCAGGTATAATTGAATTTCACTTGCAACTTCAGGATCTCCCTTCTGATGTCTTGGACCTGATGGCAGCTATCCTGGAATTGTTTACACAGGCAAAAAAAGGGAGAGGTCTGGTGATCACTGTGCTTTTGGCAGGAAATCCAGGTCAAACCAAGTCAAGCCTCCTTCTGCATCCTGTCTTTCATCCTGTTTTTAGCATGACTAGAGTTTTGGACACAATATTTCTACTTTGGAGAATATTTTCTCCTTTTTGTCTATTCCAAAGAGTTGTCTAAGGCAGGCTACCCACTGCAGCCTCTAAAGCTGAGGATATCACATGCATTAGTGCTTTGAAGAGGCACAACAAAACTATTGCTGTGTTTTGATCTTCCCAAGGCAAGCAAGGAGCCCAATTTAAAGAATGTAAAGGGCAACTTCATGGTTATCATTTTGTTGTTGTTCAGCCTCTTTAATTGTGCCATCTGAATGGGAGTTTGTTCAGTATGCAGTTGATCTTCATCACCAATTCTTCATCAGAGGAACATGAACAGTTAAACCAGGAAAGTTTTGTGAAATAAATGCAATCTGACCTTGAGATTCACGCTATCTCATCTTTCAAGGCACAGCAGTGTTTTTCTTACAAAGTCCTTCCTGCCAAATTTATTATGAGTTTATTAGAATGGCACCACACTCCACAGCACAGGGGTAATTTTGGCTAAAAACTGCATGTAAGATAAGCTGCTTGTAACTTATGGATGGTGTGTGTGCACTCAGAATACTTTCACATTTTTGAGAAGCTTTGCTTTTCAGATCACGGGAGCTTCTCTATCTTCAGCAGCTGTGAGTTTTACTCTATCCTGAAAACATTTTACAAGTGTAAAATCCTTCATCATGCTGTGCTGTGCACTGACCTTGTGTGCATCTCATGATGAACTGTGCAGTCTGAGTGTATGCCCTGTGATCTGATCTGTGGCCAGGGGGAGGAGTTTTATGTTGTTATGATTGAGTCTGTGAGTAATTTGGTTCTTGTATTGGCTCCAAGGGTTGTTAACTAACGAGTCGATACAGATGGTACAGGAGAGTCAGTACACTTGCTAATTTAAATTGCTGTGGCTATCTGCAAACGGGCTATATGCTTCTCCTTATGGGGAAATCAGTAATTTTGCATTAATTTTGTTTTACTGCCTGGGATGTAAATTTTTATTAACTCAATAGTTGTATTGCAATACAAGGTTGGATCCAAAGCGCCATGTGTGGTTACATATATACACCCAATTTCTGGAGGCATTTCCAGTTCGCCTTACCACATCAGATCCTTTCACTGTGAAAAGCTGCCCCTCTGTTACCCTCCAGAGCAGCATTCAATACAGGGTGAGGATCTGTAGCAGAAAGGGAAATCATCAATGCCATTGTGTATGTGCAGAAGCATTTTCTCCTTGCAAGCGAAGTTCTGTGGGTCCCAGTCTAAATCTTCAGATCATTCTAACATTAGAAAGGCATTTGTGGCATTCAGTGTTTATATATTGCTTATAAGTAGCATCTCTATCAGTGCTTGTATGTTTTAGACAAAGCATAATTCACCTGATCTAAAGAACATACTTTCCAGAACTCTACATTTAGGACTGTTGCTCTTATCATGGGTTAATGTCCAGATTGAAGTCCTAATCCTGAAGGACGCTGAATCAGCAGTGTGGGTCATATTATCATTTCAGTGGTTTAAATACTGTCATGTATTACTTCAGAAGATTGTCTGAGCAATCAAATTAACTATGGCATTTTACCATGAACTCATCTGCAATGAGACAGAAGAGCGACAGTGATGAAAACTGCAAAGCAAGAACGAGGCAAAAACAAAGAAAAAAAGCAAGGAAGAAAGGAACATAGGGTTTGAAAGTTGGTGTTTAATTAATGTGGAGAATGAATGCCTCCTCCTGACTTGATTAACTATGGTAAGATAGATTTAAAAAAAAAAAATGGAATGGAAGAATCATAGAATCATAGAATCATAGAAAAGTAGAGTTGGAAGGGGCCTACAAGGCCATAGAGTCCAACCCCCTGCTCAATGCAGGAATCCAGGTCAAAGCATCTCTGACAGATGTCTGTCCAGCTGCACCTTGAATGCCTCCAGACTGGGAGAGCCCACCACCTCCCTAGGTAGTTGATTCCATTGTCTTATTGCTCTGACAGTCAGGAAATTTTTCCTGATGTTTAGGTGGAATCTAGGTTCCTGTAACTTGAGCCCATTATTCCGTGTCCTGCAAACTGGGATGAACGAGAAGAGATCTTTGCCCTCCTCTGTGTGACATCCCTTCAAATACTGGAAGAGTGCGATCATATCTCCCCTCAGTCTCCTCTTCTGAAGGCTAAACATGCCCAGTTCTTTCAGTCTCTCCTCATAGGGCCTTGTTTCCAGTCCCTTTATCATCCTTGTTGCCCTCCTCTGAACCCTCTCCAGTTTGTCTATGTCCTTCTTAAAGTGAGGTGCCCAGAACTGGACGCAGTACTCAAGATGAGGCCTAACCAGTGCCGAGTAAAGGGGAATTATCACTTCCCGCGATTTGGAAGCTATACTTCTATTAATACAGCCCAAAATAGCATTTGCCTTCTTTGCAGCCACATCGCATTGCTGGCTCATATTCAGTTTGTGATCTACCACAATTCCAAGATCCTTCTCACTTGTAGTATTGTTGAGCCAAGTGTCCCCCATTCTGTAACTCTGCATTTGGTTTCCTCTCCCTAGGTGCAGCACTTGGCATTTATCCCTATTAAATTTCATTCTGTTGTTTTCGGCCCAGCGCTCCAGCCTATCGAGGTCACTTTGAATTTTGTTTCTGTCTTCCAGAGTATTAGCTGTTCCACCCAACTTTGTGTCATCTGCAAATTTGATAAGCATTCCCTGTACCTCCTCATCCAAGTCATTAATAAAAATGTTGAAGAGCACCGGGCCCAGGACCGAGCCCTGTGGTACCCCGCTCGTTACCTCTCCCCAGTTTGAGAAGGAACCATTGATAAGCACTCTTTGAGTCCGATTCTTTAGCCAATTGTGGATCCACCTGATAGTTGTTCCATCTAGCCCACTCTTAGCTAGCTTACTAATCAGGATATCATGAGGCACTTTGTCGAAAGCTTTGCTGAAGTCCAGATATATAATGTCCACAGCATTCCCACAGTCCACAAGGGAGGTTACCCGATCAAAAAATGAGATGTGACAGGATTTGTTCTTGACAAATCCATGCTGGCTTCTAGTAATCACTGCATTGTTTTCAAGGTGCTTGCAGACTGACTTCTTTATAATCTGCTCAAAAATCTTCCCAGGGATTGATGTCAGACTGACTGGCCTATAGTTCCCAGGTTCCTCCTTCTTGCCCTTTTTGAAGATGGGAACAACATTTGCCCTCCTCCAGTCGTCTGGCACTTCACCTGTCCTCCATGATTTCTCAAAGATAATAGACAGTGGTTCTGAGAGTTCTTCTGCCAGTTCCTTTATTACTCTAGGATGCAGCTCATCAGGCCCTGGAGATTTAAACTCGTTCAGAGTAATCAGGTGCTCCTTGACCATTTGCCTATCAATCTCAAGCTGCAATTCTGCCCCTTCAGTCTGCACTTCAGGTTTGCCAGGGGGGTCATAGACCCTCTTTTGGGAGAAGACCGAGCCGAAGTAGGAATTGAACACTTCTGCCTTTTCTTTGTCTTCTGTTATCAATTTGCCATCCTCATTGCGTAGTTGAACCACCAGTTCTTTCTTCTGTCTTTTACTGTGCATGTATCTGAAGAAAGCTTTTTTGTTGCTTTTAGCATTCTTCGCTAACCTTAGCTCATTCTCAGCTTTAGCCTTCCTGACACTATTCCTGCAGTTCTGTGCTACCTGCCTGTACTCTTCCCCTGTAGCCTGTCCTTCCTTCCACTTCCTATACGTGTCCTTTTTTGTTTTCAGCTTAGTTTGTAAAGTGGTGTGTTTGTCTCCGTGTGTGTGGATCAGTGGGAGAGAGACAAAATTCTTATGTTTGAGGCTAGATTTCATTGGTGACCAAATTATTCATGCTGCCTGCAAATAATTTCCCTGAGAGAAGTAGGGCAGGAAACTCGCACAATAACATTTACAATGGGAGTGAGAAGTCAGCCAAACAGTGCTTGTGACATGTGATGAGCTAGACCAGTGTGCCTCTGAGCAGCTGAAGGAATATTTCTTCCTGGCAATTGTTCTCAGAGAAACGAAGGCCTCTTTTCAGAAGAATGTAGAGCTTGTTGCAGCGAGTTGATGCTGTTTGTCATGACCAAAACACTTTTGTACATGGTGATGTGCTGTGTACTTCATGCCAAGCTGGACTTTCTGCCTGCATATTTTCAGACCCTAAATCCGCTTTTTATGTGCCTCTTCCTCAGGTCTAGCTTATACTGTTTACAGATGGAACAGTGTTGGCCGTTCATCTTTGCACATTTCCCAGTGATCCCTGTGTTTGTAAGCACAGACCTTAGAGCTGCTGTGTCATGCATTACAGATTAAGAGTGCACACAGTTAAAGGAGCTACATATCAATTCCACCACATGTACCTGTGGCAGTGGAGCTGCAGCTGACCATAACTTTGTGGCACATGGGTGTGCACTTGGTGGAATAGATATAGCTGCTTCATGTTTTCCACTGTGAGCTCACAGTAAACCCTCTTAATCTGCCACATGGGAAGCAACCCTAGGTTTATGAAGAGCTCAAAAAGCAGCTCTTCATCCTGGGGAATTAAATTCTGTAAGTTCAATGTAAGCAGCTGTAACATAGTAAACTTAGTACATTATCTGATATCAGTTGAATTCATTTTTTAGCGGGTGGGGGAAACTCTGGTTAAAAGATTTGTGATGGATTGGGAAGTAGAGGAAGAATGGATTTGAAGGGGGGGGAGGTCCTTGCAGAGTTGCATACTCTGTTCAGATGGTACCGTAGCACAATAATAAAGAGGAAGGAGGAGTGGCATTCATGAGCATTGATGGGTAATAATGGGGCACATTGGAGTTTTGTACTGGGGCTTATGGAAAGAATAGGGACCTGTTTTGCCACAGGTTCCCCAAAAGGGATTGGCAAAGGTTCTTTATAGGATTTTCAGACCATAATAAATACTCTTCCAGGAAGTTAAAGCCAATCATCTTTATTGCAAAGCTGAGCATGAAATACAACAATGCTATGCCTTCCTCCAAGTTCCCTGGTGGAACTCCCACCCCTTAGCTACACAGTCACTGTATTATTTCCAACCAACCCTGCTAGTTCCAGCAGCTCTCCGCCTGGGTATCAGCTTTCAGCATTGGGGCTTCTGCAGGGCTCTCTGAACAGCTTCCTCTGCTCCTCCTTGCTCCTTCCGATTCTTCAGCACTCCACCACTACGCACACAACCAACCAACCACCCCTTAGTCTGCATTTGCTAGTCTTACATACTTTTCTAGCACCAAACTCCATGGGCTGCAGACCTCATGCTTAATTGGTAGCACCTGGGCTGTTGTGTAGTGTCATTCCTCTGGCCTGCAGCCAGGTCACACACCAGCAAGTTGCTGAAGATTGCATCAGCCTGGCTAGCAGCCAACTCACAATTTAAGTAAGATCATGCCTTGCTATTACAGAGCAAAATATAGGGTATAATACCATACAGAGCATAGTATCATACAAAGCATAATACAGGGCATTGAGGCAGGACTGTTGTGCAACACTGCACTCCTCGCCATCTTCCTCAACTCCCATTACAGGACCCAGGAAGAGTTAGTGAGGGTCCTCCTATTGGCAACTTCAAATCCCCCACACTGGGAACTTTTAGCAGATACTACATTCTTTTGGTGTCTCTTCACACTTTACTGCTGTCTTCATTTTACAGATGTGTTGGACTACAACTCTCATAATCCCCAACCAGCAGGGTAATTCTGGCAGGGGATTATAGGAACTGTAGTCCAACAGATCTGGTGGCCACCAGGTTCGTGAAGTCTGCTTTACTGATTTCCAACATGGGAGTGTATTCCATGTAGACTGTATTGTTTGGTTTTATATTACCTACTTTCTTTTGTGTATGGACATGGATAAATCCATGTGTGCGATTATCACACATTAGTATTTACAGATTGATTCGTCATGATTTCTACCTATAAGTGTAGAAGATCCATGACTATCTGAGAAACAGATAGAGAGACTGCTGTTCATTCATTCATTCATTCATTCATTCTAATATGAAAGCTGTGATCTTCAGTCAGGATTGGGAAGACATCCTCAAAGCACTGAGAAACCCCCTTATCTGGAACAATAGGAGACAGGAGCAGGCCTGTGGCTTACGCTGGCTCAGCTTGTCTGAGCATGGAAAGCTAAGCAGGGTCAGGCCTGGTTATTACTTGGATGGGAGACCCCTCCTCTAGTTTCCTGCATTGAACAGGGGGTTGGACTCGATGGCCTTATAGGCTCCTTCCACCTCTATAATCTATGAAATCTATGAGAACAACAGCTTCTTTCCAGATGGAAGGACTTCTTCCTCCAAACTATTGTGTTTCCTGCCTCTGAGGAGAATGGAGGCCTTAGCTTGAGCTCTTCCTGAGTTGATTGCTAACCCCATGCCAATTTCAAAACAGAAGGAGAAGCAAGAAGATATTTTGTTATTCTTGATCCATTCATTTGCTGTGAGCTAAAAGTTAATGATTTTTAGAAGTGTTTTCGGTTGGCTCTTCTTCCAGCTTTTCATATGCTGTCCTGGAGGAGAAAGCTCCTTCCTCTGGGAGGAAATTGCCATTCTGTTTCTGCATCCTGTTGCCCCAGTGAAGGGGATTTCCCAGTGCCTGACTAGAATGGAGACCTACAGGTAACATAGAAAATATCCCTGGCAGTATGCTCAATACAGTAGACAGCATATTGGAAGCCAACATTTGTGATCTGACTCATGATCAAAGATGCAGTGGACTAAAGGATCAGCTTTTTACTATCAAGTAGGGATGGGCAGACTTTAAGTTTGCGAGATCTGCTTTTTCCAGCAACTGGAGCCAGGTGCAAAATAAGGGCAGAGGCAGACCTGAATGAAGGAACATGCTCTGCCCATGAATTTGCTCAGTACCAGAGCTGAGCTCACAATCTTTTCACACAAGAATCAGCTCCTGGTTTTCTCAAGCGTTCTTCATTGCAGCAACATAATGGGGGTGGGTGAGAACCTTTTTGTTGTTCTTGCTGCTAAACTATTAGGAGTCAGGAAGTCTTGCTGATTGACTGAAAGAGATCCACCAGATCTATCCTGCCCATCCCTGTAAAGCAAATGCAGTCAACTTGGCTTCATCTGTGTTGCCTATGTGGGAGGGAGGGAAACAAGACAAAACAGGGGGAAAGTCATATTTGTAACTGCTGAGAAAGTTTGGACCTGCTGAAAGAGCCATTGCTATGGAGACATAATGACAAGATAGTTGAATGGAACCTCTCTGCTTTCTATCTTTCTCACACTGATGCTAGCAGGGTCAGAACCTCTTAGCCTTGCATTTCCCTTCAGGTTCATACAAATCTTTATAGGAACACTAAAGAGTCATTTTCCTCACAATGTCATTCCCCCCTCCTGAAATAAATTACCTCGTAGTTACTCAGCTCCACTCATAAAGGTGTCAGTTATTGCAGTAGTTAGGTTACTGGGCATTGTGTAATATGGGCAGATAAACAAACTGCCTTCCAAAGAAGGAAGCAAAAGGCTTTTGTAGAGATGTATTCAGTGCTCCACGCCTCCAAATATAAGCATTAGCTTTGTACCAGGCTATCTGCTCCAGTTGAGCTGTAAATAGTCATTGGGAAGGCAGAGCAGAATATAATTAGTTGATAGCTGCCTTTTAGTAGCTGCTGTTTAATTTTAAGGACTACATTATGCACCTGTGTGTTTTTCAATCAGTAAATGAGATTTGAGTATATTTTAAAGCACATCTGCATTTATTATTCTTAATAGCAAAATAAAAACCAATCAGGATAATCTCATTCTCAGTTTCTGTTTGTTGTGCTGGGGGAAATGATGGACTTTCAGAAATCAACAGCATGTCCATAAAAGGAGCACATGGTGGTGTTTGTTTCCATTTACTGTTTTGTATATTGCACAGGCACAAGGCTATTTCACATTGCAGGGCACAAATGGACCCAGTATCTTATAAAATCAACCACTGTGTATGTAACATAAACCCCACAGATGTCTTTATAGGAGGCTAGAATGAGGCCAGGTCTGATAAAGTTGAAGCCTTCCTAGCTCACTGGAAGGAGAGCCAAAAGCATGTTTTTAAACAGAATACTAGCTTTCCCTTGCATGTGTGTACAATGCACTCAGTCTTTGGGGTGCATCCTGCATTCAGGACTGCCAAGGTTTTAAAAGGGGGGATTATGGAGAGAGGAAACAGGTGGATATAGCCATGAGGTGTATAACAGAAATCATCACAGTCCAATGAGGGATAGACTTCTGAGAACACCCCTAGCCAAAACTGTCATTCTGTGTTGATTCTTTGTTCTTTTTCCACCTTTGCCACAGTCGTTTTGAATGCAACCTCCAAAATATTCCATTGTTCAGTTTGTTTCATTAAAATATTGTAACAAAAATCCATCCAAAGTAGAAACATTTTTGTTGGTGAAAACTGTTGACTGCCAACCATATTTTTTTCTCTTTCAATTACCAATATTTAAACACAGTTAAAAATATAACTTACTTATGCATATAACTTATGTAATTCACTGCACACAAAGGTGCCAACTTTGCTGGAGTGCACTTTTGTGTCCTAAAAGTGGGTTTTTGCAAAATGTACTGCTTGCATCCCAGGTCAAACATTAGCTATTTCTAAGGAACCTGCTGTATTGCAGTTCCTTAACACTAAATATCGCCATATACAACTGTGCTACCAATATGGTTGGTAGTCAGCAGTTTTCATCTACAATAATATGGTGGGGAAGCATGTGTGTGTGTGTGTAGAATTCCACATCTGACTCATGCCTTATGGATAGGAGAATGCATACCTTGCTTTTAGCTTTGCTTTCTCAGCTGCTGCCAGTGGGTCTCTTGCAACAAAGAAGAGAGCTAGTATACTAGCTGAGACACTGAGCTGTTAGCCCAGAAGTCCCTCACTCAAATTTCACCTCTGCCACAAACTCCCTACATGCCATTACAGAGTCGTGATATCTTGACATCTGTGTCTCAGGAGCAAAAGAGACCGAGGGCAGGAACCCAGGTGCCTAAATAAGCTCTTTCCTGTGTCCCCGCCCTATTTGAGCCATTGAGCAGTGTACAACTACTTGGAGCATTTCCTCTTCCTTTCATCAAGTATTCAGACATGCCTGGGTATAGTGTTGACATGAAAGCATTAAAGTTTTGAACATTTTAAAATGGCATTCATTTCCTACCATAAGCAAGGCTTGACAGTAAACATAATTGGCCATCTATCCTATTTCTTTCTTCCTTATGTGACCCACAGTCTGTAGAGTCCTTTTACTATGGGCCTTGGAGTGCATTTCATTTGGAAGTCTGCTAATGAAGCTGTACATCAGAGCACAGCAAAACCAAAGGGCCAAAGCCGTGGAGTAATGGCATTTGGCTGCTTTTCAGACATGCAGCGCCGAAACTTCTGCCAAGTGTCACTGCATCATTAAGTTTCAGAGCGAGTTGTCAGTCTATGAATAGAAGAACACAAATCATGTCCAATGGACGTTCATAGAGAAGCTGCAGGTTCAACACAGTCAGAGCAGCGTAATTGTCAAATCTAACAAGAAGGCCATTCTCAGGTGCCATAAATGCCTCCTCCCATATATTTAAGGCGTCTAATACTTAATCATTCACACCTCAACCAGGATTTGAAGAAAAATGCCTTAGTCTATAGGATGCAGAGTTGAAGGGTGCTTTTTCCCACTCCACTTAACACTAAATATCGCCATATACAACTGTGCTACCAATATGGTTGGTAGTCAGCAGTTTTCATCTACAATAATATGGTGGGGAAGCATGTGTGTGTGTGTGTAGAATTCCACATCTGACTCATGCCTTATGGATAGGAGAATGCATACCTTGCTTTTAGCTTTGCTTTCTCAGCTGCTGCCAGTGGGTCTCTTGCAACAAAGAAGAGAGCTAGTATACTAGCTGAGACACTGAGCTGTTAGCCCAGAAGTCCCTCACTCAAATTTCACCTCTGCCACAAACTCCCTACATGCCATTACAGAGTCGTGATATCTTGACATCTGTGTCTCAGGAGCAAAAGAGACCGAGGGCAGGAACCCAGGTGCCTAAATAAGCTCTTTCCTGTGTCCCCGCCCTATTTGAGCCATTGGCTCATGATCGGTGACCCACCTGACCTGCTACCCGACTCTTCTCCCCTCCCCCACGCGCAAGCCTTCTCCCCGGCCCCAGGTGAGGGGCCATTGGAAGTCTGTTGTATACTCAAAAAGTATATCTTATTGCCTATGAGAACTGTTTTAATACTCAAAAAGTTATGCTTATAATGATAATTATTTTCATGAATGAAACCTGTTTATTAATTGTGTTACCATTGGCTGTAGAAATGCTAGATACTGGAAATACATTGTATAGATATACAGTCATGCCTTGGATTGAGAGCATAATTCATTCCGGAAACGTGCTTGTAATCCAAAACACTCTTATATCAAAATGAAATCCCTCCCCAAAAATTTGTACAGAGATTTTTAATTTAAGCCGTACTACAGTACTTGTATTGCAAGACATCGCTTGTATATCAAGTAAAAATAAAATAAAATAAATATTTAAAAATTTACTTGTCTTGCACAACGCTCTCAAACCAAGTTACTTGCAATCCAAGGTATTACTGTAGATATAAATAACTGGAGCCATTAGAAGATTCAAATTTTTAAATCTTAACACCATTAGATTAATTTTCTGTGCCATCAAACTCTAAACTGGATTAATTGTGCACTTTTTGGTAGTATGGTAGTAAAAAATCCTAAAAAGTTGTCACGAAACAGTGCCACCGTCCTCCAGCTAAACATGTTCCTTTTGAAGATTAAGGCTGCAATCTTATGCACATTTTCCTAGATGTAAGCCCCGTTGAACAAATGGGACTTACTTCTGAGAAGACATGCATAGGATTGTAGCATAAAACATTGTCATAGAATTATGGATAAATATTGGAGATATACAAAATTTCCTGGGCATTTAGTGGCATGACTGAAAATAAAGAAAAGTTTGGACACTTATTACCAAAATTAATTTCTGGAGATAATCTGGCAGTTGTATTGTTGGGATCTTCTGTAGAGCTGGGAGATTTTTTTTCCACTCTGAGGCCTGCATTGTTTCTGTGTAACTATCCAGAGAAAGCATGCCAGAGGTGGGTGTCTCCAAAGTCAAGAGTGGACATGACCAAAGCAACATTCTACACTTCTCTGTCCCCCTCCTTTCTTTATCTCTTGTGCTCTCTCCCTTCTTTCTCTCACTGTCTGTCTCCCCTTCCCTCCCTCCTTTTATTTTTCTCTTTCTTTCTATCTCCCCTTCTCTTCTGCCAGGCTTATATAGTCTTCAGGTTCCCCTCAGCACATGCTTCAGCCTCTCCTCTCCCCACTTTCCCCCTGTTTTCATCTCTGTGCACAGAGACACATGCATTTGGTGCTAAAAAAGGGGCATGTAATAATGTGGCTGAGAGGGGACATGGCCTTGTCGGAGAGGTGCTGGGCTGGATTGGGAGGCCTGGCAGTTTGGATTCAGCCCATGGGTTGAAGATTCCACAGTGCTGTTTTACAGTGACCAGCTTGGTGAGAGATAGGGCCAAAATGGTTCTAGCCACAAGATACATATTGGAGGTGAACGTTGTATGTATGGAAAGTTGCCAGAAGACATACACTCTCACAGTGCAGATGGAATGTATGGAACACTTTCCAAAATAGCCCTGGAAACAAGTATGGGAGTCACTCAGTCACTATAGAGCCTAACTGATGTTCTGCAGGACAAGAATGTCCATCTTTTCAACCTGCAAGCTTTTCTAAATTCAGTTTACCATGTAGGATTCTCCGTGCCCAAAACACCAATAATGTTCAGAATAGTCATACCAGCTAAACAATGCACTGGAGCTCTCTGTCCCTCTTGATTTTAAAAAAGAAAGTTAGATTTTTAAAATTAAAATAAGTGTTAACTGGGAGCATCACCAGTTTGCCTTCTATGAAATGGGTATTTTGTTGTGCTATATGGGGACAAATATGTGATTTGGCTTTTGGCACAGTCTCCACCTCTGCTTGTACTCAGTTTCTTGGCCAACTTACTTGTTTCTGAGCCTCGTCATTTGCTTTCTGTGAAATGGGTGTTGGAGCAGAAAACTGGGTTCAAAAGAGTGGTTTTGTGTTTGAGAATTCAGGGGGGAAAAAACCCACCTTGTACTTAGATTTGCAGACAGGTTTTCTTTTGACCTTATCACTTTGCCTTATGGGAAATGGGTGTTTTGTGATTGGTCATACCCACCATGGTGGGCATTTTGTAAATGGGCAAAACCCTTCCCATGGCAGCCATTTTATGAGAGCACCCATGACACTCAAAATTCCAGGTGTCCCCACCAGCTCAAAAGTGTTGGCGACCCCTGCTCTAGTCCCAAATCTTGCTTACAATAGTGGCTAGCCAGATGCCTCTGGGGATCCTCAAACAGGGCATGAAGGCAACATCCCTCACCTTTTAAAGCCCTTTTAAAATAATATAAGGTTGAAAGTAGACTTTATGCACAGTTACATTCTGACATTCTCTTTTAACCAAAAACAACCATAGGAGGCTGTTTGTTTGTTTGGATGGATGAATGACTGAACGAAGGGAAAGAGGATGAGGAGAACCTGCTTTACTCCTTTTTCTGCAAGCTACTCGCAGCAGTAAAACTACTTATAGCACAACACTTGGAAAAGAGAAAATATGTCTTCATTCATATTTAGATTCTAGAAAGTTGGGGACAGTTATCTGTGTAATTTTTAATTATCATTGTTGGCAGTAGATGTTGGCAGTAAATTGTAAATTGACATGTATATACAATTCTGGATTTTGTTATGTTTACGATTTTAAAAATAATAAAGGATATGTATTCCAAAGTCATGGTAGTTGCATATGGAAAAGATTCTGTCAATCACGTGATAAAATCTGTTCAAGGAAATGAAAGCTAATAAGCATTACTTTTTTATCCTGAGGGTTAAAGGTCAATATATTTTCTGGCTGTTAAGCAAAATACCGTTCTGTTTTCTCTCCACCTTTTCTAGTCTTAAAGGACTATGGTTGCCCATATTAATATGTGATTTGCATATACTTAATTATTGGATTGTTTTTGTGATAAGAATTTCATATTTTCTCCACTTTCGTGCCATGCTTTGTAGTATCAGCAAAAGCAAATTTTTCTAGTACCATTCGTTATCATAATGATTCCTATAGTTAGCCGCTATTAGCTAGCGTAGTGAAGAGTACAAGTAGTGCTATGCTTTGTGGGTGTCTCTTCCTTTCATATTATCTTTGCTGCCTGGCACACCATTTTTATAGTTTAATAGTTGGTTTATGTGGCTGTTGATGAGCACACCTACATAACCTGAAAAGCTGGAAGTTATGATTTTTATATTATTGACACTGATATATTTCTGAAGAGTGTGAGTGCATACACACACACACACACACAGCTATGTGTGTGAGATGTATGCACATCTCAAGAATAAAAAGAAAATAAATCCAGACAGAAACATTTGTGCCTAAATGGGGCTGTAGGCTAAAACCACAAACTTGGTGATATAGGGCAACATTACAGGACCAGATAAAAAATTAAATGGCAGGAATGCCCACAAAACCTCTGGCTTCTATATGCACGATACATACTTCTCAAAATCATTGTTTGAAATGCTGCTTCATATTATGCTGCAGGGCCCCGTCTAAAAGGATATATATATCTTTTCTTCTGTGCCTGTTGTTAGCGCTCCTTCCTAACCATCAGGCACTTGGCTGCCAGTGCTGCGAACCACCCAAGCCATTAATTTTCTTTTTACAAGCTGTCCCATGTGTTAACTGCATCAGTAAGGAAACTAGCAATGGCCGTCTTCCAGCATGCACCTGGTGCAGCCCAGATCTGGAATTTGGTTGTATCAGTTGGATGGATGGCTGCTCCAGATTGAATTTCTAATCAGACTGAAGAAGAAAGATGATTTGCCGTGTCCAAGCACTGCTGTTACTGCCTCTGCTTGGATGAATTTACTGAATCAAAATTAAACTTCATGCTATCGTTTCCCCTTTCATGATGTCCTGCAAATTGATGATTATGTTTTTCATGCTTATAAACTTGGCCTCTAATCACTTGGATCATTTACAGTGTGCACTGGTCTAAAACAAAATGTAGTTTGGTTTCTTCTTGGAGGTTTTTAGTTGATCAAAACTCAGCATTGCCCTCTGCTGCTAATCCTAGAAAGTACATATCAGGTTGGTTTGCAGACTCGATCACAGGCCATATATCCAAATGTAGCTGAGTTTTTAAAAGTACAACATTGAATACCTTTCTAACACATTGTGAGATAATAGCAGCAAAATTATTTTCTCCAGTTGTCCCAAATGATTGTTTGATATCTAGGCATTGTTTCCCCACCCAAGATTGGTAGAAATAATTAATCTTTATTTTTGCAGGGAAAAGTAAACTTAAGTTGAAGAGAGTTAAATAAACTGTGTTGCTCAATCTTTTATGTTGCTATTGCTGTGTAGAATTTCATTATAATTGGCTTAAGAATGGTAGGGAGTATTTCTATAGCATTTAGCATCAAGTTCCTTGTTTACAAATAAGGAGTGATGATACTAGCAACCATTTTCCTTATCCTCGCTGCCTCTTATCAGAATATTTTGGTTTTGAAGGTAATGAGTCCTAGCAACAAGAATAAGGATTGCTAGGTTGAGTACAGATTGACTTTAGGAATGGAAGATGCAGATCAGATATAGACCAATACATTCAGTCAGGACCCTCACATGTATCTGTGACTGTTACATTTTGTATTCACACTGCAAGTGGGGAATTGAAGGTCTGAGTGGTCCCTCATGGTGTGTGCAATAGAAAGTGAAGGAGTGGGGTTGTCAGGACAGGGAAGGAAAGTGAAGAGAGTCAGCAAGGCATGCAGGATTAGTAATTCCTTGATTAGTTGGCAAGCTGCAAACCTGGTTCCTCTTTGAGTGAGAGTTGGTGTCCTGACAATCCACTATTCTGGGGTGAAAGGGGAGAAAATAGGAATATGTGGAAGGGAGCTCTTAGCACATGCTTCATGGTCCCTAGATGGGTTAATTCACTCTCCAAGTAATAATCCTTGGCGAGCTGGAGTTGGAAGGCAAAGTGAGAAGCTCCCTTATGGAGTTGTTGCCACAGCACTGAAAAGCCAGGGGATGACTATTTAAATAGAGAACCTTTTTCTAGAAATCCTCAGATCCAGAGCACGTGTGGCTTGCCACCTTCTCCTGCTTAGGCCAGAAGGATGGGAAGTCTCAGGCTGCAAAACAGGTACTGCGCCACCACACCTGAGCTTGGGCCCAGGCATGTCATCACCTTTGCTCCTACAGGTTTGGAGGTGATGAGAGAGGAGCCCAACAAGTGGCATTGGGGTCCCCACAATTTGTGTCCCCTTGGGCAGGATGTCTTTTGGGGGAGCAGCATCTGGCTGTGCCAGGGAACATTGAATCACCAGGGTACCCATCTGTGCTAGGGCCGTTGCAGGATCCTGCTGCTCCTCCTCTTTGACTGTTTCGTTGGGTACTAGCAGATCTTGACACCTAGGCTCCAAGACAAGAGCATAATATTAATATAGCTGTTTGTTTTGTTGTGTTAATCTTTAATATTATACTAATATATTTAATGTCACTATTTAAATGCTAATGAGAATAATAATAATAATAATAATAATAATAATAATAATAATAATAAACTTTTGCTGTAGGCTTTTATATGATCTTAAACCGTTCATGATTTCTGTTTCTTATTTTAATGCTAAGTAATATAGCTGACTGCTAACCCCTACAAAATGTTACGATTCTAGTATAAAGGATGCTACAGAGTAAACTGCAGTAGTCAAAAGGCAGAGTTAAATGTGTATATCATAGAATATGGTACCAAAGCTTGAAACGTTTTTTGGAAAAAGTGTTTTATTAATTCTCTATGTGGACAACTAGGGGGAGGGGGAAGGAAACTACATTTCTGGACATTTTCCCTTTTGACCCTGTAATTCTTTAACTCTTTTGTTCTCCATACATATTTTTCTGCATCAGTCACAAGAAGCTTGTTTCAGAGTGTTCAGACTGGAGCTGAGGTAATGGCATTGTATAAGTATGGCTGGAGCTCAGATGCTGTTGATTTTGCTGGCTTCAGTGTGCATTCATAAGAAGAGGAAGAAGAAGAAAAAGGTGGCGAGGAGGGGGGAACGACACACATTTGATTCTTCAAATCCTGGTTTACTGTAAGCCAGACAACTCCTATGGGATAGGAGATGTTTCCCACAATCATTCTAGTTTCTCTTTTGTGTTTTAGGTTTTCCCTTCATAAATCAAGTTCTGAAGAAAGTGCTGTAGGTCAGTATACATCTTATTTGGTCCTTTTTTCTTTTTGAAGACCATCTCATTGGTGACCTACCTCCTTGTTGTCAAGTCTCTTGCAATAATGTCAGTTGTTTTGCTACTTGTGTCAGGAGAAAAGAGTTGTTTTCTGAAGATCCTTTTTAACTTTAAGGAATTATTTTAAAGATATATTCCTTTAAAGCAGTATTTCCTTCAGCATTGTATCAATTCTAATAATTGCTAGCTAGGCAGACAGAGGTATGGGGTGGTTATTTTTAAGCCATAGACACTCTTCCGCCCCCTCTTGCTTTTTTTAAAATTTATTATTCCTGTATAATGAAAACCAAATGTTTTGAGTTTTTCTGATACAATTGCTTTCTTTTACTTCCATCTATGCTTTAAATAGGGATAAGTAGAAAATATACCGAAACCAGAAATTTTGGTAATGGTCATTCAGGCAGCACTCCACTTCTAGTTAATAACAGCACCATCAATCAGAAAATGAAATTATATTGTAGATTTTAAGTTTGGTTTTTATCTAACTACTCAGGCTTTGAGTAAATTAAAACTGCCCGTATTGTTTGTGAAAATGAATAAAAATACTTGCTTCTCTTAAACATTGTGCAGCCTTCCTGATCCTAAATTATGGGTGTTTGTGATGGCTATATTAACACTGACACTTTTTTCAAGGCTGAGTTCAGTGAGGAGAAACCTGAAATGGGAGGAGAAAACTGATTTCTTTTGTAAAAGTATACAAAAATGTATATATAAAATTCTGTGTCCTACTCTAGGTAAAGCAGATTGGAAAAAAAAGAACAGGTATTTCTGGCAAAACTTCAGAAAGAATCAGAAGGGACTAATGAGGCAGTCTTCTAAAGGTACCTTTTTAATGCTACTCTCTTTTAATATTAATTGTATATTAAGTTCAGAGAATAGCTTTTTATATAGCTAATAGGCACTTAACTAGGATGTATGTACTACAGTTGCAATAATTTAACAAGGATGGTCTTAATTATCTGATCGTACTATCTTTTTCATTGAATTCCACCATACTAGCTGGGTTATGTGCTATCGCCTGCTAAATCCTTTCCAAAGCTATGTTATTTAACAGGAGATTCCTTATCTCTCAGAACTATTCCATACTAACTTAAAGTTCAGCATGGGATGAAGCCATTTTATGTGGTTGTCCACAAGGCACAGGGCATAATTGTTTTCCTTGAGGAATATAAAAGCAGCCGTGCTCTGCTTACCAGCTACTCTGGCTGGTTTGTTTTGTTTTCATTTTCTCAAAGTTTGAATTTTAAATATGTTTAAAATTAAAATCAAAGCTGAGATCCTTAACCCAATCAGGATAAAAGAATGATTTTCTTCAGTAGGATTTATCAAGTTTTTAAAAATGTGTAAGTGTATTTTAGTCATAACATTTTAAGAATGTCATTATGTGCAGTATCTAACAGGGCCACTGCGCTCCTAGTGATTGTGTTGCATCAGGCGCAACTCACCACTTGCACAACAGGGAAGGGAGTTAGCGCTTTGTAAAGGAACCCTGGAGCAGAAATACTCATTTCCAGATCAGGACAGGTCAGCAGAGCTCTCTTCTGTGAGCTCCACTGACCTGTCCTGTAGCAGAAACAAGTGTTTCCGCTTGTTTCGGGTTGCTTTAACAACTGTAAGTTCTCCCTTGTGCTAGCGCTGATGCAAAAGTAGCATAGGATACTGCCCATTGTCTCACCCCTGCTCTAAATAATAGGATGGATAAAATGCTCTCACCTTTACACTCTGATTACCTTCTTAGGTTTTAGTCTGATTCTTCTTTGGTTAAAAAAGCCAATATCAAAGCTGTCTGTTGATTTTACTCATCTGGTTTATTTGGTAGCCCTTCCATTCAGATCATATTTGTACTTCATTAAACCTAACTTGGATCCTGACCAGGATAGTTTTATTTAAACTATGCTGGTACATTCCCCAACATGGCTTAGTTAATACTAATTGTATGCGTTCTCCAACTCTGCTTGAGTTGTGTTACGTTATGTTATGTTGAATGTTTAAGTTTTATCTGAGCTGGACTAAGTGTGTAAATTAATCAAATAAAATAGCTGAAAATCTTTTTAAAAATAAGATTTTTTTTTCACAGTAGTTCAGTAAACTGAGGATAAATGAATATTTCTTATTATCCCATCAAAGACAGATATGTCTTAAGATGATGAATGAGAGGCTGTGAATATAGCAAATTTGTTCAAAGATTGCTAGTAATTGGTTTACAATGCGAGGGACTCTCTTTAGAAATGATCCACTATTCCAGGCTTTGGATTAGCATTTCTTTTGCTGCTCTACCATTGCCTGTAGTGATTTTGAGGTGTAATAAATATATTCAAGGCTATGCCTTCTTTCTAAACGGTATTGACTTGAGGAAGTAAAACAGGTCACTAGAGAGGAATATTTTATCATTGTTCTTGGTCATCAAACTGCGGGGGAACTGACATTAGCTCTCCTGCCACTGCTGCTGTCCTCTACCTGACAGTGTTATTATGATCATCTTATTTTTTGGAAAAATAATTTTGTGTGTGTGCATGTTCCTAAGAATGTTGAAGGAGGATTCATTTAAGCCTAAATAGGTTGACTAACATGGAAACTATATTTTAGAGGATAGTACATTGGGAAGACATGATGATTGGGTATGCTTGATCTTCCATTTGTTTTGTTTTGAAAGATCTTTATCCTTTCATCTTTCCTATATGCCCTCAGGGGAGGATGTTGGTTATGTAGCAAGTGAGATCACAATGAGTGATGAGGAGCGGATCCAGCTAATGATGATGGTTAAGGAGAAGATGATCACTATTGAGGAAGCACTTGCAAGGGTATGTGATGCAAATACTTCGCTCTCCAGCTTTATTCCTTGATGAACTTTTTTGAGGTCACACTCTGTGCCAGTGCCAAATGAAAAGTTAGGTTACATTAATGAATCACTGGAACCTTGTGGGTAGATTGCCATAATTACTAGAAACAATACAATGGATAGGTGATTTTGTAGATTGGGGTATAAGATAATGTAATGTTTGCTTATACATTAGTGCCCTGTCTGATCAGGCCCATATATTCTGAATGCAGGCAGTTCTGTGATTAAGTGCCTTTAAAAAGTTTGACAATCACTATTCCATTGTGTGGTGTTTACCAGAGCGGTAGGGTGGTATGCATATGTATATATTGATAAATAATTGAATTGCAATATAGCTTAACTAACATGAAAGCTCTCAGCCACCACATTGATAAGATTGTTGTTGACTCTCCAGTAAAGCTTAATGGGTGCATGCTTTGAAGCTAAAACTTCAATTCATAGAAATCTTGCTTTGCTCTTTGAGAGGACTGATTTTCAGCCTTTGTATATTAGCAATTTTTACTAGAATATATCAACATGTTTAGATAAAGTAGAGCAGAATTTATTTGTATCTATCTATTTGTGTCTAGCTTCTTTCTGAACTTTCCATAGAGCAAAACAAAAGTATTGTCAAAACAGTGGGGTACAATGAAAGCAGCCTGGAAAGTGCAATGTTTCTAGAACACTTAATTTCTCCAATAATTCTTTATTGTAAAATATTTTAAATTGAATAAATGTATTTTTAGCAAGCAACAAAATTCATTGGTTACTATTTGTTGTATTTTCATTTCAGCTTAAAGAATATGAGGCCCAACATCGGCACTCAGGTAGCATGGATTCTTCTGAATGGCCTGACAGTCCTTACCCAACTTTTGATGGTTCTTCCAATTGTAATGTAAGCTTCAGTTTCTGTGATACAAAGAAAATGTCTTCAGACAAGATGGTCCCTTTTCCCAATGAAATTGGAAAAACCCTTTCATCCAATCTCAGTTATAATGCTTATTTTTAAAAGTTTTAACTCCTTTCAGTTGAATCTCATGGCTGATGGATATACAGTAATACCTTGGATTGCAAGCATAATTTGTTCCGGAACCATGCTTGTAATCCAAAACACTCTTATATCAAAGCGAGTCTCTGGCAGGCGTGAGCGGGGGCGATTTCGGCCCGCTCAAGGCGAGCGGTTACATCCCTACGACTACTTGTATTGCAAGATGTCGCTTGTTTATCAAGTCAAAATTTATTTTAAAAAATTGCTTGTCTTGCAAAATGCTCTCAGACCAAGTTACTTGCAATCCAAGGTATTACTGTAATTTGGGTATTCTTTTGCCATGGTTCAGTATGGATTACTTCCATTTTGGGTTCTTCTTTCCCAGATGGTGCAAAGAAAATACCTTTTTCACCAGAAAGTGGTATTGATGCACTAGAAACTATTATTTATGTTTCCATTTATGTATTTATTATATTTATACCCCACCTTTTTTCCTGCAAGGAACCCAAGGTGGCTTACATAATCCTCCTCCTTCTCTCTATTTTATCCTCACAACAACCCTGTGAGGTAGCTTAGGCTGAGAGTCAGTGACTAGTGGGGACTAGAACCCGGGATCTCCCGAGTCCCAGTCCAACATTCTCACCACTATGCCACACTGGCGTAGCCCATTGTACTTTTACCTAGACAACAATGGCAGGTATGATTTAAGACTTAAAATTTAAGGTGACTCATTTTAGACAGCAAAGTCAGGACCTATTCATTTCACACAACTACCTTGACATGTGATTGCCATGAAAAAAAATTGCACATATTTGCTCTAAGCATGTGGTAACCTATTGTGCGCATCTGTTCTCATATATAGGGTTGGATTTTGTGGGTGCAATTGCAAAAGCCGGTTTTTGAGCATTTGTGATATGCCTAATGTTGATTCTTGCTCATGAAATGGCACAAGCTAATTCATTTTCATGGCTGCCATGTACCCAGTATTCATACAAATACAGCCTGAGTTAAGATCAAATTAAACTTGCTCTAACTCTACTAAGATGTTAGTGTTTCTGTGACCAATCCCAAGCGTGTTTACACCTTCAGATCCCAGTAAGGCTCACATTTTCCATGAACGCTTTGGCTGTTATCCTGTGGCTAGCTAACGTTGCTTCTTTTTTGTTTGTTTATTGGATTTATAACTTGCTCCATACCAAAGTATAAATTAAGATGATTATCTGAGAATATGTCATACTTGATACATGTTAGTTATTTTAAAATACAGGGTTGTATCCAACAGTGTCTGTCTGCCAGTGGAACAGATACTACTGAAGAATGGATTTCCTCCCCCCCTCCCATAACCCCCTGTATACTTCCCAAATCTGCTTAGAAGGGTTGGGGGATCCTCCAGAGCAGATTTGGGGGAGTGCAGGGGTTCAGGGGGTAGGAGAGGGAATAGGAAGTTCCATTGTGCAAGTGGAAGTCCACTTACACAAGGTTGGATGGAACCCATAGTAATTTTCAGTAATCTATTTTGTAATGCTTCCTTATAAGAATAACAGTGCGATTTTGAGCACATTTACTCAGAAGGATGTCCCAGGGTGTTCAGTGGGATTTAATCTCTAATCAATGAGTTTCTAATCTGAGGTAATAACCTTGCCAAACATGCAGCTACAGAATAAAGATGCTGTTCTACTGAGCATTTTTTAAAGTATAAAATGAATGTGGAGTGTTTGTGTGGTGTGAACTGTTTTAAAGAACAAAATAAGTAAACTGATTTGCATGCATACAGCTGAGCAGCACATTTTTTATTTTTAAAAAATCTGTTGACGTGTCATGGTGAAAAGAGGTAATTTATATAGATCTTGGTCCTTTCTCTCAAACTCCTGTCATTTACACTTTTTCTAATGACAAATTGAGATGTTTGAACCCTTGCCGAGCTAAAATACAGGAACAATTAGCAAAGGACAGGGTGCCATCTCCCCTGTGTCTGCCCTCTGTTGTCACTGTACTGTTAATTCTAGGCTCAGTTTGGAGGGTTCCATTTTTTGTCTTTCTTTTGAATATGCCAAGCCAGCAGCTGTATTGGATGTATGCCAGGCACATGCAGATTAACATTTAATCTTCTCATTGTAGTGTGTCCAGTTCATACTTTAGGAAGTATGCATTATTAAAGACTTTACCATTCTTGTCATGTCCATCCTTTCTGAAATGAAATTAATGTTTCTGGATCAGGCCTGCAAGTTGTCTTCTCTCCCTCCTCTCCATCCCTATCCATTACCATCATGATTTAAAATGCATTTGAATGTTCTTTTTGCCAGAAGGGCTGTTCTTGCTGGGCCTTTTCAGAGGATTTTGTTGCTAAAAGCAGTTTGTATTTTGTGGAATGAAGTCCCTCTCCTAGATTTCTCAGTAAGTGTTTACAGGTGTATGTTGCCTTCTCAAAGGAGCTGGGTTGCCTGAAAATGTAATTCAGGGGTGGGCAGTGTGTGGCCCTCCATATGTTGTTAGACTGCAACTCCCATGAGCCTTAGCCAGTATAGCCCACGGTAAGGGATGATGGGAATTGCAGTCCAAAAACATCTGAAGGGCCACAAGTTGCCCACTCCTGATTTAAGTACTGACTTTAAAAAATAAAAAAAAAAAAGTTTATGTTACACTTGAATTCTTCTAGGTTACATGTCATGTAATCATAGATAATGAGTCAGAAGGAATTAAAAGACCAGTTAGTCTATGAACCCATCCACCCCAGAACCAGACTGCAGTGTACCACAGGCTGAAAGCAAGTGGCACACTACATAGAATATACAGTCATGCCTTGGATTGAGAGCATAATTCGTTCCGGAAACATGCTTGTAATCCAAAACACTCTTACATCAAAATGAAATCCCCTAAAAAAAATTTGTACAGAGATTTTTAATTTAAGCCATACTACAGTACTTGTATTGCAAGACGTCACTTGTATATCAAGTAAAAAAAAATTAAATAAATATTTAAAAATTTGCTTGTCTTGCAAAATGCTCTCAAACCAAGTTACTTGCAATCCAAGGTATTACTGTGCTCCCAGAGTCTTTATCCAAGTGTAACCTGAAATGAAAACATCCAACTGCAAATATGTTGGGTCAATAACAAAACCCACTCATGAGTCTTCCAGAGGGATATTTGGAAGCAGAGCAGTAAGCAGCTCCACACTAACCAACGTCTTGTCCCTAGTTCTAGCAAAGACATGAAGGAACATTCACCAAAAAACCCCCAAAAGACTATGTGGGGGTGGAGAGGATGACACTTCTCTGACCCAACAGACTGAAAATCTTTCTTGAAGTCTATGCAAAGAATATAGACAATACATATATTTATTTATTTCTGAGAGTTCTGTCCAGCATTATTATCCTAATGTGCAGTGGCACTTTACAGGATATCAACAAGAAAATGGAACTGTCTCTGAGGAAATTACAGTCTAAAATTTGACACAGGTCAGGAACAAATTTGGCACAGGGAAGCCAGAGAGGGGAAGAAGATAGAGGTGAGGGTAACCAGGGAAAGAATACTATTATTAGTTCATAGGCTTTTATGCCACATTTTAGGGTGTTCGCTCTCCTAAGCTGGCTCACAAAGCAATCAGTAAAGCAACGATATAATAATATTACAAGCTATTAAAACAATAAAATAGCAAACAAAACTTTAACATTAAAATAACAGCAGCAGATAAAAACCGTTATTAAAACACGGTGCCATCAAATCACTCAAAAGCAGACAGGAATAAAAACATTTTTACAGCTCTTCTAAAAGCCGATGAAGAGAAGGCCATATGTGTTTCCCTGGAGAAGGTATTCCACATACATGTTCAATTCAGTTACAAATACTTGGGTTTAGTATCATTAAGGGATTGGAACTAAGTGATTGTGCCAAAGTTTTCAGGGGAATGGTGTTATGTGGATTAGTTAGAACACGGGTGGGCAACTTGTGGTTCTCCAGGTGTTTTGCTGACAACTCCAATCAGCTCTCACCATTGAGTATGTTGGCTAGTGCTGATGGGAGTTGTGGCCCTCCAGCAGGGATGTTGAAGAGTCCTTGGTCTCGAGTCACGAGTCGAGTCACGAGTCTTTGGACCCGAGTCTCGAGTCCGAGTCCGAGTCCTTGGTCCAAAATGGTGAGTCACGAGTCACGAGTCACAAGTCCCTCCCAAAGCTGACTCCACGAGTCCCTATTAAAATCAATGGGGGTTTTCCCAACAAAATAAGGCTATTTCAGATGTGTGGCTTAAATAAATTCTAGGCACAAGTGTGCCTTTTTATTTCAAAACTCTGCAACTGATTTTGGCAAGAACAGACCAGGCAGACAAACCCAAAATGTCTGAAAGGTTGCATTTTAGGAAAATGATTTTAAAAAATAAACTTGCTGTACTTCCTAAAACCTATCCATGTTGCATTTGAGGAACACGATTTTGGAACACGAGTCCTTGGTCTCGAGCCCCGAGTCGAGTCTCGAGTCCCATTGAAAATATTGGGACTCGAGTCCGAGTCGAGTCAGAGGGGGGACTCAGTCCGACTCACGAGTCGAGTCCTCGAGTCCGAGTCCCCATCCCTGCCCTCCAGATGTTTCAGCCTACAAGTTGATGACCCCTGAGTTACATCCTCCATCATGAGGAACTACATGTATAGAATTCCCTCTCTGCCTCTTCTGACCTCCAGAAGAAAGGAGAGGCCTCCTTTCCTGGGAAGACCATAATTTGAGGACCATTTTTTAATGTTCACTTACCTCCTTGGTACGCATGCACTTAAGGATCTGTCACCACCACTGCACATGATTCCAGCTTCTGCAAGCTGTCAATGATTTTCTTTCTTTCTTTCTTCATTTGATCTGAGCATCTGTTTCAGAGTCTTGCTGGAAAGCAGGTGACGCCAGAGAGGTAATTGTTGGGTTGCCAGACAGAATAAACTTCAGTGGGCCAAGACATCTAGAGTAGTCCACCCTTGAAAGTATTCCCTGTCCTCTTCTCTGATTCCTGCAATAATAATCACTTATCTGTAGGCGCTGGTCCTAACCTCTCTGTAGGCAGCCAAGCTCTCAATTTGAAAGGCATAAAAAAACTATTTGGCAGGTCATTGTCATCCCATTCCCCCTCCCCGCCCCCCACAGATTATTGAGGCTACATTGCTCACTCCATGTACTCTGTAGCAAGACTGCTGGTTCTTTACCATGGCCTAGTATGTGACAAGCCATTTTAAGCTTAGGCATATACATGTTCCTGCTCCACATCAGCTGTTCTTCTCTTGTTCTAACCCTTTGCCTGCCTCCCAGCTCCCATATCTATCTAAATAACACCCACTGCCCGCTATCTAAATAACACCCACCAGATTAGACCTCTAAATCAACATTTATCTGTAGGGTATACCATAAGTCAGGTCAAATAGTTGAATAGTTGGCCTTAAGGTACTTCTCAGACATAGGATTCTAGGATTAGCTATTGCTTTTCAGTCACTCAGTGATCAGGCTCAGTTCATATTCTTCCTCTGCCCTAACTTCATGCCAAGAAAGGTAATACCATCATCCATTCTCTTCCCATCTCACCACCAGCATTTTAATGAATTGATAAAGGGTTGATTCATTCTCATCCCTATGTCCCCCCCCCTTTAATAAGGAGAGAAAGGTCCTTAGCTCAGTGGCAGAGTGCACATACCTTTGCATGCAGATTTCCCAGACTCCATCCCCAGCATCTCCAGTTAAAAGCTCTCACATAACAAAACTGGGAAAGTTTGTTCTCTGCTTGGGATCTTGGAGAACCACTGCCAGTTGGAGTAGACAATACTGGGCAAGATAGACTAATGATTTGACTCAGTATAAGTCAAACATTATATAAGGCAGCATTATATGTCCAGCAAGACATTGTTCATGCTCCCTTTGTCTACGGGGGCAGAAGAACAGAGGCTTATCCTCTGCTCTATTCCTTCACTGCCTGCCAGAGAGAAAATTGTGCCTTTGGTTAAATAGAACTTGTGTACATCTTCATGCATCTGTGACTGAATGAATAAGTACAGGTAAGAAGATATATGTGCTTGTAGGGATGCATCTGCATGTAAATGTCGCAGCTTATATATAGCTTTTGGGTGGTTGGGTATGCAGTTCACTGACTAGGTTTACATTTGACAATTCAGTCCAGAGAGCTTCCCCACCTCTGTGCTAGGTTATGGGCCAAATTAAAACCAAGTGTTCTTTAATGGCTATTCCTCAGAAATTGCACCTACTTGTGATAAGGTCATGTTTGATACTGTGCCACCAGATGGAAATGGGAAAAGAGATGCTTGTCAACAGGATTTACAGAAATGAAATTGGAAGCTACTAACATGTTCAAATTACATCTGTGCAGACAGCCTAATTGACCTCCAAATCTGATGCAACTGGACAGAATGGCAAGGCTTCATTAACATTTCCTTCATTCCACCTTAACACGCTGCCATGTACTTCCTCCCTCATTCCCCATATGTGACAGCTTCCTAATTCCTCATTTTATATTCAGTGGAAAGTTGAGACTTAACAAGTTCCCTGTGTGGAATGTATTATTCTCACTGTGAATCCGCCAGCTGGGGATGCTGTAAAAGTAATGAATTTCCTGCACTCATCCAAATCTTACAGGAGAGCATGCGCACGCGCGCACGCACACACACACACACACACACACCAGATCAAAATCATCTTCATCTCCAAACTCGTGATTTTAAGTGAGACTTCATTTGTTTGCCACCGGTGTAAGGTTTTCTTTTTTGCTGCTACTTATTGTGACTTCATTCATTTTCAACCTGAAAAATATATTTACAAATGAATGACACTAATTGTTGTATTACTGGGGTTGTTACCTGTTTATTTTCTTTAAAGTCTTAATCTTTCATGTTTTAGACTATTGATTGGTAAAATCTGCATATTTTCTTTGTTTTTAGATTACACAGGTATGTGTTGCAGAAGAGCCTGTCTTGGGGTCTAACTATATGCTGCACACACACACACACACACACACACCAAAATCCCAGTGGCTCATTAGAAAGCTCATTAGAGAAAAGCCATTTTGTGCAGGAGCAGCAGGCAGAGGAGTGTGTGTGTGTGTGTGTGTGTGTGTGTGTGTTTAACCCTTTCCCCTCCTGCCACTTTTGTGCTGCAGTGCTTCACCTTGTGTAATCTTACCAATTATTAGATCAAATTGTGCAACCTTAACTTCATGTGTGAATTTAACCATATTAAGGTTGCAATCCGGTACACATCTGGGAGAAAGACCCATTGAATACAGTGGGGTTTAGGTCTGAATAAACATGAATAGGATTGGATGAACATAGATTAGGATGCACTTCAGCCACTTTAAAATCAGATTTTATTATATGCGGAGATGCTTGTTTTGATTAATTGGTTGTTCTCAGTGTAAAAGTTTCCAGAATAATAGGGACCATACTTGGCAAGCAGATGTATCATGATCTTGTCTATTTTGAACAAATCGAGAGCTAGTAATCTATGGTGGCACAAATAATGGAGCAGAGGTTGCAGTTGCAGTTTTGTGACCCCTCCACAAGTCCTACCATGACTGATAATACTAAGCCCCATTCATTCTTAGATATGTACATCCCAGGTGATGGGAATTATCCTGAAGCTTGACCATACAAAATAGTATCAGAACTAGGAGGTTCTCTTTGCTCTGTGTAGTACCTGATAGACAGTATTTGAGGAATGATGGAGTACACAGAGCATGGAAACATCAAGCAGATTGAGTTAGTAGCAAAGAAGATTTTGGAAATAGTGCTTTATTGTACTTATCAGTATCAAATATGTCTAGTCCCTAGTGAGTGGTCTGAGAGTGCCTGCAAATGATGTCTTTCCATTGTGGAAGCTAAGTGAGTGTGGATCTGATAAGTGTCTGGATGGGAGACCCCTAGGAGCTCTATGCAAGATTCTCTGAACTTTCTAAAGGAAGAGTAAGATGTAAGTTAACTAAATAAAAATTGCCATATTAATTTAGCCACCACAATGTGATCACTTTGCAGAGTAAAATGTGATCATTTTGCGGAGACCTGGAGGGGAGGAGTGCAGCTAGCTTTGGGAAGGCAGATTTCAAGTTTTTAGTATCTGAAACAAGAATGTGCTCCCTTCCAGTACCCAGATATCTGGCTGCCTCCATCATGGGTAGGCAGGCTTCATTGGGGCTCACATCTCCCACATAAAAATCCCAAATAATAACCCTGAAAAAATAGCAAAGTGAGAATCAGAGGAGAAACCTTCAGCAGTTAACCTGCCCAAGTTCCCCTCCCACTTCATCTCAAGTTAGACAGGGGAAGGGATCCTCTACCATCCCACTTGTCTTCTCTCCACTGTGGAAGACAACAAACAACAGCTAGTTGCACTTGGGCTGCTGCTGCACAGGTGTCTCCCCAAGAATACTGCAGCCTCTCGGCATCTGCCACTGCTAGCCTCATCTCTCCCCTGTACTCGCAGCCACACAGGCAGAGTCTAGGAAGCAGGATGGCTTGTTGTCAACAGAGCCTACTAAACCTGCCAGGGAGAATTACAAGAATATAAGTACCAACCCCATGAGAAGGGGAAGGGAAGCCTTCAAGTCCACATATTTTCATGAGAGACACTCTGAACTCAAATGGTAAGCCACCCTACCCTTTATTGAGAGGGAAAGCATCTACCTAGACTTTATCAGGTGAATCAAAGCAATTTTTCATCACCTTTTGGTGCAGGCAAAGCCAGACTTTCCAGTATTTAATGTCTGTAGAGAGCTTGTTGGTAAGAAGGGATCTGTTCTGTGGAGAGAAAGCCAGAGCATACATTGAACCCTGACACCTTGAACCCTGACACACTGATCCCTGACTTGTTTTTCTCGTTCCACTCGCCATCCGGCTGCATAATCCCCACCCAGGGCATAGGAGACACAGTTCTGGGCAGATGGAGGCACAATTCACATCTGCACAATAGGGCATATAACATTCCGGAGAGGGTGGGGGTGCAGTCTCAAAGAGCTGCAAAGTACCCCAAAGTGCTCCAAAACACCCAGGAGGAGTCAACACCAGGAGACGCCACCGGGACCCAGCCCACCTGGTCAGCAGGGGCGGGGAGAGGGAGTAAAGGGTTGAAAAAGGATGTGCCAAAGGACCAGAGGTTGTTGGGAACACGGTGCAGGCTTGCACAAGTCAGGTCGCTAGCTCTGGCTAGGACCAAGCAACTTCCAACCCTGGGTGGGATGCCCGGCAATCAGCAAAGCAAACCGCTACGTTAGAACCTAGAGTCAGAGTCTCTGGTGTCAGGTAATATTCTGCATTCGAGCAAAGCCTCCTAGAAAACCAACTGAATGCTTCTGTTTCCGATCTGAATTGACTGTTATGTTTATACTGTGAAATTCCTGTAGTCCATTAGTTCCGCTCCATTAAACTTTGCTGAAACTGACTAGATTGTTGCTCCCCTGTGTTCTGGAGGGGATTCTCTGTCAATTTCACTCGCGGCTGGGAGAAAAGTTTTGACAGCCGCATACCGGGCACGACTTCGGTGCCGGTTAACCCCTAAGGTACCGAACCCGCGCAACGGACCAGGTTCGGTCCGCCACATGTTCCCTCTTCCAACAGTGGCAGATATTTCTCCTGCTCCTACAGCCACTCTAGGGACAGACATGGAGCCTTCCATGGATGCTTTTCTCCTTCCCCCTATAGGAAAAGGACCAGAGGTCACCCTAGATCTAGGGTTTACTGTTGTTCCAGAAACAACTCCATATCTAGATCCTACCACACACATTGTTCTAGGTCCACCTAGCATTTCAGTTGCCACTCTCCTTCCCTGATGATAGGATCAAAGATCCACAAGTGAGGTGAAAACATGTCCACCAACTAATGAATGTGGGGTAGGAAGAGGAACAGGGTGACTTCACCAGTAGCCTCTTCCATCCATGGGGGCCAAGAAGTCCAACTCAACCTCTTGTGTGTCCCTTACTGATGGCGCGTGAGTGACAGCAGAGCCCCGTGTGTGCGAGATGGGAGATTAAAAATCCTGTTCGTGTGTAGAGGCCCATTTATCCACACACAGAAATCCAGATCTTTCTCCCCCCTCTCTCTGCGCAGCGTGCAGCGTTTCGGTTGCAATCAGCCAGCCAGCTTTCCAGCCTGTAATCCGACTCCAGCAGCCAGCTCCCGTTTGCAGATAGCAAGGAAAAAACTCTGTAACTCCACAGGTCTATTCTACCTGTTTATTTACTTAGCAAAGTAATATTCTACAGGGTATACATTTCCTAGTTATAGTCCATGTGCAGAGTACAATGCATAGCAAGCATTTATTCCAGTGGAGCAAGTTGAGCTTTACCCCACCTCAGCAAAGACGCTACATTGTTGCATAAGTCCAGCAAGCAATAGTCAGAAGAAAAGAGTGAAGAGAGAGAACAGTCCTGCTCCTCTCTAAAATGGCTCCAGACAGAAAAACAAGTCAGTACGTCACCAGAACATCTAAACCATGTGACTAGCTCATACTGTTCTCACACTTTAGTAACCCCTGCGAAAACACGAGATTCTAGAGAGACATAATAAACTTGTTTACCCGCCATTCTGTCCCTTCCATGTGTAAACAATGTGCTCCAGCTTGTGAATGTGATACATATCCCTTACATACTCTGTGTCCCTTACATACTCTGATTCTCTGCTCAATCCAAAAAGATCAAGGCAGATCTTCAGCAGAATCCATGGCCTTGGGGAGGGAATATGGAGAAATCAGAGAACCCAGGATACAAACCTGCCCAGGGTAGGCTTTTTCCTCATAGTCGTTTTCCAAAATTACTGATCAGAGCTGTGGAGGCTCTCAACTAGATTTAACTGAAATTCTATCCTAAACCATCTGGTATAGTATCCACTTTTCACACACACACACACACACACACACACACACTGCCCTTTCTAACCTCTTCAGTGCCTTTTCTAATTTCATTCAACTATATCCTTCATAGAGAATGGGAAAAAACCTCTGAAGCCAAGTCACACCATCCTTTCTTTGAAAAATTACCAGCTACCCCAAGGGAATGTCTGCCTTGTAATTCCCACATTAAATGCCCCACTGCTGCCCTGAGCAGCAATGGAAAGACTGCTTTAGAAAGCACTTCTACCTTCAGATTCTGTCAAACTCCCAGTCAACTACCATGGCAGAAGGGCAGAAACTGCTCTTTGCAGAGGCTGAAATGCATCAGCAATGGCTTTGGGAGATTCCTCCACAGCCTCAATGCTTGCAAGAACAACTTTCACCTGGGTGATGAACTTCTGGAGAAAGACTCCTTGGACAAGGATACCAGGGACTTTCTCAGGAAGATCCTATTGTCCACAGGCAGCCTTCCTGGCAGATGCTTCATGAACACTTTCCAGCTCAAGGAGAAATCAGCGGCCTCCAGTATTGTTGCCAGGTAGAACCTCTGGCTATGTAACTGAAGTGAATCTAGCTACATCTCTGCCTTCATGATCAAAATTGAATCTAGCTAGTGTTCTAATATCTGGAAAATATGTGTTCAAAAATCTCCTACAGGCTATACTAATTGAGATGAAGGGCAAGAAAGAAGCCCTTCCAAATCCTTCAGAGTAAAGAAGATAAAAGCCACCAAACAACTGAGGCTTTTTTGTCCCTCAGTCTTCCTACACTTCCAAATAGGCTTTTAGAGATACCAAACATAGATGGTAGCAAAAAGCCCAAGCAAACCTAGATGGCAAAAAAACAACCCAACAACCATACACAGAACCGGCCAGTCGTCTTACCTTCTTTGCAGACACCTGTATTTCCTCAACAAATGACCAAAGGATCTGGAAAACAGTCTTCTGAGGACATGCCTTGGAGTACCAGAAAATTCCCATGCACAAGTTCTTTCCAGTCCCTATCTCCAGCAATTCAGTGAAACATCAATAGATGATAAAAGCCATCCATCTTCTCATGGAGATTCATGGCATTGAACTGGTACCTCACTGTCACAGCAGAATGGCTCAGTAGGCAGTAATTGCAACCAGTGGGGTGGGCCTTGAGCCCCATAGTGTTCAACAACATAAGGTCCAGTTTCAGAGAGCCAGTCATGGACCTGTTCGCATCTCCTACCAACAAGGAATTTTAAAAGTTCGTAACAAGGTACCAGAAAGGAGGGTGCAAGCAAACCAACCCTCTGAGGTCAGAATGGCCCTCACGCTTCCTGTATTCATTTCCAGCTCCTTCTATTCATCCCTCAAGTGATACAGAAAATATGCGAGCAGAAGGAAAGCTAATTTCACTGAGAGGGCCGAGGTGCCTTTGGTTCTTGGAATCAGTAAGAAGTTCTACATCAGAGTTGTGAACTCTGTTGAAGACTCCAGAATGACAAGAACTCCTAGTACACCAGGAAATAGGGCTAACTCAAGTTCATCACCTGACCCCATGGATACACTAGACAAGTGAATGACATACTTCTTCAATCCCAAAGAGCATCCACCAACAGATCTTATGGCAGCACATGGAAAGCTTTTCTGAAGTAGTGCTCAAAAAACAGCAAAGATCCACTATAGACAGGCCTAGTTGAGGTCCTTCTTCTTATAAGTGGGTCTAGCCTCTGCTCTCAAACTTCAAACCCTCTGTCGATAGCTTTCTGCACTAGCCTGCATTCAGGGTACTGTGAGTTAGACACCTTACGCCTAGTCCTTCTTCTGGTTCTTCCTCCATCCAGATGGTTTCTGGCTGCCTTAACAGCTTGCCCTCGGGTTGAAAACAAAATCTTTTGTCAGTCCAAAACAAAATCTCCCTCATCCATGATTTAATTGTGGATGATAGGGCCAGCCTGGTGTGTATTACTGAAACCTGTGGGGGAAGGTCTCTGCCAGCTGTGCCCTCCTGGGTATTTGGTGCAGCACCAACATAGACTTAAAAAGGGACTTGTTCCCTGTAGTGGGATGCAGCACTTTCCATCAAGTTGCACCCATTGTTAAATCCTTTTTTTAATAACTGAAAACTCTGAATTGTTAACCTTTTCCAAACATGCCTCAGCAATTATTTCAATGTTGAGGCAGACCTCCTGGGAAGAAACTGAAATTATAATTTTTTCCATCTTGAATGTATGACAGGAATGTTCTATTAATTTCACCAGGCACTTTGACACTGGTTAATATGTTATGTGTTCCTCACTAAAGTGGCCATTGGAGCATTCTTGTGATTTCGCCATAATTAATACCATGTCCCAAATGTCCACTTTTGCTGAATTCATTAGCTGACTTCAGTGGACTGACACCCAACATAGAGTTAATGCTTAATGCAAAGTGGTAAACATTGTTTTCTTTTAATAAAACTTCCTTGAATGCTATGTGGATATGGTTTTTTTTTAATGCAAACTTAAATATGTCCCCAATTATTACAGTCTCACTCTGCATAATATTAAATACACTGCTTTGTTGTGGTTGAGCAACCACCACACAGTCGACAAAGAAAAAACAAAGATGGTTGGCTTAGTTTGCTGAACTTGTTCTCATCTTTTGGGGAAGGCCATCTTGTGTACATTCAGGTTGGAATCCAGGCTGTGCGTCATCACCAAGCTGTGACCAAAGCAATGTATTACAGGGTTACAAGCCACACCAGCAAAGAACACCTTTGCACAGCAGTAGAAAGATAGACTGCTGACTGGGACTGGCCAGTGTGATCATATTATACCAGTACTTCCCCATCTGCACTGGCTGCAGTACATTTCCAGGCCCAATTCAAAATGCTGGTTTTAACCTTCAAAGCCCTAAATGGCTCGGGGCCAGGTTTTCCCAGTTGTGGAATGCTCTCCCCAGAGGGTCTCGCCTAGTGCCTACGTTATGGTCTTTTTGGCGCAGGTAAAGAACTTTTTATTTTCCCAGACATTTTAAGAATGCTTTTTTTTTTTAGTGCTTTTAGTACTTTATTCTGCTGCTGGTTTTAATTCGACTTAATGTGCTGGAATGGTTTTATTATTTGCTGCTGGTTTTATCTTGGTTTTATTCTGTGCTGTTTTAATTTCTTTACCTTACTGTTTCATCTCTACAGATAACTTTGTTTCATTCCTGGGACCTTGCCCTCTAACATGCAAGGAGCAGAGCCTGAAATAACTATTGGCCCATCACTGCCACAGCAGGCAGTGGTTAACAGCCTATTTCCAACCCAGACATGTGTACAGTCATGCCTTGGATTGGGAGCATAATTCGTTCTGGAAACGTGCTTGTAATCCAAAACTCTTGTATATCAAAACGAAATTCCCCCCAAAAAATCTGTGCAGAGATTTTTAATTTAAGTCATACTACAGTACTTGTATTGCAAGACGTTGCTTGTATATCAAGTCAAATTTTTTAAAATAAATATTTAAAAATTTGCTTGTCTTGCAAAACGCTCTCAAACCAAGTTACTTGCAATCCAAGGTATTACTGTATGTCTGCACATTCAAACTGTACTGCAGGGTGAGTCAGGAGGGAGCTGCTTGTTTGACTGAGAACCGCTCACTATGTGCTTTTGATGTCCTAACTTGGCACATTGCTGGAACTGACAGTATGTAGCCAGACATAAGATAGTGTGTCTGTGTCTTTCTGTGTGTATTTAAAACATTTCTATCCTGCCTCTCCACCTAGTTGCCCAGTGTATAAAATTTTAAAACAAACAATTAGAACAAATAATAAAAAATAAACAAGAAATTGCAAACCAATCTGTTTGCAAACCAGTTGTAATCAAACTTACAAACCATCAGCAGCAGCAAAAAAAAAAATTGTTAGGGAAAAATTCAGAGGGGTAAAATGTTCTTTGCCTGACTCCTTAAAACAGAAGCATAAGGGCTAGGCAGACCTCTCTGGGAAAGGTCTTCCAGAGGTAGGTTTGCCGCCCACCTAAATCTCTGCAAGCAGGGGATCCAGAGTAGGACCTGTGATGAAGATCTAACAGGCAGTTCTGAGCAAGACAAAGCACCCTTCAAATACCCTGACCCTAGGCTATTCTAGACTCCTAGGTTGGCTGAGCCTAAGCCATTCAGGGCTTTGCAAGTCAAAAAAAAAAGCTGGTAAAGCATTTTAAATGTGGTTTTAAACAATTAGGAAAACAAGAAGCTCAAATGTTATTAGACAGCCTTCCCCAAGCTGGGTCCCTCCAGATGTTTTGAACTACTACAACTGCTGTCATCCCTGACCATTAGACATGCCACCTGGGACTGGTGGGAGTTGCCCAAAATATCTGTAGGGACCAGGTGGGGGAAGACTGTTCTAAGCAAATTAAACTTTCATACACTTTTAGTAACTCTTCTTTAAAGGTAACTCTCATTGTTTCCATTGAACAGATTAAAAAAAACAACAACCTGGGAGGTTTGTATTTCTTAGTGCTACAGCCTTCTCTTGTAGTAGTGGCAATAGTATTTGATGGGTAATTCCTCTTCCTTTCCCCCCATTTTTCTTTCACTGAAATTCCATTGGCAATAATTAAGGAACTGGGGGCCAGGAAGAGGTCAGTAAGTCTCTACCAGTGAAACCAGGGATTGTTTCCCATGTACAACACTCTCTTTTTTCCATCCTTGTGGCAAATAGATTTGCTTAGAGCCGATGACTTCTGCCTTTCTTGTAAGTTATGCAGCTAGTCAGGGGGGTGGGGAGATAATTGTGTGAGCAAAGAGCAGCCAATTGATTGTGTTTAGATCCCCCCCCCTCACCCATTCCCTTCACATACCAAGTAGTGATTAGTAGAGCCAGTCTTATGTCTGATAGTGCAGCTCCTGAATACAAGCATTTTGAGCAAAGGGTGGATTTCAGCATAGTTCTTTTAAGGGAGAAAAACTTAAGTCTAAAATTTGAGGTTAGAGCTGAGAAAAGCAGCACTCGAGGGTTATTCAGAACAGTATGTCAGGCCTTCTAAATGCCAAAGCTGGTAAGTCATCAAGTCTGTGGCACACTATTCAGAGGATGTGCTTCCTATCTTGTAAGGGGAGGGGGAGGAAGGGAAGAGAAGAGAAGGCTTTTCTCTTGTAGTTATATGTCACGGCGTGCTAAGTTGTTCTAATCTTTTTTTTTTTAATTTACCAGTCCCTGGTTTTAATTATTTATTTAAAAGGGTTATATGCTGCTCTATCAGGCCAAAGCCTCTCAGAGCTGATAACACGGATTTTTCTGCATTTCTGTCCTTGCTATTTAGGGACACAATGTAGGCTTTTAATAAAGTTATACAGCATAGCTTGTGTTCTCCTTTTTGCATTTTTTCACTTTTGTCCAATGTAAACTAGGGATTGATTTGGCTTTAATTTTAATATGAACTGACCTAATTTGTATTTCCCAACCTAATACATGAACCGGAACACAGTTTTCTTTCAGTTTTCACACTTGTCTGAATTTTGTGACGTAGTTCTCCAGTTATTAAAATGCATACAAAAATGTGTGCATTAGGGGAAGTTGCACAGAAAAATGAATACATCAGGAAAAATGTGACAAAGGTGTATGCATTTTTGTCTGCGTTTCTCCTAATAGGCCTTTTTCTACCCTTTTAAATTATACATTTTAAAGTATTGCTCCTAATTTTGCAATTTTCTACATATTTCTCCTGTATGCATTTTTGTATGTACTTCATACATTGGGGCAAATGTGGACAAAAGTGCATACATTACCAGAAATGCATACAAAAATGTATAAATTTGCAGAAATATGTACAAAAATGCATATATTGGGGTAAATTCATTTTTTAAAAAAAAGTGTGTTAATTTTCATGCACACTTTGAACCGAAGAATTCACAGACTGATACAGAAATGGGACAGAACAAACTTGTGCTTCAAAATCTTTGAATGCTATAGAAACTGAAGCAGACAGATTTGTCCATTCATACAGTAAACCCTTTTTTCAAAGTGACTGAGAGGTAGAGGTGGGGAAGATGAAATCAATGTGTCCTTAAAATGGAAAGCAAATCCTCTGGTCCCCCACCCACCCCAATTCATCTTGGAAATCTAGAATGGCCAAGGCAGATTGTGTAGTATCTGGCCTTACAATTAGTCTCTGTGTGCATATCCCTCTAGAATACTCTGACCCTGATACTTGGGCAGAGAAGTACGGGCAAAAATGTTACTGGCAACCAAGACCTAAGATTAAACAGACAACTTCGTGGTTAGTTGTGGCACAACATCTACATGATTGCACACTATCATAATCCATTGCCTAGGATGTTGCAATAGCGCAACTGTGTGGGAAGAGCCACTGCACCAACTCACATGAGCTTTAGCATAGAATAGAAGCCACTAGATATTTGTTTATTTTAAAATATTTATATACCACTTCCCATTTAAAAAATCCTAAAGCAGTTTACAACAAATTATAAAACAATACATCATTATAAAAGCACAACTGCCACTTTGCTATTAAGTCAGGTTCAAGGTATTATTATTGACATATAAAGCCCTAAATTTAAGACTGGGTTGCCTGAAAGATGATCTCCTCTTATATAGACCTGTTAGACCACTACAATCTTCAGGGTAGGCCTTGTTGACTATACCATGTCCTGCAGAGTCACATCTGGCAGTAACACAGCAATGGGCCTTCTCCATCATGGCACCCTCTCTGTGGAATGACCTCCCTTCTGTGATATGTCAGGCAGCGATGATCATATGCTTTCAATAATTATGAAAAACATACGTACTTGTTTACCCTGGTGCAACGTCAATGGCATAAGGAGAGAGGCAGCATTGGATACTGCCTTGTGTTTCTTTAGATTGTAAATATTTACTTCTGAAAATTATTTGAAATTACCTTTGGTTGAGACATAGGAAACCATGGGATTTAGAGCAAGAACAGAAAACTGAAGAATGTACAACTTTTAGGAGGACATATTAGGAATACGGTTAATTTCCTGAGTTATAATCACACTTGTTGCAGGAAGAACAGGATAATGACTTCCAAGCAGCAGTAACAGCTTGGCTTTATAGTTTTCTGACCATCTGACAAATGTTTCAGTTTACTATATGTAGTACTTGGTAACTGCAGATGCTGTTGATCTTGTTCCTGTTCCCCTGTGGTCCTCCGTGCAGTTGTGGAATAGAATGACCCAAGCTGGCTCACTTTTCTCCCGGATTAGAACATTGCTGATGTGTCAGAGATGCACTTGTTCCAAAAGAAGCTGAGAAAGGGACTCCGCCTTAGCACGTGTGCCAGAAAAATGGGCCCCGTTGGTCTTGCACCATTCTGCAGGCTGCTGAATAGTGTGCTATTCCTTTAAAGCAAGGATAATTTTCTGAACTGGCTTGGTCAGTTTGTTATGGTTTAAAGCTGTGGAGCCAGCTGTCTGCAATCTGATGTAATGTTGCCATGGAAACTCAAAATGAAACACTTAAGCATTCACTACAGAATTTTTGTATCCAGCATTAGCCAAAATAATTAAGACTTGAGCCATTAGGGGCTTTTGGATGAGAGGGAGGCAGGGGAAAAACTTGCAGCAGCATGGATGAAAAGCTGTTCCTGTTTACAGTACTGCAAATCCATGTGTTTTATTCTTTAGAATATCCAAGGAGGTCTCTTCATAGAACTGCTTTTGAGATAGAGATGGTTATGCATGTTGTAAGGCTTTGTTTTTGGCACTGAGTTGTTAGCTGTGATGAAACATATTGGAACAGAATAGCTGTGTGAATGTACAGGGGAAAGCACAATTAGAGTTGTTGTATTGTAAGGACTCTTACCTCTGAGTGGGATGCCTACAGTGCAACATGCCATAAAATGCCCTTTTTTTCTGACCTAGGAAAGATCTTTCCCTGTAGGGAACCATTTAACATGGCAAATATTATACATTTCCTGTAATGCTTTCCTAGTCAAAGCAGGGTGTCTTGGAGAGTGTCTCTCTTCCCACCACCCATATTCATTTGTGTGTATGTATAGTTAAGGTGAGTTGGGAGGGGGGACCACTTTCCATCATTGTAAGTCTCAAAATTCTATTGCTTATAAAAATGGCACCTGTTGAGTTAATAACTTGAGACAAGGCATTCATAATCTACCTGATACGTTCTACAGTTGTGCAAAGTGACACAGATGCAGCAAGTTAAAAATTGCTGAAAATTGACACATTTGTATTTTTTACTCCAAGTTGTGGCTCAGCATATCATATATTTCTTTCAAATTCTGGGCGTGTGTAGTTGGGGACTACTGATGTACTTTATTCAGGCTTGTTGTGGAGGTGTCTTTCATTGGTTTGGTGAAAATCTGAGCAGCGATTTAAAAGTTATCAAGGCTTTTCTGCCCCATGAAAGTCTATGGCAGCAACTGCTGACAAAGTTATGTTGCGTCTGCTATGCTCATTTTCACTCTGAAGCTAGAATGGTGCCAGCACTTCAGTGTTTTGAGAGGAATTCCACTGTTCCTTTCAGCATTCTGACAGTGTGGGAGGGATAGCAGGAAGCTGCCAACTGAGATTTCTACATGGCTCTGCATATTTTGTAAATGGGGTGGCAAGAATGGGATGGTGGGTGTAAAGTGTTTTAGATATATAATTGTTTTTGTTGTTGCATTCTTCTCTTGGCTGTTTCTAATCTGTGTATTATTATGTCCTTAAATATGATTACTTGGACTGTTAGGAGCCCAGGTACTCCCAACAAATGAAACAAGTGCTTTTCAAAAAGAAACAGATGTTGCTTTATTACAGGAAACTCATCTTTTGGTGGAAGGTAAAGACAGGCTTTGCCAAGATTGGGTAGGAGAAGTCCATTGTAGTGGCAGTTCTAAGAAAGCTAAAGGAGTGGTTATACATTAAAAAGTACCAATATCGGTGTTGTAAGCAATACCTGATCCAGAGGGACACTTTCTTATTAAATATACAAATATTATAATCACCATGGAGGTCCCAATATGGATTCACTTTTATGTTTCATGAGCGCCTTAGTCACCTGCCTACTATTACTTATGATCATTTGATAATTGGTGAAGATTTTGATGAGATTCTGGACCCAATTTTGGATAGGAGTAATCCCCCTCGTAACTTTCTGTCTGTAAATGGTTCAACGTTGAAGTCCTATATGTCTGAGTTAGGTTTGATCAATGCATGGTGTATGTTGCATCCTTCTGGGTGGGATTATACTTTTTTTTCCAGCTGTCCATCAAAATTGTTTTTGGATAGATTATTTTTTGGTTTGTTTGCCACTATTTCAATGCATGACAGCATGTGATATTGATACAATTGCTATCTCAGACTATGCTCTGGTTCATTTAGGAATCAAATCGCGTAACTCTATTATATCTTCTGACACTTGGCACATTAATGTTTCATTGCTTAATGATGATAAATTTTAAAACACAGATGGTGTCTGAACTTAATAAGTTAATTAAGATAATGAGATTAATGAGGGTTCAATCATGTGCTGTTGAATGGGAGGCCTCAAATGCTTATATGAGGAAAAAGGTTATTGCATTTGCTTCTCATTAAAAAAAAAAAACAACTTAAGGTCATCCAGGAAGAGGAATTGGATAAAACAGTGAAGTCAGTAAAGTCAGTTTGCAACTTGTCCCTCCCCAAACCTCTATCAAAGACTACAACACGATAAATATGAATTGAATAGACTACATTCATCTAAAGCAGAATTTTCATTGACTTGTCGGTGTCAGAGGTATTGGGAAGAGGAGAAAGGCCAGACAAGATTGTGGCATTTCAGTTGAAACAACAAAAAATCCAGAATTATATTCTGTTCATCAAAGATAATCATAATAATATACGGTATATACAACCCCAAAAGATATAGATTTAGAGCTTCAAAAACTGTATTCAGAACTATATAGGAAACCTACAATTCAGGAATTTGAAATTTTATTTTCTGATTTGGCCCTTGCACAATAGGATTTGTAGCAAAAGGAGCTGTTTGCAAAGCCCTTGCAGATGGAAGAGGTTAACAAAGCAATCCTATGGCCCCTAGGCAGCATCTAGAGTGCCATAGGATGCTTTGGATTCCAAGATCCGAGGTCGGAAAAGAGCTCCAATCTCGGAGCTTGGAATCCACACTTGGATCTCCTCCACCTCGCAGCTGACATGGAAAGAACCATATTGGAAGCTTCTCCGAGGTCATAAGACCTACTTTAGAGAAGGGGTAAAGAGGGCTGTCATGCCCCTGCCCATGGGCAAAGCGTTATAGCTATAAGTATGTGAGGGGAGGGGGGAGTGTGAGAGGAGTGTGAAATGTTGAGATGTCTGCTAATTGGCTGAGAGAGTGAGAGGGGGTGAAGCCTGTGTTATATAAACAGTGGGTGGCGGTGTTTGGGGGAGAGCTGTGGAAGTGATCTGAAGTAGGTGGAGGGGAGTCTGGAGAGAGGGAGAGAGAGGGTAGTATGAGAGCTGAGAGGAGTCTGAGAGAAGTCTGAGCGGGGTCTGAAAAGAGAGAGTGAGAGGGAGGAGAGAAAGGGTTGTCAATGTTTAGAACCTATTAACATGATCTATTTCCCTACCCTTAATTGTAAATAAATAAACTTGTTTCCTTTTTAAAACTTAAAAGGAGTGGTCTGAGTTGCTTACCCTGAAGGGGGGTTGGTGGCAGTGGAGCAGATTAAGAGAGTGTGGGTTTTGGGGTCTGACAGGTGGTGGTGAGCGGTGGGGCTTCACAGGTGGCGGCAGCATTGGGATTTGACCTAGTAAAGCTTTGGGTGCGAATTACAGAGTGGGGGGAGATGTCACAAGGGCATTCCACGGGGCAGGGAAGGGAGAAGACTGGATCCCCCAGGATATGACGTATCCTGGTGGCACTCTAGCCTCTTTCCCTCCTTGTCCTAAGCACCGCAGCTAGATGGCTGAAATTGGCCGTCTAGCTGATTTGCAGGATGGGAGGAGTGGGTAGGTGGAGATTGCCTCTGCGCTTCTCCTGCCCTGCATGGGATGCCCATAATCCCCTGAGCTTGGAGGCTTATGGGCTTCCCCATTGGATTGTGCCCTAAGTGTGTTATTGAGAATATGAGAAATGGGAAAACTCTGGGGTCAGATGGTTTTCCTGTAGAATGATATAAGGCACCCTTAGACTTTTTGACTCCTAAGCTTTTCTGTCTTTATCATAAGGCTCTTGAATCAGAAACTTTATCCATCTCTTTATATATCAGTTATACTTGGCAAAGACCATACCAACTGTGCAAATTATAGATCAATTTCCTTAATTAATGTGAATGCTAAAATATTAAAATGTATGTATCACAAACTGCTAACAGACTTCAGTTTGTGATACATACATTAGTGCATCCTGATCAAGTTGAATTTATTCACCAGAGAGAGGGAGCAGGTAATTTAAGGCTTGCAGTAAATCTGATTCCTTTGAATTCTGAAAGAACAGATTTGGCTGCGATTATTTCACTTAATGTGTAGAAAGTGTTTGCTAAATTATATTGGCAGTTTATGTTTCTGATCTTGGAAAATTTTGGATTTCCACAAGAATTTTAAAGATGGATTAGAATTTTATCTCTCCTGTATCACGAGTGATGACAAATGGGATTCTTTCAAGTTTTTTTTAGTTTGGAGCAGGACACAAGGCAGGGCTGTTCTATGTCTCCCTTAATATTTGATTTGTGCTTGGAACCGTTGCTGTATGCAATTAGGCAGAGTAGAGACACATGGTTTTGTACATGAGCGGTTGAGTATAAAATGGCTTTATGTGTAGATGATTTGTTGTTATTTATTGTTAGGATAGAGTCTTCTATACCAAAATTAATAAAATTAATTGATATTATGCCTGTAGATAGTATCAAGACACCCAAAGTAGTTACTAAATGGCAATTTCATTGGTGCCCAGAAGTGATTAAGTATCTTGGTGTATTGATGCCTAGAGATATCTCACAAATGGTTAAACTGAACTTAAGTATATTACTGGAGGAAATATCTCTTGACTTGGAAGGATGGGCATCACTTAATTTAATTACTTAGGGTTAACATACTTAAGATGGATGTCTTGTCATAAGCAATTTATGTATTATGTAGTATTCCTTTCCTTTCCCCAAACATATTTTCAAAAACTTTATGCAGCATTTCGGAAGTTGATTGGCAAGGGGAGAGGCTCCTCCCTGTTTTTCACTGAAGAGGATGCAGTTGTCAATTATAAAAGGAGAATTCAATTTTCCAGATTTTAGTTTATATCACAAAGCTTATTTGTTAACCTGCACTAATGATTGGGTAACAACTTTTTCTTTTAATGCCCCATGGGTTATTTTGGAGTCAAATTATTTGGCACCTCTTTCTGGCTGGATGGCATTAGGATCTAGGTATAATAAAAAGAAAGAAGTGGCTCCACTAACAATTTTAGCAGCGAGAGAGACTTGGAATGCAATGTCTCATCAGCTGCAGTTTGATCCATATTCTCATGCTAAATTTACTTTATGGGAGAATCCAATTTTGAAAATAGAGAGATGGCTTTTTATGTGGAGTATTGGGTTGGTAGTGGAATTTATATTTTAGATCAGCTAATAGGATTGGATGATGAATTGTTACCATTTTCAGTATTGCAGATTAGATATCACTTACTGTCTAGTGCTAGTTGGCAGTACATTCAGCTACAGCATTTGTTGGAGTCTGTATGGGCCATCACCAATGAGTGCTTCAGCACTTCCTATACCGTTGGAGGAATTAATTGGTCCTTTACAGAAAGCTAAACTAGGGATGTGCGACACTGCAAAACTTGTTCCGTTTGAGCTCGATGGACTTTTGACTCACTTTCAACCTGACACCCAAAAGCAGGCTGAGTTGGGGGTGGTGGTGGTGGTGGCTTCCACAAAATTGCTTGAAATATTTGCACAAAGTTGGAGCTGAAAACTGTGTATCTCTAGCACAATTTGCGCAAATTGGGGTCAACTCGTTAGATTTGTGTTGTCATTGTTTTTGTTGTTCTTCTCCTTTCCACATTTAACATGAAAAGTATGGAAGCATCCCCCTCTTACTGCATATGCACACACTCCACCTTGGCCAGCTTGAATTTTCTGACAGTTAATTTCAGATTTGTGCAAAATTCAGGCCTCCTTTCCACAATTTGCGCAGATATGCACAAATTTACGCAATAGCAAATTGCGGCCCATTTTAAAAATGGAAGTCTGCATGCTGGCTCAACTCATATCAGATTGAGTCGGTGCCAGCACAGGGCTGACAGAATGGAATCCGTGGGGCCAAGTTGAGAAAATCCCTCGGATTTTCATCCCCCTATCAAATTCCTCACACATGCCTAAGCTAAGCTTATAATAGCTATTTATAAAAATCTTTCGGAATGCAGTAAAGTTGATGTTCAGAACGTCAGAGCGGAATGGAATAAGGAGTTGGAATGCTTTATACAGTCTAATCAATGGAAAGTTGCTCTAGCTTCCATATGTATTATTTTTGTAGAATTGAGGCTGATTCAACAAAAATAGATGTTTCACGTATACTAGATGCCACAGAGGCTTGTTAAGACGAAGCTGGCTAGCTTTGCCAGATGCTGGCGATGTGATGAGGACAATGTCTCATTGAAGCATACAATTTGTGCATGTCTTTTTAGTTGGAAGTACATTGTTCGTATATATTTTGTTCTTGAAAAATCTGTGATAATATCAAAGTATGGTCTTTGATCGAGGCCAAGAAAATCTTAGATTAAACTGGAATGGAAAACCATGAATACTGGATCTGGCAGAAATGACTATGTTTATTGGGTACTGGACTAGCTGAGGGAGACATGATTTGTGAGATTTAAATGGAGATTTGCTGTTCTAAAGAAATACTGGGAAACTGTGGCAAAAAGGGTTAATTTAGATGGAGAGATACAATAAATTTATGAATATTGCATCAGATAGAGATTTATGTTTGAGTTGAGGAAAGAGTAGATATGCTAAAGGCTAATTATTTGTCTATTTGCTATTTAGAACTGTAATGTAACAGAAATTATTCTATGAGAAATCGGTGAGAGGGATCTTATGGGTTATTTATGAAAGTTCGAGAAAGAATAAAGGATGGGAAAATATTTTAAATTTTATAGAATTGCTTAGTAAAGTTCTTGACATTCTCGTTAACATTTACAGAATAATTAATATTAAGGGTTGAATTGAAACCTAATAGCTTTCTTTGTAAAAATTGAAAAATAATTATGTGGGTTTGTGGAGTTAGAAGAAATTTTGGTATATGGGTAAAAAGGGAAACTTTTTTGTAATTATGGAGTACGAGAACCTTTGCTGTGGAGAAAATCAGAAGTCCATTTTAGTTTAGTTTTGTTGTATGAAATATCTCTGTATGTTTGTTTGTTTTTATGTTTTAATAAACTTAAAATTTGCATTAAAAAAAAGAAAAATCTGTGATAATACTGGCTGTACACACATTTTTAAATGACATCCCTGCGATATGGGGATTAACAGATGGACAGAAAAAGCAGATACTGAGAACCCTTATAGTTATAAAGAGACTTACACTTCAAGCTTGGAAGGATAAACACCCACTACCTATCATTCAGTGGACTGAAGATCTTACTGCTCTTGCTGAATTTGAACTTATAGCTGAATTTGAACGTATCAATTTTGTGTGGATGCTTATTTAGATATATGGACTGCTTATATTAATATATATATTTGAAATGGAACTATTACATTATTTTCCCCCTCCCTTTCTTTCATTTTTTTTTTAATACCGGGGTGACGTAAATGATTACTGTGTATGGATGTGTTTTATGATATGGTCTTTCTCTCCCCCCGCTTTTTTTTCCTTTGCTTTTGTTGTTGCTGCTGTTATTGTTGTATTAGCAAATAAAAGATTGGGGGGAAACTGAGATAAGAGTGAGGAAATTTGAAGGCTGAGGGAATCACTCTCGCTGCTTGACAGATCACAGATGAAGAGAGGGAGGAAAAGGAAGAAACTATGGTGGAATCCTGTGCAGGCTTACTGAGAAGTAAGCTATTCTGAGCATACAAAGACATACCTATTCATTTGTATACATCTACTCGGTTAATGACTTGTTTCTGTTTTCTTTTTTCAGAATGTACTGTAATAATACATTTTCCTTTTTAAAAATCAGGGAAATTCAATGATAAAACCCCTGCTGGTTTAAGACCAGTTAAGGCTATCTCATGTTGGCTCAAGTTCCACAAAGCCAGAAGTTGGAAGCTTATTGCTGAAGGGATGGGGTTGTGTGGTTGTGTGGTTGGTTGGTTTTTTGCTTTGAGTACTTTTACTGTGCTCTTTAGCAAAAAAAACCAAAAAACTCCCAGAGCAATTTACAAAGATTAATAATGAGGCGGTTTACCGGCCCAACACAGAAGGAATGGGGATTGGGAAGGAAGAGGGAAACAAGCAAAACTCAGACACCAGTCCTAGTTTCAAAGTTCTTATAGGTGTTCCTTTCTGAGAGGGAAGGGCAGAACAGGCTCCTTGCAGTTGTTCCTTCTCTGGACCATGTTTGGGGCTAGGTTGGTCTTCCCTTTTCCATGATGTTCTTCCTGGGGGCAGGGGGAGGAGCCTCCCAGTGGCCCTTGGTTCTCTGGATGATGGATGAGGCCAGAGTCTGCAGTCCCAGGGAATTGTCAGTTGAGCTGTGTGTTCCTTCTTGGGTGTTCATTTTTTTAGAGGCACCAAAAATAATGCTCATGAGAACAGTGGGAGAGCTAAATTGGTGTGGGTCAGATAGGAGGTATAACTTTGGATTTCATTAAAGGGCCCCTACTCATTTCCCCAGAATTTGTGCACTGATTTAAATAGGTCTGCCACAACAATCTTCCATGTTTGTGTAATGCACAGTCAGATATCTACTTGCATATTTCATTTACTTCATAGTGGCTGACTCTTGCTAAAAAATGCATTATAAATAATAACAGCTAGATCATCTGCTTCTAAAATTAGGCTATTTATTTGCAACTGTGTTCTTTTCATTGAGCCAGTTCACACACACAGTCAACAATTACCTTTGCAGAGTGAAGGAGCAAGAGTGGGCCCTTCCCTCAATCCTTTGTGCATTTAGGGTAATGTGTAATCTAGGAATTTTGCACACAGATCCAAATTCACATAACCATTCCCTCTTGGGATTACATATCAAACTTCCCCTTGTAGAAACACAAATCAAGTCTAGGCATATAGGGGCCTCTGTACGTGGTCTTTAAATCCCTTGTGGAAGGGGCATTGTACACACCCTCTCATTCCACCACCATGAGAGTGTTGGACTGGGACTCGGGAGATCCGGGTTCTAGTCCCCGCTCAGCCATGAAACTCACTGGGTGACTTTGGGCCAGTCACTGACTCTCAGCCTAACCTACCTCACAGGGTTGTTGTGAGGATAAAATGGAGAGGAGGAGGAGGATTATGTAAGCCGCCTTGGGTTCCTTGCAGGAAAAAAGGTGGGGTATAAATATAATAAATAAAAAAAAATAAAAAAAATAAACTAAATATTTTTGCCTAAGGGCTGGTGGATATGTGGAGATCAGTTTAAATTGTTTCAGGTAGCAGCAGTCACAATATGCAAGTCTTTCATATGCTGCTTTTCACTCTATGGACCATAAAGTTTTCTCCAATACATTATATTTTTTATCATTAGTTATGGTTTAGAGACAGTCATTTGATCTACATGGTGAGCGACCACAAGGATGGCTGGCGCAAGGAACAATTTGAAGTGACCTCCACATGATGGCTGTAACCCCAGCCTTCAGTCTAATCCAGGGGTCTGCAACCCGCGGCTCCGGAGCCGCATGCGGCTCTTTCAAACCTTTGCCGCGGCTCGCTCTCAGTCTGAGACTCCGCTGGCCGCCTGGCCTTGCTGCTGTCACTTACCCGTATTTTTGCACACCATAAGACGCACTTTCCTCCCCCCAAAAAGGAGGGGGAAATGTCTGTGCGTCTTATTGAGTGAATGCTGTGGGGAAAAAACAAATATTTTCCCCCCTACCTTCCTCTGCGTGCCTCCAACCGGTCAGTTGAGACAGGAGGAGGGCTCCTGCAGGGAAAAAAAACTTGGCAGCGGCAGTGGCAGCGGCACCCCGCCCCCCCCCGGAAGCAGGACTCGAGCCAGGCAGGCAGCGGAAGAGAGGAGAGCAGGACAAGGCTGCCCTGCTCCGCAAAAAACTTTGCCGCTGCCTCACATATGGCCTGATTCTGTGGCGGGGGCAGCCCGATTTCGCTCTTCTGAGCGGCGCGGAGCGTTCTCCGCGCCGCTCTAGCTGCCCCGCCGCTGGAGTCAATGCCGGAGCCGCTGAAGCCGCCGCCGCGTCACATCCAGCTGCTTCGGCGCGCTGGACCCCCACACTATGATTTTGGCAGGGGAACTTTGGCGGGGCGGGGGAACTTTGGCGCGGCGGCAGCACCCCCCCTGGGCAGCAGGGACGCGAGCGGGTGAGCGGCAGAAGAGAGGAGGGCTCCTGCACGCGCCAAAGTTCCCCCTCCGCCGCCAAAAACATAGCGCGGGGTCCAGCGCGTCGAGGGACCAGCGCGGCTGGCTCGCCGCGGAGAGCACAAGCAGGCGAGGAGGCAGGTAGGCCTTTGGCTATCCGGGCATGCTGGGAGTTGTAGTTGTGCAACAGCTAAAGAGCCCCAGGGTAGGGGGAAGTGCTCTGTTTCCCAATCAGGGTGCCTCCAGCTGTTGCAGCTGCCCCTTTTGCCCCACATTAAAGACAGGCCTGAGTAGCACCCTCATCATCCACCAGCAACACCCTCCCCCCAGCAGTAGCACCCCCATCATCCACCAGCAAATCCTGCTGATGGATGATGAGGGGTGCTATTCCACATGGAGGGTGTTCTGGTGGATGATGAGGGTGCTACTGCTGGATGGTGCTGATGACGGGATGCTACTGCTTGGGGGGATGTTGCTGGTGGCATCCCATCATCCACCAGCAACACCCCCATCATCCGTCAGCTGATAATTTCCCCTACCTATGCACCCAACATAATCAACCCAGCTCTTGCTGGTGGATTATGTTGGGTGCATAGATAGGGGAAATTATTACATTTTATATGTGGGGCACATGTCACAATGGTTTTGCGGCTCCCAGTTTTTTTTTTTCTCGGAAACGGTCCAAGTGGCTCTTTTTGTCTTAAAGGTTGCAGACCCCTGCAATCATTCCTTGAATTAATGCTTGGAATTTAGCTTCATAATCCCGTTTTATGAGGATTGGTTGAAATACAGTTTTCTGAAGTAATGTACCCGACTTGCTTAAAAATTCAACTAATAACTCTTATCTGTCCTGAAAAAAATCACCCAAGGCACACACAGGGGGAGGGGTTTGGGGGGGTATGGGGGATAATATATTTGCCATTATTTTCAAAAGGAGCGAGGGAGACAGGAGCAGGCAAATGAAACATCAGAGCCAGCTCCAGTTGGACCGCCCTCTCCCCCACCGCCCAGGGCTAACTGGTATCAACTGCCCTGTGGGAAAGAAGGAGTGAGAGAGGCAGGAGCAGAGAAAGGGAAAATCAGGGCTTGCTCCAGTTGGACTGCCCCCTCACACACACACATCCCTGGAGATGAGAGGGGAAGCAGGGCGCTTATTCCACCACTCTTGCTAAATGTCTACTTAATATTTCCTCTTCCCTCCCCATCCCCTTTTCCTTATGTGTCATGTCATTTTAGATTCTAAGCATCTGGGCAGGGACTTAGTTTGTTGATTGATTCTAAGCAGGACCGGTGCAGGGCAGTTTGGCACCCTAGGCTAAATTATATTTAGCGCCCCCCTCTCGTGCCATGGGGGGGGCTCCGGAAAGCAGCCCTGCTCTGCAACCTCCCGCCGCCGCCGCCACCGGACCCCCCCGCACGCTGCCGCTGCCGCCCCCCACCTACCTTCCCACACCTCCTCCGAAAAGGCACCCCCGCGCTCTGTTTTTGGCCGGGGGAAACCAGAGCAACAGGGCTGTTTAAGCCCTGTTGCCCTGGTTCCTCCCGCCAAAACAGAGCGCGGGCGGGGCTCCGGAAACAGTGCGGAGAAGGTAGGTGTTGGAGGGGGAGGCGGCGCGGAGGCGAAGTGAGGCGAGGTGGGGGGGAGGCGGCGCGGGGGGGAGGCGGCGCAGAGGCGAGGCGAGGCGGCGCGGAGGCGAGGCAAGGTGGGGGGGAGGCGCCCAGGCTCGGCCCCACCACTACTCCGGGCGCAATCCCCCGCACTGACCTGGCTTTCTCGGTGAGGCGAGTGGCGGGCAGGGCAGGAGCGCGCCGGCAGCGAAGAGGAGCGCAGCGTTCTGCGCCCTCTTCCGCTACACGCCCTAGGCAACAGCCTAGTTGGCCTAGCAGTAGCGCCGGCCCTGATTCTAAGCTGCTGCAGGAAACAGTTTTGGCTGAGGAGTGGGGTAAAAATACTTTAAATAAATGAACAATCTGTGGCTTATGCTGGCTCAGCTTGTCTGAGCATGGAAAGCTAAGCAGGGTCAGGCCTGGTTATTACTTGGATGGGAGACCCCTCCTCTAGTTTCCTGCATTGAGCAGGGGGTTGGACTCGATAGCCTTGTAGGCTCCTTCCAACTCTATGATCTATGAAATCTATGTGAAATATTTCTGCAGGTATATATAATTTGTTCAAGAACTTTGGTGTTTGTTTATTTTTTATAAACTAGTGTGCATTATAAACAAACCAGACAGAGGATGCTCTGAGTGCCAGTTGATCTCTTGCATAGGCCCACATAACTAACTTGATGCTTATGTGTTTTGTAGGCGCGATTGTTCAATAAAGCCTGTTTTGTCAGGCTTAAAATATGACCAGAAAAGAATGGCGCATTCCAATATGGAAACTCAAATGACCTGAAGTTCATTGACAGGAAGTTGCTCTTGAAATTTCTTAGCTGGATGTTGGAAATATGATGAATTTGTCAGGGCTGTATATGGAGGCAAAGTGAGGGATACAGTCTTCTGAGACTTCCAGCTGGAATCTTCCCTGTGCCTTGGAATGCATTGTGTACAGTGGCAGTTCTGTACTGTAAAAGTAAAGTGAAGCCCCGCTCTTTCTTCCTCCCCCCTTCCCCCTTTCTACTCTCTCTCTCTCTCTCTCTCTCTCTCTCTCTCTGATTCTAAACATGGTAAAACAGAGGAAATAGCATTATTGAGCATTGGATCTGGCTTGAAAATGGGAGCTCTGATTTGGCTCACAAGGAATGAATTGTTTCAGCTTGTGGTGTCATTGCTGCTGGAGAGGGTGGATTTTTTTGGTCTCTGTAATGTTTGATACTTGAGGGAAAACAGCTGGAACTGAGCATACTGCATCAGATATGAGAGAAAATGGGATGTTGGGGAATATGGGCTATACTGAATGCCTGTAAAGGTCAAAGTTTTCCTTTGGTCAGTTCTGGAGGAATGCTGTGTCCATATTAACAGCCAGTCTTGAGAATCTTCAGAATGAGAAGCTGTGGGACAGGGAAGGAGAATATATTTTTGCGGCTCTTTGTAGCTAATAAAATAAGTCAGAGTGGATGAGATCTCCTCTTTCCTTTCCCTTCCCTTCCTTCTTCCCCCTCCCATCAATTTTGCTGCTGCTGCTGCTGCTGCTGTTTTTGATTTACTTGTAAGTCTGGAAAAAAGTAGTCAATGATAGAATTTCAGATCAGTTTGGAGAAGCTGTTTTATAACCAGGTTTTTAAACGTCAAGTTCCGCCAGGGTAGACAAGACCAGTGCCTGACCCAAACCACAGGATCTTAACTAGCTTGGCTAAAAGAATCCCAGGAAAGAGTCTTGCCTGAAATGTGTTCAAAGACAACGTGGAAATAGCTATTATTACACTATGTGTGGAGAGGAAGATGAGGGCTGGAACACTTTTTGTTGCCTGGGACCTTACCTTCCACTAATTTAGAAGTTAAAATGGTATGTTTTGTTCTTTTTAAAGTAGGTGTGTGTGTGTGTATAAAAGAGAGAGAGAGAGAGTAATAGTTTTAAGTTATGTGGTTTTCCTTGTCACAGAGCACATCGTCTTGACTTCAGAAAGTGACTGAGTTGTAGGATAATTCCTTTATTAATATTTCCTTTTGTTTCTTTGCCAGTCAAGAGAACAGTCAGATGATGAATCGGAAGAATCGGTGAAGTTTAAGAGATTGCATAAACTGGTCAACTCAACTCGCAGAGTGCGAAAGAAATTAATTAGAGTGGAAGAAATTAAAAAGCCCAGCACTGAAGGTAAAAACTAGCAGCGCTGAAAGAAAAAAGTCCCTGCCACTTATCCATGATGGGGTGGGATGCGGGTGTTGTATTTCTCTTTTGAAATGTGCATGGAAAAACTGTTAAAGGGCAAAAGTGGGGAAAATCCTGGGTAGGGGGTAATAGGGATGACTTTGCCTGGTTGCCATCATATGTGATTCTTTCATATACTATGTTAAAGTTAGTCATCATTTGCATTAGGCACTCACACAAGGGGACCTACCATTTTACTCCTGTGTTATTGTTTTATTGACTCTTTTATTGAGACATCTCTTACTTTGTTGGCTTTTTATCTGTTTCTTATTTGCTGTGGTTTTGGTTATTGTTTCTTCTTTTTAAATTGGATTTATTGTTGTAATTTATTAGTTGTAGAGACCCTAAAGTGGAAAGGCAGCATATAAATACTTTGGATGAATGAATGAACAAAATGAATGAATAGTGAGTGAGCTCACTGATTTCCCACTCCTCCCAGCTGCAGTTTCCCCCCATCCCATTGCATTGCACTCCCTTCTAGAAGATCTTCTGACTCTGAAGTGTTTTTTCTGGATGTGCAAAGGGCTGCAACAGAAAGGGAGGAGCCCCACTTCACAAGCAGAATTACACCTACAGTTCTTTTGGTCCAAAGAAAGTAATTTTTGCTATTTTACAAGGTGGAGGGGTCGGTCTGGTTTGTGAACTTGAATGTTGAATTTGTTAGCACACTTGGTCCTGTATCATAGAGCCCATTTTATCACCACGTAGCAGTATAACATTGCAGTTTTCTTCTGCTGCATGTAATGAACATATCTGGAAGAAGGTTAGAAATCCATGCTCAGTCTGATCATGCCAAAGTCACCATGGAGACCTTATTTTTCAAGAGCTGGGTAGATTTCTCCATGATGAAATGTGGTACTGACTATAGGCTCGAGGGATTTGTGGCGAGTATTGGCAGAAACAGAAGATGGCATCATTCTTTCTGGTAAACCCCCAGAATTTTCTGTGAAACACAGAAGTTGCTGCCACTTTATTTCACTCATGCTTCTTTTTTGCAAGTGCTGGAGCTATGAAATGTGACTCTTAAATGAGCTGTGCTGCTCAGGGGAATGAAGAGTAAGATAAAATGCAAGTGGGGCTTAGCCCATAGGGTTAGAAGGCCAGTAGGTTTCTCATGGGATCCTGAAACATCTGCCTGACTAGAACCACTCCCTTCAAGCTCTTCAAATTATTCTTTCACCAGGGAATGATGAGTCTGTCAGAAAATGCATGTGGTTCACTTGGGTGGAAGTGGGAGAATGTCACAATTTCTTCCATGGCAGACAGTGATTTTAACCCTTCAAAGTAAAATATGGTGGTCATATGTTTGGCTCCATTTGGCATGTTAATTTTTACCCAATTAAAAAAACAAATGTTTTTAAAGCCTTTTCTATGAAACATTTAATAATAATTTTTAGTGCTACAACTAAATGATGTAAACAAGTTTTAAGTTCAGGTAAGGAAAAGAAGAAGGTTCTGATGCAGATGTGATTTCTATGTATTTCCCTGTTTGATGTATGATGTTCCAAATGGCATCCAAGTGCACATCTGCAGACCTTTGAGTGCAAGCTACATAGACAAAATGAATCTGGCTCCACCTCTACATAATACTCCATGGCTCAGTTTGGATTTAACAACAAACTATAGTTTGTTTTAAGAATGAGCAGCAGTACCTCATTCACTCCTTCATCCTTTCCCTCATGCAGGACCAGAGGAAGAGATCAGAAGTTTCTGCTTCTAGTTTGCAGAAAATTCTGTAGTTTGTTTTGTTTTGTCTGAATACAGCCAACTGTGGTTTGTGGAAAAATTTGAACTCAACCTCTCAATCTAGAATCCCAAGCCAAGATGAAACTAGTTTGATTCTTGTTTCAGATCCTAGTTTGAGGGCAAACTGTTTTCCGCAACCCTGAGCCCAAAGTTCGCCACTGCTCATGTTGTTCACCACAACAAACCATAGTTTGTTGTTACATCTGACTTAAGCTAAACATGATCATTGCAGCACTGGAATTGTTCCATGAGATCTCAGTCTTGTAAGGCAATCGAGTCATCACAAATTTCAAATATAAAGCAAAAGACTGACATAATAAGAGTACAATTTGTTTTGGATGGGATTGCACTCTCCTTGAAGACCCAGGTTTGTAGTTAGGGTTGCATCCAGGAACACACCCAGAGCTTGGATGTCCAGGTTTTAGCTGTGACCAAGAGTGTATTTACATAACTGAGGCTGGTGCACCTACTGGGTGGGTTTGCACGTCATGCTAAGCCACCCTGCAAATAAGCCACGATGGGTTGGATGTTCACTGAACAACCCATGGTATGCCCGACAGATGATTGGGCCTGCTGTGGCTTGTTCTCCCCCTCCTTCCCACTCAATACTCCAGCCGGCTCTGGTATCTATCCCAGTTGCCTTTGTGGCAGAACCCATCTTGTCTCCTTGCCCTGGCCTGCTCTAATCGCTACCCCTTTTCGTTTGCTTTTTTTTTTTTTTAATGTATTTGTTTGGTGGTTGTTTTTTTTTATTCTTTTGCAAGTGTGAAAGAGTGCACTTTTGCCTGTTCAATATGTGGTCTTGCCTGGTCAATGTCCTTGTATGTTGCTGAAGTGGAGTAGGTAGCATACAAGGAAATTGACAAGACTAGGTTGCATATCGGCTAATTTGCACACAGTTGTGAAGGACTGGAGGAGAAATAATAATAAAGGAGGGATCCAGTGGTGCAATTCAGAAGGACCAAAAATGGAGAAAAAAGGTGAATGGAATAAGTGCACCAAAAGGTCGGGGGACAATATCTCGCCCTTGGCAATGTAATCCTCCTGCTTTTAAGTGTTGAACTGACAGTTCTTTGTGTCCTCCACCTTTTCAACACTTCTCCCGAGTTTCTAGCTACTCCAGAAATGGGAGTTATTAACTCATGCCCCTTTTCGTGGCTCCTTTATGGAGCAGTTACTGCTGTGGTTACAGTGCTTCACTGGATATGCACAAATCTCCCTGACAGGTTTTTTAAAAAATTCCTTAGAAGACAGCTGCATGGGACAGAGTGAATGGGGCCCCATTGGGGGGGTGGTGTAAGTACTGCTGGTGCGGATGCCCCATTTGCTCTGTCCCATTCAGCCACCCTCTAGAGGTTGTTTGTTTTTGTTTTTAAACTGTCAGGAATATTTGCGCAACTTTAAAAGTTGGGAAATCTTTTTGCAAATGTGCGCAAATTAGCCTATACAGTATGTGGCTTCATCTTGTCAGTTCCCTTGTATGTTACCTATTCCACTTTGGCGCTTCCTTTGACAGCTGCCACATACAAGGACATTGATCAGGCAAGACTACGCAGGTGAAAGTGTGTTCTTGAAAAAATAATAATAAAATTATGAACACATTTGTGTATTTCCAAAGCATTGATTTTTTTATTATTATTATTATTATCTAAAGGGGGTGAATGAGTGATGATCCTTCCAAAGTGCCACTTTGGGCATTGGTGGAGGGGCAGTCACTGGCGAAGGAGGCGGCACTGGCAAGATTGCGAACAGTGGCATGGGCCTTTTTGCTGCTCTTGCCAACCGGCTCTGTAGCCGATCCCGGCAACCTATGATAAAATCACTCTCCTGGGTTCAGGTGACACAACAATCCACCATGAGTTTGAACAACCCTACAACAAGCCATGGGTTCTCAGTTGGCTTGTTCGTGAAGATTAAGCCACCTTGTGGAGAATGTGCAGGGTTCAGACAATGCAACAACCCACCATGGAAGGCTGCCTGTGGTGGGTTGTGTTGTGCGAACCCAGTCACGATGCCTCTTCCTATTAGTGTCAGACCTGGCTGTAGTGACACATGCCTTAGTTCAGGGGTGCGCAACTTCAGGAGGTCCAGGGGCCATTTTAGCGCCCTTGGACCCATCCCCCATGGGCCACACTTTGTGGCATACCCCACAGTTCACAGGGTGCCAGAAAATGAATCAGAAGTTTGCCACTGAATTTCAGCAGCAAGCAAATTCAGTGCTCAAAAAAGGTCAAATTTAGCTTGGTCTGAAGATAAATTTGACCTTTGTAGCGCTTTGTAGCACTTTGTAGCACTAAAGCCACCATATATATATATACACATACTTTTTTTCTTTTTGCCACTACTAAATTCAGTGTGGCGCTCTGGGAGTGGGCACATGTGACCCACAGGGCATGTTGTGTTGCCCACCCCTGCTTTAGTTACATCTTGTTTGGATTACCGCAAAGGGGCTGCTTTGAAGACTGTTTGGAAACTAAATCTTGTTCAGAATGCTGTAGCCATACTATTGATTGGGACCAGTTATAGGGACCATTTGATTCCTATGTTAAAGTTCACTGGTTATTGGTTTGTTTCCAGACCAATTTAAAGTGACAGCTGTGACTTTTAAGCCCTAACCAGTTTGGGGCCAGGTTACTGCCTACTACTATATAATCCTGCCTGAGTCTTAAACTTGGAGAGGCTCCACCGATATCCCTTGCTAGTTTGGGGACTTGAGAAAGAGCCTTCTCAGTGACTGTGTCCAGGCTCTGGAATTCCCTTCTTGGGGAGACCTGCCTAACCACCTCTCTGATGACATTATGTTGATAGGTTAAATATATATATATATTTAGACAGGCTTTGGCCTGTGATTTAATTTGAATTGGTTTCTACTCATTTTTAGTATGTTTTAATTACCTGCTTCAAGTTTTTGTGTATTGTTACTTACTTTGTGAATTGGGATTATTATTTTAAATATAAAGCAGTGTAGATTAGTTGACTTGGACACAATGCAAAAAAGCAAGATATAAATTGAAATCAAATAATAAATAAATGGAAATTATTTCTGAATAAACATGCACAGAACTGTGCTGTAAGAGTGATCTGGCTAACCTACATTATGAGACAGGGATGTTGATGTGCTATAGATCTCGCACAATTTCATACACGTCTTAGTATTCTATATGACTCTATATCACAGCCTTTCTCAGTAGTTTCTGTAGGTAATGAAGCACAATGCATGCTTTCCAAGATTTTATTGAGAGGAAAATCAACTCAGTACATAGCAGAATACTTAGTGAATGTATTGCTGAAAAATCTGATTTTAATCATAATATCTGGGACATACGAAGTTAAAGTTATGTGTGTTTCATCTGATTCCATCCCTGCTATTTCTTGTTCTTCTCTGTCAAAATAGATAATCATTTTCTAATGTGGTATGCAGTTTTTTCTCTACCCATTATAGGAAAAAAGGAAACAAAAAACTTTAGCTTTCCAAATGTAGGCTAGCGTAGGTTGGATTTAAACCTCGGTAGTTCTATTCATACATGACTTTCATTATATTCGGCCTGACAGCTAGTATATATAGAGAACATGAATTATGTTGCCTATCATTTTCTTTAACTCCAACATATCATCACAGACTTGCAAAAGACCTGGTGAATTCCCTAGTTACACCCTTTCTTACCTAGAGCAGCATATCCTGTATGTCAGGCATCCCCAACAGATGCTCCATCCATTGTTTTTCTTGAATGTCTTCTACAAGCTTATACAGGCAGCATATACATATGATAGATTTCCCTATCTCTTATGGTTCTAAAGTTTTCCCCACAATGTTTAAGCTCAATCTACAGTCCTGTAATTTAAATTAATTCCTTTGGCCTAGTTTACAGTTGCAGGGGACGGATGGACAGACGACTCACATACCTGCTCGGAGGGGGCTGTATGCACAGCTGCTGTCATTTGTAGCAACCCCTTTTTTAATCCTCTCCTCCCCTTGCAAAAAGTGAATACTTATTCTATCTTTCTGGCATTACTTTAAATATTTGAAAACTGTCATCATATCCTCTAGGCCAAATGTGCCCAGTGCCTTCACCCTTTCTTCATAAGCTTAGTCTTTTATACCCTGCACTCACCATCATATTGGCTTTCTTCCAATATTGCTAGATAATTATCATTCTGGCTCATTAACTAAATAGCTTTAATTATTCTTGCATATTTAATGGAATTGTGTTGTTTTGTTTGGTTCTCACTATTCATTTATATTGCTCTTATGATAATAATGTTGAAGAAATACTTTTCTACAAAAAGTACATTTTCCCCTTTCATAAATATATAACTAGTAGAGATTTGTTATGTTACCAAAATGAATTAAGGCTATTGAGATGTACACCAGTATCCTAGCATTGTTTTTCCGTACATTAGTATCATTACTGGTTTGTGCCCAGATGGTTCTATTCTTCAGAAAAGAGGATGTCCCCATATTTCTTTCGTTGCAGGAGATGCAGAAGTCTTTCCCTCAGGATGCCCCTCTGTCGCTTTTTTTCTCACTCATATTTGAGTAAGTGAAAGCTAATGTGGTGGTATGTTCCCTTGTAGGTGTGGATGAGCATTCCGTTGACAGCTCTCCAGTACCAGATGACAGATCGGCACTTTATTCTGGAGTTCACAAGAAGCAACTCTACTTGGATAACTCTTCTGAGAAACAGCCGGATTATGACTCTGATTCACTGACCACATCTCCTTCATCCAGCAGCCTAGACACTTGGGGTACTAACAGGAAATTGCTCAAGACCTTCAGTAAATCTGATAGCCGTGGCCTTATTAAACCCCCAAAGAAGCTTGGGACATTCTTTTCCTACCCAGAAGAGGAGAAAACTCCAAAAGTTTGCCGCTCCTTGACAGATGGAGAGATGAAGAAGAACCTCAGCTCTCTGAGCCATGGGGTAAGTAAAGAAAGCATTTGCATTTATGACAACAGGCGCAAGCACCATGTCCTGGTATCCTTGGAGGAAATCCAGAGTATCAGGAAGCAGATCCGACTGAAAAAGACAGATTCTAACTACTCATGTTCTAGAGCTTTTCTCTGCCAGCGTCCAGCTAGGAAAGGTGTATTTCCTTCCATCTGTGACCTGCAGCTTCTTCGTCACAAAGCCAAGGGGGGAGGAGGAGGAGGAGGAGGAAGCTGTGGCTTCCCAAACAGAAGGCTTCGAGGGCGCAGCTCGGTCAGCGAGTTCAATATCACATACGTGGTGGAGAGAAGCCTGTACAGTCACCTCAACCTGTCGCATCTGGTGCGGCCCGTTACTGACAGGACCCTGAGCAAATCTGAAGAACAGGATTTGAGGCGATGCCTGCTGGAGGAGGAGGAGGAGGCGAAGAGGAAGTGGGCTGCCACAGTGGACCGCTGTACTAAGAGGGTTCTCTTGAGAATCCACCAAAAGTCTGTGAGTCCAAGAATGATAACTGAAGATGTCCTACCAGCTCCCATGAGGTTGCAGTCAGCATTGTTTGTATTTTTGCATCATAACCATTCAAAAGCTTAGTAGTTCAGTGGCTTTCTTTTCTCCCCCACCCCCCTCCCCAATTACTTGCCAACAGGATGTTCTAATATGTGTTTGGACAGAATGTTCTGGTCCCTAGTGTCCAAGCTGGCAAATTTTTAAAGAGAAAGCATATTGCCCATCCTATTCAGGATGATTAAATTCAAGGGAAAAAAACATTAATACAGAAAACAAGTTTGTGTTTAATAAAAAATGCTTAGGATTGATGTTTTAAATAACTCAGCATTTTTTTAGAACAGGGGTGTTGAACCTCTTTCAGCCTGAGGACCGAATTCCGTTTCAGAGAAGCTTACAGGGGTCACATTCCAGTGGCAGGTGGGGCCAAAGGCAAAAGGGGAGGGGCCAAAATTACCAAAAAATACCGACATAGTTTACCTTAAAAGCTCTTACTGCCATAATAAGCCTTAGGAGAGACATTTCAACCTTTTAGATGGAGGGGGGATGTGAAAAAAGCTGGGAAACGATCAAATGGTCTGGGGAAATTAGGTTGGGGCTGGGAGGGTGCCATCTGGGGAACCCCAAGTGGCCCCAATTTGGCCCATGGGCCTGAAGTTTAACACCGCTGCTTTAGAAGAAAATAAAAAGTACAACTTTGCTTACCTAAACTCCCCCATATAATGTTGTTCATTAAATAAATGAAAGAACAAAAATTGTTTGTTTGAAGATATTTCTATCCTGCCCCTCCACAGTAAAAACCACACTCAGGAGGCTTATGTAGTTTAAAAACAAAGCAACAACATTAAACAACAATAAAAGATTAAGAGAAGTATAAAATGTTATAGTGCATAAAGGGATGAAAATACTAGAGATCTCAGCAATATTTTCCATACCTTTCCTTTTTAGCTGCCGAAGCACTTCACCTTGATCCAAAAACCTTTCTCTTACTTCCAAAGGGAGGGAAAATACCTCTTAAACAGGTTGACAGCTTTGCTAATTTGCTGTCTACAATGTGCTTTGTCAAACAAGAAAAGGCCTGGCCATGTCTGCTGCTTTGCACGAGGTGCAAGTGGTGATGGGCACAAAGACTAGAAATGAAGGTTCATATAGGATGTACATATTCAGCAAGCCAATCCTTTATAATTATGTGGCAACGTGTGCAATCAGCTTGGCTTGGGTGACTACATGGTGACTGAGAGAGAAATTGTGAGCCAGTTTGGACTCTACCTGAAGGGCCACTCATGGTCCATTAGGTGGAGGGATGTGTGAGCATACTTGATGGCCCATCTCCGCCAGCGTCACCCATTCACACTGAGATGGAACATCTACATGGTTACATATGCACATGGGCTTCAGTCCTATGGTCGATTCCCTGGAAAAAGGAGTGAGGCCTACATGTGTAGGGTTTTATATACTTAAGCCATAATGCAGATGTTCCATTCCCTCAAGAACATTCTGATGGTGGAGGTAGGATGGCAAGCATGCTCACACATCCTTCCATATGATAGGCAGGAGCAGCCCTTTTGATATCATCCAGACCAGTTCTGTGTGACAGATGAAAACAAGATCATGTGGCTCCTCCCTAACTAGAAGAGGAATAGAAGTTCTACATAGGAGAGTTTAGAGCAGGAGCTTCACCCAGCCATTTTGCACTTGCAAAAGAACAGGAAAAATAATAGTGAAAGAACCCGACCCCATTTGTGTACTCCTGAAGCGCTGCGGGGAGGGGGGGGCGGTGGCAAACAAGGGACAGCCCCTCCAAAGTGCCATTTGGGCATCAGTGGAGGAGCAGTCATAGTGAGGGAGGATGGCAGCAGCATGAGCGAGATTGTGAGGAACGCCAAGAGTTTTTGCCACTCTGGTTGGGCGGCTCTCTAGCCATTCCTGGCAACCCACAATGAAATTGCCCTGCTTGGTTTGGCCGACACAGCAAGCCACCATGGGTATCAACTACCCTAAAACAAATCATGGGTTCTCAGGGTGGCTTGTTTGTGAAAAATAAGCCACCCTGCAGAAAACCTTGCCAGGTTTGGATGACATGACAACCCACCATGGCTGATCACCCATGGTGGGTTGTTGTGTCATGCAAATCAGGTCAGAGAGAGACAAAAGGGAGAATAAATGAAGGGGACCGAGGATAAATGAATTAGAAGAGACTATAAATATGGGGAGGGAAGAGGAGGGTCAACATATGGCTGAGAATCTGCCCACTTTTGGCTGTCAAATACATCTCAGTAACAAGGCAATCCTTTATATATTTACTCAGAAGTAAGTGCCACTATCTTCGATGGGGATTACTCCCTGGTAAGTATGTTTAGGATTGTAACCTAAAGTGTGCTTAGGATTGCAGCCCACATCAGTCTTATAAAGTGAGACGGGTTTTTTTCCAGTCTCATGGATAGGAAACTGTTGTTGAGAGCGAATGACTCGCCAAAAGCCACCTAGCAAACCCATGACTTGATTGCATTTTGAACCAGCGTCTCCTGAGACAAAGCAATCACACTATCCATTGGTTCCCATTGGCTCTCATCATCCTTTGATGCTGAGAAAGAACAAATCATCTGTCCTACTTTCCTACAGCTGTAAAATTATTTTCTTTGTAGGAGGGAAGGGAGGCATCCTTGTTAACAGATTCATGAAACCTAGTGGAGATTTCAGTGGAAACAATTACGCAGTATAACACACTGGCAGTTCTAAGAGCCTTGTGTTAGTTCATTTTTAAGGGTGTGGCTTAAGGGTGGACAAAAGAACTACATAATCTTTATTGCTAATTTGTAGCCAGCTTTGCAGCTACATTTGGCTAGTGGCCAATGTGAGGTACATTAATCTCTGCGTAGGACAATCAACCTCTTTTCCTAGATGTTTCACACATTAGTTGATTCTGCCCTGCTTTGTAATGTACTTCCATCTGGTAACCTGTGTCCTCACTGTGGGATCTAAAATTGGCCTCCACAGTCACTTACGGACCCATTGCTAGAGTCTACACAATTTTCTTTAGAATTTTCCTCCTCTTAAAATCTCCTTTTTGTAAATTTTCTTTCTTTTTTTCTTTTATCCTGGAAGACAATCTTACTCGGTCACGAGTGATCGCCTGACTGACTGACTGACTTCTCAAGCGATACTCTATTATTATTATTATTATTATTATTATTATTATTATTATTATTATTATTATTATTTGTTGGTGGTAGTTGGATAACATTTCAGATGCTGATACACCAGATAATTATACTTTGGCTTGAATATTCATAATGTATGTACAGATCAGTAGGCAGTGTGACTCTCATATTCCCTCTAAGGAATTCCCATATTTTTTTCTGTTCTAAATACAACTGCTATTCCATATAGAGTAGTTATTTATGGTTTTAGTAGCCAGCAGTCAATTTTCCTTGTGTGCTACTTGGGATGTGTTTAATTTGTTCCATAGGAGAGAAAGGTATGTCCTTTTCCTTTTTTCCAGATAGAGCCTTTAATTAGCTTCTTCTCGTGGCTCTCTTCTTTTCCAAAATGGCAAGACCCTGATATACTGCTTCTGAACTTTAAGCACCTCTGCACCCTTTTCCTCTGAAGTCATAATTCATGCTTACTGTAACCTCAGGGAACTGTGGCAGCCTCTTGTTCAGTAGGACTGATTACGTGTTTTGTATTTACATTTATTTTTGGCATCTAAATTTGTTTTGGTGGCCAAAGCATGCATGGACCTTTCAAACTTGCACCAACGTGTTTTTTGATCGCATGACCATTCCATTGAATAGCCTACAATCTTTTCGTCCACAGTCTTTGTTTGGCATGTTACTCATACAATTTTTAGAAGCAAGTTTCATTCTACCAGCTGTAGTAATACAGCTGGAATCCTTAAATACTGGTACTACTTTTGGTTATACTTTACATTCCAGCATATTGCCAAAAAGCATCTTTTGACTATGTATTTATATATATATATGCTGTCACATATGCCCAAACTATGACTTTTCATGTGGTAAATGCCCACCAGTTATGTTTAGCCTCAAAACTTGATTCCAGCAAGTGGATGCTCCCCAACAAAGGCTTGTTTGATGAAGGATAGAAGCTTTCTTAATACAGGTCTCCAGATGCAACTTATTAATCAACTTCTAGTGACTTGTAAACTGATAATAGACACAATTAACATAATATTGAAAGAGAGGTATTTCCTTTTTTAAAAAAGAATTTTAATCATAAAAAAGACACCAAAATACAACAAACAATAAACAAAATTAAAATGGACTTCCAATCTTCTCCATAGCATATAAGCAACCACAGTTATTCTTAGAAAATTTTCTATTAACCAAAGATCACTTCCAGTTATGGCAAAAAAACAAAAAAGGACAAACACAAGAGGTCTCCACCCACCCCAAATATAAATCAACTATTTAATCTACTTTAAGTTCAGCATTTATGAAAAAGAGGTATTTCCTATAAAGTAGTTATTGTCTGACACATTGTTGGTGCCCTATATAGGATAATAATTACATCCCAAATTTTTTATCTTCGTTTTTCGGGAAGGTTTTATATTTTCCATAAGATAGGGAAAGATATAAACACAGACAGACATTGCATCAAGGCATAGAAATGACTGGCTGATTTACTTCTAGTGAGGGCAAAAACTCCTCTTGTGGAACTGAGAAGGAGTTGTGCAACCCTATGTACCTTTTCAAATAATGTATTTTAAATGAGGACCATTAGCTAAAGCCAAGTACTTCCTGCCTTACTGTGGAAATGTGGCTTTGCTTAGTGTGCTTTTTAGCTTTTGGAAGAAAGGTGGTGTCATAATGCTAGTGTGTTTAGGCAGCAGGCAAAACTATTATAAATCGGCATCAGTGTTTCTGGCTTTGGCTGTTGGTCTGAGAGTGACTCATTCCTCTAGTCTCATTCCACTAGATTGTTCCACTGTAAATATAACCTACTTTCTCTTGTAGCAGTAACAAAGCTGCTTTGTACCATGGAGGTCTTGGTGGAGCCAGTGCTTTCTAAGAATTAAACCCATATTTATGTATCTTACTTGAAAGCTTCTGCGAATGGCCTTTTTCGTGTGAGATACTGAAGATATCTTATGAGAGGCCTTCCACACCTATTGCGTTTGAGTAGATCCTTAGGATTTCTAGATGTTTGTCTCCTTCCAGAATTTCTTCAGTACCATGTAGGTTTGGGCCCAATACTTTTTTGTTATTACTTTGCTTCCCATTGACAAAAAGAGACATTAGGAACAATGATAAGATTTAAATTGGTTATGTAACATGATTCCTCACTCTAGGAATACTCTCAATGCTCCTTTGTGGAACATTCTTACCTAGCCAAAGATAATTTTTTAAAATCTGAAGAGCAGTTGCTTTAAATTATGAACAGCAAACAATCAAGGACAGACATCATGATGCATGAATGTAACACCAAAATCTTTTAAGTTTCTCATAGTGTTTTGCTTGTTACCATTCTTTGTACAATTGGATTTTTCTGGTGCCTTCTGTACCCCAAAAAATGTTTGATTCTGTGTACTGATTTAGTTGTAATGAGATTGGCATAAATCTTTCTTATTTCACAGAGGACCTGCAGCTTTGGTGGCTTTGACTTGACAAATCGCTCATTGCACATTGGAAACAATTTGGATCAGATGGTGAGTATGAGATACAGGTCCAAATATGACACTGCCTGAGGCTCATTTTTCGTGTTACAGTGAGGCACAATGGTGGAATTTATAATAGAATTAAAATGCAGTGGCAACTACCATAACAGTGAGTAGCTCTACGATCCAGGGAAATAGCATCAATTTTCAGTTGCTAGAAACTGAGCTCGTTCTTTAGACTTTGAAACTACATTTTGGTACACACAGCATTACAAGTTAACTATGGACAGTTGCTTTTATACCATAGAAAAACTATTAAGTATTTGCCATATAATTATAGTGATTAAAACTTGATTACAACAGTCACCTATTGATATTGGAGAAAATAAATTGGCACTAAAGTGTGTTATAAAAGTACAGTGTGTATCCAAATTCAGGCACAATAGTGCCCAGCTAGGTAAAGTGCAATTCTGAGCAATGTTTTGTATGTTGGGTTTGGAATAGTTTATTGTGCTCTTTAAGTTTGGTACGTTCAAAAGGAGGATGTATAGGAAAATGCAATAGGTTTGTAGGAGTGACTGGGAATGTACTGTGATATAGCAGTAGCAGAACATACAGTCATGTTTGGTCTTTCCCATAATGGTGGTAAGGGAATACTTTGTCCCCTTGCCTCAAACTGGAAGCAGGCTCCAGTCTCTTGCACCATAGCAGTAGCAACCATTGAGACCTCCCAGTTTTCCCCGTGCCACAACAAACCTTGTTTTTAGAAGTTTTGCATAGAAGAAACTTAATCTGTATGACAAGCAGGAATGTACACAATCCTATCTTTGTTTATCTCATAATTAGATCACAAATTGCAATCAACTTGGTGACCAGTCAGATATGCTACTCCTTTTCTGAAGGTTCTAATTTGTTTGGCATTATTTTACACATGCATGTTTTCACACTGTTGGACTGGGACTCGGGAGATCCGGGTTCTAGTCCCCGCTTGGCCATGAAACTCACTGGGTGACTTTGGGCCAGTCACTGACTCTCAGCCTAACCTACCTCACAGGGTTGTTGTGAGGATAAAATGGGAGGAGGAGGAGGAGGAGGATTATGTAAGCCGCCTTGGGTTCCTTGCAGGAAAAAAGGCAGGGTATAAATATAACAAATAAATATAACAAATAAAATAAATAATATAGAGATAGGTGAAAACAGGGTGTTGCCTAGGGAACCACAAAGCTCTCTCTTTTATTCTGCATATGTAACACCAAAAGGATAGGCAGAAACCATCTGTCCCCACCACCACTACCAACATCATCACTACCACCACCACTCATGATTCATGGCTTCCACATGGATTTACTCATTTGCCAGCCAGGGAGTTTAGCTTAGCCAGGAAGATCAAATCAGTAGGCTCTCCCCACCACTCAACGTAAGAAAATCTGTCCTATGAATGAAGACATATCTGTCATGAGTCTGACTGAAATCATACCAGATCCAAGACCATAAGAAAAGATATTCATAGAAATGCCCTGCAAAGGCATTTAATTAATTAGCTAATTAAATTGGCTAATTAAATTAGGAGTGGGTTGTGATTATCTAAGGATGGGGATGTCCATCCTGCAATAAAATGAATAATGTGAGAAGGTAAAACTCACACTACAGTTATGTTATTTGCGATTCTCATGTATCCCTGATAGTGAGTGGTTATATGAACAACTTGCCATTTGATGCAGCCTCCACACAGTTGCTTGTTTGTATGAGTTGCACCATAGTGTGGGGTGGGGTGGGGAAAGTGTTGAGATTGACAGGGAGACCTATATGGGAAGGAGAGAGAACTGAAGGAGGAGTGGTACCTATATGGAACCTGTATACTTTCTCCTATGGGACAAATAACAGCTTCACCGGAAGGGGAACATGTAGATCAGGAAAACAATATTGGGGGAAGGATTAATCACTCCCTTCCCCAGGGTATTTTCCCAATCTGATTTTGCGGGGGTGGGACGGGACTGTAGCTGATTTGAATTAAAAGGGGAAAGGGAGATCTGATCATAGCCTTCCCGGTTTATCAGCTACTTTGGCTAAGTCTTTTTCTGTCCTTTGTGCAAGTTGGCAGCTTGCCCATGCCATTAGGGCATGTGGTGCTGGCTGAATTATGTTTTTACAAAATGGCTACTGATTTAAGTTTTTCACTTACGTTTGAACTAGGTGCAGCTTTTTCATGAAATACAGTACATATAGTTTTTTAAAAGATAGTCTTTTTCCACCACCACCAAATTTTCCACCTTTCTTACTTCTGAAGTCTTCTCTCCCTTTTTCTATTCCTTTGAGGTTGCATCAAGCAGTTTTTAGAATAGTGAGAGCAGGCAAGAAGGCATGCAAGTTAAACCCATGGTTTTGTTACTGGAACGAATCCTACTGCTATCCCAGTGAATCTAAATCTTTTAAGTTCCTGAATTGCTGTGGATTGGTGTGTTGCATGAGGGAAATGGCTTTAGCTGGAAAGTATCCTAGCTGGAACAGTGACCAGATGGCTGGCCTGTCTGTGGGGAGGGGAGGTGTGGTGAAGCGCAGCTGCAGAAGGCTGGACCCTTGGAATAAACACATATACCGCGTATGGGATATTAAATAAGTAGCAAGATCACACTGGAATTTAGATCCCCCTCAACACCACCCCATCCCTCTGGATTGAAAAGAATGTTTCTCTTTCTCCTCCCTGGAACTTGGGATCATCCTATGAAGTTGATCTGGAGTAGGTTTGGGACAAATAAAAGGAAGCACTTCTTCACACAGTACATTAACTTGTGAAATTAACTGTCACAAGCAATGGCCACTGACTTCTATGGCTTTTAAAAAGGATTAGGCAAATTCATAGAGGATATGTCTGTCATTAGCTACTACCCATGGTAGCCAAGTAGAATCTCTGTATTTCAAGGTAGTACATCTTTCAAGAGCAGATGGTAGAGACAAACAGGGTAATTGCATTCATGCCCTAAATGGAATGCTGGACTGTATAGACCTTAGTCTGTAATTATGTTCCATCAGGGTTCTAGTTGCATCTCCCCCTGCTTTCTCCTACCTTTCTTGACCTTTCCCCTTTCTTCTAATTGTTTAGTTAGTGCTGTGGGCTTAATTCAGAATTTTGAGTGCTCTTTTTCCTTTCCGGTATCCATATATTTTCCTTTGTGGGGCCAAAAGCAGCCAATAGATGATATTTAGTACAAAAATTCCATAGAGAAGGACTAAGAACCTCTCCCCCAATGCAAGTCTTATGCTTTACTTTGCAGCCTCTGCAGTTGCATTTTGTAAAGAAAACAAAACCGAGTGCCATGTGTAGTTTAGCTATAGAGCAGCTATTGATATTGCAACAGGAGTAAGTACTGAATAGTATATGCTTAATGTTTGCAACTGTCAGTTGAATCTACCTGGAATTTAGGTAAACAGAATATAATTATCCTTATAAACAAGCATTGGTCTCGGCTCAAAGCCAAGAGTACTTGGTAAAAATTGCTCCGGAAATCGGAATTATGATGCAAGCAATAGGAGACAGGACTTGAGCTGTACTTGAAATTATTTTTCTTAACTTCCAAAATGTTTTTAAAAGAACAGGTAAAAAGAAAGGTAGTTGAATAGCAGCACATACTGAAAACAATGATGAGGTTCATGCAGGCTGAGTGCAATGTAACATTTCCCTTTAGGGTAGTGTATTTGTCATGAAACTTACATGTGGAAAGGTTATGACAGCATTGAACCCTCTTACAAGAATTGTTAAAGAAAGATCCATGGGGCAGGAATTAGAAAGTATTTAGCATTCTGACACTCTTGCTGAAAACTCAACATGGGTGGCCAATTTCAATGTCTTGCCTGTGTTTGGATGTTTGTCCAAGCTTCATAAAGCAGTGGATGCATGCTCCTCCCTCTCCACTTCCTGTCATGCGCCAGCTTTGGTATGAAGATTCTGGCTTATTATCCTGGTTTATTAACCAACATTAACTCAGGCTTAATGCAAGCCAGGATCGGCTCACTAAAGCCAGCACATGAGGAATGAAGGGGAGGGGCAGAGGAGCAACTGTTTATGACTTCATAAACCACAGATCAACCTTCCACAACCTGGTGCCCTCCAGATACTTTGAACTTCAGCTCCCATTATCCCCAGCCAGCATGGCCACTAGTGTAGTCCAAAATATCTGGAGGGCACCAGTTTGGGGAAGGCTGCCATAGACTAACATCCAAAGGCGGGCATTAATTGCCACATAAATAAGAGTTTCTGACATCATTTTTCCCATGTGTATGCTTCCATGGTGATGTTACAAAAATGGTCCAGAAGCAAATGTTACTGGGAAAAGCCAGTCCTGTCAAGAGAACTACACTGTTTCTTGCAAAATCTGCGAAATTTGAGCCACAAATTTCACCTGTTGCTGTCTCCGACTCCGTTTGATACATTTGCTTTGAGAGTTGGCCAGAGAAATATGAGGATGGCAAATTGTGCTCTTTATTTTGATTCCTCTTTCATTTTACAGGGGAAAGATGGTGATTTTGTTTACAAAGACATGATCAAATCCCCCTCTACTTCCCGCATATCTCTTGGTAAAAAGGTGAAATCTGTAAAAGAAACCATGAAGAAAAGGATGTCTAAAAAATACAGCAGCTCCTTGTCAGAACAGGTATGCAAATTTGTTCATTTCTTTGTTTAAGTTAAATAACAGTGGAGTGCTTTACTTTCCATGGTAAATACTGGAAGAGCCACTGATGCCTATGTTTTAAGACATCATTGAAAGGTACAACAGCATTGCTAGAAACTTCCCATGGGTATAATGTAGTAAAGCAATTCCAAGGCCCCTTCAAAACTATTTACTGTGAAAAGAGCTTTAATAACAATCATAAAAGGGAGTTAGGATTGAGTTAGGCCAGCAAAGTATATGATTTCATTCCATATATGCTGGTAGTTCACATGCTGTAAAGAATGAATGGCTTTATATATTTTGCGTTAGTCCTCTAGCAATGTCACAGTACCCCCACACATGCTCCAAATTGCAAAGCTACATGCACTTTACAACAAACACTTACTCCAGTTTAAAAAGAATAGAACATCTTTCCAATTTAGACAGTATTTTCTCATCTAAATGTATCCCATACCGTGTTCTATTGACGAGATAATTTATTTTTATTTTATATAAAACATTTGTGCTACCCTTCTCCTTTGTTCAAACATCTTACAACAAAAAGATACAATAAAACAATTTAAAATTTTCAGCCATTAAAATAATCAGTAATATAGCTATTTAAACATACAGTCTTTCTAAAATATTTTTTTTAAAGGATATCATGTTAAAATATAAATACTGTTTAAAAATACAAAAGATGTAAACTGTATGGGGAAAATATTTAATAATATTGGGGGGGGAATATGTATTTACAGAAAAGTCGTGCACTGTATGCAGGAGAAACTTTGGTTCAATTCATTACATCATCTGTGGCTCAGTGGTACAGCACATGCTTTGCATGCAGGAGGTCCCAGGTTCAATCCCCGGCCTCTCCAGGTAGGACTGGAAAAAACCCTGCTTGAAACCCTGGAGAGCCGCTGCCAGTCAGTGACTGGGTTCGCATGACACGACAACCAACCAACAATAACAGTCAACAGTTGGTTGTCATGTCGTGCAAAATCAGCGTGGGTTACCCACCATGGGAAGTTTTTTCCAGACTACCCACAATAAAAACCCATTGACTGTTCTAGGGTTTGTTTCACCCATAGTGGGTTGTCGTGTCGTTCAAACCCGGACAACATGACCCACTGTGGGTGAGCCCCAACAGCCATTTGGACTGGGACATACATCTAAGTATGTCCCAAGAGGTATGTCCCAGTCCAAATCCACCCAATCCCACTCAGCCCCCCTTTTTTAAAGTGACCCCAAAGTTTGACTGCTGAAGTTTGGCACCTATCAAACTGGTTTTCCCTTTTAAAAAGGTGTGGGGGAGCACTTTGACCCTTTCCAGAGCCCCCAGAGGCTCAGGACAAAGGGCAAATGTGCTCCCCCAAAGGGACTACAAGGGGACAACACAAAAAGAGAAGGATCTTGCCAGGAAGGGGGTGCTATTTGCAAAAAAAAAAAAAAAACCTCAGCAAAAGATCCCTCATGCCTTTGCTTTCAGTGGGCAGGTCACCTTTCGCGAGCCACCCATTGAAAGCAAGGGGAGAATGGATTTCCAGCCTCAGCTTGCACCCCCACCCCCTACACATTGCCCCAGCTGAGGCTGGAAGTTGCCCCTGTTGCATTTCAATGAAAGAGTACTGTTGCGCAACTGGGACAAAGAAGAAGAAATATTTTTTAGCGCCCATTTGCAGGCGCAAAAAAATTAATTAAAAAATAGTGGGCAGGTGCTCCACTATGCTCCAAGGTGCCACTGGCCATTTTGAAGGGACAGCTCATGCCTGCCCCTTAAGGAAATTGCGAAAGCTGGCTCTCCAGCTGGCTTTCCCAGTCTTGGTGAGGGGAATTTAAAGCAATTGTGGCTGTCAAGGAGAGGGAACTCGTTGCTCCTGCAGTGTCCCCTGGGATTCTGCTGGGAGGAATGAGGGTGGGGGAGGGAGTGAAGCATGCACGATGAACCCAATCGTCTGTCAGATTCATTGTGGGTGCTTCGTGGAACAACCAGCCCATCGTGGTAAATCACGATGGGTTGTTGTAACGTGCAAGTCTTCCCATTGTTGACAATACTGGGCTAGGTAGAATAATGGTCTGACTCAGTATAAAGCAGCTTCCTAATTGTTCTAAAGAAACAATTACCCTATGGTGTGAAATCTTTGTAACTCAGGGGTGAGGAACTCGTGGTCCTCCAGATGATGTTGGACTCCAACTCCCATCATCCCTGACCATTCGCCATTCTGGCTGGAGCTGATGGGAGCTGGATTCATGACAACATCTGGAGGGCCATTGGTTCCTCACCCCTGCTATAACTGCCCTGTGGTTAATTGCTCCATTATAAATATGCCCCATAAAATCCTTTCATTGAAAATTAATCGTGTCTTTTTCTGTTCCACAAAAGACAAAAGTAACCATGCAAATATTACTGGAATTTCTCTCATATTAGTGATGGTGTATAAAAATATGCCTGGGAAAGATAGTTCTAATAATAGGATTCAGTCTCTGAGAGCATCTCTGTGTCACTTCGCAGTTTGTCTGTGATGCATGGAATGCTGTATCAAGAAGCCATCCCCAGTGGGCTGTAACTGGACATAGGGTGGTCTTCCTTATAAGTCTAAAACAGTCCTGTATATAGGCCAAAAGTCTGTGAATTCCACTTTGTCCTACAAACTTTGCAAATGAACATGATGTGCCGTTAGTATATACAGTATTTAATTCCCTCAATGTAGAGATCTATATAGTTGATCCTTAAAGTTCATTCTGAACATGTATTCTTTTAAAGCTGCTCTTTCAATTTCCTCTGGCCAAAATCAATCTGTTTTTCCATGGATGTTGCATTTGGCAGCCTCCATTCAATTTGGTTTGGTAGGTTGTCAAAATACCCAACACTTTTTTATTATCTTTTTTCATCAGTCTTTCCACTTGAACTATAAGCATAACAAGTAATTGCTGGCAAGCAACCACAGGCATTGGCATCAGCTGGAAAAATAGTTTCCTTTGATTAAATATCGCCCTCTAAAGGATTGTTGAATAACCTGGCGGCAACAGTATACCAGTACGTTGCAGGAGCTGAAGGCTGGTATGATAAGCAGAACATCGCTGCATCTGTTTATCTTTATGTCTTCCGAGACAGGTTGGAATGATATTGCCAAGCTAAATTCAAGTCCCCAGTTCCTGTATTTTACTTTGACTCATTCTTATCTACAGTGACGGGGGACTGATTTCAAGCCAGAAGCTTGTCACTTTGGTAGTATGTTCGTTCAGTATCCTACCACAGTGGGTCTGGAGCCCTGAGTTACTCCTGTTAGTGCAAATAAAGAATTCTCTGAGGATCTGTGCAGGAACAAGGCAATCCTTATTGTCTGCCCTGAAGCAAAGCCCATTGTTATACATAAGACCATCTCAGTGGTGTCAGACTCTAGGTATAAAAATAGTCAGTGGTAGTAACTTGTTAGCACATCCATCTCCCAAAGCCCATTTCTGATGCATCAGATTGGTATAAAGCTCCACTGTGATGCTGACAGACGTAACATAAACTTCATGGCCTTCCGTTGATTCTAAAATTGAATAGTACTGTAACACAGCCAAATATTTAAATATTTGAAAGTAAGCCATTCTTACACTGGAGAGTCAGTGTGGTGTAGTGGTTAGAGTGTTGGACTGGGACTTGGGAGCTCTGAGTTCTAGTCCACACTCAGCCATGAAGCTCACTGGGTGACTTTAGGTCAGTCACTGACTCTCAGCCTAACCTACCTCACAGGGTCGTTGTGAGGATAAAATGGAGAGGAGGACCTGTAATATTTACATTTATAATGTAATAAATAATAATCCTTTCATAGTACAGACACATCTTTTCTTGATTTCTTAGTGGTCAAGGGAGATCAAAGTAGCTCAACCTGGATCAATGCTGGATCAGTGCTCATTTAATTTTATTTATTTATTTATTACATTTATATCAAGGAACTCAAGGTGGCTACATGCGCTTCCCAGGTGGTCTCCCCTCCAAGCACTGACCAGACCCAGACCAGCTTAGCTTCAGCATGGTGGCTGCTTCACGTGCCTTCAGACCATACCCAAGGACCAATTATACAATAATCAGTTAATAAGCAAGAGTAATTGGTTAATCAGCAGAAGTAAAGAGCACCTCCTATCTAATTTCAGTGCACAGTAATGTTGGTGATGAGTCAGACTCTACCTCCTTTTTAAAAGTTTTGTACCTGAGCTTTGCATAGAGATTTTTAAAATGCTCAGTTGAAGGCACACTTGGATGAAGCCGATTATTTGGATCCGTGCCAGTCGGGCTTCAGGTCTGGACATGGGACGGAGACGGCCTTGGTCGCCTTGGTGGATGATATGAGGAGGGCTTTGGATAGGGGCGAATGCTCCTTTCTAGTCCTCCTCGATCTCTCGGCGGCTTTTGATACTGTTGACCACGGTATCCTCCTGGACCGTCTGGAGGGGTTGGGCTTGGGAGGCACTGTATTGCAGTGGTTCCGGTCCTTCCTCTCTGGAAGGTATCAGAGGGTAGTTCTCGGGGAGGAGGCTTCGGACCCTCGGCTGCTCACTTGTGGAGTGCCGCAGGGTTCCATCCTCTCCCCGATGTTATTCAACATCTACCTGAAGCCGCTGGGAGCTATCATCAGGAGGTTTGGGGTGCAGTGTCATCAGTATGCGGATGACACGCAGCTCTACCTCTGTTTCAAGTCCTCACCGAGGTTGGCCGTTGAGACCCTGTCCAAGTGCCTGGAGGCAGTGGCTGGCTGGATGGGAAGGAACATGCTGAAACTGAGCCCGGACAAGACCGAGGTACTTCTGGTGGGGGACAAGGGAAGGTTAGGGGATGTTGACCTGGTGCTGAATGGGGTACATCTACCCCTGAAGGACCAGGTCCGCAGCTTGGGGGTCATTCTAGACTCCCAGCTGTCCATGGAGGCTCAGGTGGCAGCTGTGAGCCGGGCGGCGCTGTATCAACTCCATCTGATACGGCAGCTGCGCCCCTACCTTCCTAATCATCTGCTCCCATCAGTGGTTCATGCCTTGGTCTCCTCTCGCCTAGACTACTGTAATGTGCTCTACGTGGGGTTACCCTTGAAGACGGTCCGGAAGCTTCAGCTGGTACAGAACGCGGCGGCTCGCCTGATTAAGGGCAGCCGCCGGCGTGATCACATCACGCCAGTGCTTAATGAGTTGCACTGGCTACCAGTTGCTTGCCGAGCCGAATTCAAGGTGTTGGTTTTGACCTTTAAAACCCTACACGGCTCCGGCCCAGTTTATCTCAAGGAGCGCCTCCAGCAACATCAAGTAGGCCGCTCAACAAGGTCTGCCACGGACGGCCTTCTCCTTATCCCATCAGCCAGAGCAGCCAGGCTGGTGGGGACTAGGAAGAGGGCCTTCTCTGTGGCGGCCCCCACATTATGGAACTCCCTCCCTAGTGACCTTCGCCATGCCCCCTCCGTGATGAGCTTCCGCCGTGCATTAAAAATATGCACGGCGGGAATATGGGGTGGGTTAGGTTTTTAATGAGAATTTTTTTATATTGTTTTAATTATTATGTTTTATTGTGTTTTATTGTATTTTAATTGTACATCGCCCAGGGTGGCCGGGTGACCGGCCAGATGGGCGATTGATAAATATAATAAATAAATAAATAAATAAATAAAATGGTATTCCTATAATAAACCAAACTTTAATTAGTTTTAAAATATTAAGTATATTATGTCTTTAAGACATAATATTCAAGATTGAGTATCTTGATCTATACCAACAGCCATCCTGAAAACCTGAACTAGAGATGGCTTAAAAATATGAATGTTTTAGGGTGCAATTTTATGCATGTTTGGGCAGAAAAAAAGACCTACAATTCCTAGCATTCCCCAGCCAGCATGGCTATCTGGGGAATGCCGGGAGTTGTAGGGCTTTTCCCTAGCATGGCTGGCTGGAGAATGCCAGAAGTTGTAGGACTTTTCTTTAGCATGGCTGGCTGGGGAAAGTTGTAGGACATTTTCTGCGTGAACATGCATAGGATTGCGCCCTTTGTTTCTTAATTTGGAAGTACAACACCTTCACTTAAAGCAGGGGAGGCCAACGTGTGGCCCTCCAGATATTTTGGTCTACAGATTCCATTAGCCCTAGCCAGCATAGCCAATGGTGACGGATCATGGGAGTTGTAGGTGAAAACATGTGGAGAGCCACAAGTTGACTATACCTGACATGAAAAGAGTTTGTGGTACCAGCTGAATCTTACAGTCAGGTATGGTGATAATGAGGCCTGGAGATTGCCAGCCCCAACTGTGCATAATCATAAATGCTTAGATATCAGGTCTGAGGTAATATTTCTCATATTTACATGATTTTCTCAATGCCATACAGCAAGAGACAAAATGTTTAAATAAAATGAAACGTACCCCCTTCCTGCAGATATGGAATGACCCATCCATGGGTACCCTCCTTGCTTTGTAGCTGATCTTATGATTTCTGGAACTGAGAGGGTGGAAGTACAATATTTGCTTTCATGGCTCAGTCCTAGGAGGTTGATGTGCCCACAATTTAGTAAGTTTTGAATTTCTAATTCTAATTTAGTAAGAACTGCATGGAAATTTCTGCTAAGTTACCGGCAGCAAAAGTGTTTAAGACTGGCATACAAAAAACACAGCAGACATTAGAAAAAATGGAAGGCACTTTCTTATTCGCAATCTGTGGCTTCGGTTCTCCAATTCTCTTTGGAGATTTGCTTGATTTGTGGGAAGACGTTTCCTGATGACTCTGCAGCATGCAAATAACAGGCTTCTTTCAGATGGTTTGTGATTGCATGTCTGTGGAATAGCCAGCAGTTCTTGTATATCAGCAGGTTTCTTTTAATTTCTTGCTGCAGATAGTCTTGAATATTGTTATTCACCGTGTTATTTCCTTGCATTGTCATTTATCAAACAAAATGCTTTCTTTGCACCAGAATGCGTGCACATGTTCACACACAAACATTAATGAATGCTGCTCTGACTGCAGTTAGTTCCCAGAAATTATTGTTTGAGCCTTTTGAATCTGTCTTGTTACCTGAATGAATGAAAAAAATGCCCATAATCTTGCATGTAAAAGATTTTTGCTTTGTTTACCATTTTTGTAAGCGAATTGCATCTTCATGTTATTCCATTTTAACACCATACCTATGAAAAATAATTAGCTTAGTTATTCAATCCATATGGTAACTTTTCTGTTATCTCATTCACGAGATGTTAACCTTTCATAACCATTTCCAGCAAATTAGAAAAGGTTGATTCTAATGTTTACGAAAGCAGCATAACTCTAGAAAACCTGATGAAACAGCCAAATCACAAACAGATATTAAGATATAGGTGCTGGAGTCAAACAAGTCTTTTAGTTAATTGTTTGTTTTGACTAGAAATATTTTTTAAAGTGTTTTTCCTTTGTGCAAAAGCTTTTTCTGTACGGCTGAGAATTGGGGGAGGAGTAACTCTTTCCTCCCATCTGCCCTGTTCCGGGTTGAGTGTTTTTTTCTTCTTCACTCCCAATGGGATTTTTTTTAACGCCAGCTCCAGCACTGTGTCTGGGAACTAGAAGTTCTAACATCCAGGAGGTAAGAATTGTGGATGTTTCTTCAGGGACGTAAGGGAGTATTTCTCTCCTCCCTTGAAGGGGAAGATCTGAACAATCATATAGCCCCTGCCCTGGGACACCCTCCTAAGGACCATAGGGTTGCATCCAAAGGCTGCAATCCTATGCATATTTACCTGGCAGTAATTCCCATTGAACACCAGTGGAACTCTTGTCTAAGTAAACATGCAGAGTAGGAGAAGTGACTTCCTACCGATGCAGGAAAAAAGTTGGGCTTTGTTTCCAGTGTGATCTTGGTCACGTTTCTTCATAGGTTAGGGCCATGTTTTTTCATTTTTTCACTTGTATCATTTTAAGCCAGGCTTCCCCAAACTGGTACCCTCCAGATGTTTTGGAATAGAGCTCCCATGAGCCCCAGCCAGCATGACCAGTGGTCAGGAATGATGGGCTTTTTAGTACAAAATATCAGAAGTATACCAGCTTGGGGAAGGCTGTTTTAGTCTATAAGTGGTTAAGAAAGAAGAAATGTCTCTTATTATGTTTTTCTAGCTTTGTCCATTGCCTCAGTTGGGCTCCTGAGGAGGTAACTATAGTCCAGGTACATAACAATGGGCTCTACCCTAGGTGGTAACATTTGTCATACTACATAAACCAACAGTTCAAACTTGAGCATATGGGAATCTGAAAATAAATTGTGTGTTATTTTCTTTCAGGATTCTAGCCTGGATGTAATGCCAGAATCTCCTCAGTCACCACAGCCAGATACTGATTGTCTGGATAAACCCAAGCTGAAAGCTGGCGGTTCAGTCGAAAGTTTGAGAAGCTCACTAAGTGGCCAGAGCTCAATGAGTAAGTAATAAATACAAAATTCAGCATGACCAGGTTAAGGTGTAACAATCTCGGTCTAACAAGTCATGGTTTCTTAGACAAAAGAACTAGTATTGTGTTCATGTATTCCTCACCCATCCTTTCATGTGCCTGGCTTTGGTACTTCCATAATGGGAAACTGATTTAAGAAACCCCAGGAGTGTTCTAGTATGGCGGATAGGAAGAGGGAGCATATGGACACAGTGGGGCAGTTTGCATGACATGACAGCCCACTGTGGGTTATTTAACCCATGGTGTGGCCGCCATTTTGAAAATGCAACCCCTGCTTGGAGGTTGTTGTGTTGTGTGAACCCAGCAAGCATGGGTTATGCAAGGGTTAAACAATCATTGCATAACCCATGTTATAAGTTTAACCCCCACTCGCCAGGTTTGCATGATAGGACAACTCCTGAGCAGGGGTTGCATATTCCAAATGGTGGCTGCATTCACCTGAGTGGGGGGTTACATATGTAACTTGGTGCCTGTGGGTGCTGTGGCTCATTCTGGGTTAAATAACTCAAGACAAGCTGCGGTGTGTCATTGGAACCCGCTCAATGTTTGCTCCTAGTCTAATATACCATGGTTTATTAGGTTAAGATAGTTATGTCTGAACCGATCCAATATCTTTTTAGATGAAAATCATGGTTCTCTTTTTTTACACATGAAAAAGCAGCACATAAGGGAAACTAAATGTGAAGCATAGTTGAAATCACAAATGCTAGAGGGCAAGTTAGTCAGTACTTAGAAGAGCAGTACTTCAGCTCTTATCTTCTTCAGACAGACTGCATGTGGACCAATATTCCTGGGGTATTTTCACCTACAGTCTTGTCAAACCCAAAGAAATAGCTTTGTTTGAGGTAACAGGGATTGAGCCTGTGAAGGGAATGAAAATATGCAATGCTTGGTTCAAATACATTGTGAGATTCTCTACTGAGGGATGCTGGATAGTACTTGAAAATCAACGCTTTGCTACCTTTTTTGTGAGAAGTTGGGCATTCTCACTTGATGATGAGTGAAAAATATAAAAGTTCGTAGCCAAAGTTAATGCTTGGGCAAGTCTTATATGAAGATACTCTGCATGTGATAATCAATCCCTCCATCTATTTTAAATTAATAATTATAACAATCTGGCTGATACTTTGAACCAGTGGTGGCAAAAAAGATGGACAACTGGCCTTATATGACCTTTAAGTCTATGCAGAAGGTGAAGCCAAACATAGCCAAAGGAATCAGCATTTAAGTTATTGTTGGGAATAAATATTTTAAACATAAGGACTACGGATGAATTTGAAGGTACTTGAAGATATGAAGTTGGATCCATAATATGCCTCTATCTCAGAGAAGAAAACATGTAGGATATACTACAGAAACTGTCTAGTTGTTGTGCTTTTTTCAAAATGTAATTATAATCATATGTTTATGGAGCTTAAGTACAGGTATGGTTCCCAAGAACCCTCCTTTATCTTCACAAGTAACATGAAAAGCAGGTATTTTCCTACATTCAACCTGAGCCTTTTACTGTGTCAAAGCAAATCTCCAATGATAGTCGTCTTTTTCCCCCCTTCTCTTTGTCTTGTTGGTTGGTTGGTTGGGCAAAGGTGGAGTGGGATAGGGAGGTTGGAAGCATCCTTTCAGTCCCAATCAGCACAGCAATGTTGAGGCCTGGGTTGGGTTGAAGGTTGGGGTCTAGATAAAACACTTTGGGAGAGTGACAGTGTTTGTTCACAGTGAACGTTTCAGCATGTGCCATAAGAGACTCTGCCAAGCTATACAGAGAAAGTGCTGTGGCAAGCAAGTAGTGGATAGATCTCTAGGGAGCTGATAAATGTAGACTGTTGTTGGCACTATGTTAAAAGTTGCCATAAACAAACAAGAGCGGCACAGAACCTGCTGCATCTGCTGCCTTAACTTACCTATAATTGTGGTAGAAATAAATATCAAATGAGTGCTTCTAGCATGCTTTGGGGTGTTTTTTTAATTTTTCTTTTCTTTTGTTCTGTCACAAACAGGTGGGCAGACAGTAAGTACAACAGACTCCTCAGCCAGCAACAGAGAAAGTGTCAAGTCTGAAGATGGTGATGATGAAGAACTTCCGTACAGAGGACCTTTCTGTGGCCGGGCCAGGGTTCACACTGATTTTACTCCCAGCCCTTATGATACTGATTCCCTGAAACTGAAGGTACTTTTTCTAGATTGAACACTATATTTGAATTCAGGGAGATTTCTCAAGAATGTGTCCCAACAAGCTTTCTGCACTAATGCCTTTTGTTGGAATTCTTAATATTTTGTCTTTTCCCTTGTTCCCTAATGTGTCCCATTGTGCTCCCTTTTCTCAGGATCTTCAGCAGTTGTTTGGATCATTTTAATTAAAATGAAACACTAGTACTAAATATGTGCATTGCTAACTGTGAGCTCTACTGTGTTCTCTTGTGCAAAAAAAAAAGTTTTGGGAAGAGTAACTGGTAATGAGGGCAAGTACGACTTGATAGGGATAACTGAAACCTGGTGGGATGACTCCCATGACTGGAATACAGCAATTGATGGGTATAACTTGTTCAAAAGGAACAGAAGCAACAGAAAGGGAGGTGGAGTTGCACTGTATGTTAAAAATACGTATCTCTGCACAGAGATACAGGAAGAGGAGCTTGGCAGCCCCATTGAGAGCATCTGGGTTAAAATAAAGGGGGCAAAGAATAAAACGAACATGGCGGAAGAGTCTACAACCGACCACCCAATCAAGGAGAAGACGAGGATGGAACTTTTGAAAAACAAATTGCCATTGTTTCAAGGAGGCACGATGTGGTAGTAATGGGAGACTTCAATTTCCCTGATATCTGTTGGGAGACTTATTCAGCCAAACATGGCCCCTCCAAGAAATTCCTGAGCTGTGCTGCTGATAACTTCCTCCTACAGAAAGTGGAGGAAGGAACTAGAGGATCGGCTATCCTTGACCTGATTCTAACCAACAGAGTCGAGTTAGTGGATAAAGTGGCAGTTTCGGGAACTCTGGGGGAAAGTGACCATGTTATACTTGAGTTCTTGATTCTAACAGAAGCAAAAGCTGAGTGTAGCCAAACACGTACCCTGGATTTTAGGAAAGCCAATTTTAACAAACTCAGAACAATGATTACTAAGATCCCATGGCAAGTGACTCTCACGAGAAAGGGAGCCCAGGAGGGGTGGGAGTTTTTAAAAAAGGAAATTTTAAAGGCACAATTGCAAACAATTCCCACAAGGAAAAAAGGCAGAGGGCAACAGAAGAAGCCAATGTGGCTTCACAATAAACTCAAAGATGACCTGAAAACAAAAAAGGACACGTATAGGAAGTGGAAGGAAGGACAGGCTACAGGGGAAGAGTACAGGCAGGTAGCACAGAACTGCAGGAATAGTGTCAGGAAGGCTAAAGCTGAGAATGAGCTAAGGTTAGCGAGGAATGCTAAAAGCAACAAAAAAGCTTTCTTCAGATACATGCACAGTAAAAGACAGAAGAAAGAACTGGTGGTTCAACTACGCAATGAGGATGGCAAATTGATAACAGAAGACAAAGAAAAGGCAGAAGTGTTCAATTCTTACTTCGGCTCGGTCTTCTCCCAAAAGAGGGTCTATGACCCCCCTGGCAAACCTGAAATGCAGACTGAAGGGGCAGAATTGCAGCTTGAGATTGATAGGCAAATGGTCAAGGAGCACCTGATTACTCTGAACGAGTTTAAATCTCCAGGGCCTGATGAGCTGCATCCTAGAGTAATAAAGGAACTGGCAGAAGAACTCTCAGAACCACTGTCTATTATCTTTGAGAAATCATGGAGGACAGGTGAAGTGCCAGACGACTGGAGGAGGGCAAATGTTGTTCCCATCTTCAAAAAGGGCAAGAAGGAGGAACCTGGGAACTATAGGCCAGTCAGTCTGACATCAATCCCCGGGAAGATTTTTGAGCAGATTATAAAGAAGTCAGTCTGCAAGCAACTTGAAAACAATGCAGTGATTACTAGAAGCCAGCATGGATTTGTCAAGAGCAAATCCTGTCAGACTAATCTGATCTCATTTTTTGATCGGGTAACCTCCCTTGTGGACTGTGGGAATGCTGTGGACATTATATACCTGGACTTCAGCAAAGCTTTCGACAAAGTGCCTCATGATATCCTGATTAGTAAACTAGCTAAGAGTGGGCTAGATGGAACAACTATCAGGTGGATCCACAATTGGCTACAGAATCGGACTCAAAGAGTGCTTATCAATGGTTCCTTCTCAAACTGGGGAGAGGTAATGAGCGGGGTACCACAGGGCTCGGTCCTGGGCCCGGTGCTCTTCAACATTTTTATTAATGACCTGGATGAGGAGGTACAGGGAATGCTTATCAAATTTGCAGATGACACAAAGTTGGGTGGAACAGCTAATACTCTGGAAGACAGAAACAAAATTCAAAGTGACCTCGATAGGCTGGAGCGCTGGGCCGAAAACAACAGAATGAAATTTAACAGGGATAAATGCCAAGTGCTGCACCTAGGGAGAGGAAACCAAATGAGGAGTTACAGAATGGGGGACACTTGGCTCAACAATACTACAAGTGAGAAGGATCTTGGAATTGTGGTAGATCACAAACTGAATATGAGCCAGCAATGCGACGTGGCTGCAAAGAAGGCAAATGCAATTTTGGGCTGTATTAATAGAAGTATAGCTTCCAAATCGCGGGAAGTGATAATTCCCCTTTACTCGGCACTGGTTAGGCCTCATCTTGAGTACTGCGTCCAGTTCTGGGCACCTCACTTTAACAAGGACATAGACAAACTGGAGAGGGTTCAGAGGAGGGCAACAAGGATGATAAAGGGACTGGAAACAAGGCCCTATGAGGAGAGACTGAAAGAACTGGGCATGTTTAGCCTTCAGAAGAGGAGACTGAGGGGAGATATGATCGCACTCTTCCAGTATTTGAAGGGATGTCACAAAGAGGAGGGCAAAGATCTCTTCTCGTTCATCCCAGTTTGCAGGACACGGAATAATGGGCTCAAGTTACAGGAACCTAGATTCCACCTAAACATCAGGAAAAATTTCCTGACTGTCAGAGCAATAAGACAATGGAATCAACTACCTAGGGAGGTGGTGGGCTCTCCCAGTCTGGAGGCATTCAAGGTGCGGCTGGACAGACATCTGTCAGAGATGCTTTGACCTGGATTCCTGCATTGAGCAGGGGGTTGGACTCGATGGCCTTGTAGGCCCCTTCCAACTCTACTTTTCTATGATTCTATGATTCTAATGGGATAGTGCAGCAGCCTGGATTTTGTAAGTCTCACCTACTTACCTGAAACAAACAGTTTGGTCTATAGGTAGGCATTGCTATATAGATTGATATGTATAATATCTAGGTTTAAAAAGAGCACAAAATAAGCTTTTAACAAAGGCTGTTCAGAAGAAAGCCTTCATGTGTTGAGGAGGGAGCAAAATCATGCCTTCAAGCCATGCCCAATCTGAGATGAATGTGCCCACCAGCCACATTCCTTCATGCCTGTACATTCCATGTTGGTGATAAAGGGGGCCTACATGCATACAGGTTTATATGTGTAGGGCTTCCCCACAGGAATGGAAACCTGATTGGCGGAGGGTTCCCACTACTGAGGAAGAGCTTCCACATACATCTGTACATGCATAAGCCCCCTTTTGTATTGATGCCAGATAAGTGGCCACTGCTAGGGACTTGTTGGTGCTGTAGGGGTCAGGTTTGTGGGAGTGATCCCACGCCCCACTAACTTCAATAATTGTGTGAGGGCTTTTGTCTGAACAGTCCTATAGTGAAGGAAGAATGGCAGTACATTTGTTAGGAATAGTGACAATCCAGGAGGTCTTTGTAGATTATCATCAGCTACATCTTTAATGAGATACCACCTTTAATGCATAGAAACACAGTAGTGGAACTCTTTATCAGTGACAGGATATGAGTAGAGGTGCAGATTGTCCCAACTGCTCACAGGGTGTCCTTGTGTGCATCCTGCAAAAACACTTGGTGCAGCCTAACCCTTGAATTCACTATTTCATCTCTCCTTTAGTTGAGAGAGCTTCTATCTTCTTGTTTCTGGTATTCTGCTGTTGCTTCGGCTGTAGTTAGTATTTCAAAGTAAGAACATGGTTTTGAGAATTCTTGCCTGTGATTTAAAAAACAGTCCCAGACCAGTGTAACACAAAGCCACTCTAGAGCTCGCAATACAGCAAGGTGGTAATATGGTGTATTAACAGTGGAATTCACTGTGAAAAATCCATTTTTAGTTTACTCTTAATACCCAACCCAACAACTGTGTCCCTGTCCCCCACCCAGTTTGGCTTATGAGGCAGGAATACATATGACATGAAAGTAGCCTGTAGTCTGATCTGGAGCTAGTTGTGACTATGTGGTATTCTGTGGACTGGATGACTGCAGTGTGCCCTACATAGGACTGCCTATGAAGAATGTTCAGAATCTGCAGCTTGGCAAGGTTGCTGTCACCAACTGGAGAGAATATATAGACCCTGTTCTCAAATAATTGCACTGGTTACCAGTGAGTTTCTGCGCACAGGCCAAAGTCTTCTCCTGTATTATCAGAAGCAATACTTCTTCCTGTATACCCCACAGTCCATTGACTTGAGTCTGTTGGAGAAACCCTTCTGCAGTACCACAGCAGGTGGGTGGTTGCCTCTTCCATGGTGGCAGTTTCCCTTTGGGAATTCCACCCCCACCCCTGCCACCCAGGGATACCTGGCAGGCCAGTTCCCTATTTTTAGGTGGATTCTGAATTACCTTCCTTTTTATAAAGGTTTTTAACCCCTAGGCAATGTATTATCTATGTCCTGTTGCTTTTAAAATGACATGACTCTATACTTTTACAGTGTAGCCTTTTTATTCATTTTATTTTATTGTAATGTAGGTTGTGTTTAGATTCATAGATCATAGAGTTGGAAGGGTCCTACAAGGCCATCGAGTCCAACTCCCTGCTCAATGCAGGAAACCAGAGGAGGGGTCTCCCATCCAAGTAATAACCAGGCCTGACCCTGCTTAGCTTTCCACCCTTCTGCAGTACCACAAGACAAGCTGAGCCAGCATGAGCCACAGGCCTGTGTGTGTGTGTGTGTGTGTGTGTGTGTGTGTGTATACATATACACTTGATAGATAATTAATTGTAATTGTAACTACTTTGTTCAGACATTATTTTCTGCCTAGGAAACAGGGTAGAAATGTGAATAAATATGTTTAGTCTTTTTTAAAGTAAACCCAAAATGTTTTTGTTTTTTTTTTTAATTAGAGGCAGAGAGATGTGTGGTGAACTGAAAATAAGTTAATTATCACAGAGCTGGAAATGTATGTTGCGAATTCATTTCTGCTCTACTTATAGATTTGACAAATCAGCAAAAGGATTTTCAGAGATTTATTTCTAGCATCAAGCAATTAGAAGAAATTCTTAGTCAAGAAGAATTGTGCATATAATGTCCAAAATCTTCTGTACAGGTGGTCCCTCTTTAAAAGGCTGGGAGAGAAGTATCTGTTTTATACACACTTGGTTTAAAATATTAGAGAGATAAGAAATAGATTCTGGATTGTCTCACATTTAAGAAAAGAAATCTTGTGAGCTAGAACTTTTGGTTGATAAAGATTTCATGCTGTCTTCTGTTTAAGGTGTTCATCACAAAATCTGTATGCAATAAGATTTACCTTCCCTTGTGACACAGGATTGATATAGTAATTGCAAATCGCCGTGGGGTTCACAGGTACATGTATTCTTGCTTGTCTCATCTACAGAAGGGCGATATCATTGATATAATTAGCAAGCCTCCCATGGGTACCTGGATGGGTCTCTTGAACAACAAAGTGGGTACTTTCAAGTTCATCTATGTGGATGTATTAAATGAAGAGGAAGAGAAGCCAAAAAGGCCCACAAGAAGGCGACGGAAAGGAAGACCACCTCAACCCAAATCTGTTGAAGATCTCCTTGATCGCATCAACTTAAAGGTTGGCTTCTATTTTCTTATACTTGTTTTACTCTCCTGCTACAAATACCTCAGCGTCATGCCTATATAGCAAGGAACTCAGGACAAAGAATCACACTTTTTAATATAAATGTTCAGATTACTTGCACTTCTAAATCTACCTTTAAAATAATGTGTGAAAAGTAGAGATACATGATTTCTCTTGTAAGTAGAACAAAGTGTATTTCTAGTTTGGAGATTTGCTAAAGTCTGGTACTGAGTATTTCCTGAAAATATTGTGAGACATTCTTGTTTAAGTTACGTTCTCATTGCAGTTAAGCTAGCATCAAGATGGGGCATGTATTTATAGATTTGTTGCATTTGTAACTTCATGGTTTGCATCTTGTTTGCATATTTGTGGATTTGAAGATGTAGTGTGGTCCTTAGTTCATGGCGTGGGGGTGGCAGAATACATGGACAATAAACACTGTTTGGGCTAGTGCATTATAACCCATAGATTTTGATGGTTACTAGCTCCTATATTCCTTTTTTCTGTGTTTGCTTCAAGTGAAGTATGATTAGTCCTTAGTTTGGGGAGTAGAAACTAATGACAGATTATTTTTCTCATCTATTATAGTTTGTTTTATACTACTTAATTTGTTCAGCAGTTGTAGAAGGATGATGTTCACTAAGAGCAGCATATATCAAAGGACATCACGTTGGATCCAGAATGAGTTAATTCCACTTAGGTTCATGACTAACATATTTAAGTGATGACAAACTTGTACTACTGATTTCATTGGGACCTGAGTTCAACTAACTTAGTCTGGATTCAGCCCACTACATGTGTGTGTTGCTTGATGTTCAAGATCAGGCAGGTTTGAATAAATCTGTTGTGCCTACTGTTTATCCTTCCTCTTGCTCTACTGGTTAAAGAGAAGTGACCTTTTTTTAGTAAGTTGGTTTTAGAAGATTGGATTCTAAATTCAACAGCAGAAAGGGTGTTCAAGGTTTAGGTTGATAGCAGTGCCAGCAGCTAAGACTCTGTGGATATTCTCTGATCCCATAATTTCTTTTCTTTGTAAACATTTACTAAACTGCTGGCTTTATGATATGATAAAAATAATCCTATTTGTTTCAGTCTCTCCCCACCATGCCCCCAAATTGCGAGACAAGTTATTTTTTGTTATCATTTTCATAGTGGCTGTTTACAGGAACAGATTATCATATTCATATATGCAGATTAATTTATCTTTTCATTGGGATACATTGTACCTGTTCAGTTTACAAACCCTCCTCTTCAATCTTTAAAAAAACTTAGCGGATTAAAATTTAGCCTATCCTTTTTTAAAAAAAGACTGAAAAGTCTTTCCGGTCAGGACTTGTTTTCAGGGCAGGTCGACTTGACCAGAAATCTCGCTTTTGTCATGATTGAGATTCCTGGCTCTCAGAAAAGTCAAGTTATGATCAGAACTAATTCTGGCTATAGAGAAGGATAAGCCACTGGATAAAGCCAAGGTCTAGAGTTCAGAGGGTCTTGAAATCTTACTGCTACTGGAAAGGCTCTAAGGATCAAATGTCCATTGCGTAAAATACATGGTAGGACTCCTGAAAGGAGCATTCCAGGGTCTGGAAATGGAAGCCAAGGAACCGGTAATCCAACACTTGTTGGCTATTCAAGCAATCAATGAACAAACAAACAAACAAACAGTAAACTCATTAAGAAGCCTGTTACCTGTCTCCCCAAAGGCATTTACATTCTGTATTGCCAGTCAAGCTATTCCAGTAAAGCAATTCCTAATAGTTAAGTACTTGGCAAGTGAGAGGCTTAATAGATCCAAGACCTGAACAACAAGAAATGGCCATATGAATCTCTGATCTGAGGCATACCCAGTGTGACCATTTCATTCTGGAGCTGCAACTGTATATTTTGCTCTGACTAAAAACACATTCAAGTGGGAACTGCTCAAGCTCACCCTCCCCTGCCCTCGCTTCCCACAATCATCCCTGGAAGGCATTCCTCCATGAAGTGTAAAATTTAGCCTATCCTTTTTTTAAAAAAAGACTGAATATGTAATCTCTACTCTTGTTATGCAACAGATGTCTCTTCGGTGATACATAATTTATTGAATCATAAGCTAAAACTTCAAGGGGAGGTGGGAAGAAAGACTTGTAAATTGTGTTCCTACTTACTAAAAGTTTCATATGCATTATGTTTTAATATGAATGTACTGTGGTGTTGTTTCAAAATGATGTAAGCTCAACAACCGCTTGTCCAGTTCTTTTGGATTCTTTTCAGCATGTGGATCTCAAGGATGTGAGTTGTTCCCTCTTGCTTAAATGAGGCAGTAATAAGACATTAAAGAACGCTTCCCTTGACCCAGGAGATCTGTCTAAGTATAGGCCAGTCTCAAATGTACTGGTCTTGGCTAAGATTGAGAATGTGGTTGCATTGCAACTCCAGATATATCTAGATGAAACTGATTACCTAGACCCATTTCAAACAGGCTTTCATCCAGGATATTTAACTAAGACTGCTTTGGTCACCTTGGTGGATGACCTACACTGGAAACTGGATGGGGGGAGTGCAACCCTGTGAGTTCTCTGAGACTTCTTGGCGACCTTCAATACTATCGACCACAGGATCCTTTCAGACCACCTGGCAGGGCTGGGCCTTAGGAGTGCTGTTTTGCAGTGGTTCCAGTCCTTACTGTCAGGCTGTGCCCAGAAGGTGGAGCTGAGGAATCACTGTTCAACTTCACAGCCTTTAGCCTGTAGCGTCCCACAGACTCCTTTCCTGTGTGTGTGTGTGTGTGTGTGTGTGTGTCCCTCCACCCCATGCTGTTTAATATTTTGATGAAACTGTCTGGAGAGGTCATTCAGAGCTGTGGAGTAAGGTGCCACCAATATGCTGATGACAACCAGCTCTATTGCTCTTTGTCACCTAACACCAAGAAAGCGATCTGGATTGACTGGATTAAGGCGAAGAAGCTGAGGTTGTATCCAGAGCAGTTGGAGGTGTTGGTGGCCAGTAGAAAACCTAACTTGCGGATTGGGGTTCAACCTGTTCTGGATCAGGTCCATAGCTTGGGAGTGCTCCTAGATCCTACACCATCTCTGGATCTTCAGGTGGTGACCGTGGCAAGGAACACATTCCACAATTACGCTTGGTGCGCCACCTACAACCCTTCTTGAATTGGACTGACTTGGCAACAGTTATCCATACTTTGGTTAGATCATGTTTAGACTATTGCAATGTGCTCTATGTGAGGCTGCCTCTGAATAGTGTCTGGAAGCTTTACAGAAGGTGCACAATATTGGGACCATATTATATCTATAATGTATTACATATATAATATGTATATATATATATTATGTATATATATTAATGTAACCTGGATGCCATGGTTGCTGCCATCCCATGGTTGCCATGTGTAACCAGCCAATACACCCTAAATAAATGGGGTAGAATCTTTGTACATTAAGCACAACTCTGCCTATTCAGTAGTCTCTTCTCCAGACATTTTGGACGGGAGATGAATGGCTTCATCTCAAGCCAAAATGACAGGGTGGAACCATGATATAGGGAATGTCTATTCTAAACATGGAGGAGAGCCAGTGTTGCACCAAGCATCATGCCCACTTCAGTTCTGACCATTTCTGAAAATGAAGGATGCTGCTACAATAACTGCATACTGTACTCAGATACTGGGAATATTGAGGCCAGTATATGTATAGGGGGTACAGGGGGGTGGATGTGTTGAGGGGGCTTGTATAAGGAGCAGGTGAATCTTGGGTTGGAGGACTGAAGGTGCTGCCTCAGGGAAAGGCAAGTGTGGGGAAGAGATGGTGACACTTATCTGTGCCCATATATGCAGCAGAGCCTAATCCAGCTACCTGCATGCCTGGGACAAGTTATTTATTTCATTTGAGTCTATTTCTGTGGGAACTGGTGGGTAATTTTTTTCCAATAAAATAAGTTGGGAATTGAAGGCGAGGAAAGATGGAAGAGTCATTCAAGTCCATGTGTGCTGCCACCACCCAACCTGATGAAATATTATTTGGGTTCCAAAGTGTTTCTCCTAAAGGCAGCAGCCCAGAAGGCAAATGCTGCCTCTCACTGGAGGCCAATCAATTTGGGTAGCTCAGCAGCCCCAAGCCTCCAGTACAAGTCAAATATGCAGCCTAGGAACACACATGCACTTAACTATATACTGAATGCTTAGTCCTCAAACTACCTCATGGAGATACTTTTGTTTTGAAGTACTACCTGATTAGGAAGAAGGGTCTTAGAAACACATGGCATTGAAGGTGGTACCTTGTTTTGAGCTGTTCTGCACTGTTCTATTGTTTCTTCACAAACTGCTTTTTCCCCCATTGCCACAGGAGCACATGCCCACTTTTCTCTTTAATGGCTATGAAGACTTAGACACCTTCAAGCTCCTAGAGGAAGAAGACTTAGATGAGCTCAACATTCGGGATCCGGAGCATAGAGCTGTTCTCTTGACAGCAGTGGAACTGCTACAGGAATATGATAGTAAGTGAGGCTTTGAATTTCTTCTCCAGTACACAGGTAAAGATCTATAACCACTTGGGGGTTGTGAAACTGTAATACTTCCAGTATCTTCAAATCCAAATTAGAAAATGAATAGTAATGGCAAAAATTCTCAGGAATTATAGCTGATGGTATAAGTGATTTCTTATTATTAATAATTTCCCTTTTAACCTTTCTATCTGTATTTTATATATTTATAATCAAAATATGTATCAAAATCCTTGAGAAATCTGGATACTAATGCCACAAATTGTGGCGTTTATTAGAAGCATTTTGGACATTTTTGGTACCTTTTTGTACCTTTCCAGAAGCTGGTAATGCACTAGAGCAGGGCTGGACAGCTTGTGGCCCTCCAGATGTTTTGGCCTACATACCCCATCAGCCCTAGGCAGCACAGCTAATGGTGAGGGATCATGGGAGTTGTAGGCCAAAACATATGGAGAGCCACAAGTTGCCTGCCCCTGCTCTAGATGGAGGCTGACAGCAGTGCAGGACATCAGAAAAGCATTGGTTTAGCAGATCATGAAAATCTGTTTCAGTTTTAAAAAAATTAGGGTTTGGGGAGATATTTGACAACATACAACAACTGCCTAGAAATGGCTTACTAGGAAGTAAGTGCCATTTTCTGGTTAGGGTTAGTATCGCAGCTGCTATTCGCCCCTGCGGGGGTGGCGGGCCTATTAAGATGGTCCATCCTCGAAGGCTGATGGATCCTCTTGGATTCCAGGAAGCCTTAGAGGGGTCTATGGCTGGTACCGTCAACGAACCTGTTGAAGCCCTGGTTGACAGATGGAATCAAGACCTAACTAGGGCTATCGACACGATCGCCCCCAAACGTCCTCTCCTGGCCCGCTTCTAACTGGGCACCCTGGTATACAGAAGATCTCAGGGAGCTGAAGCGGAAAGGACGACGACTGGAGCGCAGATGGCGGAAAACTCGACTCATATCCGATAAGACACGACATAGAAAGCATCTTCGCTCCTATGGGGTGGCAATGCATGCAGCAAAGAAAGCTTTCTTTTCTGCACGCATTGCATCTGCGAATTCGCGTCCAGCAGAACTGTTCAGGGTGGTGAGGGGTCTAACGCAGACACCTTCCCCCCTGAACCCGATTTTAGAGCCTACGGTTGCTCGCTGTGATGCCTTTAACGATCATTTCACAGATAAAATCTCTCGGATAAGAGCCGACTTAGACGCCCTCATTGTAGCAGAGGCAGACAATGGAGTGTCCAGTAACTCCGCAAGTAGGATTACACTGGATCAGTTTCAGTTGGTGAGTACCGAGGACGTGGACAAACTGCTTGGTCGAGTGAAGAGGACTACTTGCCCTCTCGATCCCTGTCCTTCCTGGTTGGTTGTCCAAGGAGGACATGCAGTTCGATTACAACTACAACGTATTGTTAATGCATCTCTCCAGGGAGGGAATTTTCCATCATGTCTGAAAGAAGCGGTGGTACGGCTGCTTCTAAAAAAGCCTTCCCTGGATCCCTTGGACCTTAACAATTACAGACCAGTGTCAAATCTTCCATTTTTGGGCAAGGTGATCGAGAGGGCAGTTGCCTTCCAACTCCAAGCAGTTTTGGATGACACTGATTTTCTAGACCCATTTCAAACTGGCTTCAGAGCAGGATACGGAGTTGAGACTGCTATGGTCGCCTTAGCAGATGATCTACGCTTGAGTACCGACAGGGGGAGTGTGTCCCTGTTGGTGCTTTTGGACCTCTCAGCGACTTTCGATACCATCGACCATGGTATCCTTCTGGAACGCCTGAGGGGACTGGGAATCGGGGGCACTGTGCTTCAGTGGTTCTGGTCCTACCTCTCGGGTAGGTTCCAGATGGTGATGGTTGGGGATAGCTGCTCCACCAAAAAGGAGCTGCTATGTGACGTGCCACAAGGAGCTATTCTTTCCCCAATGCTATTTAATATCTACATGAAACCACTGGGAGAGATCATCCGGGGGCATGGGGCGGGGTGCTATCAGTATGCTGATGACACCCAAATATATTTCTCTATGCCTTCGGCAACAGCGTCAACTAAGAATAGTGTGTCTCCTCTGAATGAATGCCTGGAGGCAGTAATGGGCTGGATGAGGAAAAATAAACTGAAACTGAATCCAGACAAGACGGAGGTGCTTGCTGTCAAAGGCCACAATCTGGGTTTGGAGGTATGTCAACCAGTTCTGGATGGGGTTACACTCCCCCTGAAAGACTGTGTTCGCAGCTTGGGGGTGCTTCTAGATCCGTCGCTCCAAATGACATCTCAGATAGATGCGACGGCTAGGAGTGCCTATTATCAGCTTCGGCTGATACGCCAGCTGCGCCCCTTCCTAGAATCGGAGGACCTAAAGACAGTAGTGCACGCGCTGGTAACTTCGAGGCTCGACTTCTGCAATGCGCTGTACATAGGGCTACCTTTGTACCTAGTCCGGAAACTTCAACTAGTGCAAAATATGGCAGCCAGACTGGTTACTGGTACACCTAGGGGTGCTCACATCACACCAGTTTTAAAAGCACTCCACTGGCTGCCAATCAGTTTCCGGGCGAAGTATAAAGTGTTGGTTATTACCTTTAAAGCCCTACATGGTTTGGGTCCAGGCTACCTACGGGATCGCCTTCTCCCATACAATCCACCCCGCACACTCAGGTCCTCTGGGAAGAATTTACTTCAGTCAGTCAAAACTAGGCTGACGGGTACTACCCAGAGGACCTTTTCTTCTGCTGCTCCCAGATTATGGAATGGCCTGCCGGAGGAGATTCGTCAGCTCACCAGTCTTTTGGAATTTAAAAAAGCCATAAAGACTGATCTCTTCCGGCAGGCCTATCCGGCGGAATTTTAGGTTGCCTTTAAGATGTTTTTACGATGTTTTAATGATGTTTTAATGATGTTTTAATGATGTTTTAATGATGTTTTTATGATGTTTTAAGATGTTTTAATAGTATGTATTGTGTATTTTATATTTTTGTTGTTCCCCGCCTCGATCTAGACGGAGAGGCGGGTAAGAAATATATTATTATTATTATTATTATTATTATTATTATTATTATTATTATTATTATTATTTAACTTAGAGGGGCTTACTTCCATATAAACATACATAGGGTCAGGGTACTATAAGAGTTGCCACTGAAGTTTTCCAAGCTTGGGCTCAAATAAGCCACCATAGCTTATTTCCCCTCCGTGATCGTGCAAATTGGACCGTTATGTCTTCTCATGACAACAGTACTCCTGCAGAACTATAATATTGTTACTATTTGCTGACAACACTTTTATGACACTTATTAAACAAAAAGTCCGTTAGCATTTTGGAAGGAAGGGATTCACTTCTGCTCTCTCTCTCCCTCCTCCAGGTAACAGTGACCAATCAGGCTCTCAGGAGAAACTCCTTGTCGATGTCCAGGGCTTAGGTGGATGCTCTCCACGGGATTCAGGCTGTTATGAAAGCAGCGAAAACTTAGAGAATGGTAATGATTGATCTATATTCATATCCAAAACTATGCCAAATTCAGTAGACTTTAAGGAGACACAGGACAATCTGTTGCTGAGAAAAGCAGTCTTACAAATTCTTCTTACAGTGATTTTGGCAATATTTCCATTATCATAATTCAACAAAGCAGTTGTTCCAGATCTGATTTTCTTCATATTTATTTTATACATTCTTTATTTAGTCCAGTGTTTCAAGGGAATGTGTATATGTGTTGCACCTCCTTTCATTGAGACCCTGAGCTGGTTCGCAAGACATGGCTGGCTCACTGCGTTTTATTTAAACCACGATGAGCTGCAGCACGTTCTGGGTAACATTTTGAATATGCAACCCCAAGCGGGGGTTGTCATGTCACATGAACCCATCCACTGAGGGTTATTTGAGTGTTAAACCCTCACATAACCCTAGAACAAACAGAAGGTTATATGAGGGCTGTTTAACCCTCAAATAACCCTCAGTGGATGGGTTCGCAAGACATGACCAGGGATTGCATATTCAAAATGTCACCCATATGCTCCATGGCTCATCATGGGTTAAACAAACCCCAATGCGCCCATTGTGTCATGCGAACCCAATCACTGTTTTCATGCTGCTGCTGCTTCATGTTAATGGGGAATAAAGGGCTCTACCTCGGGAGCACGTGCTTTCTTCCGGTATAACATTACACTCTTTTCCATCATGCAAATAGTGCTGGATGAAGTTTGCTCCCTTGATACAACAGAGTAATAGGTGAGTCTTGAAAGTGGAGATCTAACATGTTTGCTTATACAGATTTAGGAATAATTATTCAGAGGTGTAACAAAAGACTGGGAAGTTGTGTGTTTACTCGAGATGCACGTAGCATCCTCCTTTGCTCAAAGGGCTGTGTTGTTGAGCTGTTCCTAGAGTCTTTTGCGTGAACCGCAGCACGTCAACTAGATTCAAGCATTGGCAGCCAGGAGAGTGAGAACCACCTGCTGCATAGTCTCCCACTGATTACAGTCTGTTTCAGAATTGAAATGAATGGGTAATGGTATGTGAATGAAATGTATCTGTCTTCAAACGGCCTTTAATACAGAAAATGGATGGTGTAATACAGAGGAGTATGTTTCAGGCTTAACCAAATCTATATTGGATTCCTAAAATAAATGGATATAATATTGTCTGAGGTCTGTTCAAACCAGTAGTACACTGAACATTTTCAACTTTATAATTTAAAATGTTCATGGCATTTCAATAATTTTTGTTTTGGTGTCATCATGTAGTTTTGTTTTTCATGTTCTTCTCTTTGTGCCAAACTAGATATATTAATTGCATGATGGCAATTAATGTATGTAGTTTTTAAACTTTTAAATAGCAGCTGCAGGGCTCCAATCAGGACCAGGCTGAGTGGAGAAGTTTGATTATTTACTCTTTTCTTTCCCCCACCCAGTCTGCCATTAGCCCCAAGAAGCTTCCACTGGGGCCAATAGAAAATCCTCTCCTGGGATGAATAGCTGCTCTGGGTGGGGTGGGGGAATGGATTTCATCAGGACCATGGTATGGGAGAAAATTATTAAACTGCCCCTTTCTGTGTGCCATGGTCCTGATGTAATGTCCCCCCCCCCCCCAAACAGCTGCTATCTAAAGTTTAAAACTTGGATATATTAATTCCAATCATGCAATTAACATCACACTCTAGTTTGGCCCTCAGTGTACTGTTTCTACACATCTGCACAAAAGATATGTAATAAAGATATAGTTACTGCTTTGATGAAGGACTGCAGTCTGTTGCTCTGCTAGCATAAGAGTGCCCAGGTTCAGTTTTGTTTCTTCTTTTCCCATTTTTCCCCGACTGTGTAATCAGATGACAGCCAGTTCTTGCAATCTTATGATGTGTCTGCTCGTCTGCTATAAATTCAGGTTGAACAGTTGTCTACTGTGGATGTTACATAAGCATATTTGCAAGGTGCACAGATACTGTGGTGATGGATACCTTTAAGGAGTATTCACCCATGGGCATATCTCACTGGATGACTTGCAGCTGAATTGTCTCTGTTGAGAAGCTTTGCTTTTGAGGTGGTGTGAAGTGATAAAAAAGTTCTCCCTGTGGAGTTTCTGGGGTCTCTTTTGCTATTTTATACATATTGATCATATTTTGATATTGCATTCATCAAGAACATGTATACATTTGTGAACTCATGTATACCATGGTTTGTTTTAAATCCGGAGGAACCATAACAGATTCTTGGATGTCTGTTTGCCTTTAAAACATCATTTCTTCCTGTGATAGATCCTTTGTCATAACCTCATTCTGAAACTCATCAGAGACTTCCTTGTGAGCTTAGATTATAGTCACGGAGGAATCTTGTGTGACTGCATAGCTAGCAAGCCCAATTCTTGGTGGAGGCCAACATATGTGGGCTTCTATTTGGCTCTTGCAATTGCAAACATTGACATCTCACAGTAAGAAGCAACAGTCCTGGGAATTCATCCTCCCGTTCTCTACTTTATAAAATGTTAGTATCAAACTGAGTTCAGCCCTTTTGAACGAACAGGCCATTTGGAGCCTAAGTTGAGAACAATTTTGGGCTTCAGCACCATCCAGCGAGAAAAATTGTATGAATAATTACATGCTTCCTTGACTATTTCAATTTCAGATTAAAGTCTCTGGGATGCTGCTGCTATTCCTGTTTATAAATTGAGCCTGTTCCTTACAAGCCAGTCTACATAAGCTCAGGGGGTCTGTCAGTTTGTACAATAAGAGAAAACATTCAGGCGCTTCCCCTTTCCCTCATCTGCAATTCTAAAGTTTTCTGATGATTCTATACATCAAGAAAAAGTAATGAAGATAGTTTTCCATTTTAGAGTAAAGAAGTGCATTTTTTTAAATTTTCCTTTCTGCCTGTGTTTTGGAACTTCTGAAAACACATTATGTTCTGTAGTGAATGTGCATTGGATTTAGATACAAAGCAATGACTGTGTATTATTCAATGCTGAAGTTTACCATTTTGGAGATAAAACTCTGAATTGTAGATGTACTGAAAGAACATGTATTGCTTGTTAAAAAGTCTTCCACTTTTAAGGATGGAACCTTACGTCTAGGGTCCTCAGGCTTACTGACAGAGGGTTCCCTCCTTATGAAAAGGACACATGCAGACCAGCCACACAAAGACTTCAGAGGATACAGATAAACTTAGTTAATTTATTCCCTTGCGCATAGTTCAGAACCTAGTTTCCGCTAGTGCAACATAATTTGCACTAATGGAATGACACAGTTGGATACTGCCCTGGGTCTTGTTACTTGTGAAAAAAAGTCTCCAGTGTATCTCACCATCCATTAACCATGTGTTAGGAAGTTGCAGCAGCCTTTTACAAGGTCAGTTCCTATTTGAGAGATGAAAACATTGAAGACTTGTGGTATTGTATTTATGTTTTCTGTTGAAAACAGAGTAGATAGTTTAGAGGTTCAGAAGCAAACATAGGCAGTGCTTAATTCACAGCAACATCCATCCTAAATGAAAGTTTCTTCTCTCACTGCTTCCTTCTAATATTCAAAGCTGCTCAGGGCACCTATCAGTGTATGACTGCATGGGAGTTATTGTGCAAACTGAGTTTATTAAGAAAATCCAAGCCTGCAATTCTGAAAGAAGGAAGAGCATTCGTATGCATAGAAATGAGTACTGGGTCAATAAAAAAACAAAACAGTAACATGACTAGAGTGCTTTTCTGGATGCACCCCAAGATGCACTCTTTACTTGTGGCACAGTAAATTGGGTTAGTTTGTAGCCTGTATTTTTCTGTTTGGTCAAGAGTCCTCACAACTTGCTCTTAACAAAGATCTGGATACACCCTTATAAAGCCTCAAAGCTTTATACCTTCATAACATACCCTGATAGTCTGTGTTTGAGATCTTTATCCTCATTTAAGCTCATATTCTTTCTTCATTAAAAGTCAGTCTATGGCTGGAGTTAAATTGGCAGTGTTAGGATTTTATTTTGCCAGCAAGCCCAATGTTCACAGTAAATCCTGGGGAGAAATGTGAAATTTTTATAACTTCTTCCTGATTATTGAATAATAAACACTGCTTACAGTGCAATCCTATACATGTTTACTCAGAAGTAACTCCCATTGTGTTCAGTAGGGCTTACTGTGCTGAAATATCAGAGAAAATCAAACATCCATAGGATACTGTCTGTTTCCATACAATCTTTAAATCTATTTCATTTGTTACTTTACTTGTACAAAAACTAATATCTATTTTGTTTTGTTTCAGCTAAGACTCGAAAGCCTTGTCTCCTGCCCTCAAAATTAGCCAGTGAATACAGTTTTAAGGATTTCCACAGAAATCCACTGGCAAATTATCCAAATTTGTCCTTAACTAAATCAATAGATGCCTTTCAACAAGGAGAAAATATACAGTTTAGTTGCAAGAATCAAGTTCCAAAAAGCTGCCTCAAGCCCCCCCCAGCAGTCATAGGCGTCAAGAAGAACCGGAGAAGTTTACCAGTTGGTATCTGTCGGAGCTGTGAGCTTCTTGAAGGCACCCAGAGTGTACATATGTGGCCAAGATCTCATTCTCTTGGAGACCTTCATGGAGAAATTAGCATGGATTGTGTAAAGTCAGTGGATGCTTTACCTCAGGGTACACTGGATTTAACAAAAAAGTTGACTGGCACTGGCAGTGGTGTGACAGAACAAGTGGCTAAGCAGAGCAAAGAAGGTGTTGATTCTTTTAAGGGAAAAGAAAAGGAATTGCAGTTCTCTACAACCATCCCTTCCAGTGGAACACTTCCTCTGTTTCTGTCTCAGAACTGTGAAGTTCGGTCATCTTCACTTTCACATGGTGTAACTTGGACCCCTCTTGAAAACTATAAGAAAAGCAGTCAGGATCTTGGAAGGGCTGGTCATTCTCCAGCCCCCAAGGAAGGTATAGAAGCTGATCAGAAGTGTACGGGTGAGGCAAAAATACCGCCAAAAACCTCTTCACAGCCACCACCCGTCCCTGCCAAAAAAAGCAAAGAACGCCTTTCTAATGGACACTGTCATCTGCCCTCAGCCCTTTCTTGTCCAGATGTGCCATCTTTGCCAGCAAAAAAGACCTTCCAGTCTTGCTCTTCTGATTCCCATGAATTGACTGTGTGTAGATCATCTCCTGAACAGGAACCCAGGAGCCCTTCCAGCATAAGGCCTCCTTGGTTGTCAGATCTTCCAGATACTGCTAGTGTTCAGCAACATGTGTTAAAACTAGATCCTTCATCAGTGAGAAAAATATCCTGTATTAGAGGGCTGGATTTGGAGACATTGATTGAAAACAAGCTGCAATCTGAAGATATTGATCTCACAGAAGACCCATATTCTGACAAGGTACGGTGTAGAAAGGCTGAATGTTTCCTATCATTAACACTATCCATCTTTTCAGTTGTTTTCCTTCCTCTTTTGAGTGTTCTGGGGAGCTATTCCTTAGAAGTTGACAATGAAAAGGAAAGACTGGAATGTGTGTGACTTTCAGCCACCACTGCTGAATTTATTGTCATAAATTGCTCCATGTAGTATTTGCCATATCTGCATGGTGAACTGTTGTATGCAATTTTCACCATTCGGTTGCATGCTTTTCATTTCCGAAGCTTGCAGTGGTAGTGGAGCTTGCTGCATTCATGTGGTGAGCCACGGTACATGAACAATTCACTTCGTGATAAAAGCTGTCATGTGGAACTATTTGAAATAGTCTCTATGTGGTGGTTGTCACATACATAGGCTGTCAACTCCAGAACCTAATCGGTTCCTAAATAATATCAGTATTAATGCTGCCTGGGAACATGTACAAATCAGCCTCTGCCCAGAAGCAACAAGGCATGAGATGCCCATTTGTCCATTATTTGGAATGGGCACAATCAACCAAGTTTAAGGACATCTCATTTCTATTAATTTTAGTGGGAGAGTTAAGTGCATGCTTAATTCTCCCTTGTGGAAGTCAACAGGTCTTTCCAGTGCTTGACTTTGGCTGGATATTGCCTTTTCTTTCAGAGCAACCCCAAACATGGTCCTCAAGAATTCCATTCCAGAGCCACAGTAGCACACAAATTACACTATACAGTAATACTCTCCCGATAATTTTTTCTAAGCTTTCTAAGGAATAGATATAACATCCAAGATTCACAAATATCTCTGTACATTGTATTGAAAGAGAAGATGACATGTGTAGGTTTCTATGGAACTGGAGAAGGTACACACCAAGTTAAATCTTTTATGATTTCTTAAAGCACAGGGACCACCCACCTGTCTTTAGTACTTGAAGAGACACTCTGGTTAATTAGAATTTTGTTTATTATTTTTTTAACTTCTGTCCTTCATCTCTGGATGACTGGAATCTGCAGCATGGCCGCTGTGGGATTCCTGAACCCTTGGTGCAAAGATACTCTGAAGACCTAGAGCAGCCTGAAAAGGATGTTGCTACAAACCTGGACCAAATCCGGGTGAAGCAGCTGAGGAAGCAACACCGCATGGCAGTAAGTCTGGATTAAATGCTCTATTTCAAATTCAAGGGAATAGTCTCTCAAGTAAAAATAACAAGAATTCCCTGCATCTGGAAAGCTAGCACAGAAAGTAGCTAGCTCCTCCTTGGTTTGTTAGCTTCTTTTGTTGCTTTTACTGCTGCTGAGACACTACTGCCGATGCAGCTTTTCTGTTAAAAACTGATTGCGGCAGTAGAGATGCCCATGAAGTGTGGAAAGCCAGGGGGGAGCATTCAGGTTTCATTTCATTTCATTTATATACCGCCCCACAGCCGAAGCTCTCTGGGTGGTTCACAATACTTTATACATAAAAGCAACAATAAAAACATACAAAATAGTTTAAAAAATTAAAAACCAAATTTAAAAACACAGGTTGCTCACTAAAAGTGCACATGACAGGTACCACTGCTTCCAATGCCTCTGAATCTGGGTATGTAGATTTGCAAGATCTTGTTTGAAGCCACTAGTGAGATAGCAACAGAGAAGGTATTGGTGGGGAATAGAATAAAGGTGAATGATTTTAGCTCTGTTCACCAGGCAATTCTCCCATTGAAAACCTTTATTTTGAGGTGCAAATTGAAAATTGTGAATATTTGACTCAGTCCTGTTTTAAATATAGCATCATTTCAGCTTAATGCGGCAAACAAGACTGGGGACCAAAAGAAATGACTGTTTAGAAAATGCCTAGATACCTGCTTCAAAATATAACCATATAACAGCACAATTAAATTTAAGGGGCTTTACTCCCAGGTAAGTGTGTATAGCATTGCAGCCTTAAGCTACTACGGTTTGAAATGTTTTTTTTTTTTTTTTAATACTCAAGCTGTAGTGTGGGACAGAACTCATTAGTACAACAGAGAGGAGATCTCCCATTAAAATAAATGGGGCAGTACCCGTTAGATAAGGGTATGAACTCGTCTGCCCATTCTATCAGCAAATTGCTGGATGAGGGAATTTTCTCAAGAGAGAAAAAAAGGTCAGCCAAATGTTTGTATTTTGTTTTCTCTTGCTCCAGATTCCAAGTGGAGGCCTCACTGAAATCTGCCGCAAAACTGTGTCTCCTGGGCACATCACTTCAATAACTGACTGGCTGGTTTCTATTGGCCTTCCTATGTATTCAAGCTCACTCATGGCTGCAGGAGTCAATGACCTAAGCAAAGTGCCTTCTCTATCACAGACTTCACTTCATGAGGCTGGCATCACAGAGGAGAGGCACATAAGCAAGCTTTTGGCAGCAGCAAGACTTCTCAAAATCCTCGACTCCGAGACAATTTAACTTGCTCTGGAATGTAGCAACAGCCTGTTAGAGAATCCTGTGTTTCCTTTGGTGTCCATTTCATTTTTAATTTCTACAGAACACAAATTGGGATCAAATAAAGCAAGGAAAGATGTGAGACATCTATGGGTTTTGTCCATGATTCATAAAGGAGAATAGGAAGCAGCTGTCATGAGGGGGAAAGTGGTACTCCCAGATTTCCTCTCAAAGAAAAGGCACAAGAAATGGTTTCAGTTTCTTAAAGACTCTTGAGGCTGGTTTGGGGACCAGTGAGATTGTCTGTATCTATTACCAAAAAAAGGGATCCTTCTACTTGCTAGAAGATAGACTTTTTAAAAAAACCCAACCCTACATCAATTTTAAGCCCCAGGAACTGGGAGGAGGTGGAAGACAGAAATGTTAGGCCACCAGGTGCTTTGGGTCCCCTCACTAAAGTACAGCTCATTGACCAATCAAGAATCTATTGTCTTAAACATGCATACAATTGTACACATCCCATGAGGGAAAGGACATTATGGTAATAAGGATTGGATCTGCTAGTGTAGGTTATCTACTCATCCTTTTCATTCTAGCAGTTTTATGTAAAAAACAAACAAAAAAAACCCAACTCTTCCACCCTCCTCGTTGGCAGCTTTTGGTGTAGTTTTTTCTGGCTGCTGTGCCTCTAGGTCAAGGAAACCAGAGGTCCTCCAGATGTTGCTGGATTCCAAACTCCCATCAGCCCCAGCCAGCATGGTCAATGGGTGGGGAGGGTGGGAGTTGTAGTCCAACAACAGCTGTAGTGCCACAAGTTCCCCACACCCGATCTAGGTAGGCTAAAGTTCTGGACTGGAATTAGTGTATAGTTGATCCTCCTTGTAACTTGTCAGATTCAGAAAATTCCTTCTTTGTATAGAATTAATTTGTATAACTGCTTTTCTAGCACTCCACTTTTTCTTTGCCTTAAAATGCTTTTGAGCAGTTCACTTACCAGCATCCATGTTTCCCAGACCTTTCATTAGTGCCATCACTATTTGGCAGCAGACAAAAGCAAGCCGTTTCTATAGTTTTTCATTGTAACCTCTGTTTTGTAAAGTTGCTTTTTAAACAAAAATCACAGATTTCAGTTCTCAGGCTAACAACTTGTTTGTAGCAGTTTGTACTTGCTCGTATTACTAAAAGGCTAAAAGATATTTTGCCTTGTGTATGTACATATATATATAGATAGATACATGTATCTATATATAGATATATCTAAAATCATAAAAATGCTTTCCATGTTAATCACAATTTGGTGTACTGTGTTATATTGTCAATTGCTTTGCTGCAGCTTTGACTTGGTATCCTGACCATATCAATGGGAAACGTTGTTGTGTTTTTTTTCGTTTTTTTTTAAAGGAAAAGGTTACCCAGGGGAAGTAAATGAACTGAATAAACAAACTGTGTTTCACACACAGTATCAGAACAAGAATTATATTCCATTTTATTAATGGGGGGGAAAACAACAAGCTACTGTTCTTGCAAAAAAACAACATAGCACCTCTATTATTGGGTATTGAAATGACTTAAAAGTCACCTGGGCTGCTGGAGCAGTTTGTTCTTTCTTCATAGTACCATGTTCTTTTTTTCTAAAACAATTAAAATATACAGTGTAAAATCTCCTCCTTGCTTCTGTGAATATAGATAAAGTTTATTTTTGTACATGACCAGACATTTTGTATACCAAATAAGCTCAGCTTGAATCCTAATATCTAGATTATTCTGTAGTGTCCATTTACAAGCTAGACTAGTAGAGGCTTTTCAGGATAGATAACAGGCAAGTAATGAGCTCAGTGTGGGACTGGGAACTCAGAGACCTCGTTCAAACTGGCTATGTAATTTTGAGCCAGTCTCATCACCTCTCTGTGCCTCACTTGCTCTGCATCTGAAAAAGTAAATAGTTTATACAACCTCTGAAAGTTCATTCAGCTTAGAAGAACATTTGCTGCAAAGGCACAAAGGAATTATAATGCTTTCAAAAAACTGCATTTGACCTGGTTTCTTTAGGTTTCATACTTTTTATTGTCACCTTTTCAATTAAAACTAAAATCAAAGATGTTTAATATAATCTAGCCTAAACTGTATTCAGAGCTGCTCTGGATTTTCTTTCCTTTGTGGGGACATAGAGAAGTTGTTAGCTTCTAACTGGATAGCTGTGGGAAATGTGAGAAAACTGGATTTTTGTGTGTGCACCTTTTAAAAAAGTAAGTAAACTCTTGAAAAATGAACAAAAGTTCCTTCAAAAGCAGTTAGTTAAGGCTTTAATCCTAAACACACTTAAATTGGAAGTGCATTCCATTAAAGTAAATGGAATAAGCTTCCAAGATAAATGGCAATGATTAAAGTGCCAAAGTTTCATTTTCTAAAGTGATTTTTCACCTGGTCCTAATGACAAAGGATCGGCTCTAGTGAAAAACCACCCATGGATGGAAACACTCCTTCTGTCAGTGGGAGACTTTTGATCTAGTGGAACTTTACCACTGGCTGAACATCTTCACCAATTCCCCCTGCAGTTCCTTATGTCCCCTGAAAATCTGATTTGAAGGGTTGGGCAAGCAACCCTTGGGAAGAGGTGGTACTGGAGGCTGCAAAAGGAGAAGGGAATCTGCAAAATTTAGCTTCCTGCTTCCCCCCCCCCCCCTGCTTTCGACCAGTTGGAGTGGTTTGAATGGAATTCTGCTTGGGGATGCTCTCATTGGTGGAATAACAACTCTGGGTTGGATCCAGAATCTGCCATCTCTCATGGAAGGTGCCTCCACCCAATTTTGGGGGATCTTCTGTCACCACACCACACCACAGCTAACCCCATTCAGCAGGAAATGGGGAAAATGTATAGCATTTTCAGAGGGTTGGAGGAGCTGCCATGGGAAGGAGGAAGGGAGGAAGTCTGCTTCCACCAGCCTAGTTGCACCTGCCTAAATCTTGATCCATCCAATAATATGAAAGCAAAACTTGAATATATTATCTGGGCAGGCGGGCAGAATACAGCCAACATTACATTCTTTGAAATGGGAGTGTTAAGTACTGAAGACAAAAGGATTTCAAAGTTCCTCACTTTGGTTGAATCATGCCCCAGTATCTTTAGGCTCAAAATGCTAGGCTAAACAACAATGCAACTAAATTTCCCCTCAAGTATGTTAATACTGATTATATACTTTGAATGCTGAAAGCAATGTCCACACAACCAGACAATGAAACATTGCTTTAGCTCCTGACTGTTGACCTCAGTTTTCCATTTGAGCAGATGTCTTGATGGTAGATAACAGAGTAACCAGTATATGCTTAGAAACAATAGGACTGCTTTAGGAAGGAAGGCTAATATGTGAACATAACTCTTTCTGTTGATATAATATGGGCAAAGCTAAGATTGGTGTATGGGCAGTTGTAAAGATAAAGAGGGCTTAACCTTTTTCTTTCCTCCTCACCATTATTGCCCCAAAATTAATATTTCCAGAACAGTGCTTTGCACCGCCAACTGCCTATATGTGTCAAGGACCTGTGCAAATAAATAAGCACTCACTAAAAGGAGTAATTTTCCAACATTACATTTTACAGAATCAAAGTTCTCTTGTGTGTCACACAGCCATGTCTAAGATTCATGTAGACCAGCTGTGGGCAACTTGTGGCCCTCCAGAAGTTTTGGCCTACAACTCCCATGATCCCTCACCATTGGCTATGCTGGCTAGAGCTGATGGGAGCCGTAAGCCAAAATATCCAGAGGGTCACAAATTGCCCATCCCTGATGTAGACCAATTTTATAATAAAAGGAACATTCCTCGATGCAACATATGTCTTAAGGTGATTGTGATGTACATTGACCATCTCCACGAGGTATTAACAGTGCAATTCTATACATGTCTACTCAGAAGTAAGCCCCACTTATTTGAATGGTATTCACTCCTAGGGAAATGTGTGTAAGATAGCAACCTAAATGGAGAAAGCAAATAATAATGACATTCCTTTGCATGTAAAAATTAGTTACTTTTATTGAAATTAGTGGAGCGACACACATGCAGAAAGCGCATGTCATGTTCTGCATCGGGTCATATGGCTGCAAATCTGGGATGAGCTGCAGGATTTTCATCTATTGATAACTTCAGGGGTTTTTTATGATTAACTTAAAATGATTATCCTAAGTGCAGGCTCATGAAAAGCAACTTTTAAAATGGTACCATTGGATCCAGGAAGCTGGAAGTCAACAGTGGTTTGTGGGTTGTTTTTAAGGCAACACAAATACATTAGGATACAGAAGCTGCCTTTATTGTTTAAGCCTGAAGAATTAAACAAAAGAAAAATTCAGTACTCTGTCTTCTCAAGGAAAGTGTTGTCTACATTTATATCCCTAAGCTACATTAGGAAGGAAAACAATGATTTCTTAAACTTGAGGCCAAAGGGTTTTCAACACCTATGCCTATTCATATAAGAGTTCAATGACATTTTTTCTGATTTTTTTAAATGTATATTGCTTTTAAATGTTTTTTTTATAATTTGTTCAATCTTTTATGTTACATTTTTGCATATATATTGATCCAGAAAAAGCCTTAAAATGCTGGATACCTTCTTCTGCAGAGGAATTTTGATGTAACGAGCTCAGCGTTAACAATAATGTGCTATTTACTATCTGTTCTTTACATGCAGAGTTCCAAACAAAACTTGGATTGGAGGCTATCAACATATATAAAGCCAGATTCTTGTGCCGGTTCTGTTCTGGTTTTCTCTAGACAAGGCCAGTTCAGTATCAGTAGAGTACAGTTTTAATTGGCAGTTAATCACAAGGTTAGCAAGATATTCTTGATGGTCCTGAGCGCATTGTTCCAATTGTAAACCTGGTTCTGAGTGCAAGTGGCAATACTGGAAATAAGACATCAGAGCACAGATCCTTGTTAATCCTATTCACACTGTCCTAGATACAGCAATAAAGGTCAATTCACCAAGTCATAGCTGTACTTCTGTATTGTTGGTTTTTTTAAAAAAACTAAATACTTTGAATTGAAGCTAACAGTTTACCCATAATCGAAACGTCTTTTTTTGGAAAACAAAAACTTTAAGCAAGTTATGTAACAACTAACAAATGTTGCACTTTCTGTATATGAATCAATATTTAAATAACTTATTTTTCTCCATTTGCTGTTCTTAAATAATGTAAGTAGCTGTAATATACCAGTACCAATATGTCCTTGCAGTTTGATTCAACCTGAGAAAGCTGTGTATAGTAGACAGAGAGAAAATGGAAAAAAACAACAACTTATGAATGTGTAAAGATTATTGTGCTCTGTTTTATTTAGCAAAAGAGGCAACAAAATGAATTTTCTGTGTATAAACTTCTCTATAATGTCTTACTGTTCAAAAGTAAATAAATTCCTTCAAGTTCATACATCTTTTTAATGTTAATATTTTTTATAATAAAAGCTGAAGTGGAGTGGTAAGGTAGAGAGCTGCTTCACATTACCTTGTGAGAGTGAAAGGTACTGTACTGTTGAATCCGCATTCAGAAGCTCAAGATAATATATGAGCTGGAAAGTAATATCAGCTGTTGATGCTTTCCTGATCTCAGATGCTCCTTCTGTAATTTAGGAGATTGTGGAAGTGTCTTCAGCTGGTACTCATAACTTTACATAGAATCATAGAATATTAGAGTTGGAAGGGGCCTTTAAGGCCATCGAGTCCAACCCCCTGCTCAATGTAGGAATACAAGTCAAAGCATCCCTGACAGATGGCTGTCCAGCTGCACCTTGAATGCTTCCAGAGTGGGAAAGCCCACTACCTCCCTAGGTAGTTGGTTCTATTGTCATATTGCTCTAACAGTAAGGAATTTTTTCCTGATGTCCAGGCAGAATCTGGCTTCATGTAACTTGAGCTCATTATTCCGTGTCCTGCCCTCTGGGATGATGGAGAAGAGATCCTGGCCTTTCAAGTACTTGAAGAGCGCTATCATATCTCCCTTCAGTCTCCTTTTCTGAAAGCTAAGCATGCCCAGTTCTTTCAGTCTCTCCTCATAGAGCCTTGTTTCCAGTCCCTTTATCATAGAATCATAGAATCATAGAAAAGTAGAGTTGGAAGGGGCCTACAAGGCCATCGAGTCCAACCCCCTGCTCAATGCAGGAATCCAGGTCAAAGCATCTCTGACAGATGTCTGTCCAGCTGCACCTTGAATGCCTCCAGACTGGGAGAGCCCACCACCTCCCTAGGTAGTTGATTCCATTGTCTTATTGCTCTGACAGTCAGGAAATTTTTCCTGATGTTTAGGTGGAATCTAGGTTCCTGTAACTTGAGCCCATTATTCCGTGTCCTGCAAACTGGGATGAACGAGAAGAGATCTTTGCCCTCCTCTGTGTGACATCCCTTCAAATACTGGAAGGGATGCCCTCCTCTGAACCCTTTCCAGAGTTACTTTACTTCCATGCAATCCTACAGGCCCTCAGTTGGCTTTGGGTTGGTAAAACAACTCAACCACCTAAAGCCATACTACAGTTAAAAACCAATTAAAATGCCTGGGCAAATAAAACGTTTTCACCTGGTATCTAAAAGAATACAATGTTGGTGCCAAATGTCACTCAGGAGGGCATTCCAGAGTCGGTGCCACCACAGAAAATGCCCTTGCCTTTGCAAAACACTTCCTACTGAAGACACTCCTCCAATAATTATCTTACTGCACAGGCAGATTGATATGGGAGGAGGTACTCCATAATTCAGGTCCCAAGACAAGGCTTTAAATGTAAACACCACCATCTTGAATTGGGCTCAGAAGTAACTAGCCAATGTAATCCTTTCAGAATTAATGTAACATGGCTCCATGTGTTCAAGCCCATCAGATTCCAACCTTCCACATTCTTTACTAATTGAAGCTTCTGGACTGTCTTCATGGGCAGCCTCATGTATATAACACAGTGTAGTAATCCAATTTGGAGGTTACCAGAGCATGGATCACCATAGTCATGTTTTCCCTGTCCTGGAGAAGCTTGAGAAGAAAAGAGAAGGACTGGATAATATGGGATGGAGCAGGGATAGCTGGGGGGGGGGGGAGGGCTGGGGCAAGTGGTATAGAAGATAGTTAATTTTTTATCATTATTATTATTTGATTATGATGTGAGCATGCGTAGGTAGTTCTTGCAATGATTCCAAGGATGGGCTCATACCAATTACACACAGTTTTTCTCATCTCTCCTAAAATAAAATCTTTACTACCTCCACAAAGCAACCTGAGCTGAATTATCTGAATTTATTATGGCAATGACCTCTAAATTAAGGACTGGGACTCACCAGTATGTGGGAAATTGTCTCTTGCTTACTCAGACCAAAAGGATATCTGATCTAGCATTCTCTTTCCAACAGTGCCTAGCTGGGGTGTTTGGAAGGTTATAAACAGGGTCTTGTGGCCCCCAACTTCTGGTGATATCCAGGTTTACTCTTTTTGACCCTTGACATTTAACCCAGGGCACCAGATATTAGGGACAACAGGTCAGCAATGAAAAATATGCTGTTTATATAAACAAGATTAAAAAAGCAAACACTGGTAGCATCCCATGGAATTAAAATAGCCCCAATGTGTTGGTTCCTGTACTATAACAACAAAAAAGCGGGGGGGGGGGGGGTTTCCAGTTCTGAAGACTGATTTTTTGTGAATTTCTTATAACTATCTATAGTCTGGAAAAATACAGGAGCTGGCAAATTGCTGGTTAGGAGCTATTGGTCATATGTTGAGAATCTTTGCCAACCATTTTCTAGAATTCTTCCTTGGAAGTCATACCGGGTACTTCATTTTATTTACATAAGCATTTTTATCCTACCTTTTATAGTGTGCCTCATTACTCAGGGTGGCTTACAACAAATATGATCATTGTTTCACAATAAAAACCATCAAATACAATATAATACAATAGAATAGAGGAAAGCTGCACAGATTAAAAACATCTCTTCAGATGCAACAGCACCTTCTTGGGAAGGCAAAAGTCTGCTGGAATAAAACTATCTTCAACAACCTGCAGAAGGCAAGAGAGGAAGCCACCCCACTGAGAAGGTCCTCAATTCTTCCCATCCTCATGAAAGGAGCTTTCAACGTAGATGGGACAGAGCAGGGCCTCTCCTCCAGGCAGCGGGCAAGCTGGTACAGGAGAGGTCCTTTAAGTCTTCTGGATCCAAGCCATTTAGGGCTTTAAAGGGCATTGCCAACACTTTGAGTCCTCAAATAATAAAATCACAGAAGTCTCCCTAAGAAGACATGCAAAAGCACATTTCCTTTTGTCTTCCGCACTGGCTCAGTAGTTTGTTCCCACAAGAGGGCACTGTTTATCTAACTAGAAATAGGACACTGGGCTTTTCCTACAGGAATGGTAATGAGTTATGATACAGCCACAGACTGTTTCCAAGCTACTTTTAAGTAACAAAATAGAAATAAAAACAAAACCATCATGACAGCAACAGCAGTTGCTTTCCTATATTCCTTTAGCTGGAAAGAATTACGTCTTCTGAAATGGCCATGGCCTGCAATATTTTTGGGAGCCTGTCAAACACAAATCCTAGAAGTATTCCTATTTGCTCTGCATGCATGTGCACGTGCTAAGATCCAGTCCAAGTTACTAGCAAAGCCTCACGCACTTTCCAGAAATAAGGAAATAACTTCCTGAAAACCATATGTGAACAATTCCATTTCAAAAAGACAAGACACAACAAATTCTCAGTCAAAACTTGTCTTTCTCTTTCTCAAAGGGTAAAAACCATCCTCTTGTTTGGGGACTTTTCAAAATATACCTACACTAGCTGTTGCCCACGGCTGCGCTCGCGTGGATTTTAGGATTTGGTATCACCCTGGGCAATGTCAGTATGACATCGCCCAGGGTGGCCGGTTGCCAGCCAGATGGGCGATTAATAAATGTAAATAATAAATAATTGTTTTTAAAAGAAACATGTATGGAAAAGATGCAGTGTCTCTGACTGAAAGTGTAATGTTTAGGCTGGGTGCTGGCAGCAGAAATCTTTTGTGACAGAAATATCTGTTTTTAAAGAAAAATCAGGTTAATCCTGAGAGTCTACAGGTGATGAAGAGTGAGCATGCCAAGTTTGGGGTAGATCTGTCTAAACTTGATGGAGCCTATGCGACGAATCCCCACACACAACAGTCAGTCATTTAAAAAGTTTCCCTTTTCACCCCGTCATGTAAAAAGTTTCCCTCCCTTTTTACCCCCTCAGAGAACATTCTAAATGGCCTAGGGGAGATTCGCATACCCAGCCCTATTGGCCCTTGTAGGAATTCATAGGAACATTCTAAGTGTTGTATGGGCTATTTGCATAACTGCTGCTATTGGTTCCTGCAGCAAGTTGGCTCTTGCAGCAATTATGAGGTGAAGCCTATTTGCAGAACTGCAGATATGAGAGTGGGGTAATTTTGCCCCCTTTTTTCACCCCCTTAGGGACGGAATTTCCCAAAATCCTTCCTTAGTGGGGGTCTATGTCATAAAAGCAATGTCCCTTCAAAATTTCACGTTCCTAGATTAAACAGTTTGAGCTGGGCGTTGATCAGTCAGTCAGTCAGGACACCTTTTATATATATAGATTATGTCTATAAGAACCAAAATGCTTCAGTGGTGATGCTGCTTTCTTTCTTTTTTTCTTTTCTTTTTGTATAAGTTCAGTATGACAATATGTTCTTAGTTCACAGGAAATGGATAACCATTGTAATGAGCTGAGTTTCATCCCTGTAGCTTCAATACAATGTGGCTGATTATTATTATTTTTTTAATCTGCTAATGATGTGGAATCTGCACATAGCTTGCTAACCTCGTTGCTATGGGAAAATATAATAGGATCAGAGTTTGGAGACAGTAAGATTTACTGCAGATATTACTGTAGGCTTCTTTATAAGCATTTGCTCAGTGGTTTACCAGGTCTCCAGGCTGCCCAGTTTCTTCCAGTCTATTGCAGCTGGCTACTGCACTACACGATGTATCAAACAGTCCCTCTCAAAATCAAGAGTTCAGGGAGTACATCTAATATCAAAACCATTTCTATATCACAAACAAGACAGTTGTAAGGAAAGTGTATCACTAGTATTTCATAAAAAAATAATAGTTGAAACATTATCCAAACAGTACATGGGAGTCCCAGGTGCGACAAAGCTTAAAGAAGTCTCATCCACTCTGTGCAGACATTGTCATTCCTCCCAAAAGATAGCAGATGGCATACAGATTCCCAGCACAATCTCCCCTCACCATCCTCTTCTAGGCTTGATTATGTATTGCACTTTAATACAATGACAAACAAGTTTCTGTGCATGATCTAAAAAAAAACATGGTTGATAGACAACATGGTGGAAATAAGGTATTTGAAAGTTGGACTTGGCACTCTTCCCGACTGGGAAGGAATACCAGGTTCACACAATCACCTCGTGCCATGGTGGGCTGCGACACATGCCAGTGGCCATTTTGAATATTCAGCCCCCAGCGGGTAGTTGCCATGATTCGTCATGTCGTCCAAACTAGGATGGCAGGGTTGCCGGAAGATTAAACAACTCTCAAATATAATCCATGGTCTGTTGTAGGGCTATTTATATAAGAAATATAAGAAATAAATAAAAATTTGAGTGTTGTTTAACCCTCAAACAACCCCAGCCACCTGAGTTCGGACAACATGACAAACCACGTGTATATATATATTGGGCAACTATTACTTCCTGCACAGACTATCTTAAGGTGACCAAAGAGGAGGAATCCATCCTTCCGAACTCCTTCATGTACTGATACATGGATATATCGTTATGGATATAGAATTTGACATGAGTCTGCAAAGTTTTCAAGGTAACATTGTGGCTCATTTCCTTCAGAGGAGTTCAAAGACCTCAGAGTTTAGACCAGGGGTTCTTAACCTGTGGGGTACGCCTCCCAGGGGAGGTTTGGACTGACTCCAGGGTGTGAGAATTAGAGAATGTTTCTTTCCCAAATTATATTAAAATAAAAAGGACAGAAATTAAAAGAAGCCAGAGACTCACCCTGAATGGGGGCCCCAGTCTAGTGATAAATGAGGCCTAAAATATGTAAGGAACTCAATGCCCGGGTCATAAGGATGGCATGGGATTAGTAGATGATAAATTATGCTTAGATAGGGATGACATTGAATAAGTAGGTAACAGATAAATGAAGAATCCTCCCTTTCTGGAAACACAGACCAGAAGAGGTGTCTGCTGATGGGAGAGTAAGAGGTCAAAGTTAAAATGAAGTTAAGGAATGTGTGGAAGAGCCAATAGGAAATCAGAGTAAGAGGATACCACACAACAAAGGGGATGGACGGTAAACAGGGGCGGAGAATAATGTATTCGGTTTAGGCGGTCGGGATAGGCTGTAAACCTCAAAGTACCCAGCCAATGGGGGAATGAGGGAGGAACCCTGCGGCCGGGCATAGGGAATAAAAACACGCTGCTTGAATGTTAAGGTGTGCCTACCTGCATAGCGCACCCACTCTTGCAAGACTGTATTCAATAAAAAGTGCTTTGCTTTCACCAATTTTCTTGTCCAGAGAACTATTTCTTTTTACAGGACTTGAACAAAGCCACTTCTAACAAATTGGGGGCTCGTCCGGCATCCTGCCATCACAGTCGCTGGCTGCCATTGCCAACCAACGGGAAGACGCGTCCTACTGAGTTCAGTAGTCTCCTTGGTGCCAAGGGTGGTCAGTGACGGACTGGCCAAGGAAACCCGAGATGCTGGACTGGTGAAAGGCACTTAGGAGAAACCGGTTGAGTAGGCACGAGATCGGTCAACCAGGCAACTCTGTGCACAGACCAAGGTAAGAAAAATTGGGCTATTTATTTTACCTTGGTGGTTGGGATAAGGGCAGGAAAATTTCCCCTTAAAGTACTGCTCTTGGATATCGAGACTGAATGTGGAGTGTGTGAGACGTGTCCCAGACACGAAGTGAGTGTGGAGTCCCAATCTGCGGTTCCGTTACCTCGCGAGAGGGCGGCCAGAGACTGACGAAGTGATTGTTAAGGAGCGTGAAAGGGTCTCGATGGGGAACTATAGTTCCAAGGTTGGGTCAGGAAAGATCCAGGAAGAAAAGGTGCCTAGGGAAAGGATTGATATTCCGCCAGATAGTCCCTTAGGGCGGATGTTAAAACTATGGAAGGAAATTCCATGTACTCAAAACAAGGATAAAAAGAAAATGATAAATTTCTGTTGTTTTGTCTGGACTAAGGAGAGTATTAGACCACCTGCAGTCTTCTGGCCTAAGTTTGGGGCAGGGGACATATGGCTGTGTCAGACATTAAACATCCATGTAAATAATAAAAGACCATATTCTCAAGAAGAATCTGATTATGCCAAATGTTGGGTGGAGAATGGGATAGAAAATATGTGCTACCTAGGGGAAAAGACAAAGAAAGAGAAAGAAAAAGTTTCTGAGAAAGACCCTGAATGTTGGGACCCTCTGTCTCGGCTACCGCCGCCATATGCACCCCTGGGTGGAGGGGAAGGGGCTGGCGGAGCTGACCCAGAAGTCCCAGCTGAAACAGCACCCCAGGTTAGGGAAGCTCATGTAACCAGAGAAGTAGCCCAATTAAAACAAGACACACAAAACCTTCCCTTTCCTGAGGGAACTCGGAGAAGAACCAAGAGTGGCACACTAGGGTCAGATAGAGACAAATGGGGAAGATCAGAGGATCCATCCCCAGATCTGACTCGTGGAGGGACAAACATGTACCCTCTAAGGGAAGTCCCAACAGGTCCAGGGCAAATGGGGTATGTAAATGCCCCACTTAATAGTTCAGACATAAGAATTTTTAAGAAGGAAATGAAGCCGCTGATGGAAGACCCAGTGGGGCTGGGAGAACAAATAGATCAATTTTTGGGACCTAATACGTATACATGGGAAGAGTTGATGTCCATCTTGGCCATCTTGTTCTCTGGAGAAGAACGAGCCATGATCAGAAGGGCAGCCCTGTCTGAATGGGACAAGGAACACCCTCCTGGACAAGGGGTGGAAGCAGCTGATCAAAAGTATCCCAATCTTGACCCTGGGTGGGATCACCAGAGGAATTCACAAAGGATTAAAATGAAAGACCTTAGGACCTTAATGATCAAAGGAATTAAACACGCAGTCCCTAGGTCCCAGAATCTGACCAAAGCCTTTGAGGTACAGCAGAACAAGGAGGAGTCACCATCTGACTTCCTTCAAAGACTAAAAGATCAAATGAGGAAATATTCTGGTATGAGCCTTGAAGATCCAGTGAGTCAGTCCCTCTTAAAAGTCAATTTTGTGACAAAGTCATGGCCCGATATTAAAAAGAAACTTGAGAAAATAGACAACTGGAGTGATAAAAATATCGAGGACCTTTTAAGGGAGGCACAAAAAGTGTATGTAAAAAGGGAGGATGAAAAAGAGAAGAAGAATATAAAATTGATGGTGAATACAGTGGACCAAGTTATGAAGAAAAAGATGGAGGCTAATGGTCAGAAGGGACAACAAGGAAAAATGGGGAGGGGAAAGTGGAAACAGGGAAAACCAGGCTCAAGCAGACAAAATCAGGATGGGCAGTTGGGGACAGGAAGAGGTCAAGAAAGGGGAGGACAGAGAGCTGGATGTTTCCAGTGTGGAAAATTAGGACACTTTAAAAGAGAATGTCCCGAGATCCAAAGGGAAGAAAGGATTATCCCACTAATGAATATGGAAGAGGATTAGGGGAGTCAGGGGTATCCTTTTAAAAGGACCCACCGGGAACCCTTAATAAATTTAAAGGTGGGGCCAGGAGAAGAGGATACAGTATTTCTTGTAGATAGTGGAGCAGAAAAAACCTCCCTTAATTACAGACCTGTAGGAACCCAATTGTCCAATAATTTTGTACTAGCGTCAGGGGTAGGAGGCCAAATTCGGACCCCAATGTTTGAACCAATGCAAATTAAACATAAGAAAGAAGAAACAATGTGTCAGCCTCTTTACTTACCAGAATTAGGCACAAATTTGTTAGGAAGAGACATGATGACAGAACTAGGGCTAGAAGTAAGGGTGGAAAACAAAGAAATGGTAGTAAAGGTGGCAGTTCTTTCAGAGGAAGATATCAAAGAGATAAACCCCGAAGTATGGGTTAAAGAGGGGAATAGAGGAATTTTAGATATACCTCCATTAAAAATAAAGTTAAAAAGGGAAGGTGAAGTAGTATGTCAGAAACAGTATCCTTTACCATTGGAAGGAAGGAAGGGCTTGAAGCCAGTCATAGAAACTCTGGTGCAAGATGGGTTGTTAGAACCTTGCATGTCACCTTATAACACCCCTATACTACCAGTAAAGAAACCAGATGGTAGTTACAGATTGGTGCAGGACCTAAGGAAGTTGAACCAAATAGTTCAGACCAGACATCCTGTAGTGCCTAACCCATACACTCTTTTAAGTAGAATTCCACATGAACATGGGTGGTTTAGTGTAATTGATCTTAAAGATGCATTTTGGACCTGTCCTTTGGCTGAGGAGAGTAGGGATATGTTTGCCTTTGAGTGGGAGGATCCAAATACTGGAAGAAAACAACAATTCCGGTGGCGAGTCCTCGTACAAGGATTCACTGAGAGTCCAAACTTGTTTGGACAAGTATTGGAACAACTCTTAGAGCAATTTAAAATGCCATCAGGAACGCTCCTCCTCCAGTATGTGGATGACCTTCTAATTTCAGGGAAAAGAGAAGGCCCAGTGGCGGAGGCCACAAAAGCGCTGTTAAATTTTCTAGGACAGAAAGGACTGAGAGTGTCAGAGTCCAAACTTCAATTTGTAGAAAAGGAAGTAAAATATTTAGGGCATCTCATAAGTGAGGGGAAAAGAAGAATTAGCCCTGAAAGAGTAAAAGAGATAGTCGAAACACCCCTACCCAAGACGAAAAGGGAATTGAGAAAGTTCCTAGGGTTAACAGGATACTGTAGGTTGTGGATAGATTCCTATGCGGCTAAAACTAAAGGACTGTATCTGAAATTATTGGAAGAAAAACCAAATGAATTAGTGTGGACAGATGGAGAAAAAGAATTGATAAAAATCCTAAAGCATGATCTGATAACTGCTCCAGTATTGGCTCTTCCTTCTTTAGACAAACCATTTCATTTGTTTGTCAGCATACAAGAGGGAACAGCTTTGGGGGTGCTCACCCAGAAATGGGGAGGACAGCGAAAGCCAGTAGCATACCTATCAAAAATTCTGGATCCAGTCTCCCGAGGATGGCCAGAATGTATTCAGGCAATATCAGGAACAGCTCTGTTGGTAGAAGAAAGCAGGAAGCTAACTTTTGGAGGGGCACTAGTAGTCAGTACGCCTCATCAAGTTCGCACCATTTTGACACAAAGGGCAGGGAGATGGCTAACAGATTCTAGAATCTTGAGATACGAAGCGGTCTTAATGGAGAAAGAGGATTTAATCCTCACCACTGAAAATTGTCTGAATCCAGCCACGTTTCTGACAAAAGGGGAACATGAGTGTGAAAATTTAGAACACAATTGTCTGGATATCATTGAATATCAGACTAAAGTGAGACAAGACTTGAGAGACCTTCCATTGCATGAGAGAACTTGCCTATTTATAGATGGGTTCTCCCGTGTATTGGAAGGAAAAAGACACAATGGGTATGCCGTAATAGATGGTAACACTAAAGAACTAACAGAATCAGGAAGGTTGCCCAATAACTGGTCAGCCCAAACCTGTGAACTGTATGCTTTAAATCAAGCCCTCAAGGCTTTAAAAGAAAAAGATGGGACCATCTATACGGATTCTAAATATGCTTATGGAGTAGTACATACATTTGGAAAAATATGGCACGAGAGGGGATTAATAAATAGCAAAGGAAAAGAACTAGTACACGGAGCACTAGTACAAGAAGTGTTAGAAAATTTACTTTTGCCTAGAGAAATAGCGGTGGTCCACATAATTGGTCACCAAAGAGGTGCATCCTTTGAAGCAAGAGGGAATGCATTAGCAGATGAAGCAGCTAAAGAAGCTGCTATGGGAGAAGAAGTAGTAAAAATGAACATGCTAACCCCTAGGTTGCCAAAAACAAAAGAAAGGCCAGTATAGACGGAAAGGGAAATGTTAGGACTAAAAAAATTAGGAGCAACTGAAGTAGAAGAGGGAAAATGGATACTCCCAGATGGCAGAGAAATGGTCAACAAACAAATAATGAGAGAAATTATGGCTATTTTACATGAAGGGGGCCATTGGGGAGTCCAAGCTATGTGTGATTTGGTACTTAGAGAATATGGGTGTATGGGGATACACACAGTAGCAAAGCAGATCTGCGAACGGTGTATGATCTGCAGAAAAATCAACAAAAAGGTGCTAAGAAAGCAACCACCAGGTGGGCGCAAGCCAGGATTGCGTCCTTTCCAAAGTATCCAGGTTGATTTTACAGAACTCCCTCCAGTAGGCAGGTTGAAATATATACTGGTCTTAGTAGATCATTTAACCAACTGGGTAGAAGCATATCCAATGTCAACTGCCACTGCAACTGGAGTAAGTAAAATTATCCTGGAACACATTTTTCCCAGGTATGGAATAGTGGAACATATTGATTCAGACCAGGGGAGTCATTTTACTTCCAAAGTATTGAAAGGAATCATGGAGGGAGTGGGAATTAGTTGGGATTATCATACACCATGGCATCCTCCATCCTCTGGAAAAGTGGAAAGAATGAATCAAACGTTAAAAGCCACCTTGCGCAAATTGATTTTGGAAACTAAATTACCTTGGACTAAATGGGTGAAGTATACTGCTAAAAGTTTGAACAAAAGTAACTGTTATGCCTGTGCATCAGGAAGGCCTGTAGCACAAGTAATTCCCTTTCCTCTGGGTTGGAGCAAGGACCCCCTGGGAATGAGTTGTATAATAGCTCTGTTCCAGCATAAAGATGCTTGGGGAAATGAGACTTGCAGGTCTCTATCCCTATTGTTCCCAGCTTTAAAGTCCAAAAGTTAAAGAATGCCTCCGACATTCTCTACTAGGCACGTCAATCACACTGCTTGTTTCTCACGACAGGTGGGGGGGTTGGCCAGGCCAATGGGAGAACTGAACACATGTAAGGAGGTATTGAACATCACATTAAGCAATGGGAATTACTCTAACTTGAGAGTGGCCAGAGCTGACTTATGGTGGTATTGTGGGGGAAAGTCTATAAGGCCAACCTTACCCGCCAATTGGACTGGGACTTGTGCTATAATACAATTAGCAGTACCATTCACCCTGGCCTTTAAAAAGGAAGTTAAACCCAAATGGCATAGTCGGAACAAAAGGAATGTACTAGTTACATCCTTTGATAAAGGGATATATATTGATGCCATAGGGGTGCCCCGAGGAGTTCCAGATGAATTTAAAGCCCGAAATCAAATAGCTGCCGGATTTGAGTCTGCTCTTTTTGGTGGTCAACCATAAATAAAAATGTTGATTGGATTAATTACATCTTTTACAATCAACAAAGATTCATAAACTATACCCGTGATGCAATAAAAGGGATAGCGGAGCAATAGGATGCCACCAGTCGAATGGCTTGAAAAAATCGGATGGCTTTGGACATGGTTTTAGCAGAAAAAGGTGGCGTCTGTGTAATGTTAGGAGGACAGTGTTGTACCTTCATACCCAACAATACTGCTCCTGATGAGACAATAACAAAAGCTCTAGAGGGTCTCAATACCCTGGCAGCGGAACTTGCTAAAAACTCAGGAATAAATACTTCATTGACAGGATGGTTAGAAACATGGTTTGGGAAGTGGAAAACCTTAGCAATCTCAATGTTTACTTCCCTGATTGTGGTAGGAGGAGTCTTAGTAGCGTTAGGATGTTGTATTATCCCTTGTGTCCGAGGACTAACACAAAGACTTATTGAAACCGCCCTATCTAAGAAAATGTCACTGACTCCTCCGGCTTACGATACTAGTATGATGGTATTAGAAGACGAAACGTCTCCACCATACTATATTAAGATGGAGGAAATTGACTAAAGTGTTGGAAAAGAAAAGACTAAAAAGAAAAAGAGGAGGGATTGTGAGAATTAGAGAATGTTTCTTTCCCAAATTATATTAAAATAAAAAGGACAAAATTAAAAGAAGCCAGAGACTCACCCTGAATGGGGCCCCAGTCTAGTGATAAATGAGGCCTAAAATATGTAAGGAACTCAATGCCCGGGTCATAAGGATGGCATGGGATTAGTAGATGATAAATTATGCTTAGATAGGGATGACATTGAATAAGTAGGTAACAGATAAATGAAGAATCCTCCCTTTCTGGAAACACAGACCAGAAGAGGTGTCTGCTGATGGGAGAGTAAGAGGTCAAAGTTAAAATGAAGTTAAGGAATGTGTGGAAGAGCCAATAGGAAATCAGAGTAAGAGGATACCACACAACGAAGGGGATGGACGGTAAACAGGGGCGGGGAATAATGTATTCGGTTTAGGCGGTCGGGATAGGCTGTAAACCTCAAAGTACCCAGCCAATGGGGGAATGAGGGAGGAACCCTGCGGCCGGGCATAGGGAATAAAAACACGCTGCTTGAATGTTAAGGTGTGCCTACCTGCATAGCGCACCCACTCTTGCAAGACTGTATTCAATAAAAAGTGCTTTGCTTTCACCAATTTTCTTGTCCAGAGAACTATTTCTTTTTACAGGACTTGAACAAAGTCACTTCTAACAAGGGGAGGTGTGAGTAGCCCCTCAACTATAAATTGTTTATTTTACAAGTACATAGCAGCGCAGCTTGGCGGTTGGCCCAACCTTATTTCTTTCTACTAATCTTGGGAGCTATGCCATTCATTTTTTATGCATTTTTTTTTAGTCCAGAGACAGAGCATAAACTAAAAAATGCAAACTAGTCCTGCCTAAGCCTAAATTTTGGGCCGTTAAAATAATACATGGGAGGCGTGGGTCAAAAGATTTTTCACAAGGGAGGTGTGACACCAAAAAGGTTAAGAACCACTGGTTTAGACAATGTGAATGTTTTCTTGCACACTCACAAAAGTTCATTCCTGACAGAATCTGCCTGAAACTCGGCATTCCACAATCAAAGGAGCCTTTTCTCTATACCTGCTCAGCACTATTCCTCCTTGGAGGTGTGTGGGACAAGGCACAAGGGGAAAGTAGTTAAAGGCCTTGGGGGAACAGTTCAATTAACAGCAGCTTCATAATGTCCGTCGGCTCACCGGAAGGGGATACGAGGATGTAACAACAGACATTTCCAGTTATTCTCACAGTAAGCACATATCACAAAATTTTAAAAATATGTCAGAGGCAGAGGTAATTTTTGTAAAAGACGTAAGCATTTGAAACTACAATGCTAAAGTAAGCCCCACTGAACACAGTGGGAATTACTTCTGAATAAACATGCCTAGGACTGTACTGTGAATCAAGCTCCTCAACAGCAAGTTTTATGATCAAGCACAATGGTGAGAGCAGCAAATGTGATCCTGGATATAGAATTAAAGATCTCCTTTAGACAGAGGTCACAACTTGATCGGCTGAAGTTAGTAGCATTGTGTGGTCTATTTGAACAGATGCAGAGTTCAGCCCTGGTCCCTATTTTAAGTATGAGAGATCAGCTCTCCAACATGAGGACAGGTATTAAAGGAAGGCCCACAAGTACGTGCAGAGATCATTTTTCCTCACCCGTAAAAGCAGTCCATCCTCTTGTATTTTGGATTATGACAGGGACAGTCAACCTGGTGTCTTCCAGATGTCTTGGATTACAGATGAATCCAGCATAGCCAATGGTCAGGGATTATGGGAGTTGTAATTGAAAACATCTGGAGGACAGAATGTTGCTGACTCCTGGATTAAGGGATGATGGTTTACATATCATAGTATGTAGCATCCAAGCAGACCTGAAACCCAGTACCTCTCTTTTTACATATTAACAACTGATTAGATGACAGTAAGGGCTAGAGAAGGATGACATCAAGATGAAAAAAGTTCATATCGCTAGGTTATACTTTCTAATAACTAGTCACAGCCCTTTTCAGTTCTTGGTCTCTGAGTAGTTACTTAAAGGCCCACTGTGCCACAGTGATTTTGGTGGGTTAGGCTCTAGTTTACTTTGGCCTGTGTGATGGAAGACTGACAGAAAGTACATTTGCAGTATGGTCCACACTTGGTTGTGTTTTTCCACTTCTAACTTTGTGGCCTCCCAAATGCTCCTGTGGGGTTTATTTTTGGACTTGGGCAGGGTAACTCATGAAAGGGGTTGAAGGTAGCTTTTAGAGAATGTGCATATTTAAATAAACTTTAATTTATTTGGCTCCTTACTAAAGACTTCTGTCCTGAGATGATGAGGAATGGAGATTTCTAGATTCATTAAACACAGACTGACCTGAAGCCAGGATGTTGACTTGGCCAATTTACTTACTCAGTTTGGGGGTTTAACTGTATATATGTCTTTGTAACAGGAAAAAGACTGAAGTAATTTGATGTTAATATTTACGGAGAAAAATACATTAAATAAGGCAAAGTACAAGAGCACTTAAATTTGCCCCGTTTCAGGATTACTGATAAGTTCGTAGTACCATTTGGCTCAGAGACGTCAAGAGGAAATGGAGAACTAAGTGAAGTGAGAAAGGAAACATTAAGAAGACAGCACTGAGATGTCTGTATTATTGCTTACTTTATATACATTGAAATGGCCCACTTCTAATACTAAATGAAAAGAGCTGCCAAGTTCCTTCTGGTCCCATTGAACTATTCTGGCTTTGGTTCAAAGGAGCCGATAGCACACATACCAGAGAAAGCACATGTGCACTCGGGAATCTCCCATTCTCTGCGTTTCAGGGCAGCTACTCCCAGCATCAAAACAAGAAGTACTGCAAAATTCCCTGGCTTCCTAGGCATTGAAAGGCGTATGGTGCACGGGGTACTCTCTGGGTCAAACATTAAGACCAAAAATCTACGAGTATGTGCACTCTGCTGCTCGCTGCTCTTGCATCTCCCCCTGCTATCCTGTTCATTTTTTTATACTTCACTTTGAAATTTGCATTTATTCAGCACAGCAATTCAACTCTGATTGAATTTGTTTCTTGCTGCTTCCCCTTCACTGCAGTAACTCAACACTGGACCTCGAGTCATCCTTTGCTGTTCATGCGCGATACCCCTGTTCCAATACAAGGCCACTGCTTATAATTAGAAGTCTGACTGCCTCTCTTTCTCTTTCTCTGGTGACAGCGCCCACCTAGTGCCAGGATGAAGTAGAAAAGCCCTGTGAGTGGCACCCTGGGGATGTTGACATGGGCTTAAGGCCATGGCATTCCCACCTGCCCCTCACTTGGCCAGTCTCCACCACCAGCTGCCTCTGCTTGCCTGCATCTTCTGCCTCCTGCTGCCCACCTCGCTGCTCTCTTGGTGCAGCCACTATCCAGAATGCCTGGCTCACCTTCTGCCGCTTAGCACGGTGATCCTGCTCGCCACCTGGTAAGGGCAGGTGTTTAGCTCTGCACAGCTGCCTGCCCCTCTGTGCATGATGGCCTCCACCACCTGCCTCTCTTCAGTCTGGCAGCCAACCAGCTGCCACCGCCATTGTCTGTGCAGCCTGCCCACCTAGCTGCTCTCTTGGTGCAGACACTCTACTAGCCTGAGCAGATGGTTCACCTTTGGCTGCCCAAGAGCAAGGCTCCCACTTGCCATGAAGGAGACCATGCCTGCCTGGCAAAGGCGGTACTTGGCTCTGTAAAGCTGCCTGCCTGTCTCTGTGACTGCCTGCTTCCTCCAGTCCAAACATCCGCTTCTCTGCCTCTGCCTGTATTTGCCAGCCACCGCTGAGGTAGTGTTCTGCATTCCATTGCTTTCATTGCTGCTCTCTCGTTATCACGGCTTTCCATATTGCCTTTGCCTGGCTCAAGTAAAGGAGCAAGCCTTCAAAGTATGCTGGATTTTGTATGACATTACATAGTAAATAGTCAAAGCACATAGCCTTTGCGTGGATCCCGGCTCACATAACCAAACTCCTTAATTCTCCCCTTGCAAGCCTTGCACTGGTGTATGGAGTATAGGCAGAGTGTGAGAGTTGGGCAGGCCATCCAGTATACATGAGATAGGGTGGGCCAAGGATGGTATCATGAGATGGCCCATTCCAACTATCTAAAAATATGGCTACAAGTCATGATGGCTATACGCTACCTCCAGCATCTGAGGATGTTTATGCCTATATACACCAGGTGCTGGGGAACATGGGCTGGAGCGTGCTGTTTATTTATTTATTTATTAATTTATTTATTATATTTATACCCCGCCTTCTTTCCTGCAAGGAACCCAAGGTGGCTTACATAATAATCCTCCTCTTCTCCATTTTATCCTCACAACAACCCTGTGAGGTAGGTTAGGCTGAGAGTCAGTGACTGGCCCAAAGTCACCCAGTGAGTTTCATGGCCGAGTGGGGACTAGAATCCGAATCTCACGAGTCCCAGTCCAACACTCTTACCACTACGCCACACTGGCTCTCATGTTGCACATGTTGCACTCATGTCCTGCTTGTGGGTTCCTGCAGGCAGCTGGTTGGCCACTGCATGAACAGAATGCTGATCCAGCATGGCCAGCCATCTTTAATGCCATCACCACGCTTAACTATGAAAAAACCTTAAACTGGTTTTCAGGCATCAAAACTCACTAGCCCTGCTACCTATCCTTTTAAGACTTTGCAGGTTTCTTGCCAAGGGACACCTCTATGATGTGTGCCAGTTTTGTACAAATTGCCCCCCCAAAAAAAACACAGCAGGAGGCAAGGGGAAATGTATCACTCCCCCCATTATATATATATATTTTTAGGACTCCCCTTCCACATTAACTGCTGCACCTATCCTTCTAAAACTTCCAGGTTTCTTACTTAGGGCCACCTTTAGGCTGCCTGTCATTTTTGGAACAATGGTCCACAAGAAACAGAGAAATAAGTGTATCTTATTTTGGATAACCTCAAAATGTAAATGCTACTTTTGTGTGTGTGCGTGCAACACACACACACACACTCACACACCTATAACATCTGAAACTTGGCAGGCTTATCCCCTCAGAAGGGGCAACTATCCCTGCAAACCTCAGCCAATTCTGCCAAGTGATAAACAAGTTATCAGCAGTCCCCCCGCTTTTTGGGGGTACTCAACCAATGTACAATTATTGTCTCCACCATCCTTACAAGAGCTCTGCAAAACAAGTCAGTATTGTGATGTGAACAGATCTGGCTCAAAGCCCCAACCTTCCATCATGACAGACGTGGGGAACATGTGGGCCTCTGGTTGTTGCTGCACTATTTTATTATTTATTAATTTATTTATTTATTTACATTTATTAATCGCCCATCTGGCCGGCAACCTCCATCAGCCCTAGCCAGCATTGTCAATAGTGAGAGATATGATGGGAGTTACAGTCCCAACAACATCTGCACACATTCCCCATCACTGTATTACAACCACCTCATAATTGACCATGAGGTTATCAGAAGTTCAGAACGTTACAAGGCTGTCAATACTATAACACCACCGCCTGTGAAGTGGGTAGAGGAAGGAGGCCCTTTATCTAAGGACTGGGGATATATCTGTCATAGCTTCCCAAGTTTAGGCAGTAGATGGAAAGTGCTGCTTATCTCCTTTCTGCAATATGACATATGGTCAAAAATAAATCTTCATGGCCTGAAGAAATTGGGAGGATAAATTATTAATTTCTTATAGTGCTTTTAGGGCCTTCAATGAAGCCACAATTGTTCTCCTCAAAGCCCCACAATAATAAAGTTGCAATTTCCAACCATTTGTATTTGAACATCCAAAGCTTTAGAAGTTCAGTTATGACCAGTCATCACAAAATCTAAAACCTAAAAAGAGAGGAGCTGTTCTGTAATATAAAGCTGGGGTGTAAGAGGTATCAGAACAGTTCAGAACCTTTTGAGTCAGAGCTTCCATAGATGTTCTGACATGGTCAGAATGTAACACTATGCAGATTAGAGGGTTCTAAAAACACTGCCACACATCCCGAGTCACACAACAAACCTTTGGGAGTTTTCTCAGACAAACTGTATAATATGACAATGCATTTAAACTAAAGTGATATACCCCCAGTTATATTTTTACTTTGCTGCATGAAAACAAAACAAGCAGCTGTGGCCTGAAAGTGGGGGGGGGGGGGGAGAGACATTTTCTTCCCAGAATAGGCTCCTTGCCCAAGTGCATACTGCCATCTGCTGGAGATCAGAGACTCAAGTGAAGTAAACTCTGAAGAGATGCCTATTTTGTCTTGAATGGCAGGTAGCCCTGTCAGTCCTTTGAAATCCAAAAGTAGCAACAGGGTAATACCTTCATTAGACCCAACTGCTGGGAGTTGTAGGACTTTTTTCTGCCTAAACATGCATAGGATTACACCCTAAAATATATACTTTGATATCATTATCAAAATGCTATGGGCAATTTACAAGGATCTTTATTTATTTATTTACTTCATTTATTATATTTATACCCCACCTTCTTTCCTGCAAGGAACCCAAGGCGGCTTACATAATCCTCCTCCTCTCCATTTTATCTTCACAAGAACCCTGTGAGGTAGGTTAGGCTGAGAGTCAGTGACTGGCCCAAAGTCACCAAGTGAGTTTTGTGGCTGAGCAGGGACTAGAACCCAGATCTCCCGGGTCCCAGTCCAAAACTCTCACCACTACACCACACTGGCTCTCTTAAGGCCTATAATGGTTCTGTAGATTGGCTTGCTTCTCTTGTTTTGCATTGTCTGTAGCCTATTTGCATCAGGTCACCTGCTACTTTCAATGTGTTTGTATTACAGTCTCTTAGGTCCACATGAACTGGGCTGCCCCTAGAGATATTTTCTTATGGAATTGCTTCTTCATTCTCTTAAGAGATTCCCCTTCCCTTTAAAAATATATTTGATCTTGAAGCGTAGAGAAAGCTCAACTTGCACAACGGTGTTGGGTATAACCAAGTCAACAGAACTTATGAAGAGAGGAGCTGGAAGTCAGGAAGGGAGGCTGCCATGAAGTTCACATTGTAAGATTTCTGAAGAGTGATGCAGTGAAGTGGGAAAATTTGCCCCATTGAGCTCCAGTCCGGAAAGCTTCTGGTCTTAAGGAAAAGAAAAGATGGGGAATATGTGGCCTTCCAGATGTTGTTGGACTGCAACTCCCATCAGCCCTAGCCAGCATAGCCAATGGTGAGGGATGATGGGAATTGCAGTCCAACAATATCAGGAGGGCCACACATTCCCCATCCCTGTCCTAAGGGTTTCACCTTGAGCCAGTTGTGGCTCCCAGTCTACCCAAATCCAATTAAATGGGCAACTACAAAAGAGAGGGTAGGCAAAGCAGGAATAACCTTGGAATAAATGTGGATTATAGGTTTACAAGTAGGACCTGCAACAGAATATTGCATTGTGAAGTGCTCCTGTTCAAACTTCCAGCCAGCCAGACATGCCCTCTGCCAGGATACTCCATTCCATTGCTCCCTACTCTGTTTTCCATCTCTCCCCCCACCCACACAGCAATCAGTCAGAATTCAATGCCCACAGAGCATAAAAAAACGGATCTAGTCCAACATTGCTTGTAGAACTGAAAGCTGCAACTAGTATACTTCTTTACTTTTCAGCAGGAAGTGAGTTATCAACCACAAATATGAATAAAATAATAATCTTTGCATAAAAATACTCCAACATGTTTAGCATAATCACATATGGAATGGTTCCAGAAAATTATGTGTTCTTATTATTTTCACCACACAAAACAGTTACTTTGATAGGCATGATTTCACAGCTATTTTTAGAGGTTTATTTTGTCTGACATTTTCACTTCCCCAATGCAAACAAAATCTCATCCATTAAGAATCCTAACTTAAGATGATGGAACCACATCTAGTAAAAAGTACAACTGGTGTCTGTCTGTTTTTCTCTCTGTCACCTAAGCCAAGGAACATGAGACAGCAATTCACTGCTTCTTTCCAGATTGAGAACACAAGAGCAAAACCAGGAATAATTACATATGGAGAGGATAGCCATGCACACACAGAATGTTAGAAGATATTATCTAATATATTCCACTACTGCAACTATTTCTGAAAATGAAGATGAGTGGACACACCACATGCTTGGCATCTTTCAGCAAACCATCATGAACTATAAAGCTTCATAGATAGTTTACTTAAATCGATTACCACACACTCAATATGAATATTTTTTTATTTACGGTCTACCGACCACACCAATACGTAAAACAATACAAACAAGATACACCAGCTCTTAATTATACACTCAAATAAAAACTTAGAAAATAAAAACAGAATCAGACAAGCATAGAAGGTCTAGTCACAATAGCAATATTCAAAAATTGTGCAACTTTCTTGGTAATTGAGCTATTTGAGCCGTCAAGCAGAGTGGACAAAAGAAACTCAGGATCATCCAGGGAAAGTCTGGGTGATTGGATATATTATGTTTTCTCTAGCCCCTCGATAAAAGCTGCAGTTAAAAAGGACATGTGCAACAGTTTCCACCTCCTCATTATTGCAGGGGCAACACCTGTTTTCCATTGGGATTTTATTGAATCTACCATCCAAAAGTTTGGAGGGTAGAATATTAAATCGAGCCAAGGAAAACGCTCTCCTAGATTTTGGAATAGATAACCAATCTAAGTATAGCATCCCATTTGTAGAGTAAAGGTCTGACAGACCCATCAACAAGGGGGAGCATGGGCCCTGAGCCGCTCCGTGGAGCTCTTGGAAGTCGATGTCAATTAATCTTTGCTTAACAAGAAATTTAGCTTTCTCCCAAGGCATGGATAACAAGTAGGAGGGTGACAGCTAGTGGTGGGACCTAGCCTGGAGTCGGCTGGAGGCTCGCTCTGGGCTCGGCCCCCTGCGAGCGGCGGCAGCCCAATCTCGCTCTTCAGAGCGGTGCGGAGCGTTCTCCATGCCGCTCACGCCGCCGCCGCCGGAGAAAACCCCCCTGCGCAAGCCCCCCCCGCTGGACCAACCCCCCCCTGCGCGAGCCCCCGCCGCCGGACCCCCCGTACCCCGCCGCTGCCACCAGGACCCCCCCCTGCCGCCTACCTGGTCCTGCGTGCCGCCTCCGCCAGAGCCACTGCTCCGGCGAGCTGGACCCACTGCTCCAGCGCGCTGGACCACTGCCCGCGCTCTGTTTTGGTGGGAGGAACCAGGGCAACAGGGCTTAAACAGCCCTGTTGACCTGGTTTCCTGCGCCAAAAACAGAGCACGGGGGTCCAGCGCGACGGAGCAGGGTCCCGTCGCGTCACTTCCTCCGCGTCAGAAGTGACGCGATGGGACCAGCGGACAGGGAGGCAGGCTCTCCGCAGAGCCGGAGAGCCTGCAGGTAAGCCCGCACAGGTGACCGAGTAGCCCAGCGGACACGAGCAGGCCCAGTTCGGGCCTTGCTCCTCTCTGCGGGCTACTCGGGTACATCCCTAGACTGACAGCCCCGCTGAGACAACCTTTTTCACCACTGCTTTGTTCCAAGCAGACACATGGGAATCTAACATCACCTGGAATGCAAAAGAGTTAAGCTTAAGCAGAGAACAGCAGCAAAGCCAAAAGTGAATAGAATGTATCCAAGCCATACAGCCGAGAGAATTAAGGCCAGCTTCCAGATAGAGGACAGCACTAGCCACACACTTGGGCACGCCAAATACCACTCTTAGAAAGTAGGATTGATTGAACACCTTCAAGAGATTCGTTAAGGCCAGGAAACCAGACAGGGGCTCCGAAAAGAATCTGAGATACTATTTTGGCTTGAAAAACATGGGTAGCAGCTGGAATGAAATTCCCACCTTTAGTAAAAAAAGAACCATAATATAGCACCCAAATTTTGTTCAGCTTTAACCTTCACACGTCTTGCCTGAACTCTCCAGTTTGTTGCCTCGTGAAACCAAATACCCAGATATTTGTAGGAGTCAACTTGATCAAGCCTGCTATTATCCATGAACCAAGAGTATCTAACCTTCCTCCTTGCAAATACCATAACTTTAGATTTGGAGTAGTTAATTGTTAAGATTTTTATTACAAAACCCAGCAAATCCAGATAGTAATCGCTTGAGACCTAGTCGTGTCTGCGAAATTAAAACAGCATCATCTGCATAGAGGATACATATTCTTGTGGAGCAAATCTTAGGAGGGTGGGAGGCTATTGACCATAGGTGGGTGGGAAGATCAGCCAGGTACAGATTGAATAAAGTGGGAGCAAGAACACAGCCTTGTCTAACACCACAAGAGGAGAAAATCTCCTGAGAGAAATGGCCATAGTTACTACAGCGCACCTGGGCAGCCGCAGATGTGTTTTGATGTAGGGTACGGATTAGAAACAATAACCTCCTATCAATAGAGAGCTGTTCCAGTTTGCTCCAAAGGAAGTCACGGGATATAGTATCAAAAGCAGTCTATAGATCAATAAAAGCAGTGAATAATTTGCCTCCTGTTGGGATGGAGTATTTGTGTATTAAATGGGACAGAACCAAACAGTGACCAAAAGTAGAGTGGCCAGATTGAAACCCAATTTGCTCCTCCCCTAAGATATCATGGTCATTGATCTAGGCTTTCAATTTAAGGCACAAATAATTTGCATATACTTTCCCCACTATAGAAAGCAAGCTTATAGACCGATAATTATTTGGGTCATCTTTGGGCCCTTTCTTATGTATTGGTATGATAAAAGCCTTTAGCCAGACCCCAGGGATTACACCAGATTTGTTTATTAGGGAGAAAAGAGTAGCTAATAGAGGGGCCCACCAACTGATGTTACACTTCAAAAGCTCAGACAGAATACCATCAGGTCCCGGAGCCTTGCCTGGTTTTAGTTGGAGTAACAGTTACTCTACACTGCTTGACTCAACTGAAGGTCAGTCGGGGATGTCAGATGTTAAATGAGGGGTAGAGTTAGAAACAGCAGAATTGGGGTTATTAAAAATTGAATGAAAATGGTCTTCCCAAACATTAGCTGGGATATGACAATCAGGAGATCCAGTACTATGATTTAAAGCGCCAGAGACCAATTTCCAAAAGGTTCTGGAGTTATGGGTAAGGGATGCTGAAATTAACATCTGCCAAGATTCTTTAACAGCCTCTCTTTTTTTCCGTGCCAAGAGATTCTTATATTCTTTCTTTAACTCATAATAGGAATGAGGTACTTGATGTTTGTTGTTTACACGATAGAAACTATACACAGAATGGATTCTCCTCCGAAGACTGGCACACTCTCCATCAAACCAACTTTTTGAAGGTTTTAAGTGGTTTGAAGGGCAAACAGTAGTTTGAAGATGAGAGTGCATATTTTTAATTACTGACTCAAAATTTAGGATACCCTCCTCAGGGGAAGTATCAACAGTAATTTGTCTAAGAGCAGCTATTGTGCGAGGGCAGTCAATAAACCTCTGAAAAGCCTCAACTGTAGACCTGGACCATTTAATCTTTTTGGAGCTACCAGAAATAAAAAGGTTAGAAGAGAGGTGTTGTAAACTTAGCTTAATAGCACTAGGAATCACAAAGGATAACTCCAGTGGGAGATGGTCACTATCAGTGCGATCACCAATTCTAAAATTACAACACATATTCTTTAATTCCTTATGAACCAAAAAGTAGTCGACAATACTCGAACCTCTGGAGGAGGTTCAATAACACACTCAATAAAAAGGGTGGCAAGAGAAAAATATGGAATATTATCTGTACAAATTACCTTGGCGATGTTATGGAGTTACTTAAAATATCCTTCTTTTAAACTGCATGATCTGTGACTTGAAGTACAAGTCCCTCTTTTTCCAGGTGCTGTAACTCACACGTTGTTCAAAGTAAATACAAATGTACATGTTGCTAATGTTTTCTTCCACTTTATGTAATTTCAATACCAAATCAGCCCAAAAAATTATATGGGGGGGCATAAATATCACCTGAAAACTAGAATGCTGATAAAGTGATGAATATCTATCGTTAGGGAAGCATTTGGGAAGAGGACATTTAGAAGGGACACTCCTTCCCTCCCAAGCCATCCTTGGATCTGGTTGATAGAGCTTCATAATGGATTACCATTTTTTTCTGCAAGTTAACCAGCGGTGTTGTCTAGTAATTTTCTTTTTATAATTTGCTCATCTATCATCAGTTTGAAGATATTCAGTTGTAGTGATAGGATATTTGAAACTATTTTTCTTCTATTGGGGATGAGAGGATTAATTTTGCAATTAGTAGAGCATTTGAGAAGATTCATGTTTGTGTGCAAATCATCTGCTTCTACCTGGGACCCTTCAGCACAAAGCCCTGGGTGGCCAAGTAACTGGTCCAGGTGTAACCTAAGCAGAAACAAAAAAAGGTAAGGATCTGGGGCAAAAAGCAAAGCAGCAGCAGCAGCAGCAGCATGGGAGAAAATTCATTACAGTATTTAGTTTTTTAAGACCAATATTTACAAGCCCAGTCCTGTAGATACAAAAAAAATCACTCTCATTCTATCTCCTTCATTTATCTAAACTTGTATGAGTTATTCTTATTTAGAATAACTCATTACTATATATGACCTCATTATGAGGCCATACATAGCCAAGTGAATTCAAGGTGAACACCTTAGAGCAGGGCTCTCCAACCTTGGGTCCCCAGATGTTTTATAGATTTCATAGATCATAGAGTTGGAAGGAGCCTACAAGGCTATCGAGTCCAACCCCCTGCTCAATGCAGGAAACTAGAGGAGGGGTCTCCCATCCAAGTAATAACCAGGCCTGACCCTGCTTAGCTTTCCACACTCAGACAAGCTGAGCCAATGTTGCTGGACTACAGCTCCCAGAATCCCTTGCCATTAGCCATGCTGGCTGGGGATGCTGGGAGCTATAGGCCAGCAACATCTGGGGACCCAAGGTTGGAGAGCCCTGCCTTAGAGTATTCAATGTTCTTTATAACTTATCCTCAGAAAATGACACTAAACAGACTACTGCAATGTTCTATGTAGCATTCCTGTGAATAATGCCTACAATGATTAACTATGTGTGTAGAAGAGAGTTCCTTCCAGGGATTGAGCAATCCATCTGACAGAGGTTTTTAGCACTGTTAGATCTATTATTATGGCACAGAATCAGGAGCCAAGAGCTTTTTAAAAATGCATTAGTCATTGAGCAGTTGTCCTGCTAATCTTGGATCTCTGAGCAGTGTTGACCCCACATGTTCTTGTTTTAGCTTGATTGTTGGGACCATTTTATTCATGTTCCTGATTTATTTAAAGATCTGAAGGATTATTGTCCTTTATTTCCGAAGCAGAGAATAGGGAGATTGATGTCTCAGGTCTATAGACAATATCCAGAATTCAGTGCATCAGAGAAGATCAGAAAAGACCTTAAAATTGGCTCAACCACTTGCCTTTCAGATCTGGGTAGAGCATACAGGCCTAACATGTTAGTTAAAAGGAATTTTTCTTCTGCTGTGCTGTGGAAGTTACTGGAAAAGGCCAGTAACCACGAAGTGATGAGGAATAACCTTAAAGTAAAAGTTGAAATGAGAGTTCCTAAAATGGCAATTCAGAACTGTGCCACAGATATTTTATGACTTGAGCTTCATTCATACCAAAGAAGCCACATGAATGTAAATTGGAGAATGCATATTTTCATAGTCTCTGTGATCTTTTAGACAGTTTTGTGCTTCGGTTTTCTTTTCAGCTTCTGAATTTTGGACAATCTTTCCCATTGCGATTAAGATCACCTTTCAGAGTGTGTAATGAATAGTTACTATGTAATCAGAAAAATTGTCCCATCTTTGTTCTTTTCTCATCTAAAAGATGTTGTGTTCCAAACAATGGTCAGAAGGCACTTGAAGTAGTTCTACTACTGGTGCTAATCTGGTCCTCAGCAAATACAATGCTACCCTATTTCCAAAATGTTGAGTCTTTGGAGAAAGACACAAAAGTGATACAAATAACAGCCAGTAACATATGATGTCTGTGTGCCAGCAGGACCCACCGCTAGTGCAATGGGGAGCTAGCACTTCATAAAAGAAACAGACACCAGTGGAAACACTAGTTTCCGGAACAGTGCAGGTCAGCGGAGCTCACAGAAGAAAGCTATGTTGACCTCTCCCAATCTGGAAACAAGCATTTCCACTCATCTCCAGGGTAACCTATACGAAGCACTACTCCATATTGCACTAGCAATGGGTCCCACTGGCGCAACAGAGTGAGCTGGAGTGCAGTGGCAGCATAGGATACTGCCCAAAAGAAGGAAATTTCCATGACTGAAATGTACAGTATATTTCATGGAACAGCCCAATAGCTAGCGAGGAATTCCATGTTCTTGCTGTCATGGGATGACTACAAACAAAAATCTTTTACGAGGAACACTGTGTGAAATGTGTAAAGTGTGCTGTGCTGTATGTATACTTGACTTTCAGAAGATGTTTGACAAAGTTACTAAGGGAGTCATCAGATAAGAGGAAATGTCCTCTTATGGATCAGCAACTAGCTTTAAAAAATAGGAATCAAAGGTAAATTGACAATTTATAACAATGAAGTTAACAGTGAGAACATAAGAGCAGCCATGCTGCATCAGACCAAGGGTCTGTTCACACTGTGGCCGACCAGCTGCCCACAGGAAACCCACAAGCAGGACATGAGTGCAGCAGCACCCTCCCATCCATGTTCCCCAGCAACTGGTACACATAGGCATAAACATCCTGTGATATTGGAAGGAGCGCCATTGATAGCCTTATGCTCCATGAATATATCCAATCCCCTTCTAAGATGGATGCCAGCTGGGCCTGGTGATAGATTAACTTTCAGTTTGTGAATAAGGTTGAGAACTTCATCATAATCATAACCACTATTTGCCTCAGTTCCTCAGACTCCCTTCCTGAAAACATCAGTTCAGGCACAGGTATCTGTCCTGTATCTTCTGCAGTGAAGACAGATGAAAAGAATTCATTCAGCTTCTCAGCAATCTCCTCATCCTCCTTTAACTCCATTATCGTCCAATGGTGCAACTGCCTTACTAGCTGGTTTCCTGCTTCTGACATCAAGAATTCTTTATTGCTGGCCTTGAAGTCGTTAGCGATATGCTTTTTGATATCCTCAAAATGCTTTTTTGCATCTCTTATTGTCTGTGGCATCATACTAGAAAGCTAGGTGCGCTGCAACAGTGATAACGGTAAATTCAGTATCAAGGATGATAAAGAAGGGGAATGAAAATAAAACATACTGCCATTATGTAAATCTATGGTGCCATATTTAAAATACTTTTGCTGTTCTTTATTCTTTTTTTTAATTTATTTACAGTATTTATACCCTCCCTTTAGCCAAAAAAGCTCCCAAAGCAACTTAATGTTCTTAATGTTAATAGCTCAGCCCCATAAATAACACCATAAATCTTGACAAGGTTCAGAAAAAAGACAACTTTTGCCAGTTCCAAATCTGAAATCGGAATTTGGAACGTCTTCCATTTGAAAAACAGATTAGAAAACTGGAGCATTTGGTTTAGAAAGAGAAAAGAAAAGTGGGGAAATAGGGTATAGAGTTATATAAACTCGTTAACAGTTTGGAAATGGTAAATAGAGATCCCCCCCCCCATAATACTAGAATAGAGCAGCTTTCCCAATATGGGCACTTCCAGTTATTTTTGACAACTACCACCGTCAGCCTCAGCTAGTATGTCAATTGTCAGTGATAATGGGAGTTGTAGTCCAAAATATCTGGAAGAAACCACGCTGGGCCGGGGGAGGCTGAAATAGAACCTCCATGTTCAGGGGCAGTATACCTCTGAATGCCAGATGCTGAGCGAGAAGTTTCCCAGTAGCATCTACCTGGCCACCATGGGGTTAGAAACAAAATGGCAGGGAGAGGGACTTCTGGTCTTTGGTTCTTGCATTTTTAACCAGCCCCATCTCTCCTCCAGAACTCCATTAACTGACCCCACCTCTGAACTTAAGCTCCCTTTCTTGCCAAAATGACCCGTTAACAGATCTCAGCTTTGTTATAGCTCTCACTATGGCTATCTTATAACTTTGGCCACAAAGACAAATAAATGTTATGTCCTGCCATCACTTAGTCCAGTCAATGCAAACATTTACCCACATGAGTAACCTCAATGGAATAAAAAGGGCATTCACATATCTGAATTTAAGCACATACAGTAATACCTTGGATTGCAAGTAACTTGGTTTGAGAGCATTTTGCAAGACAAGCAAATTTTTAAATATTTAATTTTTTTTTACTTGATATACAAGCGATGCCCTGCAATACAAGTACTGTAGTACGGCTTAAATTAAAAAATCTCTGTACAAATTTTTTTGGGGGGATTTCGTTTTGATATAAGAGTGTTTTGGATTACAAGCACATTTCCGAAACGAATTATGCTCTCAATTCAAGGCATGACTGTAGTTAAGGACTTCAGAGTTGCAAAGCACTCAGCACCAAGCAGAATCATGATCCTGCCATACTGTGAGGTTTATAATAATAATAATAATAATAATAATAATAATAATAATAATAATAATAAGTTTTGCTTCAAATTATGGCTTTGCTGTTGGAGGACAAGATAGAACTGATGTGCTGATGGCTTCTATATTAAGGTGGTGGCTGTTTAGAAGTCTACTTAAACTTTAATTAGAGAATTAAATTATTCTCTATTATTAAGAATAAGAATTATAATTATTAAGAATTAAAAGAATTTAGAGGTCTAAAGCCACTTCAGCCTGTCAGTGAGCTATAGCTTTGAAAGATACTGCCACTACCAGAGGCGTGTTTGGTGGGGGCACAAGAGAGGGCCTTCTCAGGGGCTACTCCCAGGCTTTGGAACTCCCTGCTGAGGGAAGCTAGGTTGGCTCTTTTTCTGCTGTCCTGCCAGCAGGAGGCAAATACATTTTTTTATTTAAGCAGGCCTTTAGCGTGTAAGCTGGTCTGTTGGGTTGGGTGCTGTTTTTATTATTTTATTGTTGAGTTTTTTAATTGTATTTTTAATGTATTTGTTTTATGCTGATTTTAACTAAGTTTTTATGTTAAATTTTAGTTCTTATTATTGTTAGCCACCTTGAGCATCATTTCCTTGGAGGAAAGGTGGGATATAAATCAAATAAATTAATAAAGCTGGAGGTAAAGACCAGGTTGCTCTTTACAATGCTAGCCACCTTCAACTGGGTAGTAGTAACTGTGCCTTTCCAAGGCCAAACCTACCACTGCTGTGAAGGGAGGAAAGTTAAGAGAAAGCCAAAGCCACAACTGCCACTCACCATCTCACCATTCCATTTTGTCATGCTCCAGTGAGGGTTTGCCTCTTCTGCTGCTTTTTGCTGCAGTTGGTTAGCTCAGATCAGTTTACTTCTGTGAGCTGCATTGCCTACCGGGAGTGTCCCTTCTCAAGACCAGCCCCTTTACCTCTAATACTGACTTCCCCAAACTATTGCAGATGCAGACTTCTCCAGCCTCGTCTCCTCCAGATGTTTTGGACTCCAACTCCCATCAGCCCCACCCAACACGGCCAATGGTCAGGAATGCTGAGAGTTGTAGTCCAAAATATCTGGAGGAGACGAGGCAGGAGAAGTCTGCATCTGCAATAGTTGCAGCAGCTGTAGCTTTTCTTCTCGTAGTCCTGAGAGAATTCATCGCTGCTGCCATCACCAAAAAGTCCTTTAGCACGTTACAATATGGATCGTTTTCATGCAATTTGCTGGTTCGGTTTGTCTTTTTAGAAATGCAGTCTTGCAGTTTGCTCCTGCACGCTTCTACTTCACTGTTCCTTTTCCTATCTGTTCTACTGCCCTCCAGATGTTGTCACTAAAGTTAAAATCCTCAGTGGTTAACAAAAACATTTCTTTGCAATAAAAGTGTGCAGAAGTATCATCAAGCTGGCGTGAATACTAAAGTTTTCTAGTGAGAGCAAATGTTTTCAAAAACAAACCGGTTTTCTGAGTAACTGCATTTCTGTTTTTGTGAAGTCAACTTTGAAAAAATAAAATTCACATGATCCAAAGAAACATGTTCAAAAGCAATTATTCTTGCTGGCACTGTTGCTTTTTTGCCTTTTGCTTTTTTTGTGTGGTAACTATTGCTAACGTCGCTGTATTGAAATGGATGATCCAGAGTAATGGAAATACATTTTATGACTAACACTTGACACTAGGTGGTAGTTATAAATACATTTTTCAGTGATGCATGCAAAGAGGCTGCATAGTCAATACATCCATTGGCATTTTTTAAATTCAGAAAACCTATGCTTTTTCTTTGTTGTTACTTCTCAAGGGTAGAGTTGTGTAATTTATCAACTGATACTGCATCTGGGAATAACAATATCCTATCATCATCATCAGGCGATCACTCGTGACCGAGTAAGATTGTCTTCCGGGATAAAAGGAGGAAATTCTAAAGAAGATTGTGTAGACTCTAGCGATGGGTCCGTAAGTGACTGTGGAGGCCAATTCTAGATCCACACAGCTTCCCACAGTGAGGACACAGGTTACCAGATAGGAGATGGTCCTGTAAAGGATTCATTTGACGTGCTTTTCGCTTAGCACGTTTCTCCCTTTCACCTTGCACTCGGGCTTCTTCAAAGTCCATGGAACCTTTGTGAAAGGCCAACCTCCATTTAGATCGTTCATGGGCCAGAGCTTCCCAGTTTTCGATGTTTATATTGCATTTTTTTAGATTAGCCTTATGAACATCTTTAAACCTCTTATATTGACCACCGATATTCCGCTTTCCATTCTTGAGTTGGGAGTAAAGTAACTGCTTTGGGAGACGGCAGTCAGGCATTATGAACAACATGACCGGTCCACTGAAGTTGGCGTTGAAGGATCATTTTTTCAATGCTAGTAGTCTTTGCTTCTTCCAGTACACTGACATTTGTTCGTCTATCTTCCCAAGTAATTAGCAGGATTTTCCGGAGGCAACGTTGATGAAACCTTTCAAGGAGGTGGAAGTGACGTTTATAGATAGTCCATGTTTCTCAGGCATACAATAAAGTTGGTAATACAATGGCTTCATAAACCAGTGTTTTGGTCTTCTTACAAATATCCCGATCCTCGAACACTCTATGTTTCATTCGAGAAAATGCGGCACTTGCGGAGCTCAGACGATGCTGGATTTCACTGTCGATGTTAGCTGTAACAGAAAGATAGCTGCCAAGATAGAGAAAATGATCGACATTTTCCAGTATTGTCCCGCCAAGCTGGATAGATGGCATCACCAAAGGGTTAGCTTGCACTTGCTGATGAAGCACTTTGGTCTTTTTGATGTTAAGTGAGAGGCCAAGTTTTCCGTATGCTTCTGCAAAAGCATTTAGGATAGTTTGGAGATCATCCTCTGAATGTGCGGAGACCACATTATCATCAGCATACTGAAGTTCCACAACGGAGGTTGTAATTACCTTACTTTTTGCTTTCAGCCTGCTGAGATTAAAAAGCTTTCCATCTGTTCGATATATAATTCCCACACCAGTGGGAAGTTTCCCCTTGACAAGATGTAAAACCATGGCGATGAAAATGGCAAATAATGTTGGGGCGATAACACATCCCTGTTTAACACCTGATCCCACTTTAAATGGAGCACCATGAGAGCCGTTGTTGTCCAAAACCGTTGCCGTCATGTTGTCATGGAGAAGTCGCAAGATATTCACAAATTTATTGGGGCATCCAATTTTCATAAGGATAGTCCAGAGAGCTGTACGGTCTACAGTATCAAAGGCCTTAGCCAAATCGATAAATGCCATATAAAGGGGTTGATTTTGCTCCCGGCATTTTTCTTGGAGCTGACGTGCAGTAAAAATCATGTCTACTGTCCCTCTAGAGGGGCGGAAACCATATTGAGTTTCAGGGAGGATCTCTTCTGAAATAGATAGAAGACGGTTTGCGAGAATCCTAGCAAATATTTTACCTGCGGTTGCTAAGAGAGAAATGCCCCGATAGTTTCCACAGTCTGTTCTATCACCCTTCTTAAAGAGGGTGATAATTATAGGCATCCCTGAAGTCTTCTGGGATCTCTTCTCTTATCCAGATTTTTTCAATGAGTTTATGAAGATGTTGTACAAGTTCGGGGCCCCCTTCTTTAAAGATTTCAGCAGGAATCCCATCTGGTCCACTAGCTTTGTTGTTCTTCATTTGATTAATGGCTTTTTTTACTTCATCCAAAGTGGGGAGTATTGCAAGTTCCTCTTTAATTTGTTTTTGTGGGATTTGCGAAAAAATCTCATTATCCACCTTAGATTTACGATTTAAAAGGTCATAATAATGCTCTTTCCAACGCAGTGCAATAGACTCTTTGTCTTTTAAGAGTTTGGTGCCATCTTTTGATTGTAAAGGGTTTGTACCATAGGTTTTTGGTCCATAAATGGCCCTTGTGGCCTTAAAAAAGCCCCGTGCATCATGAGATTCTGCAAGTTGTTGAATTTCCTCAGCTTTCTTTTTCCACCAAGCGTTCTTAAGTTCTCTTGTTCTTCTTTGGACCTCAGCCTTTGTGCTAGCGTAGGTTTTTTTCTTGGCAGCGCAGTTAATATCATTTTGCCATATTTGGAAGGCTTTCCTTTTTTGGTCAATTATATATTTAATCTCATTATCATTTTCATCAAACCAATCCTGATGTTTCTTAGTTTCATATCCAATAGTTTGTTCACAAGCTGCAGTAATGGAGGTTTTCAGCTTAGACCAGTGATGGCGAACCTATGGCACGCGTGCCACAGCTGGCACGCAGGGACCTCTCTGTGGGCACTCGAGCCATTGGTCGCCAGATCGCGAAAAGACCGTCCCCTTCTGCATTCAGCGTCAGGTTTCCATAGTAACTCCTCTCCACTCATTCCTCGCTGGCCTCCACAGACAGGCACACTCCAACATCTCCACCCCCAGAAGCGGACTGCGCAGGCACCCAGCCCTCCTTCTAACTGAACAGACAGCTCAGAAGCACAGCGCGCGCACGTCCGAATCTTTGCGCCCCCCGGTGAAGAGCCGTGCCCTGAGACAGAGCGGGGCACGATTAGCTAGTGCCCCCTCCTCCTTCCTGCCAAATTTAAGGCACTTTGAAATAAATACGTTGGTTTTGTGTTGCAGTTTGGGCACTTGGGCTCAAAAAGGTTTGCCATCACTGGCTTAGACCAATGGTCCTCAATGTTGTCAGGAGGTTCCGTAGGTAGATGTTCCTTAAGAAGTGATTGAAGACGAGTTTGCTTAATAGGATCTTGAAGGACTTGGATGTTCATTTTACGCCTTGGTTTCCTTCCTTGAAGCCTACGTTGGGGAGCAATGTTGATAACCATTGTGGACCGGATTAGTCGGTGGTCTGTCCAGCAGTCGTCGGCACTCACCATGGCCCTAGTAAGAAGTGCATCGCGGCGATCTCTAACACGGACAATTACATAATCCAGAAGATGCCAGTGCTTTGACCGTGGGTGCTGCCATGATGTTTTAAGCTTATTCTTTTGTCGAAAGAGCGTGTTTGTAATAGTGAGATTATGCTCTGCACATATAGACAAAAGTAAGAGTCCATTCGGGTTGCTATTACCAACTCCGTCTTTTCCAATAGTTTCTGGCCATAAATCAGAGTCACGCCCGACTCTTGCGTTAAAATCGCCCAGGAGGATAATTTTATCCTCCTTAGGTATCTCTGACAGGAGAGTGTCCAACTGGCTATAAAAACTTTCCTTGATGTCATCATCAGCATCTAATGTTGGTGCATAAGCGCTCAGAATAGTTACCTGTTGGTTATTGGCGAGCTTTAATCGAAGAGTTATCAGGCGTTCGTTAATGCCAGTAGGAACTTCTGACAAAGAGTTCACTAGTTCATTTTTGATGGCAAAGCCTACTCCATGTATTCGTCGGTCCTGCTCAGGTAGTCCTTTCCAGAAGAAGGTATAACCTCCTTTTTCTTCTTTCAACTGTCCCTCTCCTGCCCTTCGAGTTTCTTGAAGTGCTGCTATGTCAATTTTAAACCGTCTCAGCTCCCTTGCAATAATAGCAGTCCTACGCTCAGGGCGTTCACTATCTATGTTATCCAGCAATGTCCGTATATTCCATGTTCCAAAATTCAAATGTCTTTTTCGACCGCTAAAATGGTGACCCCACTGGACGCGGTAATCCAGTCAGGGGAGAGAGAGGTAGACTATGTTTAGGGCACCTTTTCTAGCCCCCTCCCCATACGGGGTGAGCAGAGTGGATCCTAAATAGGGCTGCTCAGTCATGGATACAGCTGCCGAGCTGCTCGACTACCTCGTTCCTTGAACAGGGCGACTGAGTCTGCATCCACCGCCCATGTGCTGGTCCATGGCTAGGGGCTTCCAGATTCACAGTCCTGCCCCCGTCGCCGTTCGCCAGTCGCCATGGGACTTTTTTTATGTTTGTTTGATTGGGTTGGGTTGGGTTGGGTTGGGTTGGATGGGTTGGGTTGGAAGACGCCTGTGCGTGAAACTGTTTTATGTGGGGAGATCGGTGCACAACGAATCACCACACAAACTTGACAGAGTACGGCAGAGATCCAATGGCACGGTTACCCTGACGATTGGAAAACCATTCTCTGCTGCAGCCTTCATCCGCCTTCACAGCCGTTGTAATTTAGGTTTAATTATCTTCTGCCTGTTCTGCCGTTGAGGACTTTGTTTTGGATCGTTCTTTGTCTGGTTCCTCTCCCCGGACCTTACCGCCATGGGTGACCCTACTGGGAGTACATAGCTCCCGACGGCATTGCTCACAGGATTCATCGGAACACGCAAGCCCACTCACCACTTCAAGGTGACGATCTGGCGAGGGGGGACAATATCCTATATGAGAATAATATTGAACACAATTCTGGAACGACATTTACATCCCAAATATTAGTTATGTTAAATAAGAGCCTAGAGTACAACCCTGTGAGGTAGGTTAGGCTGAGAGTCAGTGACTGGCCCAATATCTCTTTTTTTCTGTAGAAGGGAGAAGATAAAGTGGAAAATATCATTTCACTATTGTCACCAAGACTAAGAGCAGTTACCCTTTTCCATAGCACTTCTCAGTCATGCTAGATGAAATTAATAGTGACCTTTTTCTTTTAAGAAGATTTCTTCTAGCCAAGGGGAAGAAAGACAAGCAGAAGATCGGGAAACAGTCTTAGGAATAAATTTTAATGCCAAAAAGCCACGGTGCAGAGATTTCCAAGTATACATAACTCAAATACACATGAAATCTCATGCAGTTGTGACACCCAAAGCAAATCAGCCACAGAGAAAATGCTTCACAAACAATCTTTCCTTTCACCAAAGATCCAAATCATCTATTCTTTTACAAATATTGATCATGGGCACAATCCACCAGGGTATCTTCTGTGCAAGCCCCACTAAAATTAATTAGAGCTGTGGAAAAACACAGAGGTGCTCAGTAATTTAAGACCATCCCTAGTGAAATTAAACTATTTACTCTCTTGTTCAGATGAAAGAGTTCACATATTCTCATTTAAAAACAAACAAAAAAACAGTCAGCCAACCACAATATTGAATACATCATGTTTTGACAAAGTATTACAACAACCAAATTACTGAAGGTAATTATGAATGACATCAATTTAAATGACCTTTCAATATACCGAGCAGCCCTTCAAACTAGGTTGAGTCTTGGTATTTAGACAGGAGACAATTCCATCCATCATTTCATTCCATATGTACACTTCCTCCAACTGCATCCCTACCATTTTTGGCCTCTGCTCTCCTTCCCATGGCTGGTCTGTCTCCCTCTCAACTTCTTCCTCTCCACCCAGACACGCCAGCACAGCATACAGACCTTGTAGCCTAGTTTCCTTCAACTGGCAAGTAGGCATTGTGCTTGGGCAGTAGCTTCTTTTTCTTTGACAATCCATTCAACAGTGGACAAGGAGCCATCCATAAATAACTCACTCAAGAAGGAGGTTGTGAGAAAGGAGAGCTTGGATATCGATTAAAATGGGTCAGGGGATGCATGGTTATCAAAAGATGTGTTTAAAATGACTTTAAAAGATGGAACGTTTTACACCCAGTTCCTTTCATAGAATCACAGAATAGTAGAGTTGGAAGGGGCCTATAAGGCCATCGAATCCAACCCCCTGCTCAATGTAGGAATACAAGTCAAAGCATCCCTGACAGATGGCTGTCCAGCTGCATCTTGAATGCCTCCAGTGTGGGAGAGTCCACGACCTCCCTAGGTACGTATATACTCAAGTATAAGTCGGCCCTAACATAAGTCGAGGCCCCTAATTTCACCCCCCAAAACTGGGAAAACTTATTGACTCAAGTATAAGCTTAGGGTGGGACATGCAGCAGCTATTGGTAAATTTAAAAAATAAAGATACTGTAGATACCAATAAAATTACATTAATTGAGGCATCAGTAGGTTAAATGTTTTTGAATATTTATTTCAAAGAAAAACAGTAAACTAGCTCTGTAAGTGGAAAAGGGGGTCAACAAAAACAATATGGTATCAAAAATACCGTAACTTTAAAAGTACAACAACCTTAGCTCAATCAGCAACCAAGCTAAAACACAAGAGCTAAAATCCTTCAAAACTGGAGTTCTCCTCATCATCATCTGCATGTCCAAACAGAGCTTCAGCTTCAGTAAAATGTAGGAATGCAAGTCTATATTTTCAATCTAGCTAGCCTTTCAATCTAGTAGCCAGAGAGGCAGAGGCTGTTGAATTAGCATTACAAATCCTGGTGTTTGTTAGTAGGATTAGCATGTGCATAGAGGTTTTGGTTAAAAGTACAACAACCTTAGCTCAATCAGCAACCAAGCTAAAACACAAGAGCTAAAATCCTTCAAAACTGGAGTTCTCCTCATCATCATCTGCATGTCCAAACAGAGCTTCAGCTTCAGTAAAATGTAGGAATGCAAGTCTATATTTTCAATCTAGCTAGCCTTTCAATCTAGTAGCCAGAGAGGCAGAGGCTGTTGAATTAGCATTACAAATCCTGGTGTTTGTTAGTAGGATTAGCATGTGCATAGAGGTTTTGGTTTTCCTTAGAGTTAGAAGATTTAAGAAAGTTTATGTAGATGTACCACCAATTAAGAGACAAAAGCTTGAGTTTCTGGCAGCTATTTCTCAAGCTTCAACTTCAAGCAAAGATTTTGCTGTTTGTGACTCAGCGAGCAGGGAGGGGGGAGGTGATTTGTGAGCCAGCTACTGAAGACTTGCTCCAGAGCTGGCACAAATCACATTCCTGAAGCTGCTATTGTTGTTAGGGGGGAATTACCGTATATACTCGCGTATAAGCCATGGGGGGCATTTTTCAGCACAAAAATGTGCTGAAAAACTCGGCTTATACTCGAGTATATACGGTAGTTGGTTCCATTGTCTTATTGCGCTAACAGTCAGGAAGTTTTTCCTGATGTCCAGGTGGAATCTGGCTTCCTGTAACTTGAGCCCATTATTCCATGTCCTGTAATCTAGGATGATCGAGACGAGATTCTGGCCCTCCTCTGTGTGACAACCTTTCAAGTACTGGAAGAGTGCTATCATATCTCCCCTTAGTCTTCTCTTCTGAAGGCTAAGCATGCCCAGTCTCTCCTCATAGGGCCTTGTTTCCAGTCCCCTGATCATCTCTGTTGCCCTCCTCTGAACCCTTTCCAGTTTGTCTGCATCCTTCTTAAAGTGTGGTGCCCAGAACGGGACACCGTACTCAAGATGAGGCCTAACCAGTGCTGATTAGAGGGGAACTAGTAGTTCATGGGATTTGGAAGCTATACTTCTATTAATGCAGCCCAAAATAGCATTTACCTTTTTTGCAGCCATATCACATTGCTGGCTCATATTCAGCTTGTGATCTACAACAATTCTAAGATCCTTCTCGCTTGTAGTATTGTTGGCATCAGTTTTATTATTGATACTAAATATTAATTTAATGCCTATTCCACGCTAAACAAAAAAGACAGTAGTTGTAATAGTCTACAGGGGTGGGTTTCAAACCTCTTAGCTTTGAAGGAAACCTTCATATAGACCATTCGGCACTCATGTGCATTGTAGAGGATACTAGGAAGCTTCCTAGATTACACTCTCAGGTCACACAGATTATGGCCTCACACAGATTGTTTCCCACATTAGCTGAGTGCAAACCCGAGAACCAGTCCTATTGATAGATCCCCAGGTGATTTGCAGTAGATCAGCGAGCATTTCTGACTTGCAGTAGTTTAACAATAATGACAACAAAAATCATTTCTGCCTCCTAAATTAAGCTGCTGAAATCAAGGAAGTTTTGGGAGAAATAGGAGTAAATTTGTGTGTTGAAGGATGTGTCTGCAAGCTCCAGTTCTGATACTGAGTACAAGCTCCAGGGTTGAACATGTGCTCAGAGGCACCTTGTTCTGCAGTGCTAGGTTCACCTTCTAGAGCTACTATTTTGCACCGGGCTCCAATTGGTGAACATCAGGGCTCTAGTCAGAAATAAAGTAAATCCTATAAGCCTAACTAAAGTCTGCCCAACCCTGGTCTACAGTAGATCCTACTGTTTCTAGTGTTCTGTTTCCAATACTCCTAGTTTTATTTCCAATACTCCTAGTTCTATTGCCACAGCAACCACAACTGCACCTGGAATCCTGACTATTAGCCCACAACTTTGTGTGTCAATACATGGAATGGTTGTGCTCTCCTGACTTGACTTCTTCAGTAGTAAAGACGCTATATTCTGTATGGTAAAAAACTAAAGGGATAGGCTGCATTCACACATAATGCTAAGCCATGGTTTATGTTAACCATGATTTGTTGCTTTAACCATGAATTGTCTTGCAGATGAGCAAACCAACCACAGCTTGTTTTTTTCTATTTCTTCCTTGCTTCTCTACCACCCATTTTGACAACCTTCAGAGCAGTTTCACTGTCAGACTGCTTTTGTTGGACACCTGTTTGAAGATGGTCAGCAGTGCAAACAAGCCAGTGATAAGCCACAGTTTATGGGTTCAGACATCATGACAAACTATGATTTAAACAAGCCAGACTTTGTACGCCAACAACAAGCCATGGCTTCTATTTGCAGTTTATAGCTAGAGATTGGTTCAGACACAATGACAAGCCAAATTTCAACAAACTACACCATGGCTTAGTGTCATCTGCAAACTAGGTCACCATATGTTTGTAGTGGTGGTGCCCAGTGAAGCCTCTGGCAATGATTGGCTGAGTTGCTCTAATGTCAGAGAGGGGCAGCCAGAAGTGTCTTTGGCAGCCATTGGCTAAGTTGCTGTGATCCTAAGGGCCTTTTGCTGCCAATGGCTGGGTAGACAAATCTATAGGCAGAAGAGGCAAGGCCAGGAAACGTAGAGAGGTCTTGGGGAGCAGAGAAAGCCAAAGGGAGGAGTCTGAAATTGTAAGAAAATAGGAAGAGAGAAGAAGCAGAAAAGGAGATGATGATGCAGGGATGATCCTATATAGGATTTGAAATTACTAACCAAATCTTTGCTTCGGGCCTATAGCCATGTATCATTATTAAAATAGTACTTATGGACTCAAAGAAAACATAGAATGTCATCAAACACTTTTGACACTATCTGCACTTTAGACATGTTCTAATAATGCTATCTTCATAACATGAAAATACTCTTAATCAAAAACGTAAATGCTAACCAAAAAACCCATAGAATAAAACTTACACCCCAATAATTCTGCTGTCTTAAATTCTATTTTTCAGTCTTCCCTCTCTTCTCTTTGTATGTGCTCTCATTCAATCTACTCCTGCTTCTCCCCGCAGCATTTTCCCACTTTTGTTATTATGGAGAAAAAGCGTCAGAGTTTCCTACACCACACACACACACACACACACCTCCACACGTGAAAACAAGTATAATCCCAGCTGGGGGCTGGGAAATGCAAAATGTACATAGTTTCTCTGATGGCTCCTGACGCCACAGAGTCTCCGATGGCCTGGCCGCTGCCACAGCTATTTGCATGCAAATGCGGCAAAGAGCCACCCCTCCTCTGCCTGGCCCAGATGAAGTTCATCCTGATTGGCTAAAGACACCTGGGCTACTGAAAGGAGGGGTGGGGGGAAGAATCTATACAGCTGCTGTGGCTTCTGGTTTGTGTTGTTGTCTGCACGCTTTCGCAGGAGTAGGGCTTTTTTGCTGAGGCAAGCCCTGGGAAGAGGACCAACTCCCAGACAAAGGGAGTGCCTGGGTATTTATATAGTAAAGAACTATGAAATCTAGTTTTGTTGTTTTATAGCTCTACTTGTATGTACCAAAGTGTCTCCCCACCTTTCTCCCTCTTCCCTCATTCCCCACCTTTCATTGCAATCTGTTTACCTTAAATGAACTTTCCTGGTTTTACCCCACATGGTGTATGTGGTTCCTCTGTGGTTCAGTGCTAAATCCAGTGTATAGACCAAGGGCAAGGCCCTGAGAGAATCAAGTCAAGACAGCAGAGCTAAGGCTGGCCGTTTTGCACCTTTGATCTCTGGTCTTGAGTAAAGGACCGGTTGGCAGTCCTTCACAGTTATGCTTCCTTTCCACTTAACTATTTCATAATAACTGTAGGCCCTAAATGTGCCCATATCTTAAGATGAGTGTTAAGTAGCACAAAATGTTTGTATAAGTATTGTAAGATGTGTTCATGCTGTTTGCAAAATACTTAAATTGCAACTTCCAGTTACTTACATATGACTGATAAGGCAGAGATAAATACATACACTCTTGGCAGGGCAATTTTTGTACAAATTTTGGCAAGATAATTTGTCTGGCTATGTTTATCAAATTGCTTCATAAATTTTTATTTTTGATATGATTCTTTCAATGCTGTATATTTATCTACACAAGCATAAGCCTGCCAAGAATTCTCGGCACAATCCCATTTGGCACTGAGATGCCAGTTTTCACGCATGGCCTACTTTTATGTTAGCAAAACCCACTCCCAGCCAGCTAGGATGTTTGTCTGACTGAACTGGTAGCATTAAGTTATTAATTTCTGTTTTTGAGATTATCCTTTGCATGTCCACTCAAATAAGGATAAACCTGCTATGAAATTGATCACACTCTCATTTGAAAGTATTTCTGTTTGTTTTATTATGATGTACAATTTCTGGATTGGCTCTGTGTTCACCATCTTCAGATGCCAGACTGTTCTTCTATTGCCAATCCACTAAATATTTTGAATTTATTCACTAGTTTGACCTCAAAAAATGTTGGACTTATGGTTTCCTACTTTATAGGTTTTCTGCATAAGTCTGTGAAGGAAAAAAAACATTACATGCAAATACATGTGATGAAGTTACAAGCAATTTGCCCCTGTGATCCTAAGCACACTTGCTTGAAAGAGAAGTTTCACTGAAAAAGCTGAAGTTTATTTCAAAAGAAATAATATTTATTTTTGTTACAGGCCTGCGTAGGCACGCCTTATAGTCAGGATACCAATTATTAAGTTTACAAGGATCTTAATTTCACAATTATATTTGCCTTCCCATAGTCTCCAATTGCCATGAAAATGCCTGGACCCTCACAAAAACCCTTAAGCCATCACAGCTCCTCACTTTGTCATGCAGAGTCCCAAATTCCCAGCTTCCTTTAAGCTGCTCTTAAAGGGGCCATGGGCAATTGCAGCTAAGCTTGCAGTTTTAGCTTAGGTGAAATTGAATTTTGCCCATGGTCCTTTTAAGAGTAGCTCTCTGCTTAGGCTTGAACAGCCACAGGGTCTCCACTGAGAGACAGACGTTGCTAAGCTGGGAGGGCCAGGTGAGGATGTGTGCGCGTGCATGTGTGCGTGCATGGGGAAGGGATTAGTTGGGTGAAAAGAAAAGGAGGTGGAGGCTGCACCTGCTGGCCTAGAGTGAGGGAGAGGTGAATGAGGGAATTTATCACATAATTCCTATCTTTATATTGCCAAAGATTTTATTTCGTAACAGAGCTGACTCCGTGCCTCTAACAGGTGTCAGAAGGAAATGCTAGAAACTTCCCCTTCTCTCTGAAGCTCCATGTTTGGGGGCATGGGGTGGGTGGGTAAGCTTCACCTGTTGAATTTGTGCCAATCCTGACAATTTTAAAATAAAAAGGAAGAGATTGCCCAGCAAACACTGATACACAACCCGAAAAACACCAGATATCAACAAGTAAGGCTTTAAGTAAGGTTAAAAAAATATTACAACAGCCACTTATCAAATATTATAAAATATATAATATAGTAATGTAATAATTAGAATATATAAGATATTATATAATAATATAATTCTGGAAAGGTCATCCTAGCACTGGCGCTGCTGCTGCTGCTACCTGTTCTTCTAGCAAGGAGCAGCATTTCACAATTATCCCTCAGTTATACGATACTTCTTCACACAATGCATAATCAATTTGCTGCCACAAGATGTGATGGTCAGTGCTGTAGATTGCTTTAAAACATGGGGCTTCAGTGTTTAATACTGGATATATGTGCTCAAATGCAAGATACATGAATTGTGGGAAGAAAAAATATTTATTAACCTCTAACCATTAATTTTTAAAAAAGAATAAAGGTTGAAATATTTTGTCCCAGAATACATTTACATTTAATGCATACCCTTTCTCCATAATAATAATAAAAAAAACCTGTTAGGCCTTCTGAGTCTTTTAACAAAGCATAGTCAATACTGATGGCCCTCCTTGACAACTTATTGTCATCTAAATATATTGAAAATACCTTTTAGTTCTGTATACCCTTTTCAATAAAATATTTCATTGTGCCCTTCAGGTAAGAATATATTAGTATGGCCTAGCTGTTCTTTCAAGCAAATATCAATTAATATGTGGCCTACAGTTCTTACACTGTTGGCAGCAGCAGAAACTGCAGCCACAGTACAGCCTATGTGTTACATTTTTCAGCTTCTTTAATGGCTGGAATTGTTTTCCTGGAGTCAAGCCACACCACCTTTAAGCTTACGCAAAGGAACAAGCTTTCCCCCTATTACTACTTGGTTTAAAGACTGCCAACCCTTCACGTTTATAAAGACAGCAACTTTATCATGGTTTGAAGAATGGCTCTTAAGGCGATGGGACTTTAAACATTTGCTGAACCTCACATTTTAAGACCACAATCGCATGTAAAGTTACTTATGTGTACTTTAGTTCCATTGGATTTGATTCAGATTCAAGTTGGTTGCTAATTTCTTCCAGAAATAAAATCATACATGTTTCTGGGCAAGGTACTGAGAACTCTCCTGGCAAACTTGCAAGGTTTTTAAAAATGTGCTTTGTTTTACATATACTGTACTTGAACAGGTTAACTGACTAAGGACCCTTTCATATACTACCTTTGTACTTTTGAATGATCCTCAAGCTGTTGTGTGTTTTTTAAAATACACACACACACGGCGTAATTTACTGCTTTTGCCTGCAAAATGCACACACAGTCCTAATCCTTCCCTGGTTCCTGCTTGTGTGTATTTTGAAGGTGAAATTTAAATCTATATCTATGCCCTCTATTCCAAAAATGATACTATCCTCACGTATTTTGTACATATAGATTGGATCATAAATTCAGGATATAACACACTGTCAAGAAATCCATTTTCCTTCTGTGTCTCAGCAGCCTGTAAAGTTCCACTTAGGCCATCTGTGTGTGTTACCTCGTTCTGTCCAGGGCTTTAAGGCCACAGCAGCACTCTCATGAGTTCCGCTGTGTGTTTGTGGGAACATTCTGCCCCCGCTCCCCGGAAAGCCTGAAAAGATTGTTTCCGTTAGCTTGTGATGGACTCATGGATTTCATAGAGTTGGAAGGAGCCTACAAGGCCGTCAAGTCCTTGTAGGCTCCTTCAATGCAGGAAACTAGAGGAGGGGTCTCCCATCCAAGTAATAACCAGGCCTGACCCTGCTTAGCTTTCCACGCTCAGACAAGCTGAGCCACAGGCTTTGCTAATGAGAACCACCTTAGCTTTGTCAATGGTTTTTGGGTATAAAACCCAAAGGGTATGTGTGACGATTTTGGTTCTGTTTCAAGGGAAATACCTACTGAGGTTTGTATATAGTGTGCCTAGGGTGTATGATTGACAGAGTGAACAGAATGAATGCTCAGTCGGAGCTTGCATGTGATTGGCTGGGGAAAGAGTGGCTGGATTTTAAAAAAGAGGGGGGGCATGAGTGAGAGGCAGCTAGACAGAGTGGGGTTGGACTTGGAAGGAGGGAGGTAAGGAGATAGGAAGGTTTTAGAGATTAGTCTGTTAGAAGAGTGAAAAGTGCTATATCCAGAAAAATAGTTACATACCTGTATTTGCCTGAAACCTACATTTGATCCCTGAATCCCTTATGTTCCCTGACCCTGACTTCCTACCTGTGTTCCCAAAATAAATCTTATTTTTGTGTGTGTGTGTAAACAGCCTGCTTTCCATTTATAATTAGTTAGTCCCACGTGCCTCGCAAGAGACGCATGCTACTTAGGTGCTTGGTGGCAGCATACCTGTAGGGAAAAACCCACAACAGGTGGGATAAAGAAGTGAGAAAGAACAGCATCTATTAAGTTTACCAGGCTGGGTGGCATGAAAGCCCTGGTGGTGGTAGCCATCCCAATTGTGGTGTGGTGATAGGCACTGGCTATCCGTGAGAGGTACACGTGACCTGAGTGGCAGAGAAGATCCTGAGGGAAGGCAGGTGTCCTCGGTCACTAGGTGAGGCAGCAACACCCCACCGGTGTATAGGGTGAAGGGTGGTTGTCACAGGGTGGTTTACAGCTGCCCATTGTCTATGACTTCGGTTTCAGTTGTCTCTGTTTGGTCCTGTCCTATCAAAGACCCATGCTTTTGTATGCAGACAGGTCTAGTCAGCTTTGTTGTTTTCCCTTATTTCCCAAGTTTGCTCTGTTTCCTTGTATGTTATTCCTTTTCCCCTTTTGTAAATAAATTTACCACCTATTATAATTGAATGTGTGTCCTTTATTCCAATTAAGCCTTGGTACTAAGTCCAGAGCTTTCCTCTTGGTTATTGCTACTGTTGGGGGAAAGCTCCATCATTAACTCGAATTGTACTCTCTTGAGAAAACTTTATTAATGAACACAGCTGTGTGGAAGCTGGAAACGCCCAGTTCCCCGAACAAATCCAGGAAGAACTATTTTATACTTTCCAGAGGTAGGCAGACAAAGCAATGACATTAGCTAGAAACAACACTGATTGGCTATTTGAGGAGAAGAGTGTGGTCTCACTCTCTTTCCCACGGCCCCAAACAAGAAAGCTACATCTTCATTCAGCTTGCACTGGCTCAAGTCAGTTTTGCAGTTACACTGTCATCTAAATTAATGCCATTCATTCATGTGCAACCTTTAATTGCTTCCTACTGATAACAAGCAACATATATTTTTCACACTACTGTTTACTCTAACTAAAGGGTGGGGAACCTCTTTCCTGTTGGGATTCGCATTCCAGTAGGTTCCCCACCGCTGCTCGAACTGCAGACTGGCCCTTATCATGTGGTGGCTTCAGCCATACATAGAAGCAGTCATGCAGTAAGTTAAGTCGTTACCACACTCCTGTAGCTGATGAAAATATAAACAACTGATAACGTTGGGTAGAGGGGCTTTGTAAAACTCGGTTTACCTCTTGAGTGAGGGCTCCACACAACTACCGCCTAACCTGTTTCAAGTTGCTATGTGGTTTTTAAAAAGCTACTGCATACTAGTAAGTCATCTGACAGCCAAACCAGCCAACTGCCTCCCAGTTTGCTTCTGGCATCAGAGCCAGGCTTGGAAAAAACAGCTTAAAGGAGGGGAGCATTGTGAAGAGAAGGGGTAGTTTTCTCCATACGTGGCCCTTTTCGTAGAAAAACTTTAAGCCCCCACCCCTGCTTTATAGCTGAATGGGCAAACACATGTTTAATAAACTCATGCAGTGTCTGGTTTGGACCTCAATCTACCTTTTTTCTAAAGCAACCCATATGAGACATTTTTTGCATTGGTGGAGATCGATTCTTCACCAAGCTGTCTCCCAGAGTATTTATTTTCTATTTATTTTGTGTTTAACATTATATATTGCTGTTTAAAATATCACAGCAGTCCACAAATTTTAAAGTACAATGATAAAAACAATAAGACACTTCATTAATACCAGGCCAAGGGAGGGAGAGAGAGGCAACAAAGCAAAAATAACCAACTTTAGCTGGCCAATAGCAGTAGTCCAAATACCAATAGCAATACATTTATGTTTTCAAGGCCACATGGAATAAATAGGTTTTTAGCTTTCTGTGAAAAGCTAGCAGTGAAAAGGTGGTATGAACCTCCCTTAGAAGGAACATCAACATGCAAGCATAATTCACATGAGGCACTAAACTTAACATCTTGTTTTATAAGCTAGTTAAACTGAAGTACTGAGATTACTCCTATTGACTCAGTGCAATGTTAAGAAGGTATTAGCCAGGCTGTAAGAACCAGATTTTTTGAAGTACTGTACATCATGTTTTTAGTGTTTCTTGTAAGAGCAGGATCCCAGCATCCCAAGATTGGATCAACCCCTCCAAAATTCCATGTCTCCTTGTCAAAGAGGAGTTCATGTTGTTCAAAACTGCTAGTCCAATAGTAGAGAAAAGAACCAAGTAGTGATAAAAATAGCTCTGAGCAGTGAAATAACAAGTAGCAGGAGACTAAAAAGGAGACAGTGAAGAACTGTGCTTGAACAGAGCCCCCAAATCACGCATGTAACCAATTCTATTGAGGAAGTTTCTTATTTGAATATATTCACAATTAAATGCATCAAATGAATTCTCAACAATGAGAAAACAAGAAACACATGTCTGCACTAAGTCTCAACCGATACATGGGAAGCAGCCAGTGCCAGTAGCACTCTTAAGTCTGTATAGAGCAGTGATGGCAAACCTATGGCACAGGTGCCTACAGCTGGCACGCAGGGACCTCTCTGTGGGCACTCGAGCCATTGGTCACCAGATCGCAAAAAGACTGTCCCCTTCTGCAAGACACTAATGATCTTGTTCTTTCTCACAGTGTGGAACAGAATGATTTTATTCTAGAATTCCTGTTACAGAATTCTTTTCTACATTGTTATCACATTTAAAAGATTTTGAAGAATGATGCACAGAGCATGGCTTGGATGTAAAGCCCTAACAGTTGACCTGAGTGCTGCATGTATTGCTCTCAAACTAACTGGAGTATATGAGCCAAGGTTTGACAAATTATCAGCATGCATGCAATAGCAAAAATCACATTAATTGTGCAAAACCATGCCCAATGCAAACTTTTACCTAATGCAGTGTTTGCAGTCCAAGACATAGTGTTTTAAATGTGTTAAGCACGTTTAGTTTTCTTGTTTATCTTGCTCATCCTAGTACAGGTTGACTTTTACTTTTACTAATCCAACACCTGTAGAAGCAGGGAAAGGACCCGGGGTAAAGCTTGCCCCATACAATTTCAGTCTGGCATATAATCATATTACAAGTTGAGAATCCCTTATCCAAAAATACATGTGCCTAATTATTTAAAAAGTTTGTATGAATTCCCTTCAGGCTATGTGTACAATGTAGTACTATAATAATTTTTTGAGTTGATTTTTTTTCCAACAAAAAACTGTTTGTATCATTGAAAGCTCTGTTATTGTGTTTTTCTTTTAAGACAAAAGATGTTAATTAGTTCAGACAACTGTATGAGTTGTTTTTCTAAAACTAAAACCTCGGTATTCAGGTTTAATTGCAGTGTTGGCACTTTGAAATAAATAAGTTGGTTTTGTGTTGCAGTTTGGGCACTCGGGCTCAAAAAGGTTCGCCATCACTGGTATAGAGTAATTGGACACAACAGAAGAAAGCAACAGCAATTTTATGGAATGATCCAGAAGTGAATGATGAGAAAACGAGGCTAAGCTGTTGGTGTTTCTATATGAATGAATATGGCTAAAAGCCACAGATCATTGCCATCCTCAATACTGCGCACTGTTGAGCTGCAAATAACCTAGTGTTCGCACCGAGTTGCAGAATACAGAAATATGATAGAACTGTGAGGAAAATTTCATTTTTAGAAAGCACTTCAAATATATATTCTAGAAGTAAAAGTCTCGACACCACTATAATAGAAAGCTCATGTCAAACCAGCAGTTCTTTGTTGGCATGGGAGCTTTAGTGAACACATTTAACTCCATGGCACACAAAGGCTTTCCCATTCACTTCAATAATGGGGAAACTCATTCCACCCATAGAAAGAGAAGCTGAGCAATGTTGGAATTCACATGTGAGATGGAGCGTGGGTAGGTTACTGTTTGTTTAAAATGAGAAGTTCCTATGCAAAAACCTTGGTTATGAGGTGATTAATAAATGCAATAGGCAGGTAAATAAATAATGCCACATCTTCATAGCCTAACAGGTTGACCAGATGCCTTAGGATACCAACACTGCATGACAGCAGTGAGGTAATTTTTTTGTATAGAGATGCTCTTATCTGAAAGTCAAAGCAGCTTGGCCAAGGAATTTGGAGCCATATCTACAGAACAAACTTAATCTGTAGTTTTGTGGGGGGAAAGGAGTCAGACTGCAAAGAGAACGTAAACACTGCAACAAAAGGAAGAATTCAAAAATAAGCCATTAGAGCAGGGGTGGGCAACATTCAGGCTGTGGGCTGTATGCAGCACCTTCCACACCATCAATTTGACAGTTGGAGGGAAATTGGTGGTTTTAGTGCTATGGGGCACTAAAAAGGTCAAACTTAGCTTGTACTCAAGCTAAATTTGACCCCTTTAGAGCTCTGAATACGGAGCCAGCACGGAGCACTAAATGGGTCAAATTTAGTTTGCGAACAAGCTAAATTTGACCCTTTTAGTGCTTTGTAGTGGTTGGCTGCCAAATTTCAGGGGCAAATCACCAATTCTTTGTGGGTACCCCATGGACTACACCCTGGACCCATAAAAGTTGCTCATCCTTGCATTAGGATGAGAAACAGGAACATAGCAGCCAGCAGAGTTCTTGATGACATATCAATGTCCAGAGCCTCTCCTGCTCCACCTGCAGGGATGTTGAAGAGTCCTTGGTTTCAAGTCACGAGTCGAGTCACTAGTCTTTGGACCCGAGTCCGAGTCCAAGTCCTTGGTCCAAAATGGTGACTCACGAGTCACTCCCAAAGCTGACTCCACGAGTCCCTATTAAAATCAATGGGGGGTTTTCCCAACAAAATAAGGCTATTTCAGATGTGTGGCTTAAATAAATTCTAGGCACAAGTGTGCCTTTTTATTTCAAAACTCTGCAACTGATTTTGGCAAGAACACACCAGGCAGACAAACCCAAAATAACCAGACAGGCAGAGGCCTTTGTCTTGGACAATTCAACTGTGGAACTGGTCAAGAAGAGACCAGGCAGGCAGAGGAGGCTGGGAACCCCAAACAGGCAGGCAGAGGCAGCCAGAGGCAGCCAAACCCAAAATGTCTGAAAGGTTGCATTTTAGGAAAATGATTTTAAAAAATAAACTTGCTGTACTTCCTAAAACCTATCCATGTTGCATTTGAGGAACACGAGTCTCGAGTCGAGTCCTTGGTCTCGAGTCCCGAGTCGAGTCTCGAGTCCTATTAAAAATATTGGGACTCGAGTCTGACTCGAGTCAGAGGGGGGACTCAGTCCGACTCACGAGTCGAGTCCTCAAGTCCGAGTCCCCATCCCTGCCCACCTGCAGGACAGGTGAGACAAGTAACAGTAGCCACAGTGGGCTTTGCCAGGATAGGCTCTGGGCTTTGCCAGGATGATCTGCTAGGATGATCCATCATCTGTTTTGGTTGTTGGACTTCAACAACTGTGTACTCCTGTACATCCTGTACATGATATGGAAATCCCCAGCTCAGTGAATTTGGGAAGGGGGACAGACTTTGGAATCCTGAGCCAGCCAATTGATGTTGAGGCTCCTTAGCATTATACATATAGTGAGAACCTTAATAAAGTTTTTACTTAGCTGACTCACTTATATCCATCCTTGGTTATTGCAAACTCCACTACATTGGAAATGGACCTGCTATATTTGAGTGCCTCTAGCCTCACATGGGTACATCACCTGTTGTTGCTGAACATGGACAGCCAGCCAAAGAGTGCGAAAGAGCACACGACTGATATCAGTTGTGTACTCTTTAGCACTTTTGGTTGCCCTTACTTGCAACTGTGCCTTCATTTGGTTTTGCTTGCTGAACATGGAACACTGACTGCAAGTTCTTGTGCTTCTATTCTTATCTCAGTCAATTGGATTTTTAGCTGTTCACATCAAAGGAATCTGGATTTACATACCAAAAGCATTAGTAATTGGTGTTTTTAGAATCACAATTTCTTCAGTTGGTAATATGGAATAAATGGTTTATAATCACGTATCAGCATCCTGGTCCTAAATACTTTTGTGGGTGTATCTGCTTGAGAATACTAGATGAAAAAAAGAAATCTACAACACTGATATAACACTGTATCTTACAAGAGCTGAGCAGCAAATTTTAGGTCTACTGTCTGATACAATAAATAGCTTCTTCTATAGCAGGGATAGGCAACCTGTGGTCCTCCAAATGTTTTAGCCTATAACTCACATCAGCCCTAGCCAGCATAGCCAATGGTGATGGATGAGGAGAATTATAGGCCTAAACATCTGGAGGGCCTCAGGTTGCCCACACCCATCATATAAGAACAGGTGCTCCTTCAGGTATTTTGGTCCCAAAATGTTCAAGGCTTAAAGGTAAGCATCAGGACCTTCAATTGGGCTCAGAAGCAAATAGGCAGTCGGTGTATCTTTTTAAGAATCGGTGTAATATGATCCCATCTGGCTGTTGCATTCTACATTAACCAAAGCTTCCGGGTTGTCTTCAATGGCAGCCCCACATACAACAAATTACAATTATCCAATTGGGAGATTACCAGAGCATGGATCACCATGGCCAGACTATCCTTGTCCTGGAACAAACAAAGCTGGTAAGAGGTACTCCATGCAACCAAGACCAAAAGAGGGGATAGGTTTCAGATTTCTTTCTGCTCTTCCCCTCAACTGGCTAAACAATTTAGGACCAGGATGCCCAGCAGACTGCTTTCCCCTATATATACCCAGCCAACCATTAAGATCTTCAGAGGAGGCCTTGCTTGTTGTTCCATGACTAACAGAATGTGGCCAACAGAATGAAATATCTCTAAGGTGGGCCTTCCTGGTGGCAGTACCAACCCACTGGAAAACCCTTCCCCATGCAGTCTGGGAGGCATATTAACCCTTCCCCATGCAGTCTGGGAGGCAGGAAATGTGGTATGTTTCAAAAAACTTCTTGAAAATGCACTTGTTCACCCAGGCCTTCTCTGGCTTGTAAATAATTGCAATTGACCATATGCTGCTCCATTTCACTGCTTTTTATATTGTTTCTGTATTGTAGTTTTTAAATTGTTTTTAATGAAGTATTAATGAAGTATTAAATTGTTTTTAATGAAGTATAAACAGGCCTGTGGCTTATGCTGGCTCAGCTTCTCTGAGTGTGGAAAGCTAAGCAGGGTCAGGCCTGGTTATTACTTGGATGGGAGACCCCTCCTCTAGTTTCCTGCATTGAGCAGGGGGTTGGACTCGATAGCCTTGTAGGCTCCTTCCAACTCTATGAAATCTATGAAATTTTAAATGTATTTGTTTTGCTGTAGCTGAAATTGTTTTAATAATGTTCTAATATTTACCAACAGATATATGTTAGAAATGTGAACAACAGGAAGGAACCTTTTATCATATGTGGTGGACATGTAAGAAAGCTAAAAAAATTTGGGTTGAAATTCATTTATTAATGCAAAAGATTTTAAAGATTACTTTTCAATTGAAACCAGAGGATTTTCTATTGGGAATAACGGACAGTCAGCTAGAAGGAAGGTATGGAACTTTATTTTTATACATAACGGCAGCGAGACTACTATATGCACAGAAATGGAAAGGTCCAGCAGTGCCTACGACAGAAGAATGGTTGGTCAAGATGCTGGAGCTGGCTGAGATGGCCAAACTCACATCATTAATCAGAGAAAGGACAACATCCATGTTTATTATTGAGTGGAAACCTCTAATTGACTTTTTGCAGAGACTGGAAAATAATGATTTGTTTGTTTGTGGGTTTATGGAATAATAAGTGAATTTGGGACAATGGGAAGAAAGATTTCTCATTCTGATTATCGAGTAAGAAAAATTATTGTTACCTATATTTGCTGTAGAAGAAAATCGGAGGTCTATTTTGTTTTGTTAATTGTTACATGTTTGATATTATGTGTTTGGTTTATATAGAAATAAAAAATTTAAACCGCAATAATAATAATAATAATAATAATAATAATAATGTTTTAATATTGCATTTAAATGTGATTTTTAATATTTGTATGTGATCCACATGGAGATTTTTAAATAAGCGGTATACAATTATTAATAAGCGGTATATAAGTATTCTTAATAAATAATAAATAAACTGGCCAATCCAATCCTCAGTGCCACACCTCCCTCTCCCCATGATGACTGCTAGAATAGGGGTACCCACCAAACCCTTCCTAGCATTCCCATTGCCTAGGCTCATCACAAGAACCAGAAAGCCAAAATGATGTTTTGTAGAGGCTGCGACAACCATCCCTCCCCCTATACAAAGGTGGGGGTGTTGCCGCCTCACCTAGTGACCGAGGACACCTGTCTCTCCTCCGGATGTGCCCTGCCACTCAGGTGCACCTCACAGATAGCCAGTGCCTACCACCACACCACTTTTGGGATGGCTACCACCGCCAGGGCTTTCTTTTCACCCAGCCTGGCAAACTTAATAGATGCTGCTCTTTCTCACTTATTTAACCCTCCTATTGTGGGTTTTCCCCTTCAGGTATGCTGCCACCAAACCCCTAAGTAGTGTGTGGCCCTTCCAAGGCACATGGGATTAACCAAAGCCTTATCTATAATTATAAATGGAAAACAGGCTGTTCTCACACAAAAAGAACAAGATTTAGCTTGGGAACACAGGTAGGAAATCAGGGTCAGGGAACATAAGGGACTCAGGGGTCAAATATGGGTTTCAGGAAAATACAGGTAATTAAATATTTTTCTGGATATAGCACTTCTACTCTTCTAACATTTCTCAGTTTAATTTCTTAAACCTTCCTATCTTTCTTTTTTTGTAAAATATTTTTTATTAATTTCCCCCCAATCATACAACAAAATCAAAAGAAATACAACATAAATATCGTGCACCCACCTTCCTACCTACCTCCCACCTCCCTTCCCCCAAGTCCAACAACCTCTCTTTGTCTAACCCCTACTCTGACTAACTGGCCCCCCTTCAAAATCCAGTCACTTCTCCCCCAATCACATGCAAGCTGCATCTGAACATTCCATTCACTCCAGCTGTCAATCATACACCCCAGGGATAGTATATGCAAACTGCAGCAGGTATTTCCCCTTTACATAGAACCAGAATCAGCACAGAGGCATAGAACCCCAAAACACAAGATCAACTCTCCTTAAGCTAAATCCAAAACTGCTTCTTCCAGCTGTCTTCACATGCACTCTGCCAGAGTCAGCTTGAACACATTACTTTCATTCCTATATCACCTTGCAGATGAATGTGACTTATAGCACAATCCTATGCATGTCTACTCAGAAGTAAGGCCCACTGAGTTCAATGGGACATACTCCAGGTAAGTATGCATAGGATTGCTTGCAACCTTAAAGTACAATCCAACATAGATCTGAGCACAGAGGAGTTAGATGGCCCGTTAAACAAGCAGCTATGGTCCCATATTACCTATCAGACTAAAGAAAATGCACAGAACGAAAACCATTTCATTGATTAAAGGACAACAATTAAAAAAGAGAGTGTGCTTCAGTACCTTGAGTAGTGTGAGGGTAGTGCCAATGGAAGCTTTTCCCCCGAGGCATAACTGTTGCATGGGCATTGTGGGGCAGAATCAGAACAGGGGGAAGAGAAGGGAGGCGCCCCACCCACTGCGTGCCTGCTCTTGCCCCACACAATTTTGGTTTGGCCAGACCACAGCCAATTCCAGCCCCACCCACCCACCCCAGTATGCAGCCCCCAAGAGATTATCCCTGGGAGAATGAGGCCCTTGACATAAAAAACAAAGGTCCTCCATACCTGGATTAAGCCATGTGTCTATAAAGAAGACAGAAGTACTGCCAAATCTTTTCTGGAACCCAAAATCTCACTCGGGTAAAATAAGAAAGGCTCTTAATCTCATTACAGTGTACCATGGGAAAAGACTATCAGTCAGTAGCACGCCTGTGCAACCAGACAAAGGAAGTATTGAGAGCATGTCAGTGTTAGCAACTCTGTATTAAGAGCCCAACTACACGTTCTATTAACTGTGTAGGGCAAGCTGAGGCTATTTTTCCTTACTCTTGTGTAAGCATCGGGACCATGGCTTTCTGCACTTCCCGAAATTATACACACACACACACACCTGCAGAGGCAGTTAAACAAAGTCTCCACTGGAATTCCATAGGGGTGAACTTTGGGGGAAACGGGTGAGGGAGGTCTAATCCACACGTGCCTACATGAGAGTAAGGAAAAACAGCAGCTACACCTACGTGATTAGTAGAACATGTGGTATGACCCTAAACCTCATCGGTTCCAGCAACTTGCACGTGGCTAACAACAATTCATGGCTGAATTGGGTAGGTAAAACAGAAACGTTTGCAGCTACCTAGGGAGTGGCAGATAATTACTGAATTCAAACTGCAAGAAAATGGGTCTTTAGTCAGGCTTCTGTAGCTGCCAGTGCAGCAGTAGGCCTAATCAGGCTTAACAATATGGGCTTGCCCAACGCAAGGCACTTTGTATACAAACAATCTCCAAATTACCTTGGCTTCCAGTCTGCTAATAAGGATCTTTCTCTCCAACGCTGTCTCCCATTGGTGCTTTAGTAACTCATACATGTGCTGTAGTCCTCTTCCAGTCACTCTCCTTTTCCCCAGCCTCTTTCCTTCTTCTCTCTCAGGAAGCACAACTCCCTTTTTTCCATGTCCGAGAGGCACAGCAGAGGCTGTTGGAGAATGTAGCCCCCAGACTTATCATTCCTAATTACATCAATTTAGAGACATCTCCTAAACATGATGTGAGAAGCATCCTTTAATTTAGAGACGCATTATTGGTGGATGATTAGAAGAACTGTAGGGGGCAGGAACTATTTGTTCTAAATGGGTGTTAAAAGGTGTATTTTGACAGATGCATTTGACACATATCAAAATGACCCAGATTCCACCTAAACATCAGAAAAATTTCCTGACTGTCAGAGCAATAAGACAATGGAACCAACTACCTAGGGAGGTGGGGGACTCTCCCACTCTGGAGGCATTCAAGGTGTGGCTGGACAGCCATCTGTTGGGGATGCTTTGACCTGAATTCCTGCATTGAGGGGGGGGGGTGGACTCGATGGCCTAGTAGGCCCCTTCCAACTCTACATAGGGTTGTTGTAGCCTTAGGCTGAATCATGTCCAATGTTAGTGCCCTATAGTAGTTCTATTCCACACTCCTAAATATAGTAGTGATGTAGACCATTCCATAATTCAGGCTGCAGAAAACTCATTATTTATCTTATCCTTTGATGATACCTTAATTCTCTGATTTCCCAGATATAGTCATAGAATCATACACTTTACCTGGCAGTAAGCTCCACTGAACACACTGGAGCTTACTTCTGACTAAACATGTTATAGGCTTGTGCTGCATGTTAAGTACTTTCAAGTTCCAATTACTTCACTGGGGAAACTCATCCCTTTTATTGAAATAAATAAAAGATGTTATTTAAGGTGCTTTACTCTGGCTGAATCTTGCTCATTCTCCACCCCCTACCATGTGCATGCCATTATTATCAAGGCATTATCAGTGACAATACTGGAAAACAAGAATCTGGATGAAGGCTAGTAGGTCCAGATGAACTAACTATTAATTTGGAACAATTTAAAACAAAACAGAATTTTAGAAGTGATTGTGGTGACACAGGATTTGAGAGGAATAGGAAACAAAATGATGTACCATTTGTCAATCACATTTCTTTGGCTAGAAGTATTTTTGCAAATTCTCTGGGATGAAATTTGCATTTGTGGCTGAGAAATAAAACAAGCTGTGCCAAATTCAGAGGCCTCTGGCAATTTTATCTGTATAATAAAGACACCCTCCTTATTGAATAGAAAATGTGAAGCAGAAAATGCATATAAAAGGGTACTTTTATGACAGCCAAAATGATTGATTGGAAGAAAGTAATAGATGCTAGTTTCATTCTAATTTCCTTCTTCCACAGAAAAACCAATGACCCAGAAATGTGTAATAAATTAGCCAATTATCCCCAGATGTCAGGCTCTGCAAATGATGTAATCATGGCTTTTACAAATCAGTTCTGTCGAAAAGAGTAGTACGTCTTCCTGATTAAAATGTCAGCATAAAGTACAGCTTCTCACTTCAGTTTCCACAGCTAAAATCAGCTTCTGTAATGGTAGAATATAATAATTAAGTGGCTGGGAAGCACCACATGAAAGTAAACAAAAAGTTTAAAGTTGTTTTTTCAGAGGTTTTAGGTGGAAATTTAAAAACTCCTAGTAAAGTTATGTCACAAATATTACCAAATGTACTGCAAAACTTCCACAAGAGGCAGAAACTATCATACACAGTGTAATCCTACGTGTTTCTACTCAGAAGTAAGTCCCATTGAACTTCTAAATAGGACTTACCTCTGAGTAGACATGCATATGATTGTGCTGTTAAAAGCCCAAATATCACAGAGAAACTGATAGGACAATGTGCTGTCTCACTGCTAAGTAAAGGGACCATGTTTGTTGTGCAAGAGATGAGAATGCTTTAGAGATCTGTAGTTACCTCTGAGAATTACAATTCCCAATGATTTGGGATGTGGGAGGGGAATAGAACATACAGCAGTTAAACAGATTTCCCAAAGGACCTGGCACCTCAGGGTGCTTCCAGACAGAGGGTGCCTAGCACTACCGATTGAAAACAATTCCATTTTTGTGCAGCAATTCTATCTGCTTCTTAATATATTTTCTGACAAAAGACAGAAGAAGTGGTGGGAAAACATGGGAGGGCCATGACTGGAAGATGCCGTCATCTGGACATAAAATTCTATGAATGAGGCAGGGTGATAGCACCAGAAAAGCCTCATCTGGAAGCACCCTCAATGAAGCAGCTGCCTCAGGCAGAAGATTTTTGGTGTCATAAAAACGCAGCAACTTGTTAGTTATTAATTTATTATTATTGTCTTTTTACTGCCACGGAAGGGGAGATGTGCTTCTGTGGTTTTCTGCCTCAGGTGCCAAAACAACTTGGTTGGCCTTCGGTACTATACACCATAGGTTTGCGGGGAGGAATGTCGTTTGCTGCTCCGCCTGAGACAGAAAATGTATTGGGCTGGCCCTAGTCTACAACCTATTTGACTGATACTTGGGTGTATGTTAGTTTACAATTTGGTATTATGTTTTGACCACCTGGTGGGGACAAAACTATACTTTATGTTCATTAAATATTTTCAAATGGTGGCAAACAGGGTTGATTCTGGCCTCACCAAACGGTGTCAGGGCTACACAGAGATGGGATACATTTACCTCCAAAAAATCCAAGATCTTTTTACCCCCTGCACTTCATATCCCATCTGCAATAATCCAGGGACAGTTTAGTCATGTAATGGTCAGGTCAGATAATTTAATATCTATTTTAGGATGTGTTTTCCTTAAGAATATTGCCTTGTTTAAGTTGTTGAATTGGGCCTGTGATTCTGGGTGGTTCATTGCACTCCTGACTTCAAGAGACTGCCTGTTTTTATTGCTGTGTTTTCCCATTTGTGTGGTGTGAAGGAAGGCTAGCTTGCTGGAATGGTTTGCTGAAGAAAAGAGCTTATGGTCTAGGTCTGAAAAAAGATAGTACACCCTGTGTGCACTGTACTCCACCGTTCCCAAAAGAGAAGAATCTTCAATTTTCTGAGTGTTCAATCTGCCCTCTAGTGTAGGGCAGAAGGTAGATCTCCAGATATTTTGGACTTCAACTCCCAGAAGCCCCTCCCAGCACGGCCAATGGTCAGGAATGCTGGAAGTTGAAGTCCAAAACAGCTGGAGATCTACTTTCTGCCCACCCCTGCTCTAATGCACTATGGTTACAGTTGGAGAGTCTGATAGACGAATACAGTCAGACTCAAAACATAAATACACATGAAGTCTTGAGATGAGACAATGTCCCTTTGTCTAAGACATTTATCTATAGTTTGGGCATTGCTGATAAGAGTATACAATCATTGCAGGGAGAGGGTTAGAACATTTTTCCCCAGGATGTAAGAAATTAAAATGGAATGCAAAAAATAGGCAAGACAAAGGGTCTGTTTTCAAAGTCAGGATGTAGGGCAGAGGTGTTGAACCTCTTTCAGCCCAAGGGCCAAATTCAGTTTTGAAGATGCTCTCGAAGGGGCTGCCCAGTGATGGGCACACATATTTTCACTTAAAGCTTACTTACTGCTAGTGAGTAAGCCTTAGGAGAGGCATTTTAAAATGGGAAAAGAGTGCAAAAGCTGAGAAACCATCACATGATCTTGGCAGATGGGGGAAATAAATGGGGTAGGGCCAGAGGAAGGGTGTGTGGCCACCTGGGAAATGCCAGAGGGCTGGATTTGGCCCAAGAGCCTGAGGTTCTGTACCTCTGATGTAGGGCCAAGCTAGATGTGATGGCAACAGACCCATTTGTTTAAACCTGGGTTTGCAACAGGCATGTATAAATTGAGTGTAGGTCCAATTTTTAGAGTGCAGAGCACACAAGTAAAGAGTGTTAAACTTGCAATTTGCCTCCCCACAGTCTGTCCCATCAATTCATAGATCCATAGATCATAGAGTTGGAAGGAGCCTACAAGGCTATCGAGTCCAACCCCCTGCTCAATGCAGGAAACTAGAGGAGGGGTCTCCCATCCAAGTAACAACCAGGCTTGACCCTGCTTAGCTTTCCACACTCAGACAAGCTGACCCAGCGTAAGCCCAGGACCGGTACAAGGCAGTTTGGTGCCCTAGGCAAGATCAGATATTTAGCGCCCCCCTTCCCACTTGAGAATGCTGTATTTTTTTTTCAAGGTGTTTCTGGCGCCCCCTTTAGCCCTGCGCCCCCTTTAGCCCTGCGCCCTAGGCAGCTGCCTAGTTGGCCTAATGGTAGCACCAGCCCTGCGTAAGCCACAGGCCTGGTCTCAGCCAAGCTCAGAACCAGGAGTGAATTTGTCTGAGAGAGGCTATAAGGAGGTAAGCAGTAGGTATGGGGGTTTCACTTCAACTCTCCTCCCCCATCATGAGCTCCTTTTGCTGAGAATCAGATACACACACTTTATACATGATGGAGACACCTGGGTTTAAACAAATGAATATGCTGACATCACATTTAGTTTGACCCACAGAACCAGGACTTTTACAGTATAAGCCTATGCATGTCTATTCAGTAGTAAGTCCCATTGAGTTCAATGGGGCTTACACCCAGGTGAATGGGTATAGGATTGCAGCCTTAGTGTTTCAGCCACAAACTACCCAGAGAGCTTTAGAACCACTCAGAGAGCTTTAGCTATTGGGTGGTATAGAAATGAAATAAATAATAATAGTGATAATACTTTTGCAGGCTATCTTGAGTCAGAGGTCACTCTTTTTGCTAAGGATGTGTGTCATGCCAGAGCTCTGGCAGTGATAAGATAATGATTGTGCTGTTATTTCTAGAATTTATTTTGCTGGAATTAAAAATATGTGAACCAGAGTCCTTGATTTTGCAGTAAGTTTCTGACGGATTTTGTTTATCACACTTAAAACTTTGCACCTGTGATAAATCAGAGGTTTAAGTTGATGGGGCTAGTTATCTCTAGATAGTATAAGGAGGCTTTGGGTTTGATTTGGATGACCCAGCATGTTTTTGAAGCTTGCATTTGAACCAGGTTAATCTGGGGATTTTAAAAAGCTGTTGCTTGTTGATGTGCTATGGGGGGGATAGGTGAAAGAGACCAGGAGGGATTTAGAGGTGAGAAGCAAGGCCTCAAACTCCAGTATCTAGTGTTTTGGGTGTTGTTTTACTATTTTGTATGGGCTTCTAAAATGCTTGAGGCTAACCCTATGAGATTTGTGATGAGAAATATTATCACTGAATGGGGAAAAATATACAAATTGTTATTTTAAGTGGCCAGTAAAGACAAAAATATATAACATAACCTTATTTGATATCATAAAACCTCTGAGCTATTCCCATTACATTCTGGGAAATATCCCAGGGAAAGCAGGTGATGCTGGCATACTCTTAAGCTTGCTCATGTGTTAATGTTCTTAAAATTCCAGTCCAATTTTCCATAAAATGCAAGTAAGGAATAAACATTGTGCTTGACTTCATTGTGGTGACAGGTTTACATTCTAATATAGATATACCACTGGAAGAGTAAGTGTCTCTTGGTCAAACGATAAACAAGAATGATGGAAGGGGATGTAAGTGGAAGGAGAAACAAAAAATAAGGATACTTAGATCCTATTGAGATCTGTGTTATTTAAGAATTTAGTGAAACACTTAGGTGCCATTAATTTCAATGGGCTTTAAGTACAACTAATGATTCCCAGATTCCACTGAACACAGTTGATCAATTGTGTTATGGTAAATCTAAGGCCTTCACAAGAATGTATTTATTTATTTACATTTTAGACAAATGAGGCAACAAAGTGGTTCAAGAATAGAAATGGGGGAATCTGGCCCTGAAAATGTGGGATAGGCACCAGAGGGGAGGATTGTGCTAGGAAAGGATCACAAGGAACTATCTCAGGGTGCAATCATATTGATTGCGCCCTCAATGCTCATAAGTCCCTGAACTTGGAGGCCTAGGAGAATCCAGTGCAGAGAGTGGGAGAAGTGGTGGAGGCGCTCTCCGCCTCTGCACACTTCCGACTCTGCAATTCCCAGGGCTCTCCAACCTTGGGTCCCCAGATGTTGCTGGTCTACAGCTCCCAGCATACCCAGCCAGCATGGCTAATGGCAAGGGATTCTGGGAGCTGTAGTCCAGCAACATCTGGAGACCCAAGGTTGGAGAGCACTAAGCTAGATAGTCGAAAACGGCTGTCTAGCTGAGGCACTTCGGAGGGGGAGGAAATAAGGCTGGCATGCCAGTCATATCCTAGCAGCCCCAGCCTCCTCTCCTCTCCTCCCCTCCCCTCCCCATGCCCCAGAAGACCCCCTTTACTGCCTCTCCCAAGTCAATTTCCCAATGTCAGAGAGGCAGCTGGCACGGTTCTTTCTGCGCCAACTATGAGGGGTAGGGAGGAGGATCAGAGCGTGGATTCTCAGTTCCGAGGTCGGAGCACTGTCTCCGACCTCAGATCTGGAACCAAATTATCCCGTGGTCCTCCAGATCAGTGTTCTCCAAGCTTGGGTCCCCAGATGTCTGGCCTACAACTCCCAGCATGCCCCAGCCAGCTAGCTATACTGGCTGGGGCATGCTGAGAGTTGTAGGCCAAAGACATCTGGGGACCCAAGGTTGGGGAACACTGCTCCAGATGATGTCTGGTGCTGTATCTTATAACCCGGTGGACACATCTGGGAGAGGTTTACACACAGCCCTTCATCCACAGTCACTCAAGCAAGGTTGGTGTGTTCTTCCTTGATTGGGTCACTGATGGTAAATACCTTCCCATTAACTGCCCTTGCATTCAGTAAAAGCATCCTGAGACTCAAAGGGACCATAGTCAAGTCAGCAATGACATCAAGGTTGGAGGGCAGGATAGAAGGAGAAATAGTATGTGAGCTAGGCATCTGCACACCATCCTCCATTCTAGCATGCTCTCCAACCCTGATGATGCTGATAACTTGACTGTTGTTCCTTTACATGAGTAAAGCACAGATATTAGAGCAAACACATGAGGACGGAGGGAGCACTCTACCTGTGGAGGGCAATTTTCTGAAGAGGAGAACCTCCTGTGTTCATGGAGGTTCTCCATGCCATCTAGAACAGGAGGCTGTAGAGCAAGCTGACAAACGCGATGACAGGCAGGGCTAGTGTGCTCTCCCTCCTTGTGTGTTTGCTCTAACCAGATTGGGAACACCTGAATGGGGCTGGTGATCAACTTTAAATCTAATGTCTTACTCGTTAAGAGAAATTGTGTTGTATTTTTTGCATTTCCCTCCCCTGCCCACGCATTTTCAAAATGGATACAGGATTGAACTAAAGTTTCTACTGTAAATGCAGACTATTGTTGTGAACATTCACACCAACTTTCATGCCAATGTCTTTATTTATTTATTTATTTATTTACAGAATTTATACCCCACTCTTTAGCCAAAAAGGCTTCCAGAGCAGTTGACAGAGAAAAGAAGCATAACATAACCGCCCCTGCCCTCAGGCTTACCATCTAAATTTAAGACATGATGCACAGGAATAAGGAATGGGGGGGGGGGGATTTTAGAATTAAAAATGGTTTGAAAAACGTATTTGAAGAGATGTTGACATTTACTTCCTCTATAGTTCACAGGGCAGTTGGTTGGAACGGCCTTTGTGAGGGGAGCAGGGGCCCAATCGCTGCTTGGTGAAGTAGAAGCCGGAGGTGGGGAAGCTGTTTGTAGATAGCCTGGCTGGCTGCTGCTTCCTCTCTTGCTCACAGGGCAGTTGGTGAGATACTGGTCAAAGACAACATTGTATTGTATTTTGAATTTCCCTTCTTCTATCTTTGAAAACAGTGCTGCACATATGTATTGAATTTCATTCTGATTTCTCAATGTTGACTGGAGTTATGTCACAAAGAAACAGAATGATGAGCAGGCTAGTTAAACTTTGAGTGAGACAGATAGAAAAGTTATAACCGAGTAACCCAGTCAGTTTAATTGAAAACTTCTATCAAACTTTTTGGTAGAGGTTTTGAGATATCTACATGGGTATTTTGTGACTGACAGGAATACAGAAATGTAATAGAATAAGAAACTCCATGTTGTGCTGGCCCTTTGATACTGGCCCTTTGAGTGATGCTGGCTTTTAGAAGTTCTACAATTTTAAACTTTCATGTTACACATCTGGTAATGCTTAAAGGAAGTAATAATTTTTGCTCTAAGTACTAGACTCTGGACAGAGGTTATCCAAAAATAAAATAGGCCAGGAGAGCTTGGATGTTGGCTAAGAATACAATTAACTGAGTATTATAGGTAAACAAAATGCTAGTTTTCTACCACTTCAAAGTGTTTATCAGTTATTCGACTATAAACATGCTTTAATGTTTATGCCAGTTGCATTGCATCTTTTTCTTTAATTTTGTAAATGTTTTTGTTTTGTTTTAGAGTTCCTGTATAATTCCAAAGCTGCTTCAGTGCCTAATGGGCAATTACGTATAATTTTTCTTCCAGATGTGTATCAGCTTCTACTGGAAAAGAGGATTTCATTCTTTGATTTGGTATCTCAGGTATAAAGTGCTTTCCACTAGCACAAAGCCACCATTATATACTTATCAGTATCTGCACAACAAAATGCTGGGTCATCTCCAGTATTGTGGGAGCAATACTGGGAGCAGACTTCCCCTTGTGCAATGGGACTTCCCACATTCCTCTCCTTCCATCTGCACCTCTGTCCCTGCAATCTGCAACAATACAAGAACAAAAAAAGAGGAAGAAAAACTGAAGAAAAGCAGACCCTTCTTCACCACACACATGTAAACAAGTGTAACCCCAGCCAGAGGCTGGGGACCTCATGCAAATGTACATAGTTCCCCTGATGGCTCTGGGTCTCAGAATCTCCTGCAAATGTACATAGTTTCCTCTGATGGCCCTGTGCCGCCATGTATTCGCATGCAAATGTTCCCCAAGCACTCTAGTCATGGTCAAGAATTCACCCCTCTGACACCTAGGAGCCACCCCTCTCCTGCCTAGCCCAGATGAAATTCATCCTGATTGGCCAAGGACAGCTGGGCTACCGAAAGGGGGGGGGGAATCGATACTGCCAGCCGTGGCTTTTGGGTTTGGTTGTTGTTCTGGACGCGAAGGAGTGCAGAGTAGGGCTTTTGCTGAGGCAGGCCCTAAGAAGACCAACCCCCCAGGCAAAGAGTAAGTGCCTGGGTGTTTATATAGTAAAGGAACTAGTTTTGTTGTTTTGTAGCTCTACTTGTGTATACCAAAGTGCCTCCCCACCTTTTCCCCCTTCCCTCATTTCCCACCTTTTATTGTAATCGGTTTACCTTAAATAAACTTTCCTGGTTCTACCCCACACGGTGTGTGTAGTTGTAGTTCCTCTGTAGTTCAGTGCTCAAATCCAGTGTATAGACCAAGGGCAAAGCCCTGAGAAAATCAGTGTCAAGACAGCAGAGCCAAGGCTGGCAGTTTGGCACCTTTGATCTCTCCTCTTGAGATAAAGGACCGGTTGCAGTCCTTCACAAAAACAAAGATTACTACTACTACTATTTTTATTTATTTATTTGTTACCTTTATATTTCACCTTTTCCTCCAAGTAGCCCAAGTACACGATCCTCCTCCCCTCCATTTTAACATCACAACAACCCTGTGAGGAAGGTAAGGCTGAGAGTCAGTGACTGGCCCAAAGGCACCCAGTGAACTTCATGGCTGAGTGGGGACTAGAAACCAGGTCTCCCCAGTCCAATATTCTACACCACACTGCCTCTACTATAGTAATACAGTAATACAATCTGATACCAATGGGTAGCATTCACATGCCACATTTTTATTTTCACACAGCTACAGGGAAAGTTGAGAACCCTGTAAGTATAATTGTTTTTATAGGTGAGATACTCAGCCACTGTGAATTGTTATTGTTCTACTGAAGTATTTCACCAGATAACAGTGATTAAGCAAAGCAAACCAAAATTGGAAATTATGTTCTTAGACATTTACATCCTGATCCTAAATGCATTATATAGAAGTAAAATTTTAATTTAAACTAATGTGACTTCCTTGCACATAATAGTCCAACACAGAGCTGAGCATGCTTAAGTACAGTGATTCAATAGATTAAAAGGCACCCAGGCATTACATCCACAACACTTACAAAACCCTCCCCTACCAGCCTATTGGTAGTGAACATGTGCTACTTGTGGATCTCTAGATTATGGGAGGGTTGGGAAAGTGGGGTGTTGATCTGACTTCCCCACTATTTATGGGAGGGTTCTCTACAAAGGAAACAAATTCTTCTCTTGTGTTCCTCCACCCACCCCAATTTTTGTCCTTTGCCATCCATCTCTGGATAGGCTGAGAACAGAAACAGAATACTGACAAGTTAGAGGCCTGCAAGAACTAAGGCCACAGCCTGTCTGGTCCTCCAAAACAATAATTAAGGGGAGGCAGGACAGTGCCCCAACCTCACCAGTACAATATGTAGAGTACACTGTATCAGATAGTCTGATGCTGGATGCAGGCTGCAGCACAAGTTGTCAGCCAGTCCCAAACCTGAACAGGTTAGTGGGGGATTGGGTGACCTTCTTCGTCCCTGAATTGTCTTGGAGAGCTCCTTTTCATTGTTGAGGGTAAGGGGACAGAGGACATTGGCTATGAACATTGTCTCTTGGTTCTTCCACCAAGGATGTATTTCCATGTCACAATCCATACTTGTTGATACATAAAAGCAGTGCTTTTTTTCTGGAGAAAAGGGTACCGGAACTCTTGGATTACATTTCCTCGGGAGTAGATGGCGATTAAATTGTAATGCAATTAATAGAAGAAAAGGTGCTGGAACTCAGTTCCGGTGAGTTCCACCAGAAAAAAAGCCCTGCATAAAAGGCCTAGTCAAGAGGTAGCACTTGACTGAGGTGTTCTGTAGAACTGTAGGTGTTCTAATGGGACATAGGAAGGAGACTAACTAACCCTTAGATATGTAGACTCCTGGTCGTGTGTATCTTTTTAAAGGAATGTAAGAAGATGACCTTGGTTGACAGTGCACTTGTATTTACAGTGCAATATTTCTCTATTTAATTTATAAAATACCTCATAAATCTTATTTCTTCTAGGTATTGTACAAGACAAGATTATGAGTTCTCCATCCTCACTCCACTTGTTCCAATAAAGTCTCATTAATTAAACGTAAGCTCTTTTAAAAAAAGATAATCCTGTTTATACTAAGGAAATTTGTCCACATTTTCTCCCATTTAAGATTGTTTTTTCCTGGGTAAGGGCTTTTGTGAAAGCCTCAATTCTCAGTTTGCTCTGTAGGCCTGATCATAAGATGGTTTGTTTACTCCCAAATAAGCATGTATAGGATTGCAGCTTTGATGACTTCCAAAAACGACACTTGCTTTGGTGATGCTCTCTGATGCTAAATATTTCCTTCATTCATTACATATCTTCTTGATGATCCTTTTTTTCTGAAGAGAGATCTGGTACTACAGGGATATATTTTGCCTATCTCACATAAGGGCTATGAAAAATATGGATTCTTTTGAAATTCCCGGTAGATTTTGAAATATCGTGCACAGAGCTATGTATGATACATCGAGTAACTTAATGCTTGTTTTATTATAAATATGCAGTTTCTGTGAAAATTTAGTTACATATCCGTGTAACTTTACGTATGCTGCCTGACAAATATTCTGGAACAAACTACCCTACGTTTACTGAAACCTATATTAGAAGGCAACGTCTTAAGAGTCGTATGAAAGTTCTCCACATGAGCTACAACAGGTAGCCCTGACTGCACTTTTCGTCGTTGTCCAATTCCAAAAACCTGCTTTGTATTTGGGGACTTTGCAGGCAACGCAAAATGCGACCACTGACAACTTGATAATGGGAAACAGGAAACCGAAAGAGCTACCCTTCAACGTTCATTGGAGAAGGAGCTCGACGCCGCCTACGGCGCTAAGGGGAGGAGTTCACTCGGGAGAAGTTCGTGCTGAGCAGGCGGGCTGTGCATGAGTGGATAGATGCTGAGAGCCCCACACAGCCTCTTCAGAGAGCTCCGTTGTGTGGAGGAGCGCCGAGAGGCCGGTAGCCCCTAGGGGTCGCTGGTGTGGCGAGGAAGGGCAGCCACTCGGGAGCTGGAGGGAGGTGGGCGGCGGCGGCGGCGGCAGGGCCGAGAGCGAGAGACGCAAACAACTTTTGCAGCGAGTTGCAGGCACCGGCCCGCCGTGCCTGAACTGTAACCTGATACTGGAGCGCGACGCTGCAAGGAGAGACGGAACGAAGAGCAGCGGAGGAGAGGCTACCCCTCCAAGGAGCCAACGAGTGGGTTGGTGACCGCCTCTTCTAGCCGCTCCTAGAGACGTCCAGGACACGGGGGAAGCCGGCAATGGGCAGAAGAGAAGCCTCCTGAGCCTCCGGCGAACTTTTCCCCTCCTTCACGTCGTGCAGTCGGAGCGGAGCAGGCGAATGGAGGATGCGCTCTCCCCGGCGGGCTGTCTGAGCAGGAGACGGCGGCGAAGGAAGCGACGGGGACGACGACGACGATGAAGAAGAAGCTGCAGCAGCAGCAGCAGCAGCCGCCGCCACCACAGCTACACTACAGCGCGGGCTGCCCGGAACCCCGGCCTCATGGGGCCCCGTCCGCCGTTGGGGGTCCCGGACAGGGAATGGGCTGGAGGCGGAGGAGGCCCCTCTCGCTGCTGCCTTTTCTTTCCCTCCGCGACTACGGCTTCTGCATGGCCGCCCTGCTGCTCTTCTGCCTAGGTTCCCTCTTCTACCAGCTCAACGGGGGCCCTCCTCACTTTCTGCTGGACCTGAGGCACTATCTGGGTAAGGCGACAGAGTGGGTGATGCCGCCGCCGCCTCCTCCTCCTGCTGAGGAAGGGCAGACTCTAGGAAAGGCGGGTGGGGGTGGGGGTAGGGGGGGTGCATTGGTTAGCCGTGTAGCAAGCGCAAGGCTGGGGAACACATTATGGACTAATACATCGGTTTGTGAAATGAACCTGCCCAGGCAACAGCCGCCTTCATCAGATGACTACGGATGGATGTTTCTCCCCCCCCGCCTCAGGGAAAAACCACTTCAGAGGCTCCTTTAGGTGCTGTTACAGCTGTGAGGGAGAGTTCTCCCAAGTTGGAAGGATGAGCAGCATTGGGTCTCCCTTTCTCCTGACAATTTACATATTAAGTGGCAGCTTGTTTTGCCTGTCATTGCCTAGTAAGCAGGTTTACTATCCCATTTGTTTAGAGAAGAGCCCCCCCCCCCACCTACCTGGGAAAGCAGGGCAGATGTCCTCACTGTTTGGCAGGGTGTTAGTAGCTTACCAATGGCTGTGTGCCGTTGGTCATAAATTGGTAGATGTTAAACTGTTTGAATACACTGTATTAAATGTTGGGAATGTTTTAGAGGCCTGGCTTGTGTTTGCCACATAATCAGGATCATTTCCTTGTATGCTCCAGAATAAGTACCACCTTTCCCCTGCTCGTAATATTCCATAAGCATGTGGGGTGGGGTGGGGGTCTTATTTGTTATAACTGTTGCTGCTGACGGTATGGGAGAGTGGTCGGTAAATGCACTTTGCATTTAAGTGGTGTTGGACATGTAGTGTCTAGTCCAACATGCTGTCTTGAGGCAGGAATAAGATATATTTTTAATGTTCGCTGTAATTGCCTGCCCATCCTTTCAAGGGTCCATGATCTCCCTAGGCTTGTTTCATTGACAAATTTCTCTCAGAGAGTGAGAGAAAAGATTTTCTCCAGTATTTAGTATAGCATTGCCTTGATCTAGGTTAAGCCCATAGCTTTAAGTCTTGCCTTCATAGTTAATAATTATCCCTATCAGCCACCTTAACGTCTTTTAAATGATTGGAAACTGTCAATGTCCCTCCCAAGTGTTCCCCCCCCCAACCTAAATGAACCCATTTCTCTAGTAACAGCAGATGGCATGCATGCTCAGTTGCACTCTTGTTAGCTTCCATATGAAGACGCTGTTGTTAAATGGTGGAGGGACTAGTGTCTGGAGAAAGAGGGTGTCCTTCAAGTCACCCTTGGCCTGGCCACAAAATAAATCATTGTGGTTCATAGCTAGTCCCAGCAGTAAAATAAAGGTGAGCAATAGACTGACAGTTGGAATTAACACACTGCTGGAAATCCAAATGACAGTAATGCTGGATAAGTTGGCTGTAATGAATCTTTGCAACTACAAAGTGATGGGCATGGTATATCTTGCTAGATATAGAGTGATCTATAAATTTTATAAATAAATGTTACAATAGCCTAAAATGGCTATAGCAGAACAGCAGCAATCTTGCTGGATTTGTTCCAGCTGTTTTCTTCAACAGGAGCTCATGTATGCTTACTAAAAGATACTTCACACATGGAAACTTCTTCCTTGGATATCACTTCTGTGTAAACAAGTGCTCTGTGCACTGTTGTCTGTTATGGATATATGTGTTGAGAAGATGCTTACCAAGCACATGTGTTCATTGCATGTGACAGTTTGTGTGTGTGTTAGGAAGTCACATCTGAAATGGCTTAGATACATAACAATCTTACGTACCCGGCTCTCAATACTTTCTTTTGCCATTCTTTTTCCTGCAGTTTGTTTAAGCTTAATTGATTCAGGCTTTAGGCCTTATAGTTGATTCAGTATAGACTCAGGTGTGTATTTATATATTATAATCCATCCCCTTTAGTCTTCACTATCTTCTGCTTGAATTCCGGTAGCCTCTATTTCACTTCATGCTCCATTTTCTGATCATTTTCTATATGTGCCCTGTCCAGCAATTGTGCAAGTGTGTGTCTTTATTGTAAAACAAGAAGTTTAGCCATGATCTAGTAACTGAGCGCACTCTTCTTGAATCTTAACATGTTTCAGAGGCTGCTAAGTTTATATATCCGACTTGGGTTGTATTAATAATCACGAATAGCTTTATTGCGAATGGGCTGTTTTGAATTTAGTAGATACAGCGTCAGGCTCAGCCCTCACATATATGTGTGTGTATCTGTGTAATTTAATTTCTGTGCTTCATGTGGAGTGATAAAATGGGCATTTTTGAAGGAGGACTCTGTCCCTCCTTGAAAAATGGAAACAAAAGCATCTTTTGAAAGCCTCTTCTTTTTAACTTTTACTTTCTGCCCCAAACTGCTTAAGCCACCACATCACATTGTACGTTTTGATTCTTCTCAAATCCTTATAAAACCCACTGACTTCATTTAACACTGAAAACTTCCTTGAAGGAATGTGAAATCTCTCAAGTATGTGGCTGGGAAAACCATAGGGGGTTGGAGAGGCTGCTGAGCTTCTAGTTTCCTGAAGCAGAAATAAGTGATACCCAAGCAAAACAGTGTGATCCAAACTTCTGGCTTGAAACAAAGAAGGTTGGGGGGCGGGATTATCAACTATTTAGAAGTAAAATGGGCTGTGATTTTTATCTTCTGTTAAAGATTGTGCAGTGAAAAGGCAATCACATTGTGCTAATTGGTAGTAAGAAGGAAATAAAATGATCAGGAAATGAGAATTGGCACAAGATTGTGCTGCACTGTATTGGAACTCAGAATGTAATGCCACTCTTCTAGACATTTTGGTTTCTAAAGTATTCTGAAAGCTACATAGCAACTAGAATAACACTTAAGTGGTACAGGTGAAAACTATACTAATATTCCTCAAGGTTATAGTCCAACCTGGTGCCCTCCAGCTAGCATGGGCAATGGCTAGGGATAATGGGAGTTGTAATCCAAAACACCTGGAGGGTACCAGGTTGGGGAAGGCTGATAAAGGCTGTAGAAATGTGGTATGGCATCTGTGAAATGCAGTCCACTTCTGAAAAATACCCATCACTGACAGTTGCTAGTATGAAATGTAGTATCTGCTTTAGAAAGAACTCTTCTCCCGCTCCCCCCACATATTGAGCTCAGATGCCAAACAAGTAGGAGCAGAAGGCAGAGATGGCATAAGAAGAAAAGTGGTGTTGATTTTTCTTCCCTCCCTAGAAGTTATCAGATACATTTAGATGGTTAGTATAGTGTGATAAGTGCAAAAGTGACTTCTGCCATGTTAACCTTATTCTGAGGATAGTCTGTGAGAAAATGTTCTGAAAAACTGGCGCATCTTAAGTTGACATTAAATCTAGGTACCTTAGACTTCACTTTTGTACTTGGAGAAATCAAGTGTGACGTAAACTTTGCACCTGTATTATAGCTTATAGCAGAGCTTCACTTCTCCCGTTGATGAATATTGGGTAATATAAAATTGACAGTAGAGCAAGTACCTAAAGAAAAGGCAGGTATCTCCTATCCAACCCCACTCATGGTTCACATAGTTGGTTTCCCACTAAGCAGGCCACTGCTAGTGTCTATCAGGCATATGACCCAATAGGAAACTAGTGTGAACAAGTATTCTGTAAGGCTAAATTTGGGTTCAAAAATGATGAAATGGCACCATTTTAATCCGAGATTAGAACTACCTAGATCACCCTTTCCCAATCTGGTGCTCTCCAGATGTTTTGGACTACAAGTCCTCATAACTGCCTGTGGGCTATTCTGGCTGGGGCTGATGGGAGTTGTAGTCCAAAACATCTGAAGGACATCAGGTTGGAGAAGCCTGGCCTAGATGTATCCTCACGGATTATTGGAGGAAAATAAATATTGATTCCATCTTGTGAATACTCACGCCATCTTGTATGGTGAGTGAATACTCACTCATCTTTTCCTATTTGTCATAGTGATAGAAATGTAGAAATTCCATTATTTCTGGGACCTCAAAATAATCACATTTTGGTCACTTTAGGTGTCGTCTTGTAAAAAGCTTAGAGAATGTATGTTTTTTAAATTAACATATAGTTTTATAAAAGGAGCCTGAAGTTTTATTAGATGTTCTGCAGATCGTTTGAATTATGTGATGGGGTATGGGTGTTTATATCAAGCATCTGTCCAGAAACAGTAGGCTAAATGGGAGTATGCTACTCTATGATTCCCTTCCCTATGCAAAATATGCTACTCTGATTCCCCTCCCCATGCAAAATACTTTGTTACAGCTAGCATTATCAAACTTCTACTGGAGTTCTGACCACTTGGAATAAGGCTGGTAGAATGGTTCATGATTTTGTGGTGGTTCAGTTGGACAGGACATGTTGTAGAACACAGTTGAAGCTTTGGGTACAAGTCATAGGTTGTGGATTCTAATGAGTTTCATTTGAATCATTGGGACCAGAAATATGGTTGTCATATGTAACTAGAAATTTAACTCTGGTCACCAATAGGAAAAGCTTGCAGTATACTCTTGTCACAGGAGTGACTAATATTTACAAGCTAACAGCACAACAGAGGTGCAAAGAGTGCCTATTTCAACATTCAAAAAGCTGCATCTTGTGCTGGGGTGCAGCATCAGTACCATGGGTGGGAGGGAAGGGGTAGCTATGCACGTGCAATCTGCTGCTTCTCCCCTGAAAAATATTTCACTGGGCAGTGGGTACAAAACAGATGCACTTTGTCTCTGTGGAGCAGAAAGCATAATTGACTACCAAGTCCAAATCAGAATTTGTGGGCCCTGGCTTTAATAACAAAAACTTTGGCATAAAAATAATCAAACCTGAAATCTAAGGGCTGCTTCTTGTTACTAGTTTCCTATAAGGAACTGACTTCTGTGGAGGAAAACAAGTGATTTCCTTCATGAGGTTGTAACTTTTATGACCTAACAAGGATGTGCATTATGTGTACATGCATCAGTTTACACACACATGTAGGAGCTTCACAGGTTGCAATGTATATACATATCAGAGATTCCTTAACAGAAGGAGCCTCATGTAAGAAATCTCATGCGAAGTGGAAGTTTTTTGGGGTGGCATGTAGATTTTTTTTGCCTTTTTTGTATATCTAATCTGAGGTTATACCTGGGTAAGACTTGAGTCAAGTTGTAGCTTGTTCACAGTAGTACTCTTTAGATTTCTTGATACTATTTGGCAAGGAAAAAAGAACTTGGATTTGATCCATTTTTATAAGATCTTTTCACCTAGATTAAATAAGGCAATAAGAGTTTGCTGAATGGAAAATATACATTTTGAAATAAATCATAAATACGATATTTCATTTCATTTATTACAGCGCTATACCGCCCTATAGCCGAAGCTCTCTGGGCAGTTTACAAAGATTAAAACCTTAAAAATACATTATAGAAACCATATACATACAAACATATAAACATACACAGAGAGAGACACATATCTAAAAACAATCAAAAACAAGAAACATTCAAAACCCAATTAAAACCTCATCATATGCTACCAAATGCCTGAGAGAAGGCTATAGTAAGGATGTGTGTTTCTTAGTCATTAATAGGTTTTTATTTTCTTGTCTGCAGGTAAGACTTTGAGTTTTACTTACTGTATTACTTAAGAGAGGCATATATTAAATTGTGAGATGGAGTGTCTTCAGCAGTAGTCCCAAAGACATAGGCACATGGATGCCTGGGAAACTGCAATGACTGATTCTCTGTTCAGCACCTAGGCCAACCTATGGCACGGGTGCCACAGCTGGCACGCAGGGCCCTCTCTGTGGGCACTCGAGCCATTGGTCACCAGATCGTGAAAAGACTGTCCCCTTCTGCAAAACACTAATGATCATGTTCTTTCTCACAGTGTGGAACAGAATGATTTTATTCTAGAATTCCTGTTACGGAATTCTTTTCTACATTGTTATCACATTTAAAAGATTTTGAAGAATGATGCACAGAGCATGGCTTGGATGTGAAGCCCTAATAGTTGATCTGAGTGCTGCATGTGTTGCTCTCAAACTAACGGAGTATGAGCCAAGGTTTGACAAATTATCAGCATGCATTAATTGTGCAAAAGCTTGTCCAATGCAAACTTTTACCTAATGCAGTGTTTGCAGTCCAAGACATAAAGTGTTTAAAATGTGTTAAGCACATTTCGTTTTCTTGTTTATCTTGCTCATCCTAGTACAGGTTGACTTTTACTTTTACTAATCCGACACCTGTAGAAGCAGGGAAAGGACCCGGGGTAAAGCTTGTCCCATACAATTTCAGTCTGGCATATACCGGTAATCATATTACAAGTTGAGAATCCCTTATCCAAAAATACATGTGCCTAATTATTTTAAAAGTTTGTATAAATTCCCTTCAGGCTATGTGTACAATGTAGTACTATAATAATTTTTTGAGTTGATTTTTTTTCAACAAAAAACTGTTTGTATCATTGAAAACTCTGTTACTGTGTTTTTCTTTTAAGACAAAAGATGTTAATTAGTTCGGACAACTGTATGAGTTATTTTTCTAAAACTAAAACCTTGGTATTCAGGTTTAGTTGCAGTGTTGGCACTTTGAAATAAATAAGTTGGTTTTGTGTTGCAGTTTGGGCACTCGGGCTCAAAAAGGTTCGCCATCACTGACCTAGGCTATAACAGGAACTCTGTCTTCTAGTAATTGTTTCCCTCTTGTTCCTTCTGAGTTTGCCTGTCTTTTTTCTTCAAGAAACTTTGTCTTTTAGAAATGAATGGTAGAACTTTGTTCTATCATTAGAGAAAACTCTTCCCTTCACCAGCAGTTATGCGAATTTTTAGACTTTTTTGTTGATGCGTTTTGTTGTGTGCTGTATACTTAGACTTTGCTAGGGAAAGTAATTTGACATGGGCAAGAAAACACTGGGCAGCTGGAAGCTTGAAAACTCCAGCTGTAAGTCACATTGCAGTCAGTTGCTCTAATCAGGGAATTGCTGGGAGATAAATTACATGGTGGTGGCTGCTGTGGTCTTTTCAGTTGTATTTTTATAACTGTGTCCGGAAGACAAATGCTCTCTTCTGGGCAGAAATTGAATATGCATGGATATGGCAAGAAAAAGCAGAAATAGAATTCTTTAGGCAAGTTTTTTTTTCAGTTTCCTTATTGCTTTACATTCATAAACAGACATTCTAACATCTGCCCAAACATCCTTACAGTTGAAAAGGAGCCAGGTACGAAGATTGTGCAGCAAAATTGATGACGGCTCTAAAGAACTTATGTAGTGGAGTAACAGAACAGTCTTGTATGAAAACGCTACAAAATGGGTAAAATCAACATGGTTGGAGCAGCAGGATTACATAAGCCTGCTGTGGTCCCAATTTGTAATTCGTTATAACAGGAACCGAGCTATTTACGTATAGTCCAGTATGCATAGGCCTGAAAAACTGCAGTTCTCACCACTTCTTATGAGATGAGATTTTACAAGAAAGTTTTACAATTGTTTGATGTTCAAATATAATCTGATTGCAAATGAAGTATGGTTAGGTAAGTTGTTACATGTTCATGTCCTGGCATAGACCTCAAGCTAGCAGAAAATGTGCCTAGGAATGCTAGGTGTGCTGTATTAATGTTCCGTTGATTTTTCTTTATAGTAGAACAGCATGCCATACCAAATTTATGAGTGAGTTTCCCTCTGTTATTCCTGGCTATTTGATCAGAATGATTGGTTACTTTGGAATAAATTTCTCTCCCTCTCTGGATTGGTTTTTTTTTTTTACAAGGTATAGTACATGAAATTGAAACTGAAAGGTCTAGTCTTAGGTACATATTTTCCCCTTGCTACTGTATTAGATTTTAATTTTTGTTTGTTTATTAATTACTATTAATTACTATTTTTAAAATTTTCATTGGGGTCTGCTATTTTCCGGTCCTCCTTTTCCTCTAATTATCTAACCAATTCACTATTTAGTAACTACTGCTTTAAAAGGTCACCAGCTACTGCTTGATTTCTGCTGAACTCATACTGCTCTACCACCCATTTGCCATCTTGCCAAATGTTTGCCGTATGCTTGCTTAGTACATACAGTACAAGTTAGCTCCATGGTGGTGAATCATTTGAGGGTGATTCAGGACAAGTTTTGGCCTTGTGCAAGTTACCAAGAAACCCTGTTGACTCGCAGTCTGTGTGAATGCTGTAATTCTGCAGAATGTGGTATTGCATGGAGTTCTGCTTCCTGAAAATCTCATTTCCATTACAGTTCCAAGTTTATTGCCATTACAGCTGCAAAGATATATGTGTGTGTGCGCGTGTGCAATTCCTATTGAAATTGGAGGCAACTGAAAGAAATTTCCAGTGGTCTAGGAAAGTCTAGGACTTCAGCTAGCAGACAATGGGCTCAGTCAGGAGAACTGTAAGGACTCCTCTCTTAATGGCATGTTTTAATCTGCTTCCCTTCCCTCTAGGGTCCCTCTCTTTTCCTCTCTGGAGAAGGCTGGACTGAAAGAAAGAAACCAAAGTGCAAGAGCTAGAGGAAGAAGTCTCCTCCCTCTCGCACATCTGGTCTCAACCTAGCTTTACATTTGCCTTGGAAAATAGGAAGGGAGAGAAGCCAGAAATACCAACCTGTGAGGAAGAAAGGAATATGCCTACAGTCAGGAGAGGATTGCCTGGATTTGCTAGCAGGGGCCTGGTCTATCACATTGCATTCAAAGTGACCAGATTTTTTTTCCTACTGTGAGTTTATTTGAAGTTTTAAAAAAAATTAAAAATCACCCAAAAATGTCACCCTACAAAGCTGTGTTTTTTTTCCCTATGGATGTGGTTTGGATCATACCAGTTATACAGAAAGTGCACATTCTTATATTCCCAAAAGCTTATTGGATACCAAATCTGTAGAGTATAAGTAGTGGTAGTTGCACCTTAATCTCTATAACTCTATGGACAAGAAAATGCTACTTTTTAAGATTTAAAGATGGAGGTTTCAGAAACCTGGAGGACATACTACCTATCAAAGTCAGCCATTGTGGGATATTCGTGGCATTACAGACCAAAGAAACTGTAACTCTGTCATTCATTATCCAGTTTAGCATTTTTTTTTAGTAACATGCCCGTGCTTTGAATGTAATTGAATGTTGGGCTTGAACTATACGTGGAGCAGAATGATAGAATAGGCTGTACCAGTATATGCTGCAAGTGAGAGATGCCTTTTTTTAATGCTTCCCCGTGTAACCCTCCCCCCCCCCCCCGGGAGTAGAAAGCTAACTTCAGGCCAATATGGTGTAGTAGTTAGAACATCAGACTAGGAGATCCGGGATCTAGTCCCCCACTCGGCCATGGACAGCAGGTCCAAGAGGGAGGAACTAGTCCCTTGATTGCCCAAAGTTGCCCACCCCTGATCTAGAAACTCACCAGTCCCATAAATGAGAGCTCTTCTTTTAGATTTTTAGGACTTTATAACAAGAAATACTTAGGAAATATATTGGGCAGGTTCACACGTCCTTTCCTTTCTTCCTCACAGGTTGGTATTTCTGGCTTCTCTCCCTGTTTTCCAAGGCAAATGTAAAGCTAGGTTGAGACCAGATGTGTGAAAGGGAGGAGACTTCTTCCTCTAGCTCTTGCACTTTGGTTTCTTTCTTTCAGTCCAGCCTTCTCCAGCTAATGCACCCTGTGAATAACCAATGGTGAGTTGGTTGTTCACAGAACAACCCGTGGTGCACCCAAAAGACGATTGAGGTCACCATGGGTGGCGTAGTGGCTAGAGTGTTGGACTGGGACTCGGGAGATCTGGGTTCTAGTCCCTGCTCGGCCATGAAACTCACTGGGTGACTTTGGGCCAGTCACTGACTCTCAGCCTAACCTACCTCACAGGGTTGTTGTAAGGATAAAATGGAGAGGAGGAGGATTATGTAACCCACCTTGGGTTCCTTGCAGGAAAAAAGGCGGGGTATAAATATAATAAATAAAAATAAATAAATAAATGGGTTGTCCTCCTACTCCTTCCCCCTTGGTCCTCCAGCCAGACTTGGCAGCTAAAGCCGCCTTGTCTGCTCTCCCCACTGTGATTGTGAGGCCTTTTTCACTCGCCACAATTTTTTTTGCCCTTTCCCCACCTTTTTTTCGCAATCTCCCAAGTTGACAACCAGTGACAGCCCCTCCAAAGTGCCCGAGTGGCACATTGGAGGGGCTGTCACTGGTTCACTACCCATTTTTTTTAAGCACAAGAAATTGGCGCAAAAATTTTTGTTAATTTTTTTAGTCAAACTTGCACAAGTGTGGAGGTGCAAAGCTGCAAGTGATCTTTGCTTGCAAAAGAGGGTGGTGAGTAGATCACCCTTTTCATGGTGAGATCCTCCAGGTTTTTTGGTTGGACTGGGCTCTTCTCAGTGTCCTCACACTTTTCCACACTTTCCTGATTCTCTAGGTGCTCAGGAAGGTGCAAAAGTGCGAGCCACTACACTTATGGGAGCATGGAGTTTTGACAGCTAGCTTTCAAAACTCAGGCTTCCCTTTAAAATGGGTTTTTTGACAGGGACATATACATTTCCCATATCAGACCCCCACAAGTGTGCATATCTGTACTTGCGCAAGTCCACCTAAAAAACATTTTTTAAAAAGTGGTGAAAAAATTGTGCACATTTCTTGTGCTTAAAACATAATTTTAAAAAGGGGTTGTGGACCAGTGACAGCCCCTCCCATGTGCTGCTTGGGCACTTCAGTGGGCCTGTCAACTCTGAGATTGTGAAAAGCAATCTCCGGGGGAAAGGGGCGGAGCTGCGGCAAGTGAAAAAGGACTCATAATCTTGGTGTGGGACACCAGGCCAGTGACAGTTGCTCAACCGTGCTGCTTGGGCATCGGTGGGGCGGCTGTCACTGGTGGTGATGGCCCAGGTGAGCTCGGCAAGAGCAGCAAGGGTTTTTTGCCACTCTTGCCAAGGGGTTCACTCGCTGCTTCCTGTAACCCACAGTGGGGTCAGTTGCTCAAATTCGGATGACATGACAACCTAGTGTGGGTTCAACAGCCCCAAGCACAAGCCGTTGGTAGTCAGGGTGGCTTGTTGCCCTCAAACAAGCCACCCTGTGGGAAGAGGTCCAGGTTCTCACAACACAACCACCCACTGTGGCTTGTCACCCACAATGGGTTGTTTTGTGCGAACCCAGTCATTTCCTATTATGCTATTTAGATCTTTAAAGTGTTACAATGCTTTCCCTTATAACAACAATAATAATAACTTTTAAAATTCAACAGTTTTTCATGTGATGTAAGAAGTACATTTTTAATAAAAATGAAAACTAGAATTTTCCGTTACTAATTCTTGTCAATACAAAACCAAAATTGAATCCATCCTAGAACAATTTCTGGTGTACTCTTTGTTTGAAGTGTATTAATCAGCTGTAGATAGTTAACTGGTAGCTAAAGACTTCCTAGATACTGGAACAACAGGTTGATAACACTCAGCAAAGCCCACATTTGTAATGACCTGGTCAGAGAATGTATTTAGTCTGCTAGTTGGTCCACTGAGCTGAACTAAATGGATTTTCCAGCTGTCCTTAATATCCATCTAGAACAGTGTTCTCCAACCTGGGGTCTCCAGATGTTTTTGGCCTACAACTCCCAGCATTCCCCAGCTAGCTACGCTGCCTGGGGCATGCTGGGAGTTGTAGGCTAAAAACATCTGGAGACCCCAGGTTGGAGAACACTGATCTAGAATGTGCAAAGTAGTTGTAACAATACTCATAGCACTCTGATATTGCTACCTCTTGCTCACAAATGGGCATCCTGAAAATCTTTGCTTCAGTTTAAGGTGTTTGTCCTTTCCCAGTTGTGAAAATAAGCTTGGAATTCTGAGAGTGCTCAAATAAAGAGGAGCCATTGTCCACTGGTAGAGTATGTGCTTTGCATGCAGACGGTGCCAGGTTCAATCCCTGGCATCTCCTATTGAAAGGGTAAGGCAGCAAGTCATGGGGAAGACTTCCGCCTAAGCCTCAGAGTAGACAATAGTCGATTACATGGGCATTTAGTCTGACCTGGTGTGAAGAAGGCTCCTTAGTTTTCTATTGGGTTTTTAGTGGTCAGAATAGGTGTTTAATGTGCTGAGCTGAGCTGCTTGCTATTACTTACTGGGCTAGTATTTTCTTTACTTCCACCCTTTCTGCTTAGAATTCCCTTCCCTCGCTTGTTGACCTGTATAACAACTGATCCTTGCAAAAAATATTCCAAAGCATTAATTAAAATAGAATGAATTACAGTAATACCTTGGATTGCAAGTAACTTGGTTTGAGAGTGTTTTGCAAGACAAGCAAATTTTAAAATATTTATTTAATTTATTTTTTTACTTGATATACAAGCGACGTCTTGCAATACAGGTACTGTAGTACAGCTTAAATTAAAAATCTCTGTACAAATTTTTTTGGGGGGATTTCGTTTTGATATAAGAGTGTTTTGGATTACAAGCACGTTTCCGGAACGAATTATGCTCTCAATCCAAGGCATGACTGTATGTAAATCTTCACTTATTTACTTGTTCTTTGTGAATTTACAGGCACACAGAATTTTGTTTTCCTTTGTACACCGTTTTGAACAAAGCCTTGGCTGTAGGGTTCCAAAGCCATTAATATTTTCCTGGCTGTCTTCAAATAGTGTTCCAAGGCTAGACAGAAACATTCATATTTCATTAAAATTTTGTAGTGCGTTGAAGTTCATAAGTAATGTTCTGGAAATTCTTTTCATGCATTGTGGAACAAAGGCTTTCTACCCTTCTCATACTTTTGGTTTTTTTGTTCCAGAAGATTTAGGCTGCAATCCTATCCTATACACTAGCCAGGGAATCTATCCTATTAAACTCAGTAGAACTTTCTTCTGAGTATACCACTGCATTCTAAAATAGGATTTTAATGTGTCTTAGCTCAAGGTTATATTCATTCAATCATTCATTTATTCATTGAGAGATTAACTACAAAAAGCGCTTTATAACAATGTCCAACCCCATAAAACTTTTTAAGGCTTCAAATTGTATTTCAGTGTTTCTCATAAAGAAAATATACTTGTAATCTATAGCTTTATTTTAGTCCCTGTTTAAAGTTTGATCTTGGCATGATGCTTGTTATAACTAAGAATTTATTTTTCTTAATAAATTGTTGCAACTTTCACGTCTCTAATTCTGACTAACATCCTGCTGAGGCAGCAAGTTAGTATCTGCCTTATTTTTGCACCCAAAATAACCTTAAATATGCTATTGGTGGTTTCTCATTAAAGTACCATTGATACAGTTCATTATTTTAACATTTATACAACTTTATGTTTATTTTGAGTTTATTTTGTTTGGAATTTAGGTTTATAGTGTCCAATCCTTGCTTCAAAGCATTGGTAAGATCTTATGGATTGCATTCTCTGGGGGCAGTTTGACTCCTGCATGATTTATCTTCAGTGTATTTGTGCTTGAGACATCAGTTCTGAGTCTGCAAAAATGGAAATCTATAATCTGAGAACTAGAATTACATTTAACATAAAGGAGTCTTCCTGTAACATCTCATTTTTCTTTCTTAAGACTAATTAAGGATGAATTCATTGTAAGGAACTGAAATACTCTAAACTTGAAATTGCTGTGATTTTTAGCTGTGGATTTGCCCTTTGCAATTATGTGGCACTTATCAGAAGTCTGCAGTGGAGGTGCTGGCAGTTGTGTTTGGTAGCTGCTGAATAGTGTAGATTATACTGAACTGTATCAAAGAGTCAAAGGTAGAAAGAATGTCTCAGAGGAAATAGCATCGGTGTTAGCAATATTTGAGATTGGATTGAGGCATAAGCATAGGTTACAGTAGTAGTTTCCCAGTTTTATTCAGATTTTTTAAACATTCTTTTGATTTTCACATGTATGGGATTAAAATAGATTAGAATTTTAGAAGTCCTTGATTTCTTTTCGCATTATCCTTATCATTTGTATTGGTAAATGAAAATCATGCAACATTGCTTGGTGGATGGATGCAGTAGAACCCTCAAAATACAGATTGCCACTTCATCTGGTAGAAAAATATCCTCTGGTTGTAGATTTCACCCTGAACTCTTTTAATTACTGACTGGGTTTGCATGACACCACAACCCATCATGGGGTTGTTACCCACAATGGGTTGTCATGTTCTGTGAACCTGGACTGATTCCCACAAGCTGGCTTATTCATGGGTAACAAGACACCCTGACAACCCATGGGTTGTTCTAGGGGTTGTCATCATCATCAGGCGATCACTCGTGACCGAGTAAGATTGTCTTCCGGGATAAAAGGAGGAAATTCTAAAGAAGATTGTGTAGACTCTAGCGATGGGTCCGTAAGTGACTGTGGAGGCCAATTCTAGATCCACACAGCTTCCCACAGTGAGGACACAGGTTACCAGATAGGAGATGGTCCTGTAAAGGATTCATTTGACGTGCTTTTCGCTTAGCACGTTTCTCCCTTTCACCTTGCACTCGGGCTTCTTCAAAGTCCATTGAACCTTTGTGAAAGGCCAGCCTCCATTTAGATCGTTCATGGGCCAGAGCTTCCCAGTTTTCGATATTTATATTGCATTTTTTTAGATTAGCCTTATGAACATCTTTAAACCTCTTATATTGACCACCGATATTCTGCTTTCCATCCTTGAGTTGGGAGTAAAGTAACTGCTTTGGGAGACGGCAGTCAGGCATTCGAACAACATGACCGGTCCACTGAAGTTGGCGTTGAAGGATCATTTTTTCAATGCTAGTAGTCTTTGCTTCTTCCAGTACACTGACATTTGTTCGCCTATCTTCCCAAGTAATTTGCAGGATTTTCCGGAGGCAACGTTGATGAAATCTTTCAAGGAGGTGGAAGTGACGTTTATAGATAGTCCATGTTTCGCAGGCATACAATAAAGTTGGTAATACAATGGCTTCATAAACCAGTGTTTTGGTCTTCTTACAAATATCCCGATCCTCGAGCACTCTATGTTTCATTCGAGAAAATGCGGCACTTGCGGAGCTCAAACGATGCTGGATTTCACTGTCGATGTTAGCTGTAACAGAAAGATAGCTGCCAAGATAGAGAAAATGATCGACATTTTCCAGTATTGTCCCACCAAGCTGGATAGATGGCATCACCAAAGGATTGGCTTGCACTTGCTGATGAAGCACTTTGGTTTTTTTGATGTTAAGTGAGAGACCAAGATTTTCGTATGCTTCTGCAAAAGCATTTAGGATAGTTTGGAGATCATCCTCTGAATGTGCGGAGACCAAATTATCATCAGCATACTGAAGTTCCACAACGGAGGTTGTAATTACCTTACGTTTTGCTTTCAGCCTGCTGAGATTAAAAAGCTTTCCATCTGTTCGATATATAATTCCCACACCAGTGGGAAGTTTCCCCTTGACAAGATGTAAAACCATGGCGATGAAAATGGCAAATAATGTTGGGGCGATAACACATCCCTGTTTAACACCTGATCCCACTTTAAATGGAGCACCATGAGAGCCGTTGTCCAAAACCGTTGCCGTCATGTTGTCATGGAGAAGTCGCAAGATATTCACAAATTTATTGGGGCATCCCATTTTCATAAGGATAGTCCAGAGAGCTGTACGGTCTACAGTATCAAAGGCCTTAACCAAATCGATAAATGCCATATAAAAGAGTTGATTTTGCTCCCGGCATTTTTCTTGGAGCTGACGTGCAGTAAAAATCATGTCTACTGTCCCTCTAGAGGGGTGGAAACCATATTGAGTTTCAGGGAGGATCTCTTCTGAAATAGATAGAAGACGGTTTGCGAGAATCCTAGCAAATATTTTACCTGCGGTTGCTAAGAGAGAAATGCCCCGATAGTTTCCACAGTCTGTTCTATCACCCTTCTTAAAGAGGGTGATAATTATGGCATCCCTGAAGTCTTCTGGGATCTCTTCTCTTATCCAGATTTTTTCGATGAGTTTATGAAGATGTTGTACAAGTTCGGGGCCCCCTTCTTTAAAGATTTCAGCAGGAATCCCATCTGGTCCACTAGCTTTGTTGTTCTTCATTTGATTAATGGCTTTTTTTACTTCATCCAAAGTGGGGAGTATTGCAAGTTCCTCTTTAATTTGTTTTTGCGGGATTTGCGAAAAAATCTCATTATCCACCTTAGATTTACGATTTAAAAGGTCATAATAATGCTCTTTCCAGTGCAGTGCAATAGACTCTTTGTCTTTTAAGAGTTTGGTGCCATCTTTTGATTGTAAAGGGTTTGTACCATAGGTTTTTGGTCCATAAATGGCCCTTGTGGCCTTAAAAAAGCCCCGTGCATCATGAGATTCTGCAAGTTGTTGAATTTCTTCAGCTTTCTTTTTCCACCAAGCGTTCTTAAGTTCTCTTGTTCTTCTTTGGACCTCAACCTTTGCGCTAGCGTAGGTTTTTTTCTTGGCAGCGCAGTTAATATCATTTTGCCATATTTGGAAGGCTTTCCTTTTTTGGTCAATTATATATTTAATCTCATTATCATTTTCATCAAACCAATCCTGATGTTTCTTAGTTTCATATCCAATAGTTTGTTCACAAGCTGCAGTAATGGAGGTTTTCAGCTTAGACCAATGGTCCTCAATGTTGTCAGGAGGTTCCGTAGGTAGATGTTCCTTAAGAAGTGATTGAAGACGAGTTTGCTTAATAGGATCTTGAAGGACTTGGATGTTCATTTTACGCCTTGGTTTCCTTCCTTGAAGCCTACGTTGGGGAGCAATGTTGATAACCATTGTGGACCGGATTAGTCGGTGGTCTGTCCAGCAGTCGTCGGCACTCACCATGGCCCTAGTAAGAAGTACATCGCGGCGATCTCTAACACGGACAATTACATAATCCAGAAGATGCCAGTGCTTTGACCGTGGGTGCTGCCATGATGTTTTAAACTTATTCTTTTGTCGAAAGAGCGTGTTTGTGATAGTGAGATTATGCTCTGCACATATAGACAAAAGTAGGAGTCCGTTCGGGTTGCTATTACCAACTCCGTCTTTTCCAATAGTTTCTGGCCATAAATCAAAGTCACGCCCGACTCTTGCGTTAAAATCGCCCAGGAGGATAATTTTATCCTCCTTAGGTATCTCTGACAGGAGAGTGTCCAACTGGCTGTAAAAACTTTCCTTGATGTCATCATCAGCATCTAATGTTGCTGCATAAGCGCTCAAAATAGTTACCTGTTGGTTATTGGCGAGCTTTAATCGGAGAGTTATCAGGCGTTCGTTAATGCCAGTAGGAACTTCTGACAAAGAGTTCACTAGTTCATTTTTGATGGCAAAGCCTACACCATGTATTCGTCGGTCCTGCTCAGGTAGTCCTTTCCAGAAGAAGGTATAACCTCCTTTTTCTTCTTTCAACTGTCCCTCTCCTGCCCTTCGAGTTTCTTGAAGTGCTGCTATGTCAATTTTAAACCGTCTCAGCTCCCTTGCAATAATAGCAGTCCTACGCTCAGGGCGTTCACTATCTATGTTATCCAGCAATGTCCGTATATTCCATGTTCCAAAATTCAAATGTCTTTTTCGACCGCTAAAATGGTGACCCCACTGGACACGGTAATCCAGTCAGGGGAGAAAGAGGTAGACTATGTTTAGGGCACCTTTTCTAGCCCCCTCCCCATACGGGGTGAGCAGAGTGGATCCTAAATAGGGCTGCTCAGTCATGGATACAGCTGCCGAGCTGCTCGACTACCTCGTTCCTTGAACAGGGCGACTGAGTCTGCATCCACCGCCCATGTGCTGGTCCATGACTAGGGGCTTCCAGATTCACAGTCCTGCCCCCGTCGCCATTCGCCAGTCGCCATGGGACTTTTTGTTTGTTTGTTTGTTTGTTTGGGTTGGGTTGGGTTGGATGGGTTGGGTTGGAAGACGCCTGTGCGTGAAACTGTTTTATGTGGGGAGATCGGTGCACAACGAATCACCACACAAACTTGACAGAGTACGGCAGAGATCCAATGGCACGGTTACCCTGACGATTGGAAAACCATTCTCTGCTGCAGCCTTCATCCGCCTTCACAGCCGTTGTAATTTAGGTTTAATTATCTTCCGCCTGTTCTGCCGTTGAGGACTTTATGTTTTGGATCGTTCTTTGTCTGGTTCCTCTCCCCGGACCTTACCGCCATGGGTGACCCTACTGGGAGTACATAGCTCCCGACGGCATTGCTCACAGGATTCATCGGAACACGCAAGCCCACTCACCACTTCAAGGTGACGATCCGGCGAGGGGTAGGGGTTGTACCCACTATGGGTTGTCATGTTGTCTGAACACAGGTGACCAATGCCATCGTGAGTATCAGGAATCAGCTAATGAGCTACTTGGCGCTCTTGCCAAGCTTGCCGGGGCACCTGCCAGTGCCAACCACCCTATAAGTGCCCAAGCAGCACTTGCGGGCATCTGGCACTGGCATGCTGTCCTCCCTGCCATGATTGTGAGCTGTTTTCAGCTCGCCATGGCTTTTTTGCCGTTTACCCTTTTTCCCCCAGAGATCATGAAAGCTGTCTTGACAGTTGGCTTTTGCAATCCCTGTTTTGACAGCCACTGACAGGCCCTTCAAAGTGCCTAAGTGGCACCTTGGAGGGGCTGCCTGTGGCTGTCAAACCATTAAAAAAAGAATTGTGTACACTAGGTTCACAAATATTTGTTCGTTCTATTTTTTAAAAATTATTATTATTTTGCCTCACTTGTGCAAGTGCAGAGGTGCGCAGTTCCATGAGTGCAGAAATTTGAAACCTCTGCTGGGTCAATGCCCTGGGAGGTGCCTGCTTCCAAAGTGCAGCAGGTACCAACCCCAGACATTGACCCAAAAAGGGTCCAAATAAGGAGTTTCTTCCCTTTGCTTACTATTGACAGCTGTCAAAAGGCAAGCTGTCAAGGGAAAGCAAAGGCGCGAGTGATCTTAGCTCACGAAAAGGGGGTGATGTGATTTACACCCCCTTCACAGCGAGATCCTCATATCTCTTTTTTATTATTTATTATTCAGGGTGATGCACGACTCTAGCTGCTTGGGAAAGTGCAAAAGTGCATCCCACCCCCTTTTCTTGGAGTCCCCTTGAAAAGGGTTTTGACGGGGCAATATCTCCCCCTTAGCAATGTGATCATGTTACTTTTAAGTCTTGAACTGACACTTCTCAGTGCCCTCCACCTTTTCAACACTTCCCCGAATCTCCAGCTACTCCAGAAAGGAGAGATATTGACACACACACACACCGCTTTCTGTGGCTCCTTTTCGGAGCACTTGCATTGAACCTAGTGACAGTAACCCACCCCATAGTTATTTCTAAATTGATTTATTGTAATAATCTGCTTTATGTTGGGCTTCCTTTGAGGCAAATTTTATTTATTTATTTAATTTGTACCCCACCTTTCTCCCTAAAAAATGACCCTCAAGGCAGCTTACAGACACAATTAAAGTTGATTAAAACAATAACATGATGCATTAAAATACAATAAAAACATAACAGTTACAGAATAAAAAAATAAAAAACCCAACCCAAGAGACCCACTTACAGGCCAAAGGCCTTCTACTATAAAGCGGTCTTTGCCTTCCAGTGGAAGGACAGCTGAGAGGGGTGAACCTAGCATCACTTGAGAGGGAGTTCCACAAACTGGGAGCGGCCACCAAAAAGGCCCTTTCTTGGGTCGCCACCAAACACGCCTCTAAAGGCTTCTTCAGAAGATCTTAATAACCAGGCAGGTTCATATGGGAGAAGGTGGACTTTCAGGTAGCTTGGTTCAAAGCTGTATAAGGCTTTATAGGTCATAACCAGCCCTTTGAATTCTGCCTGGAAACAGCCAGTGAAGCTTGTGATACTTCTTTTGCACAAGTTACATTGGTTGCCAATTTGTTTCTGGTCTGGTTTCAAAGTGCTGGTTATTACCTTTAAATCAGGGGTGTTGAACCTCTTTCATGCCAAATGCCGACTTCCATTTCAGAGAAGCTCTCAGGCTGCATTCCAGTGGTGGGCGTGGCCGAAGGCAAAAGGGGCAGGGCCAAAATACTCAAAATATCAGCATATTTTAGCTTAAAGCTTTTAGTACCAGTAACTACGCCTTAGGAGAGGCATTTTAGCCTTTTAGAACAGGGGGGGGGGAACTGCAGAAAATCTGGGAACCCCCCCCAAACAATTGGTAGTGGGGGAGAAGGAGGTGGGGCCAGGGGAAGGGGGAGTGCAATCCTATATATCAGTGTTCTCCAACCTTGGGTCCCCAGATGTTTTTGGCCTACAACTCCCAGCATGCCCCAGCCAGCATAGCATGCTGGGAGTTGTATGCCAAAAACATCTGCGGACCCAAGGTTGGAGAACACTGATATATATGTTTACCTAGAAAGAAGACTCAATGAGTTCAGTGGGACTTACGGTACTTCCTGGCAAGTGTGCATAGGATTACAACCTGAATCTTCTTGTCTAGTTACAACAGCATAACCTATGGGTATTTTACTTGACAGGAATGAAACAGCTGTTTTTCAGAGTTGCTGCTATTTGCTAAGTTGGTTACATTTAATTAGAAGAGATATAGTCAAAGAACGTTTAGCTGCTTTGCAAGTTTCATCTTTTTCATGGTTTCTTTCGCAATTACAAATTGAAAATAAAGGTTCTGTTAAGTCACAACCCTTATCGACTTTATTGCAAAATCATCACAGCTACAAATCTGTCTCTGAGAATTAAGGGAGTCTTTCTTCACTGAGGCAATATTCCACAACATTAGATAGAGTTGGAAGGAGCCTACAAGGCTATCGAGTCCAACCCCCTGTTCAATGCAGGAAACTAGAGGAGGGGTCTCCCATCCAAGTAATAACCAGGCCTGACCCTGCTTAGCTTTCCACGCTCAGACAAGCTGAGCCACAGGCCTTTAAATCACAGCATGTGCTGGGTGCGATTTCCATAATCACCGCCTGGGTGTGGCTTGTCATGTCATCTGAACCTGGGCAGCGTGGCTTGTTGAGGGGGAAAAAACCCTCCAATAACCCTACAACAGTCAGTGGGTGGCTTATTTTGATTGTGCGAACCAGCCCAATATAACTATCTCAACCCCAGTTCTGCTGCTAGTCTTACCCAATAGCAGAATGAACATAAGCACTTAAAGGCACAATCCTATGCATGTTTAGACAGAAAAAAGTCTTACAACTCCCCGCATTCCCCAGCCAGCCATGGAAGCTATAGGACTTTTTTCTGTCTAGACATGATAAGGATTGTGCCCTAAATGTTGTTATACAGCAATAGCTCATGAACAAGTTGTCATAAGCCAGCATAAAACCATTTACAAAGGTGGTTTGCCCTCCAGTCAACACACAGTGAAAATACTGGAGCTTTCTTTTGCTTTATATAGGTCTACACCTTGCCTGTATGCCACTTCAGGAAGGTGCAGTCCAAAAAGTTTTCCTTTTTTAAATCAAACACTATGTATGTATACTTTGGCACCACAAGGAAATTTTGCAGAAAATGAATCAGACCACCTGTGAGTTATTTTCATTAAGCAGGCTCCTAATCCTTTCATGCATGTCAGAAACATTAGTATACTTTAACAGCAACTATTGTACAAAGGGTACAGAGTTTAAACCTATTCTCTTTTGACAAGCCCATTATACTGCACTTTCTTTAGATGACAAAACTAGGAAAATCAGATACAAAATGGATTACATCAAAATTTGAAGATAGAAAGACAACTGCGGGGCCTGGAGGTGGGAAGAAGACAGAACAGGACATATATAAATCTCAGTAGTCAACCATATACTGTCCAAGTTAACTGCATTATATCTAGTACATATGGAAAATGTACCAGCACACAAAAATTGTATTTGTGGTATTCATTCATAAAAGGTTCAATAGTTTCACAGAATATAACAGCTGCTGAAAAAGCCACAAACATCAATGGGGCCTTTTAAATGTATTTTACCACGGAATATTTCAATCCCTATCTCTGAATCATAACTACTGTATGTGGAGAATGTATCATAAAATAAGGAGGAAGTCCCACATACCAAAGTCTAGGCGTCTTGACATTTAAATACTGTTTTATGAGATGGTTTACCACAAAATACAAGGCTGTGTTTTCTTCATAAGCAGCTTGTCAAGATGATGGAGAACTTTCCACCGTATTTGCATTAAAGTGATAATCAAAGGCCACTTTACATGTTATAATTTCAATGTGTACATGTTGCAGAACTGTGATCTCTACCTGCTAAAATGTAACCTTTTCTTTCTACCGTCTCATGCACATCACAGAACATGGATGGAAGATCTGGGATAAGCATGGCATCACACAGGATTTTTCCACGGCATGTATTAGGTGACACACATATATACCTGAAATGCTAGTGTCAGTGAGTATGCAATGCCAATTTGTAACGTATAATCATTAAAATGTTTGTATGTGCAGCAGCCTTAAGTACAGAGAATGAAGCTGCTGGCAGATCAAGATTTTATTTTTATTTATATTTATATTTATTTATCGCCCATCTGGCCGGCAACCGGCCACCCTGGGCAATGTACACAGAATAAAAGCAATAAAATACATTTAAAACAATATTAAAATTTTAAAATCTTAACCCATCCCATATTCCTGCCTGAACAACCAGGTTTTTAATGAGCGACGGAAGCTCAGCAGAGAGGGGGCATGGCGGAGGTCACTCGGGAGAGAGTTCCACCGTACGGGGGCCGCCACAGAAAAGGCCCTCTTCCTCGTCCCCACCAGTCTAGCTGCTCTGGCTGAAGGGACAATGAGAAGGCCATCCGTGGCAGATCTTGTTGAGTGGCCCACTTGGTGTTGCTGGAGACGCTCCATGAGATAGACTGGACCGGAGCCGTATAGGGTTTTAAAGGTCAAAACCAACACCTTGAATTCGGCTCGGCAAACAACTGGTAGCCAGTGCAAATCCTTCAGCACTGGCGTGATGTGATCCCGCCGGCGGCTGCCTTTAACCAGGCGAGCCGCCGCGTTCTGTACCAGCTGTAGCTTCTGAACCGTCTTCAAGGGTAACCCCACGTAGAGCGCATTACAGTAGTCTAGGCGAGAGGAGACCAAGGCATGAACCACTGATGGGAGCAGGTGATTAGGAAGGTAGGGGTGCAGCTGCCGTATCAGATGAAGTTGATACAGCGCCACCCGGCTCACAGCCGCCACCTGAGCCTCCATGGACAGCTGGGAGTCTAGAATGACCCCCCAAGCTGCGGACCTTCAGGGGTAGATGTACCCCATTCAGCACCAGGTCAACATTCAACATTCCCTAACCTCCCTTTGTCCCCCACCAGCAGCAAGATGTTGCCTGGTGAGAGACTGGAATTATCTAATAGCCCCATTTGTACTGAAGCAAGAATGGTTTTATTAGATAAGGTTGCTGCATCATGTGCCTTCAGTCCATACCCTGGGACCATTTATGAAATAAGAAGAAGCAAAAGTATGGAAGCATATTGACTAAAAACAGTGTCCGGTTTTCCTCTTTTCAAATAACTGTACAGGCTAAGTTATTGTTTTGTTTTTTTAAAATAGCCTCCGTAGTAGTATAATTGCTTTATGCCCATAACTACCAGAAAGGCCAACATAATCAAACTGTACTTTTTGGTACTGTATGAGTCAGCCCTGAACTGCATAATACTTACCGGTAAACAGCAGAGAGAAGCTAAAGGCCTTTACTTAAAAGTTTTGTTTTTTAAAGTTTCAGGATTAAAGATATAAAAAGCTAAAGGGATTGAGAAAAAAAGTGGTGTGCCACAGCATCCTAAAAAAGTGAGGGGATGTATGTAGTATATATGTCTATACGCATGAAACTGCATTGTGTGCAGGTCAATTCAAAATCACCACAAAATTGCTGTATGAAATCTATGAAATAAGCCACCATAGCTTATTTTGATTGTACGAACGTGGTCATTGTATTTGTTATGGGCAATCATGCTTTATCACACCAAACAATTTCATTAGTAGCCCATGATAATAAAATGATACAGGTTTAAGGATGTTTGGGGGAAGAGGGTTGTGCTGAAATAAACCAGATGTCATGTTTGCTTTAAGTTTCATCTTTTTAAAGTCAAATTGTCTATTCTCCTCACATGCACATTCAGCAAGGTGTGTGCATTCATTCATTCATTCATTCACACAATGCATGTAGAAACTTGTAGTAATCAAGCCCTTCCTTCCTTCCTTCCTTCCTTCCTTTCATTATTTATATGCCACCTTTCAGGATACAAATCCTACCAAGTTGGTTACAAGTAACATAAAAGTAATAAAATCACAATAAACAATATTAGCATTTTTTTTAAAAAAATAAATCATCAGGATACTTCCCACAAGCCAGTTGGTGGAAGATGGCCCTGCGGATAGGAGAGTCCATCTGGAACGGGAACAGGTGTCTGGTGTTATCCTCCTCTAACTACCTCTTTTCCTGGCATCCTTCCTACAGGGTAGTTGATGGTAGATAGCCCTGTGGAGTGCGGGGGGGGGGGGTCCAGCTGGAGCAGGCTCCGAGGTCTCCTTCGCCTCTCTCCCCCTCTTCTTAATGTGTGAACATGCACCAAGTCTCGTGTCCTCTCTAGAAGATGGCGTTGATGTGCTCTCCACACTAAAGGATCATTCTTACTCTCTCATACAAGCTCCAGTAGATTAAGAAAATGATTGGCTACACTTGAGAACTGTTATCCAAATATCTGGGGCTTAGTTGTACCCTTTTTAGTGTGCTGGCGTTTGAGGTAGAGGGCCTCTTCAAAGAGCTGCATATTTAAAGAAATTGTCATCGGAATGTTTCAGTACTGGATGCCCAGATTGCCTGCCATCCAGTGATAAGCTGAGCTATGAGGTGTAGCTCAGTGTCTAGGGGTATTATCTTCTCAAAACTCAACTTTGCTGTCACTACCTCACTTTAGTCAAACTGCTATTCTGTCAGTCTTCATGCCCTGTCTGTAATATGGTGATAATAGTACTGCCCAACCTTATTGTGCTGTTGTAAAGATTACTGAAATCTTTAAAGTGCTTCAAACACTTGAACTAAATAATTGCAATGAGCAGTATCCTACTTGACACTGCACTAACGTAAATTACATTGCATTAGCATAAGCAACCTCTAGCGTAACACCAATAGCATTTGGTGCTAAACACATTGTGCCAGCAAACAGTATTGGTGCTGTGCAAGAGGTCACTTAGGCTAGTGCAATGTAATTGACATTAGTGGCAGTGTTAAACAGGATACTGCCCTATGAGTTGTCATCATTTGTTTGCCCAGCTTTCTAATACAACATAAAAAGGAGCCGGTCTCTGAATTCTTTTGTAAATGATAGAAATGACCCAGTGTTGCTTTAACAGGTTCTATAGATGTCTTGTTAAAGCAGAACTAAGGTAAAGCATGGGCACTGGTAATTACATTTTTTGCTGTCAAGAAAACTTGTTGGAAGGAAGGGTCAGGGAAACGATGATAAATAATCTACCATAGCTATCTGACAGCAGAGGATGCTTTGTTATAACATTTGAGAAAGCACTCTTCTTATGAATGGAGGAACAGAGCAGCATTTGGGAGTAGGTTTATTCTTTTTCATGTACTCTTTAAATGCAGAACCTACTCATGTATTTAGCTTCTGTAGTAGCAGTGCACTTTCTGTATTATCTGTGTTCTGCACTTTCACCTAGACTAGATTAGTTTTGGGTTACTCTTGCTTCTTGCCCTATAGTAATCCTGAATACTGGGAAGCAATTTCATTCTTCTCCAGCCCCTTGAAAACAAAAAAGGAAGTAGGCAGTAGTAGTAATAAAAGGGGGATAATTGAGCTATTAATTACTGTTTTGGCTGATTTCCCTTCTGTGATACAGTCTTAGGTTCCTGAAGTTTATTTTTTATTTATTTTTGGTGTTTGTATCCCATCATCTTACATTTCAGTGCACCTAAGTAATAACCATAAGTCATCTGTAAAATAGCAGTTGAAGACTGTATTTGAACAGCTACAGGGAGAAATCTGTATTACTAGCAGCTTGCATTAAAAACCTTTTCAAAAGCCAAGAACTCAAGGGGGACTGAAAAATGCTTTGGCAGGTTACATACCAACCATGCAGGTTTAGGCTCTACTGGGCATTGGGAGATTGTCTGACAGTGTTGTGGCCAAACCAGTAAAGGCTGTGCTTCGTTCCGTAGTAGATCTCCCCTGTCGTATTGAAGAGACTCTGAATAGGATATCCACAGCAAATATAATAGATGGGGTTGGCTGATAGAGTTGAAGCACTCTAGTAGTAGTGTGACTCCATATATAACTACTCAAAGAACCACAGTTATAGGTAAGCAGTCTATTTTTCTTTGCCTGCTTCTCTTGCTTTCCTGTGCAAAACACACATTAAATACACACATACATAAAATTCCCTAAATAGAACCCTCAGATCTGCATCTTTAAAAAAGAAAATGAAGTCATTTGAGATCTATGGTACACTTAGAAAAGGTTGTGATAGAAAATAGAACAGATATTTGATGTTCTGTGTATTAATCGCAGTTGGGTATTGATGTAAAACTACTTTTATCAACTACTGTTGATTTACATAAGGACTGTACTTTATGAAATAAGCATAGAGATTAAGCAGACTTCCAATTTCATTTGGTGACTTGTTGCTACTTTAGTTCTTGGCGAGGAGATTACTCTGCTTTGATTAATTAAATGACTAAGAAATGTTTGCTAGTAGTTCTCTTCAAAAAGTCACTGTGGGTGGCAAGCAAATGGTATGTTCAGATATACATTTCAGAGGTGGGCGACTCAGGCCATGTTTTTAAGAAGGGGATGTGGGACTTTGGGCAGATAGTCAAGCAGAAAAGAAAAAAATATATTGTGGCCTTGTGTGTGTGTGTGTGTGTGTGTGTGTGTGTGTGTATATATATATATATATATATATATAATATATATTGTGGCCTCTACTTCAGTGGTAGAGGTATAACTGAAACAAATTGGTTACAGTAGTCAAGTAAAGAGGTCAGACATAGGTCAACCATTAAAAATAGCTTAATGTACAATTAATAGTTGAATATGTGTGAGCAATTGATGTGTAAATATTTGTAAAACAGAAATGTCAAGTGTCAAACTTACAAAACTGAGTACTTTAGCAACGTAGGTATTTTACAGAAATTTTTAATAGTACTGCTTTGAGTGATGACAGTGATTTATTTTATAAGTTGTAAAAATAAGTTGTGTCGTCTGCATTCTGCACTAGCTCCAGGTTCCGGAGCAGCCTTAAGAGCAGCCCCACATAGAGCGCATTGCAGTAATCCAGTCTTGAGGTTACTAGCGCCTGTATCACTGTGGCCAAGCTATCCCTGTCCAGGAGAGGCCATAGCTGGCGAACCAATTGAAGATGGTAAAAGGCACTCAGAGCCGCCGCAGTCACTTGGGACTCCAGCGATAATGATGAATCTAGGAGTACCCCCAGACTACAAACCTGATCTTTGAAAGGGAGTGCAACCCCATCCAGAACAGGCAATGAGCCTATCTCCTGGACTCGGGAACCACTCACCCACAGGACTTCCGTCTTGCCAGGATTCAGCCTCAGTTTATTGGCCCTCATCCAGCCCATCACTGAGTTGAGGCACTGATCCAGAACTTGCACAGCCTCTCCTGATTCAGTTGTCACAGGGAGAAAGCGTACTGATGACACTTGGCTCCAAATCCCCTAATGACTGCTCCCAGGGGCTTCATATAGATGTTAAACAACATTAGGGACAAGATGGTACCCTGAGGAACCCCATAGCACAATTGCCAAGGGTCCGAGGAACAGTTACTCAACCTTACTCTCTGAAATCGACCCTCCAATGCCCAACCCGTGGAGTCGATCCAGGAGGATACCATGGTCAATGGTATCGGTCGCACTCCCACTGTCCTTCACTCAATAAAGGTCACCTATCAGAGTGACCAAGGCTGATTCAGTCCCATAATCAGGTCGAAACCCAGACTGGAATGGGTCTAGATAATCAGTATCCTCCAAGAGTGCCTGCAGTTGATTCACCATGACCCTCTCGAGAACCTTCCTTAAGAAAGGGGGATTTGCAACTGGGCGATAGTTATCAAATACTGTTGGGTCCAGAGTGGGTTTTTTCAGGAGTGGTCACACTACTGCCTTCTTAAGGACAGCAGGAACCACCCCTTCACGTAGAGATGTGTTTGCCACTCCCTGGACCCACCCACCCAACTCCCCCTCTGGCTAGTTTTATAAGCCAGGAATGGGGTGTGGGTGGATGGGGGGGGGATCCTTCTCTGCGGTGATGGAAAGAGCCAGGCAAAAACAGGAAAAGTGACAGGTGGAGAAGCACGGGGCAACATACACAGGAATCATTTTTTGTTCAGTGGGAACAAACAAAAGTGATATCGAGCAGCTACAGGGAGGTTGAGAAAGGGTTCTTGCAGGAGGAGGGAGAGTGGAGCACTCAGCGGACCAATCCCGAACATGCTGCCTACTTAGAAAGGGAGCGATGGCCCCTGGGATGCATGCCTGGAAGTGGAGGGAGAACTGGGTGGGAACAAAAGCACGATAATGACCAGAAACATCTGAAAGAACCATCCTTGTAAGTTACCACCAATCATGGTAACTTACAATGATAGCTTGTTGTGTCATGCAAACACTACTACTAGCTCCTGATTTATTTATTTTTAAAGTAATCTTCGGTGTGGTAGTTGCAGTATTTCACAAAGTCAAATGAATATGCAAGAGGCCTTATTACAAACTACTCTGATAGAATTGTGGAGAAGTTCATTCTTGGTGGTAAATCTGTATAAAGGTCTTAATGTGATTTACCAAGAGTTCTGTTGGTGGTTTCATGGTTTTTCGGTTCCAGAAAGATTTGGATGGTGGACTGTTTGAATCTGAGCAGAAGAGAACTTTTTATGTAATTGAAAGTAGCTGTGTTGAAGCAGTACCTTGAAAGTATGTGAGAAGCTAGTGTGAAAGGAAGGAAGATAGCAACTCTGAGATACTTCAGTGGTAGAGGTATAACTGAAACAAATTGGTTACAGTAGTCAAGTAAAGAGGTCAGACATAGGTCAACCATAGAGTTAGTATCAGGCAGCGTGTGTTGATGTTTTTGTTGTTATGTCATTGTTACCTTGTATTTCTTAAATAAAATACTTGTGTGTTTTTTTAAAAAAAAAACACCATAAGAGTTAGTATCTTAAATAGCAATACTGCCAATTTTTCCAGTAGAGAGTCAACAGAGTTGGATGGAATATTTTCTCTTGAGGGCGAGACTCTTCAGATCAGAAATTGAACCGGAGGGTGCCACAGGACATCACATAATCGGCATAAGGTAGCTGGCATCACATAATCTGCATTTTTGAAAAGAAAAAGTGGAAAGATGGGGGTAGAGAAAGAAGTGAGGGCATGCCTATGCTACAACCCTTTGAGGTATGACTTGTTGGACAAGAGAGAGGGCCTTCTCTGTGGCCACGCCTAGGCAACATAACTCCTTACTGAGGAAGGTCAGTTTGGCCCTTTTTCTCTTGACCTTCTGCCACCTGATTGAGATGTTCCTTTTTGGCTGCATTTGGCCTGATGGGCTGCTGTTAGTCTGGACCTTGCTTAACCCAGTTTAACCCAGTCTGCTACCTTCAGCTCTGTGCCAGACCATATATTGGGCTGGCTGAACCTAGTGGATGACCCAGCATGTTTGTAGTGGCAGCAGCAGCTCAGGCTCTGGTTGACCCATCTGCAGATTGGTTGGAAAGGTGTGTGTGTTGAATAATCTGTGTGGCTTGGATAACATTTTTGAGATATCTGCTTTGCATGGGTTTGGGATTCTCTTCAGTGAACTCACTGGTTCCTTGGATTAGAAAGACTTATCCTAATTGTTTAGCTTCTGTAAAATTAAATGCTTCATTCCTTTGTAATATGCTACAAATACATGTTGACCTGCACAAGTTATGTACTTCTAATTTTTGTTTTGTACTTGGAGTCTGACAATGTAAGAATGATCTGTATTGGCCTGGAAGGAACCAAAGAGATTTGGGGGCTAATATATGGAAATCCATTTGATAAGTGGAAAAAAAGGCTCATCCTGAAAAAAGGCTGTGTTTTAAGCTTCTGAACTCGGAAAAGCCTCATTCTAGCTCAAGACCACTGATGCTCCCAGCAGTCTCATTCCAACAGTTATGTGGAGTGGCAAGTAGTTTAAGAGGGTGATTTTCTTGTTGTTGTTGATAATCCTTGTCGAAATAGTGGCCATCCAAAAAGGAAAGCAGGTCTGTGCCAAACAGGAAATTAAAAATATAAATTCCTGACTTTAGCAAGGAATGTCTCTTGCATCTGGAGCAAGGGACTTTAAAAAAATATTTCCCCCTTTATATTGCCCATGGCCTTATTCTTTTGTTTTACTCTGGTATTACTTAGAGAAACTTGTGATGCTTTGCTGGGGAGGACAGGAGAGAGCTTTTACTGAAGGAATGTTGCCATAGGGCTACAAGTTTTTCGTAGCATCCTTTCATCAATCATAGTGTGTGTTTTTGTCTCAGAGTACCAGGTGGGCTGCATATTTTTCTCTATCAAGAATAGGCCCAACTCTTCAAGAATGGTCGGTGAGAGTCTGTTGTTATAGTCATTATCCTGCCTTGGGGGAGAATCCAGCAAATTTGAACACCTCCTCATATAGGACACTAATATTAAAAGGAAGAGTATTCTGTAGGCAGGAAAGTGAGTTCCCTTCATCCATAATTTGCAAAGCTCTCGATTATCTGGAGAACCTCCACAGATATAGTTGGCTCCAGCTTCAAGCTTCGCTCTACATGAGTAGGCTGGAGGCAGAGCCAGGAGGATGGATGTGACATTAGGGACAGGGTCAGTCAGTCCTGGGGAACTGTTCCCTTCTAATTGCGTGGAGCCCATTTATGTGAGTAATGCATGAATGGGACTTAGGAGTGTGGAGAGACAGGGCTAGGAGAAGTCTATGTTACCCAGGCTATCCTCTGTCCTACATTTCCTTATCCTCTATGTGTTCCCCTCTCCTCTTTCCTGGGTTTCCTGAGGTGTGCCTTGAGTTGAACAGTAAACTGCATCTGACTGTACCAAAGGCTGCCATCCTTGGTTTAATTTAATGTAAACTAGGCTCTTTGGTTTCTGAAATGTTCTAGTCATCTGTATAGCTGATAGCCATGCTGGACCTTGGAGGTCATTTGGCAAATCTGTATGACATCTGACAAGCTTCTGCTTATGCCTTTGGTTTGTGGGCTGCTTATTTATTTATTTATTTATTATGTTTCTATACCCATTTACTCAAGATTGGTCTACTGGAGGTTTGAGGTGGGTCAGTGTGTGGAGCCATTTTAGGTCTTTGTTCTTCTCAGAAATTACCTGGACCAATTTCATCTTCATTCTGCCAATTCTCCTTCCTTGACCATGATGAGGAAAGAACATCTCCCCCTCAGATAATGGACTTGTTCTGTCTTGTTTTATCTTAGAGTCCTTTTACAAGAGCCTAGCCACCTGATAGCAGCAGGCTACCTAGCAGCCTGGAGGTCCATCTCAAGGAGTCATAGGGGCTCTGGCCTGAATAAGTGGTGTCCCACGATATTAACTGTATTATTGCTACAGGCTCAGTCCAGTAACAGATTCTTCCAACATGAAGTCTTCGCAACCTCACAGTCTGGAGTCATCAAATGGGGGGAAAAAGAGGCTCCTGTCCTTTGTTCTATTTCCTTCTCGTACAGTAAGGTAGAGTGACATTCATTGAACATGATACAGACCCTAAAATGTATTTCCATTGTATTGAGTATATTAGGGTTGATAGATCGTGTAGAAAAAACACATCAGTGGTTGCTGAAGGACATGCAAGTTTACAGCAAAATTCATTTTGCAGTACCGATAACTTGCAATGTTATGTTTGTCTTTCTCCAGCATAGATTTTGGTTTTAAAATGGTTCTTTATTATTCAAGACACCTTTAGCTCAGATTCCTGGATATTCAGGTTTTCTACCATACCTCAAACTTGTTGGTTATGTCGCAGTAGTAATGAGTACTTCACAGAGCATGAATACCCATGAAAAGGTGAAACTGTATGGGCTTGACTTCCATTTTTCTTTCTTTGAAACACCAGGCTCTCTGATCTTGCTTAATGTGCATTAAATGCCATTTGGATGAGGATTGTCTTAAGGAAGACTTTGATCCAAAGACACTTTAGTATCAATATATTACAAACAACATCATCTTATTTTGTTCTGATCAGGGTTTTTATTATTATTATTTTAAAGCAGGGAGATTTTACTTTGTTTTGCTCTTTTTAGGATTACAAATATTTAATTATTTTACAAATAATGAACAATAGATTCATTAATTCTTTGCTTGGCAGTGTTTTTTTGTTTTTGTTTTTTTATGTCGGTGTGCGATTAATGACATTTGTTTTTCTGTCTTTTTTCCATGTTGTAGAATAGCAATGCTCTGTACAGGAGAGAAGAGTTGCCATGCCAGTTCATCTGCTTATTGATTATGATGTCATGTGGAAAGTTTAACTATTTGGGAGAGTGGGATGATCAACAAACTGAGGCCCAGGTCACTGGCCTAAAAAATAACTTCCATAGCATCAGAGGCCTGTAGCTGCTGGTAGCACCTATTGGTTTGGTGCTACCATCAGCCAGAGAGCAGCATTCCATTCCTTTGTTTATTCTGCCTGCCTGCTATCATCCTCTAGCACTGCAGAGATTGTCCTTGCAGCACTAGAAAGAAACAAGTAAGTTGTTTTGTGTTCCTCCTGGTTGGTGTTCCAAAAAGAATCTGTGCAGTATTAGAGGGGAAGAGTGGGCACTGTTGTGGAGAGCTGAAATGGGGATACCTAACTGACAGTAGGATCTGTCAGAGCCAATAGGTGGCAGGCTTCTCATTCCATTGAGGCACTTAGAATCATAGAATACGTAGAGTTGGAACCAGGCCATCGAGTCCAACCCCCTGCTCAGTGCAGGAATCCAAGTCAAAGCATCCCTGACAGATGGTTGTCCAGCTGCACCTTGAATGCCTCCAGAGTGGGAGAGCCCACTACCTCCCTAGGTAGTTGGTTCCATTGTTGTATTGCTCTAACAGTCAGGAAATTTTTCCTGATGTCCAGGTAGAATCTGGCTTCCTGTAACTTAAGCCCATTATTCCATGTCCTGCAAACCGGGATGATCGAGAAGAGATCCTGGCCCTCCTCTTTCTGACAACCCTTCAAGTACTGGAAGAGTGCTATTATATCTCCCCTCAGTCTCCTCTTCTGAAGGCTAAACATGCCCAGTTCTTTCAGTGTCTCCTCACAGGGCTTTGTTTCCAGTCCCCTGATCATCTTTGTTGCCCTCCTCTGAGCCCTTTCCAGTTTATCTACATCCTTCTTAAAGTGTGGTGCCCAGAAATGGATGTAGTACTCAAGATGAGGCCTAACCAGTGCTGAGTAAAGGGAACATCATATTCAGCTTGTGATCTACAATTCCAAGATCCTTCTTGCTTGTAGAATTGTTGAGCCAAGTATCCCCCATTCTGTAACTGTGCATTTGGTTTCTTTTTCCTAGGTGCAGCACTTGGCATTTATCTCTATTAAATTTCATTTTGTTGTTTTCAGCCCAGCGAAGCCATGGTTTGTGTTAGGGTTATGCTATCCCTAGTAGCTTTAGAGTGTCATCCAAACCCGGACAACACGCTAACCTACTCGAAAGCCAAAAGGGCATAGAGCCCCTTGGCCAGTGCACTAAACATGGGCTTCTGCTCTGGCCAAGGGGTTCCAGCCGATGACAGGAGGCCAAGTGTCGAAGCGGCACTTAGTGCGGCTGTCATCGGCTTCCCCAGTGCCTGCCTGACAATGCCAGGATGCAATCCTGCTCTCCCAGCATCGGCTGGAGTGGGGGGAAAGCCCCAAAGGTCTGTGGGGGGGGGATTGAGGCACCTGGCCTCACTTGCTCCTGAGACAGCAGCGGCAGGGGTGGGATCCTGCAGCCCAGGCCTTGTGAGGCCTGGATTCCCTCCCTCGCCTGGATTCCCTCCCTTTGCCACCTTCACGACAGGACAGCAGCGAAGGTTGGCAAAAACACAGCAGTGAAGGCAGCGGTGGCAGGATCCAGCTGCCCAGGCCTCGTGAGCAGGGGTGCGGGAGGTCTGCCATGTACCTCCTCCTGCCCGTGTACCTCCTCCTGCCCAATCTCTGAGGAGGAGGTGCCGAAAGTACAGAGGCGGCAGCGGGATCCACCCCTCACTACTGCCGACATGCTCTTTCGCAAGGGTTGGTTTAACCCGCCCTTACTAAGGAGCAAGTTGGCGGGGGCGTCGGACATGAGGGGGCGTGCCCACGTGCTGTGACAGCATGCGGGGATGTCCGCCGCCGCTGTTGCCATGCTCCCTAGCAATGGTGCATTGAATGCGCCATTGCTAGGGAGCGTGGGGACAACTGTGGCGGCGGTGGGAGGGGTTGGCTGTGCGCTGTAAGTGTGCAGCCAATCCCCCACATTGCTATTGCCATGCTCCCTAGCAACGGTGCATTGAACTTGCCATTGCTAGGGAGCGTGGGTTCTTCCTGCACACACGCACAGCGCTGGCAGAGAGAATGAGCTGCCGCCCACTGCAGGAGTCACAAGATGTCTCGTGGCTCCTGCAGTGGGCAGGGGCTCATTCTCCTTCCCCTCCTCCTTTACCATTCTCCTGGGTGCCACAGTCAAGCAGTGCCCCGAAGGAAAGGAAAGGAGCGGGGGGGGGGGGAACTGTTCCCTGTGTTGGTTTACATAAAAGTAAGTCCTGCAGAAGGGAGCATTTTAAATGCTCCCTTTTGCTGGGCTTACTTCTACGTAAACCCAGCACAGGGAAGGGTTCTCTTTCCCCATGCCCTCCTTCCCCCTTGACAGTGGTGCCTGGCAGGAAGGGAAAGGCAAGTGGGGGGAAGGAGAACGCGCAGGGCACACCGCCGATGCCACCAGACCTTCGCCGCTGTGGCCGCCAACAGATAAGTACAGGGGTGGGTGGGGCAAGGCTGCAGGGAGGAACCTTTCTCGGTGCAGCAGTTGCTCAGGGGAGTGTCGGCCGCACTGAGAAAGGGCAAATGACAGCTGGCAAAAGTGCCACTTGGGCACTTTTTACCAGCTGTCATCCCCTCTCCTCTCAGTGCTTCCGTGTGGTGTCCCCTGGGATACCGGAAGAAGGGAGAGGTAGTGCCTCTGGGCCCCCGCTGTGCCCAATTAATAGTTGGGCACAACTGCTGCCTGGGGCAGCTTTTAGCCCACAGAGGTTTCAGAACCTCTGTGGGTTTAAAGTGACATGCATGCCCGTTTATATGGTGCTGTATAGAGCCCTTGTGGTGTAATGGTTAGAAAATTGGGGTAAATCAGTAGAATCTGGTTCATGTTTCCACTCAGGTATGAAATCCACTGTATGACCTTATGCCAGTTATGCACTCTCTCAACCTAATCTACCTCACAGGGATGTTGTGATAATGTGGGCTAATCCATATAAAAGCCTGCATTTCTCAGTGAAAGGCTGGACATTAATGTAATGAATAATGTAATGAATAAATACCATTACTAAAATTTCCTCTGCTTTTTGTGATCTGGTGCTCATGTTGTTTCCTCTTGGGAGTCCTTGTACATTTTGTTTTTGTTTTCTAATCCCAGACTGAGCCATAGGTCAGTGGTAGAGTTTTGCATGCTGAAAGCCCCAGGTTCAAACCCTGGAATTTCAAGGTAGGGATCGAGAAACTCCTGGCTGCAATCCTGGAGAGTCACTTCCAGTCAGTGTCGATAGTACATGGCGAATGGAGTAATGGTCTGACTCAGTATAAGGCAGCTTCCTATGTTCCTACTCCTTAACAGAAGGAAAATTGACACCTCATCCACATCTGAAAAAAGATGGGCCACATAGGCCTCTTCACCACCCATCACCCTTCCTTCCTCTGCCCTGTGTCTCTTTTGCTACTCTAGTGGATATGTGCAGAGATAAGAACCCAAGAAAATAAGGCAGCCAGGGCTGAGGCACCAGCAGCCATAAGGAGCAGCAGGTGCATAGAGCAGGTGATTAGCCTGGTATAGCAAAAATGGAGAGTAGAGTTGAATCACCTCCCAGTTTGATAATATGTGGAAAGAGAAGTGAGACAAGGCTCCCTTTATTGCTACATGTTTCCTTTTCCTTTAGTTCATTGCAGTCTTTGATTCTTGTTGGTTGACAGAAGTTTAGGTAAGTTAAGGGGCTTATTCCAGCGCAGAGTCATGTAAGTAAGTTCTTTACTTGAGCTTGAGCTTCTATTGCTATGTGGAAGTGGCCTACTTAACACAGATACGTGTATATTTGAAGATATTTCTTAACAAAGGGTATGATCGGTGGCAGAGCTTATGAGTAGTGTGTGCGTGTCAAAGGTTTACTGAAATATTCTGGCATGGTGATGACATACATCTGTGTTTTTTCAAGCTAAACAAAAACAGGAAATAGACACAGAAAGAAATAGAGCCTGTCTGAGTAGTTATTGTTTGCATTGTAGAATGTTAAGGCTGGTCTGCACATTCTCAAACTACCGAAATAAAACAAGCAGCTAAACAAGCAGTGGATCCAAATGCATCTGGTGTGTTTCTAATCTCTTCATGAAATTTACTTACAGATCTGTCAGCAACACAAAAGAAGCAGGTGCACATGGGAGGCATGAAAGAGCTTCCTCCAAGTGCTTACACTATGCTACCAGTTTAAGAGAACCTGGATTATAATTCTTTATGATTAATTTAAATAATAACTTTTTGTAAGTGTAGATCATTATTGTCTGTAGCTCAGAGCAAATATTTGGTATCCTACATTCACCTCAATTACCCTGTAGTCACCATTAGTTTTGGTAATGTAATTGGCAAGGTTCTGCAAACAAGCTCTGTGTAAATCTAGAGCTCATGGGGTTTCTAAGTTTCATCTAGGTCAGTGATGGCGAACCTATGGCACGTGTGGCACAGCTGGCACGCAGGGACCCCTCTGTGGGCACTCGAGCCATTGGTCGCCAGATCGTGAAAAGACCGTCCCCTTCTGCATTCAGCATCGGGTTTCCATAGTTTATTTATTTTTTATATTTATATTTATTTATCGCCCATCTGGTCGGCAACCGGCCACCCTGGGCGATGTACACAAAATAAAAACAATAAAATACATTTAAAACAATATAAAAAATTTAAAATCTTAACCCACCCCATATTCCCACCTGAACAACCAGGTTTTTAATGAGCGGCGGAAGCTCAGCAGAGAGGGGGCATGGCGGAGGTCACTCGGGAGAGAGTTCCACAGTACAGGGGCCACCACAGAAAAGGTGTAACTCCTCTCCACTCATTCCTCGCTGGCCTCCACAGGAAGGCAAACTCCAAACATCTCCTCCCCCAGAAGCGGACTGCGCAGGCACCCAGCCCTCCTTCTAACTGAACAGACAGCTCAGAAGCACAGCACGCACGCGCCCGAATCTTTACGCGCCTGGTGAAGAGCCATGCCCTGAGACAGAGCAGGGCGCGATTAGCTAGTGCCCCCTCCTCCTTCCTGCCAAATTTAAGGCACTTTGAAATAAATAAGTTGGTTTTGTGTTTCAGTTTGGGCATTCGGGCTCAAAAAGGTTCGCCATCACTGATCTAGGTAATGCAGATAATTCTATGATCCTGTGCATAACTAAACACATTGCAGATTTAAATCGTTATATATTTTATAATCTGCTTTATAAAGCAGAAACATAACTTTATGTTCACTAGCTTTGCCAGCAAATTCTATCTACAGTGAAATTCTGGCCACTAATTCTGGGCTTCTAATGGATAGAATCCACTGTAAATTTCAGGGGAGGGGGCACACTTACCAGAATTTGCAGCTGGTTCTATCTATTCAGGATGGCCCTGATCTCTAGATTACGCTGTGCAGGCTACATAGCATTCAAAGTTTCCCTATGCATGGCAGTATGTTACATTAGTCTAAATGTAACTTTATTGTATACAACTTTATTGTATGCCTGCGAAACATGGACTATCTATAAACGTCATCTCCACTCCACCTCCTTGAAAGTTTTCATCAATGTTGCCTCCGGAAAATCCTGCAAATTACTTGGGAGGATAGGCGAACAAATGTCAGTGTACTGGAAGAAGCAAAGACTACTAGCGTTGAAAAAATGATCCTTCAACGCCAACTTCAATGGACCGGTCATGTTGTTCGAATGTCTGACTGCTGTCTCCCAAAGCAGTTATTTTATTCCCAACTCAAGGATGGAAAGCGGAATATTGGTGGTCAGTACAAGAGGTTTAAAGATGTTCTTAAGACTAATCTAAAAAAATGCAATATAAACATCGAAAACTGGGAAGCTCTGGCCCATAAACGATCTAAATGGAGGTTGGCCTTTCACAAAGGTTCCATGGACATTGAAGAAACCCGAGTGCAAGGTGAAAGGGAGAAACATGCTAAGCGAAAAGCACGCCAAACGAATCCTTTACAGGACCATCTTCCATCTGGCAGCCTCACTGTGGGAAGCTGTGTGGATCCAGAATTGGCCTCCACAGTCACTTATGGACTTACGGACCCATCGCTAGAGTCTACACAATTTTTTTAGAATTTCCTCCTTTTATAATTTTCTTTTTGTAATTTTATCCTGGAAGACAATCTTACTCGGTCACGAATAGCATAGCATTCAGGGCCTCTGCAAAAGCTGCAACCTTGATGGTGTGGATTGAGTTTTTCCTGCTGCCCTGTTCTGCACCCTGAATGACTCCTAACTGCAGATGATTCCATAAGGTGGCAATTGAGAGCTTAATTCAGGGGTCCCCAACACGGGCACGCAGTTCATTTAATTTTTAATTTTATTTTTTTCATTTTTTAAATACATGTACGTGGATTTGTATGAAATTCATACAACTTTCTAGCAATTATACATAGGCTTCAACGAAAGCAGACTAAATATCCAAATAAATATCAATTTGAAGGTGGCATCTATATACCACCCATTCAAATACTGAAAGTGTTGTAATGTGTCCTGTTACCTGACTCTCCCCTCCTCCCCCACTCGCAAATCTTCTCCCTGGCCCCAGGTGAGGGGCCAGTGGAAGTCTGTTCCCCTTCCATTTGTTAATTTCCATGAAGCAGGTAAATAATTTAAAAGAGCATGTACATCAGTGAATACTCAAGATTGTTCCAGTACAAAATTTATCTGTAGAATAACCTTCTCCCCAAAAGAAGCAACTACTGGACATTGCCAAAATGTATGTTTAAAAGAAGCATTAGCTGCATTGCACCACCAGCAATTAGCTGAATTAGGCAATCCCTTATTAAAGAGACATTGTGGTGTCCAATAGACACAAAACAAAGGTTTTTTCTGAATAAGACGCAGCCTAAGAGAGCCAGTGTGGCGTAGTGGTGAGAGTGTTGGACTGGGACTTGGGAGATCTGAGTTCTAGTTCCCGCTCGGCCATGAAACTCACTGGGTGACTTTGGGCCAGTCACTGACTCTCAGCCTAACCTACCTCACAGGGTTGTTGTGAGGATAAAATGGAGAGGAGGAGGAGGATTATGTAAGCTGCCTTGGGTTCCTTGCAGGAAAAAAGGCGAGATATAAATGAAATAAATAAATAGATCTATGTGAGCTCTCCCTAAGGCTGCATTTCTGAGAATACTCTTGTAGAAATAGATTGGGCTTTGTGGGTTAAATACTGCAGTCTAGAGATGTCTTAAAGGTCAGATGCTGAGAAGGTACTTTCCTTCTTCCTGTGCCAAAAAAAAAAGCTGCAGAATTTCCCATGGCTGCAGCTGAATACTTCAGCCATCATCATCTTTTCCCTCTTAAACTTGTAGTAGATCTTCCTGTAGCTCAGGAACCAGCAAAAGACCTCCCTAGATGGAGGCTGCCAAGCAAATGGAGCACAAAACTGCATGTGTTCATCCAACTGCCTGCCAAGATTTTTGAAGGGATCTGCTAAAATATAGTGTCCGCTGTATCCTTCGTGTGTCTGATGTCTTTGTCAGCAGGTTAACTTGTTCTTGGCTTGCATCACTTCCACCACACTTGGAACAGAACTGGAACAGAATCATCTCCTTTGTGATTGTGTATTTCAGAGCACATCCCTTATCTGTATACTGCCAGGTACAATCTTGGGCAGCAGGAATCTTCTATGCAGATGTGTCTTCAAGACTGCTCTCATTCCCTCCCCCTCCCCCCCAGTGATATTTGCAGAAATGTGTGTTCACAGATAGCATTCATGAATTACTGTCCCTTTCTAATTTTTTAGGCAGTCCCCTGCCCTATTTGGAGTGGGGTCGACTCCAAATAGCAAGATTTGGGAACCTCTGGGCCAAATTTGCCCTGCCAGGCCAGCCCAACTGGACTGCGGGCCTTGGCTGAGGCTCCTTCCTCTTGCCCTGCCCCCTGAAGGCTAGTGGGGAGAGGAATCCCTGCTGTTATCTCTGTTCAGTGATAGGATATAACAGTGGGGATTCCCCTTAGCACTGTGTACACCATCCCAATTGGAAGGGTGAGTGGTGCACTAAGTGCTTTGCTCACCCCACATTCTTCCCAATGGGGGAAGGCATGGGGTAGGCAAAGCCACCCCAACATGGAAGTGCTGCTCCAGATGGTGCCTCAGTCGGGGACCTGGTTTTGCTCCACATGGGCTTTCCTCAGCCAGGTCCCGAAGTGAGGCACAGGCTGGAGGAGCTCCAGATGGCACTTTGATCGGAGACTAGTCACGTGGTGTCATCCAGCCCACAGAGGGCTTGGATGAAGGGTCATCTGGCCTCCCCACCCAGATACAGTTCCCAACCCCTTCCATATAGTATCAACAAGCTTTTTGCTACCAGGAAAATGCCATGTTTTAATCCCAGATTCATTTACAAAGGGTAATGGATAAAACCATAGCTTTTATAAGTGGACACATTTCTTTTCTTTCTTTTTTTTAAATATTTTATTAAATTTTAAAACAATACAAAGAAAATAACATACACACATAACTAATATTGTGCTCCCATCACCATGGGACCAAACAATCCAATAACTCTATAATTGTTCATTATTCCAAAAATACAATATATCTTGACAGGGTAAACTCCCTTTCCCCCTTTTAAACACATATTCCAAAAATAAACCCCAAATATCCTTAAAATTATTTTTCTTTAATTGACCCCTTTTGCATTTAATATTACAAGTCAACATATCATTCAAAGCCATATCCCATACTTCCTTATACCATTCAGTAATAGTGAAAACTTGCTGGATTTTCCATTTCCTTGCTATCATTAGTCTACCTGCCGTTAACAAATTTATGATTAATTCTTTAACATTTTGTGAACCGATCACCTTTTCCGTTATTGTTAGCAAAGCTAGTTTAGGGCATACCTCTAAATCAACTCCAGCAATTTCTGATATTTCCTCAAAAATCATTTTTCAAAAATCCATTACATTTTTACAACTCCACCACATATGAGCATATGTACCCAATTCCTGACATCCTCGCCAACACATTGGAGAACATTTATTATCTATTCTATTTAATCTCACTGGGGTCAAATACCATCTCCAAATTAGCTTATAAAAATTCTCTTTAATTCTTATAGACATATTTTTCAATATTCGCCTATCCCAAATCTTATTCCACTCATCCTTTGATATTTCCTCTTCAAACTCTGTATCCCAAACTATTTTAAGATTTTCTGCTTGCTCTTCTGATTTCTGCAACATTTTATATAACATCTTTGTAAGACCCCTAGCTGATGCATTTCCTTCTACAAGTTCTCTAGACATAACCACCTGCTCAAATGCAGTGAAATCCCTTTCATGCTCATGTCTCCTCTTCCATTTCTTACCCCATTGTACTAATTGAATTAAATTTAACCAAGAAATTCTTCCTGCCCCAACCCTATCAATCATTTGCTGTCTTGTCTCCATTTTTTCCAGCCAATCCATTAAAGTTATCACCTTTTTCTCTCTAAAAATTCGTTCTAAATGTCTAACATTCTCGGGAAAATCTTCCATAACAACCACTGGAGTAAGCGGGGATATACCTGGTAAAAATATTTCCTTATTTCTACCCCAAATTTCTAACATATTTTTTAAAAAGGGATTTTCTAATCTTTTTGTCATAATATGTCCTTGTTTTGTAAATAAGAATTTATCCACCCTATTACCCAATTCAAATGCTTCTATTTCCCACCACATAAAATCTTTTCTAACAATAATATCCATGATATATCTAAGTTGATTAGCTATATAATACCATTTTAAATTAGGGAGACCAAGTCCCCCTATTTTTGAGCTTTATACCATCTATTCTTAGTAATCCTTGATTTTTTCCCCCCATTACAATAGCTATTTAACATTACTTGCCACTCTTTAATTTCTTTCTCTGATATCTTATATGGTATCATTCTAAATAAAAAATTAAACTTCGGTAAAATCTTCATTTTAATCAAAGCTATCCTACCAAACCACGATAATCCCAATTTTTATAATCCTCTATTTGATTTTTAACTTCATCTTTTAGTTTTTTAAAATTACATTCCCCTATTTTATCCAAATCTTTTAATATATCAATACCTAAATATTTAATTATATTTTTTATCTTTATATCCACTCCCCTTTGTTTAAATCCCCTTTCCTCCAGTTTACTATAATTAAATGTCATTATCTCCGATTTATCCCAATTAACTTTTAACCCTGTTACTTCTCTAAATTCATCTAAATGTTTCTCTATCCAATCCCAATTTTCTATAGGCCGTTCTAATGTTAACAAGATATCATCTGCAAAAAGGTTTATCTTACATTTGGTCTCTATTCCTATCCCCAATAATTTCTTCTCCTGTCTTATCGAATTCGCTAACAATTCCATAACTAACACAAATAATACTGGGGAAAGGGGACAACCCTGTCTAGTTCCCCGGCCTAGGCTAATAGTTTCTGTTATTCCATCGTTTACAATTACCGACGTGACATTATGAGTATATAATTGGTTAGTAATACCTATAAATTTTTCTCCAAACCCCATAGTTTTTATTAACATCTTTAATGCAGGCCATTCCACACAATCAAAGGCTTTAAAAATATCCAATGCAAGAACCCCCGCTTTCAAATTATTTTTCTTTATTAAATAAATTATATTCAGAACCCTTCTTGTTAAATCTGCCATTTGTCTTCCTTGAATAAACCCACATTGATCTATCCCTATATACTTATTTAGAAAACTATTCATTCTTCTAGCTAAAATTGCTGTCAATAGTTTAGCATCTTGATTAATTAATGATATTGGTCTATAAGAACCTGGTTCTGCTAAATCCTTTCTTGGTTTCAGGATTAAAATGGTCAAGGACTGTTTCCATGACGGGGGGATCTCTCCCCCCTGTAAAATATCATTAAACAACCGTTTTAACTTCGGAATTAACATTTTTTTAAAGACTTTATAATATTCCGCCCCCAGACCATCCAGTCCTGGCGTTTTCCCCTGTTTTAATTTATTTATAGCACTTTCTATTTCAATTTCTGTGAATGGTTGCTCCATTTTCTCTCTATCTTCATCCTGGATTTTTATTTTTAAATTTTTCTCGATATATCTTCTACTCTCAGCTTCCGACCATTTTCCTGCCTTATATAACTCCGTGTAATATTCATGAAAAATTTTCAATTTATCCTTTACTAGATTATATTCTTTACCCCTCTTATCTTTAATCATCCCCACTAAGCTTTTTTCTTTTTTTTTTTGTGCTAATCTAGCCAACATTTTAGAGTTTTTATTACTATTCTCAAAATACTCCCTTTTTGTGTAAATCAAATTCCTTTGTACCCTGTCCAGTTCTTTATTCTCCAATTCTTTCCTTTTACCCTGTAATTCTACAAAAATCTTTTTATCCCTCTTCTCTAAAGTGGACACATTTCTAAGGAAGAAAGAAAGGTTAGTTAGCCATTTAATACTTTAATTCCTACCAAAAAAGAAAAAAGGTTTGCTATGCCTACTTAAAACTTAGCACATTAGTGAAAAATATCTCGTATAGTTGAAGTACATGAGCAGAGTGCCTGCTGTTCTCATTAGAATTCATTAGTTTATGGGACGACACACCCATGACTGACAAGCTGTTTGAGTAATTAATGTTTTTTTAATCCAAATTATTTAAATCTCTGTTCTACTCTTTATTTTTCCAGTCATTTTCTAGTGTTGACCTCCTCAAAATATAGCGATCAGGCGATCACTCGTGACCGAGTAAGATTGTCTTCTGGGATAAAAGGAGGAAATTCTAAAGAAGATTGTGTAGAGGAAATCCCTATAAACATATAGTATACAAGTCTCTCTCTCTCAATTCAGTGAATCTCATTTTAAATGGTGGTCATGAGTAAATCATGTGGGCAGGTGGAACTAAAACTCTGTTGATTAAAATAAGATTGAACAGAGAACTTTGGTGTCAAGTCTGTTCAGTAGATGATTAGTAGAATCCTAATTGATGAATACAGTATATAGTTTGATGCCTGTTAGCAAATTTTTCTATAAGCACATTACAACGTTAATTGGCTTTATAGAAAAATGTACTGGAAATTAAAAGCCAGTAAGTGGAAACTACTGAAAGAACAGCAATAAAGAGGAAGGAAAAGTAATAGAGATAAGCATCAATGACAATTCAAAGCAATAGAGGCTTTCCTTCTAGTAAGATTTAGGATTAATTCTTCCCTAGTTTCAAATCCATGTAGAATACTGCTTAATTTTTCTCCTAGTATGCAGGTAATATTTTATGGGGAGCAAATGAATGTAAAGAAGAAGAGCAGGTTATTTGGGCTCTGCAGTGGGAGAGCATGACCATACTGCTGTCTGTCTTCCTCCTCCCTCACCCCTTTTTTAAAAGGACCAGGTGATGTAAACTGCAGCATATGAGAGGAAGAAGTGTACAGTCTGCACAAAGGGGATTTGTGTAGGAACTGAAACTGGCCATTCTCAAGGCCAAGTATGAACATGAGAAGAGCCTGCTGAATCAGGCCAAAGTTTCATCTAATCCAGTATCCTGCTTCCCACAGTGGAAAATGAGATGCTGCTGGGAAGACCATGAAAGGGCATGAAGACAACAGCCTGCATATGCACGCGCGCACACGCACACACAAGTATTCAGGCTGCCTCTGAATATGGAGGTTCCATATAGTCGTCATGGCTAATAGTCAACTAGACATTATAAATATCCTTCTTGAATTTGTCTAACCCTCTTTTAAAGCCATCTGAGCTAGTGGCCACTACCACCTCTTGGGGCAGTAAATTCCGTAAATTATTTATGCATTGTATAAAGAAGCAAGTAGCCATCACAGTTTAACCTCCAGCAGCAAGTCCTGGTTTCAAGGCAAAGGCTGAGTACTGGGCTTCTGGGATTCCAACAGTCTGGGTGCTTTATCACACAAATCTTGTATTTGTAGGCTGAGTAGTGGTATTAGAAGTATCAAAGCATGGCATGGGGAGGGAAAGTGGTTACTCATCAGAAGTCATGCACACTATCTGTGCATGTACCTGTAACACTGATATAACTATGTTTCAAACAGCAGGGTGGGCAAAAGGTAGATCAGGAACTAGTGGTAGATCTCTCAGTGAGTTGCAGTACATTGGCAAGGATCTCAGACTCCCAGTTGTTAACAGTAGGAGCAACAAAATGACACACACACCCCAAAATGTACTGCTGAATTTAAGAAAGTTTGAGATAATCAGGAGTAGATTTTGGTGTGGAAGGACTGTGAGCTTCATTCAGTTCTAATACTCAGAATTCCTGGGCTCAGAATTCTTTAATTTTAAATATACATCTTTTGTACAGAGCTTCAGTTGGTGGATCCAGGGTTCTAGTAAAATACAAAGTAGATATCACAAGCCTGAAGTGTGCCTATCACTGCCATACATTACTCCTACTAGCTGGAAAAAAAATTGCAGTTTCCTCAACAATATATTGTGAAATGAATATTGGGGGAAATGTGGTATCTCCAGAACAGAAACGTGTTCCATTGAGGGAAGGTATCTGCACCTGAATGACTCACATTTGTGTACATTTGTATAGTAGGAAGCATGTCTATTCAGAAGAAAGCATCTCTACTCCCAAGTAAGCAGGGCAAGCCTGTGCATATCTATTCAGAAGTAAGCAGGACAAGCCTCTCCATATCTACTCAGAAGTAAGCAGGACAAGCCTCTCCATATCTACTCAGAAGTAAGCAGGACAAGCCTCTCTGTATCTACTCAGAAGCAAGCAGGACAAGCCTCTACAGAACAAGGCTCAGAAGGAAGCAGGAATGAACCATTCAGCAGCTTCCTGTCCTGGTCCTCTGCTGCCGCAGGGAAACACTCTTATCACTGATCAGCAGCTGATTAGAGATAAAAACTTTCCCCTCTGTAGCAGAGGGCAGGGCCAGGGGAAGAAGCTGACAGGCTGAATGAACTTCCATGGGCTAGAGGTTCCCCTTCCTTCTCTGATCTAGCATAATGGAACTACTTGTAAGATTTGAGGCTGCATTAAGAAAATGCTCCTAGATTGTCAGGAAATGAAGTGATGAATCCAAGTGTGTCACAAAACATTTGACAAACTGAGTGTTATAAAAAGCAGCTTAGAGATGTCTTTGAAGTGAAGCTTATTTAATCCATGTGCACTTCCTATGTCATTTGCAGAGCCAAAATCAGGGGTTTTATACAAAAGAAAAAAAGAAGTGAAGATTTTAACTGATGCTTACAATATCAAAATATTTTGGGAATTATGTAGTGGTAAAGGTAAGCTATTGGATCAGGGAATTCTACTGAGATAAAATTATGTTCTTGTCCACCATAACAAGTTTTTGTTTTGCTCCTTTCTGGAATACTTAGCTTCTTATCTTTGTTGTTATGACTCTTTAGCCTTGCTTTTACCTAATTATTTTTCTGGCATGTTAAGTAGAAAGAATATTTTCTACCGCCTACGGGAAATTTCTCCAAATGATTTTCTACACAGTGATGGTGGCCAGCAACATATCCTGAGAGTGCCTGTGTGTTTTGGCTCACCAGTTAATTTAGAAGAAAATCTGCACTGCCAGATGTAACTGGAATTAGGTTGTGTAAGCCTGATACAGCAGCAACTTGTGCAGAGGAGCTCTGCTGTGTACATGGAATGCCTGTGTGAGCAAATCTTTTGCCTTGTTTACATTCTTACTGATGGAGAAATTCTCAGAAATCCATGGAAAGCAAGAAACATTGTTTCTCCTTATCAATTTCTGCCAACAGAATACAAGTGCACATACTGGGGTGTAGAACGGCATTGGAATGCTGTATAGTAGTAAGGCAAAAAGGTGTGAGGAAAGCATAAAGCACAGTTTATTTATCAGTAGTGGGCAACCTTTTTGCTCCCAAGAGCCATATGCAGTGATGGCTAAAATATCATTGTGCCTCCCCACCCCAGCTGATTGGGCTGGGAGGGGAAGGGGTGCATTTTAAATGGGATGACATACATGATAATATAACAAGATTGCTAAAGAAACAAATAAATTCACTAATTATCATTCTTAGTCTATCACCGATATGCTTGTGGAACATCTGCAGTAAAACAGCTTATCTAATGAGAGAATGAAAATACAAGTATATCTACTATATAAATGTGAAAGTTTGTCCGTCCATACGTACGTATGTCCGTACGGGCGCTTGCGTGCGTCGCATAGACTCCTACACGGTTAGACGGATCTGCCCCAAACTTGGCACGCATACTCTCCATCACCCAAGGACAAAGACTGGTGGGTTCAAATCTCCTAAAAGGCTCTCGCTGCACCTGTACCGCCCCAAATAGATGAGAGCCAATGGTGTCACTTGGAATGTTCGCAGGGGCCATTCAGGAGTGGTTATGCAAATCAGAGTCTACCGACATATAGAATGTTGGTATGAACTGCCACCACAGGGGCCCAATCAGGAGTGGATATGCAAATCTCTCCTATGTCCAAACAGAATGTTCATATGAACTGCAGCCGGGGCCTGCACTGGGTGGGGGTGGTGGTTTCCGAACAAATAGTGCCTATAGGAAAATGACAACCCATGCAACGCCATTGTGTAGTCCCGGGGGGGAGCAGGGATTTCATTGTGTGGTGCTGGGGTGGGGGCAGCAGGGAATTCATTGTTATGTGGTCCTGGGGGGGGAGCAGGGATTTCATTGTGTGGTCCCGGGAGGGGGGACCAGGGATTTCATTGTGTAGTACCGGGTGGGAAAGGGAATTCATTGTTCTTCTTCGTGGTCTCTGTGCTTCACACACATATGGGTTCTCTGCGCCTGCGCTGAGATCGATTGGAACTTCTTTAGTTGAGCTGAGCTGGGCGGGAGCCCCTCCCCCTCGCACGTGCTCCTTAGCGCGGCTCCCGCCCATCTCCTCAGTTCCTCTTCGACCGCCTTTGCGACCAGTCGATAGGTTCTTCTTCTCTTCACTCTCGAGATTTCAAGCTGAGTTTGTTAGTCTTTCTATTAATCTTAAAAACTTTTTTCTCTTCATAAACTTTCTATTTCTTGATTCTCTTTCGGCCTATACTTTCATTTTCCAAAAAAATAAATTAAAAAAAATAAAATCTTCAAAAAAATCCTACCTAAAACCTTCTCTCCCCCGTTCTTGTCCTAGTTACTGTATTATTCTCTATTTTCTCTCCTAATCTAACCTCTAACTATGCCTCTCAAGGCACCATTTAGAAAATGTCAGCGGTGTGGGACTAAAATCCCCCCCGCTGACAATCACTTACTCTGCCTGCTGTGTCTCGGACAGGGACACGTCGTGGAGTCCTGCAAGCATTGTCAGGCCTTCACTAAGCAGGCCAGAAAAGCCCGCCAAACGAAATTGAGGGCCCTTTTGTGGGAGCAATCCCTGTCAGCAAAAGGCCCCACTCCAGAGGAACGGCCTGGGGGATCCCAGCCTGCCAAGAAGCCGTTAACGGACACGCTAACGGCAAAGAAACTGGCAAAGAAGGCTCGTAAAGATAAGGCGAAACGCCTTAAGGAGAAAATGGCGGTTGAGCCTGAGGAAATGGCAGGTCCGTCGACTTCGTCCACTGTGGTGGTATCGAAGCGTACGGTGGCGATAATTGAGGCTCTGGCTGGTGCTCGAGATCGAGCTTCGGGACCGATTGCCCACCAGTCCGCTCCGGCCCCGACTACGTCTCCTCGGGGCCGAGAGATCGCAAAAGAGCCGATGACTGCGGCAGCTTCCCTGTCGGAGAGAGAGCTTGTGGCTTCGCCAACCCAGCTCGAGGAGCAGACGACATCGGACAGACCCCGTTCGGGCTCGAGGGGTCCTCCACCGCTGCTGTCTCCGTCGGTTGGGTACGCAGAGGAGCGTCAAGAGCACCGCCGCCGATCACGATCCCCGCATTATCGGGCTCGTGACTCGGTCTCCATGACTTCGAGCCATCGATCTCGTCCCTCCCGATACCGAGATGAGAGGTCAAGGTCCCGCTCCTACTACTCGGGATCGAGTTCTAGGAGTTACTACTCGAGGTCGAGACGCTCACCGAGACGCGAGAGGTCTGAACGTCACTACTACCACAGGCGTTCAGTTTCTCCGGACAGGCACCGTAGTCGGAGGCATTCTCCTTCACCTCGACGAGATGCGGCTGTGTCTCGTGCCCCGGCTGAAGTGGTGAGAGAGCCGATTGCATCGACATCGACTGGCTCAACCACAGACTCTCGTACGTCTACCTGTTGCGACTGATGTTGTTGGCCACTCCTCGTCGGGATCGGCATACCTGTCGGATTCGGACTCGGCGGCTTCCTCCTCCCACTCCACTTCGCCGGACGCGCAGGTGGAGTCCAAAGACGCGGTCTCCCCATCAGAGGACATGGGAAGTTTCGCTGAGCATGTCAGCCGGCTGGTGACTGCTCTGGGAGTCGAGGCGAAGTCTTCTAAAGGAAAGGCCAAGGATGACATTTATGCTGTCCTTAGGACGACGCAGTCGAACCAGTTGCTCCTTCCATTCCTGCCGACACTGTTGGAGACGGTGCAGGAAACCTGGAAGACTCCGGCCTCAACTAAACCGACGGCCAAACGCCTGGAGTCAATGTACAAAATCCAGGAAGAAGGAGCGAAATTCCTGTTTTCTCATCCGACCCCGAACTCGCTTATAGTCAAATCGGCGCAGTCTCGTGGGGGGGAAACAGCATACCACTCCGGCAGATAAAGAGGGTAAGACACTAGATTCCTACGGCCGTAGGATCTACTCATCGTCTTCCCTCGGACTCAAGATATCTAACTACGAGGCGTTGTTGGCTAGATATCAGATGTACATCACAGAGAAGCTGTGATTTGATTGCGTAGTCCAGGGGGGGGAAGCAGGAATTTCATTGTGCAGTCCTGTTCATTGTTGCATAGTCCCGGGGGGGAGGGAGGCAGGGATTTCATTGTGTAGTACCGGGGGGGGGGGATCAGGGAATTCATTGTTGCATAGTCCCGGGTGGGGGGAGAAAGCTGGGATTTCATTGTGTAGGGAGAGCTGGGATTTCATTGTGTAGTCCCGGGGGGGGGAGCAGGGATTTCACTGTGCAGTCCTGGGGGGGGGGAGCAGGGATTTCACTGTGTAGTCCCAGGGGAACAGGGATTTCATTGTGTAGTCCCGGGACAGCAGGGATTGCATTGCGCAGTCCCGGGGGAAAGGGAGCAGGGATTTCATTGTGTAGGCCGGGGGGGGGGAGCAGGGATTTCATTGTGTAGTCCCAGGGGGGAGCAGGGATTTCATTGTGCAGTCCCGGGGGAGCTGGGATTTCATTGTGCAGTCCCGGGGGAGCTGGGATTTCATTGTGTAATCCTGGGGGAGCTGGTAGTCCTGGGGGAGCTGGGATTCCAATATGTAGTCCCGGGGGACCTTTCCTATGGAGCAATTCAAAACAGCGGACAGCTACCTTAAGGAATTTAGAACAAATAGTGCCTATAGGAAAATGACGACCCGTGCAACGCCGGGTAAAAAAAGCTATTAGCATATAAAAGGAGTGTGTGTTATTTTCTGCATGTGTGTGTATTATTCAGAAAAAATATAGACAACTGTGCTTGGTTGGAACTTGATCAAATGTATGAAGGGCTTCAATGTATGAAATAAATATTTCCATATTTAGTACAGTGGTGGGGAACCTGTGGGCCTTACAGATGTTGGAATACAACTCCCAGCATCCCTGGCCTCTGGCTATGCTGGCTGGCTGATAGGAGTTGAAGTCTAACAACATCTGGAGGGCCACAGGTTCTCGGCCTTTGTTTAGTATATATCAAGTTAGTTTGCATGTGAGTGAATGATCCCTATATTGGGCTGCCTCAGGAGTACTGTGGGTTGCTTCCCTTTGTTGGATGAGGCAGTAGCTATGGGAGGAAAAGAGAACTACAAAGCAGGACATACGAATTTCTCATTACTGTCCTCTTTAATTTCCTCCTATCTACTTTCTTACCTCACTCTAGTCTCCTTCACATATTATATGTGTAAACAGGCTCCACATGATTAATGAGAAGTGAGGCCTCACTGTTAGCCCCACCCCCTGATGTCTATCAGCCTCCCTGGGGGCAAGGAGTTGTTGTTGTGCCTCTGTTTGAGGTGGAAGAGGAAGACATAGTGCAACCGAGCCTGAGTGTGTTTGGGGAGGGGCCAGGCACATGTCATCTGCAGCCTGGCCCAGCTGTGCTGACTTGCCAGTCAGCCCTTGCTTAAAAGACAGGTCCCAAACACACTTCAGACTCTGGACACAATTGTTGTTGCAGATCAGCCATAGCAAAGATGCTCCTGCCAGCTCCTAGACCTAGATTTGTGTATTTTGATCCCAGATCGACTTTGACAACTCTTTGGTGTGCTCCTCTACTGGTTCATGTTTCCTTTGATTTCGGACGGATATTTTGGCTGCTAAACCTTGGACTGTGTCAACAACTACTGCTTATCTCTTGACCGGAGTAATGTATGACAGCTGTACAAGGGAGGGGCCAATATTGTTGTCCAACTTCCCATTAATCGTGTGGAACCCCTTCATGTGTATAGTGCAGGAAGGGGGTTTCATACACACTTGAATCCTGGGTTGCTGACTGGTGGGCTAGCTAGCATCCCTGAGGAAGCTGGATTTGGTCCAGGGGGCATTATTTGCACTCTCCCTATATATTACGCTATTTTACTATATACGGTAGTGTGTTTGCTGTTTCCTGCTTATAGCTTAAGTATATGAAATAAAGTCCTTCATTTCATGACAGACAGCTAATATTAAATGTATGTTCTGAAGTGATGGTGTTTTCTCATCTGAAGTACATGACACAAAGCCTGAAAAACCGATATATTTCTCATTTTATTTTTAAAGTCTCAGTATCATAAAAGTTAACTATGTTTGTACATAATCTACAAAATTATTAATGTGCCATTTACTTACAAGTATCTGTGTAGACTGTAAGATTTCTTGTTTTAACATGGAGTAAAGAATACTTGTGAAACTAAGAGAATGCTAGGAACATTCTTTTTATATCAATAGCTTGCTGTTGACTGTGTTAATTGCAGAGAGGGTTGCTTCTTCGTACAGATGTCTCATTGTTAAGGGAAACTAGTGTGTACTAACAGCTGATCATAGAGTAATGGGTTCTTGCTAGTGTTGAAAAGAGAAGCCATTAATATAAATTTAGCCCAATTGTGTGTGTGTGTCTGTGTGTGAATGCTAACCATATCTTTATCGTTATTCCTACACATACAACAAATTTGTAATCCATTTTTATATCACTTAGAAATAAATGCAAATAATAATAAAATAATGATAATAAAACTGGAAGGATAAATGCTCACCACCTATAATGCAATGGATTGAGGACATAACAACACTTTCAACATTTGAACGGGTGGTATACAGATGCCACTCCCAAATGGACACATATATGGTCTGCCTTAGTTGAAGCTTATGTATAATATTTCCCCCCAGAAAGCTGTATTTTCAAATATATATGTATGTGTATCCCTTCAAATCCATATACCGTAGTTACATTTCATTTTTTTCATTTTTATGGTTTTTTTGTGCTGTTTAAATTCACAATAAACATAAATTTAATAAATGTGGTGGTGGTGGTGGTGGTGGTGATGACGACAATGATGATGATGATGATTATGATAGTGATAATAATAGTTTCAGTTTCAGTTTATTTAGTTACGGTCATAGACCAAACGTAAAAACCATACATACATACATCATGTTATTTATTTACAAGAGTAAAGATAAAACAAATATATTAAGATAATTTAGTTTTGTCTTTAAGGTGGTTTTATCGACTGTTTCCTAATCTTACATGCCTGGGCGCAAAATCTTGCCACTCTCTGAGTTATCTCATTTCTTGAACCCGATAGGAGGAGAGAGACGTAAAATGAATCTGATCTGCCTGGAGCATTTCTTAAAATTGAAGCAATGTAAAAGGAACGAATGTCCTTGTAGTAACTGCAGTGTAATAATACATGGGTAATTGTTTCTACCTCGTTCGATTGGCATGGGCAGGTTTGCTGGGGATAGGGTGTTCCTCGGTATCTGCCCTCCAAAAGAGCTGATGGTAAAGAATCAAAGCGCGCCAGTGTAAACGCCCTGCGATGTGTTGGTATTACCAGGTTGTTAAGATAGTCCTCAGGGGCTCAGTTCTTGGTGTAAATCAGAGGTGGCATGTAACTGGCTGCACAAGCTCTGTCCTCCTGCAAGGCAACGTCCTTAATACGTTCACTAATTATTTCCTTGGCCTTTATAAATCCAAATTGTAGGAGCACTGAGGGAGAAAACCCATACTGATGCAGTTTTTCCTCCACCAATTCTACCCATCCGCCCTTCAATTTGTCTATCAATATCAGAGGGGGTAGTCCTTGTGGGCTGAGGTTTAATTTCAACCAATAATTGATTATATTTATCCAGGCTCGTGCTTTGATGGAGATTAGGCCCACCTCTAATCTAAGTAAGGCGTTAGGGGTTCCATATGGAGTGCCGAATATGGAGCGTAAGAATTTTGTCATAATTACCTCCAAGGGGCGAGGGTCTTTATAGATGCATACTTGGGAGCCATACAATAGTTGGGCTAAGACTTTTCCCTGAAAAACTTTGATAACGGATGGTATGTGGGAACCACCTTCTGTGAAGAAGAATCTTAGAATGGCTGAAGCTGTTCTTTGGGCGTGCTCGGCAGAATGTGCGATTTGAGCCCTCCACGATCCAGAAACTTGGAAGACTACGCCCAAGTATTTAAAGATTTTGACCTGTTCAATAATGTGATCGTTTAGCCTCCAGTTATGCTTTGTGAATCTTGCTGAAAAGACCAGAATCTTGGTCTTGCTATAGTTTATAACAAGCTGCTCCTCGGTGCAGTACGCTGAGAGAGCACGTAGGGCTCTCCTAAGGCCTACTTCTGTGTATGATAAAATAACTATATCATCTGCATATAGTAGGGCGGGAACCGGGCGGTTTGCAAGCTTTGGCGGATGGCAGCTAGCATCTGATAGAGTGGTGACCAAGGAATTTATATAAAAATTAAATAACAGGGGGGCCAAGATACAGCCTTGTTTAACCCCTCTGTTTAATGGAATTGGGGATGATAGGTGGCCCTGCGGGTTGCATCTTACTCTGAGAGTGTTTTTTTCATGGAGGGTGCGGATGAGTGTTAAAAGCCTGCGGTCGATAGAAGTGGTCTCCAGTTTTGCCCACAGCCTATCCCTGGGAATACTATCAAATGCAGCTTTGAAGTCTACAAAGGCAGTAAAAAGAGCTCCATGGGGTTTAGATCTGTATTTCTTGATAAGGTGATGTAAGATCAAGCATTGGTCAAAGGTGGAGTGACCTGGCCTAAACCCCGCTTGCTCTTCAACTAATATTTTTTCCCGGTCCATCCATTCCCAAAGTTTCCAGAACAGGTGTCTAGCATAAAGCTTGCTTACTATACTTAGTAGGCTGATTGGGCGGTAATTAGATGGATCGCATTTGGAGCCCTTTTTATGAATTGGGACAATAATTGCCAGACCCCAATCTGAAGGAATTTGTGCGGATTGGTCTATTGACGTAAAAAGTGAGGCCAAAACTGGGGCCCACCAACCTATGTTATTTTTGATTGTTTCTATAGGAATGCAGTCTGCCCCCGGGGCCTTTCCAGATTTGCATGAGGAGACTAGTTTTTTAATTTCAGATATTGAGACTGGTTGCCATGCGGGAATATTTGCCAGTTCAGCGTCTGTAATAACTAAAGGGTCTGGGCCTGCTGAATAGAGAGCTCGAAAATGATTTTCCCAGACCTCAGGCAAAACTAGACTAGCCATCTTAGAAATTTGAGGCCGAAGGCTGCGACCGACAATATGCCAGAAAAGTGAAGAATCATTATTTCTGGCTGCGCAGATCAACTGTTTCCATGCTTTGTTTAGTGCTTCTCTCTTTTTTTTTTTTGGTGGTGGTGGTGGTGGTGGTGGTGATGACGACAATGATGATGATGATGATTATGATAGTGATAATAATAGAAAAACCATATTGCATATCCCAGTTTTTAATGATCTATCCTCATCTCTTTCTGAAAGAAAGTTCTGAGGTAGGTAAAGTTCATATTAGGGGTGGGTTAGCAGTTGGTACTCATCCTGAAAATGAATCTGGCTCTTTGAGAATACAAAACGAATGCTGGAATAGCCTGATTGATACAGGACCTCTGCCACCTCCTGCCCCTTCTGCTATCCCAAGGAGGAGAAGGAAACTCACCATGGGGAAAGGGGGGAAGATAGAAATCAGCAGAGGGCTCCAAAGAACATTGGTAAGGCCCTGTGAGCCTCCCTTCCTTCCATCAAGTGATGCTGGCAGGGACTGGGTTCACACGACACAACAACCCACCATGGGCAGCCAGCCATGGTGGGTTGTTGTGTCATCCGAACCCAGAGTGTTTTCCTCAGGGTGGCTTACTTTTCGAGAACAAGCCATGCAGAGAACCCATTGTTTGTTGTAAGGTTGTTCTTGCCCATGATTGTTGTCATTCGAACCTGGGAGACTGATTTTATCGTGGGTTGCTGTGATCACCTACAGAGCTGCTTGGCAAGAGTAGCAAAAAAGTGCTGCTCACTTTTCGCAATCTTGCCAGTGACTGCCCTTCCACTGATACCGAAATGGCACCTTGGAAGGACCATCACTTGTTCCCTGCTTTGGAGGGGGGGTGCCTCAAAAATGTGCAATTGGGGTTGTAATTTATATGAAATTTGACAAGACAGGGTTGCCTATTGGCTAATTTCTGCAGTTGTGAATCACCAGGGGATACAGTGGCAATTTCTGGAACTCTGGGAGAAAGTGACCATGTTATACTTGAGTTCATGATTCTAAAGGAAACAAAAGCTGAGTGTAGCCAAACGCGTACCCTGGATTTTAGGAAAGCCAATTTTAATAAACTCAGAACAATGATAAGTAAGGTCCCATGGCAAGCAACTCTAATGAGAAAAGGAGCCCAGGAGGGGTGGGAGTTTTAAAAAAAGGAAATTCTACAGGCAGAATTGCAAACAATTTCCACAAGGAGAAAAGGCAGAGGGCAACAGAAGAAGCCAGCGTGGCTTCACAAAAAACTCAGAGATGACCTGAAAACAAAAAAGGACACATATAGGATGTGGAAAGAAGGCCAGGCTACAAGGGAAGAGTACAGGCAGGTAGCACAGAACTGCAAGAATAGTGTCAGGAAGGCTAAAGCTGAGAATGAGCTGAGGCTAGCAAGGGATGCTAAAAACAACAAAAAAACTTCTTCTGATACATGCATAGTAAAAGACAGAGGAAAGAAATGGTGGTTCAACTACGCAGTGAGGATGGCAAATTGGCCTGGATTCCTGCATTGAGCAGCGGGTTGGACTCAATGGCCTTGTAGGCCCCTTCGAACTCTACTTTTCTGTGATTCTATGAAATAACAGTAAGAGAAAGGAGGGACTTGGTAGCGCAAGTCAGAAGCACAAAAAATGGGGGGGGGCAAAGGAGTAAGTGCACCAAAATGGTTGGGGGACACATATCTCCCCCTTGGCAATGTGATCCTTTCAGTTTTAACTGTTGATAGTTCTCAGTACCCTTCACCTTTTCAGCACTTCCCTGACTCTCCAGCTGCTCCAGAAAGGGGGGATAGTAACTCTCTCCCCCCCCCCTTTTCATGGCTCCTTTTTGGAGTAGTTACTGCTGCAGTTCCTGTGTTTCCATGACAGTTTTTTTTTTTTTTTTTTAAGGCAGAAATGTACTCAAATTTAATAGCTTGCAAGTTAATGGAGGTGAAATGTACACATATTTAATGGCTGGAAAGTAAATTGATGGGAAATTTGCCCACTTGCCTTAACTGCTTCATTACTGCAGGTGCACAAATTTCCCCTTAATTTATTTTTCAGCCATTAAATTGGGTATATTCCTGCCTTTTTTTTTCCCTTTTCCTTTTTTAGAACTCTCAGGGAACTGCAGTAATTGTCCTGAAAAGGAGCCGCAAAAAAGGTGGCAGGAGTTACTATCTCCCATTTCTGGATTAGCTGGAGACTCAGGGGAGTGTTGAAAAGGTGGAAGGTTCTGAGAACTGTCAGCACTTACCATGGAGAAGATTACACTGCTAAGGGATAGATATTGTCCCCCCCACCCCTTTGGTGCACCCTGGTTTGCTGCTTTTCTTCTCTTTACCGGTGCTTTTCAATTGACAACTTGGCAATTGGCCCATGGCAACTGTGCGCAAATTAGCAGCCTTGCCTTGTCAATCTGTTACCTACTCCACTTCACTACGCCCTTTGACAGCTGAAACAGACAAGGAAATTGACCAGGAAAGACTACACATATTGGACAGCCATAAGAGTGTACTTGCGAAAGACCAACAACAACAACAAAATAATAAAAAAATTACGAACACAATTGTGCAATTTTCAGGGGCGATTTTTTTTTTTTAATAGTGACCCCAATTGAGCTTTTTTGAGGCTTTGGAAAAAACGGTGAACAAGAAGAGGTAGCTATCAGAGTGGGGAGGGGGAGACAAGACAGGTTCTTCCACAAAGAATGCTGGGATACATGCCGGAGCCAGCTAGATGGCTGAGGAGGACCCGATCATCTGTCGGGCATACCATGGGTTTTTCAGTGAACAACTCACCCACTGTGGTTTACTCGCAGGGTGGTTTAGCATGATGTGCAAACGCACCCAATGTCTTTGCCACCTGTGGATCATGGGGTTGATCCACAAACCCTGTGATTCCTTGTAGCAGAAGACAAAAAAGAAAGAAATGTTAAAAGTCTTGCAATGGCATATAGATTTAGATGATGAAGCAGGAAATATTTTAAAACCATAAAATTGTTTCACATTGAAGTACACTACACTAGAGGAAATTATGGAATCCCCATCATTAGAAGCTTTTAAAAAAAAGTCACTTAAATAGTAACTTAAATAATAGGACTATCAAGGTATAAAATGGTCCTACTTTAAAAAAAAAATCATTTAAAATACTGTAATTACTAAGGATTCCTTTAATTTATATATTTATAAACATGTTATAACATAAGCATTCAGAATTTATAGCATTTCTGATATGAATTATCAGTAGAGCTTAGCATCTTTACAAACCATGTTGGTCATATTTTATATGCATTTTATAGGAGGGGAGTGTATTTTAACTTCACATAGGAATAGTTTGGATGAAGTCGTGGATTCCAAGGTTTTTTTCTGGATAGAGAAAAGAGCTCCCTGGCCTAAATAGCAGAAATTCTAAATGGATTAGTCATACAAGGACAAGTGCTCACTATAAAATCTGGAATACTCTTACTTCATATCAATGATAACTAATGTATTTTATGACTTTGAAGAAAAGCCATAGCCATGGGGGGAAAAGTATTGTTAGAACCAATTCATTTTAAAGTTCAGTTAGAAATTATCAATGCCATCTAGAAACCATTAAAATCTCATCTTATAAATCTATGACAAGTTTTATATGTGATTCCAGTATAGGGCATGCCAACAAAACCCTTTCCACCCAAAATTTCATTTTCAAATACTATAAATGAGCAGTGTGAAAGCAAAATATATGCTTCAGATGGTGGAATATGAGCAGTAGCTGTAAATCTTTCCCTCCTGGGAACTTGCTTGAATGCACACACTCACTCAATGTGACCAAGAGTGGGAGCACTCTTGCTAAGAGAATCCTCATATCCAAGCCACACATGGAACATTCTCTTCAAGAAAACTAGATGTGTACCCTCCAGATGTGTTGGACTACAGACCTCATCATCCCCAGCTAGCATGGCCAACACATCTGGATGACACCAGGTTGGGGAAGGCTGCTCTCTGTCATATAGATACCTCTGCAAAGAAGCATTATGTCTCTTTGGATTGATATAAACTTTTGTTATAAGTGGTTACCCCATTTTTGTCACTTGCTTAATTTCTGACACATTAACACTTTAATGTTAACATCTTACTTTTTTCTTTCTAGGAAATTCCACTTACTTGGATGACCATGGGCCCCCACCTCGTAAGGTAAGCTGCTTCTTTATTTTGAGTTCAGCCAAATTCTGCTCCAAGCTACTCAATATGCTAATTTACAAACAAAGTATATATATATATGTATGTATATGTATATGTATATTCCTGTGGCAAGTTATGATGACACAACCACTTTCCCCTCAGAAAAGAAGGCCACAAACAGAAGCAGCAGCACTGAAACCAGGTTGTAGATTTCAGCTAGTGATGGCAACTACTTTGGTACAGTCATGCCTTGGATTGAGAGCATAATTCGTTCCGGAAACGTGTTTGTAATCCAAAACACTCTTATATCAAAATGAAATCCCCCCAAAAAAATTTGTACAGAGATTTTTAATTTAAGCCGTACTACAGCACTTGTATTGCAAGACGTCGCTTGTATATCAAGTAAAAAATAAATAAATAAATAATTTAAAATTTGCTTGTCTTGCAAAACGCTCTCAAACAAAGTTACTTGCAATCCAAGGTATTACCGTATAGGGTTTTATTTGAACTAACACCATCAATTTCGGAAAATTCCAACCTCCTTTGAAATTGTGCTTTGTAATAGCCATCATCCCCTTCCCTTCTATCTTCACTTTTCCAAACTTGCCCTCTGAAGGACAGGGGGACTTGCAAGGGAAGGCATCCCAGAAGTGGAAGATTTGGGCTTAAGTCCTGGATGTTACTTCATTTCCCCTGGGAAACTCAACTAATTGATCAGGAACAAGCCTAAAATAACTAATTTGAGCTGAGCTGAGCCTAATCCACATTGAACAGAGGTGGGCCTATTCAGATGGGTTCCCCGGTTGCTAGTTTAACCTCAAATAGTCCACTGAATTCTATATTTCTTTTAAATTGTATTTCAAAGGAATGTCAAAGTACCGTAACTTTGAATTTCAGAGTAACTTTGTGTTAGTCACTTCCTCCTGCTTCTTTTTCTTTTCTGTATCTTAGAAATATCTTCCAAACAGGTAGTTCTGTTACCTTTAGCTCTTGTAACAAAAAACAGTCCTGTGGCACCTTTTGAAGACCAAGATGTGTGGTGGTTTTAACTTGCATTGGCAAGAGCCTTTCTTGGATGAAATTGAGTATTTGGATCCTTTCCAATCTCAGTTCAACTCTGGATAGCCTTAGTTACATTCTTAACCCACGCTGGGGACTAGATAGAAGGGGAGTGCATCCCTGTTGGCTGTGCTGGGCCTCTCTGTGGTATCACATATCATTGACCATGGTATCTTTCTGGGAATTTTGGCTGGTATGGGAGTTGTGGTCACTGTGTTACAGTGGTTCTAGTCCTAGTCTCAGAAGTTGGTGCTGGGGGATTATTGCTCAGCCCCTTGGTCATTGGCCTATGGGGCTCCTCAGAGCTTTTAACATTTGCATGAAACTGCTGGGAGAGATCATCTGGATTTGGGTCTCATCAGTATGCTGATGATACCCAGCTCTCTTTTTTCCAGCTGGTCAAGGAGGCTGTGGTAGTTCTGAACCACTGCCTGGATGAACTGATGAATTGGAAGTGGGCTTACAAATTGAGATTTGATCCAAACAAGTACTGTTGGTTAGTAGACAAGCTAAATCAGGATTGGGAGTACAGCCTTTTCTGGACAAAATTGCCCTTCCTCTGAAGGATCAGCATCACAGTCGGGAATGCTTTTGGATCTGGCATCTGGCATTGCTGATTTCTGAAAGACCTCCTCCTCCCATATCAACCTGCCTGTAGCTTGTGATCAGTTTTTGAGGCCCTGTTGTATTCCCCACTACCAAAGGAGATTCAGTTGGGAACACGGGACAGGGTCTTTTCTGTGGTAGCACCCAAGTTATGGGATAGCTTCCCAAGGAAGCTTAGACTATGCCAGTCTCTGACTTTTAGGTGGGTGGCAAACACATTTTTATTCCGCCTGGCTTTTAATGATTTTTCATTTGAGCAAAGGTTTTAACTCTGTTTTCTTGGTTTTAATACTCTGTTTTGTCCCTTTCTGTCTGGTCCCCTAGTTTTAATATATTTTTAAATTGTTATTGTTTACATTTTTTAAAACTTCGTTTTGTAAATCATCTTGCAGGCCCTTACTAGGGACAAAAGGCAGTCTAGAAATATCTTTATAAATAATAATTATTTAACTTGAATAAAGTGGAGTAGAGAAACCCATGTTAAAAATATCTGCTGCACAAAATGTACTTTTTGTGTGCAGTTAAATGGAATGTATAGGCACAGTGCTTTATGCCAGCCTCATTTATGTGTGTGAGCATTGTCATCTCTCATTCAGTATTCATAATTTTTAAAGGGTCGATGCATAAATTAAGCTAGTATTTTGCATAATAGGAAATAATATCTGCCTGCATAAATTAAGCAGTATTTTGCATAATAGGAAATAATATCCATCAGGGTGGTTTACTAAATAATAGTAATCTGTTTTACTATTTTAATGACACTTCTTTACTAACTGTAACTGCTGTGGCACCAGTAAAATAAAGAATTGCACATCCTTGGCCGCTGATGGGAACATCTGGCTAAATCAGTGCTTCGGTCTTAATTGGCGCAACTGTCTTCATGTCTGCTTTAACATTCAGAGTTCTCCTTGTGCCAGTAGGTGAAGTACCATAAATCAGTGATCAAAAGTTTGGAATCTTAAATGTGTTCTGAAAGGTAGTCCACATTAAATGTTTTGTTTGATTTATTTTGTATTAGGCAAGAAATAGCTAGGAATGTGATGCATGCATATACATGGCTTCAGCTTTACAGCCGTTCACTGTAGTTAGGTTTTTTAAATAATGTTTGAAACGTTTCTTACCTTTACCAACCCCACAAACTCTTTGAAAGCCCTTCTTTAGAGCTAGAAATTATTGATATATGGAATATATATTTTCCAAATCCCTTGGCCTTTTTCACTTAAAAACAAACAAACACCTCCTACAACTATAGGGTAGTTTTTACTTTTAAACAATCCAGGACAGAATATTAGGGATTGTTGCACCAAATACTTCTGTTATCCGCTATTATCTTCTGTTATCTTTCGGACCAAATCCATCTAGACTGAAAATTGGCATGCTGTAACTTTGATCTTCACAGTTTGAACCAGATGTTTTGAGATGCCAGAGGGGGATCATGTTGAGTTGATTGCCTGTGAAAGCAATAAAGAATTCTGCGCCTTGTTTCCAACTTAATCTGGCTGCTAATTGCCTACTGAACCATGCAACAGGGCAGTGGAAAGTGAAGAGTCTTAGACTTTGAGGCATTTCTCTAAAGGTTTATGTAAATAATTGTTGGAGTTGAAGCATAGGCAGAGATGATCATGCTAGTAGAGGCATATCATCACTTTGATTTTTATAACTTTTATTATAGACATCACTTTTATTTATTTATAATTTATTTGTTAGATGTATATATTGCCCAACTGGCAAATGCCATCAGGGTGGTTTACAGTCCTAACAAACAAACAAACCTGCAATAAAATAACAAAAGAAAAAAATACAATTATAAAAATATCAAAATAATACAATATTAAAAACATTTAAGATATTGAAAACACTAAAGAGCCTGCAGTAAAAATAATAAATCAGAGCAACAGATTAAAGATTAAATGCCTGCTGGAAAGGGGAAGGCCTTAACCTGGTGTCTAAATGTATACAGTGAAGATAACAACTGGATCTCCCTGGGAAGGGCATTACACAGACTGGGGGTCATTACAGAGAAAGCTCTTTTCCTGGTAGCCACCAGACACACCATTGTGGGCAGCAGTGCCCAGAGAAGAGTCCCTGAAGAGCATTTTAGCAATAGGGCAGGAACAGATGGGAGAAGGCACTCCTTTTATTTTTCCTTTTTATTCATTAAGCCAATTGTCTTGTCAACTGTGGCTTTTATGCAACTTATAGTAACAATTAACTAGACTAAAATCTAAAATTGTCCTATATAATCTTATGTAAGATTCTAATTTTTGAATTTATAACAGGGACTACAAAAGCACTGTTAGCAAGTTCCCACTTCTCAATCACTTTGGATAAATGTCCTTTGCAAGGCTGATTGTTGGATAGTTTCTAGCATCATCAGCACTTTGTTCTTGTAGCAATAATCCATATCACAGGACATCTCGCAGAGTTGGTAGTTCGGAAGGCAAGAGGTCTTGACCAGTTCCAATAAAATTGCTCATATGAGTGAATGTTCTTTGTCTCGTTTTTCTTTTTGAAGCCATTTTATCACTCCAAACAAAGATTTCAATGCAATCATACTAATAAAATTTTCACCTGCAAGAAAAATAAATACTTTTTAAGATACATTTACATAAATATTTTCATAAAATGCATATCATTTTACAAGATAAAAAAGCATACAGATTAATTGGAAATTGCATAAAAATGCAGAAAAAACGCCATTTTTACATGCTCATTTACCAAGCAAAACCAAATTATATGAATTTAACAAAAACATTTTTTAAATTCTCTAGTCAAGCTGCAACTTTTTAGCACCCCTAATTTTTAAATGTTAAAAGTCAGAAAATTTGACACGCCCTACATTTACTCCACCATATAACATTCATCCATTGATTCAATCAAAAGTAAAATACAATACACTTGTCCTTGATTATAGAAATAGGCCTAATTCAAACTGAGCCTAAATTAAATTCATTTAACCCTGTGCCTGCTGCCTCACTGAGCTATGTTGCCTCTTCCTGCCATCATCCCTGCGCCATCCTCTTTCCCCAAACTTAACTTGAGAGTAGGGGCTGTGGGAGGGCATGTGACTCTAGTTCACGGTGTCCAAGCCTTAATCCTGCTGTCTGCGTGTGCAGCAGCATCCATCCATTGGGACAGGAAAGCATGGGAAATGTGGATTGTATATCTCTGGTCCAGGTAAACGTTTGAAAACATAAACATTGTATGCAATAAGGGTGTTGCATTTTATGAATTAGAAAATGTGGCAGTAGGATTTTGTGCCATTGGAAGAGCCTGAACTCTATATTTATTTATTTTAAAATATTTATTTATTTTGTGGCCAAATAAAAAAAGCAATAAATAAATATTCAGTAAAATACTATAAAAATACTATAACACCAAAACAGATACATTTAATAGTCATGTAGTTGTAGTTTGAATACATGTAGTTGTAGTTTGCTGTCTACGCACTGAATTTTCTTGTCCTAAATTAGACTTGCTGTCAGTAGGATCCAAAAGTTTAAACACAGTCTTGAAAACATTCAACTTGGTCCTCAAAGTGTTCTGTAGTCTGAGTCCCTCCTCCTTGAGTGTTCTTGTTTTAGGAATTCAGTTTGTATAATTATTTCCTGTTATTGAATGAGGTTCATGATACAAAAACAAAACAAAACTGATATTGGTCTCCTTTTGATCTGTTTTCAAATCCTCTATTCCCAGTTCCTTCTTCCAAGTTATTTCAGTTCAAGCTCAGTATAGGCTCAGATTAGTCTTAAGTGCAACATATAAGCAAAAGTGTAAGTGTAGACCTCAGATCAATTTAAACACTCAGATTTTAGTTCAGTTTTAAAACCTTGAGGGTAAGTTTAGAAAAGTACACATTGAAGCAAGCATATAGTGAGTCAGATCCTTACATTCCCAGAGGGGCCCAAACTGCTCACATCCTCTCCTTAATCACAACTGATTGCTCATTCCCCTGAGTAAAAATTACCATCCCTGTGGAGTTCAACTGATCTAAATTTCTTTTAAATTTCCACTCACTGGAATCTGGTACAGACTGGCAAGTTAAGCACCTGTGCATGTTTAGCAACAGGGTGATGAGGCCAGGACTCAACAATAGTCAAGTGTGTGTGCTTAGTGCAATGAATTCCTAGCTCTCTGGAAAAACTTAAGAGGCAGAGAGGTTTGTGGATAAGACCTTGAGAACATGATGGCTCCCATTCCCAGGGTGACAGCTCCTCTGCTGTCTCAAAGAATGAGCATCTTGGGAACAGAGGATATCACACTGAGAAAGAGGGAAATGATCCCTTAGAAGGGGCTTATTCCTTGAGGAATGAACAGATATATTCCCATGCTTAGGGTATGTCTCCAGAGGTGAGGGAACTCCTAGTAGTGGGTGATTTGATTATTAGAAACACAGAGATGGGGTTATGATGGACATGTAGACTGTGTGGCGACCTGCCTGCCTGATGCAAAGGTAGCAGATGTCACACTTTGCCTACATGGTGCTGGGGTGGACACAGTGATCATTGGCCCCTGCCTCCCCACAACTGCCACCAGAAGGGCTTCTAAGGAAACATCTTGCCTTGAGGGAATGGGAGAAGAAACAGATTAAGCTTGAATTCAGAAGAAGAGACACTGCAGAAGAGCAGAAAGAAAAGAGGAACAGGCCAACCCAGAAAGACAATAGATGCAGTTCAAACCTGAATTCAGTTATATTCCCATCCATCTGAGCACCTGAATTAAGCATCACCATCATGCTTTTTTCCTCCTCCCTCCCAATCCCTTTCCTTGTTTCTCGTGTTTTAGATTGTAAATCTGAGGGCAAGGACTGCCTAATTATTAATTCTTGTAAGCCACTATGGGAGCTTCTTAACTAAAGAGCAGGGGGAAATGCATGTTGGCAGCAATGACATTGGAAAAGGTAGCTGTGCACTCCTGGAAGCAAAATTTAGGTTGCTAGGTATGAAATTAAAAGCCACAACCTCCCAGGTAGATTTCTCTGAAAATATCTGTCAGTTTCAGTGAGACAGGCAGAGCTGAGCGGTCTCAGTGTGTGCGTGAGATTGTGGTGTCAGGAGAGGTTTAGATTCATTAGGCGCTGGGAACATTTTGGGACAAGCTGGGTCTGTACAAAAGGCTGCACTTGAACCAAACTGGTACCCAAATTAAAATCAGGCTTTAACAGACCCCTGGGGTCTATTGCTAGCTTGGGGGGGGGGGGCTGACAGGACAATGGGGATTTTTGTGACTGGGACATGTGACTGGGTATATGTCCCAGTCAAAACCCACCCATTGCCCTGTCAAAACCCCATTTTAAAGGGGACCCAGAAAAGGGGGTGGGATGCACTTCTGCACTTTCCTAAGCAGCTAGAGTCTCGGGGGGGGGGGAGTACAAAATGTGCATCATCCTGAAGAACATCACCGGGGGGGGGGGATGAGGATTTTGCCACAAAGGGGATGTAAATCTCACTACACCTTTTTCTCAAAGATCACTCATACCTGTGCGTTCCCCTGACAGCTTGCCTTTTGACAGCTGTCAAGAGAAAGCAAAGGGAAGAAAAACTCTGTTTGGACCCTCTTCGGGTCAATGTCCTGGGTTCGTACCTGCTGCACACATGACATAGCCCAAGTGGGGGTCCCAATTTCTGCACTTGCTCAACTGCGGTCCTGTACCACAGTTGTGCAAGTGCGGCTAAAAATAATTTTAAAATGAAACAAAAATATTTGCGCGCATTGTATGTGCAAAATTAAATACATTAAATGTTTGCCAACCACTGACAGCCCCTCCAAGGTGCCATTTGGGCACTTTGAAAGTGGCTGTCAGAGATCACAAAAGCCAGCTTGACAGCGAGCTTTTGCTTTCTCCGAGGGGGGGGGGGGAAGGACAAAAAGCTGCCCTAGCCAAAAACGGCTCACAATCATGGCGGGGAGGGGGAGATAAGTCGCTCCTGCCATGGTGTTTCCTGGGATACCTGCAGGAGGACCGAGGGGGCAAACAACCTACAGTGAGCCTGATCATTTGTCAGGCGTACTGTGGGTTGTTCGCACAACCAACCCACCGTGGCTTATTGCCTACGCACCCTATGTTTGTCCAAACCAGGCTTGCACAACCTGTGACCACCCATAAGGCTGACCATAGCCCACCAGCCATGTAGTGCGGCCCGTGAGCTTATTATTTTTAAGCAGCTCTTTGCACACCTGGCATTGTAAGCATGCAAAGAGCAGAGAATGAGGGGCAAACTAATTTGAAAATAAGGAGATCTGGTTTAGATACAAGCCTGGTCAGAGGATAAATGCTCTGTGGTTTTTTCTCTGTGCTGTGAGAGTTCTACCTTTTAAAATCACATTCATTATTAAACATTATATTCAGCAAGTATCTGCTTTGAATGCCAAGGATGCTGAAAATTAAGCATCCTAGCCTGTATTACTAAAAGGCATTTAAGCTGTTTCCCGAAAGAGAAAGTAAGAAACTGGTGTGGAGCTTTTGCTTTCTTCTGGGATTTTTAAAGGAGTTTGTGGTACAGAATGATTGGGGGGATACATATATAAAAAAGGCAGATATTCTTGCCCAGGTTACACCTTTATATTTAGCTAAATCACCTTGATTGCATTCAAGTTTTCATAGAAAAATGACGAAGAATTTGAAATATTAGGAACCATCCCTGTGGAGCAATAAACAAAATACTATAATGTTCTGGAAAAATAAAAAGGTATTCTCAGAATTCAGGTATGCACAACATACCTGGATTTTGACACTATCTTTTATGGATTTAAGTCTTTTGCACAGTGTATAGCCATAGAATATGCATGCTGTGATGACAGTGCAGTCCCTCTAGGCAATGGAAAATTCATCTGGGAGTTTATCATCTTGGATGATTACCATTACATCTGAATACAGTCACTATGTTCCTATATCTGTTTGGATTTAATTGTGTGTGTGTGTGCATTTAATCTGTTAAATTTCAGTTGAACTGCAGTTTACCCATTGTGAAGCTTATCTTACTTGCGTGTACACTGCTGGTTAAATTTAGCAGCTCATCTCTCACAATGGTTATATTGCTTATTTTTATTGCTAGTAATATTAGGTAATTGTGAATATATAAGCACTGTATAACCCTTTAAGATAAAATGTGCCAACACATTTCAAACAGTGGAGATGGTGCATGAAAGGGTGAGGGTGAGAGAGAAGACTCTCCCGCCCACCCCACCAAGATAGACATACCCTTGTGATTGTCATATGACTACGACAGTGTTGGGTGCTTTATGAAAGCCACTGCTTGTCTTTCAGCTTCTCACATAACTGATATGCTACATAGGTGAAGGAAGCAAAGACATTCCACAAAATGCATAATGAAACTTAACACTGCAGAATAGAAGTTTTCCAAGCAAAACAGATTTATTTTGCAACCGCTGTAGTCTTCTCTTGTAGTATGTTTTCCTTTTATAAATCTGTCACCCTTTGTACAGTGACACTTTTGCACAATTGAGAACCTAAATTATGCCTTGCTTAAAGCTAGCTCGAATAACGGGCAGCCCCATCCTATGTGGGTGCCTGCAACCCTCTGAACCCAGAGGATTAAGGGCATCCTATTGACTGCAGGAGGAGCGCAGCGGATAGGATTGCCGCCATGCTCCCCTCACCCTCAAAAACATCTAGACGGCCGATTTCGACCATCTAGATGTTTTACACCTCAGGAGGAGGATAGGCTGAGGCACTGCCTCGATTCTACGGAAGCCGGCAGTGCCTTGCTCCTCCCCTCCTTGCCCCCGGTAATGCCCCCTCATAGGGGAACCGAAGACGGAAAGAACTGCACTGGCTACGAGGTGGGGTGGCGCTGCGACCTTGGAAGGGATTTCCGAGGTTGCAGTGGCGACTATGCCCCATCCTATGGCACCCCAGACAAGGTTGGAGGGCCATAGGATTGTGCCCTTAGTGAACCAATGCTACCCCAATAAGATTACTGTCCTGTTGTCTAATCTGGCACCTTTTCAGAATTGAATTAGATGAATGGCAGATAAGACAAATCTTTGGGGGGAAATAACCAATAACCTGAATTATAAAATATGCAAGACTTAGGAGACAGAACACACATGCATGTTCATATCTGGACATTAACTGCATTGTTAAGTGATGACTTTACATTTGCCAATAAGGTTTCAGGTTGGCTTACATACTGTCAGACACAATCCTTTCTAATGGAATCAAATCCCACAGGTTCAGCTCTAAACAACTGAATACTGGCTAAATACACACACAAGGTTGTGGGAGCCAGTCCTTAATAAAATTAGCGTCCAATACTAATTATGGAGTTTCAAAATACATTATAAAATGTAGTTTGTCTGTGTTCATCTATATTATGCCCCTTTAAATAAGGGGTTTAAAAGGGGAAAGCAGAATAGGCAGGGTATAAATGTTTTCTACTCCATGCAGTCTCTTGCTAAAGCAGCCTTTCCATGTATGCATATCAATTTAAAATCACATTAATGCAGTCTCTAGAGGACAGGCTGAGAAGTTAATAAGGTTTTTTGTACAGAAAACTGGCCTTTGGGAAATCACAGCTTTCATTTACTTTTGAATTTAATTTTTAATATTTTGAATTATTACTATATCATTTGTGTCCATCGTCTGACACTGAAAGTCATATGGCTCTATCTGAATTACATCTTCATGACTAGCCACAGGAAATATTATTTATTCATGAGTAATCTCTTACAAATTTTAAAGTGCTTTAATAATTGTATGCAACCCTTGTGCTTGATATCAAAGATTTCCATTGACTTTAAATAAACACCAATAAGCAAACTGTGCATCTTAAAAAATGATGATAGCAAATTACAAAGGAAAGCACATCTCGATATTCTATGTCATCAAAGATTATTCATTCTCATTCATTATTCATTGTCATTATTTATTCTGGTTTTCTCATTGTGAGAGAAAATTTTAAGAAGAGTCTTCTGGCACAGTAAAACTAAACAGATTTATTGTGGCATAAGTTTTTTCTGGACTAGAACTCTACTCCAGACTAATTCTGTTAGTCTTGTGGTGCCACAGGACTCTCTTTGTGTTTACTATAATACACAGCTACCCCTCTGGAATTTGAAAAAAAGAAATGCTTTCTGGTGTTTGAAAAGAGGCCAAGCTCTTTTTGATATATGGAACATGTGCAATTGATTTTGAAATGCTCATCTCTCATGAGTCATAGTAAAATTATTTTGTGGATTTAAAGATTTCCAAATGGGAAGGCTAATGTATTTATATTTTTTGCCCAGGTACTTCCATTCCCTAGCCAAGTGGTATACAATAGGGTTGGAAAGTGTGGGAGTCGCACTGTGGTTTTGCTGTTAAGAATTCTGTCTGAGAGACATGGGTTCAACTTGGTTACGTCAGACATTCATAATAAAACCAGACTTACCAAGAATGAACAGGTAAGTTGTTTGTGTCCTTTTATAAGTGGTAGTGTGGGTTTTTTTAAGTTTTGAATTGGTTACAAAGAAGACTGTAATTTAAATGTGCCTATATTTTATGATCTGCAGGTAAGACAGGATTGCCAATAATTATGAGCATTTTGAAAATCTGTTGCAGTAAATTATTTTTCATTAAAGCTTAAATAATATTTTTTTGGGGGGGGGGGAAACTAGCACTAGGAAACGACATAGTTTTTGTGAAATATCCACTCTGGCCAATGTTATAGTATATAAAATAGGCCTGAGCAGAAAGGGGAATAAATTTTTGGAAATGTTTTTATCACTGCTGAAAGGTGCCCTTTCTTTTGGCAATTTTGTGTAGGATTACTGCAAAAGAGATGAACAGTGTTCATTTTTTCAGGAAGCATTACCTTGAATAGGCCCACATTCTTGATTTGGCTACACACTACACTTGATCTTAGCCAAAAGGCCGAGAAGCGATTGATTTGGCTAGTATTTCCTATGTGACCTGCCTAGGAAGACTTGCCCTCTGTCTAAATCAGTTTCCTTTGCCTTCGGTGGTGTACATACATAGCCAAAGTTGGCTATGCAGGATTGTGATATTGCATTTTCTGAAATTTGCCGGGATTACTCTTGAAGGAGAGAACTCCTAACCAAGGAGGAAAATAGCTCTGAAGCAACAGCAGATTAAAGGAACAATGGCAGAAACAGGTCCTTTTATAAGTGGTGGTGTGTTTGTTTGTTTTTTAGTTTTGAATTGGTTACAAAGAAGACTGTAATTTAAATGTGCCTATATTTTATGGCAGAAACAGGTGCAGGAAAGGCAGATATTCTCAGTGGCTGGCTGTTTCTCTGGGAAATATTTCTAGCCCCCACCTTCAAACCATGAGTTCTTTCTCTGAAAACCAAAGTACTGTACATAGTTAAGCATTCAGTGCAGCCCTAAAATGAACCATTAAATTTTCCAGTGCAAGATAACGATGCTTGCTTTAAAGATCAAAGTTGTTGTTACATGCTGTAAGGATCAATGAAATCCTGTAGCTAGTAGTCATCCAAAAAAATTAATTGGAGGCAGATTTGCAGTAAGGGGCTGGAGAACCTGTCAGACCAAATCGTGTATATCAAAGTGTTTGGAACAATAAATACGGTGGGCTGAGCCAATATATGGGCCTTCGGGGAGACAGGAGTGAATACGTGAGTGGAGAAGAGCAGAGCAGTGAAAAGGAATTGGAGAATCAAGCAATAGCAAGCTGGTTTATTACATATGCAGGGAGTATTAATAAGTTTCTATATTTATAGGGGAGACTCACTAAATGTTACCATCAGTAGGAGGAAATGTAATGGAGCTTCTAGCAGCTCACAAACCTGGACGATAACTTGTCAAGCAGGGTGTTGCACTGAGCATCATAACTGAGGCAAATTAGTTATAGTTAATCACTGAGCTTTAATTTTAAAATAATTACAGTACAAATTATTTCTATCATTTTCCAATTAATTTCAAAGTCACATGTCAAATTGAGGCCACTGTGTATTTTATTGTGTTAGTTATTAGATACTTGCAGATTTTTAAAATATTATTGTAGAACATGAAAAGTTGTTGGCTGCCAAAATATTACTGTGCAATGAACGTAAAGTTCTCTCTAGGTTTTATTAGAGTGAAACAAAGTTTTCATTTTCCTTTAAAAATAAAGAAGCAATGATCTGGACATCTTAAGTGTTAAGTGTTGAGACAATAAAGTGACTTTACTTCAAATATACTTTATTTGGATAAAGCTGGAGTTTATTTTCAATCTTTATTTTAAGTGGCCTTTCTCTCATCCTATTGTGAGTCATTCCTCTATGCCACCAGGTGGAAGTTTGCTGAAAATGCAGTCCAGTGTTATACTACCTTGTATTTCCTGAATAGGCGATCTGAGGAGGGATATTAAAAGGTGACGTAAAATAAAAATTGGCTAGGCTGTAATCCTAAACACACTTACAACAAAGTAAGCGGCATTGAACACTATAACTTACTTCTGAGTAAACATATATAGAATTGTGCTGTTCATATGCTGTTAGCCTTTTCTTTGTGATTTGAATGCTTTTGTAATGTGCAAATTTTATTTTATTTATTTATTTATTATATTTTAAAATCACCCATCTGGCCAGTCACCCTGGCCACCCTGGGCGATGTACAATCAAGATAAAATTCAATAAAACACCATTAAGATTTTAGGATTTTAGGAAAGCCAATTTCAATAAACTCAGAACAATGATAAGTAAGGTCCCATTGCAAGCGACTCTAATGAGAAAAGGAGCCCAGGAGGGGTGGGAGTTTAAAAAAAAGGAAATTCTAGAGGCACAATGGCAAACAATTCCCACAAGGAAAAAAGGCAGAGGGCAACAGAAGAAGCCAATGTGGCTTCACAAAAAACTCAGAGATGACCTGAAAACAAAAAAGGACACATATAGGATGTAGAAGGAAGGCCAGGCTACAAGGGAAGAGTACAGGCAGGTAGCACAGAACTGCAGGAATAGTGTCAGGAAGGCTAAAGCTGAGAATGAGCTGAGGCTAGCGAGGGATGCTAAAAACAACAAAAAAGCTTTCTTCTGATACATTCATAGTAAAAGACAGAGGAAAGAAATGGTGGCTCAACTACGCAATGAGGATGGCAAATTGATAACAGAAGACAAAGAAAAGGCAGAAGTGTTCAATTCCTACTTCGGCTCGGTCTTTTCCCAAAAGAGAGTTTATGTCCCTGGCAAACCTGAAGTGCAAACTGAAGGGGCAAATGGTCAAGGAACACCTAATTACTTTGAACGAGTTTAAATCTCCAGGGCCTGACGAACTGCATCCTAGAGTAATAAAGGAACTGGCAGAAGAACTCTCAGTCTCAGAACCACTGTCTATTATCTTTGAGAAATCATGGAGGACAGGTGACGTGTCCAGATGACTGGAGGAGGGCAAATGTTGTTCCTATCTTCAAAAAGGGCAAGAAGGAGGAACCTGGGAACTATAGACCAGTCAGTCTGACATCAATCCCTGGGAAAATTTTGGAGCAGATTATAAAGAAGTCAGTCTGCAAACACCTTGAAAACAATGCAGGGATTACTAGAAGCCAGCATGGATTTGTCAAGAACAAATCCTGCCAGACTAATCTGATCTCATTTTTTGACCGGGTAACCTCCCTTGTGCACTGTGGGAATGCTGTGGACATAATATATCTGGACTTCAGCAAAGCTTTCGACAAAGTGCCTCATGATATCCTGATTAGCAAGCTAGCTAAAAGTGGGCTGGATGGAACAACTATCAGGTGGATCCACAGTTGGCTACAGAATCGGACTCAAAGAGTGCTTATCAATGGTACCTTCTCAAACTGGGGAGAGGTAATGAGTGGGGTGCCACAGGGCTCGGTCCTGGGCCCTGTGCTCTTCAACATTTTTATTAATGACTTGTATGAGGAGGTGCAGAGAATACTTATCAAATTTGCAGATGACACAAAGTTGGGTGGAACAGCTAATACTCTGGAAGACAGAAACAAAATTCAAAGCAATCTCGATAGGCTGGAGCGCTGGGCCGAAAACAACAGAATGAAATTTAATAGGGATAAATGCCAAGTGCTGCACCTAGGGAAAGGAAACCAAATGCACAGTTACAGAATGGGGGACACTTGGCTCAACAATATTACAAGTGAGAAGGATCTTGGAATTGTGGTAGATCACAAACTGAATATGAGCCAGCAACGCGATGTGGCTGCAAAGAAGGCAAATGCAAATGCTGCATTAATAGAAGCATAGCTTCCAAATCGCGTGAAGTGATAATTCCCCTTTACTCGGCACTGGTTAGGCCTCATCTTGAGTACTGCGTCCAGTTCTGGGCACCACACTTTAAGAAGGATGTAGACAAACTGGAGAGGGTTCAGAGGAGGGCAACAAGGATGATAAAGGGACTGGAAACAAGGCCCTGTGAGGAGAGACTGAAAGATCTGGGCATGTTTAGCCTTCAGAAGAGGAGGCTGAGGGGAGATATGATAGCACTCTTCCAATACTTGCAGGGTTGTCACACAGAGGAGGGCCAGGATCTCTTCTCGATCATCCCTGTTTGCAGGACACTGAATAATGGGCTCAAGTTACAGGAAGCCAGATTCTACCTAAACATCAGGAAAACATTCCTGACTGTTAGAGCAATAAGACAATGGAACCAACTACCTAGGGAGGTGGTGGGCTCTCCCACTCTGGAGCCATTCAAGGTGCAGCTGGACAGCCATCTGTCAGGGATGCTTTCACTTGGATTCCTGCATTGAGCAGGGGGTTGGACTCGATGGCCTTGTAGGCCCCTTCCAACTCTACTTTTCTATGATTCTGTGAAAACACAATTAAAACACAATTAAAACAATATAAGAGTTTTTTAAAAAAAAATCCTAACCCACCCCAAATAAACATCAGTCTAGCTCACTCAAAGATTTTCACTGCCCTAGGTAAAGGTAGCGTGGGGTAAAGATATCCAAGACAAAGGGAACTCAGAAAGGCTCTAGCATTTGTAAAATCTTCAGTGTCAAGGATAGCAGAGAGCTATCCTTGACAAAAGCTGCTTCTGGCAGGATCAATTCCCCGCACAAATATGAGAATGTACCCCCAGACCCTGTCTGACATCCTAAAAAGTTTTGGGATGCACATACAGACAATAGAGGATCAGCATGAGAGTGCCTTTCATAGTTTCATAGATTCATAATATAGAGTTGGAAGGAGCCTACAAGGCTATCGATTCCAACCCCCTGCTCAGTGCAGGAAACTAGAGGAGGGGTCTCCCATCCAAGTAATAAGGGGTCTCCCATCCAAGTAATAACCAGGCTTGACCCTGCTTAGCTTTCCACACTCAGACAAGCTGAGCCAGCGTAAGCCACAGGCCTGTATACTTTGATTTGTGCCACCCTGGGAAGCTGTTTAGTCTACCTGTATGGCTAAGCCAATACTGTACTACTGTACTATGGGTTCAGTCCAATTTCTCCACTGGTGAGAGCATTTCTGTAGTGGAGTTCCACTTGGAATGTGCCCAGCGGAAGTGCGTGTGAGGGAGTCTTGTTTTCACTGATTTCCCCCCTCCCTCTGCAGCCCCAAGTGCCACCTTCTCCATTATTCTGGAGCATCTTCCTACCCCCCAGAGCAGATTGGGGCCCAGCTGTGAGGGTATTGCTGCAGCTGGGTTCTCAGGGAGATGATCAACAAGTCTAGTCTCAGGGTTTGGTGAGCCAGGTTTGGACAAATCAGGCTTGGGGTGCTGAGAGGACAGGTCAACAACCAAGGGTTCAGATCTAATAGGCAAGGTCTGGCGGAGCAAGGGCCAAGTTCCAAGATGGACAGTACAGGGGTGATTCCAGAAGTGAGGTCAGCCAAAGCCAAGGTCACATGAGCAAAGCAAGGAGTTGATAGCACCATGGAGAGCTCCAAGTGGGGCTGGGCTCAAGCCAAACAAGATCAGCTTGTATGTTGCTAAAAAAAAAAAAAAAACTGGCAGACTCCGACTGGGCTTCCTAGAGCCTGCTAGCCCCTCCCCCACACTGCATGTGGCCTTCTCCCTTAACAGGGCCATGCTTGTTTTTGAAGCCTTTGGCTGTGATGGAATGGAGGCAACTGTGGTGTGGTGGTGGCTTTGAAACCTAGAGGCCTCAGAATATGAGGATGGCAACAGCATCTTCTCTGGAAGCAGGGAGACTGGCCCCAGGGTCTCTTCTGGGGCTAGGGGTCCTGAGCGGAGAGGGGTGTCAAGGGATGCTTCTGCATCCACGTCTTCTTCTGAGTATGAGAGATCTATATTGGAGGATTTTCCTTCTGAGGAGGGAGAATTGGAACCCTGGGTCATAGCAGAGGCAGATTCTGCATCAAGTCCTATATCCTTTTGTTGTTGTTCAACTAGATGGCTACAACATCAAGATCCAGATGCAAAAGACCATATCAAGCTAAAAGCTTGCATAACCCCCCTTATCTTGTGCCTACAAGACTCTTTAAGAGCTATTTGTCTTCAGTTGGTGAAAAATGAGGGTAGTGTAGCTGATTCAAAGAAGTGAAATTGAAACTGATTATCCTGTCAATCTCCTGTTGAGCTGTAGTGTTCCATGGTAGGTTGTGGGGTGGGGGTGCTCACAGTAGGCTCAGAAAGCATAAGAAATAGATTATTTTGCTGTGTTCCTTGGTGATCAACTTGGTTGGTATGTCATGCTTTCTGTCAGCTGAGAATCAGCTCACCCCCCCTCCCAAGGAATTAAATACATGGCAGCACAACTTTTCCCATCCTACTAACACTGTGTTTTCATGCTTGCATAGGAGTGTGTGTAAATATAGGGGGAAATGTATATAGTAAGCCATGGTGATTCAGACCAAAAGGTCATCTAGCATTCTGTTTCTACAGTGGCCAACTAGATGCCTATGGCTCACAAACATGACATAAGCCCAATAGCGCCCTCCTGTGCATGTTCCCAAGCAGCTAGTATTTGTGTATTATTTATATTATTCATTTGAAGCATCCTGCCTCTGATAAGGGATATAATATGCTGCCACCCTGACTAGTAGCCATTAATAACCTTATTGTCCATGAATTTATCTAATCCCCCTTTAAAGCCATCCAAGTTGGTGGCCATCACAATATTTTGTTAGTGAATTCCACAGTTTAACTAGTAACTCATTTCCAGGACTTAATCTTGTCCTCTGAACATTGCTTAGAAATTTCTTTAGTAGAAATGATTTAAAAATACTGTTAAATAAATCAAATCAAATAAATAAGAAGTACTTCCTTTTAACTTTCCTGAATCTCCCATCATTCTGCTTCATTGGATGACCCCAGGTTCCGTATTATGTTGCAGTATGGAGGTGCTTTTATTACCAGCTTTCTGCAGATCATTTTCTTTAGCAGTATGATAATGAAATGACCCCACTGAGTCACTCGTGAAGTCATTGCAAGAATCAGGGACATAATGAGTGCAGTTTTATATCCAGCGATTCTATCTCTTTTTTAAATGCATCCAGGCTAAAGCAGACTTTCAAGCAATTTTAGTTCTTATAGCCTGCAATCCTATGCACACTCATGGGAGTAAGTCCCACTGAATTGAAATTTGAGGAATTGTGCATGTTAGCCATCTTTCTATAAAATGTGAATTATTTCTGAGTTGTGCATTGATTTATATTGTCTAGTTCAGGGTTAGGGCAACTGAAGGACAACTTGTGGCCCTTCAGATATGATTGCGTTTAATTACAGTGGTCTCCAGTTGAAAGCATAGTAATGGTCAAGGTTGTTTGTTGTTGTTTTTCATATAATTTGCAGTTTTTACACAGCCAATTAGAATAATCTGAGGAGAGCAGAAGTCAGGAAATCAGAGCTTCAAGAATGCCTGGAATTCTTTTACACATATCTCAGGAGCCTGACATATTACCAAACACTTTAAAAGCTACAAGGCATTGCTGCATACTATATTATGCCCCCCCTTTTAACCAGGGATCTTGCATAATAGAAGGTTTATATTTAATAATGCAAAACTAAACAGACAACACTTGCTTGAATTAGTTAAATGCAAATGTGCCAAAATAGGGAGAGAATGGGTGGTGAAACTATCCTGATAGTTGGGACCAGCTTTTGAAAAAGCACCTCTATGGAAACATAGCATAAACTTCCTTGAAATAATGGAAATGATAAGTTGGTTGTGTTTACTCAGGGCCTAATGCACTGATGTATACTAATGGTACTGTATAAATAAAGTTGTTATACATCATCTTGTGCTGTTTTTATGAGAGTGACTAATGAATTTCTAAATTAATTAAATATAGGAAATGTTATCTTTATGAGAAATGTGTGCACTTCATGCACATGTGCTAGTGGTTGAATATATGGTTTCTAATTACTGTATATATATTTTTAACATTGGGAATAGGTGCCCCAATTAAGTGTGAAGTAAGGGATACATCTTCCAGTTTCTGAGAGATATAATGATCATGCTCCTGTCTTCTCATAGTGAACCTGGGCAGTATTCAACGCTGCCCATGGCTAGTGGGACCCATCGCTAGCACAACAGGAAGCAAGCAGATCCTTAAGCAAACAGAAACAAATGGAAACACTACTTTCTGGAACAGCCAGGTCAGCAGAGCTTGTGGAAGAGAGCTCCACTGACTAGTGTTTATGCTTGTTTTCAAGGTTGTTTTAGGAAGCACTAGCTTCCTGTTGCACTAGCAGTGGTTCCTGCTGGCGCAGCAGAAACAGCGGGAGTGCAATATAAGATACTGCCCTCTGTTTACTGCCCCACCTGCAAACATGCTTCTTGCTGTTTGGGAAGTTCCCTTGTTGCTTTCTGAAGCCCTGCAGTAAATATAAGTCCAGCACAGCAGCCGCCAGTAGGAAAAGAAGAAAACTAATTTAAAAAAAGATGTAAATCTCAGGATAAATGATGGAGCAAAGCAGTGGCGGCTGGCAAGGTTTGGAATTGGTGGGGCCGATTTCTTTGGTTTGTGCATAGCGTGCATGGCTACAACAGTTGTAGTAGTGCACTTGTACAACACACATGTACTGCTTTTTTGTGCGTATGCAAACTTTTCAATAAACCAGGGATTTTCTAACTTTCTACCCACGGCCCACTTGAGAGAGCTGAAAATTAGTAAGGCCCACCAGTCACAAAATGATGTTGTAGGGCCAGAGCCAGTTACAAAAGGGTGACAGATGGAGATGGAGTTTGGCATAATCAGCGGCCAATTATTGATAGCATTTTATATTGGTAGCTAATTTCTCCTTGAAAATTGCTAAATTCTTTGCCACAGCTATTTCCTTGTAGCAGGGAGTTCCCATACTTCAGCTTTCTTCAAGTTATATACAGACTCTGGATGTATTATTACTCAGCATACTCATTTCAGGAAGAATTTGCTGATCTAGATGCTCTAAGTCTGGGTGTGCTCATGGACACTTCTCTTGGCTTCCAGCCTCTCCTGGTTTCAATTTTATTTCTTGAGGGCGCAATCATCTGCGTGCTTAGACAGAAAAAAATGCTGCATAGGGTTGTGCCCCTAAGATTATTTTACATTGTTTAAAAAAAAATAAAAATCTGGGAGATTGCCATGCTGTAAAGCAAAGTGCTTCCCTTTATCTGGGTTCAAAAGAGTGTGTTTGTTTGTTTCTCAGACCCACCATCTCTGCCTTGTACTTAGGTTCTTAGGCTAGTTACTTTTCTATTAGTCTCACCAGTTTGCTTTCTGGAAAATGAGTGTCTTGTGACTGGCCATGCCCTCAATGCCAGCCATTTTTTGAATGAGCAAGCCTCTCCATGGCAGCCATTTGATGAGAATGCCCATGACACTGTCCAAATCCTGAATGTGCCCACCAATCTAAAAGGGTTAGGGAGCACTGCTCTAAGTAGAGAAAACTGTTTATTTTATATTGTTTTCCCCCTCCAGCCACATGCCTCTCAATGTCTTCTTATCCATTTTCTATAATTTCTTTTCCCCTTCTCCTTTCACACTTAACTTGTACCCTACCCCCAACTGCCAGTTTCCTTCATCCCTCGCTCTTACTACTTATACATTCATTTTCTCCTAGAACGGCTTTCCTCTCTTATTCTATTCCTCTTTATTCATTTTATTCATTAAAAAAAAATAATCCTCTCTATCCAACTCCCACTGCCACACCTGACCTGCCACAGTGTGCATGGTGTGGCCGTGGCACTGGGTGGCCAAGCTGCCAAGCAAAGAGGCACTGGACAGTCTGCCACACTGAGACCCACTGGTGGGTCCCAACACACAGTTTGAGAAACCCTGGGCTAAACATTGTGTGCCAAACAAAGGCCCTTTACTGGCACTTCCCCCTGTAATGTATTTTTTCAAAAGCATTAATCTGCTACTCTTCTAGCAAATGTCACACTTCTTGCCTCATTATCACACTAGATCCTGATACTTAATCCTTGTTTATTTACATTTTTGTAAATAAAGTTAAGCACCCTGAGGCCAGGCTATGAAAGGGGGGATGTCCCTTACCTAAAAGATTCAAAGCTACAGTGCCATTTCCCCTAGTAACCTACATTTAACAACTTTTATCATGGTGACTGAAACTATACCCCAACACAGTGTAACATGGGCATTTTGTATTCCATCCCATTATTCTTGATGTATAGTGCTTTGTGTCTAATTGATCAATTCCCAACTGAAGCACATCTCTTCTGAGGGCTTCTGCATGAAGGCTTCACGTTGGAAATGTTGATATAAATTCTGTATGTTCTTGTTTTTTAGATGGAGTTGATTAAAAATATAAGCACTGCAGAACAGCCCTATTTATTCACTAGACACGTTCATTTCCTCAATTTCTCAAGGTAAGGTAGTTCCTCACTTTAAATGTTTTTTATGATGTGTTGAAGGTAAAATTGATTTATAGAATATTTTCAATTTAGTGTTTCGCAACTGCCATATGTGTGTGAGTGTCAGAACCTTGTGAACAGGCCAGATATGTCATATTTAACTAGCCAGTCTCTTCCCCTGTCCTGGCTTGACAATAATCACACAGGAAAGACCCATGCAGTTGGTTGTACCTGCATGTTCTGGTATATTCTGTGTGTACAGACACGCACCACAGCAGTATGAAATTGCAGCATGAGGACATGGCTTTCATGCCCCTAAAATATATGTGTGATGCAGGGATACACCATCCTCCCTGCCCCCCTGTCCCCACTAACCTGGCTGGGCAGGATGGGGGAAGGATATAAGAACATAAGAAGAGCCATGCTGGATCAGACCAACGGTCCATCCAGTCTAGCATTCTGTTCACACAGTGGCCAACCAGCTGCCCACTGGATCCCACAAGCAGGATATGAGTGCAACAGCACCCTCCCGCCCATGTTCCCCTGGCAACTGGTGTACATAGGCATACTGCCTCTGATACTGGCAGATCCCTGGATTACTGGGCAAAGCAGTAAAAATACTATACAATATTAAGTCATGTCTTTATTTGCAATAGTCTGTGTGCACTGCATGCCTTTTCACAGAGGTCACTTGAGTTTATAACCTTTCCAGCTGAAAACTGTATATTATAGTACTGTATGTAAAAATGAAGCTCCTGCCAGAATTCCAATTGACTTTTATTTTCCTCTGCAAATGTAATTTTATATTGCAAAGCATTAGCTGCTAACTTTTTCCCTTTAAAATACAAACTCTTGGGATAGGAGGTCTCAAATTATAATCACATATGATTATGATGCTAAATGTGACACAGTTTTAAGAAATTAAGTGGCTTAAACTTTTGGCCTGAGGAATAATTTCAATTACTAAGGGTGCCATCCTATGCATGTTTAGACAGAAAAAAGTCCTACAACTCCCAGGATTCCCCAGCCAGCCACGCTGGCTGGGGAATGCTGGGAATTGTAGGACCTTTTTCTGTCTAAACATGCATAAGATTGTGCCCTAAGTGTCACTAGGGAGACCCCTAGAGTTATGCAACTTGACACTTGAAGCAAAAGATTGTGTACATAGGTTATCCTGCCATTGACCTGACCTAGACTTGCTTAGCTTCAGCAGAGTTTCTCAACATGTCCCCTCAAATCATGCCCCAGAGAGTAAGGGGTTCCTTCACTTTGATATGAATTCTTAACTGTTGGTTAAGAAAAAATGTCATCTACTTAAAACTACATAGGCTGACAAACTTTGTCAGCTTAAATTATATAACTGTATTTGAACGTTTCTCCATAGTCAAATTGCAGTCAAATTCTGTTTTTTGCTATAACTGATAGAGCCTAAAAATATATAGCCTTTCTAACAGGACTCATTGTCCCTTTTTCATTTTGGTTGTTAAATATCTTTGTTTTTCCAAGCCAGAAGTAGCTCAAAAGTTCATTTCGGAACATCATTTTGACATTCCAGCATTTCTCATTCTACTTTGGCTTTTCATCCATTCATGTCATTTGAGTTTTAGGACTGCAAGTTTCTTTCTGTGGACTTTTTTGTCTGGGCAAAAATGCGGGATTCATACAAAATTAACAGAAACCCCAAAATTGTCCTTTTTAATTTTTAGAATGGGTAGAGCAACCCTATCCTATCGATTACACCCCTAAATTATGGCCATCAGTGTACATGACACTTTGTAGAAAGATGTAAACTAAAAAGGTCCTTTCCCCAAGCAGCTTACAACTTAAATTTGAACTGTGGGGAGTTAAGAGGGAAAAGATATGCAAGCTTAACTAGTAGAGAGGGAAGTATTAGGATTAGTGGAGAACTCAAACTCATCAGGTGAAAGAATTGTTGTGTTTATTTCTGAGTGGTAAATTCCCTATACCAAGATGTGATTCATCAAAAGATATTGCCAAGAGATATTTAGCAATTGCTTTCTGAATTCTGCTATAATCTTTCTGATTAACAGTAGTAGAACTGTTGTAGCTAGGGATGCTATTGGTAACTCTGAGATAACCCTGTTTGCCTTTATTCATAATTTAGAAGCACCACAGCTGTATGAAAGAGCAAGAAAGTGGGCATTTGTACTTTCTTTTAATACCCTCTTGCCTTTTAATAAATACCTCTAGCAATAGCTATAACAGAATATATTTTCTTAAACCTTGGAAGTTAGAAAAACAAAAACATTAAACAACCAAAGTATGTTTTAAAAGTTACAGTGAGTATTACTGGAAAGAAAGTATATTTTTTCAATCTCTTCTTAAATAACAAAAAGGAGATTTGTCATTTTTCAATAGGATAATCCCTCAGCATATAGTTTAAAGACTGAGAAAGACTTGTAGTCAAATGAGCAAAATTCAGATGATGAAACAGGGAAAATATTTTTCTGGAACAGGGAAAGTATAAGTCAGGCATTTAACCTTCTATATCTTCCTTTCTTTGATTATGAGCCTATACCTGACTGAAGCATCAACCAAAATGTCGGGGGTGGGTGGGTGTGCAATTGGTGTAAAGCTTATTTATGATTAAGCTTTAGAAAGATGGTAGGATACTGCATTCTAGCTCTCAACTTCTACCAGCTGCTTAAATTTTTTAAAAAGATGTTTGGTGCTCCTGGGGGGGGGGGGAAGAGAAGTAATATAAGAAATACTTTTTAGCTTAAGCAGTTGATTTAGTTACCATGTTATGCAAATATAAACAGAGAAGGGGTGGAGGTGCCTACAATACAATCTGCATTTGTCATGATGAAGTGATGTATACCCTGGAAAGATTTTGAGCACTCCTGAGCTCATTGCTAGCTCTGAATGAAATTCTACAATGGAGGCTTGCCACTGACTATATACTACAGCCAGAATTGCCTTGTGTTGCAGTAGTCCTTTCCACCATCAGCTAATCTTGCACAGCACGTTTTGCATTTACCAGACAAAGATTTAAGTATGCTTTTGTGTTCCCCAACTTAGTTCAGCTAACGCTAAACAATATAAAGTTCTTTTTTGAACTTTCCCCAGTGCCAAACCTACTAGATCATTAAGTACATGGTTAACTTAATGTATGGCTGGGGTAGAAAGGGGTACTGTTTTAGTTCCTCTTTTTGCCATCAAAGAAGGTAGGCTGCAAATTTATTAACTATTTTTACAAATGGCTTTAGGAAAGCAGGGGGGGGGGACAGGTGACCCTTGGCAAAAAGCCCTTTGGGGATCCGCTTGTCTTATTTGTAGACCATGATGGACTTAGCTGTCAGAAGTGTTCCAAACAGCCCTTGGTGGTTGGGGCCACCATTTTCCACAATGCCCTGGAGTGATGCTACATTGGGGGCATTGGGGGAAATTAAAATGGGCGCTAACCCAGATGCCCGAGGTACTGGACCAGGAAAAAATTTAAAGGGTGCGGGTGGGGCAAGTATCAGTGGTGGGCCCTGCCAGGGTCCTGAGGCAAAGATGCCAGATTCTGGGCCAGTTCTGGAGGAGGATGAGCTTTATGGTAAGATGGGACCACTTTTCTCATTTCCCCTCCCCCCTCTCTAACACACACACACCCCTATCCAACACTTCCAAATTCTGGAGCCAGGCTTTAAGCAGTATTTTGGGGGAAGGAGGCTTTAAACATGGTATTAACTCTGTTTTTGTGGTATGTGGAGAAATGCTTGATGCAAGCACAGAAAGTGGATACAGTAATACCTTGGATTGCAAGCATAATTCGTTCTGGAACCATGCTTGTAATCCAAAACACTCTTATATCAAAGCGAGTCTCTGGCGGGCGTGAGCGGGGCCGATTTCGGCCCGCTATGCCCGCTCGATGCGAGCGGTTACATCCCTACGAATCTTGCAAGACAAGTGACTACTTGTCTTGTAAGACCTTGCTCGTTTATCAAGTCAAAAATTTTTTTAAATTTTTGCTTTGTCTTGCAAAACGCTCTCAGACCAAGTTACTTGCAAGCCAAGGTATTACTGTATAAGGAAATCATGGGCATCATATGTGACACATGCACATTCTTAAGGAAATTCTGTTCCTCAGAATCGCTTGTGAGAGCTTAGGGCACCCTTCCCAATCTAGTGCCCTCCAGATGTTTTGGTCTTCAACTCCCAGTATTCGTGACCATTTGGCATTTTGACTGGGCTAATGGGTGTTGAAGTCCAAAACATAAGGAGGGCACCAGGTTGGGGAAGGTTAGCCTATAGTAGGTATGGGCAACTTGTGGCTCTTCTGATGTTTTGGCCTACAAGTCCCATCAGCCCTAGCCACCATAGCTAATGGTCAGGGATCATGGGAGTTTTTGGCAAAAACATTGGGAGGGCCACCAATTGCCCACCCCTGGCCTACAGGTTCTTGGAAACAGATCTTTCAAACAGAATTTTGGAAGATTTTCCTAATTTCCTAATTTGATAGTCTATTTATATGTAGGTATAAGCATCTAGAGTGTGTGTACGTTGTCATGTGTAATAATCACACACAGGTTTGCTTTGCTGCATGTGCACAGCAGAAGAGAAGGAGCAACTGAAGGGAGTGACAGTACAGAAACAGGATAAATGCTGTAACCAATAAGAATTCAGAGAAGGTGGGCAGAGGGGGAAATGTTTAAGTAATACGGGGGGGGGGGAAGAGATGGAACAGGCTGTGTAGGATATTTATATACTGCCCTTCAAACAAATTCCCAGGGCTGTTTGCATCGTCATCATCGTCGTCGTCGTCATCATCATCATCATCATCATCTTACATAAAAATAGAGAAATAACCATAACCCTTAAACATAGAAATTAAGAGCAGCAGATATCAAAGTTGCATAAAACCATAAACAGAAATGAAGTGAGACTAAAAAGCTTGGGCAAATAAAAAGGTCATTGCCTGGCTCCCAAAAGGCAACAAGGTAAGAACCAGGAAAAGCTCTCCCAAGGGAGAGCAGTCCACAATATGGCACCATCATTAACGCAGGCTTGCTCCCTGGTAGCCACCCACCTTGCCTCCAATTTTGGGGGCACCCATAGAAAGCTCTCTACTGAAGATCATAATGTACAGGTTAGGTACATATGGAACATAAGAAACTGCCTTATACTGAGTCAGACCGTTGGTCCATCTAGCCTGGGACTATCGATGTTGACTGGCAGCAGCTCTTCAGGGTTTCAGTCAGGATCCTTTCCTAGCCTACCTGGAGATGCCAGGGATTGAACTTGGGACCTTTTGCATGCAAAGCATGTGCTCTACCACTGAGCTACGGCCCCACAGCTGTAGCTCAGGAGAGGGCTGAAACATGATGAATGATTTATGCCTTACGCTGAGTCAGACCATTGATCCATCTAGCCCTGCAGTGCCTACCCTGACTGGCTGCAGCTTTTCAAGTACTTTGACAGAAATCTTTCTCTACTCTGTTCCTAATATCCTTTTAATTGGAGATTCCATGGGTTGAACTAAGAGCCTTCTACATGCAAAGTATAAGCTCTGCCATTGAGCTATGGGTCCTCCCTGAGGGAAAGGCTGTACCATTGAAGTACAGTAGTATAGCCAGTGTTGGCTGATGTCTGGGAGGGCGGAAGGTAGGTCACTAGCAGAGGCAGAGCCAAGGGGTCATCTTGGGTGGAGCCAAGGGGTCAACATTGTGCTGGAGAAACAAAGGCAGAGGAGCATAAAAGTTGGTTTTCCATGCAGCATATAAATTTCTTAAGACATAACATAATGCAGAAACAAAGGCAGATGAGCTTTTAAAAGGATAAAAGTTCACCATCCATGCAGCATATGAGTTCTCTAAGGCATGATGGAAGTGAGAAATAATGGCACAGCAGCTGTGAAAAACATGAAATTTGGCCACTAAGGAACACACTTTATAAATACATGAAATTTGGTCAGTTCTTAAAGACCAGTTCTTAAAGACACTTCTTAAAGACATCGACAATGGCTTTGAAAAAGGTCAGCAAAAATAGCAAAGGTAGCCAGGTTGACCATAAGCAAAATTTCAAGATCCATATTGTTGTAATACCTTTATTAGGCCAACAAAAAGCTTTTGAGCTCGAGATCTCTTAGTTTGGCCCAGGGGTGGGGGTGGGAATGGGGAAGAAAAATGCTGACTAAATGGTGAATTCACATTTTCTGCAAGTTCAGACCAGTCCGAAGGTGGAATGTGGAGTAGTAGTCTGCAGGGATTCAAATTAGGCTCAGTAGGTCAAGTAATGGTCATGGTTATATGTTTGACCTGGAATTGACCCTAGGTGCGCTGGGAAGGAGAGGGAAATGTTGTATCCTCCATTTTAGGAAATATTCTCAGGAGTGTTTTCCTTCCTGGTTGAAACACACAGGCTCCTTTGACTGGTATTACACAATTTTTAGATTAACAACTAAAGCACGAGATAATTTTAGATGTTGTTCTAAATACTAAAAGAAAATTGAAGCCCACTTTGGTAGCATTACTGAGTAATTGGAGGAGATGCAACTCCTCCTCCCATATTGCACCTTGGGACTAGCCAGATGATGTGACTGCATAGTGACTGCATAATCTAGTCATTTTTTCCCCGCACTAGAGATTGAATTGCCCCTAGAGATAGATTTTAAATTAATTGCAAGGACCCACAGCACCAGAAATTGATTTTTTAAAAATATACAAGGACCTACACCCCATAAATTGATTTTTTTTAATATGCAAGGACCCCATCCCACCCCATGAATTGAAAGCCCACAACACAAGCACTGGAAATGCTCACACATATACCAGTCAGTCAATCACACACACACACACACACACACACACACCCCATTCTCTCTCTCTCTCTCTCACACACACACACACATACACGCGCACGCGCACGCGCACACGGCTTGTGTGCTGTGTGGTGGGAAGGGGGCTCCCTTCCCCACAGTGCAATACAGAAACCAAGTAATCTGAACACAGAGAAAGAGAACAACTTCTTTCTCTACATCCAGTTGGCTGGGCTTCTGTGCTGTGCAGTGAGGAAAGGAGCCCCCTCCTTCCCATTCAGCACAGAAACGCTGCAATAAGGACAGGGAGAAAGGGGCTGCTTGCTCCCTTTCTCCCTGTCCAGATCACTGGGATTGTGTGCTTCATGATGGGAGGAAGCTGCCCTCTTCACCATGCAGCACAGAAACCCAGCCATCTGGACAAGGAGAAAGAGAGCAAGCAGTCCCTTTCTCCTCGTCCATATCACAGCATTTCTGTGCTACACCATGAGGAGGCTCCCTTCCTAACCACGCAGCATTAAGTCCAGCAATCTGGACATAGGGAAACTAGAGATTGCACTCCTCCATGTCCAGATTGCTTGGATCCACATTCATTCACACACCCACACACTATTCATACATTCACACCCACACACCCTTTGCAGACACACACACACCCGATCCATTTTCATCCCCATTGTGGCACACTAAATGGGAAGTACTAAGCTTCCCAGTCCAGGATGCCAAGATATTTAGAGAGCAGGACCTCTCTGCAACTCAGCTGAGCCATGGAAAGTTCTGGTCTTCACACACTCACTGACCTGGTTCTCACAACACAACAACCCTCCATGGGCAGCAAGCCATGGTGGGTTGTCATGTCATATGAACCCAGACCACTTCCTCAGGGTGGCTTGTTTTTTTCCAGCAAGACACCCTGAGAACCCATGGTCTGTAGTAGGGTTTGTTTCACCCATGGTGGGTTGTGTGTCGTCCGAACCCAGATGACTGTCACCACCGTGGGTTGTGGGCAGCAGTGAGCGAGCTGCTCAGCAAGAGCGGCTAGAAATCACTTGTCGCTCTTGCCGAGCTCACCACAGTCAGTGCCAGCTGTCCCACCGATGCCCAAGCAGCATGGTGGGGTGACTGTCCCTGGCTCACTGCCTCCCCACCCCTGCCACAATTGAGAGCCATTATGGCTCACCATGGCTTCCCCTCCCTAACCTCCCCCCCCCCCGAGATCGCTTTTCACAATTCCATTCTAACAGCCACTGACAACCCCTCTGAAGTGCCCAAGCGGCACATTAGAAGGGCTGCCAGTGGTTCGCCACCCCCTTAAAAAACAACATTTTAAGGGATTTTGTGACAGGACTCCCCATGGTTTTTTCACAGGGACATATGCAGGTGTGGGGAGCCCTGTCAAAAATAAAAACACCTTTTAAAAGGAACCTGTCAAACCTCCATGCTCCAGCAAAAGGAGGTGGGCTGCACTTTTCCATCTTCCTGAGCACCTAGAGTCTTGGGATTGGGTGGAAAGGTTGGGGGCACTGGAACCTGTCAAGGGAACACAAAAAACACTGACTGAGGATCCTAGTGCTGAGGTGGGATAAATCCTCCACCCCTTTTTTGCGAGGAAAGATCACTCTCATCTTGGGTTTAAACTGACAGCTCGCCTTTTGAGAGCTAAGTACAAAAAAACAACATATTGGGAGCCTCTCTGGGTTAGAGTCAATGGTTGATCCTTGCTGCATTTTGACAACAGGTACCCCACAGGACATTACCCAGGCAAGGCTTCCTATCTTTGTACCCATGGAAATGCGCACAGCCTGCACATCCAGAATTGTGCAATTCTGGCTAAAAAAATTTTTAAAAAAAATTAACAAAACTATTTGAACACATTTGGCACACAATTTTTAAAATTTTTTTTAAGGGTGGCAAACCACTGGCAGCCCCTCCATGTGGTGCTTGGGTGTTTTGGAGGGGCTGTCAGTGGTTGTCAAAACAGAGATCGCAAAAAGTGATATCCGGGAGGGGGAGGTAAAAAGGGGAGAGAAAGCCGCAGCACGCCAAAATAGATCCCAATTGCAGCAGGGAGCGTGGCTTGAGCCCAAAGTGCCCTGGGATGCTGGATGGCATACCAAGGGAGAAGGAAGAGGGTGACAACCCACATTGAACCCGGTTGTCTGTCAGGCACACTGTGGGTTGTTCTTGCAACAACCAGCCCACCGTGGCTTATAGCCAGGTTCAGTGAATTCACTGCATTCAGTGAATGTGTGTACTGAAGGTTAGAAGAGGGCTTACCTATTCACTTTAAAAAAAAAAATCTACCCTGCCTCCCTTTGCATCCAAGTGGCTTATAGCCTATTAAAGCAACAGCTTCCATAACATATGAAATACAGCAGAAATATTCTTAAAGGGTGACATAGCAGCTAAAATAATAAAACAGCAGTTAAACCCTGAAAGCTTTACCTAACAGATAAGTCTTGCCCATTTTTTTTCTAAAGTTCAAGAGAAGGTGATCAGACATTCTAGGCATGTTGGAAGTGGTTTGAACATACACTCACTGTATTCGTGTTGGGGGCAGTGAATGTATGTTCAGACCACTTCCATCACACCTAGAATGCCTGTCTTTACCAAGATGTTGTTTCTTCAACTTATACCAGGAACTCATTTCAGAAACTGTAGCTCTAAAATGAATTTCTCCATAACTCAACAGTCCTAATCTCTCTTAAGTGAAGTGACCCAGAACAAGCCCCTACCAGTTGATCTCAACAGGGAAAGCAGAAAGAGGAGTGCCTACATGTCAGTTTTGTCAGTTACCCCTCATGATTCAATTTAATTCACTCTACAATGCGTTCTAGTAATCATGCTATTAGCACCATTGATCTTTGGTCAGACAAAGCAAAAAAGAAAAAAGGTTCTGTTAATCTTTTAAAAGGCAATATATGGCACTCAATGACTCACTTTAGACATAATAGGAAACCACAGTTTCCTGTTTTGTGAACATCCTTGCTCAAACCTCAGGCTTGCATGCTCCCCTTTTGTCCTCTAATGCACTTCAGGAGGAAATTGAAAGCACCTGCTAACAGTTTTAAACTAACCACCGTTCCCTGTGACATCTAAATTCAGGAAATTGTGATTTTAAAAAAATGCTTAGTAAAAACAAGTCTGGATCATAGATTTCATAGATTTCATATACCTGTTTGTTCTCACTAACCATAGTTTAAACAAACTAGTTCAGATGTCATGGGAATGTGATTAGTTTAAAATCAGATGCTTTCGATCTCCTCCTGTAGCACACAAAAGAGTAGGGGAGTGTGCAAGCTTGTTTACATAGAAAACCATGGTTTCCCATTTTGTCTTAATCAAGCCAGTGTTTTTACTAGTTTATAGCCTGTTTCTTTTTAATGGGTTTTGTACAGATTGATAGCTTACATTAAATCATTTGAAGCACATTCTATATATTAGAATACAAATTTTGTTTTACTTTTAAAGAACTTGTTTGGCTGCAAAATCTTGTTTCTGTTTAACCTCAATTCCTGAATTTGCATACAAAATCTTCATGCATTGGATTAGTTGGCTCCTACTAGCTTCTGACTTTACTAGAAGAAAATACACTTTGCTTAGTGGTTGAAGGAGTCTGGCAGAAAATGCAAACAAACCATCAGTGTGTTACTCTTCACCCATTTAATTGGTGCTGTAATTTGGATGTTGTGGCTAAATTTCAACAGTGCTTCCATTCAAATAAAGAAGAACTCTTGGGTTGCACTGAAGATTTGCTTTCCAAGGATAACTTGTCACACCTGGGCAATTCTGAACTAATGCTGAAGACTTCTTAAAATAAAGTTTCCCTTTTAAGTAAAACATATTTACAAATGATCAATACTGTTCTCTTACAAGTGATCAGTACAGTTTTTTTGTTTGTTTTTTACACAAACTGCTACCATTGCATTTAAGGTTGTGTTACTACATGGCTGTAAGTTGTAGCTGTACATGCAGCACTTTGTTTTAGGGAGGGTAAGTTCTATCTAAAGCAAGACAGAATGTGTTTTCTTCTTGAAGACCACAGGGCAGTAAGTTTTGGAAAAACTTCTGGAGCTGAGACTTTGAACAGAAACTCCTCTCATCAGGGCCAGCTCCAGATTTGGGGGAGCACATATCAAAGTGCCCTTTCTGGGCCCTCTTCTTTCCAGACTTACCTGGTGGCAACAACGGGTAGCTACAATTTGCCATTTTGAATTTCCCCCACTCCCCAAAACAGAGTTTTGGTGAATTTAAAATGGTGACCCAGGGCCAATGTCAGTGCCAGTTAAAGTGAGCTGGAGCTCGGGAGAGCGGGATAGCAAGTGGAGCAGGAGGAGGTGAGTGCCGGTGGAGGAGGGAACACTACTGGAGGGGAACAGAGTGCCAAGGGTGGAGAGACTGCATTTGAGGACGCTAAGGGCTGCAGTGCTCCAGGCCTAGGCCCACTGATCCAGCCCTGGCGGTGCCACTGTCTGTGTTCTCTCTCTAGCCTTCCTCACAAGATTTTTGTGAGGATAAAATGGGACAACAGTATGCCAGATTCAGCCCTGAGCTCTCTTGATTTGGGACAGAATATAGATCTGAAAAAGGAAATGGAATACCACCCTGTGCATATATGTGATTCCCAGTGCTGGCTGTGGGATAGCAAGGTTTGATTTTGGTACTCCATAACTGGCAATGGAGAAGCCAAGGCTGCCTACATAGTATGATAGCTTTCTGATGAATCACAGCCATATCCTTAAGTATGCATAGATTACGATTTCTGTAAATAGAACAAGGGTGGGCTACTTGTTTGTCATGGAGAAATACACCAGATACTTTTTGCAATAGCACATGCAAACATATCTCCACAGCCTTGAGAGATATAAAGTAAAATAAAATAAAACAGAAAGCTAGGATTTTGGATGCTATGAATGAGAGCTGAAAGATGCACATGAGCTATGCAAGTGGCTACAGGGTCTAATTCCACTCCCATGCTTTGGTTTAAAATAACAATACTGCTTTGCTGATCTTTGCATTGTTAATATTTTGGAACACTGAGTTGTTGGAAGCTTTAGGAATCATTAATCATTTAGTTGCTCTTTTGCACAGAGATTTTTGTTCTAGTCCTGAACAGTTCAAATAAGCATATAAGCACAGTTTATAATATTTCAAGCTTGCTACTGGAAAAATGTTAAATCAGTACAAATGCCAAAGAGTTAAAGTTTGAAAGAGGTTCCTAGCACTCTGATTAGGGAATAAAGTAATATTTCAAATTGTGAAACTTGGTATTTAATTTTTTTTAAAAAATAGTGATGTTTGTATTCCATTCATTCTATTTAATTAATGTGGAACTTACTCTGAAGGTATTGGGCATAATCTGGGGGAAGTTTGTAATTCCTAGATTTCATGGAAAAGGAAATTGGAATTTAATTCAAAACTTTGTAGGATATCCAATTCTATGAATGTTTACTTGGTAGTAAATTCCATTGAGTTCAGTAGGACTTACACTTAGGTAAGGGTGGATAGGATTACAACATTAATCTCACTAAATTTTATTGGATTTAGAGCTTGTCTATATATTTCTGGACTGCCTCACAGAACCTGTTGATACCATTTGTGTTAAATGAATCCTGTGCATTTGTATTAAGGTGCTGCCCTTTTCCGTCACTCACTTCTCATTACACTTCTATTTTTTTGAAAAAGAACTAAGCACTAAGCACATATTGTCAAATTTACTAGATAGGCCACTTTCGTGAAAAGTTGAAGACAGACCCATAATTAAATGTTATAAGGATAGAATTTGTAGATAATTATGGATTTATAGGCAAGGCTATATTGGTTTCTGGATTCTAGACTTTAAGATTTAAGATATTTATCCTATTGATGGCAATGGGACTAAATGTGTTTATGTCAAACACTCCTGTGTTTACATTTGTATCAAGCTGTTCTTGTGCATTCTCCCCACTCTCACCCCCTAATGAACTTTTGCAAGCTTTTGCATATGTGGAAATGCTAATAGCTAGTTTATTTCTGCAGGGTAGTCATGCTCTTTGAGCCACGGTGATTATTTGACAGTCCGATGGAACTTTCATACCAATAACTGTGCTTCGGATCACAGACTTGAGCATTATGTTGAACTTGGAAATCAGTGTGATATTTTATTTATTGTCATATTGAACAGGATGTCTCAGGTCTGGGTTTTTAATATTGCTTTGCCTCTTGGCCAAACTTTCTTATATTTTATCCTGCTGCATATGGTCCTTCTTTTTGGGGGAAGGAATGATAAAAATTCTTCCTGTTAACAATTTTGTGTTCTCCTCCAACATGAACTCATAAATTGAAAAGCATATATTTACTCTTCCAACACAGAGAAGGATAAGGAAAATATTTACTTGGAAAACTCAGCATTAATTTTTTTTGCAGAGATTTACTGTTTGAAACTCACTTTTGATAGTAGATGGTCTAGGAATGCTAGCTGAAGGATTATTGAAGATAAGTAGATGTGGATCTGGTTAGCAATCTGTCTGGAGACAAAAACCACTGGGTGCAGGGACACCCTATGCAGGAGCAGGATATTTATATGTATAACATAGTCACTATTTTAATCTGCAGTGCTTGTTATACTGGTAAAAACTTGGATATTAGTTACATGCTTGCTTGATTAAGCTCAAACTCACAGCTAGCTATGCCTTGTCTTCGGTAAGAGATTCTCCAGTAAACCTCTATAGAATAAATTGAGTTCATTCCCGTGTGCTTTTCTAATACTGATATGCCTACTATTTAACCCATACTTTAATAATCTTCAAATATAAAAAGGTCTTAACCAGTAAGCTTCAGAAATAATATTGCAGAGTTAATTTTTTTTAGCAACCCATCTCTTCAGACAATGGATTTTGAAATTTTTGAAGTGTTTGTCTGCAATCTTCTGATTTTTCTTTATTTCTGATTCGTCAGATTTGGAGGAGACCAACCTGTATACATCAATATTATTAGAGATCCCATCAACCGGTTTTTATCCAACTACTTTTTTCGCCGTTTTGGAGACTGGAGAGGAGAGCAGAACCATATGATCCGCACCCCAAGCATGAGGCAAGAAGAGAGATATTTAGTAAGTTGTTCTAAAATCTTAGGTTCTTGATAAAGTAAACCTATTTAACCACTATAGCTTTGCTTTTGCCAGGTTTCAGCATCTCTGCAGGTATATTATATGTCTGTATTCTCTTACTTGGAACTTGATGTTACATTTTATGTACATTTGATCTGGACTATTTTTAGTCACAAATTAATGTCAGTCTTAGCTTTTAAAGTCAAGGAGAGTTGTTCACAAGCATGTGGCTAGTCGTGCTTTAAGTGCATAATCCTACGGGACTGTCGCTCATTAGATGGAAGCCTCCGAAATTGGAAGCTTCCAAACATCCTGTGCCCTGCCGGGCTGTTGCCAGCAAGGCGGGAGGACTGACAGGAGGCAATTTTTGCCTCCACATCCTCCTAAAAGCCTGTCTTTGCTAGACAGGCCTCTGAATCCATCTAGCTGGGTTGTGCTGCCATGGGCAGGGGTGGAGGCCTGAGTAGCCTTTGGATCCAGCAGATCTTCAGCCTCTCTCCTCCCCATCCCAACCACTGGCATACCCTCTCCCTCTCTCTCTGTCCTCAACCTCTGAAGAAGAGCTGCCATGGTCCTTTCCACAGTTGCTGGAAAGGGTGGGAGGGAAATCCCCATTCGGATCCCCCCCTGCTCCATGGTTCTATCTCTGCCTATGGCCTTGCCGGGTGAATGGGGGAATCCACCATATTCTACAGCCCCTGGGACTCCTTCCCAGGGACCATAGGATTGCTCTGTTAAGTTCCTTGATATTTTTTCCCCTGATGGCTGGTTTAGTAGATTTCAAACATGGATCTTTTAATCATGCAATTTCTTTTAAAAATGTAGTGATGTTTTGACTGCATTGCAACCATTTCATACCATAACAGTCTCTTGCAGTCTCAAACAGTGTTTCTGAGGTGTGCCTTTTTAATTTGAAACTGAATTGCTTGTATGGAAGAGCCAGTGTAGCGTAGTGGTGAGAGTGTTGGACTGGGACTCAGGAGATCCGAGTTCTAGTCCCCGCTCGGCCATGAAACTCACTGGGTGACTTTGGGCCAGTCACTGACTCTCAGCCTAACCTACCTCACAGGGTTGTTGTGAGGATAAAATGGAGAGGAGGAGGAGGATTATGTAAGCTGCCTTGGGTTCCTTTCAGGAAAAAAGGCGGGGTATAAATATAATAAATAAAATAAATATAAATCCATTTATGATATATTAGTGCTCAGGGTTGTCTGTTTATTCCTGCTTGCACAATATGCTTTTCATATCGCAAGAAGTGTGCATAATTTATTGGAAAGAAAATTGCTCAAATGCTGGCATGTTGCATAATTTCTAAATATTTAAATAGAAATCTGATCCCGGCTAAAACTGTTGTAATCAAAATGCTTCTTTGTACAACAGTTCAGTGTATTAACCCAGCTCACAGTACAGACTACTTTGAGCATAGCTTCTTTGCTTTGTGAGTTCAAATCCCACCCCCCACCCCGCCTGGCACTCTGATAACAATAGTGTTTTTTGTTGGAAACAGCCAACACAAGGCATTGTATGTGGCACATACTGTTGTCAGATTGTCACATTGCTTTATTATGTGGCTGCCTCTTAAACAGTACTGAACATGCCACTAAGTGAGCAAGAGATATTATCTACAAAAAATAAATTCTGGATAAAATTAGACAAAGTTTCACAAAGTCTACCTTTCCCCTACCCTTTTTCCCGTATCAGGACAACCAAGTCTCTTTCATATATCAGGGCAACCCAGGATGGAAGCCAGAATGAAATGGAGAATCAGTGTCATCCAAAAATGCCTGGAGCTGAATCATTGCCAACTGTTGCCCACAAGGGGAGGTTCACAACTGGTTGCTAGCTAGCCTAGCACAATCATTGGGGTCCTAATTTCTTTAGGACTGGTTGCAGGAAAGACATATGAATTACCTCCTAGGGCCCAGCTGGTCAGCCTTCCTTTGCCAGATGTTACAAGCTTAGGGATGTTTGCAGACACAAACATCAACGGGAGCGCAATTTTTCAGAGAAGCTTACAAGTTCTTGAACTCTGGTCACTTTTTAAAGTGTGCATTTTTTTAAAAGAAACCTTTTTTTTTTAAAGTACACTTTCATGCTTTATTCTATGGGGGGAAGTGTGCATTTTGGGTTTGTACTTTAAAAAAATGCACACTATTTTGGTTGGAAAGAAAAAAGCTCACGTTCAGGAATGGGAATGACATGAACCAAGTTCAGAGGTGAAAATAGGAGATTTTCAACAAGCTTGAACCTCACTGATTCTCCTGTCCCTAGCCATGATAGACCAGGGTCAAGCAATCAGGAAGTAGGCCGAATCTCTCCAAGCACCTTGTCCATGTCCTCAGGCTGCAACAACTGAAATTATTGCAAATAAAAGGGATCAGATGGGATCATATTTTTGATCTAAACGTCTCCAGGAACAAACAAAACCAGTGTGTGGAAACTGTGGGTAAGTGGAAGATGTCAAACAAAGTGAGGGTCAAGTCAAACAAAATGGTGGTGATGCTACTGGGCAGTCTCAATACTAGAGGGAGTTATGTTGTTGTAAAATGGACACTAACAGTGGTCCTTGATATCTAGGTTTGGTCCAACCGGACTTCGGCAGCCAAAGAAGACAAAGGCGAGGCTTTGGTTCCAAAGCTTTATTGAGTGCACTCAAGGCAATTTCTCTGCAGGTCAGGCACACAGGACTGACCAGATAGGAAGAGCCCCGCCCCGCCTGGGCAAGGGTTAGATAAGCAAACTACTTCTTTCTACTGCGCTTGCGTGTCACTGGGCAAGCCTTACTTGTGCCCTGTTTTACTACAACCTGATTGGGGTTTCTGTCTGTTGCTAGCCCCTGTATCTGCCTTGGGTGTCAGGGGCTTTCCAGCCTCTGGACATCGGCGCCATTTCGAAGTGTTTATGGCGCAGTTTAATATTTCTACAACAATGTGCATTATGTGGTGCTATCTTCAAGATGACTCAGAAGCTGCAACTAGTGTAAGATGCCACCACTTGACTTCCGGTGAATACAGGGACGTGAAAATGTATTCAACTGGCCCTTCATACCTGTAACGCATCTTAGAAGCAGTCTCTCCCAGTAAGAACAATAACAGCTGTTAAGATTCTCTGATCAAGCCCTTCTCTGGTTACCCTCATTATGTGTGAGGTAAAATTATCAACAGCTAGAAGCAGAGCCTTTATTGCAATCACCCCATGGTTTGGAATGCCTTCCCTCTGGAGCGTAGAATGAATACTCCTTTAAGGCTTTCCATAGGGGCTTCAAGCCTTGCCTTTTCTGGGTAGCTTGTTTTATTATAGTTTTATATCTCTTTTTCATTCTGATGCAAACTGTGTTGAGCTTAGAAAAGGGCAATATAGAAATAACTTAAATAAAAATACACATTTTTTGTATAAAATTAAAGGTGGAGTTACTGCTTACAACTATGTAGTGCATTCTCTTAGATTAGCTTTTTATTTGTTTGTATTTTTTAAAGAAAGGTTCTGGTTTTGACAAATGAATCTAAGATTCTGTCCACAATGCATCATAGACTTGTTGTGCAATCCCGAGATGATTTACTCAGAAGTAAGCCCTATTATGATAACGATTACTTATTGTTACGGTCTGTATATCACTGAAATTAGCAGGCTTAAGTGAACTTAATGTTGCATTAGAGTGTAACCTAGGGTGTCACTGTCCCTTCCTACCACTTATGTAGTCGTGTCTGACCCCTCTCCCTGTCCATTGTAAACTCTGTGCACACATAGTTTCACTTCAGTATAACACTTAATATGTGGTCTGCCAATAAATAAATGTAGAATAAGTATAGGGGTTTTTCTGCTGGTTTTGTTATACTGAACCCTAGAAACTAGTGCCCCATCTGCTGTATACATACAAAATCATGTAAATATTTCTGTGTATCAGCAGGGTTTCATTTTTTAAGAATCTGCTTAATGAATTTTAGTGTGTTCCGTTTGAGTCTGTTTATGTTCAGTGATTTGTGCATAATACAGAAGAATATGGAAAAGAATATTTATGCCAAAGTCATTGAGTACTTCACCATAGCAAAACTGAGATGTTACTAGTACAAATTGTACCCCAACGCTTTTGCAAAGTGCTGGATCACTCTGTTTTCATATGAAGTAGGAATCAAGTGCTGGCTCCCTCTCAAGAGAGTGTTGTTGAAACTGAAAATGTAGGTAGTATTTCATTAAGTTTAATATTGTTCATGACAGCTTTTAAGGCTGCAGGTTTCCCTACTGTGTGTAACTTCAGGACTATGTTCTGTTATAGTACAGTGGACTTAAATATCTTTAAGTTATTCTTGTCTGAAATGCTGTTAGATTAACTGAAAGATTTCTCAGTATAAACCCTTGCTATTCCTAAGGTTTTGTGTGACAGGCCTAACACTTTTCTTGGATTATCATCCTCCTTTTTTGGCAATCTTTGCTTGACAGTTGTCCTACTCAAAGAACACTGTTATTTGTGTTTGAGGAAAGTACAGGCCAGCTGCCAATAGAATTTGCAGCAACAAAAGTCAGTTGTTCTCAATGGTAAAGATTTTTGGGGGTGGGGGGAGTGGTTATCTCTAACCAAATGCTACAGTATGTGGCTTATTTTTCTGTTCTTTGAAGTGCAGAAGATATTTTAAAGCAGACTGAGCTGTGAGTTGGTTGTTTCAACCAGCTATGAAGAAAGGGAAGGCGGTGCTACATGTTCTATAAAGCTTCCCTTGAAGACTCTTCAAGGCTGCAGCTGCTACAGAACATGGCAACTTGCCCTTTTGATAGGGTGAGCCAATAGGCCATGTTGTACTAATGCTATAGAATCCACACTACTTTGCTTCTGTATTCTTCCTGAAATATCTGAGACCCACTGGGCTAGATGAACCAAGGGTATAACTCTGTAGAAGTCCACTTTATATCCACATGGCCTATATATCTTACAGACCACCTCCTTCCCATATCCTAGACCTATGTGGTCTTTTGATGGCATACTCTGTATATATAAAAAATTTCACTGAAGGATCTGTTCCCCTATATCATTAAGATCACCAGGGGTGGCCTTGCTCCAGACACTTGGTCCTTCAGAATTAAAAAGGATAGCAATAAGCTGCAGGCCTTTTTTAGTGGTGGCACCCTTTGTTGTGGAAAGCTCCCTTGAGACTTTTAGAATACTGGCAAAGATTTTCCTTTTTTAGGAGGGCTTTTGGGGGAGTGGTCCTGACTCTGCAGATGTATATTGTATATTTCTAGTGGGAGGGTGCGTAGCTCAGTGGTATAGAGCACATACCACTTTGCATGCCGAAGGTCCCAGTCCCAGGTTCAGTACCCTGCATCTCCAACTAGGGCTTGAAAAGAATCCTGCCTGAAATCCTGGAGAACTGCTGTCAGTCAGTTTCAATGGTTCTGGGCTAGATGGACTAGTGGTCTGACTCAGTATAAGGCAGTTTCCTTTGTTCCTCTGTAGTATCTTGTGGTAGTTTTATATTGATTTTTAGTAGCAATATTGGGTTGTTAGCTGCCTAGATTCTTGGTGGCTACATGTTCATACTCGGAACAACATACCAACTTAAAATGTGGAGCTGTATTTTAGCTTTTTTGACCTGCCAAAAATGTTTTTGCACCTCATGCTTGCCCTGTTTACTCTATAAGAAACCAAGGATAAACTTTTCACTATTGACTCTATTACCAAGTGTGATATGCTAGTGCCTGAAAGTACCTAGATTTTGGCCTGTAAAATATCAGAAATATTTGTGGAAAATTCCTCTGACCAGTGGGATTTTAGTGTAAATACTGCTTCGGGCTTTGAGCCTGCTCCAAAAAAAATAGCAATTTGTACAAAATGTTGGATAAGCTTCTTTTAAGTGTTTCGGTAAATGTCTGTGTTTACCAGGACTTCTTTCAAAACCAAAGCCGGATACGACATAAGCAGCTGCTGCATGGTGTGCATGCAACTTTGCTACTTGAATTGATTTGGGGGAAAGTGAAACTTCTCTCTCTCTCTTTCTCCACTAATGTTAAAACAGGGCTGGAGCAGATGTTGTTGTGTGGGCCTCTAAACAAGATAATGTTTGTTCCTTCTGGAGCCAATTATCAGGGCTATAGCTGAGGTGAGGCTCAAGTCCTGAAAGGAGTGTATGAATTGACTCCGAGATGCCCAGTCAATATTGTTTCTGTGTGCATCTCTTCTATTATCCCATTTTTGTACACAAGAGCCCTCCAGGATCAGTCCAAATCTAGTCCAGAATTCATCAATATGTTGGAGCTCCTCCCTTCCTCTCATGCATAATCAAAGTGAATAGCACTTGCTTACACGATGGGCTTCCCCTGAAAACCAGTTGTACCAGCAAGCTCTATTGGCATTGCACTAGAGATAGTTTACACCAGCGCAACATCATTTACATTAATAGTAGTGCAGCAGTGGAATTTACCTGCAGTATCCACTTTTGCTATCCATCTGTTAATCCCCACATCACAGGGATGTAATTTAAAATTGCATGTTCATCTGATATCACAGAGGGGATTGGAAGGCTGTAGGTTGTGGTTGCTTGTATTATGACCCTATGATACCTTGTATTTAGTCATTGTAAAATATAAATGCACTGAAACTTTTGCAGGTTAAATGAATGAATACAACCTGACTCTATTCCAAAAGGAAAGGGATGGAAGGACTCCCCGTCTTTCTTTTAACAAAGTGAGTTTGTTATGTACAGTCAAGTGTCTTTAATATAAAAGTGCAAGTACAGACAGTTGACTTTTCTAAGTTCTCTGCCAGCATGAGTTGGCACCTTTAGTTGTACCTTGGCATGGGCAGCTGCAGTGTAACCTATGTGTAAACACCACGTGCTGCCCAGTGAATCACTGCCCTTCATTTGAACAAACTCAGGGAAAATCAGGGCTAGGTCAGCTATGTGCAGTTTGAATGTAACACAGTTTGTAGTTGCTTATTGTAAACTGCCCAGAGAGCTTTGGCTATTGGGCGGTATAGAGATGATGGTGGTGGTGGTGTAAAATAAGGGCAAAGGAACTCACAGCTCCGCCTGTTAAAATGCTCTAGGTGAGATTCTGCCATTGCAGCTGGTGAAGCTGTTGGTTGATTGACAGGTTACTGAAACATATTACACTAGGGCTGAAATCCTATGCATACTTATTGGGGGTAAGCCTTATTAAAGGCAAGCCTCATAGGGTTTATTTCTGAGTAAATATGCAAAGGATTGGGTTGTAATGTTCTTTCATTACTTTCCCCAGAAACTATAATCTATCAAAAGCCAAGAACAGGCAATTTCCCTCTGTTCTGCCTTCCCTTTTTTTCTTCAACTGACACACAAACATTCCATATCTTAGCTGCTCTCAACCATAGATTTAGGCTGCAGTACTATACACTTTTACCTGCGAGAAAGCTCAATTTAACTCAATAGGACTTACTTTTGAGTAGACACAATGAGGATTGTGCCTGACTTCTGGTTTCTTTAGACACAACTGCTATAAGTATTCTGTAAGTTCACAAGTTTTTTCAGGCAGTCTTCGCAGGTTTTAAATTATTTTTCTTTTAATTTACAAAATTACATCTAGGGAAGTATGTATAAACCATATGTTTATCTTTGGGTCACCCTGTTTTGCTTCCAAATTCTGATAGGCATTCAGTCACTTGAATTATGTGTTGTAGTGGTTTTTAATTGGTTTTAATGTTTTTTTAATTAATGTTTTATATACCGTAAATGTTTTAGTATTTTGGATTTTAATGCATATCATGATGTATTTTAATGTTTTTAATTTTCTTGTAAACCACTTAGAGATATTTTAAAATATAGACAGCAATATATAAATCTATTAAATAAATAAATAAAATTAAACTTCGCTATTAGAAGGAATGACATTCCTCAGTTACTTCAGAATTTAACACAATTTGTGGTTGGTTATCCTTTCACCACTCAAAACGTCCAATTTTATTGCTACTCTTTTGCTTGTGAAAAACAGTAGCAGACAGTTACAGAAGAAATTTGTCAAGTTGTTTACATAGAATCATTGTTCTATGTAAACAATGTGTTTACACATTGGATGATGTGTTTTGAGTAGAAAACCTGTAAAGAAATCACTGTTGAGCCATGAAATAACTGGGTGGTCTTGAGGGAAAATTGCATTCTGTCTTAAGTTTCCATCTGTCAAATATACCGTAAAATGAGTATATGAACACCTCACAGGGTGGGGAGAATGATAAATGATATTATAGTAAAGCATATTATTTTAATTTATTAGGTAGGAGATTTATGTCCCACTCATACTTAATGTATGCAGTAAATGCATTAAAAATAATACACTTATAAAACAAAAATAGTCCAGGTTGAGCAGGAGCTCAACTGGTGTTGTCCTTGCCTGCCTCCCCTTCTCTCCTGGTTTCATAAAGTGAAAAAGAGAAATGGCATCCCAAAAGCAAGTTGTGTATGAGTGCATTTTAAAAACAAATCAAAACCATGGATGGGACAACCCAAAATCCAAGCCAGGAATTTTGATTCTTTACACTGTGCCGAGAGAGAGAGAGACATACAAATTACAGATCTAGCAACATCAATTCAGAACAACTACTATAATAATTCCTCTTGCCTCACTGTAGCCATGGCATTAGTATACTAATCATGAGAAGGTCTATATTACTACTAGAAGTATTTTGGTCCCTCTTGGAACACTGAATTTCTCTGTCCTCCTTAGGCCAATTACAATAGCCACGAGTTCATTTAGACCAAGGGTGGGAACTCGAGGGGCCAATTTCAACCCCACCCCTAGAGCCACACCCGTGTCACAGTCGCTACTGAATTTTGGCAGTAGCAGTAAAGCAATAGGTGGCTTGCTGCTTGAATTTGGCACAAACTGTCAATTGTTTTGCTGCTGATCCCTGCAGCAGCAGCAGCAGCAGCAAATTCAGTGGCAGGGAAACTGCACAAGGCAAGGAGGCACATGCAGGTCACATGTTGCCCAACCCTGATAGATTCTAGTTAAACAGAGACAGACCCACTGAACACTAGGTCAAGATTACACCAATTACCGTAATCAGTTTATTTAATCACACTAGCATAACACATTTAGCAGTAAGCAACTAATAAAAGAGCATAATACCTCTCCTAAATACCGCCCTATGTGTTGCCCCTCTGACAGGTTGACAGTTCTTTCAGCCCTGTAGAAGAAAACAAAGATGGATTAAGTCGCCTAGGTGGCTAGGAGTGGAATCAGACACTCAGGGTCATGCCTGCTCTCTGGTTTTGCAGTAATGGAAAGAGCACCAAGCCAAGTATCCATGGTTGTAATTGGGGTTTGGGGATTATGATTTCTCTTTGAGCTTATGCACTTCCCTAGAACTTTAGCCTACCTTTATTCTAGGCTGGCCTGGTTCTTATAGGCAAAAGATCCCATGCAATACAAGCTAAGTGTGTACAAAGGTCTGTAGCAGCTTTGTGACAGGATTCACAAGTGACCAGCAAGATATTTTAGTAGGTCTAGCCATGGTAGCTTTCTCAAATTTGAGCAAGATTGTCAGAGAGCAGCCCCTTGCACACACCCCAAATCTGCTCCAGGTCTGCTCCTCTGGAACAGATTTGGGGTATGTATGAGGGGACTGAAGGAGGGGAGGAAAAGTTAAATTCACCATTCTGCTGTCAGAAGGACAACCAACCCAAGGGTAAGAGAAGTCTCTTTTTTGACATGTTTTAGTTAAATCATTTTTTACTTTGGTTGTTACACTGAAACTGTGGCCATGTGTAGGGTTATATACTAAAAGCAGCAACCTCTCACCCCAGCAATCTAGTATGGACATTGAAATAGTGCTGTTGGCCTTATTCTAGTATCTGGTCTCTAGTGGACTCTTACACTCTCACAAAACGCCCACACAATCTGGCACAATACGTTGTCACTGGCACAGCTCCTTCCAGTGGGTCTCATGGTGGAATAGTACTGGCTGTAAAGCTTTGGCTTGAGTAGTAGTACTGGCAGCCTGTGCATGCAATCTTGCACTGCATCTGCTCACCATATGGTTCCCTTTAGCCATCCCCTTGCATTCATAAGCAAAAGTCCACATTTTGCTAAGATTCAAAATGGACGTTTTTAAATTTTGATGATATACTTATCTGGAAAATGTTTTAATAATGCATCTTGATCTGTGGCTTGTGACAAAGGTAACCAAATATTACCTGGTTTTGATTTCATTTTTTATATATGTAAAATAGAGGCTGGACTTTGCATGCAACAGGGCTTTTTTGCCCCCACTGCCTGTAACTTCCCTACTGCCCCATAAACTCTATTCCTGAAGATCAGGATACCCTTTAGACTAAAATGCAACAGGGTGTGAAGGTCTACAGTTGGAAAGGAAAGGCAGCAACCCCTTGACCCACAAGTAGAACTGTTTTGGATCATACTCTGGGCCATTTGGATCCTGTGCAGCAGAAGTATACATCATAAAGTGCCCCCCGGTACCCCAATTTCCGCAAGTAATTTTTCTATAGCCTTTTAGTTAATAGCTATGCCTCTCAGGCAAGTAAGCTTCCAGATGTGCCACTCCGTTCAAACCATCCTGACCCCTAAGTAAAGTGTGTAGGTGAGCAGGTATCAAGGATGATTATCCTTTTCACAGTGTTAGCACTGTCCATTGCTTTGAATAAGGATTATGAAAGCTGCCTATACATAACTGATGGGACTCAACAGTCATCTCTCTAGTTGGGTTTCAATGGGAATGAGATACATCTAATCCTGAGTGGATCATTGAGAACTCTTTTGGACAGAAAGGTGAACTAAAATATAATTAATAAATTGATTATGTATTCAGATGTCTTCCTAGGCTTCAGTGGATCAGGATACACCTACCTGGGTCATGTATTTTGTTTTCTTTGCCTTCTGGTTGTACTATTTGTAAAACGGATCCTTCTGTCATGTTGAACGAACGCAGCCATATTCTGGCCATCTCTATTCCTTGCCCCCAGCACTGCCATATAACATTTCTAGGGCATTGGGAAGCTTGAGGTGTTCTGTGGGGGAACTGGAGCTATGATGAAGACTTAACATTTCCATGTGCCACTGCAATTGTGTTGTGAGAAATTTCTGTATCTTTGTAATTAATGGCTTTGAAATAGTTTTAATTAGAGCCACTGGCTTAAGCATGTGGGTAACTTTTGGATTGGCACAGTCCTACAAAGTAGGATACCATGCTTCCTGCCTCCCCCTTTTGTTGTTTTAATGTTTTTGCACTGTAGAAGGATCCTTCTCTGTTGTTATACCATCACAGTACATGAGCTATATCTAAGAATCCATCACTCAATCAACCTAGCACCTAATATTGAAAAATTATATTCCACCAACCTTCCAAAAGGTACTTAAAATATTCAAGATGTGAATTCAAAATTTTTGAATTACGGTATATATCTAATTTTAAACTGGGTAAATAACCAGTTTTGATTAGCCACAACTGTCCTTGTGATACTGATGGTCAGTATAAGAGGTTTAAAGATGTTCTCAAGGCTAATCTAAAAAAATGCTATATAAACATTGAGAACTGGGAAGCTCTGGCCCATGAACGATTTAACTGGAGATTGGCTTTTCATAAAGGTTCTATGGACTTTGAAGAAGCCCAAGTGCAAGGTGAAAGGGAAAAACGTGCTAAGTGAAAAGCATGTCAAATGAATCCTTTACAGGACCATCTTCCATCTGGCAACCTGTGTTCTCACTGTGGGAAGCTGTGTGGATCTAGAATTGGCCTCCACAGTCACTTACAGACCCATCGCTAGAGCGTCTACACAATTTTATACAATTTCTTTTTATATAATCTTTTTGTAATTTTATCCTGGAAGACAATCTTACTTGGTCACAAGTGATCGCCTAGTAGTAGTATATTCTGATGTGCTGTTGCTGCAGTTGATCCAAACCACTCTGTTTGTAAAATGCCTAATGTTGCATAAAGCTGCTGAATTGTTTAATTTAAAAGAGTTCCAGCCAATGGTTTACAATCTAACAAATCATGATACAAAAGTAATAGAATGTGGAAGGGATAATTGAAATACATAGTTTTTTTGAATGCCACTATTCTGGCAATCAGAAAGTGTTTCCATATTAAAGATAACTGTCAAGAAGGGATCAGGTAGGTTTTAAGAACATTTTGTCTGTTGGCAGTGCAACTTTTAGAGCAAATCTACAAATTTATATTAAATCCTGTCAATTGTTCTTTGGTGACAGTTCTGAGAATTCTTCTGAAAATCATAGGACACCATCCTATACTGCTTCTGCGCCTCCACTTGTTTTGTTGCCAAACAGATTCCTAGCACAACAGGAACTAGCAGTTGCTAAAATAAGCATGGAAACAAGTGACAGTGCTCATTTCTGGAATGGGGCAATTCAGCGGAGCTCCCTTCTGAAAGCTCCACTGACCTGTATGCATTCCAGAAACAAGTGTTGCCACTCATTTCCAGATATTTCAGGAACAATTATTTCCTGTTACACTAACAGTCCAGTCCACTAGCACAGGGGCAGTATAGGATACTACCTGTACTGCACACACCCTGTACAGAGAACTACAACTCCCAGTGTCTGTCAGAGAGATGAATGAAAAACCAGTTTAAGAATATAGTGTAGAGGTGCTCTTAGTTGTGTAGGAGGGAAATTTGACAAGTACAGTTTGTTGTGCAAGGCTACGAAAAGCTGCACCTGCTGAAGTCCCCTCTTCTATATACCTGTAGATGGTACAGGATCCCTACCTTCCTTTATATTTGTCACCCTAGTGTTAGTTATGTCACCCAGAGCAAATGGTCACCTTTTTTTTATTCTGTTCAAATATGCATTCTCATGGTCATATATAGAGTTATAGCATGTCTAGAACTTATATTTTAAGTACCAACAGTAGAGTATGGCACAAAATAGTCTTGGCCCAGTAAAAAAAAAAGATAGATGTGAAAAGGAAGAGGCAAAATCAAGGAGCGGTGACTGAGTAACAGATAGTAGCCAGAAATAATGAATAAAAAATAAGGGTGCTGTAGCCCAAAAAAAGGCTTTGCAGAAGTTTGTTTTGTTGTCATCTCCTTTCTTTTAAAATCTGCAAGACATTTTGGAAGTGTAGACAGGAGATGAATTACAAGTTTAACAACAGATGCAGAGAAGGGAAGATGGTTTGGGAGAATGCCAGACAAGGTGGAAGAAGTCTTTTATATACGACTGCAAGTGTATTTTATTCATGTCATGCAGGGCTGTTGCAATATGATAGTCGGTTTGACCCATTTTGTAAATATTGAGCAATTGTTTTTCGGGCAGGAGAGATCTAAAAAGTTACGGTAGGAGATTTTGAGGATTTTCAGTAGAGCAAGGAAGTTTTCTTTGGCTGTCCGTAATGAGTGCTATTGACATTAGCTCTATATTGGGAAGGACAGCCACCTTAAAAGGAGAGCTCACCACTTACTAGTCTCGCACACTGATTTTTCCACATAGATTTTTATTCATTTCCCTCTTTAGGGCCTGTTTTCTAGCTGAAAACCATTTATTTAGTTCAGCACTTCCTCTGTGGCCCTTGTAATATGCCTTCAGCTGACATCTCCCTTCATCTTCATTAGGAAATATATAAGAAAGAAGAAAAGGCAATTAGATTTAATAGAAAGTTAAAGCAGTATATTTGGTGTTACAAAAAATGTCATCATTTATTCTTTTGGGCATATTTGTTAATAATGAACCACAGCTGGCTAGCATCTAGAAATATATTATTAAGCCTTAGAAGGTTAGCTAGGAACAAATAACAGTTACCTTGGCTCTTCTTTTACCTGCTGCTTTTAATCTATTGGTTATTAGTGGTGGTTTCTGTTTCTGGATTATTGTGAACTTTGTGTGATTTTGTTGTGAACCACTTTGAGAACTGACAGTATAGAATGGACAGTTGGTTGAAGGACAATATAGAAATGTTTTAAATAAACATATTTTATTTATCACTCATAATATGTATCATGTCACGTACAGATCAGATATGGTGGAAGGGACAGTGCTACAGCTGTAGATAATTCTGATCTTCTCCTGTGGTCAGAATTTAGAGTTACTTTAGATATGGATGTTTGTTTATTTCCAGAATGTATCCCAGTGCTATTATCCTGAATCACTGAGCTAATTAAAAGTTCACTAATTATGTGTAGTGGAGCATCATAGTCAACAAATCAGAACTATGTAAATTACCACCTGACTAAAACATTCAGGCTGCAATCATGTGCTCACTTACCTGGGAGTACCGTATTTTTCGCTCCATAAGACGCACCCCCCCCCAATAGGGGGAAATGTCTGTGCGTCTTATGGAGCGAATATTGTAAAGAAAAACCTTTTACATAAATGTAAAATGTAAAACTTTTACATAAATGTTGATATTTACTTTATCAACGCGGTGCGCGGCTGGGCAGGCGGCGGCGGCGGAGCAGCTCATGGGCCCCAATCCCGCTGGGCGTCCTTGGCAGCCTGGAGACGCCCCGGATCCCATCCAGCACGGCGGCAGCTGCCAAAGCCACCGCCCCTCTCAGCTGCCCCCTCCCATCACCACAGCGATGGAGCCATGGTGCACCAATGGCTGCGCGCCTCGCCCAGCCTGCCACGCTCTCATTGGGAGGCGCCGCGGCTGAGGGGCAGAGGGGGGCCGGCCGGCCGGACAATGCTGCCGCCGCCACTAAGCCCAGAGGGCTGTCGGGAATCCTCGTCCACACCCAGCACGGGCGGCAGAGTAGGCGTGGGGGACCCGGGAAGAGGCTGGCTTGTCGCCGGGGTGGGGGGGGGGAAGGAGCCTCGCGGGAAGCGGGGTCGTTGCCATGCCGCTCGCCGGCGCCCACTCCTCTCCTTTCCCCTCTGACCAAACAGGTCTGGCAGGGTTTTGTCGTCGTTCCCGAAGCCTGCTTAACCTCTTTGAGCAGCGGCGACAGTGGGGCGAAAGGAAGAGGCGTCAGGCTGGGAGGAAGTAGTGATGCCGCGCTCTCATTGGAGGCGCCGCGGCGGAGGGGGGCCGGCCGGACAATAATGTTAATGACAGTGATGATGGTTCTTAATGCCACTGTTGACTGCTGCTCACTTTACATGGTTGAAATATTATTTTGTTATTTTTTAAAAATATTTTAGTTCACCATTTGGTTCAGAATATTTTTTTTCTTGTTTTCTTCCTCTAAAACCTAAGTGCGTCTTATGGTCAGGTGCGTCTTATGGAGTGAAAAATACGGTAAGTCCTATTGAACTCAGTTGGGCATTAATACATATATAGGATTGCACTATGCAACTATAAAAGTAGAACTGTTACAAAGTGGAACCCTTATCTAACTTCAAGCTATTTAAGGAATAGAATGGAAGCTAATTTGAAATATTATGATGCATCTAAAGCCTGTCAGTTTTTCAGAGAAATTAAATAGGATAAAATAATATTTTTAATTTTTTTATCATTTTTAATTTCTCTGAAAAATGAAAAGCTTGATTTTAGCTCACATTTATTTCAATACCTATAGGCACTGAACCAGGAAATCATTCAAGATATGTTTTATAATATGATGTACAACTATTTCTCGATGTTCCCTCTGGCTAATGAATTTTATAGAAACCTGATAAATTTATTTCATCTCCAAAAGCAGAAAAGCTGAATTGCTCATTTGAAAAAATGTTTTAATTTTCTAAGTTTTACATGACATATGGTTAAGAATAAACTTTGAAGACAATTTATAAACTTACTTAAAGGAACAAAACACTCTGGTGTTTTCCATTGGTGGCTTTCTTTCCAGTTGTCACTTTGATAGCGTATACTGGTACATGTTTTTTATATACTGTTGGTGTGATAATTCCTATTATTTGGTACTGTGAATATGTGAAACTATCAGCAGTTAAGTGATGTCTTGCACTTATGGAATGTGAGACTGCTATCCCTGTCCACTGCTTAATGAAGGTAAAATCCACTGCATTTTGTCTTCTGCCCGGACCTGTGCTTAATCAAAATAACTGTGTTTTGGTGTCTTCTCCCTATCGCTCACCCCACCACCATGTACACATACATATCTCCACAGACAGTAAATGGAGGTTTGGGTTTACTCTGAGGAGACTTGATTCAAATTCTTGCTCCTATGTGGTGCTCACTGGGTTAGCCTTTGGGAAGTCACTCTGTGCAAATGGAAAATCTAATGTGCACCAGCACCACCCTTTACCCATTAGAGGAAAAGTAAGATGGGAAATTTGCCCAGCTGGAATGGAAGAGCAAAATTCAGACACACCATTTTTCACCCTTCTTCCCTCTCCCACAGCCTTCCAGACATCTGTTTCTTTTATAGCTTAATTGCAGTACAGTCACGTGGTGGTGTTGGTCTCGGAAGTGTATATTTGAAGGTCAATTACCTAGTCCTTTAAGCTGTAAAAGGAAAGTTCCACCACCACCACCACCACCGCTATAGTTAGGCAAGGACAGAGCATTGCTGCTTGTATGTGGGCCTTCCTTTGAAAACAATCCAGAAACTTCATTTGATCTAAAATAAGGCTGCAAGGTTATTAACTAGGACAGGGTGTTTCAATCTACTTATGCCAGTGCACTTCACTGGCTCCCAGTCTGTTTCTGGGTCCAATTCAAAGTGCTGGTTTTAACGTCAGTTTTATTCCATATTGCATTATGTTCAGGGTTATATACTGCCTTGGGGGCCCTTTTGAAGGCTGAAAGGTATATAAATATTTAAATAAATAAATGAACCTGTTTGGCTAATGAAAATCATTCTAGATACATATTTTAATTGAATATGCTATTATATGAACCTTTCTACTTTAAGACTGACCATTTTTAGCATGTATCTTCAATACTCTTAGGGCACAATCCTAAGTTTAGATAGAAAAAAAAGGCCTTCAATTCCCAGCATGCCCCGGCCAGCATGGCTGGCTAGGGAATGCTGGGAGTTGTAGGACTTTTTTCTGTCTAAACATGCATAGGATTGTGCCCTTAGTATTATTATTGTTATTAGTTTTTGAACCATTTTATCCAAACACTAATTTCAACAGGAGTTAAGTTAGACTTGTTTAACTGAAACCAGAAGATCAGAATATCTTTCATTAGCTGAGGGTAGCCACTTGGAAGGAAAGTATTCAGAGCTTTAAAAGGTTTATCATTTGAGTAGACAAAACTTTGGGGTGAAAAAATGCAATCAATAGCTTGGAAACATTTCTTCTACAACAACATATCATAGCTGAGGACAGTTAAAATAAAATGTATTGCTATTAAAAGCAATATAATAATATTTATTTATTTATTTATTTATTACATTTATCAATCGCCCATCTGGCCGGTCACCCGGCCACCCTGGGCGATGTACAATTAAAATACAATAAAACACAATAAAATATAATAATTAAAACAATATAAAAAAATTCTCATTAAAAACCTAACCCACCCCATATTCCCGCCTGAACAGCCATGTTTTTAATGCACGGCGGAAGCTCATCACGGAGGGGGCATGGCGAAGGTCACTAGGGAGGGAGTTCCATAATGTGGGGGCCACAGAGAAGGCCCTCTTCCTAGTCCCACCAGCCTGGCTGCTCTGGCTGATGGGATAAGGAGAAGGCCGTCCGTGGCAGACCTTGTTGAGCGGCCTACTTGATGTTGCTGGAGGCGCTCCTTGAGATAAGCTGGGCCGGAGCCGTGTAGGGTTTTAAAGGTCAAAACCAACACCTTGAATTCGGCTCGGCAAGCAACTGGTAGCCAGTGCAACTCTTTAAGCACTGGCGTGATGTGATCACGCCGGCGGCTGCCCTTAATCAGGCGAGCCGCCGCGTTCTGTACCAGCTGAAGCTTCCGGACCGTCTTCAAGGGTAACCCCACGTAGAGCGCATTACAGTAGTCTAGGCGAGAGGAGACCAAGGCATGAACCACTGATGGGAGCAGGTGATTAGGAAGGAAGGTAATATGCTTTTAATCCTGTGTTAAGCAGCAAATACATACTGTCAAGTGATATGTGTTAAGTGTGTATTGATAGGGCCATTAGATTAGCGGTATTAAACCCTTTTCAGTTTAAGGACCATCCTTGGCATATTAGCATACTCTGTGTTTTCAAATGCATCGAGAGAGACTATCCCAGATATTGCTATGAATGTTTGCTAAAACTCTTCAATTCATTTTTGGAATACCTCCACAAATTTGTTCAGCACAGAGTGTACTATTGGAGATGTAGCATGAATGTGAAGGCTGTGCCAAATTTGTACATTTTATTTGCAAACAGTTAACATTGTTAGAAAAACTTGTGTGAATATGCTGTCATACTATGCTTCAGAGATGCAACGATATGAATTCCGATCTGAGTCTGTAAATGTTAATTTCTATCTAAGATGATGATGAAAATTGCATCAGATTTGATAACCCTCTTACATGAGTCTGAAATGGTCACTAATCTACTAGCTACTTTCTCATCTTTAAGAAGTAACTATAAACTGAAGGAACTGTAAACTTACATACAAAGAAATTTCTAAATTGGTCAAGGCTTTTTTTAAATAATGTTTTACTCACAGAAGCTTCCCTCAGCCAACAGTGTTGTGGGCAGTTTTTGAACTATGGCAGCTGGTGTGGCAAAAAAACCTGCAGTATGCTGCCGGTTAACATGTAGTTCTGTGCATGTGTGCAGTTCCTTCACATTATAGTTTTTTAATATGGAGGGAAAATAACTCCTTGGATTTCTGTTTTATTTACTTACTAGCAGGTATACCTAGCTTTGACAAGTTTGATTCAGCAAAGCCTTGAAGCAAAGTTACACAGCTGTCAGAGTTGGACACATTGTGCTTGCTCCATCTGAGTGAAAGCGCAGCTGCTGGACTCCTAGGCATGACTCCTGTCATGGCACGCCCCTATGGCCCCCTGAGGGGTAGGGGTCACCCATATAACTCTGTTCGTTGAACTAACCCCCCTCCCCACAGCAAAGCTATGTGCTCGTTTGGGACTGAAGATGGCACTGCAGGCTTCAAACACATGAATACATTTAAATTAATTAAATGTTAATTAATACATTTTAATAACCCTGAGGTGCACACCCCTAGCGTCCCTTAGTATGCATGCTAAGTTTCAGGTGTCTATGTTTCATGGTCTTGGAACTATGGTACTGACGGACACATCCTCTTTTATTATTATAGACTCTGGTGACTTTTTTTCCCCTTTCAACTCCATAGAAATTATACTCTACCATCTTCCTGCAAACCAGACCCCCTTGGTTTGGTTTTCTGCCTTCTGTCAACAGCATACAGGCCCTGTGCAAGTTTTTCACCCAAGCAAACTAAAGTTCCATTTCACTCATACGATCTGTACTAAATCATGATCAGTATACGATGTCCAAGGTTTCTCCTTAGTGATTAGAAGTTTTGTGATCATTCTGTGACACCTAAGCAGCTTAGCCAATTGCTGAGGGAGTGGTGCAGTTTTTTGTGAGCAGATTCCAATTTTCAGCCTATTTGCATTTGTGGATATATCATTGTATTATCATGGGATGTATAACTGAGTTTAAACATGTTTCTGCTATTACTCATGCAGATCTTAATTTTTCTCCCGTAATAGTTTGATTCCTATTATAGCTCTTGTCACAGAAATAATTCTTAAGTTATTCATATAAACTATGATGATGATTTATTACGGTCAGTTGACCCGCGCATAGTAAATACAGTTTTAAAACAATTTAAAAGCAATTTTAAGAACAGTTGTGGCATAGTAAAATAGATATGCAACGTAAACCAATAAGACAGCTTCCATAATAAGTAAATAATCATTGTTTCAAGTAAAATTACCATTGACCACTAAAATAACTTTAGCTAGCAGAAATGGTGAGTTGTTCTCTAAGTCTAATAGTTATGACAAATATTTTGCCACTTTCAGGGACACCCTGGGGTTTTTGTCTTCCAGTAAATATTTAACATAAAAACAAGCTGACCTCCTTGGTATATTAGCCAATAATTGACTGATCATATGTTTTCAAACTTCCATATAAAATTTACAAAATAAAAGAACGTGTTGAATTGATTCAAATTCTTGGCTATTACAGGGGCATAATCTTAAGGGGAAAGGAGTACCAGCAAATCTGCCACTAAGCACTTGTGAGGGAATAGCATTTAATCTAGCCAAGGTGAAGGCTCTTCGATATTTGGGTACAAACAAATTTCCTAGGTATGCGGCTTGACAAAAGGGGGCAGAGTACCATATACCCAGGGAACATGGTGAGCAAGATGTATACGAATGAGACAAAAGATCCTGAGAAGCAATACCCCAGAGTGTTTGTCTAATTAATTTAAGTGCATCACTGTACCCCAAACAGAGTAAGGAAGACAGTGATAAACCAATAGAAGTAGCTTTTTGTGCAACAACCTTTCATCCAGCGGTTCTGATATGTATCCCTAGATAGATGTACTAAAAGTTCTGCACCCAATTTAAAAATAAAAACCTTCAGCCAGAGTTTTAAAGCTGCCAACCAAGCTCTTGTTATAATTGGGCATTCACCCATTTCCAATAGTACAACTGAATTAGGGACACATCTCGGAATCTGAAGAAGAGCTCGCAAAAAATTGACCTGGACAGTATTCAACTCAGGTGTTACACCTCTTATCCAAATAGCAGCACCATAGAGCAGTTGTGAGACTGCCTTCGCATTAAAAACCTTAACAGCTGGGGGTATATACTGACCCCCTTTATTACAAAAATAACATAAAATAGGAGACTGACTAGCCAGGGCTTTCTGGAGGACAGAGGATCTATGACTCGTCCAAGAATTTGTATGTATGAACAATGAAGAATTACAATTTTTAAGAACTGTATTAAGAATTACAATGTACAGTTTATTTTAAGCATCTGTCAAATGGTTAATACTTCCTATAATAAACCAAACCAAATTTTAACTTTTGTTCACCATACTATTAATGCACTCCTGTCTGTAGTTGGTTAAGAGTGTTCCAGTTTCTACTTGTTGAAGTACTTAAATATCTTTGACCCCAGTGCTGATTGCATTGAATATGACTGAGTTTTGTTTTAAAGGTGATAGATAGGTAGATAGATAGATTTTACAAGTCTCAAAAGCAAAACTGGTACAAAACTGTGTTGGTGCCAGGATCTGCCATAAATCTCCCTAACAAATTGATGTGCCAAGAACCTTGAAGTTTGTATGTATTTTGAACCCATGTAGGTACACAATTTAACATGGGTAAATATGCCCATTATGTGTCATTAATTGTATAGTTGCCATTTTCCAAGGTGGTTGACATGTGAATGTGGATTTGCACCAATATGATGAGCTTTCTACATGCACTTGTTCATAGATTTTCACAAGAGAGAACTAAATTGTAAAAACCTTAACATTTCATTTTGCTTTCCTTTTCTCCCCCCTCCCCCCTTCTTCCCCTTTCTTTTAGGATATTAATGTATGCGTTCTTGAGAACTACCCTGAATGTTCCAATCCCAGGTTATTTTATATTATTCCATATTTCTGTGGACAGCATCCAAGATGCAGGTAACTAGAAACCTTTTCTTTCTATTTCAGCCATTCCAAAGTTATTGTTTACCACTAAGCGGAACCAGGAGAATTTGGATTTAGAATTATCAACAAATAGCAGCAAGGAACTAAACTAGTGTTGCCAGTGTTAATCTGAAGGACAATGAATCATGCAGAATACCAGTTGGCCATATTAGCAAGCAAGCTATGTCCAGAATTGGATATGTCCTATCCAGAATTGGATATTCTTTTGAACCTGATGTTACAGGAAACCAAACCCTTTGGGGAACACAATTTTTATTGACCCCCCAACAGGCCAATGTTGACGGCTTGATTAGTTAGCTCCTTTGTTCTTAAAGAATTAAACCTCATGAAATCATGCTGCGCAGATCAGGCCCTATAGTCTACATCAACGTTCTCCAACCTGGGGGTCGCGACCCCCAAGGGGGTCACGACGTGTTTCCTGGGGGGTCGCCAGCCAGGGTGGAAGCGAGTAGCATTCCTGTGCCCCTTCGCTGTTGGCTGGAACTACTATACTGGAAGGAGGGAGGGGGAGGGAGGGGTGGGTATTTTGCTACAGGAGAGAGCGTGCGCGCACACCCACACGTGGTGCTTTGTGGGTAACAGGCATGCGAGCCTTGAGAAGGAGCCGCTGCCTGCAGACAGTTGCCTCCAACACGCTGCTGCTGCTGCTGCTGCTGCTGCTGCAGATCTCTGCTCTGCAAGAACGAGTTGGAGGAGGCTGGGTGGATTGAGCTGTTGTTGGGCTGGGAAGGGGAGGTGGTCGTGGCAGCGTCCAGGGGTGAGGGGAGGCTAAATGGGGCGCAGAAACCACACCAAATCAGAAGCCTCCCTGGTTTTTCCCCCTCTGCTTCGCTTCTTTCTCTCTCCGTGTGCCGGTCTCTTCTAATGTTTTTGTTGTCCCCAGGCTTGCTTTCTCTTTCTGTCTTTCTTTCCCCCTTCTCTCTCTCTCTCTCTCTCTCCCCCTCCTCCTTTTCTTTCCCCGCTGCGGCTTCGTCTCTCCTTCTTTTCGCCGTTCTCCTCCTGCTGCTGCTGCTGCCGCTGCTTGCCCATGCCTTATGCTGTTTCTAAGCTGCTTTCTCATACAGCACATGGGGCGATAAGGGGAGAAGAGGGGGGTGGTTAGGGAGGGAGGTGGCGGCCGCGGCAGCGCTGGAGGAGGTGGGTGGGGGGAGGGAGGGAGGGAGGGAGAAAGAGAGGGGGGGTAACCAGAGTGAACTCTCCCCAAGCTGAGGAGCCCCCCCCCACTAGCCAGGGAGAATGATAAAAGGAGTGGGGGTGGGGGGGAGGAGGAAGGGGGGCTGGGGGAGCAAAAAAATTAATAATTTTAAATTTAATAATAAATATCAGAAGCAAAAAATAAACCAGAATTTTGCATGCACGCGAAAGTAGAAATTGGAGAGGGTGGGGGGAAGAGGAGCTTGCAGGAGAGGAGATGGGGTGTGGGGGGGGAGAGATAAATTTTGCACATACACACAAAAAAGAAGGTAAAGGGGGAGGGGAGCAAAAGGGAGAGAGAGAGAGAGACTGTGAATGAATTTCATTTCACTTGCTTCTGTGGCTGTTGCAGAACTATTTTTAGCTGTCTCCAGCAGAACAGAGAGCCAGTGTGGCGTAGTGGTGAGAGTGTTGGACTGGGACTCAGGAGATCCGGGTTCTAGTCCCCGCTCAGCCATGAAACTCACTGGATGACTTTGGGCCAGTCACTGACTCTCAACCTAACCTACCTCACAGGATTGTTGTGAGGATAACATGGAGAGGAGGATTATGTAAGCCGCCTTGGGTTCCTTGCAGGAAGAAAGGCGGGATATAAATAAAGTAAAATAAATAAATAAAGTGTCTTCTCCTTTCTGATACAAAGCTGGCTAGTCAAATGATAAATCCGCTCACTCACCTGCTCCCTGTTGGGCCCTATTTCCACCAACATCCAGAGAGAGGAAGGGCAGGTGAGCAAGTACAACAATAGAAATACAAAAAGAATTGTATTTTTTTCATGTTTTTTCTTTAGCCCATCAAAATGCAAATTTATGCAAATTCATGCAAGTGTGGTGGGGGGTCCCCGGTTACTTTGCCATTACAAAAGGGGGTCGTGACTCGAAAAAGGTTGGGGACCACTGGTCTACATCGACATCTCAGTATACTGATTGCTTATGATAAGCTGATTTGAAATGCTTTAAATATGTCACTGAAACCTTGATAGTTACCATTAAAATTATTGAAAATTATTGATAGATTTCCTAGAAGACTTTGTTATACTATAAATTACTCTAGAAGTTTTACTGAATAAAACTTTTGTTTGCAAAATTCAATTTAAATAATTTTTTAAACATTCTTTAAGGGAGCCTGGTGAATGGGCCCTCGAAAGAGCAAAAGTGAATGTGAATGAAAATTTCCTACTTGTGGGGATTCTGGAAGAATTGGAGGATGTGCTGCTTTTACTAGAAAGATTTTTACCTCATTATTTCAAGGATGTACTCAGCATCTACAAAAACCCAGGTAACTGTATACTGATATTATCCCTAATTGATTTCTATTACTCAGTAGATTTTCTTGTTTCATTGTAAGATTCATAAATATCACATATAACTCTGCATGCTGAACAAGCAATAAGCATTTGTAAATATTCACATTAAAGGAAATTAATACACTCATTAAATTAAATTATAATAAACTTTCACATCTTCTGTGCATTCTCTATTTAGCTATTGTAATACAGGCACAGCTCAGATAGAAAACTGCTTCTGTGCTTGAGATCTGCTATTGACATCAGCAATACAATTTTTTCTGATTTCAATGCTAAATAAAAGGAATCTTCTTTTTATCTGGCATTCAGATTGCACAGTAGCCCTCTACATATGTGAGGGCTAAAACTGGGGGAGGGCATACTGCCCTCACAAGGGAACTTCCTCATATACATGTAATATATACTAGGTGTATAAACTCCATATACATTAATTGCAACTAATATACCTAACCTCTATGCAATGTAAACTATTTTTTTCTTTTTAAAAAATGTTTTCTTTATTGGTTTTGGTTTTGTTACAACTTTTTGAAATTCACAATTTAAAAAATTATATATAAAAAAGGGAGCTTACAAGATTCTAAAACTAGTGAAAATATAGTTACCATTTCAACATTTAAACCACAACATTTAAAATTAAAAAAAACACCAGCAGCTAAATATTTCTTCAAGTAAAGCACAATTTAGAAACAACAATAACAACTCTGAAGACACATTTATTCTAGAATAAATGTGTCTTCAGAGTTGTTATTGTTGTTTCTAAACCAGCAGGGATGGAGCCATATGTATATCCCTTGGGAGGGAGCACTAAAGGTGTGTGACAAGACAACTACTGAGGAAGCCCGTTCCCTAGTACCTGCTGGCCTAATGGCTCTCACTGTTTGGTCAGAGAGCATAGCCTCTGTAGCTGCTGTTAATGCTTGGGCAGACTTGTACAGCTGTAGGTTGTTCAGATAACGTGGATGATGATCAAACAATTCAGGGCTTTAAAGGCCAAAACCAGCACTTTGAACTGGGCCAAGAAATGAATAGGCATCTAGTGTAATCGATACAGAATAGGTAGTATGATTTGAGCACCTAGCGCGCACACACAAACAACAGAGTCTTGTGGCACTGTAAAGACTAACAAATTTATTCTGATATAAGCTTTCATGGATACTGTCCACATCATCAGATGCATGAAGTGTTAACCTCAGATTGGCGGATTTATATACATATGCTGCCAGGATGGGGTGGGGGCGGGGATGTGCGTGATTTATTTGTTGTTTCAGCCATCATGGTCATATCAATCAAAAATACACATGTACTCCAGCTCTATAAAATATACAAAACACATAAGCTCTATAAAATACACAAGCTCTATTAAAAAATGAGATTAAAACAGAGGTCATTATTAAGTTTAAAACAGGAGTCTCTATCAGACTGAACCCCCACATGTCCATTTAGGACCGATAAGATACATCTTAACATTAAAATAGAAATAAAACTAAAACTTTAGTTTAAAACTACAATAAGCACAAAAGTGCAACCACTACACTAAAATCATCAAATTAAATCATCACAATTCACCATATTAGCCTCATCAAAAGTTATCTTTAGCTTTAGAGCAGCCACTGCAAACCTTGCGACTCTATCTGTCACGAATTTGTCAGTGTCGGATAGCAAATACATAATTTTAGCTTGATCATCGTCAACAGATATATCACTTAGCAAATTCAAAATAAATTTAACCTTAGGTTCAGAATACAGAAACCAGTGTTATTAAATAATGTCAAAGGTCCTTTACTGCTTGAGCTCCACATATACAAAACCACTGATCTACTGGGTTTTTTGCAGTAGCGTCCCTATAAGTCAAGGCTCTCCAACCTTGGGTCCCCAGATGTTGCTGGCCTACAGCTCCCAGCATACCCAGCCAGCATGGCTAATGACAAGGGATTCTGGGAGCTGTAGTCCAGCAACATCTGGGGACCCAAAGTTGGAGAGCTCTGCTAGTATTGAAAAAGAATATAGCAAAAAAGAATTTCTATGCTGCCTCCATTGCGTCTGCAGAGTGCTGCCCAGGAGGCTGTTCCAAGTGGTCCGGAGTCTGGTCGGTCCAGCTGCTCCGGACCCAATGGAACAGTCTAAAGCCTGCTGTGAGGCTTTAGCGAAGCACTTCGCAGATAAAATTGATCGGATTAGGAGTGGGATATCGTGCGTCGTGGACACAGGGAGTGAGCGGGAGGAGGCCAATGGCAGACCAGTTTTGTGGGATCGTTTCCGGCTTATTCCTTCTGATGAAGTGGACAAGGTGCTTTCATCTGTGAGGCCGACCACCTGCTTGCTTGATCCTTGCCCGTCCTGGCTCATCATGAGCTGTAGGGAGAGATTGGGTGAGGGGTTCAAGGCGGTGGTGAATGTCTCCCTCAAAGAGGGAGTGATGCCATCAGCCCTCAAGGAGACAGTAATAAGACCGCTTCTAAAGAAGCCCTCCTTGGATCCCCAGGATCTAAACAACTTTTACCCAGTCTCCAATTTACCATTTCTGGGCAAGGTGATCGAGCGGGTGGTGGGTGCTCAGTTGAAGGCACACTTGGATGAAGCCGATTATTTAGATCCATGCCAGTTGGGCTTCAGGCCTGGACATGGGACGGAGACGGCCTTGGTGGATGATATGAGGAGGGCTTTGGATAGGGGCGAATGCTCCTTTCTAGTCCTCCTCAATCTCTCAGCGGCTTTTGATACCGTTGACCACGGTATCCTCCTGGACCGTCTGGAGGGCTTGGGCTTGGGAGGCACTGTATTGCAGTGGTTCCGGTCCTTCCTCTCTGGAAGGTACCAGGAGGTAGTTCTTGGGGAGGAGGCTTCGGACCCTCGGCCGCTCACTTGTGGGGTGCCGCAGGGTTCCATCCTCTCCCCGATGTTATTCAACATCTACCTCAAGCCGCTGGGAGCTATCATCAGGAGGTTTGGGGTGCAGTGTCATCAGTATGCGGATGACACGCAGCTCTACCTCTGTTTCAAGTCCTCACCGAGGTTGGCCGTTGAGACCCTGTCCAAGTGCCTGGAGTCAGTGGGTGGCTGGATGGGAAGTAACCTGCTGAAGCTGAATCCCGACAAGACCAAGGTACTTCTGGTGGGGGACAAGGGGAGGTTAGGGGATGTTGACCTGGTGCTGAATGGGGTACATCTACCCCTGAAGGACCAGGTCCGCAGCTTGGGGGTCATTCTAGACTCCCAGCTGTCCATGGAGGCTCAAGTGTGAGCTGTGAGCCGGGCGGTGCTGTATCAACTCCATCTGATACGGCAGCTGTGCCCCTACCTCCCTAATCACCTGCTCCCATCAGTGGTTCATGCCTTGGTCTCCTCTCGCCTAGACTACTGTAATGCGCTCTACGTGGGGTTACCATTGAAGACGGTTTGGAAGCTACAGCTGGTACAGAATGCGGCGGCTCGCTTGATCAAAGGCAGCCGCCGGCGGGATCACATCACGCCAGTGCTCAAGGAGCTGCACTGGCTACCAGTTATTTGCCGAGCCGAATTCAAGGTGTTGGTTTTGACCTTTAAAACCCTATACGGCTCTGGTCCAGTTTATCTCAAGGAGCGTCTCCAGCAACACCAAGTAGGCCGCTCAACAAGATCTGCCACAGACGGCCTTCTCCTTGTCCCTTCAGCCAGAGCAGCTAGACTGGTGGGGACAAAGAAGAGGGCCTTTTCTGTGGCGGCCCCCGTACTGTGGAACTCTCTCCCGAGTGACCTCTGCCATGCCCCCTGTCTGCTGAGCTTCCGCTGCTCATTAAAAACCTGGTTGTTCAGGCGGGAATTTGGGGTGGGTTAAGATTTTTTTAAAAAATTATACTTTTTAAATGTATTTTATCTTGTTTTTATCCTATGTACATCGCCCATGGTGGCCGGTGGCCGGCCAGATGGGCAATTAATAGATGTAAATAAATAAATAAATTGTGAGGGCATAGACTGGAAACGCAATGCCAGGAATGCCTTTCTAAAAGAAGTAACTGGCAACTCATGTAGATATTTCTTGAATCCATGAGTTTGTTTTAGAAAATGCAACTGAGGAGAAAACAATGATTTCTGAATTACCTCTAGATCTTGTTGGAAGCAGAAATCCCATGACTTATTCTTTATGTAGGGCAGGGGAGAGGGGATGTAAACCATGTAGTCAGAGGGAATTGAAATGCAAAAATGTAGACAGTGATAATTACCTTAATAGTTGACATTCACAAAACCCTGCTGGGTGATAACACAAATATAATTGCAATGTTGAACAGATTAATATATGCAGTGTAATTTAAAACTTAAAAGATAAAACTCAGTCATTCCTCAGACTATAATACCCACCCAATGAACTGGAAAAACAGACCAACAGGGACAGACTTGTGCCCAGGAATAAGGCTCTGCTTCTGAGGGTGTGTGTGTGTGTGTGTGCGCGCAGCGCGCGCGCTGCGCGTGTGCACAGACACACACACACACAATGGATTCAGCAAATTTTAAAAATATAAAATGTATGCTTGGGGAGCAAATTTGTCTCTTTTCTGCTCTGCTTTACACTAAAGTTAGAATATACGTTCATTCTAAGGCTTTTTGAGTAACAAGCAGTACCAGTAAATTGAACAAACATTTAGAATATTGTACTCAAGTATTTTCATTTTAAGGATAAGCTTAATCTTTAAGTAAATAAATACATTCCATAACAAACAAACGTATTAGATGCCAAACAACGTGAAAAAGGAAAAATGTAAAAATCTGTATTAAATATAGAAATTATTGTATTTGGTACTAAGGTGATTTGGCCAGAAGGTGGCATTGCCTCTCTTCTTTTCTCATACAATTATAAAATAGGGAACTTGAAAGTGCAAATACAGACTTGAATTCTGTGGCTAACTTTTCATATTTTACATTCTGTTCAGTGAAGAGAAAAATGGGTATGTAAAACTTGAATTGCCCCTCTACTGTATACTTCCTCTTGAATCTGTGAGATTCAAAATTACTCAGAAGAATGCTCTGCCTCTAACATATCCAGATTTGGTTGTGTATGGTAATATGTTTCGTTTGTGTTCTAACGAACATGCATATGTGCATATTTTGTAACGGTCATGGTACTCCGTGAAGTGAAGAAGGTTTTACTCATATAACCATTCACGTTTAGTTTATAAGCATCAGAAATCTCTGGTTTCATTTCAAGTGTTAAACCTCAGAATGGACCTCTGATACCATCTTTTGCATTTCAAAGATTATCTTGAAGTTCAGATTGAAAATTATGTCATTATTATAGAGCAGCCTTCCCTAACCTGACACCCTCCAGGTGTGTTGGGGACAGTGGGGTACAAGTACCATCATCCCCATGCCAGCTTAGCCACTTTCGTTGTTATTAATTATAAATATAATAAAATAATCTTCCAACTAAACCACATTTACAAGCCATTTAAAATTGAGCAGTAGCAGTTACAGCAATTAATAAAAAGCAGCCTGAAATAAAGATGTTGTTTCCAAAGATGGGGTCACTCATATTTCCTTGGGTTGAGAGTTCCGTAAGTGTGGGAAGAACTTAGGATGAACTCACAGCAAAATGATCCAGATGTAATGACAGCTAGCTGAATGTTTTTCTTTTATAATTTAAAAGTGATGAATTCTCGATTATCTCTGTTTCTGTTTAAGAAAGTTTAGGAGAAAAAAGGGGGGGGTTATCTTTCCTTTTTGGTGTAAAGCTGAAACTTCTCTTTTTGATATGTATCAAAAACATAATTTGAGGGTAAATGAAGATTCTTATCAATTCTTGAGGATAAAGTTAGTATGCATGTGAATCTGTTTCCAGTAGCTATCAGGATCAGGTCCACAGTTACATATATTTTAAAGCAGAGGTAGGCCGTGCGGCACCCGCATGCAACAATGCACCCCCAGACACTTTCCCTGGTGCCCACCAAGATGCCCTACCCCTCCCACTTTTTTATTTTTAATTAAAATATTTTCTTACCAGCAGCTGTGATTGCTTCAAAACATAGTGAGGGCCTCCAGCTGCTGCCATCTTCATTTCTCATAAATGCCTCTGGGCTATATGGCGACTGCAAACCATGTCCATGTGCCCAAAAATATTGCCTAGCCCTGTTTTAAAGGAACAAGGGTTGAAAAATACATGCATTTGTGCTTCGTGTCTGACCTGCAGCTCATGTATTTTGTACATGGGTTTCCAAGCCAAGTACAAGAAACCCCAACCGCATATGAGGCAACACTGAATGCAACCCCAGAAGCGCTTTGCCAAGAAATATGGGGTCTGTTGAATTGCTTCTATTTTGAGAAGTAATCTCCCATTCAGTTGCCATAGCCTAATATGTCAAAGAGGCCTAAGTGCCATAGCAAAAAATGCACATGCCAAAGACATCTGATGAGGGACACCATGTGTTTGTATGCAAATGCTAGAAGCCTCCGAGCCAAGATGGGAGAGTTGGAGTGCCTGGTTTTAAAGGAGAAAATAATGGGCATTACAGAAACCTGGTGGAATGGAGAGAACCAGTGGAATGGAGAGAACCAGTGGAATGGAGAGAACCAGTGGAATGGAGAGAACCAGTGGAATGGAGAGAACCAGTGGGATACGGTCATCTCTGGATATAAACTCTATAGGAAGGACAGGGAAAGGCGTACTGGAGGAGGTGTTGCTCTGTACATCAAAGAGGGCATGGTAGACTAGAATCCTAAAAGGGGCAGACTCTTCCACAGAAGTGCTGTGGGTGACAATACCAGGCTCCAAAACTAATTTAGTACTAGGAACATGCTATCACCTCCCAGAACAGAATGTTCATGGTGATCTTGAGATGGAAAATGAAATCAGGGAGGCTTCTAAATGAGGAAGTGTTATAATAATGGGTGCCTTCAATTACCCCCACATTGACTGGATAAATATATGTGCCAGTCATGACAAAGAGGTTAAATTTCTTGATGTCCTAAATGACTGTGCCTTAGAATAGTTGGTCATGGAACTGACCAGAGGGGAGGTGGCCCTGGATTTAATCTAATGTGGTCTCTGAGCAAACTTAGCAGTCATGGAATAAGAGGAGGGACCCTCTTATAGATCAGTAACTGGTTAAAGAACAGAAAGCTGAGAGTACGGATAAATGGTAAATTTTTCCAATGGAGGGATGTAAACAGTGGGGTCCCACGGGGATCTCTATTGGGACCAATGCTTTTCAACTTATTCATAAATGATCTGAAATTAAGGGTGAGCAGTGAAGTGGCCAAGTTTGCTGACAACACCAAATTATTTGCGGTGTTAAAACAAAAAAGTATTGCGAGGAGCTCCAAAAAGACCTCTCCAAACTAGGAGACAATGGCAAGTGTGGTTCAGTGTAATGCATGTCGGGGCAAAAGATCCCAACTTCAAGTATAAGCTGATGGGATCTGAGCTAGCAGTGACTGACCCAAGAAAAGAGATCTTGGGGTTGTGATGGAGAGCTTGATGAAAATGTGAACCCAGTGTGCGGTGGCTGTGAAAAGGGCAAATTCCATGTTGGGCATAATTAGGGAAGGAATCTAAAATAAAACTGCCAAGACCATACTCTCCTTATTTAAATCTATGGTGAGGCCACACTTAGAATTCTGTGTACAGTTCTGGTCACTGTACCTAAAAAGGATATTGTAGAGTTGGAAAAAGTGCAGAAAGGAGCAACTAAAATGATCAAGGGACTGGAGCAACTCCCCTATGAAGAAAGGTTACAGCAGCTGGGATTGTTTAGCTTTAAAAAAAAGGCAAGTAAGGGGAGACATGATAGAGGTGTGCAAAATTATAGTATAGATTTCATAGATCATAGATCATAGAGTTGGAAGGAGCCTACAAGGCTATCGAGTCCAACCCCCTGCTCAGTGCAGGAAACTAGAGGTGGGGTCTCCCATCCAAGTAATAACCAGGCCTGACCCTGCTTAGCTTTCCACACTCAGACAAGCTGAGCCAGCGTGAGCCACAGGCCTGTATCTAAGTAGGCAGGGAGACATTTTTCTACCCCCCTCATAATACCAGAACCCGGAGTCATCCCATGAAGTTGATTGGTGGGAGATTCAAGAGAGATAAAAGGAAGTACTTCTCTGCATAGTTAAACTCTGGAATTCCATAATTCCATAAACTATGGCCACCACTATGTAGTGATGGCCACTAATCTGGATGGCTTTAAAAGGGGATTGGACAGATCAATGGAGGAAAAGGCTATCAATGGCTACTAGTCCTGATGGCTATACGCTACCTCCAGTATCAGAGGCAATATGCCTATGTACACCAGTTGCTGGGAAAGTTGAGCAGGGAGAGTACTGTTGCACTCATGTCCTGCTTGTGGGATCCCGTGGCCAGCTGGTTGGCCACTGTGTGAACAAAATGGTGGACTAGATGGACCCTTGGTCTGATCCAGCATGGCTTTTCTTATGTGCTTGGCCTGTAGCATAGAATTCAGTATAGATCAGTGCCAAATGTGGCTTTTCATTTTGCAAAACTGAAAAGATGAACAGGGAAAGATTATTAATTTGGTTTTCCAGTGCTTACCTCTCCTTCATCAAAATCAACACAAGAGTAAATTCTTAGCAAATGAAAAGGTATTACCTAGCTATTCATACAACCTCCAAATATAATTCATGTATCAGCAATATTACTTTTTATTAGGTGAATTCTGAAAGACAGTTTTGGTGACTTGGCTCTAATTTGCTGATACTTTCTGAAATATATATTCCTACTAAATCTAGGATCTCCAGAATGTTGGAAAACAATGTTAATTTTTCCATAAAATACTGAATCTCATTTGTCAGGAATACTTGAGAGAGGAAAAAGAAATTGTTGAGAGCTCTGGTCTCTGATTTTCTAGCAGCAGCTGTTTTGCTAGTGGTAGCAGCAGCAGCAGTTCCTCATATAACATGTTTTATGATGAATGCAAGCAAAAGCCAACTTTGAAATTCCAGCTCTGCCTTGTACGCATAAAACATAAAACCAATTTAAAATAACATAGCTGTTCATTTTGAGTCTTTTCCCCACCCCCAGTTCTCTAAATTCATTCCATATGATCACCAGGGCCTTGTCTATCAAATTATTCTGGCCTTGCCCAGAAGATGTTTTGATTGACCAGCTGAAAATGATATAAGTATGAAATTACAACTATATATAAAATGCAGATGCAAAGTTAGTGAAAGTACATGTCCATATGTGCATTCTTTTAATGCCATCTGGATTGGAAAGAAGATTGTGAATAATCTTAGTTTTATGTCTCTTGGAAGGAAGATGAGAAATTGTGTGCTCATACGCAACATGCACATAAAGTATCATAATTTGCAGCAGTTTTTCATCCCAGCATGGCCCATTTCTGTGGGCTTATGAGCAGGTGGGCAGCTGTTGCAATAGATAAAATAGCGGTGGCCAACCTTTTTGGCAAATGCCACACTAGGTTAGCTCAAGTTATGAGCGTGCCACTTCAGTACACACACATCTTATAGACCATTTGCGAGTGTATGGGTGAGATAAAGAAGAGTCAGACACAGAGTATATGGTTTCAAATCAGGGCCACATTTATTGAATTGAAGATCTGTGAAGAGCGAAGTGCGGTACTAACCTAGCCCGGCCATTGGCCGGGAAAAAACCAATATTTTGGCGAATACATCCTAACCGCACCGGAGGCGGGTTGGTCCGCCCCCGGCCAGTTGCCCTCCATGTGGAGCTGGAGGGCTTTACCATCGTCGCCTTACTTTGACGCCTCCAGGCACCCAATGTAGGTGAGAAAGGCAAAACCCCAAAGACGTCCCAATCTCCCTCCTGCCAAGCCTCAGGGCATTAGCGAGGGCAGCCTTGGGTAAACGTCAGTCACCTTGAAAGGTGCCACTGGATGATCACCATAAGCCTAAGCCATACTGCCTAATCCCGCACTTCCTGCCACAGAGGGATGTGGGTTCAGCCGGAAAACAGCAGCAAAAGAGACCGTGGGCAGGAACCCAGGTGCCTAAATAAGCCCTTTCCTGTGTCCTAGTCCCTTTCCTGTGTCCGCCCTAGTTGAGCCATTGGCTCAGTATCTGTGACCAACCTGACCTGTTACCTGACTCCTCTCTCCTCCCCCACTCGCAAATCTTCTCCTTGGCCCCAGATGAGGGGCCAGTGGAAGTCTGATATAGCTCCCCTGTGCTGTGGCTTGCATTTGAGAGCAAGCAGCAGCAGCCACATAGCACTGGGAGTTAAGTACAAGAACAGGCCTGATTCTGTGCCATAACCAGGTCTATAGGCCTTCATTTTCCTGTCAAGATGTGCCACAAATTCTGGCTACCTGTGGCACCTGTGCTGGAGGATGGGCCACCATGATAAAGGGCGAAACATCTTCTATAAACGGTTTAATCAAAGGGGGAGCTAGAAGCTTTTCTGAAGAAGAAGCAGGAAAAGTTCCCTGAGGAACAATTGCATAAACTCTGCCCTTTAATTATCTAAACCAAGGAACTCACCCATATTCCTTTCATCAGTGTTATCATGTAGATGGCAGAGTTTCTTTCATGCCATCTACATTTATCAGCCTGATTTGAAGCTGTTCAGAACACAATCAGATTGTCGTAAATCCGCCCAGTGTCAAGATAAGCCATTCTCGTTATAACAGTCCGAGTGTCCAAGCCAAGATATATTAGTCCAAAACCGAGCAAACGTAAACCAGTTAGGGGTCAGGCACAAGCGTAGTCAGGGTCGTTCCGAAGATCAAAGGTACAGGGGTCCGAGGTCAGGAATATCAAGAGCGTCTGGTGGTAGCTGTAACAAACAATTGCTTCCAGCATCTGAGTGTGTTTGGGACCTGCCTTTTGAGCAGGTGCTGATTGGTAAGGCTGCCCAGCTGGGTCAGGCTGCAGTTAGCCTGACCCCACCCCAAACACACTCCGGCACGGCTGGTCTCTGTCTGACCTACTGGAGGCACAACACAGATGATAGTGGGAGGTGTGTGTTAAACCAGGTTTCAATCAGTGCAAAATTATTGGTTGTGTAAATCCATTTGCTATGTATGTATTTTAATTTTAGTCAGGACTTAGCCCTGGCATCTGTTTTCAGTGCTAAAGCTGAAACCCAGATAAAAGTGCTCTTTGGGTTTAAATTTTTTATTTCTATATAAAACAAACACATAATATCAAACATGTAACAATTAACAAAACAAAATAGACCTCCAATTTTCTTCTACAGCAAATATAGGTAACAATAATTTTTCTTACTCGATAATCAGAATGAGAAATCTCTTTCTTCCCATTGTCCCAAATTCACTTATTCTTCCATAAATCCACAAACAAACAAATCATTATTTTCCAGTCTCTGCAAAAAGTCAATTAGAGGTTTCCACTCAATAATAAACATAGATGTTGTCCTTTCTCTGATTAATGATGTGAGTTTGGCCATCTCTACCAGCTCCAGCATCTTGACCAACCATTCCTAGATAAAAGTGCTCTTGAGTAGATACAGAGTGTATTTTCCCTTACCAGTGCGTAATTACAGAGAGTTCCCATGGATCAAGAATAAGGGGACAGACTCACAGATCAGAGGGTGGTGATTCCAGGCAGATGAAAGGCCTGGCATGTCTTTTTCTAGAAATTAAGCTCTGATTATGCCACCAAGGCTATGTGATGTTTTATATGGATTGGTAAACTTAACTGTTTGTCATACCTATTTCCATCACAGTCACCAATCATTCTTCAAGAGTACACAATAACTCCAGTTTGGGTTGAATGTGTTCAGGATTAAAGTGCTAGGCTTTGATAATGCTCAACTCTTCATAGAAAGCATGATTTATGAAAGGTTTATATATGTCCTGAGTTGACATCAATCTTAATGGGCTATTTAAATTTGCATGAAGCACTTTACCAAGGTCTCCACCCTACCAGTGCGTTGTGCTTTTAATGAAAGGGCATCCCAACCCATACAGTCATGCCTTGGATTGAGAGCATAATTCGTTCCGGAAACGTGCTTGTAATCCAAACCACTCTTATATCAAAACGAAATCCCCCCCAAAAAAATTTGTACAGAGATTTTTAATTTAAGACGTACTACAGTACTTGTATTGCAAGACATTGCTTGTATATCAAGTCAAATTTTTTAAAATAAATATTTAAAAATTTGCTTGTCTTGCAAAACGCTCTCAAACCAAGTTACTTGCAATCCAAGGTATTACTGTATTTTCTGGTGCTAAAATGCTTGCACTTGTACCTGTGGGATGCTGCGTGTTTCACTGATCGTTTGGTGGTTGGGGGTGGGTGGGTTGTATTGTTTTCTGTTTTAACTGATAGAATTGCTTGTAAGTCTTCTACCCATTTATGTAATGGGTTTCTCTGCTGCAGAAACAAGTAAGAAGATTCTATTCTGAGTTGGCATACATTTTATATTCCTTCTTTTCCAAACAGCTTATAGAAAGAAATTCCCAGCTCACGTTCTAATTTATTTCAAAATTAGATTCGTATTTATGCAAACAGACTCAAAGTTCTGGAATACCTGAATTCCATTGGTAGCTAAACTTCATTTAGGCACAAAGAGGGCAAGCATGAAAAGACATTGGGGACCATATTAATCACTGCAATGTGTCTCCATATATTCTAATATTTAAAGTAAGCATACAGCAGAGTTTCTTTACTATCATTCTGGGAAAAGAGGATAATAATGTGAAAAAATTGTACATCTAAAAGTTTCTCCATTGCCTATTTCCTCTGTTCTATTAAGGAGACAGTGCGAATGTATAATGAAAAGAAAAAGAGGTGATGAAGTCACAGCAATGTCTGTTTATTGTGTGCTTTGCCCACCCAGCATTTTGGAGATAACTTTTCTTCTTCAGGGGCTGCCTGCAACATAATAAAATATATAAGAATACAATTGAAAAGAATAGCCTCCTGCTACAAAGAAGCATATACTTGTATGTTTTGTTTAAAGGCTTCTCAGAAATTTCAGTTAATACGGAACGCAATAGCTAGATTACGAACTGGGACTGGTTGCACTGAACATACCTTGTCAGTTCTTAAACTGCTACTGTACACTAGCTACCAGTCCATTTCCAGGCACAATTTGAAGAGCCTAAATCAGGCGTAGGCAGAAGGTAGATCTCCAGATGTTTGGGACTTAAACTCCCAGAAGGCCCTGTCAGCATGGCCAGTTGTCAGGAATGCTGGGAGTTGAAGTCTAAAACATCTGGAGATCTACTTCCTGCCCACCCCTGGCCTAAATGGCTTGGGACCTAGAAAGCTAGAGGACCACCTTCTAGAACATCTTCTACCCAAATACCGTATGAATCATTTGAGGCTCTCCTCCGGATCCCCTGACCATCTTAAATTAGGTGGATGGTGACTAGAAAGGGGACCTTTTCAATTGCAACAATGAAAGCATAAATACTCAAGAGGATGTTTATGAAACATTCACCTGAGAGATGCTTGTCTAGCACCAACTGTGTTGTATTTTTGGCACCAGGCAAATATATTTTTATATGCCCAGTCACTGCAGCACACAATGTAAATTAGCTGATTTGAATAGGTTTTATCCACTCTGTTGATTTCTTTTTATGCTGCTGTTTTGCTTTGTGATAATTTTAATTGTATATTAATATTCTTACTATTGTGTTGTATGCTGCCTTGATAGTTTTACTTGAAGGGTAGCCTAAAAATCTTTTAAATAAATGGAATAAGTGGGGAGTTGAAATGAGGGGATTATCATGTTAATGCTCAGATTTGTAACTATTAAACAACCTATTAAATAACCATTACATCCATACAAAGCTGTAATGGTTTAAAATATTGACACAAGTCTACATTTGTGTTGTGATTTACCAAAAGCTTGTCTGTCTTTGAAAATCTGGGCTGAATTGCAAGCAAACCCCTTCACTCTCCGCTGTTGGTGTTTTGTTAGAAACATGCTCAGCAGATTTTTCAGGGTTGTAACTTGAGTCAGTTCAAACTTCGGTGGCTGCTAAATTTTTCCATTGAGTTATTAGTTCAAACTTATATTTAGGCGACTCTTAAAGTTGCTTTGATACATCTCTCTTTGCAGCTGAATAGTAGGTGAAGAGCAAGCTTGCTATATTTTCAGGGCCTTGGCAGTTCGGCTAAGATTTATAGCAAACTTAGGACCTGTTTAGGCAAAAACAAAAATGAGATGCTTTGAACTTTAAAAAATTGTTTTAGAGAACTCAGCTATTAGTTTTATACCCAAATGGCAGGCCTGGAACTAAATGTTTATGAGTCATGAGCAGAGGTTTCAGTGGGCCTTTATACTGGCCCATTCCTTCCCACTCCAGAGCCATACCTCCAAGGGTATTTCATTTTCAGGAAGTAGAATGGAATGGGTCTATGACCCTCCCTCCGCCATCTTTACTGGCCCCTTTTTCTTCAACAGTACAGAGAGAGGGAGATGTGACATGCTGGAGATAACTGAGGAGTGGATCCTCCAGTGGTTGCCAGGCCACCATTGAATGACTCCCTCTCCCCACCCACCACCACAGAAAAGGTAAAGCAATTGGATCATCCATGGTGGAGGGCTCATGTTAAATATTTGAACATTAGGTGACTGCTTGCGGTACTTGAATGATAGATCATGATTGGAATGTGCTGTGATGTTCAGGCATTGCAGAAATGGCAAAACTGGATATTACATTATTACCAAAGTATTCTGAACTTTGCTGGGGAAAATACTGAGGCAGAAATACTTTACAGGGGAAATACTGAGGCAGACCACTTCCTCAATCAACGTGTTAAGATATGGAAAGAGCAATCCTGTGGTCCCTGGACAAGTGTCATAGGGACCATAGGATGGCTCAAAAAACCCTTTCAGAGGCTGGAGACAGCGCTCCAACCTCAGAAGGGGGAGTCTGAGATCCATCCCTTACCTTTCACAGCCAGCATAACGAGAACTGTGCTGACTGCCTCTCTGGGATCGGAAAATCAACCTTGGAGAGGGGGAAAAGGGAGCATTCTGGTGGGTGGAAACTGGAGGAGACCAGAGAGGTCAGGATATGATTTATCCTAGGCGCTTCCATTCCCCTCCAAAGCAACCTCGGTAGATGGGTTGAAAAGCCCATCTAGCAAAAATATAGGAGATTGAAGGACGAGGAGGCACAGATGCCTCTGCTACTCCCCCCCCCCCACCTGCTTGGCCTCAGCCTGGCAGGGCATAGGCATCTCGGAAGCAGCAAGGGTACAGTCCATAAGATTGCACCCTAAAATGCTAACGGTCAGGAGTACAGTTTGAGGGGGGGGATCAGACTTTAAAACAGAGCTATGGTTACAGAATTGCTTTAAATTTCATTTGGCAAAAGTAAATACTTAGGCATTTTTCCTGCTTCAACAAGCTTACCAAGCTTAATAAATTCCAGAAGCTCAAATTGTTGTGTGTGTGTTTTTTGTTTTTGAAGAACAGCTGGAATCTCCTAAAAGCATTTGTGACTGCTTTTCTAATGTTACTTTGCTCTCTTTGAGTTTTGGCACTTTGAATTTGTCTTTTTGTGCTTCACTTCAATGGGTAATTATTTATTATTATTATATTATATTTATATTATGTCCCACTTCTCACATTGGGGCTGTCTCATTACTTCATATAACATCAAAATTATATTCAGCACACACGCACACGAGGTACAGTATGTAAGTAACTTTATTATGGTCAATGACCAGCAAATAAACATTATTTGTTTATAAATACAATACACATATACTAAAAAGTAAACCAGGTTGTAAAATATGGATACATCAAATTTAAAACTGTCCCTTAGCACACGAGGTGGAGGGGAGCAGGTGGTGAATAGGTGTTAAGTAATAAATCAAGGCACAAAGAAACTTACTGTAGAAAGGAGGCATTTCTAGTTCTTAGCATGGGGAAAAACCAGTGCTAGCTCCAGGTTTTGGAGGGCCCTTACCCTGAATTCCCCCCCCCCCAGTGAGTCTACCTTCTCACTGCTATTGTCACCAGCTGCTATGGCTCCTTATCTTCTGACTCATCATTGCTACCACTTGCTTGCTTGACAGGCAGAGAGCCAGTGAGCAAGGAGGCAGTGGCATCTACTGCTCCTCCTCCTTGCCATCGCCATCATCAGGGCCAGAGCAAGATGCAGATGAACAAGTAGGTTGCAATGGTGAAGAGGAGGAGCAACTACAGGCAGCTCTTGTCAGTGGGCTTTTGCTGGGGTGTGGGCCCTCAGGAGGTGCCCAACCATGCCTACCGTTGATGCCAGCCCTGGAAAAAATACGCATCCAGTTTTGTATTTTTTGTAAAGGTGTATATGTCACCTCATCTACAATTTTCAAGTCAGCTTTGAGAAGGAAGGACATATAATAATAAAATACAACCAGATAAACTGTTCTAATAACTTCCATGAGGAAGGTTGAACTTCAGCTCCATTGAAGTGAATGTGGCAAGTTATCATGTCTACTTTAGAATACCAGTCAATCTAATTTTTTACTAACCATACCGCACAACTTATATCCTTAGCGGTTCAGGCCTCCTTGTTAAAAAGGAGAAAAAATTAACTTCCACATGTATATTGAAAATAACACAAAGATACATACACCAGAATTGATGCTGATTCTCTTTTCCCCCTCATCTAATCTTAATTGGGGGTCTTAATTTAAAATTGAGGGTGCCTTTTTTCCAGGCTGCTGTATGTTTAGAGGAGGGAATTGAAGGAAAAGAAAGAGGCTGCATCACATGTTACCTGGGTAAATTGTTTTTCTTAATGTCCAGTAGGTGGCAATACAGTCTAGATCAATTTTCTCCTGAGATAAATTAATCCGCTGCTTGGAAATCCATCCTTGGAGGAATGTTTTATTTAAATTCCACTTGAGTCATAATCATCTGCCCATACGTATGTGTGCAATGAATATAAGCTGTTGGTGTCCCTCGCCTTGCAATAATTCACTTTAGCTGACCCCTTGAATCAAGAAGTGTACAATCAACAGTTTGTAGGCTCCTCTTTTTTTCTTCCAGGTTTCACTTAATGCCTCTGTTAATGCTACTAATCATCTGTCTCACCTAGTTTGACTGGGTCAGCAACATTGTAGACATATGAAAGCCATGTCAAGCAGTTTAACCTGAGAAATGTTATGGGTGACGTCCAGAGTCCTTTTATTTGGAAACAGTAAAACTTGTTTCCTATTACGTGACAGCCAGATGAGAGTGGAATCTCTTCTATTTTCAGTAGTGCACAAACCATGCTGTGAGAGAGGAGTGGTGGGAAGAGTACAGGGGATCGAAGCCAGAGTATTAATTAATTGTTAAGACTTGGGTGCAGCTGTAGGCTCTGTAAATCAGTTTTTAAGGATCTGTGAAATAATTTTTAAGGTTTGGGTGCAGCTCTAGGCTCTGTAAATTAACTGTTTTAATCCAGGGTTGCCACATTCGGGAAAGTCAGGGAAATGGAACTTGGTCAGGGAAAATCAGGGAAATTGGTCATAAGCAGGGCCGGATTAAGAGCATTATGGGCCTGGTGCTGAGGATTTTGGTGGGCCTTTTTATGGAAATAAATAAAATGAAGACGCAATTTTATATTAAAACAAATTAAATATTTTAATTACCATTAAAGTGCCAAAGCAGAAACATATTGAAAATATTTCTTTTTTTGTAAACAATAAGCTTGTTAACTCAATAAAACCGTTCATCACATATCGTTGATGATAAGTACCTCCACGTTTTTTAACCTCTAGGGCAGTCTTCCCCAACCGGGGCCCTTCCAAATGTTTGGGGCCCCAGCTCCCATCTTCCCCAGCCACTGGCCATGCTGCCTGAGGCAAATGAGAACTGTAGTCCAAAATATCCAAGAGGGATATTTGGTGAACTCTGTTCTCTGGGGTTTTTCAAAATAAAACTTAAAATGCCACACAATTCCCCATGAAAGCGCACATGCACACACACACACACACACACACACACACACACAGTATTAGCCAAGCACACACACACACACGTGCGCGCACACACACACACACACACAGAACTCTGTTCTCTGGGGTTTTTCAAAATAAAACTTAAAATGCCACACAATTCCCCATGAAAGCGCACGTGCACACACACACACACACACACAGTATTAGCCAAGCAGGTGACATTTTGCAGGCGGCAGGAGGATCAACACCCCCAAAAGGCAGACACATTCACATAAATAGAACATTCACAACAACCATTTTTAAATAAACATAAACCATCTTCCCCAGCCACTGGCCATGCTGCCTGAGGCAAATGAGAACTGTAGTCCAAAATATCCAAGAGGGATATTTGGTGAACTCTGTTCTCTGGGGTTTTTCAAAATAAAACTTAAAATGCCACACAATTCCCCATGAAAGCGCACGTGCACACACACACACACACACACACACACAGTATTAGCCAAGCAGGTGACATTTTGCAGGCGGCAGGAGGATCAACACCCCCAAAAGGCAGACACCCATACCCACAAACACACAGCCCTTACGTTCAGTTTGGCTCACAAAAGAGGGAAAGCCCTTTTACAGAAAAAAAGGAGAAGGAGAAGGAGAACTTGCAGATCAAAAGAGTCAAACTTTTGAACCTTACCTGTGCAGAGGAGGGCCATCAGGACCAGTGGCAGGTAAAGACCATCCCAGAGGTTTGTCCCATAGCAAGCAGAAGTCATGGTGGAGATTTTGGAGGCGGGTGGGCAGAGAGGGGTCGCTTGACGGAGCAAAAACTCAAAAACTCCTGCAGCTCATCAGTAAGGGTCTTCCCAATTTCCCCCAAATTATTTATTAAAAAAAAAAAAAAGCAGCCACAACAAAAAGCCAGGAAACTTTGCTTGACCAAGAATAATTGTGTTGTTCTTGTTGCTTTGTTTTTTTTTTTTTTGTTAAACTAGCATTTGAACAATTGAGCTGCGAATCAGAAAGATCTTTTGCTCAAGGCTGGAGAGAGAGGTCCCTTCTAAATCTGAATATTACAGACCCTAGCAAGCCCCCCATGTGCTAGAAGTTCTCACAAAGAAATGTAGTAACAGTGATTGAAATGCAAAGATACTGAAATGCTAATTTGAGAACAACAGTTCTTGCTAGGTCTTGCCTTAAGCCTGTAATGCAGATGTGCTTAGAACACCTTTCCAATCTTGAAAAAATCATTAATTATGCTGAATGATAACGATCAGAGCTAACTCCGAAGGGGGAAAAAATCGCTGCGTGTCCCTATAATTGCGGGCATATTGTCTGTTAAGGGCCTGGAGCTTCCGCTCCAACAGCCCCTAGCTTAATCCGGCCCTGGTCATAAGTCAGGGAAATTGTGATTTAGATATTCTCGTTGGGTTTTTTGAGATGCTGCTGCAAGAGGACAGTCTGCACTTGAGGCATGGAGTAGAGAAGTGGCAGAATACAAGTGTAATGTAATGATGCACACATATTCCATAATATCATTATATGATTTTGAAAATGTTTATTGGCTGATCGTTGTTAACAGTAAAACAGAATAAAATTATCCTGCATGTGACAGATTTATTTTATTATGGAGAAGCTGACTGGCTTCTTGCAACTGGGTTATTTGTGTGTTCAAACAAACTGGAATCAGTTTCAGTTGATTTGAAGCTGTGAATATTTTGATGGGTCAGCAAATTGTGGCTGGCTGGACTTCGTAGCTAGCCATTATTTCTTCTAGCAAGCTGTAAAATCCAGTCCTGCCACAGCTTGTCTCCCAGCAAGTGTACCTTCCAAAAATGAACACTGTAGCACTTTGCAAAACCTACTTTGCAAGCACTGGGGGGGAAAGGGGGTGGGGTGTAGGAAAGACCCTTAGTAGCAGACTCTTTGGGTTGGGGGGGTCATGTGCCCTTAGGCTGCCCTCACTTTTCCGTGTGTGGATAACCTGGAGTCACATGAGGTCCCACCAGAAAACCCGAGGATCATGCAGAAAAAGGTGTTTTGGGAGGCCACCCTCTCAATTGCCCCCCCTTTCCAGCAGGATCCCCGGGGGGGGGGTTGATTTTAGAGTTTTTTATGTGATCGCAAGTCCCAAGAGTTCCCTCAGTTTTGCCATTAACCCCAAGTTGCTAGTACCTCAGGGAGCGGCAAAACAAGGGGGGATTCTCAGTGCTGGGGGTATGCAAGTTTGACTTTACCGGGGGTATGCAAGTTTGAAGGCTCCCTCGATGGTAGCAGGGACACTTGCAAAACTGTGGGGCCACTAGGGACACCTGATCTCCCCCCAAGAAACCAGGGAATTACACTGCAAAAGGGGGGGAAAGAGCCCCTTTCTACAAACTACGATCTCCCAGGACTTTGCAAGGAGCTAAGAGGTCCAGACCTGTCAAACCTGTCAGTTCATTGCAAAGGAGGGAAATACTTACCTGCAGCCTGGGGTAAGCATTGTACAGGTTGGGTCAAATCCAGCAGGCACCCACGCCGGCCAGTACCTACTCAGGGACACCCTCATGCTAACCCACCCTACCCTATTTGCGCAAATCGGGCAGGTCAGGTTAAAAAAAATGAGCGCAATTATTTGTGCACTTTACCAGCACATTTTTTTTATTATTTTTTTTAAAAGAGGGGCGACCACAGAGCCCCTTCAAGGTACCACAGGGGGGTCCTTAGAGGGGCACTTCATGGATGCTCCCATGAAAAAACAAGATGGGGGGGAGTCAAATTGTGGCGGGGAGCGGGGGAACCCTTTGCTAGCCGCCCCAAAGTCTTGCTCGGGCACTTTTGGGATGGCTGGCAGTGGCAGTCGCCTGCTAGCCACTTGGCAAGAGCAGCAGTAGATTCTTGCTGCTCTTGCCAAGTGGCTCGTTTGTAGTCTGGGTTGACCCATGATGGGTTGTGTCATCCGGGTTCAGATGACATGACAACCCATCGTGGGTCAAACAGACCCTACTATAAGCTATGGCTTTTCAGGGTGACTTATAACCCCCAGATAAGCCACCCTGACAAACCCATCCCGGGTTCAAATGACACTGCAACCCACCGTGGCTTATAAGCCATGATGAGTTGTCAGGTCATGTGAACCCATTCTCAGTGTTTAAAGAAGCTCATTTTGTCAAGAAGCTATCTTGACCCAAAAAAAAAAATTCCTTTCAGTACTTGTGTAGTTTTAACCATTTAATAAAACTTATTTAATATAATGTAAACTATTCTTTCAATTTGGGGTTATTTTTTAATGGTGGTCAGGGAAATTGACAAAAGTTGGTCAGGGAAAGTCAGGGAAATGGAAAATGAAATTTTAGTGGCAATTTAGTGGTAATCAGAAGGACAGTTGTTCATTCAGACAATTTTCCTTTGTTCTGCCCTCTTTATTATTAGTTCTCTGGAAAATATAAAAAACATCCTCCCAAAACATACTTTTTTTAAAAAAACACAAATTATACACAAATACATGTAAGGAAGCCCTGATAGCCAACTATCAGACTGTCTGTCTGTCAGCTTTGGGAGGACCCCATTTTGAGTGGAGGAGCAGAAGGGCTTAAACCCTTTTCCAGCTTGCTGTTCTTCTTTTGCAAAACATACACACGTGTGCATACACTGTGCTGCTTTTCTCCCCATAGGATTCCAGATAACTATTTTCCCTTGTACACCTTATCGGTCCAAATGACCCGCTTGTGGGTGATCCTTGCTGCATAATGTATAAAACGTCTTGTATTTTTATAGGCCTGGAACCTCACATGTTGCATTCCTGATGGCAGCTTGCCTGAATGTGAAGACTCACAGTGGTGTAGCCTATAAATCGGGTGGACAACTGTGGGAGTCCGGGGGCCAATTTCACTTGCTGGAACCCCCCCCCCCTCCATGGGGCACCTCAAAAAACATTTTTAAAAATAGGTGGTTTGCCACTGAAATTTGTCGGCAAACTGCTCCATACTGCTAAGGGACACTAGAAAAGTAATATTTAGCTTGTTTGCAAACTAATTTTTACCCTTTTAACACTCTGTAGCACCAAAAGCGCAATTTCCCCCAATTTGTTTTCCCACCACACCTTGCTGCTCATTGCCCACCCCTGCCATGAGTAATGGATTTACATCTGTGCTTTCAATATGAGCAACTGAGAGTAACAAGGTGAGGTATACCCTAGGGTTTTGTGTCTTTTTTTTCTTTTTCTTTTTTTAGAACTCTTGCCTCCTATTAGCCAGAAATAGGAGCACTCCAACAGCCAAAGCTATTGGCTATTTTGCATATTCTATGTAAAGCCCAATTGTCTTTTCTGTTAGGGAAGTCTCCAACGAGAGGGAGAGTTGGAGATGTAAAGACTGAAAAAAAAATGGTAATAACACCGACAAAAAACATCTTCTACCTCCTCTTCATCCTAGTCCAGGAGATGAGTACAGTCAAGAATTCCCTTTCCAAGAGACACAAGCCTGGGAAAAAGCTGCATTAGTTTAACTAGGGAATTTTGAAGCTTTGGGGGTCTCTCTTCCCTCCCTTTTCCTTTTGTTTACTTGTTTCACTTTCCTGAAGCAAGCCTTAGATTTTAACAGTGGGTGCTCTTTTCTCTTGTGGTTGGGTTGAGGAAAGCCTTGATTCTAACTCTCTGGCTGTAGGCTCTGAACAGTCAGGCTCCATGTCAAAAGTGGTGTGTTTTAAAGAGACAGTGTTTCATTTCTTCTTTTGATATTCCTTCCCTCTTCTCTCTTTTTTAATGCCAGATGTCCCCAGCCTTTGACCACCCTCAGACATCTTCTATACTAAATGCTGTCAAATATTCACATTTGAGTAGAAGGGGAAATGGGAGTTTTTCCTTTATAATTTTTAACTCTCAGTAGTTATCAGTGATACCCTTAATCAGAGTTGGTCTTAAGAACAAAACAGAACAGTGTTATTACTTTGGTGTCCCTTGTAGTTATCCTACATTGCCATGATATCAGAATGCTGAACAAAAGAATGGACTGGAGGAACACACACACACACACACACTGCCCGGTGACTTAGCAATGGTATGCCTTTGTAAAGAGGTTTGGGGATTCCATAATTTCTGAGTTGGAAATTAACCCCTGCTGACACAGTTCTCTTGACTTTTTTGTGAAAACTCCTTCCAGCATTAAGGAATGCTGATAGTGACTTGTTGGGAATCTGTTTTCTACTAATTTAATCATTTTACATGCCAGGATTTTGTAGAAGTATATCTCAAAACTCTATTTTTAGATAGCAGAAGGGCTAATCTTGATGTCTAAATCTTGCTTCAAGTAACAATCTTCCTGCTGCTATGTAACATTTTTTAATTAGTTTTTAAAATGTGAAATACACCGAAACAAAGAAACTCCATAGAAATAAAGAAAAAATGAAGGAAAGGATTTTTTTTTTAAATAGAATTTTCTTACAGTGATTTTGTGTGGAATCCATAAGTTTCTAAAAGTTATCAATAAAAAATAGTTATGCATAAACATCAGAAAAAGCAGACCAAATATCCATGTATCTATCCATCCGGAGGTGGCGTCTAAATACCACCCACTCAAATGTTGAAGGTGTTATTAGGTCCTCAATCCATTGTGTTATAGGAGGTGAGAATTTATCTTTCTAGTGTTGTGGTATCAGTCTTTTGGCTGTCAAGTAGGCACAGAAAATCCACATGTGTTGTCCTTGTGATAAATTCCATACAGCAGGTACCATATATAATTTAAAAGAATGTGTGCATCGGTAAATATTAAGGAGCATTCTAATACTAGATTTATCTGTACTATAACCTCAACCCAAAAAGAAGCAAACACTGGGCATTGCTAAAACATATATGTTAACGAAGCATTCACAGTATTACACATCCAACAGTTAGCTGACTTAGACAAACCCGTATTAAAAAGATGCTGTGGTGTCCAATAAACATGAAACAAAAGTTTTTGCTGAATAAGACCTAACCTAAGATCCATAGACCCTTCTGAAACAGACGCAAAAACAATATTCCATTGATTAGGCAAGATACGACCCTCTAATTCCCTATTCCATTAATCTTTAAGACTCTGTGTATCATACTTATTCACCAATAATATTTATAAACATGAATCATAGGTCGATATAACTGCTCAGCCTCAATCAATGCATTCAATAGCGAAGGAGACTCTGAAGCTGAAAAAGCAGCCGGACCAAACCTTGATTCTAACAAATGTTGCAATTGCAAGTATTGCCATTCAGCTGAGGCAGGCAAGTTATATTTAGTTCGCAAAGCCAAAAATGACAAAAACTCATCATCAACACTCATTAATTGATCCAAAGTAAAAATCAACCTGTCTGCCCAAGTCCGCCACAGGAACATTTTCTTACCAATGTTTAAATCCTGATTACCCCATAAAGTCAGTTTAGCATGAGAAAATGGGTCAAACTGTAATTGACGAGATATAATACACCACACCTCTCTAACTGCCATAATTGTAGGAGGCACCCTGTCCATTTTAGTATAGCGAGACCCTAATACCATCCATTTAGGGAGAGGATCTCAAATGATTAAACTTAATTTGAGTAAGTTGATTAATGAGATCTCATGGGATATAGACAGATGGGCATCTCTTAAGTTGAGTTTGTGGGGTTAGGTTAATGCACTTAAGATGAATATAATACCTAGGATTGTATATGTTTTACATGGGATTCCTCTATACCTGGCAATTATTTTCAAAAATGTAATGCTTTGTTTTGGAAATTTTTCTGGGGTTCCTTGCCTCCATGAATCTCTTTGAAAAGAATGCAACTTGTAACTAAAGAAGATGGGTTTGGTTTTCCAGATCTTGCCTTATATCATCGGGTTTATTTGTTGACCAGTTCTAAATTCTGGTCTTTTCCACTTAGATTAGATTATCCACCTTGGTCAGTTTTGGAATCCTTATGCCTGGATCCTGTTGCTATGTAACATAAGGTTCTTTTGAGTTTATTTAGTTTACTTAGGCTGTTCTTTGCTGCTTGTATAAGTTACAAGCAGCAAAATAAATCCTATAGGTTAATAAAGATGCTATCTAAATCACAAATAACTGACTCTTAACATATCACCAAATTCCACCTACCAACAATGCTTTTAATGGTCTGCTGCTTCGAGTTAATTGCATCTGATAAATTGTCCTTATTTTATTCCAAACCACAATAAAAAAAAATTAAGTTCTGTAATTGTTGTTTTTATTATATTTTAATGTATTGTTACAATCCATTTTAATTGTGCTTGTAAGCCACCTTGAGGGCCATTCTTTGGTAGAAAGGCGGGGTACAAATCAAATGCTGGAATGTTTCACATTTTAAAATCTGTTTGTTTATAGAAAAATTCTTTTAAAATGCATAAACTAGATGCACGATTGCTAGTCATTTTATTGTGGTTTGGAGTGACGTGTCATGCCCATTCCATCGCCTAATATTGGTTTACTTTATTGCTGTTATTTATAGTTTTATAATTTTATTGTATTGATAGTTGTTTCTTACTTTGTAAGCTGCTTTGTTTACAGAAAAACAGGATATAAATAAGTGCTGGACCAACTATAGACTGTACTGTCTACACAACAGGATTAATATATTGAGCACCTGAGAGAGGTCTGTTTTTTCCTGTTTCTACATTCTGATGTAGTGTTAATAAACCAAGACAATGAGGGAAAGTTACAATGAAGGTGCACCTGAATAGAGAAATGGGCAGTGTTTCCACTGTAACTATTGACCAGGATAATCATCACCAAGGATAATCTATTGACCAGGATAATCTTGATTTTTACCAGGCTGGGAAAAAGTAATTAATGAGCTGTCAGCCAATTATATAATTTTTAGTTCATCTATAATCTACTTTTCAGTCTTTAAATCAATTAGTTATTTAATTATTAATTAATATTACAGTTGGTTTAATGTAGAACATAAACATTACAATATATTATTCATAGCAATGGAAAAGGATTGCTAATCATCTGACTTTGAGTTTCATTACAGAATTATTTTAAACATTTCCATTCCTCCTCAAACCTCGGTTTAGTTTGCAATCCAGGGTAGGTTCAAATAGTCATTGTACAGCAGGTACCAACCCTGGACATTGACCCAAAGAGGCTCCCAATAGACTCCCCCCCCCCATTTGGTTTCTCTTGACAGCTATCAAAAGACGAGCTGTCAAGGGAAATCAAAGGCACGAGTGATCTTTGCTTACAAAAAGCGAGTAGTGGGATTTACACCCACTTTGTGTCAAGATCCTCCTTTTCTTTTCTTTTTTTGAAGTACACTGTCCTAAGGGTGAGCTCACTTTTCCAGTTGTTCCCTAGACTCTAGGTGCTCAGGAACATGGAAACGTGCAAGCCACCCATTTTAAAAGAAACCAGCATTTTGACAACTAGCTGTCAAAACTCCAGTTCCCTCGACAGGGCTCCCCATGGTTTCTTCACAGGGACATATGCATTCATGCCTGCCAAAAAACCCTCCTTTTATATGTAGACAGAGTTTTGATAGCCAGCTATCTCCAGAAAAAAAATTAAACTGACAAAAAAAAGCCACTGCAAGCTGAAAATGGTGGGGAGTAGGGAAACAAGTCGGTCCTGCCACAGGGTTCTCTGGGATACCCGCAGGAGGACCAAGGGGGAAGGAGGGAGTGGGAGGGGGTGAACAACCCACACTGAACACAGTCGTCTGTCAGGCACACCGTGGGCTGTTCAGGGAACAACCCACCCACCGTGGCTTATTGCCAGGGTGAGTTGGCATGATGCGCAAATGCGCTCACTGGGAATCTGATTTAGGAAGGGATGTGGATTGCAAGGGCTAAGTCCCTTTTTGTGTGTTTTTTACAACTAAATGATAAGCTGAACTCTCAAACTTGTTGGGATGAGTCTATTTCTGAGCTTTAGTTTATGAGCTGCTCTATAAGACCTAAAAACCTGAGCCTACATTGAGCCCAAAATTGAAGCTAGCCTACACTAAGCAAACTCTACCACTAGCTAGGCCTGCACAGTGGCTCCTGTCAATATAGAGTGATGTATTGCTTTTATTGCCCCTTTCTAAGCTTGGGTTTAGCTTAAATATGTGGCTGAGGTTCTCTTCAACCACTTGGTAATCTCTGTTAGATCACGGCTGCAAGAACAGTAAATTTCTGCTGGATTTCTCCCTGGGATTTAGCTCCCAACTGTAAGTTTGTAAAGGGTTAGCCTTCTGGGATTTAGTATCCTTTGCTGTGCCCTTGTTTTGGATTTAGCTGATAATTGATGAGTTTTAAATTATTACCTGGGGTAATTTAATAGATAAATAAGTAGTGAGTAAATAGCACTTACCTTCTCCTCGTACAGGTGCATAACTCACTTGTGTGCTGCTGACACTTTGTCACTAAAGCAGCCTCTCATGGTTTGTCGGCCTCTTTCAGAGTAGTTCGCTCATAGCTGCTGCTGCTCTTCAACCAGTTCCCCTTTGTCTGCTGCTGATTCCTGCTGTCCTGCCATGTGGGGGGAATTCAGTAAAGGTTGGGTAGCTGTGCTTGGCAAACAGACCAACCAAGTCCTCTTCTAGTGGTGGTGTTTTGCCATCCCACCCACCCCTTCAGCCAACTCTGGGAGAACTGTACTTTTTAGTGCGAGCCCCTCAGGTGGAGGTGCGCCCATACAGGCGACGGAATGCATTACAAGCTCGTCAAGATATGCTATACAGTAATACCTTGGATTACGAGCATAATTCGTTCCGGAACCATGCTCGTAATTCAAAATACTCGTACATCAAAGCGAGTTTCCCCATTAGAAATAATGGGAACTCCGCTGATTCGTTCCACAACCATTTAATCACTGCTTTGCCCCATGGAGCCCCATGGAGGGAGCCGGCAAAGCAGTGATTAAGTGGTTGTGGAACAAATCAGCGGAGTTCCCATTATTTCTAATGGGGAAACTCGCTGATGTGCCGGCTCCCGGCCGCGCCGCGCCTCCACTCGCTCTGCCAGGAGTGGCCAGGAGGCGGGGACATCCCTGGAGGCGAGGCTTGGCTTGGCTCGGCTGCCGCCTCGCGCTGCTGCTCCAGCCGGCCGAGTAGCCAGGAGGTGGGGGCTTCCGTGGAGGCGCAGCCGGGCTTCTTTCTCCCCAAAAGGCAGCAGCATCGGCAGCACTTAATCCTTCCTAAAAAGCACACAAATCCTTACAAATTCTCACAGTATGAACCATAAAAGAACTTCTCCTGCCTCTTCGTATCTTTGAAAGCGGCAGCTTGCCTCTCCACCGCCCGCGCCGCCGTCGCGTCACATCCGGCCGTCACTGACTGAGCCGGATGTGACGCGATGGGACGGCGGCGGCGCGGGCGGCTTGCTTTCAAAGGTACGAAGTGGCGGGAGAAGTTTTTTTTTCAACTTGCAAATGTCAGCTGCATCTGGGCTCCCTCTCTCGCTTCTTTTTCTGACTCTGGCAAAGGAAATGTAATGTAATTAAACAGCTGTGTAGGAAGCAACTAGTTTGGCGTAATCTTTTCTTTTCCTGCCTTTATTTCTGCATGCAGAGTGGTGGAAAGAGGAGGGTATAAAAGTGGTGGAGTTGGGTGGAAGGGAGCGTTTCCTGACAGAAAATGCTTGAAATACATTCAGTCTGTCTCAGTATTAGAGAGATTATGGTTCATACTATGAGAATTTGAAGGATTTGTGTGCTTTTTAGAAAGGATTAAGTGCTGCCGATGCTGCTGCCTTTTGGGGAGAAAGGAGCCTGGCCGCGCCCCCATGGAAGCCCCCACCTCCTGGCTACTCGGCCGGCCGTAGCAGCAGCGCGAAGCGGCGGCCGTGCCTCGCCTCCAGGGATGCCCCCGCCTCCTGGCCACTCGCTTGGCTGGCCGGCGCAGCAGCACGAGGTGGCGGCCGCTCGCTCAGCCGGCGCCTCGCATTGCTAGCATAAATTTAAATTTGAAAGACATCTCGCAACAGGAGCCACATGCAGCAGCAGCGGCTCGTGTTGCGAGACTTGCTCGTCTTTCAAATGTAAATTTATGCCAACTTTTTCCTCGTCTTACGAGAAACTCGCAAACCGGGTTACTCGTAATCCGAGGTATTACTGTAGTGTGGTGCACATGCTGTTCCTCCTCTTCCTGGGACGGTTGCTGCTCAGGGATCCTCAGGAGAATGGCGGGATCCAGCATGTCGGACGTGCAAGTTTTCGTAGCAGCATCCCCAGGGAGATCAATCTTGGATAGCATTGTCCTTGGAAAGGAGGTCCAGACCTCTTCACGAATGGTGCATTCCACATCCCGTGCTTGGGAGAGAACTGTTGATGCCCTGTGACTAGTAGCAGCTGGATTTCTCTACAATGTTTGAAACCCACTTGGGCTGCTTGTACTGGAGAACTAAGTGGGGTTGCTGGTCCTCAAAGCAGAAGTGGTAGCTTGTAAGGCCAATAGTGATGGGCTCCCAGAGTGGCCAACATGCTCTCTGCCTGTCTTTGCAGGAGCACCTTCAACCAAAATTGTTGGAGGCCATTCTGTGACAGGTTCCATATGAAGTATTTTTTCAGGGGGTGTAGCATCTAGCGGTTGTGAGAGTATTGCCGATGGGATGCAACACTACTTAGGTGTACTTGCGATGGGTGGACGCACCACAGAGGGATCCTGCCTCGTGGTAACCTCTCTCCATGAAGTATACAGTTTCCTTGACAGACCTGGTATCAGTCTAGAGGAATTCCTGGTGGCGAAAGGCTGGACTTTGCGGGGTGATGTCTAACTCTTCATGGATCTGACAAGGAGATGCCACTGCCAGCAGTATAACCAGGTGTCATGTTCTTCCTGTCCAGCAGAATGGTCACCACCTTGTCATAAAATGGCATGATGGGTGGCTCAACACCCGAGCACTTGTTGTGAGCAATTATTTCCTTAAACAAATTCTTCAGCCTGCACAGCTTTTCCTTGCACTGCACAGAATTATGTGCAAATCCTTGCAGTGTCATCTGCTTAGAAAACTAAGGGAACAGAGTGTCGTGTCTGGTGCTTTGTAGGGCCTCCTGTGCTTCTGGATTGAACCAGAGGTTGATGAATACACCTAGTTCAGCATGAGTCCACAACCTGGTGCTTAATCTTTGGGTTTGGTCTTGTTTGGAAGATTGCTCCTGAGAAGGTGCCTATGTTAACTGAGTGGCTTGTGATGCTTTTGAGAAGAGCAGTGGGTGAGAATAGTGAGGCAGAGTAGCCCTCCTCCATCATTCGGGACTCTAGTGAGCATGGTTTTCCTAGCCATCATGGTTCTTAGATCCGGTAGCAGGAAATAATGTAAAAGTGGCTGTGGAGTGAAGTAAAAGCAGTTACGGAGGCAGCTGTCAGCCCACTGGTTCCCACATTCAGAGAAGCAGGAGGCGTTGGGCTTGTCCTTAGGTTACTTTTCTGTTTACTGAGGGGGAATGGCAGCAGAATGCTTCTTCAGGCATGGACATTGGGGGCAGGTGTGACATGGGTAGAGAAGTGGGGTTGTTTTGGGACAGTTTGGATCCAGACACAACTACACTTGGAAGCCTAGTCATCTTCCTCCAAGGTCACTCAGTGCAGGTAAGAGCAGCTTGGCCGCATGCAAAAAACATCCCGCCTGCTACTATAGTAGGAAGCGCTTTCCTGGGAAGCACTGAACTGCAGGAGGGAGCAGGGAGGTGGGATAAACCCTCTTGCAGCTTTTGCCAGGCAGACTTTGACAGCTGGGAAATGGCTAGCAAGATCACAAGGCAAGTGGAGTGGTCCACATTTTTGCCATTCTTGCCAAATGACTTTGTAACCTTTTGGAGCAAGCCGTGCTTGTCTCAGGTTGTCTCGGGTTTGCACAACACAACATGACAGCCCATGGCTTAAATAAGCCACAGCCAACAACCCAACAAAAAGCCATGGCATGGGTTCTCATTGTGGATTGTTTGTGGCTAACAACCTTCACTTAAGCCATTATGCTGGGTTTGCACCATACAACAACCCATGATAACAAGCCACTGTGTTTTGTTTTATCGTTGGTTGTCATGTTGTATAAACCAGGTCAATATGATATTACTTTGTTATTGTAGAAAATACATAGGAACAACTGGTTGAAGATTGGTGTGCCAAAGAGCTTCTAAGCCCCATACTGCAGAAAGTTTTGTGGTGGTTCTATTAAAGTTAACTCCCTTTTGGACAAAGTATAGCATTACCTCTAGTTTTCCACTGCTGTAACAGATATAAAAGGAAGGTTTGTGTTTAGCTTTGCATGACAAATATTTGTCACCATTTTGCTTTATTTATTTTTTACCACTCTTGTGTTTTCAGCATAGATTTCAAACATACAAACTGTGCTTAAGTTGAATTTAAGCATCTCCTGGTCATGGTACTACAGTATACTTTTCTAAAGTAATACTAACGCCAAAGAAAACACTGTAAAACAAAATAAAGTCTCAAAAGTAAATAGTGCAGTTTGTTGCCCTCCATATGGCTCGCTGTCTAAAAGGTCATAAAGTGTGGGTCCCCCGTCTTCTAGTGGAACAGCTGGGTTTACACAGCATTTTTAGAGTGTTTAGTCTGGCATGGAGCCAACCATGCATAATTTTTCCATTATGTGCATTTGATAGATGAGGAGTTTGGGGGTGGGTAACTTCAAGGGACAAATTTGTGAGTTACTTCAGATTTTTATTAAAAGAGTCGTTTAAAGAGAGTATAAAGTAATGTAAACAAAATGAGAAGGTAGAGGTAAGTAACAAGGTAGATCTATTATAATGGCAAGTGAATATTGCCTACAGCCCAGAGGGAGTTGTGGGAAGGTGTTTGTATTGCTCTTTCACAAAGAACAAATATAGATATTAATATTGAGAGGTGGATTGAAAAATATTTGCAAGGTAGCGTAAAATTTTCCTTAGTTATTAATAACGGGATGGAACTTCCCATAGGGAGACTTCCGGGAAAGTGTCTTGTAGAGTTCATTTCTCAGATGTCTTCTGTGAGATGTCTTTGTTTGGTTGATTTTTAAAAATAAATAGCTGATGCAAGAGCCCCAAGCCAGATTAGGACCATGGCATGGGGAGAAGAGGACTTTAACCCTTTGCCCCCACTGCAGTCCCAGTCAAAATCACCCCCACATCATGCAAATAGCAGGCATGGGGACCGCCAGTTCCAATTGGGACCACCATCAGGGCAAAGTGTTAAACCCATACCAGCATACCAGCTATTTATTTTTAAAATCAACCACACCAGGGCTAAAAACATGAATAACATCCCATCTAGCCCATCTAGCTTGGAAAAAGTACCCCCTATTGTACCTGGTTGTCTCCCCCCCCCCCACGTGGCTAATAGCAGCTTTGGGGATTATTTAAATTAGGGAACTGGCATGGAGGAAGCCACTGCCCCAATTTATATCCCCTCCATTTCCTCAGCTACATTTAAGCAAAGGAAGTGTCTATTCATAGTTCTCTACTTTGGCCCACAAAACACTTTGATGTGAGGGCTAGAATCCTGTGTGGAACACTCATGCCCAAGAACCCTGATGTGCATTCCAGGTTTCTCCAGTTTGCTGCATTTGAAAGGATTTCCCAGTTGGCTTATTTTCAAAAATGTGCGGTCTTCGAAGGAAAAGAATGCATGTTCATATGAGAAGTTTCCAAGAGGATCTCAGCAAGGCTATGCCAGCATTTCTTCCCTTCTATGTTCTCCTCCCCATGTCTCCAATAGTTATATTGGGTTGAAACCAGGTTAAGTTAGCTGTATTTAGTTCCTTTTGAAATCAGTGGGACTTAGGTTGTCATGACTAAGTCTGGATTCAACTCATTAAGCCCTGCTCACCTTTTAATTTTTGTCATCTCGTCCATGCAGAATGACAGCTGAAGAGCTCCAGTAGAACTAGAGGAATGAGCATAACATGAAGTGTGAGCTCTCTTCAGCCTAACCTGTGGGAATGACTTCTCCACTGCTGGAATTATTGGGGCATATACTCAAGATCCCTTAGTTATTATTACACTCACCTTAATAATTACACTCACAATCAAGTGGTAACTTGAAATAAATATTTTACCTTAGACTATGGAATTGTGGTATAGTGAAATTATGAAGCCACAATTTCAGCTTTGAAGCCTTTGCTGTCTGTTGAAAACAAAGCTGTTTGTTTTGAGGGCCCATGTTTGTGGAGAAGGCAGCTGGAGAGTGGCAAGAAGTGTTGGCAATGCAATAATTTAATTGAAGGACAGGCTCTTTTCAGCATGTTATATTTGGTTTGTGGATGTTGACCAAATTCCTCTCTATGTAAATCTCTTACAGAGCATAGGAAACTCGGCAATCTAACTGTGACAGTGAAAAAGACCGTCCCTTCTCCAGAATCCATACAGATCCTGTACCAGCGCATGAGATATGAATATGAGTTTTACTACTACGTCAAAGAGCAGTTTCACCTACTAAAGCGCAAGTTTGGACTAAGATCTTCAAACAGTAACTCTTCTCCTAAGCCAGAATTTGTCATTCCTTCTCCTCAGGAGACTGAAGAGACAGTAACAGAAGATGAGGAGCAAGATGATGAAAAGTGGCTGGAAGATATCTATAAAAGGTGATGCAAGCCATCACTTTCCCTTCTGACTAATGCTCCCAGGTTTTTCAAAAACTCTTAAGAAAGTGAGTTAATGCACAGCAGCATTTAAAAAGATATTTTCCCCAGGTTGAACTGATAGAGTGAGACCACTTTTGGAAGAGTTTATTTGTTTAAAGTTTATTTTTGTTTCCTTGGCTCCATAGGATCATAGTAGCTAGGACATACTTCTAAATGTGCCATCTCGTTATTTCACTACAAATAACATTGTCACTGTAAAATATTGCTGTATGTGGTACCTATTTGCAGAGTGATGTAGATCACATCATAGATCATTCACTGTATTCACAAAACTTGTTCCCTTGTTCTAGAATTTATACCAATCTCTTAGCGTCTCATCTGAGCACTTGGATTTAATAGCAGATTACTGGAGTTTGTTTCATCACCTGAATAGGGAATGATGTGCCATTGCCAGTACACCATTGGACTATGGAAAATCCGTTAGCGCGATCCAGTGTGGCTGCCCATAACCCACTGAACTCAGAGGATTACGGGCATCCTATCAAGGATGGAAGGAGCGCAGAGGTGAACGTCATCTCCGTGCTTCTCCAGCCCTGCAAAAGACTTAGATGATCAACTTCAGCCATCTAAGTCTTTTGCACCTACTCGCAAGGAGGATAGGCTGAGGCGCCACTGGGATACATCGTATCCCGGCGGAGCCTCACTCCTCCCTTCCCCACAGAACGTCCACCCAGCACCAGCTCCAAGGTCGGTCTTGCGACCAACTTTCTGCACTGGCTGAGAAGGCAGAGGGAGGACGTTCTGAATTCGGAGTCCCAGCTCCGACCTTGGAGCAAGTTCCAGGATCAGAGCTGGGACTCCAAATTATCCTATGGCTGTCTAGACAGTATCTAACAACCATATGATTGCTCCCTTAAGCTACATTTCTCCTGTAGAAGCTCTCTGTAATAAGGGCATTATCAAGAATACAAGCAAGAATGAGGGGAAATTACGTTAATAATGTAATTAAATATCTCAGTGCATCAAAGTACAGTGGCATTTGAAACTGATGAAAGCTAAAATGGACAATGTTTGTGGAATTTCGCTTTTTTCTTGAAGATGTTTAAGTTAGCCTATGGGGAAAGTGTGGGGTGTTACTTTTTATGTTAAAAGGAGAAATAATGTTTAGCTTGTTATTAGACAGACACCTAAAGGAGGAAAGCAAGAATATTCAAGCATCTTGGGAGAAAAAGGTTATTCTATAGTTGAAAGAACATTACTGTAATGCTATAAATGTATGAGCTGTTTATGTGATTGATTGGTTCTAATTGAGGGATATTCTTGCTGAAGATAGAAGTATCTCGCCAATATGCCTCCTGTATTCGAGGCTAGTGAAAATCAAATACTAAATAACAAAACTGGGGATATATTCTGTGATGCGTTCATTAAAAGATAAAGAAAATATTTGCTACAGTCCCTTCAGATTATCGTCTCTTTGGTCTTTCATAGTGGCAGATGTCTAAACCTTACATCTAGCCCAAGGGCAGGTAGTACTTTAACTTAATTCAAGGGAGCAGGAATCACTAGTGTCTTCATCACACTCAAACATGTTCTGGCTAGAGTAATACAGTCAACATGTATGATGGGTAGTATTGCATTACTATACTTGGGAGCAAGGATAGCGGTACTGCTTGTTTTGGTGTTCTAACTGTCAACACACCTTTGGCAAATTCCCTTCTGAGAGCTTGTGGGCATCAACTAATATTGTAAACCATTGTCTATTGTATTCTGGTTTTTTACTATACTGCTTCTAGCAGGATTTGAACACATACAAGGCTCAACAGCATGGATGAATTTTCTTGTCACTAGTTACATTCTAATTTTCTGGTTCCAATGCACTACTCTAAAGGAACATACTGGGAACAGGAAATACAGTTAATAATAATTAACCAAGATGCTGCATTGTATATTTTAAGTGGTTTCTATGAAATTACATTTAAAGAGTAATGATTAGTTTACACACTGTGGAATTGTCTTATTTTGGAAAGCAAATTAATACTCACACTTTGGGTTTATTTTCTTTTTTTTAAAGGTTCCATTTTTTTATCTATGTTGCAAGAGTCCTGGGTCAATTAACATGTTCACTTCTCTGCAATTTTACTGCTGCTTAAATCTATTTTTATCATTCTGTTTAATATTATTCTTTGCCATGAATACTTTGCAATGTTAAAAGCAACAACTGTCAGGTGATTTACTTGCTAGGTTTTAAAGTTGTATATTTTTTGTACAAGCAACTTGGCCTCTACTCCCAGAAAGGTACTTCATAAATTTATTTGGCACATAAGCTTTTAAGATTCCTAACAACACACCATTTATCTGTCATGAAATAGATTTTATAATTTACTTTAAACAATTTAGAACCACATTTTAAGTTTGTTAATCTTTTGACTTATTTATTGTGACTTTTCAGCACATTCCAAATTCTAAGTTACTCAGGAAAGGAGTTCATTTAAATGATTTTATTTTGGTCTGATGGTGATCGTGTTTTTTTAAAGAATGAAAATCACTGTTATAAAACCTTCAGCCCATGACAACCTTCTAGGAAGTGCCGTACTTGTTTGTAAATCTCTATGAGAGAGGAAAGGTGGGTTCTTGGCATATTTGAAAATAACAGAGCATATATGTACATTAGGTTAGCTGTAAATTAAAGCAGCCATTGTTTGAATTAAATATTCCTTAACTTATTCACTGATTTCTTTGATAGTAATGTATAAAACATCCATATCACCGTTTTATTTTTAGTCCACTAATATTTCCATTCAGAACCTATGCTGTTCTTCATAAAATGAATAATCATCCAATTCTCCCCCCCCCCCTCCATATGTAAAGGTTAAAGGATTTTCCCTTTGAATCACCCTGAAAAAGAGTTTTATAGAGCACTGTTTATTGGCTGAAGGCCATCACTTCAAGCAGGTTATTTTAAGATGACTGTGTTACACCTTGAATTACATTGAGGCACACGGCCCAAAGGTTAAGCTTTTTTTAATTGTATGAGAAATACCATAAATATTTGGAACTGTGCTACACTGCACTACCCTGCCAATTTGCTTTATTGCTGTTGTGGAATAATTTTAATGCAAACTGGTAACAGCTTTGACCCATGCATTGCTATTTTATTAGCTAACATAGACATGGATGTGGTTATATTTGATATCCAGGCTCAATGCTCTACTTGCTCACAGTTCTCAGGCAACTTTACAAAGCTTATAAAATATGGGCAGTAAGTATCCAGTGAGGCACAACCGCTAACATAAATTGCATTGTGCTGGCGTAAACTACTCTAGTGCAACGCCAATAGCATTAGCATGCCAGCTAACACCATTTGCATTGTACTAGAGTAGTTTATGCTAGCACAATGTAATTTACATTACCAGATGCACTACATTGGATACTGCCCCCTGTGTTTTCAGACCAGACATACACAAGAAATAAAATGGTATGTTGTTCTTTAAAAAGCCACAAATTCCAATATTAGATTAATAAATGGTACATTAATTTATTTCAGTTTATTCTGAGGTGATACAATTGCATTGCAGTTAAAATGTACTCACATCATTGTGAAACCATGAATATCTTTGTTTCTTATAAATGTACATTTGGAATATTTTAGTTTCTATTAGCTTGGTTGTCACCTGGTCCTTGTGATGAATTACATTCATTTTGTGGTATAATTTGATAACCCAGGTCAGAAAATCAAAACTGTACACTTTTAAGATATACGGGTTCCAGCTTATAAAAGTAGTCAAGTCAGACCCCCAACTTTTTTTAAAAAGGGAGTGAAGAGACTCATTTTTTGCTAAGAGAATCTACATTGAATTGAGGTATATGCTCTTGCCTATTGTCCTCCAAAAGTACATTTGAAAATAATTAAATTTCATGCAAATTAATAAAGGCCTGTAATTCGCAAGAATGAATGGTGCATTCTGTCCTTGTGTGTGTGTTCATCTTTCTGTGTTGTAACCATTCCTGCAGTCTTTTTTAAAATACCCAGTGTTTATAATTTAAATCCATAAAGCATTAGAACATTCACTTCTAATTTTAAAAACCTACACATTTGTCTAATATCTCTAAAATGGTCTTATTCCTAGCTTACACTCAAAAGAATTTTTCAGCACAGTACCATCCCTCCCTCAATGAGAAAATAGTTTTGAAGGTTCACAGACCCTGACAGAAATTGCTTGTATCTAATGAATTCTTCTTGAGAGACATCCAGCTCATTCAAGTGTGATATGTTGTCCTGGATTGATGCAGAATGTCCAATTTCAAAACAACTGATTTGAAAACTGAATATTAGAGGCAACTTAATGTGTTTATCCTTTTTTTGAAAAAAAAATAACATCTTCAGTAAATCATGTAAAACTATATTGGCAACATCATAGATGATACATTCCAGTGCCAAAGTGCCTTAGTAAACAGGTGCATTTTTGCACATCCCAACAACCCACCCTGGCAATAAGACGTGTTGGGTTGGTTGTTTTGAGAACAACCCACAGTGCGCCCAACAGACGATCAGGCTCACCATTGGGTTGTTTGCCCCATCCCTCCCCCTTCTTGGCCCCTTGGTCCTCCTGTGGTTATCACAGGGGACCCCACAACAGGACCAAGTTGTATCCCCCTCCCAGCTGCAATTGTGAGCCATTTACACCCCCTTCATGACAAGATCCTCCCCCCCCCCACTAGACTGTCCTAAGGGTGATCTCACTTTTCCAGTTGTTCCCAAGGTGCGTGGGAACATGGAAAAGTGCTAGACACCCCCTTTTTAAAAGGAGCTATCAGTTCCTTTAGGAAGGGTTTTTTTAAACTCCAGGGTTTTTTGGCAGGGCTCCCCATGGTTTCTGTACAGGGACATATGTCGCTATCAAGAAACCCCTTTACAGCTAGCTGTCAAAATGCCAGTTCATTTTAATTTATTTATTATATTTATTAATATAGTTCATTTTAAAAGGGGGTGGCTCACACTTTTCCATGTTCCCGAGCATCTAGAGCCTCGGGAACAACTGGAATAGTGAGATCACTCTTAGTACAGTCTAGTGCAAAAAGAAAAGAAAAGATCTTGCTGCAAAGGGTGCAAATCCACCACGGCCTTTTCACCAACAAAGATGCCTTTGCTTTCCCTTGACAGCTCATCTTTTGACAGCTTTTAATCAGATCCATTAATATCAAAATTTGGTTACCCTCTACCCAAAATGATAGTTTCTTGCACACATCTATTTAATAACTTGATAATCACATCTCTTGCTTTAGAAATTGTCACAGCACACTCGAATGAATTTTGTACTAGGCCTATGGCTCACGCTGGCTCAGCTTGTCTGAGTGTGGAAAGCTAAGCAGGGTCAGGCCTGGTTATTACTTGGATGGGAGACCCCTCCTCTAGTTTCCTGCATTGAGCAGGAGTTGGACTCGATAGCCTTGTAGGCTCCTTCCAACTCTTATGATCTATGAATCTGTGATTATTGACGTAACGGTACCTATCTTCCTTTCTGATTTTGTGTGAAACATATCTATATCTATTTGTCCTGGCAGATCTTTAAGATTATGAAGCCATGTTCCTTCTGGGCGTGAAAACCCAGTCCATATAAAGGATAACTTGTTGGAAACATGTAAAAAACCCAACTGAATAATCGTTAGATTGTTTATTTATTTATTTATTTATTTGTATTGGCAAAAGAGTGTATATGTGTGGGAGTATTTTGAATCCATGGATATGAGACAGAAGGTTGAACTAGCCGCAGCAGCAGTAAGCACTTTATGATAAACCACACTGGAATTTGGAAACTCTTCAGCAACTTTGACCTTAACTTTGTCTTACAAATATCACAGTGTCAAACAGCAATGCGCATGTCTCCTTCTGATATAGGGATAAGGAATAATTGTCCAGCCAACTCTTTTTCCAAAACAATACTCTTTTTGAGTCAAAGGAAAATAGCTAATGTCCTTCATTTCTCTAAATAATAATGTCCAGTTTTCATTCTAAAATGTTTCATACTAGCAATAAAATATATATATTTAAGACAAATATTTGATGTTAACTTTATATCATTACATAAATGATATTTAAATAAATTCAGTGAAGTTTGGGTAGGAAGGTTAAAAGCTATTAATTCTCTACTTCTGGTGTAGTTTGTAGACTGCAGGAAGAGATATTTTATCTGTATTACAGTACACCCTACTACTGGATGCCAGGGCCTCTGTACAAAATATGTAAACACCAAAAAAACCTGCTTGCCCAAATGCTCATCACATAAATCTATGTAGAAATACAGATGATGCATTTAGTACAGGAGCTACACAAATGCTGCTCAGGTGTATGTATACCTGTTTCAATATATCTCCATTGGAAAACAATGAAATATAACAAACATCATCTTCTGAATCTCCTGCCTGAATTTCATTTTGTCTCCCATGTAGCTTCAAACCTGCATAACCAACCTACATCAATAACAATATCTTTCATTATCTGAACTTTTTGGATTCTAAACCACCACCACCCACGTCTCTAGATAAGGGAGGTTCTTCTTCGTGGTCTCTGTGCATCACACACATGGGCTCTGCGCCTGCACTGAGGCCATTTCGGAATATTCTAAAGCTGAGGAAAATTGGGTGGGAGCCCCTCCCCCATCGTGCGTGCTCCTTAGCACGGCTCCTGCCCTTTCAGTCCCTCTTCGACCACCATTGCGAGTGGCTGTCTTTTGGACTCTCTCTTGTTGAGATCTTTTCTTGCTGAGTTTGACAAATTTCTTATACTATATACTTAACTTTCCTCATACTTTTTCTCAACTATTACTTCGCTTTCTTGTTCTTAAAAAAAAAGCAAACCCCAAAATTGTTACTATCTCCGATCTCCCCCCGATATTTCTCCCAACTTTATCTCTTTTTCCTCTTTCACAATGCCTCCAAAGGCACCATTTAGAAAATGTGTCCGCTGTGGGACAAAAATCCCTCTCGCCGATGGGCATTAATTATGTTTGCTCTGTCTCAGGCAGTCTCATATAATGGAGACTTGCCCACACTGTTAGGCCTTTACAAAACAGGCAAGGAAGTACCACGCAACTAAATGGAGGGCCCTCCTGTGGGAACAATCCCTCTCAGCGGTGTCTCCTGCTCCAGAAGAGAGACCTCGAGGATCCAGGTCGCGGACCCCGCCATCTCATACAGTGACTTCAGAGCCTCAGCTGTCTTCCTCTATCTCACAAGAAGCCTATCTAGCAAAAAAAAATGGCAGAAAAGGCCCGAAAAACGAAAGAAGAGATGAGAAAGAGGAAAGAGAAAAAAGTGAAGGAAAGTGAGAGCGAAAACCACTCAACCACACCAAAAATGGCAACTATGGCTGAAATGCCGACCATAATGGAGGCCACTGTCAGTACTGACAAGCCACCTCGAGCCCGACGAGACAGGCCAAAAGGCATGAGTCTCCTTCTGTGCCGAGGTCGGACCCACCTAAGGAGGTGTTGCAAGCCCCATCGGAAAGTCAGCTTTCAATCTCAAAACCTGCAGTGACTTCCGTATCAGAGGGTGAGATAGTAGAATCTCCAGTTGAGGCACACCAACTGGTCCAAATAGCATCTCAGAGTTGATCTCAAACTCGATCTTGATCTCAAGGATCCATTCAACGCAATGTGATCCCAACATCTAACAGATACGTAACAGAAAGAGATGAGCGTTCTATGAGAACATGCCATCAATCTCATTCCCCTTTCTATCGGGAAAGCTCGGTCTACTCTGTAGCCTCGACATCAAGGTCGTACTATTCGAGCTATGCTTATGAAGACCCGTACCATCGCTATGCCGGTCAACACTGTTCGCCACATCGAGGAGGTTACACATATCGGTACCGAGAATCTCGTCGACACCGGGAACGAACAGCATCATCTCCTCGACATCGACAATCTCTCTCATCGAGGTCCAGACAATGCACTCCTCCGCCTAGAGCAGTGCAAGCGGAACCGATTGTGGCTGCTACACACGGGCAATCGAGTCCAAATCAAGCCACATCCCAAACTCTAAGAGGACGGATTGAGGAAGTTACACGCAACAAATCCTTTTCCGACCTTGACTACACCACAGATTCACACTCTATGATCTCGGCTTTGACTCACTCAGTATCACCCGATGCACAAGTCGAATCTAAAGCCTCGGCCTCACCATCAGAAGACATGGGGAGTTTCGGCGAGCACATCTCCAGAATGACTGTGGCATTAGGAACTGAGACCAAAACAGAAGAACCAAAGATAAAAGATCCGATTTTTTGCATACTTCACACAACTCAAACATCTAAAACTCTATTACCTTTTCTATCAACCATGCTCGAAACAGTTCAAGCAACATGGAAGGCTCCGGCGACAACTCATCCTACAGCAAAAAAAAACTTGAAACAATGTATAGAGTGCGAGAGGAGGAAGCTAAATTTCTTTTTTCCCATCCAGTACCAAATTCTGTAATAGTCAAATTGGCACAATCTCATGGGGGACGACAACACTCTACCCCATCAGATAAAGGGGGGAAACATCTCGATGCCTATGGCCATAGGGTCTACTCTTTGAGCTCGTTAGGTTTAAAAATCGCCGATTACCAAGAATTATGGCTCAATATCAAATGTTTATAACAGAAAAGATAGGAGACTTGTGTGATTATCTTCCAGACAAAAAACATGAGCTGGCACGAGTATTTCAAAAAGAAGCGACGAGTATGGCTGCCCTGCAAATGAATACAGCGAGGCACCAAGCTGATAGCCATGCACGATTCATGATTGCATCTGTCGCACTAAGAAGGCATGCGTGGCTGAGACTGACAAATCTGTCTGCAGACTCGAAGGTACAAATAGAAGATCTCCCCTTCGATGGGGAAGGACTGTTCAACTCATCCACAGATGACTCCATGGATGCGGTGCAGAAGGCCTTAGCGAATGCTAAAAAGATGGGTCTGTCTCACCAATCCCAAGTAAGACCTTACTGAAGGCGCGTGAGTGAAAGCAGAGTCATGCGTGTGCTGGATGGGAGAATTAAAATCCTGTCTGTGTGTCAGAAGCCCATTTTTCTACACACAGATCTTCCAGATCTCACCCCCCTCTCTCTGCGCAGCGTTCCAGCGTGTTGGTTTGCAGCTGCCAGCCAGCTTGCCTGTAATCCGACACCAGCTCAGCTTCCCCCGGTTGCAGATTAATCCATGTAGCAAGGAAACACTCTGTAACTCCACAGGTCTATTTCTCTACCTGTTTATTTACTTTAGCAAGTAATATTCTACAGAGTATACATTCCTAGTTACAGTCCATGTGCAGAGTACAATGCATAGCAAGCATTAGTTCCAGTGGAGTAGGTTGAGCTTTACTCCACCTAAGCAAAGACGTTATATTGTTGCAAAGTCCTGCAAACAATAGCCAGAAGAGGAAAGGAAAAAGAATAGAGAAAGCAGTCCAGCACTTCTCTAAAATGGCTTCCAACAGAATAAACAAGTACGTCACCAGGACATACAAACCATGTGACTAGCTCGTAATGCTCCCAGGCCTAGCTTCCCATGAGAAAGAACACGGGAAAAAAGAAAGACAAAACACAACTTGTTTACCAGCCATTCTGTTCCTTCCATGTGTAAACAATGTGCCACAGCTGGTGAATGTGATTCATATCACAACACTTACAGGTAGAGACGTTGGGGAAGGCTCCCGTATTCCATGCCGTCCTTTCCGTCTGCACAGCCATTCCGAGGAGGTGGTCATCAACCTTGTAACCAGCAGCCCCAGGCACCGCAGCGTACTTCATACCAGCAGAAGTACTGGGGCTACCACAAAGGAGGCGACTTTGGCAAGCGGCATGTTTGACTTCTTCGACCGTCCGACCATCATCACTCCAATTGCTCCATTAGCTGTCTTCGGCACTCGACTGTGTCGACACCTCTGATCCTGGCAAAGCATCACTACGGATCGGTGGGTGTTGAACATCATTTGACACAGATACCAGACCGAGTTTCAAGTCCTCCCTCCTTTCTTCGGTATCAAGACCACTCAGCCAACACCAGTACTGCTTGAGGAGGTGTTCTCTCTCTTCTTCAAAAGGGAGCAATACAACCAGTTCCTGAAGAGAACCTGGAAACCGGTCTTTATTCCAGATACTTTACAGTACCGAAGAACAACGGAGGACTCAGGCCAATCTTGGACCTTCGGACTGTCAACCTCTTTATTTCACCCAAGAGGTTCCGCATGGTTACACTCCAATCGATCTTGCCCCTACTACGCAAGACCGATGGGTTTGCATCCATCGATCTCAAGGATGCATATTTCCACATCACAATCCACGAGGACAGTCAGAAATACCTTCAGGTTCGAGTCAGAGAAGATACTTACCAGTTCGTAGTTCTACCATTCGGCTTCTCCACCGCACCGAGGGTATTCACGAAATGCATGGCTGGTGTGTGCGCCAGTCTCCGAGCAAAAGGCATCACCATCTTCGCATATCTCGACGACTGGTTGATAGTGGCATCATCAGAATCCGCACTTCAAGACGTGCTGACAGACACACTCTATCTTCTAGACGAACTGGGACTCTGCTTGAATTCAAAGAAGTCGATCCTTCGACCTGTAAGAGACATTCAGTTCGAACAAAAATAAAGCTTGTCCCCTGTTATGCAGCAGAGCAGCATCGGACCTGAAGTCAATGTCGGATGTGTTCATAATGACTTGGAGCGGGAGGCTCTTCTACCTATTTCCTCCAATTCCACTGCTGACTCGAGTGATATCAATTTGCCAAGATATGACAAACTGTATATTGATAGCTCCATGGTGGCCTCGTCAACCCTGGTTCACCCATCTACTTAATCTCTCTCAAAACCAGTACATACCACTACCAATCCGACAGGACTTGCTCACTTAGCAAAGAGGCAAGATCGTGCACCCAGACCTGAAATCATTGAGCTTGACGGCGTGGAGGATACAGTAACTCACACCGAAGAATTGTCTGCAGAGTTCAGAATGTCATCTTAGCAGCTAGAAAGCCTTCAGCCAGGATGTCTTATGCTTGCAAATGGTCTGCATTCACTAAATTAGTGCATAATCTACATAAAGATCCACTTTCCTGTCCGATTTCAGTTGTACTAGAATTCCTTCACTCACTGATGGTGCGTGGTTTGAAGTATTCCTCCATCAAGGTATACTTGGCTGCAATATTGGCATACAGAGTATATTCATTAACCAGCTCGATATTTATGAATCCGATATTGAAACAATTTCTGAAAGGGCTCAAAAATCTACATCCACCAACTCGGAGTTTGATTCCCGGATGGGACCTTCCGCTTGTATTGAAAGCTCTGACTAAAAAACCATTTGAGCCGATGGCAAGTATAGATCTCAGACTGCTCTCCTGGAAAACGGCCTTTTTAGTGGCAATCACTTCGGCCAGACGACCTGGTGAACTGTGTGCCTTGAGGATCGATTCACCATTTTTGACATTTCATTGTGATAAAGTGGTCCTTAGACCAGATATGGACTTCTTGCCTAAAGTTCTCTCCAAGTTTCACTTAGGTCAAGATATAGTGCTGCCAGCTTTTTTCCCATCGCCAACATCATCTTTGGAAACAGCACTGCACTGCCTTGATGTGCGAAGGGCACTTGCTTTTTATAAGGCCTCACCATCAGAAGACTACAGACTCGACTAGACAAACTCAACAGCTGTTTGTTACGGTCAACCTAAAATTGGAAAGCCAGTTTCAAAGCAAAGACTTGCTTCTTGGATTGTGGACACCATAAAATTGGCATACCAACTCCTTAATCGCCCTTTACTGGGTTTGGTGACAGCACATTTGACCAGAGCCCTGTCGACATCGACTGCTTTCAGGAGAGGAGTCCCCTTACCAGACTTAGGTTGGGCAGCAACTTGGTCTTCTCCTTCGACGTTCATTCGCCATTACCGCCTCGATGTTCGGGCCAGGGCGCAAAATGCGTTTGGCAGAGCTGTCTTGGCTGCAGTGATCCAATGACTATCGACACTGATGACTATCGACATCGACCCTCTTCCGGTAAGTCAGCTTGCTACTCAGCCCATGTGTGTGATGCACAGGGACCACAAAGAAGGAGGACAGGTTGCTTACCTGTAACTGTAGTTCTTCGAGTGGTCATCGGTGCAGTCACACAACCCACCCGTCCATCCCCGCTTCGGTGTCTACATTGAGTTCGATGGATATCTGAGTGGAGTTTTTTGAATGCAGACTATTTCATTCTCGATGTCGATGTCAAAATGTCAGATTCTTTTAGTCTCTCGGTCCCAAGTCTCGCAATAGGCGGTCTCCGGGAACTGAGGGAGAGGGCAGGAGCCGCGCTAAGGAGCACACACGATGGGGGAGGGGCTCCAGCCCAATTTTCCTCAGCTTTAGAATATTCCGAAATAGCCTCAGTGCAGGCGCAGGCGCAGAGCCCATGTGTGTGACTGCGCAGATGACCACTCGAAGAACTACAGTTACAGGTAAACAACCTGTCCTTTTAATGTATGTTAAAACATTAAAGTGGACAAGGATGAAGTGGACAAGGTGCTTTCATCTGTGAGGCCGACCACCTGCTTGTGTGATCCTTGCCCGTCCTGGCTCATCATGAGCTGTAGGGAGAGACTGGGTGAGGGGATCAAGGCGGTGGTGAATGCCTCCCTCGAGGAGGGAGTGATGCCATCAGCCCTCAAGGAGGCAGTAATAAGACCGCTTCTAAAGAAGCCCTCCTTGGATCCCCAGGATTTAAACAACTTTCGCCCAGTCTCCAATGTACCATTTCTGGGCAAGGTGATCGAGCGGGTGGTGGGTGCTCAGTTGAAGGCACACTTGGATGAAGCCGATTATTTAGATCCGTGCCAGTCGGGCTTCAGGTCTGGACATGGGACGGAGACGGCCTTGGTTGCCTTGGTGGATGATATGAGGAGGGCTTTGGATAGGGGCGAATGCTCCTTTCTAGTCCTCCTCGATCTCTCAGCGGCTTTTGATACCGTTGACCACGGTATCCTCCAGGACCGTCTGGAGGGCTTGGGCTTGGGAGGCACTGTATTGCAGTGGTTCCGATCCTTCCTCTCTGGAAGGTATCAGAGGGTAGTTCTCGGGGAAGAGGCTTCAGACCCTCAGCTGCTCACTTGTGGAGTGCCGCAGGGTTCCATCCTCTCCCCGATGTTATTCAACATCTACCTCAAGCTGCTGGGAGCTATCATCAGGAGGTTTGGGGTGCAGTGTCATCAGTATGCGGATGACACGCAGCTCTACCTCTGTTTTAAGTCCTCACCGAGGTTGGCCGTTGAGACCCTGTCAAGTGCCTGGAGTCAGTGGGTGGCTGGATGGGAAGGAACATGCTGAAACTGAACCCCGACAAGACTGAGGTACTTCTGGTGGGGGACGAGGGAAGGTTAGGGGATGTTGACCTGGTGCTGAATGGGGTACATCTACCCCTGAAGGACCAGGTCCGCAGCTTGGGAGTCATTCTAGACTCCCAGCTGTCCATGGAGGCTCAGGTGGTAGCTGTGAGCCGGGCGGCGCTGTATCAACTCCATCTGATACGGCAGCTGCGCCCCTACCTTCCTAATCACCTGCTCCCATCAGTGGTTCATGCCTTGGTCTCCTCTCGCCTAGACTACTGTAATGCGCTCTACGTGGGGTTACCCTTGAAGACGGTCCGGAAGCTTCAGCTGGTACAGAACGCGGCGGCTCGCCTGATTAAGGGCAGCCGCCGGCGTGATCACATCACGCCAGTGCTTAATGAGTTGCACTGGCTACCAGTTGCTTGCCGAGCCGAATTCAAGGTGTTGGTTTTGACCTTTAAAACCCTACACGGCTCTGGCCCAGCTTATCTCAAGGAGCGCCTCCAGCAACATCAAGTAGGCCGCTCAACAAGGTCTGCCACGGACGGCCTTCTCCTTATCCCATCAGCCAGAGCAGCCAGGCTGGTGGGGACAAGGAAGAGGGCCTTCTCTGTGGCGGCCCCCACATTATGGAACTCCCTCCCTAGTGACCTTCACCATGCCCCCTCCGTGATGAGCTTCCGCCGTGCATTAAAAACATGGCTGTTCAGGCGGGAATATGGGGTGGGTTAGGTTTTTAATAAGAATTTTTTATATTGTTTTAATCATTATATTTTATTGTGTTTTACTGTATTTTAATTGTACATCGCCCAGGGTGGCCGGGTGGCCGGCCAGATGGGCGATTAATAAATATAATAAATAAAAATAAATAAATAAAATGTTTAATGGAACTGGAAAAGTAATTTCTGTTATATGGTACAGAGAATCATTGGTGCATTTAGGGCCTTATACAAAAGTAGGAGTGCCTTAAGATGTAATTATATGATGGGGTGTGAGGTAGCCCTATGTGTGTGTGGGGGTGTGTGCAGCATCTCCATGCTGCACCATAGCCATTCTAGATATAGAACTGCACACTAGGCCATCCTGTAGAAGTAGAAGAGAGGGCATCCCGCCAACCAGGCCCCAGATGCTCCAAGCCCACAAGTTGCCCCTTTTGCACCCATACTAAGGGTCTGGCTGGTGTGAGAGTCTGGAAGGGGAGGTGGGGACTGGGGAGACTACTGGGAGTAGGAGATTGAGACTTTATTCCAAAGGGCTGATTGCAGTATTTGCCAGAACCCCCTTTCCCTATTGAACTGCATCTTGTGTCCAGTGGGAGCAAGAAAGGGCTGACTTGGGTAGTACAGGAGCATGATGCAGAATTTCAGAGTCCTGCAGTTGCTGGAACTAGGGAGGTCAAAGGGCACAAATACAGCTGGTTCTCTTCTGACACCTAGGACACTGGCCTCAGAAGCACTTGAGTCCAGTTAAGGGTTGCAGGACCCCATCCACCAACCTTGGAATATCTTGTTGCCCCTGGGGGCTGTGTTGGCATGTGGGTTGGTGCACATCTCAGTTTTGTGGCATAAACATTGCATCATGCCCATTATCCTGAATCAATAGCCTTGTAACAATCATGCTGACAAGGGCAAGTAAATCTGAATCTTTTATATCACATGCTGGCTCAGCTTGTCTGAGCGTGGAAAGCTAAGCAGGGTCAGGCCTGGTTATTACTTGGATAGGAGACCCCTCCTCTAGTTTTCTGCACTGAGCAGGGGGTTGGACTCAATGGCCTTGTAGGCCCCTTCCAACTCTAGAGATCCTAAATAGAGCTTACACATCATTTTGCACTTTTGTCATAGATCCCTATGTGTTTTGCAGTGACTCTGAAATTCAGGCACCTCTGTGATTTTTAAATCCAGTCAATCTGTAAAGTTGTTGCGCTATTTATTTATTTTTCCTGAAGAGAGGCTCCTCTTTCAACCTACACATGCATCCCCATCTTAGCCTACAGTCTTCTCAAATTTAAGAGCCTGAATTTTAGCTCTATGAAAATCTTTCCAAGAGTTCAAGAGAAGTGTCTGTCTACATTACCCCTTGGTGTTTCAACATCCTGTTTGGGGTGATGTAGGTCGCACAGGGTTTAATTGTTAGAGGGGGACATTCATTTTCAGCAGAAGGGCTAAGGGAACAATTTATCCCTGTTCATTTTTGTTTTGCCTGTGTGTATTCACAGATTTATTTCCAAAAATGAATATTTGGAAGGGAAAGTATTGTCAATTCAACAGGAACTGTGATAAAGTTACTTTCAATCAAATATCAGACTTCCCAGAGGTTTTTAGTCAGCAGCTATACTGTGAAATCCAGTTGAAGTACAGTAATACCTTGGATTGCAAGCATAATTCGTTCTGGAACCGTGCTTGTAATCCAAAACACTCTTATATCAAAGCGAGTCTCTGGTGGGCATGAGCGGGGCCGATTTCAGCCCGCTACGCCTGCTCGAGGCGAGCGGTTTCATCCCTACTTGTCTTGCAAGACCTTGCTCGTTTATCAAGTCAAAAAAAATTTTAAAATTTGCTTGTCTTGCAAAACGCTCTCAAACCAAGTTACTTGCAATCCAAGGTATTACTGTACAGCATTTCTGATCCAGGGTGAAAACTTATCAGCAGAGATTCTGATCAGTGTCACCTTTAAAAAGTTTAAAATATTTCTACAAAGCCTTCCTTGTTAGCCATTCCTTCCAACCACTAGGTAGTATAACACAATTTGGCCTCACTTGACTTCTTCACCTAGTACACCACCCAACATGAATCTCCAGCTTTCCTAATATAGAAACTATCCTGTTTCTTTCTCTTCATTTCTGCTCTTTGCCAGATCAGAAACATGTGTGTTTCACTTAAGGCTGGAGACAGAGCTGGGTAACAGTGGGCTTTATATTTTTAAAAATGGGGCTCAGGGCCAAACCAAACCTTACGTGAATCATGCATCTAGCTGAGCTATGCATGATCAATCTTCCCTACTCTCCTGCAAGTGTGCATGGTCCTGATTCAGATTGGGACCATGATGCTTTGTAGCAAGAGCGATTTAAGCTTCCCCCCCCCTTTTATCCCGAAATTCTTCCCTCCCCCCCATGGGTAAATAGAAACAAATCTCCACTGATTCCAATGAAGACTTCCTTTTGTTAACATTCACACACACACACACACACACACACACAGGGGAGGAAGCTTAAACCCTCCTCTTCCAAAGTACCATGGTCCCAAATTGGAGTCATGCACAGTTCCTATGTGTGATTAAAGCAGTGTTCTCCAACCTTGGGTCCCCAGATGTTTTTGTGAGAACTTGGCTGGGGTTCCAAAGCTTACCCAGCAAGGGACTCCTAGTCCCACAGACGGAAGGAGGAGATAACAGTAGATAATAAAGATTAAGGACTTTATTTGTAAGACCCAATTACATGGGATTAAGGCAATCAATGCAGACATCTCTTACGCAGGAGATGATTCTGTCTCACTACATCATTGCAGATACAAGTCCAAGACCCAAGCAGGTCTCAAGTTCCAAGATGTGTGAATGAAGATGAAGTTGAAGTGAAGTGACCGTGATGAGATGTGACAACATGTTGACTTACCCCAACCTTTATAGGAGGAGCCTGTACCTATAAATAGGATATTACTCACCAATTATATAACCTGTTGTTCACAACATGTTGTCTCCAACTTGTCTCATGATTCTGACTCATAGACCCCCCTTGTGACTATCAGGAGACTCCATGTCAGGAGACTTTGTGCATGTTAGGTGACAATCTCGTTCTGCAACTATGCAAAACCTAACAGTTTTTGGCCTACAACTCCCAGCATGCCCCAGCCAGCTACGCTGGCTATGTTGGAGAACACTGGATTAAAGGAACGTTTAGTGTGGCCCTCAGCCATTGCTGCTTTGTCCCAGTTCCCTAGGTGTAACCTGATATCTGCAGCACACCTAGCAGAGACTAATTCATTCAGCCTGCAATCTCCTTCTTGAGACCAAGTCTAAATGCAGACCTTAGCCCTATTCAGGTGTTCTAACCTGCGAGAATCATGCCAGTCCCCTCCACCCCTGCTTGCTGTTCTCATTGCCCTCCTCATGTTCAGGGCAAAACTCCTGTTCAGGGGCTCTTTGTATCCATGGAGGCTCCCGGCGCCTCGCTTTCCCTCCTTGCATGTTAGTGGAAGTAAGTTTTAGACTGCCCGAATAAGGCTCTTAAAGCCTTCCACCTATTTTTGTATATTTTGTGGGGAGAGGTTCTGCTTTGTTTAACATCCAGCCTGATGATACATTCTAGAGAACTCAAAAGCTTGCTCACGATTTTGGTTGGTCCTAATAAAGGTGTTATCCAACTAGATTTTGGAGGGGCGGTACTTACATGGCTTTCTTTTATTTCTATTTTGCTATGTTTACTGTCAGCTATCCCTCCTTTAACTTGCCCACACTCACTAGTGCTCCTGACTTTCCTAAACACTAGCCATGTTGTTTAGATTGTTCTGCTGGCCAAGGAAGTGCAACTCCTCTGAGCTGTAGAGAGCCTAGCACACAGTTTATTCAAAACCAATATTTGTTGTTAATATAAGGACTGCAGAGGGGGGAGACCTGGATTGGCAACATGCATATTAGGTACATTTAATAGTGTCAAAAATCAGTTGGATGTTAACTTTTTATTATGAGAAGTTGTATCTGAGTTTAAGAGCTTAGTTTTTTTCCCCCTCCTGTATACGCTAGAGGGAGCTCTGATCACAACAATAATTGAAAACATATTTCAGAAACCCTAATATCGGCACTCATAATAAGGTTTAGTTAGGCTTTTCCTATATTCATTTAAATATGACTCAAATTGTGTTGCCAATAACGTGCTCCTTAATTATGATACTTCAATTTATTGGATTTCTTTATTTCTAGCTTACCTTTTCCTGGTTGCAGCAATAAATGTTTTTTTTAAAAAACTCTGTATATTAAAACTTCAGAATTACTTGGGGAAACTCTGCTAGTCACCAAAAGACAGCTCACCTCAAAAGGTCTTACAATGCTTCTACAGTGTTGGAGCTGGGTATCGCTGTGCTTCTAGAGCAGGGCTCTCCAACCTTAGGTCCCCACTGATGTTGCTGGCCTACAGCTCCCAGCATACCCAGCCAACATGGCTAATGGCAAGAGATTCTGGGAGCTGTAGTCCAGCAACATCTGGGGACCCAAAGTTGGAGAGCTCTGTTCTAGAGGCATTGTGCTCTGTCACTTTCTGAAGGTGCATACCCTCCAACTGTCAAAAACACCCTTAAGCCATCCCGCTTCTCACTTTGTTATGCAAAGTCCTGAATTCTTTTAGCTTAGCAGCAATTTTGCCCATGGCCCCTTTAAGGTAACTCTGCTTAGGCTCCAACTGCACAATAAGCAGGGAGGGAACAGACCCGAGGATTTGTGTGCATGTGTGCGCACTCTCTACCTGCTGTCTCTGCTTGGTGAAAAGAAAAGGAGGTGGAGACTGCACTCACTGGCCTAGACCCACGGAGAACTGAATTACAATATTTATCACGTTTCCTATCTTTATATTGCCAAAGATTTTATTTCCTAAATGGTACAATAATAATAATGACAACAACAGCAATCATCATCATCATCATGGGTCTGGTGATCAAAGTGGCTTCAGAGTGGTCAGAGCCCTTAAACGGTTAGAGCATCCTGGGGTGGGTGGCTATACCCTTGGCCACGCCCTCATGTTGCCTGGCCACAGACCCTTGATCACATCTTCATGTTGCTTAACCATACCTCTTACAAATTCACACGTATATCCCTATTTTGGAAGGTATGTATTAGATCTTCCTCCGTCCTCTCCTGGATTCCTCTGTCCCACACACACACACCCTGGGATATATGGGCACAGGGATGGGGCAGCTTTCAGGAGTCACACACAGGCGAAAGTTTGGCTTTAATGACAATGCAGCATTTTTATACTGTGTTTATACATGTCTCTCCCCCAGCTGTCACCGAGCAGCAGCCAATCCATCAGGCTCCCTGAACTGTCTCTATCTCAGGTGGCCATGAGAACTGTTGCCTGCCTTTGCTTTTCTTCCTCCTCCCTTCCCACCCCTCTTTCCTTTTGTGATCTCTTTTCGATTGTAAGCCTGAGGACTGGGACTGCCATGTTGCTTTTTGCTGACATAAAAGCCACATAAAAGCCCTTTTGGGTTGAAGAGTGGGATGAACATGCTGTAAATAAGTAACTCCTCCTATAATCCCAGGCACAGCATTCAGCAGAACCTTTGACCAACTCTATTTAAGCGTGTACTAAGAAACATTGTCCTTTGTATGAAGCGGCTGTGCCATCACTTTCAAATATGAGGCTGCAGAATATATTGAGATGTTTAGAAAGTGTAAACAGCCTTCAGTATATTGATTCTGAAGAATTGTTGCCCTTAAAGTCTCTCATTGCCTTGCTACAGAGAAAGGAGAAAAGCAAAAAGGAAGAGAGAGAATGAGATGGATATTTATTTATTAAAGGTATTGATATTCTGCTTTTCAGACCAATCTCACAAAGCAGTTTACATGAAATCATTAAAACAATAAAATCAATAAAATCATGCAATAAAACAATTGTTTGAATATTTTCTCTAGCTGTATCAACAGCGTAGCAATCGACCCCCAACCTTGGTGTAATTTGTGGGTATCAGACTTGCTGATTTAAGGCACAGACATAAGCATGATTAGACAGAAAAAAGTCCGACAACTCCCAGCATTCCCCAGCCAGCAAAGTTGTAGGACTTTTTTCTGTCTAAACACGCATAGGATTGCGTCCTTTGTATGCTGAACCCCCAAACCACCCTCTGGAAGCATTCCAAGGCTACAAGTGAACAATAGTGTTTGAGAGGGAGGCAAGAGGTTGGGAAGAACAGCCTCTCTTGAAGAACTTTCCTCCCTAAATATGGCCAAATAGGTTCTGCAGGCTTTTGAATGTATGCAAAAGCCTGCTGAGCCCTTTTACCCGAGGTGAAGTTGAGCTGAAGTTGCCATCTACATTGCCTCTTTCAAAGTGCATTCTAGTCTCTGAAAGATCCATCCACTGTCTCCAGCCTGAGTGGCTGCTGGCGCAGTGACACACACTGATGGAGAGTCAGTCCTCTGGAACGCGGAGGGACATAGGGGTTTCTTCCTTTCTTTAGAAAACATCTCTGGACCGCCTTTTGGTAGATAACTCATTTTAGAGTTCTGAGCAAACATTAATAAGATACTATTGGGTTGCACAACGGCATTCCTGCCCCTGCTTACTTGGAAGTGTAAAACTACTAGCATTGAAAAAATGATCCTTCAACGCCAACTTCAGTGGACCGGTCATGTTGTTTGAATGCCTGACTGCCGTCTCCCAAAGCAGTTACTTTATCCCCAACTCAAGGATGGAAAGCGGAATATCGGTGGTCAATCTAAGAGGTTTAAAGATGTTCATAAGGCTAATCTAAAAGAATGCAATATAAACATCGAAAACTGTAAAGCTCTGGCCCATGAACGATCTAACTGGAGGTTGGCCTTTCACAAAGGTTCTATGGACTTTGAAGAAGCCCGAGTGCAAGGTGAAAAGGAGAAATGTGCTAAGCGAAAAGCACGTCAAATGAATCCTTTACAGGACCATCTTCCATCTGGTAACCTGTGTCCTCACTGTGGGAAGCTGTGTGGATCTAGAATTGGCCTCCACAGTCACTTACAGACCCATCGCTAGAGTCTACACAATTTTCTTTAGAATTTCCTCCTTTTAAAATCTCCTTTTTGTAAATTTTTATCCTGGAAGACAATCTTACTCGGTCACGAGTGATCGCCTGATGATGATGACTTGGAAGTAAAGTCCCAGTGGGCAAGATGAGCCTTATTTCTGAATCGTCATGGATCAGGTTGGCCTTCATCTTACATTGTACTGCCCCTGGTGCATTATTGTCACTTAATGAGATATAGATAGTAATAGCAGCAGAAGGAGCTGATCATGTGCCTTGTGTCTTGCAGGGGGGGGGGTGAAGTTGTATGGCCCAGCTGCTGGATTATCCTGGGAAGTGTGAGAAGGTATTCTTGGAGTGGAACAGGAATTGTGGCTGTTTCTAACAGCCCCCCCATGCTAGAATAAAAAATCTGATGTCAAAATTAAAATCCCATGTGGCTGTGCATCCTAGGAAAAATCCATGCAAAAAATGTGCTTTTCTGGACAATGTAAACCAGATATCTCGCAACCTCATGTTTTCCAGATGTGTTGGACTGTGACTCCCATCTTTCCCAGTCATGGTCAGACTGGCTGTGGATGATGGTAGTCCCACATATCTGGAGGGTGCCAGGTGGGGGAAAGGCTGCTGTGCAGACATCAAAGCACCCCTGGTAGCCAGCAGAGGGCTGCAGTGGGCCAGTTGCAAGGCACGCTTGACATGGGGTGCTTTTAGGATTAAAAGGAGGGATTGTTCCTTTCTAGAGAGGCTGGAGGAAGTGACATGGGGGTGGGGTGGGTGCCAGAGAGCGAATGTGTGTGCAGAGACAGCTCCAGCCGTAGAGGGTGCACAAACCGAGGGAGCCCGGGCTGGCAGGGAGCCATCCCTGGATGAACCATTAAGCAATATAAGCACGTGCTTAGGGCACCAAGGGAAGGGGGGCACCACAGAGTACATTTAATATTTAATATAGTTGTGTGTTCTGGCGTGGGGGATGGCCTTGAAAAAAATGGAGTTTTTAATGTCTTATTTCACCTTCAGCACTTATTGAGTCTTCATGTCTTGCCAGCTAAGCAATGAAAGGGCCGAGGGGGCACCATTATTGGGCTGTGCTTAGGGCATCAGCTGGCCTTAATCCAGTCCTGCATGGAGTGCTTCCTCATCCCTCCTGCGGAGTCTGCCACAGTTCCTCCAGGGGCAGGGCATAGACTATAAGTAGAAACAGAGACTATAAGTAGAAACAGAGTTGTAGTCAGAGCGGTCAGATGACTATTGGCAGACAAGAGACTTGACAAACTGGAAGGCCCTTTGGGAGGTGGCCAGAGCCTCCAGCTAACTCCTGTCTCCTGGCGCAGGGCAGTCCCAGTGAGAGGCTCTGGAGGCTTGTCTCAGACTGCAAGGTCCCCAGCCAACAGCCTCATAGTCTCCAACTGCCCTGAAAATGCTGGGACCTTCAGGAAAACCCTTAAGCCATCACTGCTTCTCATTTTGTTATGCAGAGTCCCGAATTCTCCTGCCTCTGCAAGCTACTTTAAGTTGCTCTTAAAGGGACCACTGTACCTCACCTGTTACAGGCACAGTCAGCTCTGTTAGGAAATTGTAGATACCTGGTGTTTTTCGGGGGGGGGGGAGTGTCAGTGCTTGCAGAGCAATCTCTTTTTGTTTTAAAATTGACAGGATTGCACAAATTCAACTGGTGAAGGTTACCCACCCACCCCACACCCCGAAACATGGCGCTTCAGAGAGAAGGAAGTTTCTTGCATTTCCTCCTGACACTGTACCTCACCTGTTAGAGCAGTGCTTCTCAAATAGTGGGGCGGGCCCCCCAGGGGGGGCGCGAGGCTCCGTAAAGGGGGGCTCGTTTGACCTCAGTTAAAAGTTTTTTTTAATATTGTGTTCCTTTAAATCCTGTGCTCCTTTAAATCTTTTCTGCTACAGTTAATAAAGCTATTCTTTGTTGTAAATTGATCCACATTTCTTTCTTTTTTTATTCTCTTATACGTTAATAAGGATACAGTGTTATGCAGAGGTGTACTTATAACAATTTTATAGACAAATGATACTATTTACAGTCGCGCGGGGGGCGCGAAATGTTTTCTTCTTCCTAGGGGGGGGCATGACAGAAAATAATTGAGAAGCACTGTGTTAGAGGCACAGAGTCAGCTCTGTTAGGAAATAAAATCTTTGGCAATATAAAGATAGGAATCATGTGATAAATTCCCTCATTCACCTCTCCCTAGGTCCAGCCCAGCGGGTGCAGCCTCCACCTCCTTTTCTTTTCACCCAGCAGAGGCAGCAGGTAGAGCATGCACACACACCCTCACGTCTGTTCCCTCCCTGCTTACTGTCTCTCCATGGGTGGCCATTTGAGCCTAAGCAGAGCTACTCTTAAAGGGGCCATGGACAAAATTGCAGCTAAGCTAAAAGTTTTAGCTTAGCTGCAATTTTGCCCATGGCCCTTTAAGAGCAGCTTAAAGTAGCTTGCGGGGAGGAAGGGTAATTTGGGACTCTGCATAACAAAGTGAGAAGCCATTATGGCTTAAGGGTTTTCCTGATGGTCCTGGCATTTTGGGGGCAGTTGGAGACTATGTTTTATGTCATGCAACAAGGTTAGCAGATACAGGGAGTCATTATGATGAATGGGTGAGAAATTATTGTACTGTTCTTGCCAACTACAATGAAGGGGAGAGAGAGAGAGAGAGAGGAGAGAGAGAGAGAGGCTGGGAAAATGCTGAGAATGGGAAATAGACAAAACAAAGCAGCAGGGATTAATTGTTGCTGAAGAAATCACAGGAACAATATATTTTACTGGAAAGGACAAGAATGGAAAAACTGTCTTGATGAGTATGTATGTATGTAATGTTACACCACAGTTTATTTTTAAAGATACATAAAGTCAGGGAAACTAGAAAAGAATGTGCAAAACCGGTTTCCATAGTGGAGTTCAGACTGCTGGCTGACTCAGGTTTTTTATTATTATTTAATGGCAAAGCCTCTTCACAATGGTTTTGGAAATTACAGCAGCTACTCTACACACAGTGTAGGCACGGTCTTAAGAGGGGACCTTAAGGATGATTCATTGATGATTTACAGTGTTTGTAGTTTCATTGAGTATTGTCCTTGAACCATTTTGGCCTGTGAAGATTGTGATATATTTATACAAACATGCACATACGCACACACTAGATTTGCCAATGCAGTCGTAGCAGTGCCAAAAATTTTTGGCAGAAATTCAGCATTGCGGTAGTGTCTAAAAGGGCCTATTTAGCTTTAAAACAAAGCTAAATAGGCACTTTTTTGCCACTGCTCCGCTGCCAGATTTTGGTGGCAAACTGGCCATCCACCCCCCCGCCATCATGTAGCAGTGCACCGGAGGGGGTGAGATTGGTCTCCAGGCTCCCAGAACTTATCCACGTTGGCTTGTGCAGAAAAGATTATGCATTCTGATGGGGTGTGTGTGTGTGTGTGTGTGTGTGTATGAATATGTATGTAATCTCCTACTTTTAATTCAAAGCAGTTTACAAGTTTCAGATAGCCCAAGTTTCAAATAACTTATTATTGGAGTTGTTGCAGTTATGACAATCCCTGCCTGTACTGTTTATGTGTTAGCTTGTCTCTGCAGCCACTGTATGTATAGGGGCTGTCTTCAAATATTTTAATTAACACAAGTTTATTTGAAGCAGACCCTGCAGGTCCCCTTCCAACATGTTCAGCAGTGCAGCATTGAATGCCTGACAAAGGGTGCTTCCAGACAGGGCTTTTATCCTGCAATTGCCCTGCCTTGTTCACAGAACTTTTTAGCAGGAATGTTGAAGAGTCCTTGGTTTCTAGTCATGAGTCGAGTCATGAGTCTTTGGACTCGAGTCCGAGTCCGAGTCCTTGGTCCAAAATGGTGACTCATGAGTCACGAGTCACTCCCAAAGCTGACTCCATGAGTCCCTATTAAAATCAATGGGGGTTTTCCCCAACAAAATAAGGCTATTTCAGATGTGTGGCTTAAATAAATTCTAGGTACAAGTGTGCCTTTTTATTTCAAAACTCTGCAACTAATTTTGGCAAGAACAGACCAGGGAGACAAACCCAAAATAACCAGGCAGGCAGAGGAGGCAGGGAACCCCAAAACAGGCAGGCAGAGGCCTTTGTCTTGGACAATTCAACTGTTGAACTGGTCAAGAAGAGACCAGGCAGGCAGAGGAGGCAGGGAACCCCAAACAGGCAGGCAGAGGCAGCCAAACCCAAAATGTCTGAAAGGTTGCATTTTAGGGAAATGATTTTAAAAAATAAACTTGCTGTACTTCCTAAAACCTATCCATGTTGCATTTGAGGAACACGATTTTGGAACACGAGTCCTTGGTCTCGAGTCCCGAGTCGAGTCTCGAGTCCCATTAAAAATATTGGGACTCGAGTCTAACTCGAGTCAGAGGGGGGACTCAGTCCGACTCACGAGTCGAGTCCTGGAGTCCGAGTCCCCATCCCTGCTTTTTAGAGGTTCCAGATTATGTCATCTATCGTTTGTAACCCTCCTGTGGTTTCCTACCACTTCTTGCATCTCTTTTCTTACCAAAAAAACATCCCTTAAGGGGATGACAGTAACCACAAGTGAATTGAGAGAAGTTAGGCAAAGTCACTCCATTTAATTTGAACCAAGATAAAACATGAAATGACTCCTTTCTTTCTGAAGATTCGCACACACACAATGCTGATATGCTTAAAGTGAATTTAGTATGAAGAGACATTAGGTGGGTGACTACGGTGCAAGAAACTGTATCTTTTTATTAAATAGATTCTGATAATATCAACCAACACTGGGACTTTCTAAACGATTGTTATTTTGTTGTGCAGACAGACAATGTAGTTGCCCCAATGCTACATTCTTTACAGATTACCTGGTAATCCTTCCCAGCTGCTTTCTACACCTGTAGTGATTTAAGATTATTGTGGCTGACTGCAGAAGAATGGGAAAGTGATGATAAAAAGGTGTGATCAGGTTGTCATTTTATTTTTGCAAAAATCATGTGCTTCCAACTGACAGTAACCATTTCCTCCCTGATTATTAAGCGATGCAATAAAAGTGTCCACATCACCTTCTGGCAACTCAGACAGACTTCCTAAAAAGTTCTAAATAGTGGGTTCAGATGGAGGATATAGTACTACTTAAGTGAAAACATGAAAATATTTCTGTTATCCAGTGATACAGTCCCATAATTACAAGAAAGGCCAGGCTCTACTAATGTTGGTGATGGGAAGGGAAAGCTCTCCATGCACCCACAAAGATCCATCTCAACCATGAAGCTCACTGGGTGACTTGGGGCCAGTCACTGACTCTCAGCCTAACCTACCTCACAGGGTTGTTGTGAGGATAAAATAGAGAGGAGAATTATGTAAGCTGCCTTCGGTTCCTTGCAGGAAAAAAGGCGGGATATAAATATAATATAAATAAATAAATCAATAAATCTATCTTTCTCAAGCAGCTGAGGAAGTATGTGCACCTGCACAGCTATGAATTACATGCTATGTAATTGAGTTATATGAGTTGACTGGCATAGTCGGCTAGCCCTGGTATTAACAGGATAGGACCTCCCAGTTTCTCTTAGCAACTTGCATTATTCTAGATGAGATGCGGGGATGAATGAGACCAATTTCTGATTGAATAAGTGGGCATTTGACTTACATAAGGAGCCCTCCAAACCCATTCTGCTAACTCCCTGTATGGAATGTACAGTATTTCCTGGGGTCTGCAGGATGTGAGCCTATGGGGGGGACGGGACTGTGTGTACTTAACTGACTTGGCAGAGGCAGCCTGTAACCCTCGTAGCCTTCATGGTGCTGGAGTCTTGATTGATTTGGTCTTGGGAGCCATACTATGAATATGGACTGCTGCTTCCCAACAATCTGCCTCATCGTTTGTGTCCAAGATGCTATAAGAAGGTAAGCCAGGTAAACATAAAAAGGTAAAATACAGTGTTGCATTATAATTAACAATTCCTTCCTAACATATAAATGTGTAAAGCGCACATGCGTGTGTGTGTGTGTGTGTGTGTGTGTGCGCGCACACGCACACACACACACCAGGTTTTTATTAAAAAATGCACTATACATCTCCACTGCTGTCTTTGGTGAAGAAAACCAGGATTAGGAAGGCTATCTGCTGTTTAGGTCAGGATAGAACAAACCTATTTTGCGATAAAAGGAGAAATAAGATCTAATACATGTTATCCTATTGGTTTTGCTTAATCGTTTTGCGTCCATCTGTGATTTGTGTGTGTGTGTTGAATATATACTCATATTTATGAACAAATGCGAGATGGGAGAAACATCAGTAGAATTATAACTCCAGGGCAGAAAGCTTCCATGACTATGTGTGCTATTAGTTACAGAAATAGATACACACAGCAGAGACCACAAAGATCTCCAGATAAATCCCATCTCTATCCTATATTTTTCCATGGCCACTAATTTTACTGGAAACATTAGGCTGCTTTTAGGATTTGTCTGCATTGGTTTATTTGGGCAGGGAATCCCAAATTGTATCAGAAATGGTCCAGCATACATCTGGCCTGTACCTGATGCTAGTCCTACCTCTACCAGCACTATAGATGGGAGGATAGCCTAGAACAAGGGATGAAGACCACTGGCAAGAAAACTGTTGATACATATCTCAAGGTTCATGCATACGAAAGGGAGATTTCTAGTGTTCCCAGTGGTGTAGTGGAGGGGAAACATGCGGGAGCGCAGCTCTAGGGCTTTTTTCAAAGCAGCACCATGGCATCATCTGCCAGGAAAACTTGTGGGATCTTTCTTGCTCTGGTAAGTGGATGAGGTGATAACGAGGCTTCCAAGTTTTACTATTGTTTGTGATAGATTAGCATATAGGAAATCAGAGAACAAGGAAAATAAGTAAATAGAGGTTGGATACTTCTTTCCTTTATCTTTGATGGAGCTTCAACTTAACTCTAGCAGTTTAAATAGTAATATTTCTTTGCACAATTGTTTGCATTTCTAATTAAAAGCTAAAGGTTGCTTTTCAGCTGGCTGAAGACCTTTTGTTAAAGCTCAATATGTTTTACAAGTCGAACCTATGCCACCAGAAGTAAGCACTACCAAGTTCAATGGAGCTTACTCCTAGGTAATGATGCACAGGATTCCAGTGATGCTGATCCTAATAAACTGGGTATTATGCTAATTATCATTGCTCTTTGGGGGAGGGGGATGTATACCTTCTGTCATTATGATCTCCTGTACTTCCAAATTTACCACTACGCCACCACTGAGCATTACTGATGCAACTGTAGTATTTACAGGAGACGTGACAGAAATCTTGAACTATTTGCATCAAGTTCTGACCAATCTGAATCAGCAACATTGACAAGTACTTCAGACACTACAGACATCAGTGAGGCTGTTACAATACCTGTGAGCTACTAGTTCACTCATTGTTGGTAGGATTAATCAGCCACTCTGAATGAAAAGAGGTCCAAGGAAATGAATGGTCTCATTTTAATCAGTGTAACCAGATGCCCTTTTGGATGGCTTCTGTCTCCAGCCAGCACCCTTTATGACCTAGTTTGCATGATCACAGGGTGTCTAATAAGCCACAGTGGCTTGTTAACCACTCTGTGCATGCTGGTCATGTGCTGGGGATGCTCTCGCTCTGGGTTTCCTGCATCAAGCAAGGGGTTGGACTAGATGGCCTACAAGATTCCCTCCAACTCTATGGTTCTATGAAACAAGTAGCAGGTGATGTGGAAGACCTCTGTCTGAGACTCTACAGAGCCACTGCCAGAGCAGACAATACTGGGCTAGATGGACAAATATATGACCTCATATTAGACAGGTTCCAGCTTCCTGTGTTCCTAAGCCAACAAATGTTTGACAGAGGCCTGGTTCCAACGATTTCAACTGCAGAAATAAGCCACCATGGCTTATTTCCCCTGCTGTGCATGCCAGCTTCATGCCAGGGGGATTAGCATAATTACCCTTGGCGGCGCAGCTTGTTGTGTCGTGCGAACCCAGCTAGGGTGGCTTGTTAACCACGACAACAAGCCACCCTGGCTGGGTTTGCACGACACAACAAGCCACGCTGCTGAGGGTAATTACAATAATCCCCCTGGCATGCAAATGGCATGTGCGGCGGTGGAAATAAGCCACCATGGCTTATTTCCCCAACCACGATCATATGAACTGGGCCAATGTCTTTATGCAGAAATGCAACAGAGACAGTTCTTGTGGTTCTGAATTTTTGCATCTGAATGCTTCTTCAGCAGAAGTACAGCAAGGTGGTTTTAAATTATACAGCACTAAGCGGGGGGGGGCAGGGGACATGGCAGCTCTTCCGTGTATATGGAGGGTAGTTTCAATATACAGATATACCTTGAATTGCAAGCATAATTCGTTCCGGAAACGTGCTTGTAATCCAAAGCACTTGTATATCAAAGCGAGTCTCTGGCGGGCGTGAGTGGGGCCGATTTCGGCCCGCTATGCCCGCTCGAGGCGAGCGGTTACATCCCTACACTTGTATTGCAAGACCTTGCTCGTTTATCAAGTCAAAATTTATTTTAAAAATTTGCTTGTCTTGCAAAACGCTCTCAGACCAAGTTACTTGCAATCCAAGGTTTTACTGTATATTTTTAAAATTATCAGTAGCTTTACTTGCCCCCAAACACACACAACTGATTACTGCAATGGAATCTCAGATTCGGCAAAGGAAGTTTGCTTATCCGTTTCAGAAATCTGTTCCCAATTTACATTGCTTCATTGAAGTTGAAGATAGCTGTTACATTTAATGCCCCCCATGGCAATTTAATACTCTATCATATGAACCATTGGAAAATGCTAAAGCAGAAAAATATGCTCAGGCTTAACCTTATAAAGAAGTTAATTCCTAAACAAAATAGAAGGAATGTACAAGTAAAGCAGGATGTGAACATCCAAACAGATATGGTATCCTACTGATCTATAAGGCTATGAGTGAGGTGGGAAAACGTAGGAAACAATGGAAAAGAGCTAAGGGAGGAAAGCAAGTTAGTATAAAGACCATAGAAACAACAAAATAACTATAAATTGTCTATTAGCTTCAAATTTAAGCTGGTTATCAGTTTATACAGAGAATTCAAATAATTTTTTTGTCAGAGATATAGAACTTTTTGTTGTACCCCTGGGAGCTAGGAACCAGAGTGAGTTGAAGGGAGTGTTTCAGAAATATATTTAGGAAGCCTTATTTATTTCTTCCATTATGATAAATTAGCTGTACCCAACTGGAGTAAGAAGGCTTCTCTCCCCTTCTCTTTGGGTTTCGTCAGGAGCATCAGCGATGACAGTCACTCACAACTGGATGCCTGGAAAAGGCCACTCAGAAGACTGCAGAGGAGGTTTGCTTCTTGCTATGAGTATGGCTGTTCACCATGTTTGGAGGAAGGACATTTCTCTCAGGTCAGATGAGCTGTGGGCAGGGGCCCGTGCTTGCCTGAGAAAACTGTCCCAGGTACGGTCAAAATGCGAAATAGGACCCTTAAGAAAAACTGTTGAAATCATAGGAAACAGACCCTGTTTGCATCAATAGGACATTTTGATGGAATGTGCAGTTAATTACTACAGGATCTGGTGACGATTTACATTAGTATATATTAAGTTTTAAAAGAATTACACGAAATCATGAAGAACGGGCCTGTCAATAGCAATTAACTGTGATGACTTATTAGAGCTGTGCACGTGTGGCCTCTTGAAATTCTCCCTGTTCGTGGGCAGAGAAACTGGGGAGACAGTTTCACTGAATTTCTCCAGGGAGAGGAGAATTTCTCTACAGTTTCTCACAGGTGGGGCTCACCATTGGCAGAGGTTGCAGCACAACTTCTTTCTTTTTGCATAAGGGTTTTTTTGGGGGGTGGGGGTTATACTGCCTGCCACTGCAAGTGGCAACAGCATCAACTGTCTTGGCATTTGCATCCGCCACATTGCAGGTGTGGGGGGGTAGCATTTTGTCTAGCTCCCAGGGATGGGGACTCGGACTCGGGGACTCGACTCGTGAGTCGGACTGAGTCCCCCCTCAGACTCGACTCGGACTCGAGTCCCAATATTTTTAATGGGACTCGAGACTCGACTCGGGACTCGAGACCAAGGACTCTTCAACATCCCTGGGCTGTGCCAGAAGGAGCGGAGAGGAGTGCGATCGCCGGCGAAGAGTAAGGGTGAAATTGTGATGAGACCTCACCGTTCCAGAATGAGGGGCAAACATTTAGAAAAAATCATGTTCCTCAAATGCAACATGGATAGGTTTTAGGAAGTACAGCAAGTTTATTTTTTAAAATCATTTTCCTAAAATGCAACCTTTCAGACATTTTGGGTTTGGCTGCCTCTGCCTGCCTGTTTGGGGTTCCCTGCCTCCTCTGCCTGCCTGGTCTCTTCTTAGCCAGTTCCACAGTTTGAATTGTCCAAGACAAATGCCTCTGCCTGCCTGCTTTGGGGTTCCCTGCCTCCTCTGCCTGCCTGGTTATTTTGGGTTTGTCTGCCTGGTCTGTTCTTGTCAAAACCAGTGGCAGAGTTTTGAAATAAAAAGGCACACTTGTACCTAGAATTTATTTAAGCCACACATCAGCACACACCAGCACTAGCCTTATTTTGTTGGGGGAAAACCCCATTGATTTTAATAAGGGCTCGTGGAGTCAGCTTTGGGAGGGACTCGTGACTCGTGAATCACCATTTTGGACCAAGGACTCAGACTCGAGACTCGGGTCCAAGGACTCGTGACTCGAAACCAAGGACTCTTCAACATCCCTGCTAGCTCCAGGGAAGATGTGGAGCTAGCGCTGTGCCAAAATCTGTCTTCCAATTTCCCTCAGGTTTTCTTCCCCGTGAAAGAGGCTTCTGTTTTTCTGCTTCTTTCTCAGGGTGCTTTATAATTTCTTTTGGTGGTGGTATCTAATAACTGTGAGGTGGCCAAGGATACTGTGCATGTGTTTTTTCTTTCTATTACACATCTCTCCATTGCTTTGCAGTCTCCCAGGCTGCCTGTGCTTTCTGATTTGAAAAAGCCCTGTGGGAGGAATTACCTCATGATGCCTTCCACTGGGCTTTAATTGAAGTGTGGGAGCAGAGGAGGCTACAGGCTGCTGGAGAGATGATTGGACAATGAAAAAGGGGACACTTGTGCACACTCCTCAGCACCTCTGAAGTAAGGTAAGTACAACAACCCAAACCCAACCCATGAGAATTTCTCCAAAATTTTCTTCACCATTGAATTTATTTTTGAAAACAGACTTCCACTGGCCCCTCATCTGGGGCTAGGGAGAAGATTTGCGAGTGGGGGAGGAAAGGGGAGTCAGGTAACAGGTCAGGTTGGTCACAGATACTGAGCCAATGGCTCAACTAGGGCGGGGACACAGGAAAGGGCTTATCTAGGCACCTGGGTTCCCGCCCACGGCCTCTTTTGCTGCTGTTTTCCGGATGAACACGCATCCATCGTCCTTGCTGATCCATCTCTCGTGGTATCGTTCCTTGGGTGTGTGTGTGTGTGTGTGTGTGTTTGAACCTGGGAGGGAGTACCGTGTGTGCTTGCTTTAAAGTTAATTTTGTGCTTGCTTTATTGTTAATTTTGTCTCTGATTTAATTGAGGTGTTTTGGGAGAATCAATTACGTGTGTTTGAATCTGGGAGGGAGTACTGTGTTTGCTTGCTTTAAAGTTAATTTTGTGCTTGCTTTATAGTTAATTTTGTCTCTGATTTAATTAATTGAGGTGTTTGGGGAGAATCAATTACGTTTTGTTGTCACACAGTTATGGCGGGACGGGTGGCTGCATTGTTTAAAGCAGACTTGCCCTAATTGGAATCTGCAGCGCTGCTTCAGTCCGGTTGCCGCGTTCCCCCCCCCCCCCCCCCGCCAGCACAGCTTCTTCCCCCTTCCATTAAGCCAGCTGCAAAGCGGACTTACCCTAATAGAATCTGCGGGGCTGCTTCAGTCCGGTTGCCCCGGTATGGTTGTTTGCCCCTTCCGTTTCGTTTTTTGCAAGAAAGAACAGCTGATCTTCCCTCAGCTGTTTTGACGCCTTTTAATTTTCGCGCCAAGCAGCTGCTCTTTGCACAGTTGCTTGGTGGCGCCGGCTTTGCTGCGTGGTTGCCTCTTCCACCGTTGTGCGGCTTTGCTGCGGCCGCTGGCTGCCACCTTTGTTTTGGTGCCGGGGCTTGCTGCCGGTGAGCCACGTGGCCGGCAGCCCTGCAGCTCTTTTTCGGCGGCGCCTCTCAGCTGTTTCCGGCAGCGCGCGTGTGACTCGTTTCCGCTGGGAGGGGGCTCGCTGGGCTGCGCGCAGCAGCTGATGCCTCTCAGCTTTTCCTTTGCTCTGTGACTGGGGGGGGGGGTTGTCGCTGCGGCGCCACGTGGTCGGCAACCTTAGCAGGGCAGAGCCGCTGACTTTCCGGGCTGTCAGGCTCCATTTATAGGTAGCCGTTCCCCCCCCCTTGCCTTACCCCACGTGGCCAGCCGCCCCTCAGCTGTTTACAGCAGTATATTTTCGGCGGTGCCTCCCAGCTGATTCCGGCGCCGCCGCTTCTCAGTAGATCCCAGTGCCGCAGAGACGAGCAGCTGGGAGTTGCCAGCAGGCTGCTCGCTCAGCTTAATTTTGCCTCTGCATCTCAGCACCTGATTTCTGTGTCGGACCTGGGGTTTTTGGAAGGTTGGTGCCTGGCCTGGGCGGTGCCTCGGCTGCTCCACGTGGCCAGCCGCCTCCCAGCTGTTTCAGCGCTGAACAGCTGGGCTCTGGGCTCCATTTGACTTACAGGGTGGCTGCAGCACTGCGGCGCCATTGTGCTTAGAAAGAGGCTTTAGACAATTTAAATCAATTAATCCGCAAAGTCATTTAATCAATTATTTAATCATTTTAATCAATTATTTAATCAATTTTTATTTATTTATTTATTTTTAAATCAATCTAATCACTTAATCAATTTTATCCAATCAACTTAAGTGAGGGGCTGTGGCTCAGTGTGATAGAGCAGCTGCTTGCCTGTCTCTGTGGCTCACGCTGGCTCAGCTTGTCTGAGCGTGGAAAGCTAAGCAGGGTCAGGCCTGGTTATTACTTTGATGGGAGACCCTCTCCTCTAGTTTCCTGCATTGAGCAGGGGGTTGGACTCGATGGCCTTCTAGGCCCCTTCCAACTCTATGATCTATGAAATCGATGAAACCAGGCCTATGAGAATGTCTGGCATGCAGAGGGTCCCAGGCTCGATCCCGGGCATCCCCAGGTAGGGCTGAGAAGAACTCCTGTCTGAAACCCTGGAGAGCAATAGCTGGCTGTCAGTACCGGCATTACTGGGCCAGATGGATCAAGGGTCTGACTTGAGTTAGATCAGCTCAGTATAAGATAGGTTTCTGTGTGCCATGCAGATAATGTAGAAAGGTGGATATGAACCTTTTACCAATTGATTAAAGCAATTGATTTAATCCCCCCCCACCTTCCCCCCCTCTTTCCCCTGTGCCTTATTGTTCTGGCACAGCTGGTCTGAGCGTGAAAGTTAAGCAGTGTGCTACTGTAATTTTGCTCAATTTTGCTCATTACTCTCATCAAGTTCTTTTAGTATTACAGCTTGAAGTCCCAGTCCAGACGCCTCCCAAGAAAGATCAAGGTGGCAGGAAGAGCAAAGGGCGTGCCCCTAGGCAACCAGCAAAGCATCCTTCGCCCGACTCGTGTTTCCTCTTCAGATGAAGAGGACCTGGATGCTTCAAGGGTTGCCAAGAAGGGGTGGGCTGGGCAGGGCCTCTCCATGTGTAGCAGATCACAAGATAATGTTCTGCATTCATTTTCAGCATGCTTAGATCTTCACGGCCCTGTGACCAGGCAGATGCAGATGCATCCAACAATGCGGGGGGTTCCCCAGAGAGTGGTGAGTGCTACCCACACAACAGCATGGCAACATGGCCATTCACGCAAACAGGCTCACCATTGAGCATTAAGAAGACACTTTTGTTCCTACACAGTAGAGCTACAAAATAACAAGGCTGGTTCCTTGCTTAGTCCTCTCCAAGGCTTGCCTCAGCAGGTAGCCCTAGCCCGGGCTTCTTCATGTGCAAAACCCAACAACAACAGAAACCAGAAGCCACAGCAGCAGTGTAGATTCTTTCCCCCCCCTCCAGTGGCCCAGCTGTCTTTGGCCAGTCAGGATGAACTTCACTTGGCACAGGCAGAGGGGAGGGGTGGCTCATGGCTATGCTTGCATTTGCATTGCACTTTCATATGAATTGCTGAGGCACGTAGACATCAAGATGGTGGCTCATGGCTATGCTTGCATTTGCATGGCATTTTCATACGAATTGCTGGGGCACATAGACATCAAATGGGGAGCCTCTGAGGCGCCATCTGAACTATGTACATTTCGCATTTCCAGGTCCCCAGCTGCGATTATACTTGTTTGCGCCTGAAGAGGTGTGTGTGTGTGTGGTGCAGGAGACTTTGAGGTTTTTTCCTCCCATCTCCAATCGGGGGAGGGTTCTGAGTTTTTCCTGCACCGTACACGCATGCTTGTGCTGAGCGTCCATACAGGCCAGCACCCACCTCCTAAATGGCCCCAGCCCTGTTAATTTGCCCAGGCTAGTAATCTAGGCAGAGTACATGGCCCAATCTGAAATTGATAAAGAAATGGCAGCAAGAAATGTGAGTTTCACATGATCCGTTCCTGTGGTCCCGGGGTCTTGAGGAAAAAATGCCATATTAAACCAGCATTTAAGCTGCTGCCTGTCCACCCAGATGATTTTGACCTTCTTGGGTTCTGTTTCCGGGGCAAAAAATGTATCATTCAATTGGCCTGACGGAAGGGGACGGGCCTCGAACAGGTTGTCCACTATTAGATTATTTGTTCGAAGGCCCTTTTGTGAATTGGCATTTGATTGGGGGTACCATTGCCTGTTTCTACACTTAATTTTTCCTGTATAGAGCTGGTACCATGGCCTGTTTCTACACTCAGTTTTCCTATATAGAGTTGGGATTCAGTGCAGCAGTATTCCAACATCTCTAGCAAAAAATAGTAGCCCTAATTAGGCGTATTTTTACGCCAATTACAAGGCCTGGTTGGCCATCTCAAATTGTGCTGGCAGGGTTATTGCCCCTGGTCGTGCATTCTTGGCAGACCACTTGGCTGACTAGGTTGTCCAATTTTTGTGTGACAATCAGGCTACAGTGCAGATACTGAACACTATGTCCTCTAAGAACTCCAGAGTTATGAGCTTGTCTGGGCGCTTACGTTGCACACTTTAAAGCACAATATTCTGCTCAGAGCCTGGGAGCAGATGTAGAGATGTCGGGCCCTGCCCCGTGGGCCTACAGTTTGCCATTCTCTTTGCCAGACGGTCTTATTTCATGACCTGTTGGGTAGAGGGTCTATCATCCTGCTACATGCGGAATCAATGACAGAGCTATGTCCTGGCAGGGCTCTACACCTATTCATGGCAGGACGTGGACTTGCTGAAGGCAGTCTGTTTTGTCAGCAGGATGCCTCGCCCATTTGCACACATTTGTGGCTGACCGTGGACTCGCTGAGGGTAGGCTGTTTTGTCGTCAAGACGGCTAGCCATTGACTAAGTGTCGTTTTTGTTCGGTGACGAGGTCTGCTCTCGCGGACTTGAGCCTGGCACATTTGGGTTTCTGAGCCCACTCCATGGCCTGGCACATTTGGGTTTCCGAGCCCACTCCATACAGATTGGTGTCGCATCCACTGTGGGCAAACTGGGGTTTTCTCTGAGGTCCCAGTCATACTGGTCCTAGGTGCGAAAATTTCCTTAATGGTATGTCAAAATTGCCTTGATGGTACTGCCGTGGGCTGTGTTTCTCTTCCAGGTCACCAGGGTGGAGGCAGGACTGTCCGTGTGCTGATTTGTGGGCACAGTATGATTTACCGGGTGGCAGGACTAACTGCCATGTCGGGCTTCCTGGCGGTTGAGCCTTCAGCGGACGTCCAGTGGATGGGTCGCCGGAGCATGAGATGGCAGAACCTCCTCCACACTTTGTTCCGGGCTTGTTGAAAGGCAAGGCCCTGATCTGGGAGGCGTCATGCGATATGGCATACATACGGCACCGATGGGGTGTTCCTGGCGATTGAGCTTTCGGCGGACGTCCAATGGATGGGTCGCCGCGGCATGAGATGGCAGAACCTCCTCCACACTTCGTTCTGGACTGACCAGTGTTCTTCCCCCCAGATGTCCTGGTCTCCATTTGGCGGGGAATGATTTGGGCTTGTCAAAAGGCAAGGCCCTGATTTTGCAGGTGTCATGTGATATGGCATACATACGGCAACGATGGCCGGGAGTCCTGATCCTTGGTCGTTCATGATACCGCGTTTCAGTTGGCCCAAGGCCTTGAACAGAGCGGTTAGAAAAGTGAACGGCGAGATTTGTAGGGCCGTAGGAGGGATTGGGTTTTATATTCCCCATCCCACAATATCCTTGGCCCGGAGGGAGCTGTATCGCCCAGATGGGGTTCACCTGGATGGGGTTCACCTATCCGGTGTAGATAATGAGAATAATATTGGAGATCTGCGAAGGGCCCTGCTCGCTTGTTTATCGGGCAGGTGGGGGAGATTCGACTAAGCGATAGCTTGTCTCTCTCTGTGGCGGGAAGTGCGGGATTAGGCAGTATGGCTTAAGCTTATGGTGATCATCCAGTGGCACCTTTCAAGGTGACTGACGTTTACCCAAGGCTGCCCTCGCTAATGCCCTGAGGCTTGCCAGGAGGGAGATTGGGACGTCTTTGGGGTTTTGCCTTTCTCGCCTACATTGGGTGCCTGGAGGCGTCAAAGTAAGGCGACGATGGTAAAGCCCTCCAGCTCCACATGGAGGGCAACTGGCCGGGGGCGGACCAACCTGCCTCCGGTGCAGTGCGGATGTATTCGCCCAAATATTGGTTTTTTCCCGGCCAATGGCTGGGCTAGGTTAGTACCGCACTTCGCCCTTCACAGATCTTCAATTCAATAAATGTGGCCCTGATTTGAAACCATATACTCTGTGTCTGACTCTTCTTTATCTCACCCATACACTCGCAACAGACTTCCACTGGCCCCTCATCTGGGGCTAGGGAGAAGATTTGCGAGTGGGGGAGGAAAGGGGAGTCAGGTAACAGGTCAGGTTGGTCACAGATACTGAGCCAATGGCTCAACTAGGGCGGGGACACAGGAAAGGGCTTATCTAGGCACCTGGGTTCCCGCCCACGGCCTCTTTTGCTGCTGTTTTCCGGCTCCCTCCCATCCCGCCCTGTTAGCAGTGTAGGCTCCTCTGGTCGCCCATTAACGGGGGCCGAGTAGGAATTTTGGCTCATTGTCTCAATTGGCCGGGGCAATGGGCGGGTTTCGCCTACTCTACACTGTGAATCAGGGTAGGGAAATTTTTGAATTTGATCTTGATCCCACCAGGGGGATCATAGCTAAATTGGTCGCATTTGCGGGAAGTGCGGGATTAGGCAGTATGGCTTAAGCTTATGGTGATCATCCAGTGGCACCTTTCAAGGTGACTGACGTTTACCCAAGGCTGCCCTCGCTAATGCCCTGAGGCTTGCCAGGAGGGAGATTGGGACGTCTTTGGGGTTTTGCCTTTCTCGCCTACATTGGGTGCCTGGAGGCGTCAAAGTAAGGCGACGATGGTAAAGCCCTCCAGCTCCACATGGAGGGCAACTGGCCGGGGGCGGACCAACCTGCCTCCGGTGCAGTGCGGATGTATTCGCCCAAATATTGGTTTTTTCCCGGCCAATGGCCGGGCTAGGTTAGTACCGCACTTCGCCCTTCACAGATCTTCAATTCAATAAATGTGGCCCTGATTTGAAACCATATACTCTGTGTCTGACTCTTCTTTATCTCACCCATACACTCGCAAGTAAATTTCTTTTCTATCAGATGGAATGAGAATGGTGGAAAAAATGTGGGAGAAATTTTTGGCACAGCGCTACTTAAAATGGAAACTTCATTTTCAGAGACAGTATACCTGAGATTAACAGATGCTGGTGGGAACAATCAACAAGGAACAGCAGTCTCCATAATGCTCTGCTTCTGAACATCACAAGGGTCATTTGGCAGGCCGCTCTTGGAGGCAGAACGCTGAATGTAACTTTTGCTTTTATTCAGCAAGACCATTCACAACTTCCTTGAAAATAAACCTCGATTTGTTAAGAAAAAGAAATACTAGCTCATCATGTCATTCTATTTTATACATTGTTTGTGCTTTACAAATTCCAGCAAAACACTTTTCCAAATGGGAGTGGCCGTAGCTCAAGGGTAGAGCAGCACATGCTTTGTAAGCACAAGGTCCCAGGTTGGATCCCTGGCTTCTCCAGGTAGGGTGGGAAAAAACTGAATGCCTGGAGAGCCATTGCTGCCACTCAGTGTTGACAATATTGTGCTAGATGGACCAATGGTCTGACTTGGTATAAGTCAGCTTCCTATGTTCCAAATAGATGAGGACAGTGTGAAGAGGGCTTGCTTCTTTTGGTGTCATCACATTTGCCCCTTTCATAAACAATACACAATACAGACTTGTATATTGTTTCAAACCCCCATTTAACCAAAGGCAAAATACCTGTTTGTACTCCATGGGAAGCAAAGCTTCTTTTTAGAAAGGTATTTAATATACAAATTGAAAACCTACAAGTATTCTCATGATCTTAGCAAAATATGTTCCATAAACTACCGCTGAAGGAGAGGTCTGTGCTGGAGAAGCTTGTTACTCCTCAAGTTCAAAATAGTTTGCTTTACGATGCAGATGTTCTCAGAAGTTCATCCATATTTTCAGAGTGAAGCCAAACCCCCCACATACAGTGTCTCTCAGCAAGTTAGCTGAAGTCTGCAACTCAACAGCCAGCTCATATTTCTGTTTGCGTATTAAGAAAACATCTTAAAATAACACAAACTGAGTTTTGAGCATTCCACCTATTCTTGAGACTCTTGGGGTGATAGGATCGCTAGCTGTGGGGTGAAGAGAGACCTGTGACATGTTTCTCTGTATGTTACGTTTGTTGTTCTCTGTGGCCCACAAAAGCCAAAGAGACATGCTGTCCCTCTTCCAAGGCGACACAGGAAGGATCCCATCATACTGTCCAGGGCCCCGTGGGACATCTTTTCTGTTTAAGCAGGAGGGCTTTGTGAAGTAGCACCTGCTGGAATTATTATTCTGTTTTGCCATTTTTCCAATATAAAAGAGTTCCTGGCCCATAGAGAAGAGGATTTAGCCTAAATGGATTTTAAGGCTCCTAGATAACTACAAAGAGACTCCAAAAGCAAATTAGGGCACAATCCTATGTATAGCCTAGCCATGGTGATCCATGCACTGGTAACCTCACAATTAGGCTACTGGAATGCGCTCTATGTGGGGCTGCCCCGTGCCTTGTTCAGAAGTTGCAGCTAGTGCAGAATGCAGCAGCTAGGATGCTCACTGGGGCACCCAGCTATGCTCACATAAGATCTGTGTTAGAACTGCACTGGCTGCCTATTAGCTACTGAACTGAACCATGTACAAGGGTATGCTATTGTCATACAAAGCCCTAAACAACTTGGGACCAGGATACCTAGTAGACCGCCTTTCCTTATATATACCCAGCCGACATTTAAGATCATCAGAGGAGGCCTTGTTGATCATTCCAAAATTAATGGAATGTCGCCATGCAATACCTTGGCAGTGGGCCATCTCGGTAGCGGCACCTACCCTTTGGAAAGACCCTCCCCTGTGCAGATTGGGAGGCAGAAAATGTGGCATGTTTCAAATGCCTCCTGAAAATGAAGCTTTTCACCCAGGCTTTCCCTGGCTTATAATTAAGTTAATCATGCTGCCCTGTTTTTTACTGCTCATGTATTGCCCTGTATTTTTGTAATTGAAATTGTTTTTAATATTGTATTTTAATAGTATTTTAAATGTGATTTTAATGTTTGTATGTGAACTGCTTAGGGATTTTATTATATTCAAGCAGTATAGAAATATCAAAAATAAATAAATTAATTTAATCTTGGCACTACTGTCTCTGCACAGGTACCGTGTGTGTTTTTAAATAGACGAATGGGAAGAGACAATCCAGACATCGTTTGAGCTATCCGTGGAATTTGGGACAGGGAGTGACTCCAAGTTCTACCTTCTTTACAGTTTTCAGCAGCCACAAAGAATGTTGATTATGGAACAGAGATTGGAGATATCTTAGCAGGAATTTTCATGGATGAAATGAAAATTCAGTAGCTTTATACATTACAGAGACCCATCCTTATTTAATTAGAGTTATGGAAGCAAGTGGCCAAAGGAATATTTTTTAAATAAAATCATAACAATATGCATTATTGAAATATTACAAACTTAATCAATTGAAGGGGAGACTACCAAAAATATGTTGTGTTCTCTTCTCACAATGCAGTTGATATAAGAAGAAAACATCTGCCATAACGTAATGGACCAGACACTGTCAGCATCAATTGGGTTCTAGGAATGATCTGATTATTATGCATCAGGTTGATGGCTACAACCATCACAAATGGGGCAACCTCAGTATTTTTGTTTTTAACTCTAAGCAGGGGGCAGCACAGGTGTTTACTCTCCCGTTTCCTTTGCCATTCTACCCAACAGAACTTCTAGCAATTAGAGGTAGGGGAAAAATTAATTTTATAGGCCTCATGCTTAATGGGGCAGAACATGAAACGAAGGAGCTATGATGCTTCACACCACTACTGTCATTTTACAGTATGCAAACACATTTTGGGAGCCAGCAAATTGCAACACTAGCAAAACCATCATTCCTAACCTGTGTGTGCATTTGCTTAATTTCCTGTCTGAATCCTGTCTGTCACACACAGGAAGAAAATTTATGGATTCTGTCTAGTCTTTCCCCCTTGGGATTCTCAACTTAAATGTTAACAAGTTTTGTTACATAGTAGAGGTGTGGTTACTGGTGTATGTCAATCATTTCTGGTGTATGTCAATCAATGTTCAGCTCTATTTAGCACATGGCCCTGGATGCGTGAGGGTATGATCTTGGGTCCAAGATGGGATGGTTTAGAGATGGGGCCAGTAGGTTACGTTCTGCCTGCCTCTCTCTCCATGCTAGATTCTGCAGGCTGGCTGGACAGACTACTCTGCACATCCTTCTTCCAGCTCATGGTGCTGCAGGAGCGAACGAGCTGGTTCGCATGACTGTCACAGCTGGCGGCCATTTTGAATATTCAAGCTGTGGGCTGCTAATTAGGGTTGTGGGTGGTCTGTTAACCATGCCAACAACCCACCCTTGCCGGGTTCGGGTGACACGATAAGCCACAGCAACCACCTGCTGCAGCTTGAATATTCAAAACGGCTGTTGGCATGCACCACAACCCACCATGGCTTAAATAAGCAATGGTGGCCTGTGGTGATCATGCGAGCCTGGTCAATGGCTGTTGTCTGGGCAATCAGGCTACTGCTCCATGTTGTGCCTGGCCCAGTACAGTAGCTGCAGAACAGTGTCTCTTGCTCTGCCAGCCCATGAGTGTTGTTGCACCATGCTTCCTGACCCTGTCCTCCAGCAGCAGACTTCAGCATGATTGGGTTTCTGCTAAGGCCTCCCACTATGGATGGGCCCAAGAAGAACAAACTATGAGGAGAGAGGTGTTGAATGTAAATCTGGAAGACCTTCCCATTGCCATGGTAACACACTTCCACTTGGTTCTTGAGCTTGGCTACCACAGTGACAGGCTGTTCCAGAAGAGCTTCAGACATGCTGGCTCTCTGACATTTAAGCTATGCATTTCATTGGTATTACCCTGATACGTTGGCTCAAGTATGTAAGTATTTTGGTTCCAGGAGAAGCAGCACAGAAAGCTGCCAGCAACATTGTAAAGGTTCTTGATAACCGTAGAGCAGGGCTCTCCAACCTTGGGTCCCCAGATGTTGCTGGACTACAGCTCCCAGAATCCCTTGCCATTAGCCATGCTGGCTGGGTATGCTGGAACCTGTAGGCCAGCAACATCTGGGGATCCAAGGTTGGAGAGCCCTGCCGTAGAGGCACAGAAGCCACAGTGTATATGTGCTTCCTCCGTTGATTATATTAAAGGGAGTGTCCCTGTAACTACAAAAATATGCAAATGCCTGCCTGATTGCAATGCCAACTGATGAATCCATGAGGGTACCTTTTTCAATTGACCAATACAGAGCCATGGCAGGAAATTTCGCTAAATCCTGAGTTGTCCCCACCTTCTAGACAGTTCAACTTGTTCAGATACCACCTGGATTACTTTAATGATAGCTTTTACTAATTATCTTCTACTGTGTGCTATGGCCCCATATAGCTACCCAAATGTCAATTAATCAAAGGGCAAGGAACTTTCCTGAGCTTTCTTTTCAGTCCCCAGAGCTAAAATATAATTCTCTTTGTTTTGACCCAGTAACTGAGCCATTGGGTGGGTTCGGACAACACTTTAAGCCCAGTGTGGCTCTGTAGCCACTTTGGGCTTAAAGTTGGCTAGGGCCCCAGCTGTACCCAACTAATGATCAGGACAGCAGGGGTCTGGAGGCACTGCCTTTCCCATCTTCAGTCCTCCCACAGTATGCCGTATCCCAGGGGACACCGCACAGGAGCACTCAGAGGAACAGGGCGGGAATGACAGCTGCCGAAAAGCACCCTAGAGGGGAAGCGAGGCTAGGCGACTGGTTGCCCCACTGTGTGCCACCTCCCCAACCCTGAATGGGGGTTGAGCAGGTGGCACGTGGCCGGCGGCTTCTCCCTGTGCTCCTGCTGAAGCCAGGAGAGCAATCCCACTCTCCCAACATCAGCAGGACTGGGGGGGGGGAGCCGATGACAGCCACGCCAAGTGCTGCTTGGGCACTTTGGCAGCTGTCATTGGCCAGAGTCCCTTGGCAAGAGTGGCATCCATTTACCTGCTTTGCCAAGGGGCTCTGTGCCTTTTTGGCTTGACCATGGCTTAGCGTGTCATCCGGTTTGGATGACATGCTAAGCCACGGAGGGTTTTCTTAACCCTAAAACAAGCCATGGCTTAGCAGGGAGGTTAAGGAGACTCTCTTTAACCACCCTGACTAACCCTTCCTGGGTTTGGACGACAAGCTAAGCCACCATCCCTAACTGCCCCGGAGCTCAGGCAGCAATTCTTCTTTTAGCTTGAGTATACCTCATGCTTGTGGGTCTCAGCTCTGAGAATAACCTGGAGTCCAATTAGCTTCTGCTATTATTCTTCATTATCTTTTTCTAGCATGTTTCCTTGCTCTGCTCATGTTACCTGTCTCATGTTTCCCGGGCCAGAGGACCCACTTTCCTGCCTTCTTTGCCTAAGACAGTTCCATTTGCCCTGTATTCCCAGAGACAGAAGATTTACCCCATGGCAAAGTGCCCCTTGAGCCCAGAGCTGGACTCCACACATAACAAAGCACAGCCTGCCAGCTCCATCCAACCATTTTGGTGGCCTGTAGGGGACTATAACCTATGTGTGAGTTGTTGGTTCTGAGTCAAAGGTTTTGGTCCTGCAGAGAAATAGAGCACTGGGAAGCAGCAACCAAAAGGGTCTCAAGTGGAATGCAACAATTCTGAATGCCATTGGGAATTATAAGGAGAGATCCCAGTTCCATCAGCCTCCATCCAAATTCTATTTTCAACCAAACTGTAGTGGTTCCAGAATCTCTAATAATGGCCAGGGATGGGGACTCGGACTCGACTCGTGAGTCGGACTGAGTCCCCCCTCTGACTCGAGTCAGACTCGAGTCCCAATATTTTTAATGGGACTCGGGACTCGAGACCAAGGACTCATGTTCCAAAATCGTGTTCCTCAAATGCAACATGGATAGGTTTTAGGAAGTATAGCAAGTTTGTTTTTTAAAATCATTTTCCTAAAATGCAACCTTTCAGACATTTTGGGTTTGTCTGCTTGGTCTGTTCTTGCCAAAATCAGTTGCAGAGTTTTGAAATAAAAAAGGCACACTTGTGCCTAGAATTTATTTAAGCCACACATCTGAAATAGCCTTATTTTGTTGGGGAAAAACCCCCCATTGATTTTAATAGGGACTTGTGGAGTCAGCTTTAGGAGTGACTCATGACTCGTGAGTCACCATTTTGGACCTCGGACTCGGGTCCAAAGACTCGTGACTCGACTCGTGACTCGAGACCAAGGACTCTTCAACATCCCTGATAATGGCTAACCCTCTGTTCAGTTTCCCCATCCTTGCTGTGAGTACCAGGATATTGAGGGTCCAACTGCATTGGGATAGATCAGCCATTTGGTTGTCCCTTGACAACTTGATACCCAGGAGTCTTTAAGCAACTTGAGGCTTATGCTCCATTTTTAAATTTGGAACTAAAGCTGAGAAACTTGGGGGTGCGGGGTAGTCTGTGCCCATAGCAGTTTTCTAACTATTGGCAACCAACCAGAAAGTTAAATCCTTTCGGATCCCCTTCCTCTGAAGTCAAATTATTGTAACTCCTACTCTATTCCTTGTCTTTTCCTCCTAAACGTGTCCATTTCCACTTCCATGGCCCACCATTTTCACCACCACTCAAGCTTCCTTGGTTGCACAGCATCCTTGTCTCCTGCTTTCCATTTCCATAGCTCTTTATTTGTCAAATGCTGATTTCCCCAATCTTTGCTTTTCTCTATCTCCTAGTTGGACCTATTAAAAACCAGCACACTGGCCAAGGTGGGTACTATAACCCAGGTGGGTATTATAAACAAGCTATTTTCTCTTCTGCAATGTGTGTCGTGCATGTTGAGAACAACATCTGTCACAAAGGCCTATTTTGGGGGACTTTAATGAATGTTTGAACTGATTTCCCCATTTTTGAAGTAGCTATTTCCCACTTTGGTTAGAGCAGGGGTGGGGAACCTTTTGGCCAATGGTCAGGGGTGATGGGAGTTGTAGTCAAACAATACCTGGAGAGCCAGAAAGTTTCCCATCCTTAAAGTATAGTGCATACATCCACCCTGCGTGCACCACACTTCTGGTTAAAGGCCCCCCTTAGACCCACACATGTGTACACATGTGAACAAGGAGGATGCATAGCAACATGTTTCTCAGGCCAGGCCAACCTGACTATGTTTCCTCTTCTATGTGACACAGGCAGAACAAACTGACCCAGAAGAGCCTGGCCAGAGAATGTCACTGTGGCAACTGCCTGTGAAAGCCAAGTGGGGAGCCGAGTCCACCTTTGCCCCTATATAGCTCATGCTAATGGCCTGTGCATGATGGCAGGAGGTTCTTTGTCACCTTTCTCTTCTGCTCCCAGCTCTTTGCCCTGTGCCATAGAAGCCCTAGGGTCTTCCTTCAGCCACCAGCACTTGGGCCATTTTGAGGCATGTGGGGCACTTTCCCTGGTCCTTGCCATCTTCCTCACAGGATGTTCTGATCCTGTGTGAGCATGGAAAGGTACCTCCTTGAACCACCTTTCTCCAGTTTGCAGAACCACAATGCCCAGGTTATTTCTGCTTGCCTGTGCAATCGAGGCTACTGCTCCATGTTACACTTAGCTCAGCAGCTTCAGAGAAATATCTGCTGGCTGTCTTAGCAGCTGCGCTGATGCATCCTTCTCTGCCACATTGCAGGTATTCGCCATTGAATTCCAGTCCTCAGGGCCGGCCCAAGACATTTTGCTGTCTGAGGCAGAGCAGCAAATGGTGACCCCAACCCACCCAGTACCCAAAGCTAGCCAACTTATTTTGGCACATGAGGCAGAAGATCCCACAATTGCCTCTCCCCATCCCTGACAGGAAAAATTAAATAACAACAAAGTAAATGATTAACCATTTGCTGCCCTTTCATGACACCCAACTTAGGCTGTCTGAGGCAACCAACTCACTTTGCTTAATGGTAGGGCTGGCCCTACAGACAATTGAGCTGGCTTCAAACCTCTCCTTGCCTTCTGTCTGAGCCCACATAGATATTTTGCCATGGCAACAGAAGGGCTGCTGTTGCTGCCCCACCTCCTCCCTCATACATACATGCAAAGGAGGGGAATAGAGAACAGTTGCCTGGGAGGGGGGTGGGAGGGGAGGGCCCCCCATTAAAATCTCTTGCTTGGGGCTCACAGAAACTTGGGGCTCTCCCTGCTACTGTGTGCTAATACTTTGAGCTAAATATATACAGCATCAGAGCTAAGCTCTGGCAGCATTAATGGCCATATAGTAGCAAATGACCATAAAATGCTGTCAAAGAACATATTTGGGAAGTAGTGTGATGGAAAATATCCTCTGCCACAAAGAAAAAAAATATATAGACCAAACATATTTTATTAGTAAGATGTCTGAGAAAGAACAGCTGGAATAGCAATTTAATTCATATCATCCAGTTCTGTATTATATTTTAATTAATGCTTTCCAGTTCTCTATTATAGTGATGCACTTCGGCATTTAAGAGAGTTATAGAACTGGGTGGCAGTAGCTTAAAAACTACTGACTAGTTAAGGAGAAACTCTTTGCACACAACTCTGTTGTACAAAAATTCCACTTCCTTCATTGCCTTCACACTTTTTCCTTCTGTTAAGAAAAGAAAGAAAAGAAAGAAAGCATTTCCCCATCAAGCTCTTTTGCTTATTTTCTGAGACGTCACATTCAAAACTGTTCAACATTGAGGGCAGTTTGCACAGAGCAGAGTCTGTCAAGAGAGAAACAAAGACATAAACCAGGATTCTGTCCTGAGGCATAAAACAGAGGTGAAGAGGGCAAGAGGTAATAGGAGAAAAAATCTTGCAGTACAAAGGGTTTTTCCTTCACCCACCCAACAGACATCTGAGACGGTTGGTTAATTCTACATGAGAAATTAACATTGTATATATTGCCTTAGAGCAGGCGTGGGGAACCTGGGGCCTGTCAGATGTTGCTAGGCTAATTTCTATCATCCCTGGCCATTGGCCATGCTGGCTGAGACTGATGGGACTTGGAGTCTACCAACATCTGGCAGGCCTCCAGTCGACCACCCCTGTCTTAGAGCATATTTTAATTGATATTTTCATGTACGTAGATAGACTATATAAGTGTCTTAGCAGTAAACAGTAAGCTCCTGACATCTACATTGTGCTCTTTCTGTGTCAGGTGAAGACTTTTTTTTTCCTCCCAGGCTTTTTATAGTCCTTCAGTTTTGTTTTTAAATGTGTTACTGTGTTGTTGTTTTTTAGATCGTTACACTGTTGCTGGCTTTTACGCTTTTTAAAAAAAAAAAACAACTTTGATTTAAAAGTTTTATATGACATTTTATTGCCTTTTTTTTTTAGGGTTTTAATTTTTGTGAACCACCCAGAAAGCCTTGGCTATTGGGTGGTATCGGAATGTAATAAATAGATAATGCACTCCATGGTCTGCAAAACCAGCTTTCCAAAACACAGTGAAGTCCTTCACTCAGTTATCATTCAGCAATGTCATTTGATTACTCACTTCTCATCTGGGAGCTGGTCGTTGACCGTAATAAATATATTCATTCATTCATTCATTCATTCACTTCTCATCTGCATGAACAAATTGTCACTGATGAAAAATACTGTGCTTGGGCTGATGGAAGGGAGCATTAAAGTGGTTAATCTGCGACTTACAGCTGCTGCTGCACATCTGTGCACCATCACATGATGGTGTGGTCCTGTCATGATAAACATACATGTGTGAATCCATCATGTAAGAGGAACGGAATAATTGTCAGAACCACACAGAGCACTCTGATCAATGTGAAATATACAGCTGTTTTAGGATCACTCCAGATATTACTACAGTGGACTGCATGCCCTGAAACCCCCTAACAACACGTGCATGCCCTCTCCACACCTTTAGCCGCCAATGTGAATGGGAACCTTCTGAAAATGAAGAATTTCCCTATTATGATTAAAAGTTGGATGCTGCTTCACACAGGTTACTACAGGTGAAGAAGCGTTAATGCAATTCGTTTTTCCTGCAGCAACCACAAGACAGAGATGATGTCTCAAACAGTACAGGAACGGTGGAGGGCTGTTTGGCGCCCTAGGCCAAATTATATTTAGCGCCCCCCCTCGTGCCGTGGGGGGGCCTCCGGAGCAAAGCAGCCCTGCTCTGCAACCCACCCCCCCGCGCCGCCGCCGCCGCCACCACCACCACCTACCTTCCACCTGCCCCCGCTGCTGGCTGCTGGCTGCTGCTGCTGCTGCCGCCGCCGCCGCCTCCTCCTCCTCCTCCTCCTCCTCCGCGATGGGACCCCCGCGCTTTACGACGGGAAGGTAGGTAGGTGGTTGGCGGGCGGGCGCGCGCGTGGGGGGGGAGGTGCAGCGGCGGCGGCGGCAACAGTGGCCGGCAAGCGGGCGGGGAGGCGCGGCGGAGGTGGCAGGCAGGGCAGGAGCGCGCCGGAGGCAAGGAAGGGGCGCAGAAACTCTGCGCCCTCTTCCGCCATGCGCCCTAGGCAGCCGCCTGGGTCTGCCTAGCGGTAGCGCCGGCCCTGAAACAGTACTTGCACTGATTGCCACAGAACTCTATATGTCTCAGACCACTAGAAGACAGATCTCTCCTTCAACGCAGTTGCCACAAAACTGTTTTAACATCCATTTTACTAAACTCGTCTGTTCATTTTTTAAAAAATAAATTTTATTTAGTTATTATAAACTACATACAAAACTATAAAACGCAGTTATAAAAAAGGCAGTTACCTTTAAAGCAGTGTTCTCCAACCTTGGGTCCCCAGATGTTTTTGGCCTACAACTCCCAGCATGCCCTGGCTGGGGCATGCTGGGAGTTGTAGGCCAAAAACATCTGGGGACCCAAGGTTGGAGAACACTGCTTTAAAATATGACATTAGTTCCCAAACACTTTAAGTGGAACTGTTCTGGAGAGAAGGTGCAAAGTGAGAGAAGGTTGCAGAACAGAAAGGAAAGGAAAAGGTTTTGGAAGCACGGCTCAAGGCCTGTTTGCCAAGTTCCCTCAGTGGTGGTGCTGACAAGCCGTGCCACCCATGAAGCTTGCGATGGGTGAGGAGGTGTGTCCTAGACTGTTTAGCTTACAGAGTGCTTTCCCCTTTCCCTAGGCAGAGCACATTCTTTAGCTTAGCTCCCTCTTGCCTGTTTTGACTGAATGCCAGGACTTTCCGATCTTATCTGCAGTTATCTGCTTTCCTCAAATGGTTCAGAACCCAGCTATTCCTTAACATGAAAGGGGTTTGCGCTAATCTGATTGGCACCTTCCACTGGGTTTACTATTTGCTTATTTCACACTGAGCCAGGGCTCCTTTCCCTCCTGTGATTTTTAAGATGCCCGAAGGAAGTTCAAATCTCTCAAGAATTCTCTTTGACCTCAGAGAGAGAAAAAAAGTTATTCTAAGCATGTAAATCCTGTCACTCTTGTATTACTGGCAAGCAGTAGATTTGAAACCCTTTAGGCACTAAAGTTTAGGGTTATCAAGACTATATGCCTTGTTTTTCGAGAGTTCCAAATTATGGTTAATTTATACAAGTGAATTCACACGTGCAATTTGGGGCTTAGTCTGTGTGGTATTCCTGAAGATACAGACAGGCACAGATCTGTCTGCTTCTTTTCTTTTGTAACTGATCTCTGGATCCAAGGCAGCTGGAGATGACTGTGTTGCCAAACATAAACACCTGTAACTCATTCAGATGTGCACAGTGGGCAGCACCATGCTGAAACATGTAAGCCCACAACTGCACATGCAAATCCACCCTTTTCTGACTGGGTGGTTATATCTCTTGGTGTGACTCCACTCACGAGTAATAATAGCAAAGCATTTAACTCATCATGCTAAATGGCTCCTTAAAAAACATACTGTAGAGCTCATACTTGGCCAGAGACTCAAACGTTCTGAAACCCGAAGGCCACAGTCCAACACAGAAGTGCTGGATGTTATGCTGAATGCACATACGTCGGTTTTGGAGCGGAGAAGTTGTGGGAGGAAAAAGAATTAAACACTCCCTGTCCCATGTCCTCTCGCTGCTCCAAATCTTCCCCCTTGCCAAAGCAGCTTCCCCCCGCCCCGCCCCCCACAAGAGGTCTGTAAGGCTTTGGTTATATGCATTTGTATGTACTGTAATGTGTAATTAAATGCTCATATGCTGCAGAACACTGCACAGCACACAAGTATCATTAGCATCTGGATCCAGAAGCCGATAACAATTCAGTTGAAAGCAATGGTCTTCCTGTTTTCCATGAACAGCGGTACTGGCATATTACACGTGCCAAGACATTTTAAACTGGATTTTTATTCTGCCAACATTTCTTTTTTGTCCATCTTCTACAAAATCTGATATGGTGATGTTACGAGAAAATGGCTCCCACTTGGTAATAAAGTGGATCGTGTGGGTTTTCTTTTATGTAGTTTTAATCAGATTTGCTATAATAACAGTTGAACCATAATTCTTTTCCATAATAATTCAATTATGCAAAATCCTTTTAAAGGAAAAAAAATGCAGAGCAAAAAATATACTTGAACTTTTGCTTGGTACCTTTCCGGTGACCTTGGTGTAGAATTACACATTCTGGAACTCCAAATCACAGAGTGGAACATTTTGTGTAGTCCTTTTGTGTGAATCCCACACTTTCCCCCATACTTTTTGAGTGCCATTCAATTTGGCATCCTTTCTTTAAAATTTATATATATATATATATATATATATATGAGAGAGAGAGAGAGAGAGAAATGGGGGGTTGTTAGAGAAGAAATGATATATGAATATGAAGAGGTGTTTTTTAAAGGTGAGTGGGTAGTGCTTATAGCATACTGACTTGCAACACATTTGTTTCAATACAGCCTGAAAATCATTTTTATGAATGGACCCGTTTGCATTAGACTCATGCTGACTGGTGATATAAGAATGTTGCAGAACAGGATATGCAAGTCTTTTATTAATGTCAACATTCAGAGTTTTGATTGGCTAAACTGTCAGATTCCAATTCCTCCTTGGTTAAATCCTCATAGTTATTTTTTTCTTTGTGGGTTTATCTAAATTTCAAATAATAGACTTTCACCACTACAGCTACCGGCTATTCTTGCGAAAGCTGAATGTCTATTTATATTCCCGTGCGAGATTCAAGGAAATGTTTTATGTTGATATATGACATGGGCAAGAAAAATGGAACTGTTAATCTGCTGGAGAAAAGCTTGCTTAAAAGCTCGGCCTTTCCCCATAAGGTAAGTTTTAATAAAATTGAGTTAAGGCTGCTGCTGCCTTCTGCACCCTTATTCTATAAAAGTCTCCACTTAGGGTATGCCCTAGATCAGAACTCCTTTCTTTCTTATTATTTAACCCACAGTGTCTTGGTGCTATTCTTTACAAGCGTGCTTCTTCTTCCCATGATAGTAGGCTCTTCTTTGAATCAGTTTAACCAGCCCCTCTGCCAACCCCCTCCCCCCCCAAACCCCTGGATATCCACACAGAGAACTGAGTGCCCTCCCTATATTGGAAGAGGAGAAGGAAAAGAATTCTGATACTGCAGAAGGACAACCTTCTCCAACCGGGTGCCTTCCAGATGTTTTGGACTTCCAACTCCCATCAGCTCCAGCCAGCATGGCTAATGATCAGGAATGCTGGGAGTTGTAGTCCAAAATATCTGGAGGGCACCAGGTTGGGGTAGGCTGCTATAGGAGTACCAAGTGCACTATTTATTTATTGAAAGTATTTTTAGCCTGCCCTTCATCCTACAATACTAGGCTAGTAAACAGAAAATGTAAGGACTAAAATATGCCACAATTAAATATAATACAATAAAAACATAAAGCCACATTACAATAAAAAAAGATAAAAGACCTAAAAACAGAGCAGAATATTCCACAGTATATAGCAAGCTGACACGATGGAAATCATGGATACTTTAATGAGGTGCTAACTTTAATTCGAAGAAACTGTGAAGGAGAACAGGTCTTGGGAATAAGATGTGTAATGTACCTTACTTTTCACAGTCGTGCTGATCGAAAAAGGATGATAGATGTATAGAGAAAAGCTCTCTTGAGAGCATTTCCTACTATTTGATTCGGAGCTGCACATGGGAACTAGATATCTACATCCTAGCATTTGGGGCTGTGCATTATTACCAACACTAGATCAAGAACAATATGACCTGGTTCGTACATCATGCTAAGTCATGATGGGTTGTTACTGTGGGAGGTTGCAGGATGGCTTAGCGTGATGTTCGAACCCAGAGCGGTCTTTCCGTCATGGGTTGTTTTTTGCAAACAAGCCACCCTGAGAACCCATGGCTTGTAGAAGGGTTGTTTAGGGTGGTTTGTTCTCAGAGTGGCTTGTTGCTATGTCCAAACCCAGCAAGGCAATTTTATCACAGGTTTTTGGGAACTGCTAGAGAGTGGACAAAAACAGTGAAAAAACCCTGCCGCTCCTCACAATCTCGCTAGTGCCACTGCCATTTTCCTTCATCCCTTCTCAGTGCCCTCCATGTCAGGATAGATTTTTAATTTTTTTTTCATAGAAATCTTGAAGAAAGGACACTGGAGAGTGTCCCAAATGTCGCAAAAAAACAAACACCCTGGTTCTGCGCAAGTTTGGAAAGTGAGAAACTGAAATTAGCCTCTACTGGGTGATTTGATTCAGGTTTCCCATTCCTGAAAACAGGTTATCAGTATTGTCAAAGCAGACAGTGACTGGGTTCGCATGACACGATAACCCATCGTGGGTTGCTGCCCACGATTGGTTGCCATGTCGTGCGAACCCGGAACAATTTCCCCAGGGAGGCTTGTTTGTGGGCAACAAGCCACCCAGCAAACCACATGGGTTGTTGTACTCATGATAGGTTGTCATGATATCCAAACCCAAGTGACCCACCCCATGATGGATATGAGAATTGGCTACTGAGCTGCTTGGCAAGAGCGGGGGGAAACCCTGGCTGCTCTTGCCAAGTGGCTCCCAGGTGAGTGTCAGTGCCAGCCACCCCAAAAGTAACTTGCCTACAACTAAACTAATTTGCATACAACCTTTTTAAAGTGTGGCACCCAGAACTGGACACAGTACTTCAGATGAGGATAGACTGATGCAGAATAAAGTGGAACAATTACTTCTTGTGACTTGAAACTATGGCTCTATTAATGCAGGGGTAGGCAATCCTTTTGGACTCATGGGCACATTTGGTGATTTCAGAACCTGTCCTGGGCACCACCATAAAATATCTGCCATGGCTGCCCAGCATCAACATTTCCTCAGGATGTTTCTGATCCCCACTGTTTAGCCTAGAGGTATTCATTGGAAATGAAGATGGCTGCAGCTGGAGACCCTCACTTTGCCTTGGAGTGACCCAACTAAAAACAGGTTAAAAAGACAGACCGAATTTCTATACATGCTCATGCAGGTACACAATAGAAAAGTGGATACAGGGATGGAGGATATGATTTGTAGTGAAATTACCTCCAGAAAATAGAGCAGAGTTTAAAGATACCTTTCCTGGGGTCCTGATGGATCATTCCTGAAGACAGGGCTGGGATGCAGGGAAACTCCTGAGACTGCAGCAAAAGAAGGCATGGGCAAGGTTGCAGGCAGGTCACTGCTTCAGCTAAAGCAGGGACTTGGACAGCCAGAACCAGCTGGTCTCGGACAATGGGTAGTGATGTTATGTGGCAGAACCCCATCATTCCATGGCTTAAAGTGATTTTAGCAAAGGAGCAAGAGCCAATGGATTGCAACCAGGACAATTGGGCTTGTCATGCAACCAGAGAGTGAGTGTGGAATCCTGTCAATGTAGGGGAGGCCAGGAACCCAATGAATGGTTTCAGCAAGATGAGATCAGTGGGGAACACAGAACACTGAGAATTTGAAGCCCAGGTTTTTTTTATCAGGTTTAGACAAAGCCATCAAAGAAAACAGTTCTGGGTACAGCTGGGACACAACAAACAAAAAAGGGGTCAATAGCTCTGAGCACTGTTAGGATATCGGAAGGACTCAAATCCAATCACCGAGTACCTCTCAGTGACTGCAGTGCTTGAAGATGTGAAACCTCTGCCTGGCCACAATACTTAACATCAGTTTCAGGTAACACCCTGAAGGTATGCAACACTGTGTCTGGGTGTGTTCAGATTTATTTCCTGATTACTATGCCTTAAGCTAAACATGAGGCATTTAATTTAGTGATGCTTGATGAATATGCTATTTTGAATCTCTTCCTGCATATGTGACCAGGGACAGGATCTCAGTGACAGTAACAGTGTCACAGGGATGTGTTATCGCCCCAACATTATTTGCCATTTTCATCGCCATGGTTTTACATCTTGTCAAGGGGAAACTTCCCACCGGTGCGGGAATTATATATCGAACAGATGGAAAGCTTTTTAATCTCAGCAGGCTGAAAGCAAAAAGTAAGGTAATTACAACCTCCGTTGTGGAACTTCAGTATGCTGATGATAATGTGGTCTCCGCACATTCAGAGGATGATCTCCAAACTATCCTAAATGCTTTTGCAGAAGCATACGAAAAACTTGGTCTCTCACTTAACATCAAAAAAACCAAAGTGCTTCATCAGCAAGTGCAAGCCAATCCTTTGGTGATGCCATCTATCCAGCTTGGCGGGACAATACTGGAAAATGTCGATCATTTTCTCTATCTTGGCAGCTATCTTTCTGTTACAGCTAACATCGACAGTGAAATCCAGCATCGTCTGAGCTCCGCAAGTGCCGCATTTTCTCGAATGAAACATAGAGTGTTCGAGGATCGGGATATTTGTAAGAAGACCAAAACACTGGTTTATGAAGCCATTGTATTACCAACTTTATTGTATGCCTGCGAAACATGGACTATCTATAAACGTCACTTCCACCTCCTTGAAAGGTTTCATCAACGTTGCCTCCGGAAAATCCTGCAAATTACTTGGGAAGATAGGCGAACAAATGTCAGTGTACTGGAAGAAGCAAAGACTACTAGCATTGAAAAAATGATCCTTCAACGCCAACTTCAGTGGACCGGTCATGTTGTTCGAATGCCTGACTGCCGTCTCCCAAAGCAGTTACTTTACTCCCAACTCAAGGATGGAAAGCGGAATATCGGTGGTCAATATAAGAGGTTTAAAGATGTTCATAAGGCTAATCTAAAAAAATGCAATATAAACATCGAAAACTGGGAAGCTCTGGCCCATGAACGATCTAAATGGAGGTTGGCCTTTCACAAAGGTTCCATGGACTTTGAAGAAGCCCGAGTGCAAGGTGAAAGGGAGAAACGTGCTAAGCGAAAAGCACGTCAAATGAATCCTTTACAGGACCATCTTCTATCTGGTAACCTGTGTCCTCACTGTGGGAAGCTGTGTGGATCTAGAATTGGCCTCCACAGTCACTTACGGACCCATCGTTAGAGTCTACACAATCTTCTTTAGAATTTCCTCCTTTTATCCCGGAAGACAATCTTACTCGGTCACGAGTGATCGCCTGATGACATGTCATGCCAAATATAAAATGGCTTCTCTGCTCCATGCCAAGTAGATTCCCATCTCCTTTTTCCATGTACTGCTGCTAGACCAGGTATCCCCATCCTATTAACAAAAATATCATGGAGAACTTTGTGAAATACTTTGGTGAAATAAAGACAAATTACATCCATAGCATTCTCATAATCCACTAAGCTAGTAAGTAGTAACCCATTAAAGGGGGGGAGGGGGTTGGTCTGACAGGATTTATTCTTGATCAGTCCATGCTGGCTTCTACCAATCACTGCACTGTTAGCAAGATGATTACAAACTGACTCCTTTGTTATCTTTCTAGTATCTTCCCTGGTAGCAAAGACAGGGTAACTGGTCTGTAATTCCTTGGATTCCTTCCCCACCCACCCCCTTTTGAAGATTGGAGCAACATTTGCCTGTCTCTAGTACTATGGACCTCAGCCATTCCAGGATTTCTCAAAGATTCTAGGCAGAGGTTCTGAGAGCACACCAGAAAGTTCCTTGAGTAACTGAGGATGCAGTTCATCTGACCTTGAAATCTCGAACTAATTTTAGGGAGGTAGCTAGGTATTTCTTCACCAACCCCTTATCAGCCTTAGTTACTTATGTAAGATTGCACAGTTCCCCTTTTGAGAGAAGCAAGGCACAATAGTTGAGTAGCTGTGCCTTCTCTTTGTCACCCCATCCTTACTAGGGTTGCCAAGTCAGCAGCATCCCATTCCCTGAGCTCCAAAAGCTGAGACCCAGGGGGCAGGACCTTGTGACGTTGCAATGGGCAGGCTGTTCAGTAACCACTGAAGAATAATTGTGTGTGTGTGTGTGTGTGTGTGAGAGAGAGAGAGAGAGAGAGAGAGAGAGAGAGAGTCAGTCACACACACTGTTAAGATGAGATATAGCTCTGATCATTTGGTTATGGCTACACTTCCAAAAGGAAGTCCACAGCCCTCATAAGAAGCGTTGGGTAAGCAAGGGTTCAAGAGAAAAGAAGCAGCCTGCCCACCTCCCCAGCAGAGCAAAAGGCAAAAGGTCATGACTGAAGGCTTGAATGGAAGAATGAGTGAAGCCTAGAGGCATGCATAGGCAAATGAGTGGCAGGCTTGCATTGATTAAGGCCTGAATATTGCATATCGCCTAAAACACAGGAGGATTTCTCCTGAAAAGATATGGCTCCCCCCCCCCCACTGGGCGAATACCACCAGAAGCTTACTCCAAAAACAGTCCCATCAGCAAGAAGACCCAAACCTTTGTACACCCATCAAGAGCTATCAAAATACAAAGAGTAAGGTCGTTAGCAGGGCTGGAAGACATCTGTGGGGCAAAGACCACCCCCACTGCTCTCATTCCTTCCAAAAAGGCGGGAAAGAGACTATAAGAACCAAGAGGTTTTAGCAAGGTGGGTCGGGAGAAAGAGCTGAGGGGGTCACCTTGGAACGTGGACTGCAGGGCTACAGCTGGAACCTCATCACAGCAGACAGGTAGTAGCTGGGACTTTGCTTTTCTATCCTTCTAGGCGGGAATCTCTCCCCCCCCCCTTTTCTGTTCAGGCTTGTCAGGGCAAAAGGGACTTTTTCTCCTCTCCAGAATACAGGGTGTGTTTGAACCATAGCGTAAGGATATTTTGCTGCCTGACATCACTAGGTTTGCTTTACCAACAAGTAAGACGCTTTACCTACTCTCTATTCTTCTTCAATAAAACCACCCTTTTGTTTCTAGAGTGTGTGTGTGTGTGTGTGTAGGTTTGTTTAAGTATAAAAGGAGCAAAGCACACTTTCCACCCCAGCAGCGCAGGTTTTACCCCAGCCAAAGATCCTAAACCTTTCATAAGAGTGTGGGGTTAGAGGGAATCTAGCGCCCAGAATTATCTGTCGTAACAGATTGGTGGAGAATGCGGGCAGCAAGGTGGTGGATTTTTAAGATCAGGCAGCAAAGTGCAGGTTCTTCAGATCCTCACTGGGGAGCGTGTAGCAGTTGTGGTGGGGAGTGTGTCAGGAGCTTTTCCTTTCTATTTCTAAGCACGGGAGGCAACTTTGGGTTGAGGGCGAGGAGCCAAAACATCCAAAAGTTGGGATTCTGTTCTGGGGTACGAGCGTGGGCTGACCCAGAGTGCAGTGCTTAGCTTGTTTGTTCTGGGGTACGAGCGTGAGCTGACCCAGAGCGCAGTGTTTAGCTTGTGTTTGTTCTGGGGTACGAGCGTGGGCTGACCCAGGGATTGTGTCTGTTCTAGGTGGAGGGCGAGGGCCAAAACCTGGGCAGGGATTTGTGATTGTATTGTGTGTTTTGGGTGGAGGGCGCGTAGTCAAAACCCAGGCACTTGTTCTTGGTTGCTGGAAAAGGAACCAGCAATTGGGAGCGTGTCTCTTGATCACTGGAAGAACAGTGAGTTGAGGGAAATCCAAGTGTGCACAAGAGAGAAAAGGAGTAGTGGGAAACAGCACTCACAAGTGGCAGCAGGGTCTTCTGGGAAACGGGAAGCGGCCAACCTGTGATCCCAGGAAACCAGCAGCCAGTTCATAGAGCTAAGAAACGTAGGAGGTGTTTGAGAGAATTAGGAACATCACATTGTGGGACTTGTAAGTTGCAGCAACACGCGCAGAGTTCCTGAGCATAAGCAAAGTGCAAGTGCCTTTTGGAAGGTGATTTGGAGCAGCTGCGGGTTGCAGGGCAAGGGATCGCCCCTGATCAAGGCGTATCCACTTCTGAGACCTGGGCAGGACCAAAGCACCCCCCAAAAAGAGTTCTTCTTCCCTAGGGGTAACCACAAAGGGAAAAGTAATGGCAGCTACTTCAATAGCCTCCCCCATGAGGGAACCAGGAGATTTCTCAAGAAGGGAGGAGAATTGACAGAATTAGAGGCATACATTGCCAAAAGAGGAACATGTGTATGGGGAGATGATTGTTTTAAAACAAGCAATCCTTTTAAAACACTCAATGAAGCTTTGGAAGAGTATTTTAAAGAAAGAAAGCCTTCCAAATCACAGAGAAAGGCAGCCATTCTATGGGGAATGCATAATGTGTGTGGCAGCTACCAAAAAATGGTAGAGGCAATGCAGGAGGAGTTAGACCAGCAAAAACAGTTTGTAGAAGGGTGGAAATTGGAATACCAACAGTTAATCAGGGAGAAGGAAGAGATACAAGCAGACAAGGTGCATTGGGCTTCAGCTCTCAGGCAGATGGAGCGAGAAAGAGACCAGGCTGTGCACCAGGCACAAAGGGCAAGTGGTGAAGTAGAAGAAGCCACGAAAAATCTAAGCCAGGCTAGGGCAGCCACTGAGGTGTTAATAGGGAAGTTGCAAAGACAAAGGCATGTGGTCACACATGACCACTGCAAGAAGCAAATCCAAGAGCTTCAAAGGCAGCTAGAAGCTCAGCTAGGGCTCAATGTCGCCATCCAAAGCGTCTTGCCAGATGCGGAGGTTAGCGAGTTGAGGGCATTTATCCACCACACGCCAAGCCCAGAGCCAGATCCTCTGGCTCAGCGCCTGGGGAGCCCCGAAGGAAGAGAGCTAGAGGCTAAGGGAGAAATGCCAGTAGCTCCAATAATAAGCAAGACAGTGACTACAATTGGCTCTGGGAATAATAGAACTAGAGTAGAAGAAGTACAGGACACAGTGAGGTGGTCCCCATCTCAGGCAAAAGCTTTGGCTGAGGTTTTGGGTCCACTCAATAAAGCAACGGTACTGGCATGGCTTGCTCGAATCAGTACTATGCACCCCACTGCTGACATCTTTGATGTAGGCCAAGTGGCACGGTACTGCGCCTCTGAGAATGACATCACGTGTATCGAGGCAGGAGTAGGATTGATCACTGGTCCCAATCTCAGTGATTGGATGAAGGTGGCCATAAAGACTTTCTTTCCAGGCACACCGTGCCTCAGACTGTATTTAATGGACTCTCAGGCACCCCATGAGGGACCAGAGGTCTATTTAAACAGAAAGAAAATGCTAGCCAGACTAGCAAATGGAGTTTTCAGAGCACAGGGGCAATGGGATTACAACACTAGGGAGTTTGTTGAGGCAGCCTACACTGGGCTAAACACCCAAACAAGGAGGGCGATAGGAAGAATAGACCCCCAACAGATTACATGGGCCGAGCTGCAGGAAGCAGTCCAGCAAGTCTCGGAGTGGATAAGGGAAACCGCGCCCCCCCAGAAAGAGGGAACCCCCAAAAAGAAAGGGCTTCCAGAGCCAATCCAGGCATTGACCTACACAAACCAAGGACCTCATTCTTCAGTAGTCCCTGGGGCAGACAGAGGCATGCCCAGGCAACAGAATGGATCTAAGTGGGGCCGAGGCCAAGGGAAAGGGCAAAATGGGGTTGGAAGAGGCTGCCTGCCAGGAAAGGTGCCTATTTACCCGGGTGAGGCTGCAGTGGCAAATGCCAGGCTGCAGCTAGAACAGATATTGCAGAGGGACAAAAGGGATGGCTACGCAGAACCAGTCCTAAGAAGCCCAGGGGATGGGCCCAGAGACCGAGAAAACTCTCCACGGGGAGTCCTGTGAAGACTGCTAAAAAGCTTTGGGGAAGACATGAGGCAGTTTGACCAACAGCCAACCAGCATGTTAAAAGAAGCGGTCCAGCAAAAATTGGGGAGTAACCTTAGTGGGTGGGAAGAAGCCACAGCTCCAGTCGTGCCCTCCGCCCCAGCGTATCCAGAGCCTGCCAATGGGGTAGCCCCCACAGCAGCAATCCATGCCCAGACAGCAGAGCAGCAAGAAGCCATTCAGGCACTGCATGAGATCCAGTGGGATCTCTGCTAGGGTGGCCCGGTTCCCCTGGCCCCTCCTAGTCTCATCTGCAGGCTAACGCCTGACCAGTGGGGGAGGCCAACAGTTCGGGCTGTAATTGGGGAACCGGGAACTGTAGCCCAATGTTTAATAGACACAGGTGCATCAGTCAATGTGCTGGATCCAGTCTGGGTGAACCAAGGGACCAACACCAAAGTTGTAATTAGCATCAAGGGATATGGCGGCGCCTTGCAAGAAGTTACAGTCTGGCAAGACATACCCATAGCTTTAGGACCATTTAAAGGGACAGTAACAGCAGCTTTGCACGGGGGAGAAGGCATTCTAGGAATTCCATTCCTGCATGCACACTCTATGGTAGTAGATTTGGCAAATAGTGTTTTGTGGCAAATTGAGGGAGGCCCCAAGGAGGTCTCTGCTGTACACCGGTGTGCAGCTATCAAGGCACCTCAGCCTCTGGCAGCCTTGGTAGATGACCCGTGGACAGAGGAGTTTCCAGAAGTTTGGGCTAAAAACAATATAGAGTGTGGGTGCGTGAATGAAAGCGTGCTGATTAAAGAGGCAAAGTCCAATCATCCCATAGCTGCACTCACAACCAGGGGACAAGCACGAACAGCAAGTGTAACCACTCTAGACCTAGCATGAGCTGCAGAAGGGAGACGAGGTAGAAGCATTAGCAGCAGCAGGCCGAAGTTCAAAGGGAAAATACCAAATCCGGCAAGAAGACGGATTGTGGTGGGCCATTAGTTCAGACCAAGTTCACCACTGGATAGTCCCAGGGTGTGTACGGGGCAGGACCGGTGCAGGGCAGTTTGGCGCCCTAGGCTAAATTATATTTAGCGCCCCCCCTCGTGCCGTGGGGGGGGGCTCCGGAAAGCAGCCCTGCTCTGCAACCTCCCGCCCCCCCCACCGCCGCCACCGGACACCCCCCCGCACGCTGCCGCTGCCGCCCCCCCACCTACCTTCCCAGTCCGACGCCTCCTCCGAAAAGGACCCCCGTGCTCCGTTTTTGGCCGGGGGAAACCAGAGCAACAGGGCTGTTTAAGCCCTGTTGCCCTGGTACTTCCTGCCAAAACAGAGCGCGGGCGGGGCTCCGGAAACAGCACAGAGAAGGTAGGTGTCGGGGGGGGGAGGCGGCGCGGAGGAGAGTTGAAGCGAAGCGAAGTGAGGCGAGGTGGGGGGGAGGCGGTGCGGGGGGGGAGGCGGCGCAGAGGCGAAGCGAGGCGAGGTGGGGGGAGGCGGCACGGGGGGGAGGCGGCGCAGAGGCAAAGCGAGGCGAGGTGGGAGGCGGCGCGGAGGCGAAGCAAGGTAGGGGGGAGGCGCCCAGGCTCGGCCCCACCACTACTCCGGGCGCACTTACCTGGCTTTCTCGGAGAGGAGGGCGGGCGGGCAGGGCAGGAGCGCGCCGGCAGCGAAGAGGAGCGCAGCGTTCTGCGCCCTCTTCCGCTACGCGCCCTAGGCAACCGCCTAGTTGGCCTAGCGGTAGCGCCGGCCCTGGTACGGGGGGACTTGATTCAGTTCATTCATGAGCAAGGGCAAAAGTGGGAAGGGCCAGCCTTAACTGTAGACAGAGCCAGTCTGGCAGTCTACCAGGTTGAGATCCCAGCAGGTAAGAAGGGCAAGGCATGGAAGAAATACTTTCACTGCCCCCAGTTAAAAGAATGTAAAGGAAAGCCTCCAGATGCAGGTGCAGTGGATCTGAGCACAGCAACTGAGCAGTAAATGGGCATTCTCTCTCCTGGTGTTCACAGAATGACCCAAGCCTCAGATTGCAAGTGCACAGAGAAGAAAACCACAAAAAGATCTGGGCAGGAAGTCTATGTGTGTCTGTCTTGTATGTTGTGTGTGATTAGAAATAATTGGGCATCGCCAAACTAGGCGGGTGGGGGAGGGTTAGGACTTAACAGTTTCTCTCTCTTTACCCTATCCAGCCAACATGTGGAAGACCCTAGTTCTGTGGGGAATCGTGCGAGGAGTCATGGGCGATTGGGAAGTCACCAACAGGTGGAGGTACCATGAGGTGGCGCGGCCAGAAATCGATATGGCGTGCACTCTGACTGACCTGATCCGGGAACAAGTCCCAAGAAAGGCATTAAAATCCTCCTTCCGGGTGAATGTGCAGCATGATGCAGCTTGTGAGGCAGAACACGGGATTCCTTGCACACGCAGGGGGACGGAGATCCAAACCAGCTTCTGCTTTACTGGCAACCACAAGAGCTCCAGGGCACAGTTGCAATGTGCACCCCTTTTCAACACCAGCCAAGGAGTGGATGTTTCCAGAGAGCCCGTCTGTCACATCATCTTAGTCACTGCGGTCACTTGGGCAGTAGGTTCACCAGTCCACTTCCAAATCATGGTGGTCAGCGAAAAGGAGAGGCGGAAAGGCGAAGAAATCCTGCTCACTCTAACGGCCTTCACTGGGCAAGTTTACCGGAGATCTTTCCAGAACTGGAAGCATTTTAAAGGCCATGTGTCTGTGGAGAAGCTGAAAAGCCAAGGCATTTTGGACTGGGGTTTGATGTTAGATGAGAGGCATTGTGGAACTAACAGGGGACATATTCCATTTAGCTCGGTGAGTTATGACGCTGTTATTGACTTCCAAAGTGCCCCGGGCCCTTACACCCTCAGGGTTGGGCAGAAGGTTCTAGCAATAGATCCCCTAATCAAAAATGTGACAATGTTGTCCAAGTTAGAATACCCTATAATCGGGTCACACGTGCTAAAAATGAATCAATTCCAAGAAGTGATTTGGCAACCAAAAAGATCCTTGAAACAGGTCATTATACCACTCCATAAATTGAAGTGGCCTGTGGCTCATGTTGGCTCAGCTTGTCTGAGTGTGGAAAGCTAAGCAGGGTCAGGCCTGGTTATTACTTGGATGGGAGACCCCTCCTCTAGTTTCCTGCATTGAGCAGGGGGTTGGACTTGATAGCCTTGTAGGCTCCTTCCAACTCTATGATCTATGAAATCTATTAAATATCTCCCAGGAGTTTCCACAATGCGCACCATACCTGACCACGAGTCAGCAGGGATGGGGAAAATGGGAAGACTTATGGCAAGGGAGGTTTGGGAAAACCAGGAACACCAGGAGTGTCGGAGAAGCATTAAGCTTAGGCGTAGGCTTCTTAGATGCAGGAGACATTGAGATTGTGGACAATAAACTGATGTATGCCACCGAGCAAATTGAAGAACTGGCAGAGCC